>CM060385.1:73514348-74987741 GCA_030545235.1 Helianthus tuberosus | reverse complement strand
AAAAAAAAAAAAATTGTTTGTTTTTTAGGCTTTTTTTAGTTAGTTTTCGAGTTTTCACGTTATAAGTGGTTTTCATTTAAACCTTCCCCCTATATATATATATATATATATAGGAAAGTTATTGTAAAAATAAACTTAACGTACAAAACATACGAATTGCATGAAAATAAAAAAGTAGGCGGTGACATTTTTGTAATTATCAGTAACTATCATAGTTACTCTACAAATGTACCTGTAGAGTAATTTTGATCTTTGGTAGGGTAATTATCAAAATTACACTAACCCCCCCCCCCCCCCCCCCCCCAAAAAAAAAACTGTAGAGTAATTTTGGTCTTGTAGGGTAATTATCAAAATTACACTAACCCCCCACCCCCACCCCCACACCCAAAAACCTAAAAAAACCTCCCCCCCCCCCAAACTAAAAGCTAAAAACTAAACCATAAAGCTAAACCCCATAACTAAATGCTAATAAAATTACTCTACAAGATCAAAATTACTCTACAGGATCATTTTACAAAATTACTCTACAAAAGATCAAAATTACTCTAGAGTTTTTTTGGGGGTTAGTTGAAATTTTGATAATTACCCTACAAGACCAATATTACTCAACAAAAGATCAAAATTACTCTACAGTTTTTTGATAAACTTGCAGGGTAATTTTGATTCACTTGTAAAAGTAATTTTGATGCAGAGTAATTTTACAGAATTACTCTACAAAACATCAAAATTACTCTACAAGAGTAATTTTTGATAGTTACTCATAATTACAAAAATGACACGTGCTTTTTTATGTTTTCCTTCAGTTTGTATGTTTAGTACGTTAAGTTTATTTGTATTTGATCTTTATCCTATATATATAACAGTCAACGAGTAATGAATATATCACATGTTCCTTCCAACAAGGTTTTTAGAGGCATGTATCAATCAACTAAATATAACTTAGGTAGTGTTTTTTTTAAGAGGTAACATGTCTGCAGTCTGCGGACCACATCTGCAGATGTCTGTCGAAAAAGAGGTACATCAAACCTCTGTGGTATGCAAGAAGAATGATGTTTGTGGCTGGGCCAAGTCTGCACCAAGAAGAGCTTGTGCAGACGTTTTTTTTAATGAAACGTCTTCAGAAAACCAAACAGTCTGCATATGATAATGTCTGCGCGTGGTATACGCGGCGCAGATAGAAGGGCATGGGCAAATCTTTTTTAGAAAAACAAACATCAACTTAGTCATTTGACTCCTTCTGTCTATATGACATTATCTCCCTTCAACCATGAGCTTCCATGATATACATAATTATATTATCATGAGTAAATTGCACTTTTTGTCCCTGGGGTTTGGTCAAAAGATTAGATTTCGTCCACCTTTAACACTCTTAGTCCCTGAGGTTTCAAGTGTTAACACTTTCCGTCCCTGAAACTAACGAATGTTAACTTTTCTGTTAGTTTTGTGTAAAATTAATGTTGTACCCTTAACTTCATCAACTTCGACCCTAATATATAATTGCGGACATTTCTTGCGAACCCCTTGATTTTTATTGGAACACCACACCACACCAACACCCTAGATTAATTTCTCTTCTACCCTACCCTACCCAACCCACCCTCCCCCGTCTTCGTCTTGTAGGCAAACCACCACTACGATGATAACCACTAAATAAACTCCGGCTAATCCACCACCACATAAAACCCAACACCATTGTCAACACCGGTATCTCCTTCCACCCCCACAAAGTAAGTAGGTGTTTGGCTTAGCTTTTCCAAACTCCTTATGACATTTTGGAAAAGTTAATAAGTCAAAATGGAATGACTTATTGACTATTCCCTTCACATACACTCACAATCCCAAACACCATATAACTTTTTAAAAAGTCAATAAGTTATAAGTTAGCTAAAATAAGCAATCCTAAACACCCCCTAAAAATTATAGAAATAAAGAGCTTTCTAGTGTCACCTCCCCAAAATCACCACCATAATCAACCCTGAAAAACAGGAATTCAAAATATCTAGAGTAAATTACAAAAATCGTCCTTTATGTATGTCACTTATTGCAAACTGTGTTCTTTGTCTTCAATAATTACAGAAAACATACTCGATGTTTGCAAATCCTTGCAAGTTATGTCCTTTAGCCCTAATTCAGTTAATTATTGTGGTTAAATCTAAACAAATGGACCCCACATAAGTGTATTTTTGTGGTTAAATCTGACCAAATGGACCCCACGTGAGAGTAAAATGACCAAAATATCCTCATGTAGGGTTCATTTGATCAGATTTAACAACAAAAAATTACTGTAACTAAGTTATGGCTAAAAGCCATAACTTTTAAGGGTTTGCAAACATCGAGAATGTTTTCTGTAATTATTAAAAATAAAGGACACAGTTTGCAACAAATGACATACATAAATTTTTGTAATTTACTCAAATGTCTATTTACCATGATCAAAGTTTTGATTAAAATGATCTGAAAAGAAATCAATGGGTGTTTTGATGGTTGCTTAAATTTTGACCAGTAGAACTTTTTGGTGGTGGCGGTGTTGTTGCTGGTGTTGGTTGGGGGACAGAGCGATTTAACATCTCAGATACCATATCAGTCGACGACATTACACCAAGTAACAAACCGAACCCATATAAATTAAAGGTTTTTCGAAATTCGAATACTAAAAAAAGTTATATCAGCAAAAATGTTAAGTGCATCTGCCTTGGGTTTGTGGCAGTGATTTTGATTCTAGTACGATGAAGCTGGCAAAAACCAAAATCAGTGAGTCATCGTTCACCTCTTCTTCGTGTCAACGTCACAGAGCATCTCATCTCCCAACGCTGTCGGCGATTCTTCCTATTTCTTGTCGCCAAAACCACCGATCACCGGACGACCACGACAACATGCAGGTACCCTCCTTTTTACGATTTATTATGAAAGTTTTTTATTTTTATTTCGTGTGGAATTTAACAGGAGGTTCGTGAATTGAGTTCTTCTACAAATGAAAGTCAACAGAAATCAACCAAAAGTAAGTCACCGGAAGGCCATCATGAGATGCAGGTACTCTATAATAATTCTCCCCCTTTTTGTGTTCATCCGACCATTTTTAATAATTCCTTGGGATTCTGATAGGAGAAACGTACGGACCCAAGTCACCATAAATCCAAACAAAATCACTCAACGGAACCCCAACACAAGATGCAGGTACAACCAACCCCAAAACCCCACCCTTTTTGTGCTTTTATTTCGCATTTGTAACTTACTTTCTCTACACTACTGACTAATGAACAAGTCCTTTTAGTTTTAATTCTGTTCTCGACAATCTCACCTGTAATGACGTGGCATAAGTTAAAAACTAGTATTTAATTCAAGTGAAAATTACAAAACCAAAGCCACTTTCACCTCCATGCACGTACGGAGTGCTTCTTGAAATTAAAATAATACCCATGCCCCCGTGTGTGTCTGTACTTGAGGCTTGAAAAAAACACCCCACCCACCCTTTCCCTCTTTTCATTCCACCCTACCACTTCTCCGTCAAACTTGCAACTTCTGATGATGATCAACTTGCATCAAGTAAGATCTCCTGAAAGTGAATTATTGAAAAAATTACTACACGAACAAAAGTCATAATAGCATCCTTTTAAGGAAAAAAAAAACGAGAGTGAATTACAACCGGTGTTTATATCAAATTACAACCGGTGTCTTTTAACTAAAAAAAATTACAGGCTCTGTCCTTTATGTTACCAGTTTTTAGCACATTATATCCTTTAGCCCTAACCTAGTTAAATTTTTTGGTTAAGTCTTACCATGTGCCTCCCACGTGAGGGCAACATGGTCTTTTCATCTCAATTTAACATGAATCTCGATTTTCCTCTTGCATCTCATAACATCTGATTGTTCATATTCATCTAAAAATTTCGATAAAAAACCTACAGAAAAAAGGAACATGAATCAAACCTTGCAATGGGGGACTTCTAGATACGACAAGCACTAGAACAAAACATCGATGGAATTTATGGTAAGCTTCCAACATCATCGTAGCTTTATCTATTAATCCTATCGTAGTTTTCATAAGAAGTTGTCTGCATATGATCCGACCATTAATGGTCAGTTCTTTTGATTGGTTTGATAAGAAAATAAAGATTAGTTCCAAAATATTGTTCCATTGTCAACAGGTGACGAAAAGATAAGGCCTCTCATTATTTAAATATTTTAATTTGATTTTATAATTCCAATTCCAAAGCGTGCATTATATTTTTTGTTTGGATTAACTGGAAAAAGGAGCGATTAACTGGAAAAAGGAGGCGATAATAGAGATTTATTTATTTCGTTTTTTAATATAAAATTGAGTTGAAAAGACCATGTTTCCCTCAAGTGAGAGACGCATGGTAAGACTTAACCCAAAAAATTAACTAGATTGGTCTAAAGGACATAACGTGTTAAAACCCGGTAACATAAAAGACAGAGCTTGTAATTTCTTTAGTTAAGGGACACTGGTTGTAATTTGATGCAAACTTAAAGGACAACGGTTGTAATTTACTCAAAAAACGAAGTTAAGAGAGCTGTATCAATGCCGACAAGTGGGCCGGATTCATCATAAATTCATTTACACGATCCATCAACTTTATGCATGTTCTATCACCAGGGCCGGCTTAACCATTTTGGTGGCCTAAGGTGAAGTAAAAACTTGTGGCCTTTTTTCAAAAAAAAAAACTAATTTTAGGCAATGATATCACAGAATGAACACAGATTTTAGGCAATTTTAGGCTAAACATATATTTTAGCTAGGGCTTAGGCCCCATATTGACACACATTAAATCCATTTCGCAGGCCCATATCGTATATCTGTATATATATATTTTTTTTAAATATGGAGGCCCTGTAGATTTGGTGGCCCAAAGCCCAAGCCTCAAAATACTTGCGCTTGGGCCGGCCCTGTCTATTACGCTGCTAACCGGAGAATGACCAGAGGTAAACTTTTCACCGCGGTAGCTATTGCCGTTGTGCTGTATTCACCGGAGTTTGTACACTCAAGTTGACGGCGACGAATTCACCGGTTGGATCAACTATTTTTTAATTACTAAGACAGTGTATACCAGTCTCCAAAATCACTTCTACTATTCTAAATAGTGATGTTGGAAATAGAGTTTGTATTATTAAAAAAAGTTCTTTGAAAAAATTAATCCAAATATCTTAAAAAAAACTATGACTTATTGTCGGTCACTATGGATTATTAAGATCCGATTCCAGCAAACAAATACTTATCCGTTAAAATAGGCTTGTAATCGGCAAGGCAAATGAAAGTTATTGATCAAAGTGACAGAGTATATAAATTATCAGCCAAAAGTTGCACACATCAGTGATTACATATCAACTGTTGTAACAGGGGAAACGTGAGCTAAGCTCACCTACAGTAGACACTGGAAAAGGAAAAAGCAAGATGAACAAGAAAATCAAACATGGGTATCATTCTGTTGAAGGAAAAATGCCTCATTCAACTGAAGATTATGTTTTCGCACAATTCAAACAGGTTGATGACAACGAGCTCGGCCAATTTGCTGTGTTCGACGGTCATTCAGGTCGACAAGTTCCCGATTACTTACGCTCACATTTGTTCGACAACATCATAAACGAGGTAAAGCAATCATCATATACTGCTCCTATATATTTACCTACCTTAATCGAGTTTGTTATGATAATTTGGACGTTAGCCCGACTTTTGGACAGAACCAGAGGAAGCCGTTAAAAGAGCATATGAATTCACTGATTCTACGATCGTGAACAAAGCAATCAAGAAACGTAAAGGGGGTTCGACTGCTGTTACTGCAATCTTGATTAATTGTGAGAAATTGGTGGTAGCCAATGTTGGTGACTCACGTGCGGTTTTGTGCCAAGATGGTGTGGCCAAACAGTTATCGGTTGATCACAAGCCTAACAAGGAGCGCAAAGTTATCGAAGAAAAGGGTGGATTTGTAATGGAATTCGCAGGTAGTTCCATAAACAAACCGAACTTTTAACTTTGTTTTCTATGTTAGTTTACATATCTAAGTTTATGTATTAGTTATAAGTAATATTAATTGCCCATACCGAGCTTAATTAATTGACTAATACACGCACAAGAACACATTCATTTCTTTGTTTATGTTGGCTCATTTACGTTTACTCGAACATGCATATAATTCAACGAATGAACATGAACTACAAAAAACTGTTTGAACATGAACAAGTCCCGCTCATATCCCTTGGGTTCGTTTAAAGTCCTATTCCCAGGTATCAACAATCACAAAAATGCAACATTTTTAACAGGGGGTTGTCCGCGCGTGGATGGATGCTTGGCAGTGTCGAGGGCTTTTGGTGATTAAAGGTTGAAAGAACACATCAGTTCAGAACCGGATGTGTGGGTGGGGGATGTAGACGACGAGAGTGAGTTTCTGATCTTGGCGAGCGATGGCGTTTGGAAGGTTATGTCAAACGAAGAGGCTGTGGATTGTGTGAAGGATGTGGAGGATCCACGGGCAGCAGCAAAGCAGCTGATCAAAGAGGCGCTGGCAAAGAGAAGCAGGGACGATATTTCATGCATTGTTGTTAGGTTTCAGTGAAATTTTGGTCTAAAGTTAAAAAGTTGAATGTTTCATGTATGATTAATTTGTAGAGTAAAATGCACGGATGCTCCATGTGGTTTGATAAAATTTCACCTTTAGTCCTCAACTTTTGAAAATTACACTCTTGCTCCTTGTGGTTTGCTCGATTGTTACTCGGATAGTCTCTGGGGTGGACAACCGTTAGTTTATGGCGTTAAGTAGCTGTGAAATGACAAAATTACCCCTTTTATGATAAAACAAAATATATTAAAGACTAAATTGCATAAATTAACCTTTATGTTATACCTAAACTCCACTTCATACATTTTACTATGAAATCGGCAAAACCCAGCCTTTATGTTCATGTTTTGTAACGTTCTATAACCTTTACAACTATCGTCGTCCGAAAACTCAGTTAAGTTACTTCACATGCTTTGCATGTGAGGGTACTACGGTTTTTTATTACATAAAGGTTGATATTTGGAAAAAGATTATTTACAACATAAACGTTGATTTTTCAAAAATAAAGGTTATTATATATATATATATATATGGGAGGGTTTATTGTGAGAACCGTGAGAACAAATGAAAAAACCGCGAGAACTTGGTCAAAAACAAATCAAATTCAAAATTTTTTTCTACACTTATGATTATTATTTGAATACAATGTTAGAAATTTAATTTACACGTTTAAATTTACGTGAATTCGTAAATAAAGAAAATTTACACATGTGTAGGTTTACCATTTACACATGTGTAAATCTGTTATATTTACACATGTGTAAAAAAATCTAAAAAGAGTGATTTTGAAAAGAGAAATGAATTATTTGATGTTGTAAATTCTTTTTTGATGTTGTATCTTAATTACAATGAGGTTTGTATTAAAAAAATTGGTTTTGATTGGTATTCGCATTCTTTCTCACGGTTCTCGCAATATTTAGCGTTCTCAAGATAACCCTCCCCTATATATATATATAGGGTAAGGTTATTGTGAAAAAGACCAAAAGTGTGAGAAATGTAAGAAAAAATCTTAGCCATTAGATCTAAATTAATTGAAAAGGGTAAACAAGTAATTTAATCATTAATTCAATTAATTAAAAACTTCCCATAACCACCACCTTAATTATAGGAAGTATATAACACCATTCAGTAAGTATATAACACCATTCAGCATTCGGCAAGTATATAACACCATTCAGTAAGTATATAACACCATTCAGCAAGTATATAACACCATTCAGTAAGTATATAAACCATTCAGCAAGTATATAACACCATTCATTGACCAAACATCTGATCGAAACATATTTTTTTCTCTATATAAGTATAGTAATATGGTACTCATATTAAAGATAAAAAAACGCTCGTTATTATGGTGTAAATTTTTTAAAAAAAAGTTACGTATAAAAAGTTATTGACGTTAAAAAAAGACGGGAGGAAGTTACATGTGCATTACCTAATTTCTAGTGGGTTTAAAAGACTATATTGCCCCTAGATATTTCAAATCAGTCCAAATTAATGAAAATATTTTACAATTTGGTCCCTATTGATCTCAACCATTAGATCAAAAGATCTAATGACTGAGATTCTTTCTTACCCTTCTCACACTTTAGGCCTTTTTTACAGGATCCTCTACCTATATATATATAGTAAAATATTTTTTTTCGCAAAAACATTATTATTTGTTAATAATTATATACTTATATATATATAAAAAAATTAGTTTTAAATTTATTTAAAAAAAAATTTGATTTACTATTTTTATAAAGTAAATAATAATGACAAGATAAATTATTTTTTATATAAAGTATAAATAAAACACAAATTCTTTTAAAATAAAGTTATTGTAATATCCGGAATATTTTTATAATTATAACAGATGTTTTAAACTACTCAAACTAAAAGGTATTTTTTTATGTATATGTAAGTATGTGTTTATAAAAACAAAATATTAGACAAATTTATATCGATAACAGAAACTAATAAATTAATTTGGTGTTTAAAAAAATCTTTAATAAACTTCAGTAAACAAATTCTAAATATATAATATGTAAATAATACAAATGCAATACTAAAATATATATATATGCAGTTTAAAACATTCTATTATTTCCTATTGCATTTGTATTAGTATTATATACATATTATATATTTAGAATTTGTTTACTGAAGTTTATTAAAGATTTTTTTAAACGCCAAATTAGTTTATTAGTTTTTGTTACCGATATAAATTTGTCTAATATTTTTTTTATCAACACATACTTACATATACATAAAAAATACCTTTTAGTTTGAGTAGTTTAAAACATCCGTTATAATTATAAAAATATTCCGGAAATTACAGTAACTTTATTTTTTTTAAAAAATGTGTTTTATTTATACTTTATATAAAAAGTAATTTATCTTGTCATTATTATTTACTTTATAAAAATATTAAAATCAGAATTTTGTAAAATAAGTTTAAAACAATTTTTTATATATGTTTATATATATATAATTATTAACAAATAATAATGTTTTTGCAAAAAAAAATTACTATATATAATAACATTTTGCACAAATCAATCTTTATCTTATAAAAGACCATAGTACCCTCACATGTTTGCATGTGAGGTAACTTAACTGAGTTTTATGACGACGTTAGTTGTAAAGGTTATAAAATGTTACAAAACATGAACATAAAGGTTGGGTTTTGTCGATTTCACTGTGATAGGTATGAAGTGCAGTTTAGGTATAACATAAAAGTTGATTTATGCGATTTTGTCTAAATTAAATAAATATATGTTTGGAGGCCCACTTATGAAGCAAAATTACCCTTACGAAGCAACTGGAATGAGCAGCTACAAAGGGAGTGGAGGAACTAGGGACCCGCCACATGTGCATATAATAAGCGTATCAACGATTCCAGATCAGCAATCGAACAACAGAAAGTTCGAATTACAGAAGCTTGATTGAGAATTGAATAAACAACGGTGTGGATTTGAATTAGGGCTTTTTTGATGTGTGGCGAAACGATTTCGTAAAGGGGGGATTCGGGTTGTAGGATAGATGTGTGTGTGTGAGGTGAGTGAAACAGAATTGGAGAGATTTGTTGCCAGAATTTCGAATGAATGGTTATTAAGGGCATGTTGACCAACACTAGCGGAGACGGTGACGGTGGGCGTTCTCTCCGATCAATTCGAATTCGTAACCAAACACTAATATGAAACCACATGGACGATTCAACCTTCCTTCAAACCTACACCGTTCTCTCCGATCATCCACAACCTTCCACCCTCCTTTTCCTGCCAATTTCATCTTCCTTAATATCTTCTTGTACGAATTCTCTGATCGAACAGCCTCAATCTGTATCCGATCAATTCGAATTTGTAACCGAACCGGAACCTAAACCTGAACAGGAACAACTTTCACTGGAAAACAACGATTTCAGCAAAAAAAAGGCGTCATGTAACACCTCGTAAAAACGTGTTCAATTATGTATAGACACGTCTCCTAAACTCTAACTATGTGAAAGAAGGAGTTTGAAGGACTAAAGTTGACAAACGGTGAAAATATGTGTGCGAAGGGACTAAAAGTGTCAACATGCCAAACTTGTGCCTCTGAATGACCATACATGAAGAATATATTCTTAAATGAGTGAATTGTATATAAGAAGCCGTTCATGAAAATAATCGAAAGATTATAAATTACAAGGGTTAAACGTGTCAACATGTTAATTCTTACCTCTGAGTGACCTTTTATCGAACCAGAGGCTTCGAAATATTCAATTATACTCTCAAGAATAAGTGATATAAATTTCACGTGGTTTCGAGATCGTTAAGCAAGTTTTCAAGACTTTGGGTGAAAAGTGTCAATATGATGAAACTTGTGTGTATGGTGATATTTAACGAAACCGGGCCTAACGGAGTTTGGTTATACTCCCTTGAACCTTTGCAAACTGACTACAAGGGCCTTATATGTTAAAAATGAAGTTGTATAAGGTTTAAATTGGCCAGGGACTGAATCTGCCAAGTTTAAAACATAATTCACCTGAACAGCCAGTCCTCGCGGCCCGCGTAGACTCTTGCTGAGTCTTACGCGGCCCGCGTAGAAGTCCCCAGCGCAGAAAATGTTGGACAGATGCAGGTTTTCAGCTCCAAACCGACTTTAACTTGTTCTAAGTGAATCTAGGGGCTGTTTGTCGGTCTTGATAAACCACTAGGACACCTGGGGTGATCCTAGGTACTTCCAAAACAGATGTAAACATCTTGGGACAAGCCAAATTTGTATATAAGGAGCCCTTGTTCATATGTTCAAGTGCTCACTTCACTTACATCAACTTCTAAACTCACCTCTGGAGCTAGCAAGCATTAGGAGAAGATTGTCAAGTGTAGAAAAGATAGCAAGGACCTTAAGTAAGAGTTTTAATCCCTGCTTAGCCCTTTTAATTAGCTTAAAAACCGAAACGTCAAACATATCGTAATTAAGCTTGACTTTCGATTTAATCATAAATGGTCCAGCCACTGACCGAAACGAAAGTGGTTATGGAACCGTATTAAGATAGGTGATTAACCCTTAAAAGGGCACCTCCTAATTATTTCGTTTGACTAGTTAATTGTCGGGTCAAACTAGTTAGTCAAAAAGTCAAACTAGACAGAAAGTTTAAAAATGATTTAAACTAATAAAACAAAGGGTCTAAATTATATTTTAACATTCTAATGACTTTGTAATTAGTAATAGAACATGTTTAATCAGGTCTAACCAGACAATTATCAGTCTAAGGTCAGTTTATAACCGAAAGTCGCAAAGGCTTGACTTTTTCTTTGACTTTCAGTTCTGACCCGTTTAAGCTTAATTCTTCCACGTTTTAAGCTTCCATTAGGACCATATTATATGGTAGTGTAACCCCCTGGTGTTATATTGCTTGGTCCTTAGTGGTTTGGATTATATGCTCTTGTTTGTTAATATGCTTGCTTATAAATGCCGTAAATGCCCTTTTGACATATAAATGAGAATTTTAGAAATGTGAGAGGATAAAAACCTTTGCTACTGATATATAAGTTTGTCCCGAAAATTTGACATCATTTCTTGGCCTCAAACAAAAGTTATGCTCGATATCGTAATTAGAAGCTTTTTATTAATTAAATTGCGATATCTTGCATAAGACATGTTTAAACTTGGATTTTGAACCAAAACTCATTACCTATTGTTAAGATATTATTTTTAAGGAATATTAAGATTTTTGGTTAGATTATAATCTGTTTAAATCATAGAGTTCTTGTGTAATTCGGTAAATGACGATAATACCCTTTTCATGCATAAAATGAGATTAACAAATGATTTGAATGCCAAACCTTTTCCTACTGATTTCATACATTAAATAAATTATTTTGAGCATTTAAAACTTATCAAAATCTCAGATTTACATAAACATCTTGATTATCGTCAATTAGCGAGTTTTACACTATTTAGGTGCATAGTATGGTTTAAAACCATATTTAACATCTAAGACTTGTTACTTACTGAATTTTTAAACAAATTTCAATATTATTACAGTAGGTATAAGTTATAAACTCATATTTCCAAAAATGTCCTTAAAAGCATATGTGAAATGACCAAAATGCCCTTTCGGGGCATAGTTTGGCCATAAATGGTAAACCTCACATATATGAAGTATCTTACTGATGTAATGAAATAAAATAAATATTTTTACTGATTACCAAAGACCAGAACTTCAGTTTGTTATAAAATCTCTTTTATAATTACTAAAATGACCAAAATGCCCTTACTGGACTAAAATTGGTTTTAAATATTTTTGGGCATATATGTTAACATCCTACTGATGTATTAACATATTTTAAGCATAATAACAATTAAGACCTGTATATAATTCATTTGGTTACCCGTTACGCATTTATACGTTCGGATCGGTTTATGTGGCTAGTTTACGTAAAATAGCCGAAACGGGTTTAACCTTATCATTAAATCCTTAAATTCCAGAATGTGTTTAGTTTACCCATATTATACAAGTATCCAAGCTTTTCGGGTCTAAAACACATTCTATTCCGGTCTCCGCTTAATCTAGCGTTTAGAACCGTAAAGTTTCTTCCTAGCTAGCCGGTCTAAGTCTTTGACTTAATTAAAGACCCGTTAGCATCCTAATAGGTTATTAAACCTACTATACAGATTAAGTAGCATCCAGTAGAAGGTATCATCATAAAGCCTTAGGATTATATGGCTGAGTTACTTTTCACGTTTAGCTCAGGTAAATACTTTTAACTTATTTTCCCTTATACGGGTTTGGGATATGGTATTATAATAATACCACTTGGTCGGGTATGAAATCATTTAATCGGATTGTGATTAATAAATTTACATAACCCGTTTTAATCTGTCTTGTTTGATAACATAAGCATTGGGGGTTAATACGACCGTGTCCTAGATATCCTCGGCTCATTTCATTTGAAAATGGCCACGACCTATGCACGGGGTGTAGGAATACACCTGACAAATGCAAATGCAAATGCTAAAATATAAACCCACATATTGGGGATAACTCCTTTGTGGGTTCTATAAGTGGTGAGTCGGTTAATCAAGACCGGCTTCCAGCCGGCCCCAATTGTATGACAAACATATAAATCTTTATACAAGATTATCTTAAATATTTGTCCCAAGTTATAAAGGATTTGTGCCTTGTGCACACAAATCAATTTTCTTAAATATTTTCAAATGATTAATTGTATTTACCAGTGTAAACTGACGTATTTTCTAAAGATTGATTGACAGGTACTTCTCATAAATAGGTTGGAGCTACTAGGTGTCATATAAGAGGATCTTGCAAATCCCTAGATACTTGGAGTCTGTTATTTTCCGTTTCTTGTATTTTATTTATGATCCGCCTGTGGATCTTATTACAATACAGTCTGTTTATTCTTTTGTTCGAACACTCAGACTGTAACACCCTTAATATTATTTAATGGTTTTCGTATAATTTACGAAAATAAACATGTGATTATGAGCACATATATATTACAAAATTGGGGTTTATTAAAACTTTTACAATTTACAGTTTAGAACAACATAGCGTAATTGAATTCGTCGTTTAAAAGCTACGACGACGCGACTTGCGGAAGCTTCTTTTTCACGTGTTCGGTTCCTTTTCGTCGCTTGATCTTCATCCGAGTACTCTCGATATTCACCTATGATCAAAACCAACATAAAAGTTAGTTTTGATAACTTAAATATAAGTTTAAACAAGTTCTACGCGTCAAACGATAATTAAAAATAATTTTTCCGGCTTTTATGTCTCTCGCGTGTTGCGAGAGACTCTGACAAACTTGTCGCGTGGCGCGACGTCTGTCGCGTGTCGCGCCCCACACATTGTGACTCGTCACGTGGCGCGGGGGAAACCAATTTCCAGTGGGTTTGTTGCTGAAACCTGCATTTGCCCAGCTATAAGTTTAATCGAAATTCAACTTTAAAATGTCATAACTTTTGTTCTACTTATTCGATTCGCATGATTCTTTTTCCTACGCGACCGTAATTTAATTCTCCATTTCATGGAGTTAAAATTCAGCATTCAAACTAATAAAATTCCAATTTTCTAAGCATTCGGCTTATTATTCAAAATCAACATTTTGACCCGTTTTGTATTTAAAACCACCAACTTGTTTCTAACTAATCAAAATATGTGTTCCAATGTATTTAACACAAAATATTTAGCTCGGGTTCGTAATTGCTATAATTTGCGCGACTAGTACGCAAGCTATGTGCATAAACTGTTTTGACCCGTTTAGGGAATTTAAGCAATTTAGTCTAAAACTTGCTCTTTTCTTTTTACACTACAATATTTCCATATCTAAATAACTATATATAATCCAACACAACTATTTTGTGGTGGATTTAACATAACGAACCCCTTTTCCTCAATTCTACCCTTCAACTAGTCATTTTACGCAAATGAACATTTTTAGGCATTTGAACTACGAAGTTTATGCCCACAACTCTTACATGTAAGTAAGGGTTACATAATTACAATGCAAGTTTCTAAACGGCCTCTAGGGGTCGTTTGCTCGTTTTACCCATTAAGGGCTTTTCGGTCAATTCTAGTCTCTTATTTTACGACGAAAGACTCTCACAATCATTTGACCAAAATAGCACTTTTAGCTACAACATAATAATACGTACCTGGCCCGGTCGACATATAGACCCGTTTCATTTTTATACCTTGCTTTTATTAGCCGCTAATCCAAAGCAAAGCAATTATTCAATTTTTTGTTCAATACTGAAAACATATAACTTGACAACCAAATGTTAGTCGATATTGCCAAATGGTGTTTTCATCACCATTTGGCTCGTTTGGCCCATATGACCAAACGTTTACATACATAACAAAACATGGCTTTAACTATCAATTCGCCCATCCGACCCATTTCGGATTTTACCATTAGATCCTCTTTTTTTTTAACCAAGGTTTTCATCATTTTATATGTCCCGTATTATTTCGTGTCGGAAACATATTTCGGATATAGCATTTTATCGTATTTACGATCTATGAATAAATACATGTCTAAAAAAAAGAGTGTAAGCTTTTTACTTACCTTGAATTCCGATTATGCTTTTCTTCTCGTACTTGATTCGTTTGACCACTTCTTTCCCAAGCCTCCACCTAGCTCGTTAAGCATCGAACTATTGTCAATATTTACAAGGTGGTTAGATTAGTCATTAACAAACACGACTATTCCACCTTACTTATTTTCTATGTCGAAACTACTATTCGACTTCCTCATTGGTTAGCTTAACTTATCATAAGTTAACTATTTTCTATCACATGGTTTACACAATTAAGTCTAAATCAACATGATATTTAGAACTCTTATCATTTCAAATTTCGCATAATTTGCCATATCATTCAAATGTGCGCTTCACTCGAAATTTCAACATTTTAGCTTTCATTTAGGCATGTTCATATCACTGAAAATAGGCTGTTTTTGGTGACCTGTTTAACCTGTTTACAAGTCTTCAAAAATTATGATTTTTTTATGTGGCGTACCTCTCGGAGGGTTAGGCCTTGTGTTAAAATTTTAAGATCTAACTCTTTACCAAAAATTCGTAAAAATTCAGCCCGGCACTTTGGCCGTGGGGAGCTGCCCCAGTATTTTAAACTACCAGACTCGTTTATCATATCGACTATTAACAAAAGAAATCAATTGTGCCCTAGCATCGGTGTTCTATCACCACCGACGTGCCATAGTCCATTAGTACACGCCCGTCCAACTGGCACGGTGTGCGGTTTGTTAAACCTAATAGCGCTATTAACTAATGACCCGCTCGCCATAGCCTCGGCGATTAAGTCGATACAAAAAGGGAGGGACTTCGCTGATAGAGTTCTAGTCCAGTAAGTCTAATACGTCCCAATAGGACGAGGAATTTACATTCCTGAACACGTCACAAGGACGAGGAATCCACATTCCTGAACACGTCCCAAAGGACGAGGAATCCCTATTCCTGTACCCATTCCCATTCCCACCAGGAATTTACCATGCTTTGTAGAAAAGTGTGAACTCACCTCGGTTTGCTCGGTTAGATTCTCAAATATAGCTAACAGTCAAGGTCGGTCAATCACGTCCTAGTATGATTTACCAGTTAGTCATTTAGTGGCTTTCAAATAGAACACAAAGTTCCTACACGTATCTATCACACAACATGCATCATTTTAACGGTTTATGCCCATCTAAGTTTCCCATCCATTCCCCACTCAAAATCAAACATACGATAATGCACATAACATATATAACATGTTAGATCATTCACAGATAGCATACTCGACATTTAGACACGCGAGTCACAACTTATGTCATTTCAGCATTTATATTCAATACCGGCTGTTTTTGGACATTTTAATAAAATGGTTAAATTATTCCAAAAATTCCCAAATTTTTACAGGATGTCTTAAACGTTCCATATTTTATTTTGTAAAAATATCGGGGTCCGGTTCATTACCAATATTTTATAAAAATTCATATTTCGGACTGAACTCAGATTTGTGTATTTCTGACCACAGTCCGCAGAACAATTTATTAAAAATTCATCGAGTGTCCGATTTATGAAATTCCAGTGGGGTAATTACAAATGCATCGGTTTTCATCTACTGTACAAATTTCATGGTCCGATTCATCACAAAACTCAGGTTATGACTGAAAGTATGACACCCATTTATTGCTGTCAAAATTCAGCTTAAGTTGCTGTTATAAATTAACATTTTAAAAATAGTAAACGAAGTCCAAAAATTACGATTCCGGTGCCATTAGAACCGTATTTCATAATAACATATTTTAGATTCAAAATATCGGTTTTTCGTTGAGTTTAAGACCTGTTTACAGCCAACTGAAGTTGGCTGTAAAAGTTGGACAGATTCTGATTTTCAGTGTTTAACCTTCTAAATCGTGTTCGATCGATTCCGTTAACAAGTTTAGTGACCACAACAACATGACACATTAATATTAATCAGTAAAACATTAGATAATCAACCAATAATCATAATCATACAAGATCTACATGATTTACACTAATATTCATCCATTAACCACCTTGTTCATCACTTTAGTAGACTTTTAGTTGGTGATCTTATATGTTAGTGATTTTCAACCGACGAAACTCTTATTAACCACTTTAGAATAGATCAAGAAGATGTTTAGAGTCACTTACTACTAGCTCGAGGCTAGGGAAGAAAATAGACGAAAAACGAGTGGTTAATAGCAACGTAGTGAGGTCCTTCGAGTTCCAAGCACACCGGGCTTCCTACTTCATCTCCTAGCACCTTGCTATCACCTTGGATTGGATTGAAGTTGCAAGAAAATGGGTGGTGTGTGGGTGGAGAGGGCTGCCGAGAACACAAGAGAGGGGAAGAGGAAAATGAAATGTTGATGGTGTGAAGATGATAGAAGTAAAGGTCTAGTGGTTATATATATAATTCTCCAACATTCAATTGTCCATTAGTTCTTATGTTTCTAGATACTAGACACAAGGATTAAAATAATCACCAAGGACAAAGGTGTGTCACCCTTGTGGTGACCATTCGGTTAGGGGGGGGGGGGTATATAGTTGGTTTGTAATGAGATAGTTAGTGTTTAGTTGAAATCAAAAGGTTTAGTTATGATACTTGTGTGTGTTATTTAATATAACGGGTGTTAGGGTATTCGGGGACCCAAACTAGTTCAGAAAAGTATAAACAATGTGTTTAACAATATTTTTGTGTTCCGGGTAAAGTCCGGTTGTTTGGTTCGGTGTTGTTCCGTAAAAGTGCTTAATTAATCCGTAAAGTGTCCTATTTATATATTTTGTAACGTTTTTACTTTCTAGCACTTAGGAAAATATAACGGACTATTTAGTGACCTATCTGTACACTATTAGTATATTAACAAATACGTGTAAGCATAACACAGATATCAGAAAGCAGTTAAGTAATTCCACACAGTCGTCAAGCACATTAATTATTATTAATAAACTGTACGGTTACATGTAAATTCGAGGGTTGTCACATTCTCCCCCTGTTAAGAGAATTTCGTCCCGAAATTTAGCGCGTGGTTACTGAGGAAGCTAGTTAAGTTGCGTTGTTTTCCAGATTTTCCTGGGGTGTCACATCATCCCCCCGTTGATTTGGAATTTCGTCTCGAAATTCTGCAGTAGCTTCAGCCTCAGTAGTGTTTGCGTTTTTCTTAAACAACTGGGGATACTTGAGTTTTATTTGGTCTTCTCGTTCCCAGGTATACTCTGGGCCACGACGAGCATTCCAACGAACTCGGACCAGAGGTATCCTGGTATGCTTGAGGATCTTAACATCTCGATCCGTAATCTCTACTGGTTCCTCGAAGAATCGCAGCTGGTCGTCGATTGTGAGTTCCTTAAGAGGAACTATGAGGGTCTCATCTGACAGACACTTCTTCAGATTCGATACATGGAAAACATTGTGAACTCCGCTGAGTTCTTCAGGTAGATTCAACCTGTAGGCGACTTTGCCAATTTTCTCGGTGACTTCGAATGGTCCGACATATCGCGGGTTGAGTTTGCCTCATTTACCAAAGCGGACTACACCTTTCCAAGGTGAGACTTTGAGCAACACTCGATCCCCAACCTGGAGCTCGAGTGGTTTTCTTCCCTTATCAGCATAGCTTTTCTGACGGTCACGAGCTGCCGCCATTCGCTGTCGTATCTGAGCAATTTTCTCGGTGGTATCTACCACAAGTTCTGGGCCAGTGATTTGGCTGTCACCAACTTCTGCCCAACAGAGAGGTGATCGGCATTTGCGTCCGTACAATGCCTCAAACGGAGCGGCTTGGATGCTGGTGTGGTAGCTGTTGTTATATGAAAACTCCACTAACGGGAGGTGCTTTTCCCAGCCATTTCCGAAGTCGATTACACATGCCCTAAGCATGTCTTCAAGGGTCTGGATGGTGCGTTCAGATTGCCCATCCGTCTGCGGGTGATAAGCGGTGCTCATATCTAAACGTGAGCCAAAAGACTTGTGCATAGCTTGCCACAGTTCAGAGGTAAAACGCGCATCACGATCAGATATAATAGAGGTGGCACTCCGTGCCTTGACACTACTTCCTTTAGATAAATGTCTGCAAGAGTAGAAAACTTATCCGTTTCTTTGATAGCCAGAAAATGTGCAGACTTGGTCAGTCGGTCTACGATCACCCAAATGGTATCGTTTCCGCGTTGAGATCTGGGCAGGCCGGTAACGAAATCCATGGAAATTTGCTCCCATTTCCATTTCGGGATCTCCGGTTGTTGAAGTAGGCCTGATGGTTTCTGATATTCAGACTTGACTCTCGCACAAGTCAAGCACTTACTGACATATGTTGCTATGTGAGCTTTCATGCCAGGCCACCAATACGTAGTCTTGAGGTCATGGTACATTTTATCCGAACCAGGATGTACCGAATAACGAGACTTATGCGCTTCGTCCATCACAAGCTCGCGTATGTTTCCATAAAGTGGAACCCAGATGCGTCCGTTTACATAGTAGGCACCGTCTTCCTTTTGTTTTAGCCGTTGCCTTGATCCTCGTAGGGATTCAGCCCTGATGTTCTCTGCTTTCAATGCTTCAACCTGAGCATCGCGAATCTGAGCGGGAAGGTTAGACTGGATGGTAAGCTGTAAAGCACGTACACGCTTAGGTAGGGTATCCTTTCGACTGAGGGCGTCGGCCACAACATTGGCTTTGCCCGGATGATACTTGATAGCGCATTCATAAGCGTTCAAGAGCTCAACCCATCGGCGTTGACGCATGTTCAACTCCTTTTGCTTGAAGATATGCTCGAGACTCATGTGATCGGTGTAAATGGTGCACTTGGTACCGTACAGGTAATGTCTCCATATCTTAAGCGCGAATACAACTGCTCCCAGCTCCAGATCGTGAGTAGTGTAGTTTCTTTCGTGAACTTTAAGTTGGCGCGATGCGTAGGCAATGACCTTGTCACGTTGCATCAATACGCAACCCAGTCCTTGGATGGAAGCGTCGCAATAAACCACGAAATCATCGGTGCCTTCGGGCAATGAGAGGATAGGCGCGCTACAAAGTCTATCCTTTAGGTGTTGAAATGCGGACTCTTGTGCATCACCCCAACGATGGATGACACCCTTCTGAGTCAGCGAAGTGAGAGGTTGCGCAATCTTGGAGAAGTCTTTGATAAACCTTCTGTAATATCCTGCCAAATCCAAGAATTGGCGGATTTCTGTTGGTGTGCGGGGTGCAGGCCAGTTCTTGATCGATTCAACCTTAGATGGATCCACATGAATCCCATCCTTGTTTACCACATGGCCTAGAAAGTGGACTTCGCGAAGCCAGAAGTCACATTTCGAAAACTTGGCATACAACTGCTCTTTTCGAAGAAGTTCTAGCATAAGTCGTAGATGCTGCTCGTGTTCCTCCTGACTCTTGGAATAGATCAGGATATCGTCGATGAACATAATAACGAACTTTTCCAGGTAAGGCTTGCACACTCGGTTCATGAGATCCATGAAGACCGCTGGTGCATTCGTCAGCCCGAATGGCATAACCAGAAACTCGTAATGGCCGTAACGAGTTCTGAATGCTGTTTTGGAGACGTCCCCATCTCGGACCCTCAGCTGATGGTATCCCGATCTCAAGTCAATCTTGGAGTAATAGCTCGACCCTTGCAACTGGTCGAACAAGTCGTCAATACGTGGAAGAGGATAACGATTCTTCACAGTCACCTTGTTAA
Source organism: Helianthus tuberosus (assembly GCA_030545235.1). Lineage (NCBI taxonomy): Eukaryota > Viridiplantae > Streptophyta > Magnoliopsida > Asterales > Asteraceae > Helianthus > Helianthus tuberosus. The sequence goes on along the minus strand of CM060385.1, from coordinate 74,966,962 downwards.
GCTCGCGATAGTCAATACACATTCTGAAAGTACCATCTTTCTTCTTCACGAATAGTACTGGAGCTCCCCAGGGCGAAGAGCTAGGACGTATAAAACCCTTTTCCAAGAGTTCTTGTAGTTGTGTGGACAGTTCGTCGAGTTCTGATGGAGCTAGACGATATGGTGCTCGAGCTACTGGCGCTGCTCCAGGAGCTAGCTCGATTTGAAACTCAACTTGGCGATGAGGCGGAAGACCAGGTAATTCCTCAGGAAATACCTCGGGAAAATCGCGCACAATAGGAATGTCCTCAATTCTCTTCTCTTCCGCTGATGTGTCAGTAACGAGTGCTAAAATGGCAGTGTGGCCCTTTCACAAACACTTCTGGGCCTTAAGGAAAGAGATGATGCCTTCGACAGCACCACTCTTGTCGCCACAAATCATGAGAGGTTCTTCACCAGAACGAGGAATGCGGACGATTTTCTCCTTGCAAACAATCTCCGCTTGATGATGAGATAGCCAATCCATCCCAATAACAACGTCGAAACTACCCAGTGTGATAGGAATAAGATCGATAGAGAAAGTCTGACCAGCTAAGACGAGGTTACAACCTTTAACTATGTGTGTGGCTTCAAGACTTTTACCGTTAGCTAGTTCTACCGTGTGTTTGGTGTTCAGGAGTGTTGGAGTGCGCTTAAGCATTTGGCTAACTTTTACGGACACATAACTAGTATCGGCACCTGAATCGAATAAAACAGTAACAAAGAAGTCGTCCAGAAGAAACTTACCCATCACAACGTTGGGATCATTCCTTGCATCACCCTGACCAATCACGAAAGCACGACCTCTTGCCCCATTTCCATTATTGTTACCCCCATTGTTGCCTCCATTGTTTCCTCCATTATTGTTGTTGTTTTGGTTCTGATTTAACTGGGGGCAGTCTTTCTTGAAATGGCCCTCAGCACCACATTGAAAGCACCCTTTGTTGTTACCTTGTTGTTGCCGCTGCTGGCGTTGATTGGGTGGGGCTTGCTGTCGCTGCCGGTTCTGATTTGCCGGATGCTGACTCCTGCAGTCCCTTGCCATGTGACCAGGCTTGTTGCATCGATGACAGTTGCCTTTACCACATGGCCCACTGTGGTGCAAGTTACAGCGATTACATTTGGGGTGATTTCCCTTGTATCCACCCTGACCTTGATTTCCAGAAGACTGCTGACTGGGGCTCCTGTACTCATCTGTCTTTCGCTGCTGGGACTGAGCTGAAGTAGAACCTTTGCCTGAATTCCCATCCCATTTTTGCTTGCTGTCGGTAGGTGCATCAGAAGTAGTTGTGGCACTGATACGTTTGGGTAGCCTGTTTTGCTCCACCGCCTGGTCGGTGAGACGATGAGCCAACTTGATAATTTGCTGAATGGTACCCAGGTTGGCTGAAGTTATGTGACTCTGAATCTCGGGTACAAGGCCCTTGAGGTAAAGCTCAATACGTTTGATGGGAGGGTCCACCATAGTAGGGCACAGGATGGCCAGTTCATTCGACCTCTTGGTATACGCCTCAATCTCAGACCCCGTCATCTTCAGATTGAAAAATTCCACCTCCAGTTTGTGGATGTCATCCCGACTGCAGTACTCTTCCTTGATCAGTTCCTTGAAACCGTTCCATGGGGTGGCATTAGCAGCAACCAACCCCAGCAGCTGAACCTGAGCGTTCCACCATGTGAGCGCTACCCCTTCAAGTGTTCCGGTAGCATATTTCACCCTACGGTCTTCGGGGCATTCGCACATCTCGAAAACTGACTCAAGCTTTTCAAACCAGTGAAGAAGGCCCACTGCTCCTTCGGTGCCACTGAAAGTGGTAGGTCGGCAGTCCATGAACGTCTTGAACGTGCACACAGGAGGTTGAGCATGTTGGCCTATTGCGCGAGAATAAAAGACAAGGTTAAGCATGAGGGCTGGTTTGTGAAGGTAGGATCTAAACATCCTAAGATGGGTTGATACGGCAGGTTATACCTCCTGCTGGATTGGCTGCGAGTGCCTCAGCGACTCGTTCGTTGATCAAAGCCGTCAACTGGGCTTGAGTGAGGTTGATACGTCCTCCGCGTCCGCTCATGATCTTCATAATGAAGCAACGTAAGTGAGGAAAGTGTCGCGAAAGTGCGTAAGTGTGGGACGATAGTAGAGCGTAAGCACACAAGGTTCAAATAGCAATTACTACATTATCTAATGCATAGTGAGAACTATCTAACCGACAATATAACATAAATCATACCACTTATGGTGTCGAGTCTTGCACGTGGAGCGAAGTGTCGTTGTGGATCGTTGAGCACTGTACTGGTTATAGTCTGCTTTTTATCAACAACTTTTCCCTTTTTAAAAACCAAGTTCACTATAACCAATGGCTCTGATACCAATCTGTCACACCCCCAAAATCCACCATGCGGAGTATCACCGCTTGGAGGCGTGACATGACCAGGATCGAGCCACCAATCATATTGAACAACATAATTAAGTAAATAAGACCAAACACAATACGATTGGTGACCAAAAGGAAGTAAACCGATTTTAGGTTAACAGCGGAAGCATAAAACATAAGTTCAAAACATAAGTCCATAGTTCATAAGTTTCAAGTCCAAAACGTAGGTTAAATAAGTTCATAAAGTTTATTCATTAAGTACGGGACATATCAGTTCGCATCCCACAACGACCACCTCCATATGCAAGCTCCATAGCATCTAATGACCTGCAAAGCATGTAATAACGAGTCAACAACAAAGTTGAGTGAGTTCACGGTTGGTTGTCCATTTTCGAGTTGTTTCCAAAAACATAGTTTAATCTCATTCGGCTATCCAGCCGTGGGGGTTACCCCATAGTTCGAAAACGTTTATTAGTTAACCATCCCATGTTCACCTTCCTTGGCTATCCAGCCCGGCACTTTGGCCGTGGGGAGCTGCCCCAGTATTTTAAACTACCAGACTCGTTTATCATATCGACTACTAACAAAAGAAATCAATTGTGCCCTAGCATCAGTGTTCTATCACCACCGACGTGCCATAGTCCATTAGTACACACCCGTCCAACTGGCACGGTGTGCGGTTTGTTAAACCTAATAGCGCTATTAACTAATGACCCGCTCGCCATAGCCTCGGCGATTAAGTCGATACAAAAAGGGAGGGACTTCGCTGATAGAGTTCTAGTCCAGTAAGTCTAATACGTCCCAATAGGACGAGGAATCCCTATTCCTGTACCCATTCCCATTCCCACCAGGAATTTACCATGCTTTGTAGAAAAGTGTGAACTCACCTCGGTTTGCTCGGTTAGATTCTCAAATATAGCTAACAGTCAAGGTCGGTCAATCACGTCCTAGTATGATTTACCAGTTAGTCATTTAGTGGCTTTCAAATAGAACACAAAGTTCCTACACGTATCTATCACACAACATGCATCATTTTAACGGTTTATGCCCATCTAAGTTTCCCATCCATTCCCCACTCAAAATCAAACATACGATAATGCACATAACATATATAACATGTTAGATCATTCACAGATAGCATACTCGACATTTAGACACGCGAGTCACAACTTATGTCATTTCAGCATTTATATTCAATACCGGCTGTTTTCGGACATTTTAATAAAATGGTTAAATTATTCCAAAAATTCCCAAATTTTTACAGGATGTCTTAAACGTTCCATATTTTATTGTGTAAAAATATCGGGGTCCAGTTCATTACCAATATTTTATAAAAATTCATATTTCGGACTGAACTCAGATTTGTGTATTTCTGACCACAGTCCACGGAACAATTTATTAAAAATTCATCGAGTGTCCGATTTATGAAATTCCAGTGGGGTAATTACAAATGCATCGGTTTTCATCTACTGTACAAATTTCATGGTCCGATTCATCACAAAACTCAGGTTATGACTGAAAGTATGACACCCATTTATTGCTGTCAAAATTCAGCTTAAGTTGCTGTTACAAATTAATATTTTAAAAATAGTAAACGAAGTCCAAAAATTACGATTCCGGTGCCATTAGAACCGTATTTCATAATAACATATTTTAGATTCAAAATATCAGTTTTTCATTGAGTTTAAGACCTGTTTACAGCCAACTGAAGTTGGCTGTAAAAGTTGGACAGATTCTGATTTTCAGTGTTTAACCTTCTAAATCGTGTTCGATCGATTCCGTTAACAAGTTTAGTGACCACAACAACATGACACATTAATATTAATCAGTAAAACATTAGATAATCAACCAATAATCATAATCACACAAGATCTACATGATTTACACTAATATTCATCCATTAACCACCTTGTTCATCACTTTAGTAGACTTTTAGTTGGTGATCTTATATGTTAGTGATTTTCAACCGACGAAACTCTTATTAACCACTTTAGAATAGATCAAGAAGATGTTTAGAGTCACTTACTACTAGCTCGAGGCTAGGGAAGAAAATAGACGAAAAACGAGTGGTTAATAGCAACGTAGTGAGGTCCTTCGAGTTCCAAGCACACCGGGCTTCCTACTTCATCTCCTAGCACCTTGCTATCACCTTGGATTGGATTGAAGTTGCAAGAAAATGGGTGGTGTGTGGGTGGAGAGGGCTGCCGAGAACACAAGAGAGGGGAAGAGGAAAATGAAATGTTGATGGTGTGAAGATGATAGAAGTAAAGGTCTAGTGGTTATATATATAATTCTCCAACATTCAATTGTCCATTAGTTCTTATGTTTACTAGATACTAGACACAAGGATTAAAATAATCACCAAGGACAAAGGTGTGTCACCCTTGTGGTGACCATTCGGTTAGGGGGGGGGGGGGGTATATAGTTGGTTTGTAATGAGATAGTGTTTAGTTGAAATCAAAAGGTTTAGTTATGATACTTGTGTGTGTTATTTAATATAACGGGTGTTAGGGTATTCGGGGACCCTAACTAGTTCAGAAAAGTATAAACAATGTATTTAACAATATTTTTGTGTTCCGGGTAAAGTCCGGTTGTTTGGTTCGGTGTTGTTCCGTTAAAGTGCTTAATTAATCCGTAAAGTGTCCTATTTATATATTTTGTAACGTTTTTACTTTCTAGCACTTAGGAAAATATAACGGACTATTTAGTGACCTATCTGTACACTATTAGTATATTAACAAATACGTGTAAGCATAACACAGATATCAGAAAGCAGTTAAGTAATTCCACACAGTCATCAAGCACATTAATTATTATTAATAAACTGTACGGTTACATGTAAATTCGAGGGTTGTCACATTCTCCCCCTGTTAAGAGAATTTCGTCCCGAAATTTAGCGCGTGGTTACTGAGGAAGCTAGTTAAGTTGCGTTGTTTTCCAGATTTTCCTGGGGTGTCACAAATATTTACAAGGCGGTTAGATTAGTCATTAACAAACACGACTATTCCACCTTACTTATTTTCTATGTCGAAACTACTATTCGACTTCCTCATTAGTTAGCTTAACTTTTCATAAGTTAACTATTTTCGATCACATGGTTTACACAATTAAGTCTAAATCAACATGATATTTAGAACTCTTATCGTTTCATATTTCGCATAATTTTCCATATCATTCAAATGTGCGCTTCACTCGAAATTTCAACATTTTAGCTTTCATTTAGGCATGTTCATATCACTGAAAATAGGCTGTTTTTGGTGACCTGTTTAACCTGTTTACAAGTCTTCAAAAATTATTATTTTTTTATGTGGCGTACCTCTCGGAGGGTTAGGCCTTGTGTTAAAATTTCAAGATCTAACTCTTTACCAAATATTCGTAAAAATTCATTTACTAAGCTGCAATCAGATTCGTCACTTCTGACTGCAGCTTACAGAAAAATTCATTTAAAATTCCTCGTTTATCCGATTGACGAAATTCCAATTGGCGATTTTTATAATCACTTAAAACTATCTACAGTAAGAATTTGAGATCATAACCAAATTCCTAAATTGAGTTATGACATTCGTAATGGGCTGCAAATTCTGTCAGAAAACGCAGCTTGAACCTTCGATACGGAAAAATTCATAAAACGCTTAATTTTCGTCAAAAAAATGCGATTCCAGTGGGGTTTTAAAGATATTTCCTGTAGTTACATTTTAGACTCAAGAAACACATGTCTTTGCCACGTTTTGTCCATGTTACAGCCAATACAAGTCGACTGTAAATTCTGATAAGGAGCTGTTTGAATTCAGCTTTCAATTTAAGCATGTTCTTGGCATCATAACACTATTTTTAGCAATCAAAACTCTAAAAACATCTCATACATGAAATTAGCATGAACAAAATCTGAATTTACTTGAGCTAAGCATGATTTCAATATATACTTGTCTAGGGTTTACTCCTAAACACTACAATGTTCCTATTTCATCCATATAACAAGCATGCATCAACAATTTTCGAGTTCTCTATGTTTACTCAGAATTTCAACTAGGGATTTCTCATGAAATTTACATACCTTGTGACTCCTTTTTCTGTGGAGATCACAAATTCGTGCTCGGATTTTGATTTAGGATCGATTTTGACCTTCAATTTGAGAGATTAAGCATGAACTAGGGTTGTGGGGTTTTCCTTGGTCGCCCTCTGCTTCAATCGACCAGACACACATTTTTGTGTGTGTTTGGTGTATTTTATTTTGTTTTAATTAAACCTAGTTTCAAGTTTAACAAGTTTGGCCCCTCTAGTATCATCAGGTTTTTATTTTAAGTGTTTTAACCCACTAGTATGTCACTACAAGACTTCTCTTCTAACTAGGTTATTATTATTCCTAGTTAACTTATTGGATTCCGGGGGTTATAACCCGTCTTATTTAAGTCCCGCTAAGTCGGCCTGTTATAAGCTTTGTTTTTCTCAAAACTTTTATTCTCTTTTTATTTAATATTAGATTTAATTTTTCAAATCTTAATATTTACCCGGTTAATTTTACCACTAACGGTATTTTACCCGTCTTATAAATATTAACGTGGTTTGATTACCAAACCCGTTTTCGGGGTGTTACAAGTCTACCCCCTTAAAGAGGTTTCGTCCCCGAAACCTTTCTCATGTACTTTATTAGTTTAGATCATCTGAACCTTAGTTTTCGGTGATCACTTGAGCATTACTCGCATATAATAATCTTACCAAAAAGTATGGTATTGTGTTTTTAGTTTTAAGGCATATGCGCCTTTCACGTGTAAGGCCTCGTAGGCCATTACCTTCTGCTTGTATTTCTTATTCTGGTCACTTATTTGACCGAGTTGTCATTTGATTACTTAGTCGTATTTATTATTCAGCATTTTTACTTCTAGCTAATTTTATATTAACAAGCGCCTTGCGTAAGTCGTAACACTATTTTGACTTCAAATGCTTTTTTTTACCGGCTAGACTGATTTTTCGCCGTCATTTTATACTCCGTTACTCGGGTATATCATATTGCCATCCCGGCCTTTTGCGTATTTCTGATTTCATATCTCGTAACTCACGTTACAACGTGGTTAAATTCTTTGTCACTTTTGGTGACCGTAATCACATCACATCTTGTTTAAGTTTATGTCGACTTTTCATTGTCGAAAATCTTTCTTTCAAATGTATCGTTTCACGCTTATCGGTGTTAAAACCTATATCCTTTAATATTAACTATTTCCGAGTTCGTCTCATAGTATTCATATTTGTTAAAACGTTGTTTCTTACTAAAACTGAATTTTAGTTTAACGTTTTTCTCTTTAGCTTATGTCAATTTACTCACATCAAGGAAATTGGCAACCAATAATTTATTCCTTTCCGTTCTCGTTTTTACACGGGGAATCGTAACAAGTTCCCTCGCTTTACGCTATTGACCCGTAGGTTCTTTCACATAGCCTCACAGGCTTTTTCCTTAGATTTTCGCCTTCTAAGGTAAAACCCCTTCAGTTCGTTTCTTTCTATTCGTGACCCGAGGGTCTTTTGGGTCCCGTAGACCTTATCACCACGTTTAATCCCGTAGGTTATGATGATCCCATAGATCATCTTTTATTCATGACGTTCTAAAAATATACTTTCGGTGTTAACGCACCCTTTTTAAGTTTAGAATTCGTTCTTTTTTTATTTTTGAATTCTATGGACCTTGACCGTAGTCTACGGCTACACCCGTTACCATTTTAAACTACCCTTCTGACTCTATGACTTCTTACGTCATTTACACGTCGGTTTGTTTTCCACTTGTTGTTATCTGGTTTATTCCTATATTTATTTACAACCCATTACCCGGGTTCTTTTGTCTTAATATTTCACACTTTTATTTATTCGATTTGCGCTTACTTACTTTAGCAAGCGTCACCCATTATTAAATTTGTTTGACTTGTTTGTGTGAGAATTCATCACTTATGACAGTCAAAATTTTATCCTTATGCCTTAGCATTCATATTGGTTGGTCTGTATTTTCTTTTACTTTGATCCTTGTCCCTTCTCTCGGGCTCTTCATTCTAACGTGATACGCTTCCGTCATCCGACTTGCGTCTACGTATATTATCAAACATCTTGCTTATTTGATTTATTTGGGTACCTTTTAAGTTAGTCCCATTCACCCTGCCCTTACTACATCGGACGTAAATGTGTCCGCTACAAGAAGCTCATGGTATCATATGCCACTACTTACTTGGCCAGAGTAAGCGATCAGCACATGATACACATGACCTTTTTATAGCTTTCACATCACACCCTATGTAAGTAATGCCTCTATTTATTTCATATCTCTGATTTCATTTAGTAAAACCTTATTTAATTGCAAAACAATAATCATTAGTTTTACTAGTTTTACATTTGAACATATAAAATGTTTTTCTTTTCTATCGACTATTATATAATCACATTTGTTAATGTGATCGCTACTCTTCTCAATAGCATTATATTGAGAGTTTTCCACTTGGATAATTACCCCCCGTCCAAGTTTTCATATGAACTATTCCTATTATAGTTTTGATATTCATTATCGTGAATAACACATGTTTCTATTAAACTTCTCTTAGAAACATCATCCTGAATAGATATCCTATTCAGGTTTTATCAGATATATGCAACCGTTATCCCCTACGTGTTTGTTGCATATTACTACTTGTGCAATTAAATTTAAAAGTGTGTACCTGATAATGCTTGCCCTTAATGGGCTTTCCTTGCCTTTGACTTTGTTCGCGATCGTTACGCGATTTAGGTCCTTGATGAGTATGCTCTGCTTGTCATACCTCGGACCGTTCCACCGTCATATCCACAATTCGTTCAACTCTCGTCATCTTCAGATGCGAGTATCCTTCAACTAAATATTTACAAAAGTTAGTAATTTCAACATTAATAAATGCACGTATTGTAATACAAGGCTTTTTACTGCACGTAATTTCGTTAACTATACTAATCATTTTCGTTGGTGTAACGTGTATTACACGATACCCTATGTGTTGTTCACAACACTTTAATCATACTAGACCATTAACATACTTGTACTTACCGGATCTGCGATCAAGCCTCGAACCGAACACTTTACCCTTCAACCATGAGCTCTGATTACCAACTTGTAACACCCTTAATATTATTTAATGGTTTTCGTATAATTTACGAAAATAAACATGTGATTAGGAGCACATATATATTACAAAATTGGGGTTTATTAAAACTTTTACAATTTACAGTTTAGAACAACATAGCGTAATTGAATTCGTCGTTTAAAAGCTACGACGACGCGACTTGCGGAAGCTTCTTTTTCACGTGTTCGGTTCCTTTTCGTCGCTTGATCTTCATCCGAGTACTCTTGATATTCACCTATGATCAAAACCAACATAAAAGTTAGTTTTGATAACTTAAATATAAGTTTAAACAAGTTCTACGCGTCAAACGAAAATTAAAAATAATTTTTCCAGCTTTTATGTCTCTCGCGTGTCGCGAGAGACTCTGACAAACTTGTCGCGTGGCGCGACGTCTGTCGCGTGTCGCGCCCCACACATTGTGAACTCGTCGCGTGGCGCGGGGGAAACCAATTTCCAGCGGGTTTGTAGCTGAAACCTGCATTTGCCCAGCTATAAGTTTAATCGAAATTCAACTTTAAAATGTCATAACTTTTGTTCTACTTATCCGATTCGCGTGATTCTTTTTCCTACGCGACCGTAATTTAATTCTCCATTTCATGGAGTTAAAATTCAGCATTCAAACTAATAAAATTCCAAATTTCTAAGCATTCGGGTTATTATTCAAAATCAACATTTTGATCCGTTTGTATTTAAAACCACCAACTTGTTTCTAACTAATCAAAATACGTGTTCCAATGTATTTAACACAAAATATTTAGCTCGGGTTCGTAATTGCTATAATTTGCGCGACTAGTACGCAAGCTATGTGCATAAACTGTTTTGACCCGTTTAGGGAATTTAATAATTTAGTCTAAAACTTGCTCTTTTCTTTTTGACACTACAATATTTCCATATCTAAATAACTATATATAATCCAGCACAACTATTTTGTGGTGGATTTAACATAACGAACCCCTTTTCCTCAATTCTACCCTTCAACTAGTCATTTTACGCAAATGACCATTTTTAGGCATTTGAACTACGAAGTTTATGCCTACAACTCTTACATGTATTTAAGGGTTACATAATTACAATGCAAGTTTCTAAACGGCCTCTAGGGGTCGTTTGCTCGTTTTACCCATTAAGGGCTTTTCGGTCAATTCTAGTCTCTTATTTTACGACGAAAGACTCTCACAATCATTTGACCAAAATAGCACTTTTAGCTACAACATAATAATACGTACCTGGCCCGGTCGACATATAGACCCGTTTCATTTTTATACCTTGCTTTTATTAGCCGCTAATCCAAAGCAAAGCAATTATTCAATTTTTTGTTCAATACTGAGAACATATAACTTGACAACCAAATGTTAGTCGATATTGCCAAATGGTGTTTTCATCACCATTTGGCTCGTTTGGCCCATATGACCAAACGTTTACATACATAACAAAACATGGCTTTAACTATCAATTCGCCCATCCGACCCATTTCGGATTTTACCATTAGATCCTCTTTTTTTTAACCAAGGTTTTCATCATTTTATATGTCCCGTATTATTTCGTGTCGGAAACATATTTCGGATATAGCATTTTATCGTATTTACGATCTATGAATAAATACATGTCTAAAAAAAAGAGTGTAAGCTTTTTACTTACCTTGAATTCCGATTATGCTTTTCTTCTCGTACTTGATTCGTTTGACCACTTCTTTCCCAAGCCTCCACCTAGCTCGTTAAGCATCGAACTATTGTCAATATTTACAAGGTGGTTAGATTAGTCATTAACAAACACGACTATTCCACCTTACTTATTTTCTATGTCGAAACTACTATTCGACTTCCTCATTGGTTAGCTTAACTTATCATAAGTTAACTATTTTCGATCACATGGTTTACACAATTAAGTCTAAATCAACATGATATTTAGAACTCTTATCATTTCAAATTTCGCATAATTTGCCATATCATTCAAATGTGCGCTTCACTCGAAATTTCAACATTTTAGCTTTCATTTAGGCATGTTCATATCACTGAAAATAGGCTGTTTTTGGTGACCTGTTTAACCTGTTTACAAGTCTTCAAAAATTATGAATTTTTTATGTGGCGTACCTCTCGGAGGGTTAGGCCTTGTGTTAAAATTTTAAGATCTAACTCTTTACCAAAAATTCGTAAAAATTCATTTACTAAGCTGCAATCAGATTCGTCACTTCTGACTGCAGCTTACGGAAAATTCATTTAAAATTCCCTCGTTTATCCGATTGACGAAATTCCAATTGGCGATTTTTTTAATCACTTAAAAATATCTACAGTAAGAATTTGAGATCATAACTAAATTCCTAAATTGAGTTATGACATTCGTAATGGGCTGAAAAATCTGCCAGAAAACGCAGCTTGAACCTTCGATACGGAAAAATTCATAAAACGTTCAATTTTCGTCGAAAAAATACGATTCCAGTGGGGTTTTAAAGATATTTCCTGGAATTACATTTTAGACTCAAGAAACACATGTCTTTGCCACGTTTTGTCCATGTTACAGCCAATACAAGTCGGCTGTAAATTCTGATAAGGAGTTGTTTGAATTCAGCTTTCAATTTAAGCATGTTCTTGACATCATAACACTATTTTTAGCAATCAAAACTCTAAAAACATCTCATACATGAATTTAGCATCAAGAAAATCTGAATTTACTTGAGCTAAGCATGATTTCAATATATACTTGTCTAGGTTTACTCCTAAACACTACAATGTTCCTATTTCATCCATATAACAAGCATGCATCAACAATTTTCGAGTTCTCTATGTTTACTCAGAATTTCAACTAGGGATTTCTCATGAAATTTACATACCTTGTGACTCCTTTTTCAGTGGGGATCACTAATTCGTGCTCGGATTTTGATTTAGGATCGATTTTGACCTTCAATTTGAGAGATTAAGCATGAACTAGGGTTGTGGGGTTTTCCTTGGTCGCCCTCTGCTTCAATCGACCAGACACACACCTTTCGTGTGTGTTTGGTGTATTTTATTTTGTTTTAATTAAACCTAGTTTCAAGTTTAACAAGTTTGGCCCCTCTACTATCATTAGGTTTTTATTTTAAGTGTTTTAACCCACTAGTATGTCACTACAAGACTTCTCTATTCTAACTAGGTTATTATTATTCCTAGTTAACTTATTGGATTCCGGGGGTTATAACCCGTCTTATTTAAGGTCCCGCTAAGTCGGGCCTGTCATAGGCTTTGTTTTTCTTAAAACTTTTATTCTCTTTTTATTTAATATTAGATTTAATTATTCAAATCTTAATATTTACCGGGGTTAATTTTTACCACTAACGGTATTTTTACCCGTCTTATAAATATTAACGTGGTTTGATTACCAAACCCATTTCGGGGTGTTACAACATTATGGTTTTGTAATAGTTTTATTCACCAAGCCTTCCGCTGTGCTATTATATTGTGTGTATTGACAATGATGATATCAACTACGTCACGATACTCCCCCCCGCCGGGCCCACCGGTAATATGTGGAAATATCGGGTGTGTGACATGTCAGTAAGGGGGGTGTTTGTTTTTTGTGAAAAGCTCTTCAGAACCTCTTATGTCTGTCCCACACGCAGATCACGAGCAGACGTTTGAGTCTGCAGTGTGTTTGTTTTCTCGAAGACCTTTCGTTAAAAAAGGTCTGCGTGACCTCTTTCTAGTACAGACATGGATCAATGTCTTCTTGAGTCTGCACACTCTCTTCTCCTCTTTCATTTTGAGAACACAGAAGCTTCTCCCACATAATCCACCCCAATCTCACCACCCTAACCTCTACCAAGAAACGTTCACTTTTTGTCCTCCTCTCACTCTCTTCCTCTTCCTGTTATCCTTTAACGGAGCCTTCATTTTCTCTGTATTCCCTCATTCGCCGTTAACTCACCGGCAAAACCCTCAAGAAACCTCATATCTGTACAAGAAGACACCACCTCGGAAGACGTCGTTTCGTCACCACCCCCTCCCACCCCCCACCCCCCACCACCACCACTACCGCCACCCGCCGTCGCGGCCGGAGATACAACAAACTTCGTAAACCCTAATTACCCTAAACCCTAATACATTCTTACTGCTTTTACGTAAATCTCACAGTTTCGAGATCGAATCGGAGAATTTATCAGCAACCCGTAACAAGAAGCTCTTAAAACTGCTGATCAGATATTCCCGCCGCCGGAGAAACAACTTTCTGGCGAGAGGGAAACAGTTTTTCACCAAGAACAAACGAAATTTGGTGGTATTTTGCTGATTTTAGGTGTTAAATTTCAGAAATTTGGTGGTATTGTGATGATTCTTTGTGTTAAATTTTAGAAATTTGGTGGTATTTTGCTGATTTTTGTTGTTAAGTTTTAGAAATTTGGTGGTATTTTGATGATTTTTGTGGTTACGTTTCAGAAATTTGGTGGTATTGTGATGATTTTTTGTGTTAAATTATTTTGCTGATTTTTGGTGTTAAGTTTCAGAAATTTGGTGGTATTTTGCTGATTTTTGGTGTTAAATTTCAGAAATTTTTTAGCAGCTTACAGAAGTTAAAAAAACAAACAGTCTTCTCTCTGTAGTCTGCAGAGGTTTGGTCCACCTCTTCTGCTACAGATGTCTGCAGATGTGGTTCGCAGACTGCAGACGTTTTACCTCTGAAAAAACAAACACCACCTAACTGTATTGTTTAATCCGTTTCAGCTACTGGTGAGTGAGAAAGTTGAATTTGTTGACTGAAAGCATTACAGAGGAGTACGGCAGCGGCCGTGGGGAAAGTTCGCAGCGGAGATACGAGATCCAAGTAAGAAAGGAGCTAGGAGTACGGTGACGGAGACGACTGTATAGAAAAGTAACGGCTGGAAAAAAGGTGCTCGGCACTTGGAGGTGTAATTTCATCCGGACACATCAGTGTTTTAATTTAATACTAAGGGCATGTTGGTCATTTTACATGGAGTTAACGGAGAAAACTAACGGACATCCACTCTAGGGACTATCCGAGTAACAAAATGTCAAACCACAGGGAGCAGCGGTGTAATTTCCAAAAGTTGGGGACTATAGGTGTTATTTTACAAAACCACAGAGACTATCCGTGCATTTTACTCCTTTTTTATATCATAACTTTTCATATTTGAGCGAATTCACAGTGTATCTTTGTTGGTGAATTTGAAAGTTGTAACGGATGATTCCTTGCTAATCAGTAGAAGTTAATATTAATATGTTCGAGCCAAGGTGGTATTCAGATGTATTCCATTTTTTCAAATGCACCAACAGCCTATTTGTTGGATACTTATAGATACTTTCCAAATCATATTGCTTGTGGTAATTAGTATTTCGTAAATTAAACGAGTTAACGTTAACCCGTGCGTTACTGCGGGTCCAAAATCCCTTTGTATATGCAGATTCAAAATGAAAATAACGTTAAACATGGTATTCACGATTCAAGAAGAAGAAATTGACATTCATGGAAAGATATATGCTTGAACCGATTGTAAAGTGATTAAAATATTACTCTTGATGTACCGACTTTTGTCGTCTTCATCATTTTTATGTGGATTTGATGTCTCATTGGTAGCCATAGTTGTCCATCATTTAAAACCGGAGAGTTGCGTTTTTCGGTGACCATAACTTCGTCTATCATACCCCTCCATTTTTTTGGCTACTTTCACTTAAAAGATGTAACCCTCTATTTATTACCTTGGAGGAAGTTCCTGACGGAAACACATTGGCATGATCTGCCGGTATCAGGGGCGGATCTTAGAAGGGCTGTGGCGCCCGGGCAAGTTTTTCGCCCGTAGTGCTAATTTTCGCATTTCGATCGAAATTTTTTATATATACTATGTGTTGAAAATATACTATATCAGTTACTCCAGTTTTATACCAAATATATTATTATAGTTATTAATATTGTTACTTCTTTTATTTTGTATGTTTAATGGGCTATTGGTGCTGCTGGGCTTTAAGGAGCTACGAGGCTTATACGGATTTGGATATTGGAAGTTGGTCATAGGCTTAGAGATTTCAATTGCTAATGGGCTTAGGGTTCAAACTAAATATGGATCGCATCATATAAAGGTGTTAAACACTGTTCAGTTGGGGAGATGAGAGTCGAGAGATTTCAGATTATTCCTTTAGGGTTCATAACAATAGCTTGTTATTTTTAACGCTCAAGATCTCTCGTGTGCTAGGTCTAGGTTTTGATCTTGGTTCCTCGTGTTGAAGAACCTATTATCATATAGATTTAGTGAGAGTTGTGTCACAGATTGTTATATTGATGATCTGCAAGTGTGTGTGAAGATTTTATTGTTGATTTCTTGTTGAATGAAGTTAATCTTTTCCCATATTTTGACATGGTATCAGAGCTTTAGGCTCGTGATCGTGTTCGAATCTATCTTTTGTTCGTATCTGTTAGGGTTTGCAATATTCAAAGGGTCTGATACGAGTTGTTATGTTCTTCGTATTAGGGTTTTGATACCTTATTGATATTTTCGAAGACAATGGTCGCTTAGAAAATCTTTCGTTTGATTGGTGTTTCCGCTGCTGCAAGTATGATCAAACTGGCTTTCACATCTGTATGGCTCTGGGAATTAAATCAAGATTGAACGAGTTTTTATCAATTTTGAAGGTGATCTGGTGATTCTCGGTTCGAACCCTAACTTAGCATTTCTTGGAAGTGTTCGTTGGGTTTATTGTTGTTATTTCTCAAAATTGGTCAGATCGCATGTTCTATTTTGTTATTTCGTTGCATTGTACTGATTTGGGGTGAAGATTCTCAAATCTCTGGTGAGATCTTAACTTGAAATTCTGTGTGAAGGGTTTCTGGTCATCCACGGCTCGAAACTCTAGTTTAGGACTTGCTTATTTAAGATCTGTTGTGAGGGTTCATTATATAATATTCAAGATCAGATGTTTGTTCAGGATTTCTTGGTTAATTGTCGATTCAGATCTGTTGGTCAAGTGATTACTGGTCCAGGTCTGCTAGTTTTCTGGGTGGAAAAAGGTTTTGTCAGGCCTAGAGGTTACTACTTTACCACCAGCTGCAACCACTGAGTCGACTCGTGTTAGTGTTGAAGGGTTGAATCAAGCTTGGGGTGGCGGTTTAGACATCAGAGTTTGTTGATCTAAAGCAAGTAGCAAAGCGTTAAGGTCTTGGAAGGCTTGAGTTATTAAAAACCTGTGATGCCCCCAGCCGTCAAACCTGCATCCGATTTTGACACTCCTCTTGAAGGCCTTGTAACAAAGAAGCTTGAAATGAAATGGTTTTCCTCTATTCAAATCGGAAGGAACACGGTGAAT
Organism: Helianthus tuberosus; assembly: GCA_030545235.1. Classification (NCBI taxonomy): domain Eukaryota; kingdom Viridiplantae; phylum Streptophyta; class Magnoliopsida; order Asterales; family Asteraceae; genus Helianthus; species Helianthus tuberosus. The sequence goes on along the minus strand of CM060385.1, from coordinate 74,950,171 downwards.
TTAGCTGCCAAAAGTTGTCTTCTGTGAATGGTCTTTTCTATCTTGAATTCGTAACCCCAAGTGAAGGTTACGGATCTTGATTATTTTGAATATACCTTAATTAGGGCGCTCCTCGAGGTTAGATCGTTCCATCTCTCTTTATGTTTTGTCACACGTATTATTTTATTTAGGCATTTCTTGGCCGGGTTAGGGGGACCGGCGTTGAACACAGACGAGAGCCACATCTCTGTTGTTGTGTTGCATTGTTTATGTGCTGCATTTTTTGTGTTCTTTATTTTTTCTACCTATATTTTTTTGTGCTTGTTGTGTGATATGTGAAGTCTGGAACGTTTGTGATTATTTTTTTGGATCTTGTGTTCTTGTTCACACTCAAGGTTGTTTACATGGATTAAAAAAATTGATCTAGTTCACAAATACTGTATGTTTTTAGTTGATTCATAATGTCTTCAATATTTGACTATGTTGTCTCTTGTTGTCTTGACTCTCATTTCTCGTTGCTATAATTGTTTCCACAATTTAGCAACTCCTTGTTTTAAAATCCTTGGTCAAACATTAAAGGTAGTTTTCTTCAAAAGAAAAAGGGTCATACTTTGCCAAAATTTGTGGTATTTGTTCTTAAAAGAACATGTTTATGTTCTTAGGGCTGTGAATATTTTCTCAAAGTTTGTGTAAAGGAACAAAGCTTGGTTTCTATTGCGTGAGTTTTTCAAATTAAAAATATGTAGTGTCTAATGAAAATTGGGTATGACTTTGTTATTCATATATAATCTAAGCACTTGTCTTGTATATTGGCTTAGACTCTTGTTCCTTTTGCGATCGTTCTCTCTCCGCGTTACGGTCTTAGGTCTAAGGTTTCGTCATCTTGAGAGTTGATAGTTGGAGGCTTGTTTTTAGAATCATCATGTTGATGTTTCGAGTCTTTATTTCTGGTTTTATGCTGGTTGTATTTTTTGGATCATATTTGTGGGTGGTTGTTGTTTCGAGTTGTATCAATGGATGCAAATCTCACATTGTCTTGGTATCGTATTATGTAGAGGATTGTCTCTGTATTTCATCTTCTTTGTAGAAGATTGTATGTTCATAAGTAAAAGGTTATAGGATCTTGTATTTTTGGTAATAAAAAAAAAAAATACGTGACTAAAAGTATGTTTTTTATGTCGTGTGGTATAAATTTAACCAATTTTACATGTTCAAGATTATTGATGTTGTGAGACTGATTATGTGTTTTGTGTTACTATTAGTCTAGTCTTTATGTATGTTCTTTGTGTCTTGAACTTTGTTCTTGATAAAAGTTGCTAGTAGTAACTGTCTCAAGTTTTATTATTGTTCTCAAGTCTTTGTCTTGGATTGTGTGATTCAATTTTGACTTTTGAACAATGGTAAAAATGCCTTTCGGGTTTGACCGTATCATGATGGTTTTTTTGTTAATTGAAACCGTATCATGATGGTTTGTTTGACACGTATGTCGTGTGTCTAGAATCTTGTTGTCTGGTTAGTCGAACCGTGTGGTCCACGTATTTTAACCAGTAGTATTGTCAAGATTATTCTTGAGTTTTTTAACAGCCTTGTATATCTTCTCTTGTGAGAGTTTTTTTTGGTTGCAAGCTGTGTGATTGTTTTTCTTGTAAAGGTTATGCTATCTTGAAGATGTATTCTTCGATAGCGTTTGCCTTTGTCTCACTGGTCTTGGATTCTTCATGTTTTGAGTCCGATCGTAGTGAGGGTTGTGTAGGATCATTGTGTTGGTGATCTTATTTGTCTCTTTGAGACTTCATCGCCGATCGTAGTGATGTTAGTTCACTGGTCTAGGTGGTGCTTGTGTTTTCTTCCACACTGGTCTAGGGTCGTTTGTAGATTCTTCGTGTTGTTGAGTCTAGTCCCGTTAGATCATAGTGTTGATTTTTATCAGTTCTTCGTGTTGTTGCACTGGTTTAGAGCTGTCTTTGTTAAGTCTGGTAAAGTTCATGCTATTCTTGTTGTTTTCAGACTTATCTCGTATGAATCTTGCGATTTAGTGTTGTGAAGTTATAAAAAGTTTTTTGCTTGAATAAAAAATAGTCTTTATGTTATTTACAAGTTATTTCTTGATATGATTCTTGTAAAATTGTAAAGTTTTTTTTTGTTATGGAAATTTAGTTTTTTCAATTCTTCACAAGCTATATCTCTCGAACACTTTCTGTATCTTCAATTTAGAACTCTCTGAACTTTAACTAGAGATCTAGAGATTTTGTGTAGAAAATTCTATTAGATCTTGTTAATACTAATATCTGATCTGTGTGATGATATGTTTTGTAGAGAGTTATAAGGATTTTTTGTTCGTGAGAATGATTGCAAGATTTCTGTTAGGATCAAAGGTGTTTTTGGTGTTAGATCTGACATGTTCTGTGTTATAATCAATGATTCTGGACGATTTTGTTAGGGTTTCTCTCAGTTTGTTGTCTCACAGTTTTTCTTCTAATTCATTCTAGGGTTTGAACGTTGATCGTTCGTTTACCTGTTAGTTTGAGTGTTAGTGAATATAGACCATCATGTTGATGATCTAATAGGTTAGCTGTGTGTTTTTGTTGAGGGTTATATGATGTTTTGATCAAGTTCGTTCTTGTAAATCCTCCCTATTCGTTATGTGGTGATTACAACACGTTAGTTGTGCCTTGTGGTAATTTTTGAGTTTACTCTTTGTCAATGGTGAATCTAAAGTTTACTATTTGATTAAGAATATGTTTGTGATATTAATGCTGGGAGAAAGTTATTATAAAAGATTTTCTATAAGTTGTGTTATATCTTGGTTATGTTATAAGTGTTTTTACCATCACCATGCTATAATTCAGTCTTGTGTTATATGTTGATTAAAAACTCTCCTTCAAACATTGTTTTTTGTCTTAAATGCTTGAAAGCTGTGTTCTAAAACTCCAAAACAATTTTTGAGTGTTATACATCCAATGGTTTCTTGAATGGTTGATTCAAAAGATTTAAACGGTTTAGTTCGTTAGATGAACTGGTTGTTTTAATTGTTTGTCTAACCAGTTTTGTACTCTTCGAATAACCGTCGTTCGTTTGTGTTTTCTCTAGTCTATGAATCTGAATCTTAGTCATTCTGGGTTGTATAAAATGGTTTGGATAATTCGTTTTCTGTTTTGAGGCTTAAATTCATCTTCCTGTGTTATTCGAAATCAAAAGTTTGTTTTTGGTAGATTGGTTGGGGCTCAATTCTTGGCGATGAATATATCATTGATTGGAATCATGTCTTCCGCCGTTGGTAATCTTGCGATTGCTATCTCTCCCTTCTGAAGATTTAGTTTAAATTGGTGAAAGTGGCTGTACTTCCATTGGAAGGATACTGGTGTTTACTCTTGAGTGCTTGTTGGTAGTGATCTTGAAGACCTCATATGCCACTTCTGGGAGTATCTTGGTTGTTGTTTCATGGCTGAACCAAGGTGTTTACTCCGAAGGTTTGGTGGTGATGTTCTTGAATCCTAAATGAAGGTGTTTGGTTTAGTTTTCTACAATCTTCATTACTCCGCTGTAAGATTTTTAAAACACCATGGTTGTGAGAGAACAATTCAGTGTTTCGTGATTGAACGAGACCCTTTGAACTTGATCTTTTCTTTCTAAGAGATCAAATCTCTAAAGGATGTTTAAAAGCTGTTGGAGTTAAATCAACGAACCAATTAGCTGTTGGAGTTAAACCAACGAACAAATTGGCAGATATGCTCACAAACGGTTTGTCACTTAACCAACATGTCTCATGCATGTAAAAAGTTGGGTATGTTTGATATGTTTGGTAATACAACTGAGGGGGGGGGGGGGGGGGGTGTTGAAAATATACTATATCAGTTACTCCAGTTTTATACCAAATATATTATTATAGTTATTAATATTGTTACTTCTTTTATTTTGTATGTTTAATGGGCTATTGGTGCTGCTGGGCTTTAAGGAGCTACGAGGCTTATACGGATCTGGATATTGGAAGTTGGTCATGGGCTTAGAGATTTCAATTGCTAATGGGCTTAGGGTTCAAACTAAATATGGATCGCATCATATAAAGGTGTTAAACACTGTTCAGTTGGGGAGATGAGAGTCGAGAGATTTCAGATTATTCCTTTAGGGTTCATAACAATAGCTTGTTATTTTTAACGCTCAAGATCTCTCGTGTGCTAGGTCTAGGTTTTGATCTTGGTTCCTCGTGTTGAAGAACCTATTATCATATAGATTTAGTGAGAGTTGTGTCACAGATTGTTATATTGATGATCTGCAAGTGTGTGTGAAGATTTTATTGTTGATTTCTTGTTGAATGAAGTTAATCTTTTCCCATATTTTGACACTATGTTTGGCCCGGGCTTGCCCGGGCTTTTTTTAGTGCACGTGTCTTTCGGCCCTGGCACGTTCAACGGGCAAGATCCGCCACTGGCCGGTGTCCGGCCACTCTAGTTCACCATCCCTGACAGATCCGATCCCTGACCGTTGTTACTCGACAGCCCATAATGAAGTATCTTAAACGCAAAATCACACTTCCATGGCATCCACCCGTAACGATGTTATGAACATTATGTTTACTGTTGTAAACCCTCATGTACTCTTCGGTTATGTTGATAGTGCCGCTACATCTCCGATGTTCATCGTCATAACCATTTTCTTGAATCGGATATGGCACTCTTTATTTCAACACACAAAAAAGAAAACATTTTTCAATTACCGATTGATTTTTAACACAGTGGATACTTAATCAAACTAGGATCAGATTATCACATGCCCTTTAGGATCAAATAATATAGGAACATTGAATTTCTTGGATGAACAATATATGCGATTATGAGTATGCACAATTGATCTGCAGGGACTCGGTGGTACAGGGGAGAGAACAATTTCGAGAAAAATATATTCAATCTACTTCGAACATAAAAATGTTATATATAATGGGTATTTATTTATACCCAAGGAATTGACATTTAAATAACCGTTAAACCAATAGACATAATTCTAAACCAATCCACACAACACTTCTTAAAATACACATGATTTTGAGTTTGTTCTATTAATATGTAAACGTAAAAGTATCAAACAAAAACCTAATTTACAAAGGGTTGTGTCGTAAGTCGAAGGAGATTATTTAATTGTTTGACTTAAAAAATAGACATGACTCTTGAAGTTTAATAAGCGTACTTAATCGTGACCATATACGAATCAGACGTAACAATTCAAAAACCCTTGTTCAAGAAGAATATTAAACTTGATTTTGGAGGGAACCAAAAATATGAAGTGCCAAACCACGTTAGGAAAAAACAAATAAATTTTTTAATCGACGTGACTTTTATACGAAAGGGTTTGAACAACTTTATAATATTATTTTATAACTGACACTACGCGACTTTTAAACAAAAGGTATAAAATAATGTTCTAACCGGCGTGACTTTTAAACGAAAAGGTACGACCCAAGTTTATAATATAATTTTCTAAACGACGCAACGAAAAGGTACGACCCAAGTTTATAATATAATTTTCTAAACGACGCGGCTTTTAAACGAAAAGGTATGACCCAAGTTGGTTAAATCACACCTTTTCGAACGGTATGGAATAAAGTCAAATCACACCTTTTCGAAGGGACGCGATGTTTAAACAAATAATATATAACCCAAGTTGCTTTTTCTAGTTATATATAATTTATTCGAAGGGACGCGATGTTTAAACAAATAATATATAACCCAAGTTGCTTTTTCTAGTTATATATAATTTATTAAAGGAGTGTGTGTATTGGGACATGTTGGTTTGGTTTGTATAACATGTGTTTAACATATGATATGTGTTTATTAATACAAAAATATTATTTAAGGGTGTGATGTGAAGAGACACAACTATTAAGGTAGCAAGAGCTAGAGCACCGACATCAAAAAGGGTGGGTAAGGTGAACTAATACGACAGAATTGGAAGTGAAAGTTGTCAGGGTAGGAAGGGCAAACCATGCGGATTTGTGGTGATACAACGTTCTATGCAACTGTGTTCTGTGGAAGATTGGACGTACTTTGTACAAGATCATAATAGTAAACATAAGTCGATAAAAACAATTAAAGTACATGGTATCATTAGTGTCACAGTAGCTTGTGCGTGTTGATTGATGACAAAAAACACAAAATATCAAAGTTTGTAACAAAACAATTCAAATATCATCTACACCACTTCCGTTCCTTCCACTTCTGAGATCATACCCATCGGCACGCTTCCTCAAATCGTCAACAAAATGATCTTTCGGCGGGACATCATACTTCTTATCCTCCTCTCCAGCCACCACCTCCTTCACCTTATCCGTAGTATCCTTGGTAGCATCCCACACATTATCCAACGTCTGTTTCGCCATCTCTCCGATATTTAATCCCGTTTCCATAGCTTTCACTACCCCTTGCTTCGCAGCTTCCGCCACATTGTCACCCTCCTCCTCCCTCCTGTCGGAGGCTGAAGGCGTAGTGGATGTGTTCACCACTTTAACACCGTCAGCTGCACGGGATGGTGGCAATCCTGATGCTGATTCTCTTATCTCATCAACTAAGCTTCGATTCTGCATAACTCGGAACAAAAAGTTGTATATATTTAGGATTGAAGTAAATTGTCATTTTAGTCCCTGAGTTTTTGTCCAAATTGTCATTTTAGTCCAAATAGTTTTTTTTACCCCTCTGGGTCCTGACTTTTCATTTTTCTTGCCATTTTATCACATTGCCTAACTTAGTCTAAAAACCAGGTTATAATCAGGGATATTTTTGGAATTATATTATTATGAGGTTTATAATTTATGCTATAAATTACCCCTGGTTATCACTACACAACAGTTATACCAAAAATACCCCTGGTTATAACCAGATTTTTAGACTGAGTTAGACAATGTGATCAAAATGGCAAGAAAATGGAAAAGTCAGGAACCCAGAGAAGGAAAAAAAACTACTTGAACTAAAATGACAATTTAGACCAAACCTCAGGGACTAAAATGACAATTTAGTCTTAGGATTGTGTAAAAATAAACAAAAAGTCACGCTTATGTATAATTAGTATAGTTAAAAAAGGCTCAAAAGCTCTCTTAAAATCGGCTTGTTTAGGCTCGTAAACTAGGCAAGCTCGACCTTAGATAAGGTTGACTTGTTGGTTAGGCTCGTTTAGGTGGCCTGTAAGCTCATTTAAATTAAAACCTAAATCTTAGTATATATACAACCAAAAGCATAACCCAATGCATCAATTATAAACTCCCATCATTCTTTATGTGCCTGTTAAAAATATTGTTCTTTGTTTTCATATATCAATAAGTGTAAAAACGTATAACTATTTATAAAAGTTAAACAAGCTGTAGCCTGTCAGCTCACTAAAAAACTAAGCCGAATAACATGCAACGTATAACTACTTATAAAAGTTAAACAAGCTGTAGCCTGTCAGCTCACTAAAAAAACTAAGCCGAATAACATGCTTGGCTCGGTTTGTAAGCGACTGAAGCCCAACCAGGCTTGGATCGGATGCATATTATTGTGATTTGTGTAGGTACCTTGTAATTAGATTGGGTGGATACTGAGGATACGAAGAAAGAGGGATAAACCCTAAGGCCAACGGCAGATTGTTGAACGGTGACGAATCTGATAGCTCTTCCGTACATTATGGCTGATAATATGTTCCACTGTCTGTGTATGGTGGGTTTAAATAGTGGTCAAAATACAGAAACGGTGGGGTGGTGACACGGACCAGCGTTCATTTGGCAACACGTAGTGGTCACGTGGCAAAGATGTGGTGCATCTTCTCCTGTCCTGCTGTACGTGTTCAGCTGGCCAATCTGAACTCTTGATAAACTTTTCAAATGGATAGGACTCAACCAACCTCTGGGAGATGATGACAAAACCTATCATTGATGAAGTGTAAAGAATAGCCAAGGATCAAAGTCATCAGACACTATATTAATGAGTTTCTTATATAAATGACTGGGTGTTTACCGTGCTCCGCTACATGTTTGAAACGGCGAAGATGTTAAAAATTGTAACGTTTGGATTTAACGAAATACAAATCAGTATTCATTTCGTGATTTTTTTAAAAGGTTCGAAGAAAAAAGTATATCAAATTGTAAGTAATAAACACAGCAAGAAAAGGAAAAAGAAAAAAAATTAATTTTATTAAAGTTTAAGGGTAATCAATTTGTTAAACGTTAGATACAAGTGTAAATTGGATTAAAGTTTCAGAGGTCTTAGTGAAACATCTTTAGTTTTAAAAAGGAAAGAAGGATGGGAACCACAAGAGCTAGGTCTCAAAATCACGTCAACACAAGAAAGTCTCACACCACATCACTTGCTCTTCATGGACATTCCCAGTATTATTTTGCAAAACTTACTTCCCTCAGCAAGTATTATTCAGTTTTATGTATTTTGATTGGTTACTTGTAACACCCCGAAATCGGGATTGGTAATTAAACCATGTTAATAATAATGAACGGGTAAAATACTGTAGGTGGTAAAGTGAACCCGGTGAATATTAGGATTTAAATAAATAAATCTAATATTTATTAAAAGGATGAGAAATATTTTGAGAAAGCAAAGTATATAAAAGGCCCGAGATTAACGGGACTTAAAATAAAACGGGTTATGAACAAGATAAAGTAACTAGGAATAAATGACCTAGTTAGTCATAAGTCTTATAGTAATAAGAAAATTTGTTAAAACACACTATATGCAACTTGGTAAAGTATAGGGACCAAAGGTGACAAACTTGAAACAAGTTTGTATTAAATAAAACATTCAACACCAAAACACACACTCTAAGTGTGTGTTCTGGTCGAAAATTGCAGAGGAGCCAGGGAACTCCATGCTCAAACCCTAACTAGCAAAAATCAAGCAATTGGAAGGCTAAATCGGCTCCAAATCGAAATCCAAACACAGAATAGTGATCACCTTCGTGAAGGGATCATAAGGTATGCCCAATTTTGCTATTTAGTTTCACCTTGAGTTCTAGGTGAAAACATGAAATCGAAATTTTAGCTTGCATGGTTAAAGTTTGGATGAAATTAGGAATGGTTTTATGTCTAGGAGTAAACCCTAGTCATTTACTTGTTGAATTGATGTTCCTAATTGTGAATTCATGATCACCCGATTATGTGCTAAATGGGTTTTGTAGAAACATGATGAACACTAGAATCATAATGGTTAAATTGTGTTAATAGAACTCCCTGAAGTTAGATTTGGGATTTAGATGTTGATTAGACACAAAAATTGTTTAATCTTGGCTAAATAGTTAGTCATGAAACTCAGTGGCGGACCCAGGATTTTTGTCCTGGGGGTGCGAATTTTTTTTAAAGATTTTAGACCCCTAGCTATATGAAAAAATCGGTTCATAGCGGGTCGGATCGGGTCAGGTCATGTAAAACAAATAAACACAAACAAACAAAGTTTCATAGTGGATCGAATCAGATCGGGTCAGGTCCATTTCAATTTTCAAACAATCAAACCCTAGTTCCTAACTTCCTATCACATTAACAAACAAAAAAGCATCAACATTCAAATCATCCCTACTTCTATTTCTCTTAATCATTAATAAAAGAACAAAAAAACTTATCTAAAACATACATTGGTCTTTAATTAGAAGAATCCGACGAAAAAAAGTGGCTCAACCTCTTTCCTCTTGAGAAATCGTGACATAACTTCCCTACTCATTGATCTTTCCTAATCCTATCACATACAAAATAAACAAGGACCTTCAAGTGTTCAACGATAGCACATGTTCCTTAATTTTCAATTTAAAATTTTGAATTTCAAGCCCTAGTATTGTTATTTACCAACCAACAATCATATATTCAACAAAACCACCAACGATTTGGGGCTTTTTTTTATTACGTGGACTGATTTTGTTTAACAAAACTAGTAGTTGGAATGGGGCTTGAATATGTATTAAGTTATTGGGCTTGATGGATTGAATTTAAGTTTTATTAACGGGGTTAGCTGGCTAACTTGTTTACATAATTTGATCGGGTTTCAATCTGTGTTCACATTTTTTTTATATAAATTCCTAACATTTTTTTCTAAGGGGTGCGGACGAAAATTTCCAAGGGGTGCAGTCGGGATTTTTCACGAAAAATACCACTAATTTTTTTTTTCAAGGGGTGCGCCTGCCCACCCACCCCATAAAGTAGGTCCGCCCATGATGAAACTTGATTTTTGATTTAGTGAAATTATGCTCACTAGGTGTTTGTTAAAATGCCTAAATTGAAGCTAAAATGTTGAAATTTCGTGTGAAAACATGCATTTGAATGAAATGACAAATTAAGCGTAATATGAAACAATAAGGGTTCTAAACATCATATTGATTTAGACTTAACTGTGTAAATCATGTGATCAAAAGAAGTTAACTTTTGATAAGTTGAATTAACAAATGATGAAGTCGAATAGTAGTTTTGACTTAGAAAATACGTAAGGTGGAATAGTCGCGATTGTTAAAGACTAATCTAACCGCCTTGTGAATATTGAATAATAGTTTGGCGCTCAACAAGCTAGGTGGAAGCTTGGGGAGAAAGCGGGTCAAACGAAACAAGAAAAAAGAAAAGGCGTAACTTGGATACAAGGTAAGTTAAACTTACACCCCCTTTTTTAATTACTATACACTTACTAGTGAAAATTGATTGTGAATAATGTTAAGTAATTGAAATACGATGTTCCGGCATGATACAATGCAAGTCGGAATGAGTAAAACGGTAAGAAACCATAAATTATGGTAAAAATGGGTAAAATGGTAAATTAGTCGAGTGAGGACTAATAAATAACAAATTTTGAACATTACGTTATGGGTGAATTGTAACGAGTAAAAGTGGTTTAGTAATAATCCGGACACGAGTTGACAGATAGAATAAAAGATGTGAAAAGACATCATTTGGTATAAGTCATAACGAGTCAAACAATTCAAGAAGTGTATTTAAGTAGTAAGGGCTCATGGTGCTAACCAGAGTGGGTTCAAGGGGTAAAATGGTATTAAAAAAAAGAATACCATCATATGAGGATAAATGATTATTTTGACTAAACGGGTCAAATGGTGTGTTAACACCATTTGACGATAATTTCTGACGATCGCTTGTTTAGTTTTGGTGATTACAGGAAAGTAATATAAGGTTCGCGACGCTATTAATTAGTAAGTTAATAGCGAAAGGTATTTTAGACGGGTCAAAACTTTGACCCGAGCCAGGTATGTGCAAATATGATTATAGTTTAAAGTGAGAATTTGGTCAAACTTGTTATTAAAAGTCCTTCATCGTAAAAGAATGGACTAAAGTTGACCGAAATGCCTTTGAACGACCAATCGGGTAAATGACCCTAAAGGGTTGTTTAAAGGTAAGTTTAAGATCGAGTAAGTCTTTTATAGTATAAAAGTTTAAGGTACAAATCTTTTGGTTAAAAGCCTCAGAACAAGTCTTGTGTGAAATTTCTAAACCGAGGATTAGAATATGGAACAAGTAGTTTATCACATTAAATCCACCACAAATATGGTTGTGGTGGAAAACAAGTAGAAACCATAGTATGGAAATAATGTGCAGGCAAAGGATGAGCAAAGTTAAATGTAAAGCGCTTAAATCCCTCAACGGGTCAATTAAGTTGAAAATGTAGATTGCCGAATGCTTAAAAATTTAGAATTTTATTAGTATGAACGTTAAGTTATGATCCCATGTGATGGAGAATCAAATTACGGTCTCGTAGGAAAAAGAATCGCGTAAAACGGATGTGTAGATTGAAAGTTATGCACGTTTTCGTGAAAAGAATCGGAGCTGGAAAATGCAGCATCTGCTGCAAAACATTCTGCCCAGTGAGTTACCGTAAGTTACGGTGGCTACCGTAACTTACGGTAGAGGCTGAAGTGTTACGGTAGCTTTCTACTGCCTTACGGCAGACCAGTGTTGCCCAGTGGCTACCGTAACTTACGGTGGCTACCGTAAGTTACGGTAGAGCCATGTCACTTTTGTTGAACTTAGCATATCTTAGTTAATCGAATCCATTTTTGAGCGTAGTTCAATTAGGCTAATTTTCTAAGAACTCTAATACTAGTATTTGTCAAAATTTCCAGTTTTTAGGTATTGCAAGTACGTGGATGAAGATCAAGTCGATGCTTCAAGAACCGAACACAAATTTTGGATGCTTCCGCACTAATCTAATCTAGCTAAACTATGTGGTTTTGTAAACACTGCTGAATGACGAATGTTTCAATCCAGTTATTTGACTATGTTAAATACTATGATGAAGTATAACTTAGTTTACTAACTAAAAATTTGTTAATTGGAAATTTTATTTTACAAATACCGCATTTTTATGATTAAACAATGAAATTAAAAGACGAGTGTTACATTACTATACACACTAGGTTGGGGACAACAACTACAAACCCAACCCTTTACCCCATACACATCACCACACTCCACTATCATTCTTTCTTTTCTAATAGTCTAAATACAGCAAGTCAACATCGTTGGAGTAGGCAACTTGGCACCACACCACCACTAGCCACCAAGTCGTTGTTTGTCGTTGGAACCACGGTTGGGTACTATTGCCTCAGACGCTTCGCGTCACCTTCTTCATCCACGCTTAAACCTGGTTGTCTTTCTAGAGGTGGTGGCAAACGTGTTTCGGTTGAGATAAGAGAAAGAGAGAGAGTGTTTGATAGGGAGAATGTTTCTAGAGAGAGAAACGGGGTGTTGGCGTTAAGGTGGTGGCCGGTGTTGTAGTGGTGGCAGCTAGATGTAGGTTGCGGTGGTGATTGGTGGTTGTCGAAGGTTGTGACGCTTGGTTGTGTTGTTGGTGCGTTAGTTGTGGTGCTACGGTGGTGTCAATGCTGCGTGGGTGGTGGTCCTATGGTGGTGACAGTGTTGCAGCTTGGGGGTGGTGGTGCTACGGTGGTGTCAATGCTGCGTGGGTGGTGGTCCTATGGTGGTGACCGTGTTGTAGCTTAGGGGTGGTGGCGTTGACAAATTTTGTGGTGTGTTGTTGACTTTGGCAGAGAGAGATTGGGGTAAAAGTGTAAAACAAGTAACTACTACACATTTATTATCTATTATAATATATAAATAAGTAACTGGTGGGACACTTGTCATGTTTTGGTACAACCATGTGTTAGAGTTTTCTGATGTGCCATATTATAATGCAACCATTTGATGGTTTTGACATGTGTCACTCCCTCATTCAATTTCATTTCCTTAAGTTTACTGTTTGAATATTCAATAGACAAAAAGGGACGGGATCCGAATGTAACCAAACTCGTTTATTGACCCGGGTATATAAAGCTTCTAAGATACCTAAATTCTTTAATCCTTCCATTCGACGTCGCTATTCCATTCTATCAGAACTTTTTCCTCTATGTTATCGCCCTCAAAACCCTAGCTGTTTTCAATGTATCTTCTTCATCAAATCCACAATGGTGATTGTAGACATCAAACATCCATTTTACATCTTCAAGTTACAATTTGTTTTCATCTTTCAGTGTTTATCATTCAGGAAACAAGCGGTCGGCTTTCGTCATTATGAGTGTTTGATTTCTAAAAAAACCATGTTAATCGTTTGTTCGTTTACAGATCTAGGGTTTCGCTTTCAAGTTACTATATCTGATGTAGGTCCCTCAGAGGTTGAGGTTAAACCTTATCCTTGTTATGTTTAACACTCTAGCAAGTGCGGAATCCAAGCTAGAATGCAAACCGATAGTTTAGATGAAAGCACAAGTTACAAAGAGAAAGAGTAGACACGCAATATATCAAAGTTTTCTCTTGTATTTCAGTGGACACGGTTACAGCCCTTGACCAAACTGAAATGCTCTCTACAAGACTTGGTTCACTCACATGCACTATCCAAAGAACTTTCAAGACTAACTGTGAACTGAACCATGTATGGGATATATATACCCATAACAGATAACATGCTCGAAGGATAAGATAATCTGGTCGAAGGATCATCTATCGACCAGAAATCTACCGAAGGATCCATACATACCTCGAAGGATGATATATCCTTCGAGGTCCATATGTATCCATCGAAGGTTGTCTTTCGAGGTCATCGAAGGATACAAACCATCCTTCGATGACATCCTTCGAAGCATACAATCTTACATACATAGTGTTGACTGTTTGGCCAAGTCAAACCAGGAGGATGGTTGACTTGGTCAAACTCACATTCAAACACATATACAACACAACAAAAGACGTAAACACGACAGACAAAAGACATCGTTTTATACATTACAAAATACAGACAAAGTACAGACACAAGTGCACCAACAAACTCCCCCTTGGCTGTAGCTTTGTCTCGATCTTCGTGTCTTTAAGTCTCGGACGTCCTTTCAACTGTCAAATGATGTGATGACCATGTACTTCCCGCGTTAACCAGTAGATTGAAGCAGTACCGGGCCATCTTCTGAAACTTCATTGCTTGATCTCGATCCCGCACCAAGTAGTTTATCTCATGATCCTTCAGAACAATAATATCCGATCTGGACATGTTAGTAATCCACATCGGATCTATTATTCTAAAGTTCTCCTGACTATCTCTGAATAGGATCACGGCTTCTCCAGTATCCGCATCATAGACCCAGCAACGAAAGTTTCCTAGAAAGTCAGTCTTCATTTTCAGCAAAGGTATCTTCTTCATCACTTTTGGAGGATCATACACCAAACGATAGCGAGCAGTGTTTGTTTCTGGATCAAGTGTAAATCTGATCTGCTCGTATCTAGGAAACTGTGGCTTGTATAGAGGATCCTTCCAGCCCTTTCTTCTTTCCAACCTGATTTTCTTAGCAAACAGATCCACCATCTTATCTTCGACTCGATTGATAACATCTAGTTGAGCTAACACTGCAACATCATAGTACGGAAGTGAAAGAATACTGAGAAGAGTGCTGAAATACTGAAGACCATGTTCTCGTTTCACGACCATGCAGTGAAGTTCCTTAACAAACATCCAACTAATAATGCGACCCCGAGCCCGATTCTTTTCCAGACTCATATAATTGGCCTGATCCAACGGAGGGAGCGGAGGAGGATTCCTAGCTAGGAAATCCGCTCGCCATTCTTTCACTGTCTTCTCACGGTTTTCTTGAGCTGTCGAAGAATCTGAAGAAAGATTGGTAAATTCTGCTGTCTTTTCTGCCACATAATCATCATCAAGAGCATTCACCTCCGCATTGTCTTTCCCAACATAAACAGGACGTTCAGGATCCGAACCGATGAAGATTTCATCAATTGTAGAGAAATCGGTTTGGTCCTGAACCAACGGAGTAGCATCAATCATGCTCACAGCAATCTCATCCAATTCCATCAGAGCCAGTACCTGTTCATCAGACATTTCGGTAACATGTTCTCCCTCTTCTAACAGTTCACCCGTGACTGGATGATACTGAAGAACTCCTGAGGATTCAGGGAGATCTGCAAATATTTCTGCTTCCAGACTAACATGCTCAGGCCCTGTAGAAGTTTCCAGTGTTTCTGTCTGCTCAGATGGGCCAGTAGTAGCAGTGGAAGGAGCAGTAGGAGCATCTTGAGATGTACCAGACCCACCTGCAGCCCCGGATGCAGTTGCACCGGAACCTGAGACAGCTGGTTGATCTGGATTTGCTGCATCATCATCCTTGTCATCCTCACGCCTTGAGGGTACAATGCCTAATGCATTGCATCTTTCATTCCACAGCGTACCCACTTTCTGATTAGTCTTCTTGAAGTTTGCGAGCACAGGCTTGAAGCTTTCTCTTAATCGATCATCGCGATTTTTATAATGCTCTGACAGCTCTTCATTCTTCTGCCTTAGTGCTTTTCCCTCATTCTCCAACACAGTACTATGCCTTTTCATTATCTCGACCTCCTTGTCACGTGCCCTGTTCGCTTCCTTCAACTTTTCAATTTCCTCAGCCTGTTCCTTGATCTTAATATTCTGAGCATTAACAATTGAACACAGCGTGTTGTGTGCCATCACATCCTGTTTTCGCTGCACACGATACTCTTCAATTGTTCTTGTATGCCGACCGACTATGGAACCCAATTCACTGATTTGTTCAATCAGGAATTGAATCTTTTCAGATTCAGATAAACCAGACAAAGTCTCTGCCAGAGTCGGTCGCGAAGGCTCAGGTCCTGAGGAGCCAGACTGACCAGCCTGACCAGAAGCACCTGTAGGTCCAGTAATAACAAGAGTAGGTCGGACAAGTGTACCTGAGGCGGGAGTTGCAGGCGGCTGTTAATCAACAGTCACCGTGCGAGTCCCAGAAGACCTCTGAGGAGAAGACATAAGATCCAGCGTCTCTGATGCAGTTAGTTGATCACTAACAGGAGGCAGCTGTTGCTCTGGAGCAGTAGAATGCTGAACAGAAGCAGGAACAGAGGAATCACCAGCAGTTTTCTTTGACGCACGAATACCCTGTCGCTTTTCTTTCCTCTTTCTGACAAAACCCGGAGAAGTAAGGATATAATCCTCATCCTTGTCAGATTCTCCAGTTCTAACCGTCTTCTCTATTTGCTCAAAACGAGGATTCCCGCGACTATCATAGACCTTTTTCATTCCTGGAGGAGGAGGATTATCGTCCTCAGAAGATGAACCATCGTCACCAGAACCTCCTTCCTCTTCAGAAGACGAACTACTATCATCCGCTTGTCTCCTCGGCTCATCTACCTTTCCTTTGCCTTTGTCAGTCGCAACAGTACCTGACTGACTCGCAGGATCACCATCTCCACCTGCACTACCGCCTGTTTCAACAACCACAGTACCACCATCACCACCTGCACCAATACGAGCATCAGGATCTACAAACTCTCCCTGAACTTCTTCAGCAGCAACATTAACATCAACCTCAACACGTGCTGCAGCACTTGAACTGTCAGCAGACTTCCTTGTTGCTTTGATTCCATGTTTAGCTCCGAGATGCGTGTCAGCCAAAGCGATCAACCTTGGCTCTTCATTATCAGAATCACTCGCGTCTCGACGCCATTTGTTGTTCTGCGGTGCCTCGTAGTTTGGAACATCGAGATGACCAAAAAGCTTTCTAATTGGATCCGATTCCGTATAGCCGGACATGGACTTGAATATCAGCAGTGTACGCTCATTCATTGGATTGACAGGTAGAACATCTGCTTCAGCCTTTGGAAGATCAGGAATCTGATCATCAATCATCATCTGCAGAAATCTGGGATATAACCAGAATTTGGTAGATGTTCGTTGGGTTGCAGACGGGAGGGGCCTTCGAGCATTTTCCTTCAGATTGTCGAAGATATAGCGAGATATGTTGAACGGCTTGTTTAGAATCAAAGCCGTAAACAATCCAGTTAAATCAATCGGCGACAGATCATATCCAGAACGCTTGTTGCTTAGGCAATGAATAAGGATATGCAACAAGAACTTGTATCGAAGCGGCATATACTTCTTGTTGATCTGATTTGCAAGAACATTGTCGCTGTACCGTAGCCTCATCAGTAAGCCCCGCTGACATGGTAAATCAATTGAAGTAGGATCTTCTGGTTGATCTCCAAGTTGTAGACGTGCTCTGATGGTGTTCTCTGTAATTACCACGGGTCTCCCAGCAACTGATCCATTGATCACTTCTTTATTCTCCACTGTTTCAACCACAGCCGAATTCCAGAAATCCTTGATGTGCGACTGATAGGCAGTGTGCTGTGTAGTGATCGCATAGTTGATACGAGCGCGATGAAGGTACTCCATAATTCCTGTGAATTCCGGACTGATCTTGCCTTCCGGTTGTAAATAAGCAGCCATGTTATGTCTAGATTCAGACATAGATTCAACCTCAGATTTCTCCTTCTTTGTTGGCTTTGCCCGTTCCCTTTTTACCTTTGGTGCCATTTCTGTTCATCAAAACATTGACACGTAATGAGAAAAAGTCAAACAGTCAACAAGAATTCCACACTTAGAGAAATTTCAATTTCTTGAAAAATTACTAAGTGTTGAGTCCTCGAAGGATACTGTTTACCCATCGGAGGATTGAAACATGACATCGAAGGATGACTGACTGATCGAAAGATGATACTTTCCTCGAAGGATGAAAGCCTTATCGAAGGATCATCTTTCGAAGAATCAAGAATTTGAAAGATGAATTTGAAAGATGTCTTGATCATTCGAAAGGTTTGATCAGTCGAAGGATGAATCTTTCGAGAACCTTATCATCTTTCGAGTCTACATCCTTCGTGTTGACTTCCGGCAACTGTTAATCGGAATATTTCCGGCGGTCATTTTTAAGTTAAGTTCCGGTGACAGTTTCAAGTGGTTTTCAAGTGCATTTTATACCATGTAAACACTACACTAAAATACCATTCAAAAACATCAACTATTTAGACCACATCGGACACAAGACATACGCACATGTATCAATTTAGCCCTTAAACCCTAACCATTACCCTGTTTAACCCAATACAACCACCATTGACATCAAGATTCAAAACAACATTCTGAACACAACCAAACAGATAAAATAACACCATATGATCATCAAAACCATCATTGATTCATTTACAACATTTCACATTTTATCCTATCATAAATTAGAAAAATAAGAACACATGATCATGTTGATGATTGAGCCGTTGTATGTTAAGATGATAATGATTATCCTACCGAGTGTTGTATAAAAATCCTGATACTTTAACTTGAAGAAAAATTTTGGCAGAGTTTCGGGGTAATGAGAGGTTTTGAGTAATGAAATTTGAAACTGTTAAGTGCAAATGAAGAAGATGGTACCTTTATATAGTCAGACCTCGAAAGTTGAACCATCACGAAAGATCCATGACCTTTCGAAAGATGTAAAGGTGGCTCGAAAGATCACTTTTGGGTCGAAGCATACCAGATATTTGAAAGATCTGGATCGAAGGATACCAGATATTTGTTGTTATCCTTCGAAAGATATCTTTCGATCTAAACCATCTTTCGACTGAGATGATTGACTTTCGTTGACTTTCTTTGACCATCTGATCTTTCGAGGGCCATTGCTTCCTCGAAGGATCAGATTTCCACCAACACTTTGGATTTATGGGAATTTTCAATTCAAACCCTTCAAATTTTGGAGGTTTTTCAGAAATGACCATTTTGAAAAGTTGTCCGTTATGAAGTTCTGCAAAGGTTAGTTTTATGAAGTATCTCGGCTTGTCAGGTATCGGATCGAGCACCAACATCAGTTAATCAAAAATAATATTAAATTGAAAATCTTTTTGGATTTTTGATAAAATAAAAGACAACAATTTTAATATCCTTTGAATGTTATCAAACGACATCACCGCTAATGTCGTGCTGATATGCACCAAACGACAAAACTGTTTAAAATAAGACAATAAAACTAAGCAGTAAATAAATATGTACAAACACAACAATATTTTTGCGAGTTTCTGGCGAAGAGAATCATATCAGCTTGCGGTCTTTTGTCAAAACACATTCCCTTTTTAAAATTCTTTTACAGAAGTGGATAAGTATTCTACCACAATTACCGATATTGTTGTCCACTTAAACTCAGCGATCAAGTGTAATCATAATACAATGAGATACATTTAAGGTATGATTTATACTTACCGACCGGTGTTCATCCACTCACGACACATTCCCGTATCAAGGTATGCACGAGAGTTCATCTTACTGGGGAGTATACCATTTATCATCCGTTTTTAACGTATATAACATGTGAACAAGTCACTTATTTGAGTTGAAAACAAGCCCTATGTGATAGAATCACTTATTGATGAGGAACTTGATTTTCGATGCATGAGGGCACAGGAGCAAGTCCGTGAACAGGTCAGTACTTCCGTACAGCAGAGAGACGAACTTGACTCCCGGATAAATGTGATATTTTATCACTTATTTTGTATGGACATGTGATTGTTTATCACTTATTGAGGTCGAATGCAGTATGAGATATGTACACGTATGTATGGTATCATGGAAGAACTTAGACTTTGTCTTTTATAGAAACAACCATGATACCCAGATGATAAACAGCATAAACCCCAAATATCTCAGAACCTCGGCAATCTATCAAACGAAATTTCGGTACCAAGACCATATGCCAATGAGCGGTTCCCACGCGGTTTTCAGTTCGTTATGTTTATATCTCCTGCATACTTTAAAATGATCGTGAGTCTACCGGTACATCGTTAGTAGAGCTACTTATCTTTTTCTTTTCTTTTGATTTCTAGAAATATGTTTCAACCGACCTCTGATGTAATATCATTTTCTCTTATATTACCAAGAAACTCATTTTTGTTTTTCTATTGTTTTTGTGTTTTTCTGAATTTTCTCCCCCTTAAATGCAGAAAGTAAATAAATTAAAGACATATTTTTGTATTTTTGTGGTTTTTCAATGTTTTTGTATTTTTCTTGAAACTTTCTCCCCCTAAAATTCAAAAATAAAATAAAGTAAAAACATATTTTTGGATTTTTGCGGTTTTTCAATGTTTTTGGATTTTCTTTGAAACTTTCTCCCCCTAAAATTCAAAAACAAAGAAAATAAAGACACATTTTTTTTTTTTTTTTTTTTTTTTTTATAATGAAAATATTTACAAAAACGATTTTCCGATGTCGGTTACTCTTGCTTCACCTTTATGCCGTTTACCAAAAGTAAATAATCGAATCTTGATTTATCAAATGCTTTGGTAAAAAGGTCGGCACGTTGGTGATCGGTATGAATGTGAATCACATCGATAAGTCTCTTTTCAAAGCAATCACGTATGAAGTGATATTTAATATCGATGTGCTTCGTTTTTGAGTGCTGTACAGGATTTCTAGTGATCTGTAAAGCAGCTTCATTATCAACAAAAATAGGAGTAGTTAGGAATTCAAAACCGTAGTCCCGCATCTGTTGTTGGATCCATAGAACCTGGGAGCAGCAACTAGACGCAGCAATGTATTCCGCTTCACATGTAGACGTAGCCACACATGTCTGCTTCTTGCACTGCCAAGTGACTAGGCGATTGCCTAAGAACTGACATCCTGTTGTTGTTGATTTGCCATCTTTCTTGCAGCCGCCGAAATCAGAATCACTGTAAGCCTTGAGATCGAAGTTATCATCCTTAGGGTACCATAACCCGGTGTCAGGGCAACCCTTCAGATAACGAAAAATCCTTTTGACAGCAGCATAGTGAGAGACCTTCGGATTCGCTTGATACCTAGCGAGAAGACAAGTTGGATACATAATGTCGGGTCTTGATGCGGTGAGATACATTAAGGATCCAATCATAGCACGATAAAGTGACGAATCCACAGCATCCCCTTCTTCATCCGGAGTAATCCCGTGATTCTGCGGAAGAGGAGTAGAAATTGGCTTCGAATCGGACATCTGGAACCGGCTCAAGATGTCTCCGACGTACTTGGTTTGATGGATAAAAATTCCAGATTCGGACTGATTAACTTGCAAACCCAAGAAGAACGTCATTTCACCCATCGCACTCATCTCGAATCGATCTTGCATCACCTTTTCAAATTCCTTGCATAACTTATCATCGGTAGAACCAAAGATAATGTCATCGACATACACCTGTACCAACAGAAGATCTTCACCTTTTTCCTTGATGAAGAGGGTACAATCGATCAAACCCCGTCTAAATCCATTGCTCAGCAGGTAGGTAGACAGAGTCTCATACCAGGCTCGAGGTGCTTGATGAAGACCATATAACGCTTTGTTAAGTAGTAAAACTCTGTCAGGATGTAATGGATCTTCAAACCCCGGTGGTTGCTCGACATATACTTCCTCTTCGACTACTCCGTGTAGAAACGCACTTTTAACATCCATCTGGTACACCTTGAATTTCTTGAAGGATGCGTAGGCTAGAAAGATTCTAATAGCCTCCAGACGAGCAACAGGTGCATACACTTCATTGTAGTCAATACCTTCGATCTGACTGAAGCCTTGAACAACTAACCTTGCTTTGTTTCGGACAACAATCCCACGGTCGTCCTTTTTGCACTTAAACACCCAACGAGTTCCGATCTTCTTGTAATTGTCGGGCCTATCAACCAATTTCCATACGCCCAACTTCTCGAACTGCTGAAGTTCTTCTTGCATGGCTTCCACCCAGGAATCATCTTTCAATGCATCCTTCCAAGATCTAGGCTCTTTTTGGCTAACATAGCAGGCGAAAGACCAATCATTTTGTTGTCCCGATTCTCGTATCTCAGCATACAAGCCAGCATTTTCGTTATTTCTGATTTGATTCCTTGTCCTTACACCACTGAGAACATCACCTATAATATTCTGCTGAGGATGAATGTTATGAATTCGGGTTTCAGGAACTAGAGGAATGTCAACATTGGACCTCAAGTTATTGATATTTAAATTCCCGATATCATTCTGAAGCTGTTGAGTTGTAGAAGATGATGCATTTTCTTCTTGGACAATTGGCGCAGACACTGGATCCGTTGCTTCTGAAGTACCTTGAACCGGACCCCGTGATTCACCATCATTTGCATCAACATACTCCTCATCTTCCGACGACAAATTGTAGTCGACAGCATCATTAAACACCTCATTTGAAGCGAGATTGTTGACAGAAGAAGATGCTTGTGAGTCAACAATAATTGGGCGAGCTAACTGAGAGCCAGTCGCATTCTCGCTTTCAGACAACATTTGAGCAATTGCATTGTCATCATCAAATGTTGGCAGATTGAATGAGTCGAAAAGACCATCATAATCGAACATCCATGGATCTCCAGAAGGCTTCGGAGGATTAGAATATCTTTGAACTCTTACTTCACCCCATTCTTCAATCTTCTTGGTAATTAGGTTCCATACTCGCAGATTAGGAGTAGCATACCCAAGGACCTTCGATAGCTTTGGCACCAAACTTCCCGTCAGGCTCAATCATGGTACATGGTGCACCAAAAGGTTCTAGATATTCCAAGTCAGGAGTCTTCTTGTGTAGGAGTTCGAAGCACGTTTTGCCATGTCTTTTCACTGTGAGAACCCTGTTTAACGTGTAGCAAGCCGAGGCAACAGCTTCAGTCCAGAATCGAACTGGAAGCTGAGACTCAACCAACATGGTTCTTGCAGTCTCAATTAAGGTTCTGTTCTTTCTTTCCGCGACTCCGTTTTGTTGTGGCGTGTACCGAGAGCTATATTCATGAAGGATTCCTTTTGCAGCGCAAAATTCATCCATAACCCTGTTTTTGAACTCGGTTCCGTTGTCGCTTCGAATTCGCCTCACCTTTAGATTATAAAGATTTTCCAACAAGGTGATCAAATTCTTTAGAATTTCTGGAGTCTCACTCTTGTGAACCATGAAGTCAACCCATGAAAATCTTGAATAGTCATCAGTAACTACCAAGCAGAAAACCTCCCCGTGCACACTCTTGTGTTTGACTGGGCCGAAAAGGTCCATATGCAGACGTTCGAGTGGCATGTTTACAGTGTTAACCTTTTTCAATGGATGTGATTTCTTGATTTGCTTCCCTTTCTGACACGGCACACAGACATCTTGAAGTTGAAAATTCTTCACATTGACACCTCTCACCAAATTGTTTTTGACAAGGTGATTCATTTTTCTGAGGTGAATATGACCCATCCGTCTGTGCCAAGAGATCGTCTCCTTTTCAGTGGCTTTTGAAATAAAGCAAGTAACTTGTTTGGACTGGGTTATTGCTTGGCTCATATCAAGGACATACAAATCATTAACTCTTGGTGCTGATAAGAGAATCCATTCTGCGGGAATCTTGAATCCTGGCTTCAGCACATAACAACCGGCATCATCAAAATGCACGGTGAACTTCTTGTCGCAGATCTGAGAAACACTCAGGAGATTGTGATCCAACTGTTGCACATAATTGATTTTGTCGAAACTCACAATTCCATTTGAGATCATTCCCTCGCCGGTGATATACCCTCCTTTGTCTCCAGCAAACGCAACATATCCTCCTCTTATACTTCGCACATCGAAAAGAAGACGATAGTCGCCCGTCATGTGCCTGGAAGCCCCACTATCAACAATCCAAAGACTATTAATAGTTCCTCCTGGAGCTGCCTGCACATGCAATTAACTTATCAGTTTGAGAGGGGGACCCAAGCCTTTGTGGACTTGGGTCGTCCTTGATCATCAAGGAAAGTGATCTCAATCACTTGATGATTAGGAAACAGAACCTGTGGTGCTCCCCCTGATTGAGTTACCTGCTTTTTCTTCCAAGCTGTTTGTCCTTTACCAGTATTTGAATTTATTGTTTTAGCATTTACTGGTTTTACAGTTTCAGATTTTGCTTGTACAGGTTTTTCTTCTTTGACCTCTGATTTTAAGGCCTTTTCAATTACCTTTTGATTCTTTTGTTTTAACTTCTTTTCCCTTTCTTTCAAGACACGTGGGTCTTGTTTCGGGGAAACTGATCGTTTTCGGTAATCGATTTCTTGGGGAGCACTCATTGTTGACTTCAGCTTTTGCACGTATGGGCAATATCTTACAATATGCCCAACTGTCCCACATTCAAAACATGTTCTCCGCTCTACAAACTTCGGAGAAACATGTTGATGACCAGACTGAGAACCAGACCATGAACTTTGTGATGTAGACGTGCTTGGACCTAAATCACATCCTTTGGTGTGTTGGGTGTAATTATTCTGATCATTTCGTTTTAAAATTCTAACTTGTTTTATAAAATCAATGTTAGATTTATCCTGAAATGTTTCAAGTTTGTCAGAACCCGTGGATCCAACAAAGTTCATTTTCGGTTCTCGTTTCTTAACATGAGCTCTTTTGTTTTGCACCCTTCGTTGTTGAACCTTAGGTTGCTCAACCTTTGATTGTTGAATTTTAGGTTGTGCAGCCTTAGGTTGAGTAGCCTTAGACTGTTCAATTTTAGGTTGTTGAACCTTTGGTTGTTCAGTCTTAGGCTGCTGAACTTTAGGTGCTTGAACATTCTTGTTCTGAGCCTTCCTTCCCGGTGCCTTACCCTTTCCGGAGTTCACTTGTTGTTTTCGCTCAATTGGTTGTTTTTGGTTTCCATATTGTTTTCTAACTTGTTCACACGGAATTGGATCACATTGAGTGACGGTGACTTTGCCACTTTTGTTTCCCAAAAACTTATCGATACATCCTTCAAAAATTTGCTCAATTAAATCTTGATTTACATTTTTAATTGGAAAATCTTTGTTAGAGTAGATATTGTCATCTCCTTTGAGCGTGTACAACAAGTTATTCCCTTCACAGCTAGATAAAAGGGACTCCATAGCTTTTGACGTTTCAGTCTCACTTGGTTTCACTGGAGGATCACACAAGATGTGATTCTCGATTGGAATATCTGTTGTAACCGAGTTAGACTGTTGGTTCACAATTTCTTCAGATTCATCGTCCGAAGAATCAGTATCCAAAACAATGGGAGGACTCTGTTCCTTAACACACGATGAATCTGTCACATTCTCAGATTCTGATTGATCCGAGGATGATGTACCAGTTGTGAACCCGAGGCCTGCTGCAAAGTCATCTAGACCGAGTGGCACAGTAGGTTCAAAACGGGGCATATCCTCGTCATCAGGCAATTTAGAGTAATTGTGATTCATAGGGGGAGGACATGATTTGAATCCATTACACTTCCTATCCCCCTTTTTCTTTTGAACATCAATAATGTGATCCAAAACATAGCGGGAATTGGAATAGCTTTCCAATTTCTGCTTAATCGTCTCACATTCACATCGAGCTGTTGCCAACTCTACCATTTGCTTTTCAATTGTGTCAATAAGATTATTGTTAGCATGTTGTTTTCGCAAAACAGCCTTTTGTAATTCTGAAACATCATGTCTTAATGACGCAATTGTTGCTTTAAATTCCTTTTCATTTCTGGTTAAAAACAAGTTAGCTTCGGTTGCTTTAGAAAGATCTACAATCAATTCTTGATTGTGTTTGTGTGTGATTTCAAACTGACTTTCCTTTTCAGCATATTTAACATTTAAACTATCACAATTTTCACAACGAACTACAGTGGGTTCATCGACACGTACCTGACTTGATGAACTGTCGACATTAGCCATAAAGGCTGAATGGAAAGAAAAAGATCCATCTTCAGAGAAGAACTGAGCAAGCTTCTCGAAAGTTCCAGCAGATTTCTGGCAGAGAATAGATCTCCTCTTGCATAATGCTTCAGCTTCAGCCAAAAGCTCATCAACTTCCAAATCCAAATCTAAAGCATCACTTGATAAATCACCAGCATCACGTGATTCCCCATCCATGCTCCCACTATAACCCGAACTATCTTCATCTTCTGAAGATTCACCAGCAGACACGGGTTCTACTACCTTCTCAACCACTTTAGCATAACATGCTGTTCCACCATTTCCTCCTTCTCCAAGCTGAAGGTTCCAATTGCAGATTTCATCAGCTTGAACAACCAATCCTCTGTGGGGATTAGTGTTTGTGGAACCAGATGCATTTCCTCCAACGGGCACTATTGATCTGTCAGAGTTGTTGTTCTGTTGCTGTTGTTGCTGTCTTTGATTCCTGAAGGGATTCTGATTTCCTTGCTTAGGAGGCTTCTGACACTCCCGCTTGAAGTGACCCTTTTCACCACAGTTGAAACAGGTGACAGCATTCTTATCAAAACCATACTTGGTGTTGTTGTTGCTTTCCAAGTTGGTTCTCCCCGTCCTTTCCATGAACTCTTTTGCTCTTCGAATAGCACTAGCAAGAGCCCATTTGATATCCATCATCTCAAACTCTTCTTTATCAACTTGCTGATAATCTTCATTGGTTAGATTGATATTTCCAATCTGACCTGCAACCAACCCACAGTAAGCACTAACCAAGGTGTTCAACATCTCCATATGCTCCTTGGCTATCTCGACACTGACTTTTGAAAAATTGGAAGTGTCCAATTTGACAGTGTTCGGATTAGAAGTAGCTTGAAAGCTTGAAGAACTTCCATAAAACCCTTGCTGTTGCGGTTGTTGCTGCTGAGCTCTGTTTGGATCTAAGAAAGACGGTGGTGCGAATTGCTGAGCTGTCTGTTGTTGTTGAGAAGAAGAAGAATCTGGTCTTGAATACATCATCGTGTATGCTGAAGGATCAAACTGATTCGTTGTGGAAGGTCCGGTGTTAGAGATGAAAGCTGTTTGAAGCTTAGCATGCTGAGAGGCTGGCTTTTCTCCACTAATACCACCTGCAATCCCAAAATACATCTCTGGATTCTGAGGAGTTATTGTTCTTTTTGCCTTTAGCTTTTCTTCTACATCTTTGTTCTCCAATTTCTGGATTAGCTCATAAACGGTGATTGTGTCCAGAACACCGTTTTCTTTTAGAATCTCAAGATAACCGCTCCATTTTGCTGGTAAGCCATCAGCAAATCTCTTCACCATTTCTTGTGGAGTGGCAGTGACTCTGAAGGCAAACATTTCACTCAACAGATGATGAAATCTTGTAGATAATTCTGCCAAACCCTCGTTCTCCATACACGTGAAACCTTCAAACTCTTTCTTCAGCAATTCTTGCTTGATCTTCCTAGACTGAGCATTTCCTTCACATCGTAACGTGAGCATATCCCACAAGCTTTTAGTAGTCGTGCAGTAAACAAACTGGTGGTATATGTCTCTGTGAAGAGCTTGCGTGAGAATCATGAATGCTTTCTTTTCCAACTCGAATTTCTTCTTATCATCATCAGACATTGTGCTGTAAGTTTCTGGATTTGATCCTGCAACTTCCAAATCGTTTTCAAATGGAGTGAAGAAACACATCCATAGATCTTGACCTTGCCCCTGAACATAAGTTCTCAGCCTTTCTTTCCACCATCCCCAATCATTGATGTGATTTAGCTTTGGCGGTTTTGTGCTTGTACCAGTTTCACTGTCGTTCTGCATCATTGCTTGAATGCTACTGCTTTGATTTGTGACCAATGCCCATTGATTTGCAGTTATCATTGCAGCTTGAGGTGGGGCAATAGCCTGCATCCATGCAGTTTTGTTGAACTCTGACGCAGATTGCGTGGCTGATGATTGCGTAGCTGATGATTGTGGAGTCAAAGTTGTTGTAGTCCACGCGGATGGATCCCACTGACCGTTTGTTCCCATTTTATAAAAATTAATATATTGAGTGAAAATTGATTTAAAATTTGAAAAATTAATTTTCACAAACTATGTTAAAATGTTGTTGAGAAACAAACAGCCGAAAGATCAATGGATCGAAAGACCTGAAAAACACAACTGAAAAGCACAACTGTTAAACTGTTAATCTTAAACCAATAAGAATCGAAAGATAAACACTTGTTCGAAAGATAGACAATGACTTCGAAAGATTCTCCAAGACGAAGGATCCTTATCTTTCGAAATGTAACAGTAGACCGAAAGATGTATGCTTCGGAAAGATTCCTTGGTTCGAAGGATGATAATCTGTCGAACCTCCTCTGATCGAAAGATGACCTTTCGACTTCGAATGATATCTTTCGACCTGTACTGACACAGTTGACAAAGAGTGACAGGTTGGTGAAAAAGGTGATGGGTTGGTGAAATCTTTCGGCAGGAGGTATGTTCAGACCATACTTTCTGCCAACCCAGATTTGACTTGATAAAATATTGCCCAAAAACAGAAGGTTCTTATCCAGAAACCGGTCACCGGAGTGAGCCGGAATTTTGGCCGGAAATGACCAAACCTTTTAAAAACAAATTTTAAGTTACCCAAACCTTCCCTTAACACACCCGGTTAGTTTAGAACACGTTTTTAAGGCTAAAAAAAGCAAGAAACACACTAAAACGGGTGCTAAACCAAGTGAGTCTTGTCCAAACACTTCCAAAGTCTTGTACAAACCCGGTTTTTTTAACAAGGAAAAGAGCCACGGCTCTGATACCACTTGTAGGTCCCTCGGAGGTTGAGGTTAAACCTTATCCTTGTTATGTTTAACACTCTAGCAAGTGCGGAATCCAAGCTAGAATGCAAACCGATAGTTTAGATGAAAGCACAAGTTACAAAGAGAAAGAGTAGACACGCAATATATCAAAGTTTTCTCTTGTATTTCAGTGGACACGGTTACAGCCCTTGACCAAACTGAAATGCTCTCTACAAGACTTGGTTTACTCACATGCACTATCCAAAGAACTTTCAAGACTAACTGTGAACTGAACCATGTATGGGATATATATACCCATAACAGATAACATGCTCGAAGGATAAGATAATCTGGTCGAAGGATCATCTATCGACCAGAAATCTATCGAAGGATCCATACATACCTCGAAGGATGATATATCCTTCGAGGTCCATATGTATCCATCGAAGGTTGTCTTTCGAGGTCATCGAAGGATACAAACCATCCTTCGATGACATCCTTCGAAGCATACAATCTTACATACATAGTGTTGACTGTTTGGCCAAGTCAAACCAGGAGGATGGTTGACTTGGTCAAACTCACATTCAAACACATATACAACACAACAAAAGACGTAAACACGACAGACAAAAGACATCGTTTTATACATTACAAAATACAGACAAAGTACAGACACAAGTGCACCAACATCTGATACCTGTATGTTCTGAGTCAATAACGATGGTACGGGGAAGGATGAAGGTGTTAATGTTTTCAATTCTTCACTCCAATGTTAGTTTATCTTACAATATCTTGCTTTGTTTCAACTTTGTTTCACCGATTTTATATTAAGATTAGGGCTACATTGATTTGTTTATATTATTGTTTATTTTTGTTCAGATTACCATCTATTGAGATTTTTTGTGTATGACCTTCAAGTAAGTTGTGAGCTTCGTTCTTGGTGTGGCGGGCTATTAAAGACTTTTTGGTGCAATGATTTTGGCTCTTAATGTTAAGGTACGGTTTTGATAAATTTTGTTCAGATTACACACGGGCTGTTAAAGACTTTTGGTGCAATAATTGTTATGCCATTATGTATGATTTGCTGAACATTTGTCTTTGGTTTTAAATGCTAATTTGTAGACGTTTTTCTCTGGGTTTGCTAGACGTTCATTATTGTATTTTAAGGAATATACCCATTATGTATCATCTTCTTTGATTTTAGGGCTTTTACTTCAAAACGAGCGGATGTTTACTGTTATTAAAAAACATCTGTAAGCAATATTTTTTTATGTTGATTAGTGTCACACCCCAATTTTTGGTGGGCCCGGACAGGTCGTGACTAACAGTATCACAATTTAATAATAATGCAGCAGAAGTATTAAGAGTAAAAATAATTTTCATAACATTATAAGTGTCTGAATATACAAAATACAAAGATGTTCAAGTGTTCAAGTTTAAGCCCACAGGCTGGATCTAGATAAAAAGAAGCTTAGACATCATAGGCCTTAAGCTAGGAGTTGCAAATTTCATAGCCTTTATCATAGCCGACCCGGATTCCCAACCTAATATCAAGGTTCGGTATATGCAGTTCAATCTTTTGAAAATACGTCAGCTTTCGCTGGTAAATACAATTAAATGACTCATTTTGAAAATATTATTTCAAAAATGATTTTATACATAGAGAAAACCCGTAGGTAATTGTGACAACTGTCAAAATTCCAGGTATCCGTACAACTATTATGTGATAACCCGAATAACTAAGGTTAGCACTACTTGAAATTCCACAAACCTTTAGCATGTGTCTCTGTGTTTATTTACCTATCTCGTGCACTATTAAATGTTTATGTGTGTATGTTTACAAGAAACCGTGATACGTTTAATTGTGTAGTTTAGTAAATTTAGGAAACTAATTAAATTGGGCCGCGAAATTACTCGACACTTGTGGGCCGCGAGTTTACTTGAGCCCAACCTGAGCACACATATACGTTTAATTATATCACACTTGGGCATGGACTTAGTAAAGCCCAAATGGAGTTTAGAGTGGGTCGGCCATCATAGACAACGTATATACGCATGCACATAAGTAGGTTAGGGTGGTTTTTATCATTAAGCACTCACAAAAATTACTAGCAACCCTAATCACCTCTTTTCTCCTCCTTGGAACTCGTTGGCAGCCCCTTTTGGCCGAATCCCTCATCATCGTCGATCTCTCGGTTAGTGTATGATCTATATTACTAGACTTCATTCCTTGCTAACTTGGATTGCATGATATTATAATTGTTTGGTTGATTGTTAGTGCATAGGATTTGAATGTCGATGAACTGTTTGATCCATGTTACATGATGTTGAACAAGTTCATAACAACTAACTGCTAGAAGGGGGGTTATATGATATTGACTCATGATGATCTAGTGATGCTTCTTTTGGCTAGACTTTTGATAGCTTCGGATGCTAACAAGTAGTGATTATGCATTGTGTTGTTAAACCTAGGGTTGCATGATGATAGGAAAGTCCATAATGTGGGTTCACAAAAGATCAAATGACAAAATTGTGATATGAAGAAACTGTGTTGCGCGATTAAATATGGATGTGTAACAAGAGTTTAGTTATGATTTTAGAGTCACTTGATAATAATTATGTATTCATGCTAAACCGAATATTGAGTTGTATGAGTATGATTAATGTCAAAATTGAAACAATAACATACAATCTGTGGGCTTATGAATCGGAATCATTGGGCATGCAACTTATTTGGGCTTCACATAATTACCTGGACCAACCAAATAGCAGGCCCACTCCAACCACATCTAGGCCGCACCATAGCGAGTTGGGGGTAACCGTGAGGTACTGATGGGCTGGGCTGTTTTGGGCCGAAGCCTAGTGGGCTGCTACAGCTCAAAGTGCAAAACCAGTATTAACAGTAAGTTATGTTAATAAACTGAATCTGGGCTTCGATGGGCTACTCACACACACACATGCACTTGTAGATGACATGTTGTTTTGGGCTGTAAACTCAGGTTTGGGCCGAATACTTCTTTGGGCCGCACCCCTCGGGTATTAAGTCTTGGGCTGTAGTACGGAGCCGAGCACATTATGGATACGTGTATTAATTGTGTGTGTGGTTGCGTGGTATGTCTAACTGATGAGTTGTAGGTGAACCAAGGGTGCATTGTATATGTTTTATGGTAATTTTCCTGTGTGACAACGTGATCAACTTGGATGCAAACTGATTGTCGTATATATGAACATCATAGGCTTTGATTGACTAAGTGTGATCAAGTAACTAGTCTTACCGAGCAAACCAAAGGTGAGTTCATTCCTCTTGAGCATGCGTCCCGGTGGTTGGGACAGTCATTGGGTATCCCTGAGAGGGATGGGTTTTGGGTAAATCATTTGGGTATTCCTGAGAGGAATACGTCTTGGGTAAAATCGGGAATGTTGGATAATACACTCATCCTATCACCTTTAAGTCCCATATTGTTTGTTACCTGAGAGGTAACGGAGTATTAGATGGTAGCGCTATCTAGGTTTGACACCCTCACCCCGTACCTGAGAGGACGGGTGTGAACTAATGACTCAGTCATGCCCAATGCTTGATAGGAGCATTGGGGAACGGGCAAAATAAATCTGGAGCCGTCTTGTATTCGGGGTATTATCAACATTATGTTCAATGAACTGAACTAAACACTTGGTATCTAACGTCTTCATAAAACTATGAACTCACCAGCGTTGTCTGACATACGTGTTGCATGCTCGCAGGTCGTTAGATTTCTTGGATTTGGAACTTGCTGTCTGGAGTAGCTGGAGTGGTCATGGGTCGAACTGGGTGAATACATGTGATGGAATTCTTGATATTACACGTTTGCTTCGAAACATTAAACTATGATTTACTTATTGCTTCCCCTGAACATGTTGGGTTTTTATTAAACTTATTGTGATACATTTCTTTAATAATTGGCAATTTCATTTGAAAACTTGTTATGAGTTCAACATGATTAGTGGCTCGTTATTGGTACGTCACACGCCTAACGGGGTTTCCGTAGGTGGTATTTTGGGAGTGTGACAGTTTGGTATCAGAGCCACTGGTTATAGTAAACTTGGTTTTAAAATGTTTTTATAAAACCAGACTATAACCGAACAGTTCTGAAATCGACCATGACACTCAGCTCCAGATTGCAAGGTTCATCTCTCGTTTACTATTGCCTAGTATATCTAGTGTACACACTTATGTATGACATTGCACGTGAATGCACACTTGGCACTACATTATGAGTCCCTATGTTACCAACCCATGTTATGTGTTTTGATAGTGTGACACTACTTGCACTTTCATGATCTATGTTGTGATGTCTTTTGTCCTATTGCTCGAATTTGAGGAACCTTTTAACACGAGTTGGGAGGAGCTGAGATAAACATGCAAACTGGATTATTATTATGGGTGCACACATAATAATAATGTGGGGTGCATGTGAGTCCCAGTGATGCTTAACGAGTGTGAAAGGGGTTCCGCTCTGTTGTCTGATGTAAACTTGGTAGTCTATAGGAGTCATCTTGATATTTGACTTCCACTCAAGTCTGAACCTTAAACTTTTTCCTTCTTTTATATAGAATCATGAGTGGACGTAATGGTGGACGTGGCAACATTGCTATGACTCAGGCTAAGTTAACCGATCTGATCAACACTCGTGTGGCTGAAGCCCTAGCGGCTTATCAGGCTAGTACGATATGTACCAATTATTACTTATCCCTGTGTTGCGTACCCAAATTTTAACCGTGTGTTGTACTCTCTTTCGTTTTTAGGTCAACCTGCGAACCAAAACAATCAGCCTGTTTGCACATTTAAGACGTTCATGGATTGTAAGCCACAGACGTTCAGTGGGACTGAAGGAGCTGTGGGACTCCTACGTTGGTTTGAGAAGGCAGAATCGGTCTTTGCTATGTGTAACTGTCCCGTGGGGGACCGGGTGAAGTATGCTACAGGCACATTGGAAGATGGTGCCTTAACTTAGTGGAATGCCCAGGTGCAAATGTTGGGCATCGACATGGCTAATGCAACTACTTGGGATGATTTCAAGGAGTTGATGCGAGAGGAGTATTGTCCTCGTGATGAGATTCAGGAGCTTGAGAACGAGTATTACAATTTGAAGATGGATGGATTCAAAATTGAAGCATTCACGAAGAGGTCACATGAGCTAGCAAACATGTGCCCTAACTTGTCTCGACCCCCACCTCGCAGAATTGAATTGTACATCAAGGGCTTGGCACCAGCGGTGAAGAGTTTGGTCACTGCTGCAAATCTCAACAACTTACCTCAGATCATCCGCTTAGCCCACAAGATCACGGATCAGGAGGTGGAGCGTGGTTCGCTGCCACCGCGTGTTTCTGCCACTACTGCTACCACTGCTACAACTACCACTCCTGCTACTGACGGCAAGCACAAGTGGAATGATGTGGACAAGACGTCCAACTCAGTGCAGTCACAGAAGAAACCAGACACAGGCAACGATCGCAGTTTCAGTCAGTCATCTTCTGTTAATCAGAACCAGAGCCACAATTCGAATCAGGGTTCTTGTGCGGGGAAGCAGCCAAAGTGTAATAAGTGCAACTTTCATCATCGTGGGCCGTGTACCCGAGTCTGTCACAGGTGCAACAAAGTGGGCCATATGGCTAGAGATTGAAGGGTTTCACTCCCGAGACAGCAGCAACAGCAACCCCCACAGCAGCAGCAGCTACAACAGCAAGATAGACAGCAGCCACAACAGAATCAGGGTAATCGTAAGGGTTGTTTTTAGTATGGGGACGAGGGTCATTTCAGGCGGGATTGCCCTCAGTTGAATCAGAATGCGGGTAATAATAACAACACTGGGACTAAATACAATGGGAACAATGGTGGGAATGGTGCACGTGGGAGAGTGTTCACTATTGGTGCTGGGGAGGCTAGGAATGACGGCAATGTGGTGACTGGTACGTTTTCAGTAAATAATCTATTTGCTTCTGTTTTATTCGACTCTGGTGCCGATTAGAGTTATGTATCTTTGGGGTTCAATCGTCAGTTAGGGTTGAGTCCTACACCTCTTGCACACAAACATGTAGTAGAACTAGCTGATGGTAAATCGATTGAAGCTTCACATGTCCTTGTTGGGTGTAAACTCGATCTTATGGGTCTAGTGTTCGACATTGACCTACTCCCTGTTACTCTTGGAAGTTTTGACATGGTCGTTGGCATGGATTGGTTGTCTAAGCACCAGGCGAAAATTCTCTGCAAAGAGAAAATCATGCATATCCCTCTCCCTAGCGGAGAATCTTTATCGGTTCAGGGGCATCGTAGTGGTGCTATGGTTAGTATTATCTCAGCTATGAAGGCTCAGAAGTGTCTGCGTAAGGGCTACCCTGCTATTTTAGCTCTTGTTACTGATTCGCAATCTGATGATAGAAGGATCGAGGACCTTCCAGTTGTTCGTGAGTTTCCTGATGTGTTTCCTGAAGAACTTCCTGGTTTACCTCTACATTGTCAGGTGGGATTTCAGATTGACCTCACGCCAGGAGCAGCTCCGATTGTTCGTGCTCCTTATCATCTTGCACCAGGAGAGTTGCAGGAGTTGTCAAATCAACTCCAAGAGCTGTTGGATAGAGGTTTTATCCGACCCAGCTCTTCGCCTTGGGGAGCCCCAGTGCTGTTTGTGAAGAAGAAGGATGGGTCCTTTCGGATGTGTACAGATTATCGGGAACTCAATAAGGTAACCATCAAGAACCGTTATCCTCTACCACGTATCGACGATCTGTTTGACCAGTTGCAAGGGTCAAGTTTTTATTCCAAGATCGACTTAAGGTCGGGCTATCATCAGGTACGAGTCCGAGAGGAGGATGTTCCCAGAACGGCTTTTCGAACGCGGTATGGCCACTATGAGTTTTTGGTTATGCCGTTTGGGTTGACTAACGCACCAACGGTCTTCATGGAGCTCATGAACCGCGTGTGCAAACCGTATCTCGACGATTTATATTTATGAATTTAGTGTTGTGAATTTATTGCGCTTCCGTACATCGCAAAACGCAGCCGCGAACGAAAAACACGAAAACAGTAACACACCGGCAATCAACGACGAAACTGACGCACCGGACTCGAATTTCGTCTCGATATTAATATATTATGATATATTTGGTTTCGTTTTCGAATTTTAATACCCGTAGTCGAAACCGGATCGAAAAACGGTTCAGAACGGCAAACGACGTAATTTTACACAATTTTTATCGTAAACGACGAATAAAAGCGCAAACGTCTTCTGACACTATGTTACGTATATTTAGCCCAAAAATATTATTTTACGATCTTAGATAATGCTCGGGTTTTGAAAACGAGCTCGTAGGAGCGAGCAGGCAACTAAAGACACGAGATTGGGCTTGTGGGTCTTTGGCCTAAGCCCAAAGCCCACTAACCAAATTCTTAATATAAATACTCAATTCTAGTCAAAATCCTCATTCTACAACAAAACAACAACACACAATCACCCACACAATGCTCTCTCTCTCTGGCGAGTTTTTCTTCGAACCTATACCCTACCCCCACTAAACCAGACGTTCCCGACACGATGGCGGCGACCGTTTTCGAAGATTCTGAGCCGTTTGGGCTCACGCGCAACTCCAACGTAGTTCCGGTCAGTATTCCGGCGAACATATCTTGGATTTCTAGCTCCGTGAATGCGTAGATCGGCCGACTAGGAGCATATCTGCTCATTTTCAGGACATTTTATTTTCCAGTGAGTTTTC
This sequence comes from Helianthus tuberosus, assembly GCA_030545235.1. Taxonomy (NCBI): domain Eukaryota; kingdom Viridiplantae; phylum Streptophyta; class Magnoliopsida; order Asterales; family Asteraceae; genus Helianthus; species Helianthus tuberosus. Next base: position 74,913,692 of record CM060385.1, on the reverse strand, counting down.
CGGTTCCGTTTTATGTTTCTCTTCTTGACATCTTGGCTCATTTAATGGAAGGGATTGTTTGAAGGTTTCCATGTGAGTGGGTGGCTAACGGAGGCGGTCGACGACGGCGGTGTAGCCGCCGGGGTTCACAGAGGCGGCGGTGGTGGGGCCGGCCGACAGCGGTGGTGGTGGTCCGGGTTCCTTGTGCTTCCTCTCAGCTTTTGGTTCGGCTCCGGGTGTTTGGTTAGAGTTTTGTTCAGTTTAGGTTAGCCGGTTCGAGTCGAATCTTGAAACAATTCAGTTGACTCGGTTAAACCGAGTCAACTCAGTCAACAGATGAGTGCGAGTCAACTCAGTTGACGCAGTCAACTCAGCGAGTTGACTCGGTCAACCCGGTCAGACGTGGTTTCGGTTCGGTCAACAGGTTCGAGTAAGGCAGTCAACAAGATTAGACGATTCGGTTCGGTTGACTCGGTCGAGCCTTATCAACTCGGTCAAGGTCAGCCGGTCAACTCAGTTGACTCAGTCAACTCAGCGAGTTGACTCGGTCAACTCAGCTTTTCGACGCGAGATTTTGGTAAAGTTTTGGCGCGATAATTAATTATGTTATTTTTTCTAGTTTCAATCTTACGTAAAAACGATCTCGAACCGAACTAAACGATGAGTAATTAGTTAATATTAACTTGGTTTTATTTATTACTTTGTTTATATAAATTGGCTATGCATAAAGATTTTTGAATTGTTGGTTGAATTTTGAAAATATAACGACACTTTAGTTGTCGGGGTCGTCCAAAAAAACAGAGGAGACTCTGCCCGTTTTTCGATAAAATCCGTAAAATAAAGCGTTTTTATTATGAAACATAACATCGGATTAAAATAATGTGTTTTAGTAAAACAAATACGAATATCGACGACACTTCACAACATCCCGAAAGCGATGATTCGGAACATTATTTGCGACAATAAATATAGTTCTTATATTTATTCTAAAATTTTGAAATCTCGACAATTATTTAAAAAAAATAAATATAAGTTATGTATTTATTTCAAATATCAAAATACGGATTCGTTTTACATAAATAAATATAGTTATATATTTATTTCCGTTAACAAACAGCACGACTTCTTTTATAAAAATAAATATAGTTTATATATTTATTTGAAACATTAAACGACACGAATTCGTTTTATAAAAATAAATATGGCTTATATATTTATTTTAAAGATCGTACATCACGAGTTCTTTTGTAAAATAGATATAGTTTATCTATTTATTTCAGACTTCAAATAACTCGACGATTCTTTTATTAAATAAATATAACTTTTTATATTTATTTTAAACGCCTAAACGGCATCTACATATACTTTGACGAATATATACAAGAAGCAATATATGATGCGAATTTGTTATTTGTTATTTTCATATAAACATTCTTTTTATATACGTGCGAGTTCTCGGGACGACTAACGCGTCTATACCGACATATTTATATATTTTTATATAAATATTCATATATTTTAAACCTCTCGAGAAGCTAAGTCTTTTCAAAGACTTATTAATTGTTAGTCCTTAACGACGTTAAACGAGCTAACTAGTGTAACTTCTTCGTTTCATTTAAGTTAACAACTTACCGTTGAATCGTTCGGTTAACGATTCGGTAGAGCTCGGTGACACGTAGTTTAGTTACTGCGTTTATTTAGAAACTTATATGATATTCCGTGTTAGGAATATTGAAGAATGCACGCTAGCAAGCCAAGTCTTGGAAACGACATCACGAAGTCGTAATTAGCAAGCTTTGCACAAGGCAATCCAGGTGAGTTCATAACCCCACCTTTTTACGGTTTTACATTTTTATAAATGTTTTCGGGGTAGAAAGACATGCACGTTTTGCAGAAAACACACAAAGTTTTCGATGAACTAAGACTGCATATTTTAGACAAAGCACGTTTTGCAAGAACATACAAAGTTTTTGAACGAACGAAAACTCATATTTCTAAATCGTGTTACGAATGGATTTCAAGGAACTCAAATGGTTTACGAATGGATCATACTAAATATACCGATTTTTACAAAACAAATGCGTATTATCGAAATGAGAATGATTTTCATGACTAGGGATGGGATCGTCTAGTTATAATTTTGGGACTGGGTTGGTCTGCATTTGGGGAACGGGACACCCAGTGAGTTTCGTGTTCCCCCTTTTCTTTTAACTGTTTTTGGTTTTATAACTGCGGGGGTGAAATACATGTTACAACTGTTTACATACATTACTATTTGGTATGGTTAGCCAAGGAAGGGTACACTTAGATCATGTGAGTGGTGGGCACAACGCATAAGGCCATCAATCCTAGTTATAGGACCGAGGGACATGAGTGATAGATCTATTTGGGTGTAGCGAGCCCCGCCCTTGTTGGACCAGGGTTGGCCCAAGGGTAGACTATGTCTTACAGCCGGAAGCCCGGTGCAAAATCTGCTAGGTTTGAGCTACCTGCATCACGTCACACATATCAATGGCCTTTCAAACAATTGGTGATCTGTTTTTCCTTGTTGCTTTCATACCGGGGTTTTACAAATTACATACCATGTTTTATACAAATTTAAAGCATAGGATTATGCGGGCATGAAGTCAAAGTCAGGGTGGGCATTGACGGTTATACAAACTTTACAAATACAAGAGTTTACAAAATACATGGTTTTACAAAAATAATGCGTTACAAATACAAATTTTCCATATAACTTGACAAGAAAACGATTTTTAAATTCGTTTTCTCAATAATATTTCACAAACCGGTTATTCAAAAAGATTTATTTCAAATCTTTTCCAAAACAAACTATGAACTCGCTCAACTTTATGTTGATTTTTTTTTCACATGTTTCTTTTTCAGGTTACTTTTCAAAGTTATGGCATGGTTGGAATTGGAGAACCATTGGAGATTCGAGTACTTAGTGGGCGTTCAATTTTTAGAAGTCTTAGCTTATTTGTTTCCGCTGTGCAATGAAGATACCAGTCCAGTCACGCCATGTCACACCCCAACCGATGGCGGAAACGTCGGGGCATGGCACTGAGCGAAACAGATTGTCCAGAAGTTTCCATAACAATTATCATTACCATTCAATTTAAAATAACATGTCCCATACCATGTCTCAAAAGGTAAACAAATTATTACAGACAAAATCTAGGCAAATAGTTCTGTTCCGACAACTCAGATTTTCAAATAGAGCAATTGTTTATCTGCTTCTAGAGACCCCTGATTCAATTTGTACAGACAACTATTTGTTGGCCTCTAGAGCCTTATTCTAGCTTCGATTTCCTACCAGATGTGCATCCTAAACACCTGTCACATACGTTAAAATAAAGTCAATACATATAATGTAAAGGTGAGCATACAAGTTTGATAGTAGCATATATAGTTCGAATTTCGTTTACGCATAACCAGCACGTACACATAGTGAAATGAAACACGTTAGTGATCGACATAGATCCATCGATACCAATGGCTGCGGGTTGACTGCCAGAGGCAGTTCGCAATACATGATTACCACCGTAATCCATGCAAGTAATTGTCCTTAACAACCCCTGCGAACAGGTGCTGAGTCCAAACTATAGTACTATCGTTGCTAAGGCAGGTAGACAGCATTCCATGTGTAAACATAACAAACAAGCATTCATAAGCCACGTATAACATGCGTTAACGGTTAGCGTTCAAATAGTATTGAGTAGTGTGATTGTTGTGATTTGAATATTCGTAACGTATGTAACACCCAAAAGTGCATAAAGCAAAAAGGGATCGAGTATACTCACAGCGGTTGATGGATTGAAGGGAGCGCTTAGCGAGTAGGGTTAGCCTGAATAGTTTGATAGCATAACGATAAGTGACTCCTAAAACGGTGCAAAGTATCAGCAGTTCGGTCGGATGGTAATCCGATCGGACGGCTTGTTCGTGCGGATGACAATCCGTTCGGATGGTTATCCGGTCGGACAGGTTGTCCAGTCGGATGACTATTCGAGTGGATTGTTTCTTCCTTTGATGTGTTTGTGTATGATGGCTTGTCCTTTGAAGTTTTCGTTGTAGCATTTTGAAAACATTAAAGTATCTCTATCCTTCAAGTCGGTCGATCGGACGGTCAGTCGTGCGGACGACAATCCATTCGGATGGTCATCCGGTTGGACGGTAGTCCGGTCGGACGGCGATTCTAGTGATAGGGTTACTTAGTGGGAACAAATTCACAGCCGGAGTGTCACTCGGTCGGATGTCCATTCGACCGGGTAGCAACCCTGTTAATGAACATGTTGAAAATTGTTTAAGTCTTTAAAGTCCTAGTATCTCATGATCCGAAGAGTAATCCGGTCGGATGGTAGTCCGATCGGATGGCAATTCGTTCAATACTCAAACTTCAGATAAAGTTGATTATGTGTGGGACCCAAGGTGTGATCCGTTCGGATGGCAATCCGTTCGGGTGGCTTATCCGCTCGGACAGTAGTCCGGTCGGATAGCATTCTGTCTCGGTTGTTCCGTCCGTCTTACACTTGGTCGTTTTGTTTGTTTGTAGTTCTATCGAGACGTTTTGACATTGTGTTAACCAACAGAATCCCATCTTGAACCAAGTGACCTGATCGACCAGGAATCACCCTAGTTTGTCCAGTTAACCGGTTCAAGACGGTTGTTCTTGTTTAACCCGAAATCGGTGGTCTCGTGAGTAGAACCCAGATCTTGAGCTAGCACAACACTAAGAATGAGCAGGAGACTAGAACAAGACCCGATTCTATCGGTTTTGAGTGATTGAGTGTAAAAGAATGAGAAAACTTGTGATTATTTCTTTCAACTCTTTTATCCTTTCGAAACTGTTCAGATCTATGCGAAATCGTTGTGAAATCATGTGGAAATCCTTCAGATCTGAGTTATTCTTGGTGGAATGAGGTCAAACTTGAAGTTCATAAGAACTTCATGATGACGTCACCCTAGAACACCTCAAATCTAGTGATTTCACGGTTAAAAGTTAAGATTCAAAAGATAGAAAGGTGTAGGAGTGCGTGTAGATCAAGAAAGTACAAGATTTAGGGTGAGATCTTACCAGAATCGAGAGAAATCGAAGAAAAGGTGAGGAGCACGAGATGGTCGGTCAGAGAGTTTCCAAAAGTAGAAAGTTTGAGAGTGACATGGGTATTTATAGGATTCCAAAAGGGGAAAGTGTGGGTCGGTCGGATGGCACCCCGCCCGGATGACCATCCGGTCGGATGTCATCTCGGTCGGATGGCATCTTGACACCATGACCAAGTGGCGGCCCGGTCGGATGGCTATCCGGCCGGATGGCACTTGGTTCGTGTGTTCGACGTGACAATTTTTGCTGATTCGATTTCGATTGCGAGCGATGCGATACGATGGAGTTTCCTATTCAAATTACTTTTATTCCCAACCACTCATATCTCGCACTGTCCCTTCTCCACTAATTATCATAGTTCGATTGTGATTCGAGTTCGATGTCGATTGAGTTCGATTGCATTTCGAGTTTCGATTGTGTTTTGATTGATTACCATACATAACATAAATGAACATGCACAAGTAACATATAAGGCACACACACACGTATAAAAATAACTAATATGCGTAGTTCGAGTTGCGATTCGATGTCGATTTGATTAGCATAGTTGATTATCATTTAGTTAGCTTTATCGCATTGTTACTTCCTATAGTTCACAGTCGTAAGTCGATTAGATTGTGAATAACATACGTCGATTATTGTAATTATTGACACTTACTCCACATAATACAACTAAAATAAACATACAAAAGAAATCTACTACAAGTCAAGTCACGCGAAATCGGTCGTTGACTTTGACCTTGACTTTGACTTTGACTTCTCGAAAACATGGGGTGTTACACGCCAAGCTCTGATATTTCGGGGTGTGACAGATTGGTATCAGAGCTATAGGTTACAGCGAACAGGGTTTTCCGTAGGAATACCTAGGCTCTAACCTCATATTTCTCTGGGGTCTTAGATTATTAAAACCTGAATACATACAGAACGCCTAAGACTCGAATATGGTCTCCAACCGTTGCCGAAAAACAAACAGTCAAGATTTTGTTTTCAAACATACGCTAAAGTGGTGTTTTACCCACGATACACAAAACAGTCATAGACAGTGCACAAAACTTTGCGAGTATAGGAAACATGCATATGAAACCTTTGGAAACTTATGATGAAGTTCATTAAAGGTCATCACGTAGGAACCGCGATTATTAACTCGGGCACACACTATTATCCATATTGTCTATGATATTTTGACTTTCTGAGTAGCCAGCCTACGCATAACAAAACGCTAGTGCACGAGAATACATGGAACTCAAATTTTACGTCAACGGATGTCGGAGTACATCACATTCTACGAGGAACGAAACGCTAGTGCACAGGTATACGTGAAACTTAAGCTATACATCAACGGAGGTTGAAGTGCGTCACATACGACTTTCGAGGTGAAGTCACCGAGAAGACACTATGGAGCATTTCAGCGATGATGCTAATCCTGTGAGCACGAAAACTATCGAACAGGAAGCGGCTTTTTTGGCACGCGATCCTGCAAACGACACGAGTCACGCTAGGGAGAAGACGTATGTCTTCGTATTCCCCTTTTCTCATTAACGACGAGTACGCTGTGTTTGACATTCCATGGTAATGTCACCTAACAACCGGTCATCACACGCAACCCCAGGTAAAGTCCTCAAATTTCTTTTATTGAAATTTCGACTTTCACATTTACTGGTAGATTTTCGTATCTCTACTCCTCTTAATGGTCATTGTATCACGATCATTTCTTTCAGTATAGCGAATATTCATCTGCTTCATTTCTTGAAAAATTCTTATGTTACACATGCATCGTTTGTTACGCATGTGGTTTCGTTTCAAATAAGCGCTTCATCGAAGTTCAAATATTATTTCGCTAAATCTAATAATTGATTTGTGATCCGAATGACCTGCATTATTGTAATTGTTGGCTCCTTTGTTATCAAGTCAACACATTTTCTTGAAACTTCTTTTCTTTTCAAGTTACATACATGGTTTTTCGTCGTAACCATGTCGAAATTTCCTTTTTGATACATATATATTTATTGTCGAATTGCGTTAAAACCAAGTTCAATTGTTTGAACTTGTCCATTACACATATTCAATTTAGAGCATCATATGATGTATTAGGAGCATCATATTCAAAATTCGTTTTAACAAGTGTTTCATTTGTTCCGAGTCGAAGTAGACTTGTTTGGCATTCGACTCCATTAAATTGATTGTTGATTTCGACACCTTGTGGTGGTATTTTCACTTATTTAAAGCTTGCGCTAAACTCGTTTACATATCTCATGCACGGATTTAATTATTTATTTATTGAATTGCTTTAAATCCGCTTTGGTTTATCATACTACAATAGTCTTAACACAATCGTGTGATAAGACAAGGGTACACAAAATTCATTTCATATTCCGGTGTACCTCCTAACGGTCCTTTCAACATCGATCGAATGTTTTGCGATATTCATTGCTTCTTCGTCTTCGATCGAAAACATTATTTCTTTGATGTTCCATTTTCAATAGAAAATCCTATGATGTCATTTGAAACAAACTTTCAGATTCACTTTATTGCGCTTTCATTTGATTTCAAACACGGTGAAGTTGTTTGATCACCGCAATTATTGAATTATATAAATCAGTACGACACCTTGTGGTGTCGGTATAAACTTGTAGCTTGGGCTAATCATGATCGAGCGTTTCATGCAAAACACAGGTGATACTTATTCGATCACCCCTATTATTGGATTGTTTCATTCATTACGACACCTTGTGGCGTCGGTATAACTTGCAGCTTGTGCTGATCACGATCGAGCGTCTCATGCAAACTATTACATTTGAGCTTGTTGATTCTAAGTTCATCAAGTGGATGTTATTGCTTCTAGAACTCATATACATATTGTGAACGTTCATACGGAATTCGATTGGTCGAAGTTCCTGTTCATTGTTGCATCCCTGTTAACTTAGTCACACTAATGACTGTATCAGTACGTTTTGTTTCCTTTGACATCAATTTCTGAAACACGTTTCTTTTAAACCGTTGGGTTCTTATTGTTGAGGAATGTCCTTGGATTCACATGATTCGAATAAGTCTTGATTCGATTTTGTGGTCATCTACTTTGATACTATTCGTATTTACCTACACACAACGTAACTCTAAGGAGATAACATAGACTAAATTTCGAGGACGAAATTTCTGCAACAGGGGGAGAATGTGACAAACGGTATTTTACGCCCTTAATTACGTGATTAACAGGCGATTAACGCAATAATGAATAGTGTTTAAGATGTAAATTAACTCATTTAGGCCCATGGAGTGCCCCGGGACATTAATTCGACTATACAGTGCGCGTATGATGATTTATAGGGAAATCTGCTGAATATTAAGCGACAACGAACTGAAACCGTATGAAATACTGACCACGCAGGCAAATACGGATTTTCTATGAATAATTTATATTTATGAATTTAATGTTGTGAATTTATTGCGCTTCCGTACATCGCAAAACGCAGACGTGAACGAAAAACGCGGAAACAGTAACTCACCGGCAATCAACGACGAAACTGATGCACCAGACTCGAATTTTGTCTCGATATTAATATATTATGATATATTAGGTTTCGTTTTCGAATTTTAATACCCGTAGTCGAAACCGGATCGAAAAATGGTTCAGAACGGCAAACGACGTAATTTTACACAATTTTTATCGTAAACGACGAATAAAAGCGCAAACGTCTTCTGACACTATGTTACGTATATTTAGCCCAAAAATATTATTTTACGATCTTAGATAATGCTCGGGTTTTGAAAACGGGCTCGTAGGAGCGAGCGGGCGGGCAACTAAAGACACGAGATTGGGCTTGTGGGCCTTGGGCCCAAGCCCAAAGCCCACTAACCAAATTCTTAATATAAATACTCAATTCTAGTCAAAATCCTCATTTTACAACAAAACAGCAACACACACTCACCCACATAATGCTCTCTCTCTCTCTACAGCAGATCCGGCGACCGGCGACGAGGCCGGCAACCGACGACGGCGGTGACTTTTTTCGGCAAGTTTTTCTTCGAACCTATACCATACCCCCACTAAACCAGACGTTCCCGACACGATGGCGGCGACCGTTTTCGAAGATTTTGAGCCGTTTGGGCTCACGCGCAACTCCAACGTAGTTCCGGACAGTATTCCGACGAACATATCTTGGATTTCTAGCTCCGTGAATGCGTAGATCGGCCGACTAGGAGCATATCTGCTCATTTTCAGGACATTTTAATTTCTGGCGACATTCCGGTGAATTTTTCGTTTCCGTTTTACGTTTCTCTTCTTGACATCTTGGCTCGTTTAATGGAAGGGATTGTTTAAAGGTTTCCATGTGAGTGAGTGGCTAACGGTGGCGATCGACGACGGCGGTGTAGCCGCCGGGGTTCACAGAGGCGGCGGTGGTGGGGCCGGCCGACGGCGGTGGTGGTGGTCCGGGTTCCTTGTGCTTCCTCTCAGCTTTTGGTTCGGCTCCGGGTGTTTGGTTCGAGTTTTGTTCAGTTTGGGTTAGCCGGTTCGAGTCGGATCTTGAAACATTTCAGTTGACTAGGTTAAACCGAGTCAACAGATGAGTGCGAGTCAACTCAGCTGACTCAGTCAACTCAGCGAGTTGACTCGGTCAACCCGGTCAGACGTGGTTTCGGTTCGGTCAACAGGTTCGAGTAAGGCAGTTAACGAGATTAGACGATTCAGTTCGGTTGACTTGGTCGAGCCGAGTCAACTCGGTCAAGGTCAGCCGGTCAACTCAGCGAGTTGACTCGGTCAACTCAGCTTTTCGACGCGAGATTTTGGTAAAGTTTTGGCGCGATAATTAATTATGTTATTTTTTCTAGTTTCAATCTTACGTAAAAACGAGCTCGAACCTAACTAAACGATGAGTTATTAGTTAATATTAACTTGGTTTTATTTATTACTTCGTTTATATAAATTGGCTATGCATAAAGATTTTTGAATTGTTGGTTGAATTTTGAAAATATAACGACACTTTAGTTGTCGGGGTCGTCCAAAAAAACAGAGGAAACACTGCCCGTTTTTCGATAAAATCCGTAAAATAAAGCGTTTTTATTATGAAACATAACATCGGATTCAAATATTTTTTTTTAGTTAAACAAATACGAATATCGACGACACTTCACAACATCCCGAAAGCGATGATTCGGAACATTATTTGCGACAATAAATATAGTTCTTATATTTATTCTAAAATTTTGAAATCTCGACAATTCTTTTATAAAAATAAATATATTATGTATTTATTTCAAATATCAAAATACGGATTCGTTTTATATAAATAAATATAGTTATATATTTATTTCCGTTAACAAACAGCACGACTTCTTTTATAAAAATAAATATAGTTTATATATTTATTTGAAACATTAAACGACACGAATTCGTTTTATAAAAATAAACTAGCCTAAGATCCCCCGAGTTTCGTGGGTGGCTTAACAAAAACATATAATATCTACTGGCATTGAAGCCCATGTAAATCATTATTTTTCTTCTAGGCCTTTCCAAATTTAGGCATCACGTCTAAGGGTCGCCAGATAGATACCTTCTGGAGTGGTAAGCCCTGGAATCTTTACCCAATCGCATAAGAAGGGCATCTGAAGTGGGAATTCTATCCCTAAATGCCCTCCACACAAAACAGTTCACTTTGGAGACTGCAATATTGTTCCATACGAATGCAGGGTCGTTACCTGCCACAGTTGCTTCATCTAAGGCAATCCAGGCTAGCTTAGCTTAACTGAGAAATCGCCTAAATCGACATTGGAATTCCACCTCCACTTATCCTTTAATTCTGTTACCTGCTGAGTTTTGAGGGCATCCATTAACGTTGCGACTTCATCTTTCTCCTCAACTACATCTGGCAATCTTTTCCAAGCCAAATCCCAACACATGCTTAGCCTTACCACCAGCATTAGCATTTGTAGAGTGCTATTAGCAATGTGAGCCTTCAAATTTTTTTCCCCAAGACTACAAAAAGCAAAGTAATTTCAGGAACCAACATAAACAAAAATTGGTTGCACATTTGTATCATTGACACTCAATAGACAATTAGCCTTCAAAATTAACAATACAAAAATGAGAGTACAATATTCAAAGACAAACGAAACCTATTTTTAAAAATATAAAGCACATGCCAAAAAGAATATTCCAATCGAACACCTTTTATTCAGCAACCACCGTCTATTTTAAATTTTTAGAGTTCCTCCGGCAAACTTGGTCAACTTCTAGACTAATTCAATACCTTGACCTGTTTGTTATTCAGTGACCCGTCTAAATAAAAACTGATAACCGACTTGACCCGTATATGACTCGTATCATCAAGATTAATTCCAACATCAGTTCACCTTGTACTATAAAACTCATTACAGCCCTAAACTGTTTTTACCTGTTACCAACCCGTCAATTGTGTCACATTTCACCAAAAACTAAGAATACTGGAAAAATAAACAAAAAGAAAATAGTTTGACGTACCTCAAGATGTTCATGTAGTTGCTTTTGTACTCCCATCTGCAATTTTAGTGCATCAATGAACCAACTTAACTCCTGCCATCGTAAACCGTATACATAAGGTTGGATTTTAGTAATTTGAATTAAATGACATAACTTAATATCCTATTTTGGCATTGTAATAGAAAGTTATGAACCGTTGGCCCTGGCATAAATACACAAAAGTAATAGATCATAGCTAAATGCCTAAAATACCCTTGTCATAAATACACAAAAGTGGTTGATCATAGCTATATGCTTTATAAGCCTCCTTATTATTGCAATTTCCCATACAGTTCTCGTCTGAAACAACTACAGATATATATAAATCCATAAGAATTAATATTTATATATAGGGTATTTGACGATAATTTACATAGTTTAAGTTGTGACCTTTTTTAGTCGGTGCATTCCTAATCTTAGGAAGAACTTCATCTGCACCATAACGATTCATTGAAGGCTCCCACAATCATTCTGTTCACATTTTTGTTCTTAGCAACGATTTCCATCATTATCAAAGTTCTGTAAACAATAAAGTTAATGAATCAAGTAACATATAAAGGCAAAATTAGAGCCACAAGGAAAGCATAGAATATAATATATAATTACCTTTATAATAAACAACAATTTGGTTTAGAAAAATGTCACGTATGGCTGAACACATGGAACTAACTCTCATGGCCCCAACTTTGGTTTTTAATATCTATATATAATTCATAATTGCCCACTTATGCTAAAAGCATCCATTGGCAACCATGCCTTTTACAAAAACTTTGAAATCAATTGATGAAAATATCTATATCTTGATGAATTTTACATTACAGTAATCAAGTAATCAGTGTAATTGTGTCCACTAAATCCAAAAGTCAACTTTATGGCAAAAGTCAACTTGTTGGAAGAAGTTTCAATGATATATTATATTAAGAAACTGTTAAACCTTAGCACAAACCTTAACACTACATGAAGATAGTAAGAAACTTCCTATTGCGAGTTAGCTGCTTGCCACTATCAATGTGCTCCCACCTGTTTTCAAGATAACACATTTAGCAGATGGTAGCTCCCAAAAAAATGTTGATTTTGTTATGCAAGATTCTTCCAAACTAAAAGAAACAGATTATATGTAGGCTTTCCTAATTCATGCGTCGAATAAACAAATAAGAAGTAATAACAATCATGGTATACGATTTTGGAGTAATCTTAGTTGAAAAAACAAATAAAAAGAGACAGAATGTTGACTTACACAACCACATTCATGTGCAACGGCTAGTTTAGCTCCATGGTCAAAGGTGTCCAAAAAGTTGTACCGAATAATGTTAAAGTTGTCTAAAAAGTGAACATGTAGTAAACGATAAACCCAAGCTACTTCACAACCGAGCTATATAATGTTGGATAATCTTAAGCAAATAAAAATTCTCACTTAAATGGTAGATTATTTTTTTGAACTATAAGTTGAGCTCATGACTCATGAGTGTGATGAAATTCACCAGTCCCTCCACATACTCTAGAATACGGTCCATCCACATGGTCTTATTCAAATCGATTTTCATCTATAAATCGTTGGACGGGATTTCTTTCCTAGACGGGGCTTGTGACCGAGTCATGAGACCATATAAAACCTCTTTACTCAACCTCAAAGATACCAAAAATATATTTACTCTGAAATGTGTGAATAACCTCTTAGCAAACTCTTGTGGCTCGATAGGAAAAAAGTATAATAAAACCAAATACAATTTTCTATTTAGAACTATAACAGAACATAAGAGGAACATACTATGATATCTGATAATTTCATACTACGCCCTACAGAATCTTGTCATTTGCAAACATTGTCATACAGGAGAGGTGAACATTCAAACCGGTTTTACAAACCGAAACTAAAATAAAACGACCCGAAACCAATACCCAAAGTTGTTTGTAAAAAAAGATTCGATTAGGAACCGAACACCGGGTTTTAAATAGGTTTGAGGTTTTTGATAAAGAAACTGGCTTGAAACAGGTTCTTTAAAAAAGAGATCGAGTTTTTAAACAAAAACCGTTTTTGTCAAAAAACAGGTTCAATTAGTCGAGTGCCCGCGTGATGTGGTAGGAACACACATTCTTCTAGGATATAGATATGTGCATTACACGGATTTAACAGGCCAGTTTCATTTCTAAAAATGATTGTAAATTTCCTCCCTACCAAAAGCATAATAAAAATTATAAAAAACAAAAATATCCATCCATCTCATCATTTACCAGACAATGGCCATGTCCTTTTAGTTATTTGCTTGAAGTCATTGAATTACCACATGATTGTTAATCTGATATAAATTCAGGGTCAAAATAAGGAAATGACATGTAAAACCAAAGTTTCTCCATTAATTAAAATCCATAATTTGACTACTTTGAAAAGAATCATACCTCATAAGCAAAACGAAATCACCAGCTTCAAGTCTTTTTGCATCAACACATGGTAAGTAGGTGTCATTTTGATTGCCCTATGTGAAGTAGTCGATATTTGCAGCAACAGTACACCAAATTTTGCAACCGCTTTGATGGCAAATATTGGCCATTTATATTGTTGTCTACATCATTTGATGACACTGCTAAAGCCACTAATAATTAGTGCTTGTCATATATTTGTAATAAACTATTTTACTAAAGTTAATTCCATAGATTTGCTTTCTTAAATATTAAAGCTTTCCCTAGGGATGAGCATGATACCGGTACCAAAAATCGTCAAAAGTGGGTACCGGTACTGAAAATGTTCGGTACAGAACCGGTATTTGAAGATAAAAATAGGTATTTACCGGTACCGTACTGAAAGTGCCGGGTACTGAAAACTCCAAAAAGTGGGTACTCCAAAAATTTGCTCCATTAATTAAAATCCATAATTTGACTACTTTGAAAAGAATCATATCTCATAAGCAAAACGAAATCACCAGCTTCAAGTCTTTTTGCATCAGCACATGGTAAGTAGGTGTCATTTTGGTTGCCCTATGTGAAGTAGTCAATATTTGCAACAACAATACACCAAATTTTTCAACCAATTTGATGGCAAATATTGGCCCATTTATATTGTTGTCTACATCATTTGATGACACTGCTAAAGCCACTAACAATTAGTGCTTGTCATATGTTTGCAATAAACTATCTTGTCATATATTTGCAATAAACTATTTTACTAAAGTTAATTCCATAGATTTGCTTTCTTAAATATTAAAGCTTTCCCTAGGGATGAGCGTGATACCGATACCAAAAATATCGGTACAAAAAATATCAAAAGTGGGTACCGGTACCGAAAATGTTCGGTACGGAACCGTTATTTGAAGGTAAAAATAGGTATTTTACCGGTACCGTACCAAAAGTACCGGTACCGAAAACTCCAAAAAGTGGGTACTGAATCGGTACCGCAAAATAATTCGGTACAGGAAATTCGATTCGGACACGATTAATATTGTAATAATACGGTTATCTTATTATATATAAAACAATAAGTTTTTGTTTTGAAATTTAAGAAAAGAAAAGGCAAAATCAGGTGTTTCCAAAGTAACATAATACTATTTCAACTTTGCTATCTTTACCTTCAGGTAATGCAAATTGATAAGACACCCACAAACTACCATCTAGAGTTACAATGTTAAATGTAGAATATGAATCCAAAATGAGATACACCAATGGATATAACTTCTGAGTTATATATCGAAAACATACCCGGCCTCTGCAAAGTGGGATTTTACCAATGCAATAGCTTTTGAGCGATGAGAGATCTTGTTCTTTTCTTCCTTGGGCATTCCGCATAACTGAAACAATTTTTCAACCAATTTGATGGCAAATATTGGCCCATTTATATTGTTGTCTACATCATTTGATGACACTGCTAAAGCCACTAACAATTAGTGCTTGTCATATATTTGCAATAAACTATCTTGTCATATATTTGCAATAAACTATTTTACTAAAGTTAATTCCATAGATTTGCTTTCTTAAATATTAAAGGTTTCCCTAGGGATGAGCGTGACACCGATACCAAAAATATCGGTACAAAAAATCATCAAAAGTGGGTACCGGTACCGAAAATGTTCGGTACGGAACCGTTATTTGAAGGTAAAAATAGGTATTTTACCGGTACCGTACCAAAAGTACCGGTACCGAAAACTCCAAAAAGTGGGTACTGAATCGGTACCGCAAAATAATTCGGTACCGGAAATTCGATTCGGACACGATTAATATTGTAATAATACGGTTATCTTATTATATATAAAACATCAAGTTTTTGTTTCGAAATTTAAGAAAAGAAAAGGCAAAATCAGGTGTTTCCAAAGTAACATAATACTCTTTCAACTTTGCTATCTTTACCTTCAGGTAATGCAAATTGATAAGACACCCACAAACTACCATCTAGAGTTACAATGTTAAATGTAGAATATGAATCCAAAATGAGATACACCAATGGATATAACTTCTGAGTTATATATCGAAAACATACCCGGCCTCTGCAAAGTGGGATTTTACCAATGCAATAGCTCTTGAGCGATGAGAGATCTTGTTCTTTTCTTCCTTGGGCATTCCGCATAACTGAAACAACAAACGGCATAATATTAATTCAATATTTAGTCATATGATCAATAATTATGCATGCAAGCAGAAATATCATGGGATTAGAGGTAGCAATATGCCCAAGTAAAGTAAGATGGCTAACGGGTCAAAACAGGCTCTGGTTCAAATGGACCTTTTTTTAGTATGGGTCAAAAGTCGTAACAGACCATGCCATGTTTCCTGCAAACAAATTCGTACATTTTTTAAAAATCTATAAACAATATATGTGTTAATTATGCCTGCAAAAACTATATTATTTCATGAAATTATCTATATCTATAAACAAAAACAATTTAGGAGGTTGTACGGATTACAAATAGAGTCGGGTGTCTTTCAACTTATTTGACATGTTTGAAATGACAAAAAAAACAGAAACCAACCCGTTGATAAGTAAATTGGTTGATATTGCCAACTCCAATGAAGATTATAATTTAAAAATAAACACAGATACGGGATTACGTTTGTTCATAGCCATCAGGTTGGAAGACGGGATCCCATCCAGAGTCGTTCGGTCCTCTTGCAGTAACAGTCTTCCCCTAAAAGAGTACAAAATTGCGTTAAATTATGTAAAATACGAATCAAGTGACAACACCTACAAGCATTTCAAACCACAAAAGATCAATTAAAATTGTCTAATACCGGTAAAACACAACAGGAATAAAATTAACCGTACCGAGGTCTTTCCCACAAATGTAAGGGGTTCAGAATCCGGCCCTATAGCAAGAGAAAATATACAGAGAGCATACGCAGATTTCTCTTCATAAGCCATCAACATATTGTTTAGACCTACAAAAACGATTAAAGTATATAGCAAACATGATATTAATAGAGTCAAGAATGAGATTTACTTTGGAATAAAAGTTATTTCAAGCACCACTCTTCTTTTATATCTCTCTCTTTCTTCTTTTATAGACATCACCACCATCACCCTCTCTGTCGATTTTCCCACCACCCCTAATTCTACCAGAAACAAACTGAGATTGTTATTCGTTGGATTTTTTAGTTACGAAACATCATCATTATCATGAAAAACTACACAAACCATCAGATTTTATAATCAAAACATATGAACTTGAAACCCTAAATCCTACGAAACTGATAAGTAATCGAACAAAAATAACAATAAAGATGCACAGACCTGATGAAAAACACGGTTAAAGGTTTTGACGATTCTTATGAATGATTGAAGATCCCTATGAATGTGTATTTGATTTGTATGAAACTTGCGCCAGAAAGGAGAGAGATGAAAGATTGGAACGATAAATCTTGTACGAAAATTGATGTATAAGAAAATCGCCATCAATACGAACTCGATGCAGAGGAAGATGATCAACTGATGGATCGTCGGTTACGGTTCCCTAATCGCAATTTGAAAATTTGAGAGGCGTGGATTAGGGTTTCCTAAATGATGGAAGAAAAGGAAATTGCGAGGCGTGTATTATATTTATGGAAACTGCAATTAGTGTGATTGATAAGATGCTAAGAGAAAAGAGAACAGAAGAATACACTTGTTTTGCCGCTCAAATACAATCTGTGTGGAGCATGAGAATGCCAGGTGGCACTAAGTGGTTTAAGAATATGCCATGTGGCATAAGTTTGTTTTGCTTTATTAGAAGTAGTAGATATGGCTTATATATTTATTTTAAAGATCGTACATCACGAGTTCTTTTGTAAAATAGATATAGTTTATCTATTTATTTCAGACTTCAAATAACTCGACGATTCTTTTATTAAATAAATATAGCTTTTTATATTTATTTTAAACGCCTAAACGGCATCTACATATACTTTGACGAATATATACAAGACGCAATACATGATGCGAATTTGTTATATATTATTTTCATATAAACATTCTTTTTATATACGTGCGACTTCTCGGGACGACTAACGCGTCTATACCGACATATTTATATATTTTTATATAAATATTCATATATTTTAAACCTCTCGAGAAGCTAAGTCTTTTCAAGGACTTATTAATTGTTAGTCCTTAACGACGTTAAACGAGCTAACTAGTGTAACTTCTTCGTTTCATTTAAGTTAACAACTTACCGTTGAATCGTTCGGTTAACGATTCGGTAGAGCTTGGTGACACATAGTTTAGTGATGGAGAGTGTGAAACCCGAGCCTTAAGTGTGTTATAATATGTGTTTTAGTTTGTTTTAAGCAGTTATGCGTTGAGAATGTGATAACTACGAGTGTGTGGCTTTTACAGGTTAAACGTGTAAAACGATGAAGTTTGGAACACATGGTGATGGCACGGAACAAGCAAAGATGTTTATTATGAGAGTTTACATTATTTGGAGTTTGTTTGGATCAAGATACAGTTGGAAATTGCGAGAAACAAGGAATAATGAAGTCCAGGGACCTTTGGGTACTTTATTCAAAGTTGAAAGAGATGCAAAAGAAAAGGAAACAGAATGTAAAAACCGTAAGCTACGGTTTTGTTGTGTAGCCTACGGTTAGAATCAAAAGGTAGCAAGTTTATGTGGGCTTGATTGGTTGCATATATTGAAGGAATTTCTTGGATTGTACCAATATATCAATCACACATTATCATCATAAGTGGGCCGAAATTATTATTGGAAGACATAAAAGAGTTTGGGGACGGCACATGCAAGGCCTTTTGGTGTAAGGGGATTCATTTGACTTTGGAGGGATTAGTAAAGAGGATTGAGAGTCAACAACACACATCATCACATGTCACGTGGACTGTTATTTGAGGAGGGCATTATTTTGGTTTATTATTTACTAATCATCATCACAAATAGATGATATGTTGGCAGCCTCACCAAATAAAATCAACATGACAATATCAAGAAATGGGCCGACATATTGCACATGGACCGGCTTGGCAGTTTAGACTTTTAAGACTTGGGTGGACTTGTAGGACACCATGATTTTATTAAAGAAAAACATAATCATCACATATATTTTGGGCCGCAATCATCATAGGAAAATGTTGGAGAGACTTTCGAGGGCACCATCTTATTTTAGTATCACATCTTCGACGGTAGAGAAGTGGGGCACGACGATGATTGAAGCCTGCGAAGATCATTCAATCTACATGAGCGGCTAGTCTTTTATGGTTTCCTCCGGATGGAGGGTTTTTGTAAGTTGGATAATTTTATGTGTTTGTGACAATCGTATAACTAGGTGATCTAAGCATTCGATGCTTTTCACCATTGATTTGATTTACTGGTTGTAAACAATTGCATTTATTTAAACCTTAATTTCTAAGCATTCAGTTCTCGAGAGTTCTAGTAATTGGGATATATTTGACATGGGGTTAGGGTTTGTAAATTGTAATTGATAATCATTCGATAACCTCCCGTTATGTATTGACCGGAGTACTTAGTCGTTGGTTATCACAATTAATTAATCGAGTTTAATACCTATGTCTATGTAGGTTACGATTAAACACATAGTGGAAACTAACTGTAAAACCTGAAATCTGGAGGAACCATCTTCTCTCCTACTGATTTAAACTTCACTTTTAGTTCGTAATTTTTAGATAATCAATCAAACCCACAATAAAGTTTTATTTTTTTTTCCTATTTAGTTAATCAATACTTAATATTATAACACTTTCCACAATCCTCCTCTGGTTCGATATCCGACTTACTCTAGCTACTAGTTTATTTCGGTTTTTGCATGTCACAAACGACAGACATCATTCAGTTACTGCGTTTATTTAGAAACTCATAAGATATTCCGTGTTAGGAATATTGTAGAATGCACGCTAGCAAGCCAAGTCTTGGAAAAGACATCACGAAGTCGTAATTAGCTAGCTTTGCAAAAGGCAATCCAGGTGAGTTCATAACCCCACCTTTTTACGGTTTTACATTTTTATAAATGTTTTCGGGGTAGAAAGACATGCACGTTTTGCAGAAAACACACAAAGTTTTCGATGAACAAAGACTGCATATTTTAGACAAAGCACGTTTTGCAAGAACATACAAAGTTTTTGAACGAACGAAAACTCATATTTCTAAATCGTGTTACGAATGGATTTCAAGGAACTCAAATGGTTTACGAATGGATCATACTAAATATACCGGTTTTTACAAAACAAATGCGTATTATATAAATGAGAATGATTTTCATGACTAGGGATGGGATCGTCTAGTTATAATTTTGGGACTGGGTTGGTCTGCGTTTGGGGAACGGGACACCCAGTGAGTTTCGTGTTCCCCCTTTTCTTTTAACTGTTTTCGGTTTTATAACTACGGGGGTGAAATACATGTTACAACTGTTTACATACATTACTATTTGGTATGGTTAGCTAAGGAAGGGTACACTTAGATCATGTGAGTGGTGGGCACAACGCATAAGGCCATCAATCCTAGTTATAGGACCGAGGGACATGAGTGATAGATCTATTTGGGTGTAGCGAGCCCCGCCCATGTTGGACCAGGGTTGGCCCATGGGTAGACTATATCTTACAGCCGGAAGCCCGGTGCAAAATCTGCTAGGTTTGAGCTACCTGCATCACGTCACACATATCAATGGCCTTGCAAACCATTGGTGATCTGTTTTTCCTTGTTGCTTTCATACCGGGGTTTTATAAATTACATACCATGTTTTATACAAATTCAAAGCATAGGATTGCGTGGGCATGAAGTCAAAGTCAGGGTGGGCGTTGACGGTTATACAAACTTTACGAATACAAGAGTTTACAAAATACATGGTTTTACGAACATAATGCGTTACAAATACAAAGTTTCCATATAACTTGACAAGAAAATGATTTTTAAATTCGTTTTCTCAATAATATTTCACAAACCGGTTATTCAAAAAGATTTATTTCAAATCTTTTCCAAAACAAACTATGAACTCGCTCAACTTTATGTTGATTTTTTTTCGCATGTTTCTTTCTCAGGTTACTTTTCAAAGTTATGGCACGGTTGGAATTGGAGAACCATTGGAGATTCGAGTACTTAGTGGGCGTTCAATTTTTAGAAGTCTTAGCTTATTTGCTTCCGCTGTGCAATGAAGATACCGGTCCAGTCACGCCAAGCTCTGATATTTCGGGGTGTGACAGTATCAGAAACCCTCAGGCCTACTTCAGCAACCAGAGATACCCATGTGGAAATGGGAGCAGATTGCTATGGATTTCATCACAGGTTTACCGAGAACTCAGGGCGAAAACGATACCATTTGGGTGATCGTTGATCGTCTCACGAAGTCAGCGTATTTTCTAGCAATCAAGGAAACGGATAAATTCTCACAGCTTGCAGCGGTTTATCTTAAGGAAGTGGTTTCTAGGCACGGGGTGCCAACCTCCATTATCTCAGATCGAGATCCGCGTTTCATTTCTGATTTATGGCAGTCGATGCATAAGTCGTTCGGTTCACGTCTCGATATGAGTACTGCTTATCACCCACAGACGGAAGGTCAGAGTGAGCGCACCATTCAGACACTTGAAGACATGCTGCGGGCATGTGTGATTGATTTTGGGAAAGGATGGGAGAAACATTTGCCGTTGATAGAGTTCTCCTACAACAACAGCTACCACACTAGTATTCAGGCAGCTCCGTTCGAATCATTGTATGGGCGGAAATGTCGTTCTCCTCTCTGTTGGGCTGAGGTGGGTGACAGTCAGATCACGGGTCCTGAACTTGTACTCAAAACTTCAGAAAAGATTGTTTAGATCAGAAACCGTATGGCGGCATCGCGTGATCGTCAGAAAAGCTACGCTAACAAGTGTAGAAAACCGTTGGAGTTCGCTGTAGGCGATCGTGTTATGTTGAAAGTTTCACCGTGGAAGGGTGTTGTACGCTTTCGGAAGCACGGCAAGCTCAATCCGCGTTACGTTGGGCCATTTAAAATCCTGGAGCGGATCGATAAAGTGGCTTACAAGCTCGAGTTACCTGCTGAGTTAGGTAATGTTCACGATGTCTTCCATGTTTCGCAATTGAAGAAGTGTTTGTCTGATGAAACACTGGTCGTGTCGTTTCAAGAGCTGAAGATTGACGACAAGTTGCAGTTTGTCGAAGAACCTATCGAGATCATTGACCGAGAGGTCAAGGTTCGTAAGCATAGCCGAATTTCGATTGTGAGAGTTTGTTGGGACTCAATACGTGGACCGGAGTTCACGTGGGAGCATGAGGATCAGATGAAGCTCAAGTATCCTCAACTTTTTCCTGATGACCAATCTAATTCTGGTACAACTGTTGAATTTCGGGACGAAATTCCGCTTCAAGTTGGGGATGATGTGGCACCTGAGGAAAATCTGCAGCAATCTTGATTTGTCACTTCATTTCTCTGTGCTTACTTATAAAATTTCGGGACGAAATTTCTTTCAAGTTGGGGATGATGTGACAACCCGAATAACTAAGGTTAGCACTACTTGAAATTCCACAAAACTTTAGCTTGTGTCTCTGTGTTTATTTACCTATCTCGTGCACTATTAAATGTTTATGTGTGTATGTTTACAAGAAACCGTGACACGTTTAATTGTGTAGTTTAGTAAATTTAGAAAACTAATTAAATTGGGCCTCGGAATTACTCGACACTTGTGGGCCGCGAGTTTACTTGAGCCCAACCCGAGCACACATATACGTTTAATTATATCACACTTGGGCATGGACTTAGTAAAGCCCAAATGGAGTTTAGAATGGGCCGGCCATCATAGACAGCGTATATACGCATGCACACAAGTAGGTTAGGGTGGTTTTTATCATTAAGCACTCACAAAAATTACTAGCAACCCTAATCACCTCTTTTCTCCTCCTTGGAACTCGTCGGCAGCCCCTTTTGGCCGAAGCTCTCATCATCGTCGATCTCTCGGTTAGTGTATGATCTATATTACTAGACTTCATTCCTTTCTAACTTGGATTGCATGATATTATAATTGTTTGGTTGATTGTTAGTGCATAGGATTTGAATGTCGATGAACTGTTTGATCCATGTTACATGATGTTGAACAAGTTCATAACAACTAACTGCTAGAAGGGGGGTTATATGATATTGACTCATGATGATCTAGTGATGCTTCTTTTGGGTAGACTTTTGATAGCTTCGGATGCTAACAAGTAGTGATTATGCATTGTGTTGTTAAACCTAGGGTTGCATGATGATAGGAAAGTCCATAATGTGGGTTCACAAAAGATCGAATGACAAAATTGTGATATGAAGAAACTGTGTTGCGCGATTAAATATGGATGTGTAACAAGAGTTTAGTTATGATTTTAGAGTCACTTGATAATAATTATGTATTCATGCTAAACCGAATATTGAGTTGTATGAGTATGATTAATGTCAAAATTGAAACAATAACATACAATATGTGGGCTTATGAATCAGAATCATTGGGCATGCAACTTATTTGGGCTTCACATAATTACCTGGACCAACCAAACAGCAGGCCCACTCCAACGACATCTAGGCCGCACCATAGCGAGTTGGGGGTAACCGTGAGGTACTGATGGGCTGGGCTATTTTGGGCCGAAGCCTAGTGGGCTGCTGCAGCTCAAAGTGCAAAACTAGTATTAACAGTAAGTTATGTTAATAAACTGAATCTGGGCTTCGATGGGCTACTCACACACACACATGCACTTGTAGATGACATGTTGTTTTGGGCTGTAAACTCAGGTTTGGGTCGAATACTTCTTTGGGCCGCACCCCTCGGGTATTACGTCTTGGGCTGTAGTACGGAGTCGAGCACATTATGGATACGTGTATTAATTGTGTGTGTGGTTGTGTGGTATGTCTAACTGATGAGTAGTAGGTGAACCAAGGGTGCATTGTATATGTTTTATGGTAATTTTCTTGTGTGACAACGTGATCAACTTGGATGCAAACTGATTGTGGTATATATGAACATCATAGGCTTTGATTGACTAAGTGTGATCAAGTAACTAGTCTTACCGAGCAAACCAAAGGTGAGTTCATTCCTCTTGAGCATGCGTCCCGGTGGTTGGGACAATCATTGGGTATCCCTGAGAGGGATGGGTTTTGGGTAAATCATTTGGGTATTCCTAAGAGGAATACGTCTTGGGTAAAATCGGGAATGTTGGATAATACACTCATCCTATCACCTTTAAGTCCCATCTTGTTTGTTACCTGAGAGGTAACAGAGTATTAGTTGGTAGCGCTATCTAGGTTTGGCACCCTCACCCCGTACCTGAGAGGACGGGTGTGAACTAATGACTCCGTCATGCCCAATGCTTGATAGGAGCATTGGGGAACGGGCAAAATAAATCTGGAGCCGTCTTGTATTCGGGGTATTATCAACATTATATTCAATGAACTGAACTAAACACTTGGTAACTAACGTCTTCGTAAAACTATGAACTCACCAGCGTTGTCTGACATACGTGTTGCATGCTCGCAGGTCGTTAGATTTCTTGGATTTGGAACTTGCTGTCTAGACTAGCTGGAGTGGTCATGGGTCGAACTGGGTGAATACATGTGATGGAATTCTTGATATTACACATTTGCTTTGAAACATGAAACTATGATTTACTTATTGCTTCTGCTGAACATGTTGGGTTTTTATTAAACTTATTGTGGTACATTTCTTTAATAATTGGCAATTTCATTTGAAAACTTGTTATGAGTTCAACATGATTAGTGGCTCGTTATTGGTATGTCACACGCCTAACGGGGTTTCCGTAGGTGGTATTTTGGGGGTGTGACATATTAAACCATGATTAGTGCTTAATGACTGTGCTGAATTACAATTAATAATTTGAATTGCTTTCTGATTATTGCTCTACACATACATGTGCATCACATATTGCTTAATGTCATATCATTATTGCATGAGAGCTTTATTGACTCGAATGATGCATTAAATACAGTTAGCACAATTATCAGATATATCAGGAAAATGCTGACGGAGTTCAGTAAATAGACAGATGTTGTATTGAGACCTAGAATGGACCAGAAACCAAGTATTACACTAGTATAGTGTGTAGGAAAGTAAGGATCATAAAAATTCCTTCCTAGAGATAGTTTAAGTGCCGGAAAGTGCCTAAAACTCACCTAAAGTGCTGAATTCAGCAAAAATCAGCAATTTTCAGCATTTAAACACACTAACATCATGCAGAAATAAGGTTAAATGGTCCTGAATGCTTTCCTAAGTGTCGGGAATTAAAACTGTCACAAAAGGTAACATAAAGCACACTAAACTGCATACTTTAGCACCTTAACGAACCAGTAACCAACCGAACAACCGGACACTACCCGAAACACCAAATTTTCACTAGAAGCACTGTTTTAACATTACCAAGCTAGTTATGGTCCCCGAACATCATAACACACTAAATAAATATCAACTAACTAAATACTTACATTTCAACTAGTAATTAACTTAATTGGTTAAACCTAGCCTACTACACCCCCCCCCCCACCTATGGACGGCCCAACATGGTCCCCACCCTTTTAATTTGTTTCAATATTATAATAGATCTTATTCCCTTGTTCTAAGCATAAGAACCATGAGTTAAACACTTAAAATGGATTATAAGTATGCACATCAAGACATAAGCTTCATTCTTACACACACCAAAACACACACTCTTCTCTCTTCCTCCTTGCTTGTTCTCGGCCGAACTCACCACCACCATCATCACCATCATTCACTCATCTTCTATACATTCCAAGCACATCCAAAGGTGTTAGAGGTTGCATAAGGAAGCTAGGAGCTTTCGAAAGTTCAAGGACCTTCTCTATTTGCTATTATCCATCTCTTTTCTTCTCTTGATCATCCCTAGCCTTGAGCTAGTGGTAAGAACATTAATCTTTCTATTTTACATCTCATATAAGTGGTTAAAAGATGATACATGATGATTAACTTGAAGAACACTAAGAATCAAAAGAATAAAACTTGAACATAAGCTTAAATCATGAAGAAACTATGTTGTTTATGTGTTGATTTGTTTGTTGATCATTGTTTGCTTATGAAAATGATGTAGATCATCACATGATCTTGCTAGATCATGATTAAAAACATAATCTAGCAAGATGAGATGATGAAGATGTTAGAGATTCATAGATCATCCTCACATTAAGCATGAACTTGAAAGAATATAATGTTTTCTTGTGAAATAATGATTAAAATCAAATGTAAATCTTGTAGATCTAAAACTTCAAGAGTGATTTTTCAAGAAACAAAGTTCAAAATACAAGTTTTACATAATCTTGGATTTTAAATAAATAAACCTTATTTTTAGAGGATAAACAAGTGTAGATTATTTATTGTTGATTATTGGTTGATTGTGTTGATTTACAAAAGAAAATGATATACCTTCAAGGTATGAAAACCTCCATTTTTAGGGGAAACTATGGCAAAATTTTTCTAAAAATTAAACACTTAGAAAAAAATATTTTAAACGAATATTTACAAGTATATTTTAAACCATGGATTTTTCACATAAGGTTTGCCATAAATTTTGTTACAAAAATATAAATATTGGAGGTTGGTTTTTATAAATAAAAGTGACTAAATATGTATTTAGGAAATATATATTTAGATGACACCATGTGTGTGATTACTTGTATATTATGTGTATTAGTTATATTATTTTAGAACTTGAAATAATATAACTCATCAAAATACAAAAAAATTACAATCCAAAATATTACCAAAATTCCAAGGAATAAATATACAAAGAATACACAAAATATTGGTGAAACCGAACAAAGGAATTTCCTTTGCATAATTGCCACCAAACAGAAACGTAACAGTAACATACATAACCGCTGCTGATTGTCCGTATGTAATCATTCTGCATAAATTCATGTTCCAGTTTTTCTCCAAAAATCAATTAAGAAATCAATTCATAATCATGGTTTATAAGTTACCGAATCATCTATATAAATACCTCCGCAATTCTGATGCGATACATCTTCCCCCACAAAACTCTATCCATCGTCGATATTTGAAGTTTGCCGGAGTTCGAGACGTCGACGGAACCAAACAAAGAACGACGAGGACCAACTTTGTCAGGACGGTGTCACGTCACCCTCTGTTCGACGATACGAGCACGTCGGAGACGCCGAAGTGGCCGGAACGTCGGAAACACTCGTCGGAACCAGGTTCGGGTCGAAGTCAACTCGCATTTCTTACGTGTTCGGTACATCTCGATTACCATCTCGTTTCTTCGTTAATACTTGTTGAATCCTTATATCATCTCAAAACTATAAATGAAACAATCGGTCAAAACACTTCTGTTCGTTCTTTGTTAGTAACTAGAGGTTGGCCCGCGCGGTGCGGCGGGGTGTTAGGCCGAACCGCTTTTTCACATCAACATGTAGAAAACCATGTAATCAATATTGTAAGAAGCCATCATCTAACATTTTAATTCATGATTTTCAAATATGCTGCTACATTACATCCTTTAAATGAAAAAATCATATTAACCTTCGAGTATACAAGAAACTACCACCTAAGCCATGTCCGCAACCGCCTTTTGTATAAGCTACGAATCAGTGGTTCAATTGAGCATACCTGTCGGGTGATGTTTTCGTAGCTTTACCCTGCAGTGTTCCCATAAGCATTCTAGAAAGCATGAGTCAGGTTGGTTTTTTATCTTTAGGTAGCTATAGTGCTCCCCAAAACATTGCAAAACTTTGGCGAAAACTATTCAAGTAAGCAAACGGGTCAAGTTGGTTTGGGTATTTTTAGCTTTGGTGCAGCAAAAAACATTCCAGGTTAAAATCATGACCATTCTAATCAAAAGCCTAGTTAAAAAAACCATAATTAACCCATTTAACACCAGGTTAAAATTTGAGTACTTTCAAAAGTTAACTAAACAATCTACAACACACCAAACTGCACAAACTCATTGAAAGGTGTTTTGATCATTCAGATTCAATACCAATAACATTAATAATAATTTGAATTTTCAAAAGACTCCAGATAGACCCAAATGCAAAAACTGCAAAGATACATATATTCATAATCAATCTAATCAAATTCAACATTGAACCGAAGGGAAAAAAACTTACTTAAAATATCTTTCAATTGTTCAATACCCTCGGCATCTAGAACAACTAATGGGTCACAATTAGCAAAACCTCCTTACATGCATCATAAAGCTTATAAACAACTACAACTTTTTTATGTCTGGTTCTCCTTTTCTTTCTTTCACCTGCCATTTTCTCCATGCCCATTTGTCAATTATACATACACATGGACTCAAACCACCTAGCAAATTGATATGGGTATCTTCAAAAACACACACCAAACCAACCAGTAATGAATGTATACCAGAACCTTAAAAATAAAAAAAAATTAAAAAAAAAAGACCCACCCATATATTTGTTAACCTGAGATTCGTTTAATAAGTTAAAATAAGGTTAAGCATTAACAAATAGCCACTGGTCCGCATCTATGCAGGAGAGTGTTTCACAATAGTTGAATAACAAATTAGGGCACAAAATCAACAATGGTAGTGACACAAGGCAAATGGGTGAAGGTCATCATCTTCTTTGACATTACCCAAATCTAACAAAAAAACTCAATTCGTTCAAAACCTTTTCCAACGATTCTTCCAAACGAACACTCAAAGTTGAAAATAGTAACCTAAACGTAACTGGAATTGGAAACGTAGTTTACTGAAGCGTACCTGTTGGAGTCCTAATCGTATGACGAAAACCGTCACTTGGGTTGTGGTTGATAGAGTAGATAAAGCAGCGACCTTTCGATTTGGTGGTGGTTGTGTCGCCAACATCGATTTGGGGCAGAGCGGTGTTGATCGATGTTAGTAGGCGACGTTGATACAGAGCATAGAGGTGGAAGTAACTGGATGTGGATGTCACTAGAGCTGGATTTCGGGCAGGGTGGTGGTGGTGGTGGTTGGTGCTGCATTAGGGGTGGAGCGGTGGTTATTGGTATTAAATGACCGGCAGATGCAGGTGGAAATAACCTGGGAACGGGGACTGTTCCTAAGAACATACCCAAATTGTATATATTGAATAATGTAGAAGATGACACACTAATTGTACACAATGAAATGAAGATTAAATAAAAGCACATAATCTGATGCAGCACAATGATTAGTCGTTGTTGCTGTGAAACAAGGGGTTGCGAGTTCGACCCCTGTTTCTTACAAAATCGCTGCAATATATATATATATATATATATATAGGGGACCGCTAGAATGAGAACCACCTCGAGTTATGAGAACCGCGAGAACTACTTGATCCGGGGCGAGGTGGACCAAATTTTTTTTTTCAAAAACGTAGATGCATGTATTATAAACACATTCGTAAATTTTTTTTTTTAAAAATGCCGTGTGTGTAGTTTTTTACACCACAAGTTTGTGGTTTACGAGTTCCGTAAATTTACGGAACTCGTAAACCACAAACTTGTGGTGTAAAAAACTACACACACGGCATTTTTTAAATTTTTTTTTTTTACGAATGTGTTTATAATACATGCATCTATGTTTTTGAAAAAAAAATTTGGTCCACCTCGTCCTGTACGGTGTGGTTCTCGCGGTTCTCATAACTCGAGGTGGTTCTCATTCTAGCGGTCCCCTATATATATATATATATATATATATATATATATATATATTTTTTGATGTTTGTATATATGAAACAAGCTGGGTAACTGTTTAAAATAATTTCCGGATCCTTAATAACACGAGAACACAACCTGGTGCAATGGTCATGAGGTGGACCTGGGAGCCAGGAGGTCTCGGGTTCGAACCCGGTCACCTCTATCCTTTTGTATTATTTTTTTATTAGAATCTTATATATATAATGTAATTTTGTATTATTTTTTTATTAGAATCTTATATATATAATGTAATTTATGAATTAGTGTTTAAGAAAAACTAATCCTTTTGTTATTTATAGTTTAAATAAGTATATATATGTATTTGATATTTTAATTTTAATCAAATCCCTTATATAAATAGTTACTTTTTTAAGTCATGATAAAATTATTGTTATGACTTTAAATTATCTTTCAGCTATAAATCCAATACTTTTAATAAAGTGAAATGATGAAAGATTTATATTAGAAAGAGAATTAGTTTAAAATATTCTAAACTAAAAATGTAGTTATATTTAACATGCGAATATTAACAAATTCGTTATGTGTTATTCCTAATATCTAGGGTAATCATTTCGTTAGTTCTCTTGGATTCCCAATCTTACTCGTGCGTTATTTCAAGAAACTCCATACTCAACCAATGTGAGTATACTCGAATTCCCCACTTTACGTTTACCACTTTTTGGGGTGTAACACGTTTACTTACCAAAACTTACACATGAACATTTTACTTAATTGCACAAACATTCCTATAACATGCTTGTATACGTTATTGCTTGATACTTTAAACTTGGGTTGAGGACATCTTGTGTTAGACTTATCATTAACTTCGTACGAGCCTATCCGTGACATATATAGCGCTATAGGATTAACGCACCACCCGTAGACTTGTGGTTATGTCATGAGCATATTGCGTTTCATCATTGGTTTGATATGTTAGACACATGCCGATTTTAATGTTTATCTTGAATCACATGCTTGCTATGAGGAATCGTTTGAACTAATCTTTTATGCTATGTATGTATCAAACTTGTATACTCGCCTTTGCTTTTGCATTGAACTGTATTTTAAACATGCTACAGGTTGAGGATGATGACTACTATGAAATGAAGTAGCGACGATGCCTAGATACACATTTAGACGTGTTAAGTTTAATATGATGTAACAAATTTTGATATTGTTATGTTTGAACATGTCGTATTTGGATTTTATGTAATGTTGACAATTTGAAATTTATGAAATGAAATGGGTTTATTTAAATATTGTCACAATTAGTGTTATGAATTCTCTTGCAATCTCATTTTCGTCTCATCCTGTAAGGACCTGCAAAAATAACCATAAACGACCCGTAAGTGAAAACCCGGACCCCTGAAACCCTAATCCTCATGAAAAACCAAGAAAACAAGAAAATTTGGTTTCACGCGGGCCGCGTAAAACGTAAGCTTAGGCTTACGCGGGCCGCGTCAAAGTTGAGTTGACCGGATAAGCGTTCCAGGCCACGTGTCGCACACGTGGCGGACCTACTGATGACACGCTAGCCCTACATGTAGACTAGGGGCCCTCGCGGGCCGCGTAAGATACATCAAAGGGTTTACACGGGCCGCGTAAAACCCATTTTTCTGCTATAAATTGCTTGTGCATGGCCTGATCGTCTGTGCTCGAGAAAACTTTCAAAATCACACTTATTCTGTTCGAAAATCAAGTTCAAAGTAGGAAAACGCTGCTGCGATACAGGGTATTAACTTGATCACTGCTACGATACAATGTTCGATCGATTGAAACCAATCCGATGGATGTTTAAGTGCTGCCCGTATTTGGGCTATACTTTGTCATTCGTCGTGAGGGTTTTGATTTCGTGAGCATATCGTAAATGTTGTATTAAGTTACTGGCCTAGTTTCGCGTGCATTGTTATCTAAACTAGGTTACAAGGCTAAATCAGTAGGCTAGACTCTGCCCGTCTAAACTTGCAATGTGAGTCATTCTCTTTTTATCAACAATGTTTTGCAATACTCAAATTATTTTCAAAAGTTATAATTACCGGGATTAATTCGTGGTTATCTTGAATCACTGGCAAGTGGGGTATTGTGCACATTACTAAATCTCTCACGGTTAGGTTCACCAACCTAAGAGTGATAATCATCACTACTTGGGTGAAAGGACCCAATAGTGGTATGACCATCGTCACCAGGGTGTGACACGGCGCCAGATAAAAATAAGATAGTAGCCATTGTAATCACTCTTATGCTGTAATTTATAACTAATGTGTCGTTTTGTTTAACCTGAATGACTCGTCAGTATTTCCCCGCTGATAAAATATTTTTAAAACATGTTTCAGGTGACTTACTGTGAATCAAGGAAAACGTGCTACGGAGCACTAACAAGTTTGAAGTGGCTCAGTAAAATAAATAAACATGTTTTGTAAAACAAGGGATTTCCTCGTGAAATTACCTTACTGTAAATTACGGAGTTTGTACCAAATTATGAAATAAAATAATTGGGCATTTTCAAGTTTCAAAAGATCCTGTTAAACTTCCGCTGTCAACTCAAATAATAAATAGCACGGGTTTCTGTCCCGCGGCTCCTGGACCGGGTCGATGTGACAACCCGAGCCCTTGAGGTTGGTAACGTCTAACTTTCTAATCTAATTCCTTACTATTTCGCCTCGATGTGTTATACGTTCCGCGCTTGTTATTAGTTCGTTTAGTGTGCATGACAACTTTTGGGTCGTAAGTCGTTGGGCCACGTTAGCGACCTTCGTGATACACTTCACTCCGGCCCGAACAAACATGAACCGAGCCCAAACTAACCTGAGTGGATTGTGAGTAAACTTGGCCCAGAGGTGATTTAATCAAATAGGTAGGGGGCCGGCCCATTGGTTGAAATATTGGCTTTATCATTATTGTGCGTAACCTTCCCATATACTCATTATCTCAACATAACAAACCCTACCCCTTGGAAGTGCGACGACAGGAGAACCCCCTCCCCTCTCTTCCCTGATTTGCGACACACGGCAACAGTAGAACGCCCCATCGTGATCATCATCATTATATTTTCAGCATCCTATAATTCGGTTAGTATGATTAATTATTCTGGTAATATGTTTGTTGTTGTTGTGACCATGATCATTATTCGTGTTTCTTGATATTGGTGATGATTTAGAATACTCTTGCTATAACCGAGTTGTAATATGATTAAACATATTGTTGTATAATAAAGACTAGGGTCACGAGTTCCAATCCAGCACATGTGCCGCCAAATACTGATGTGATGATCGATGTTGTTTTAATAAATTGTGAATATTCAGATGTGTGAATTATTTATATGTCATGATAATGATTTCTCCTTTCTTGAAAACCAGGAAGTCTTCATTTAATGTTGTGATGTGATGAGGTATGTGATAGAATGGTTCTTGACTTTTTCTTGGCTGCTGTGATGATGATGTAATTATAATAGAATGGGATTGTTAGTTATATGGAAATAGGTTACTGTCAATTATATGAATAACAGTTAATTGAATTTGGCGGATGTAATTGAAATATGTAACATATACATTTAGTTGGGTTTCACACGTTTTATTGGGTCATACATATAACAAACCGCCCCACATTAACTTGAGCCCGCCGCACTGTTTAGATAAAGGGGCCAGCCGTACAGTCCTTTGGGCTGGGCTTGGATGAGGCGCACGGGTCACAGCCCACTTGTGGGTTGTGCTGGGCCTTGACGGTTGGGCTGTGTACTAGTGAAATGCATATGGGCTAGAAACTAAGTGGGTTGCATTTAGTAAACGATTTCTTATGACATAAACTCATGGGCTGTCAATAGATTGGGCCGAGATCTGGTTGGGCCGCACCAGCTTTGACGAATGGTGTAGGCGCAATTTATAAGTTGGAGTTATAGATCGAAGCATTAATATGCATGAACTCGATTAGCCGGTTAGATAATATGGGTATTTGCATTGGGCTTTCTTGTTTTGGATCACACGTTTAATCGAATAATTTCTTGTATAGAATGTAATCTGGTACTAGTTAAATTGTGTTGTGAATGTCAAGCATGAATAACAGTAAAGGATTTTGTTGAAAACATGAATTGGGGTGTATCAATAGGAGACTTAAAGGTTTGCTACATGTTATGTGATAACCTAACTTGTGTGTACTATCTGTTTACTATATGATTGGAACAAGCATAGACCTAATGATCATTGGTGATTATGTTAGGACTCGGTTGACCAAATTGTAAACGTAAACGAGTAATAAACCTAACCGAGCAAACCAAAGGTGAGTTCACTGCACTTTTCTAAGCATGCGTCCCGGTGGTTTGGGACATCTGGTAGACGTTTCTAAAGGGAATACTGGGTAAACTGTTATTTGGGATGTTGGTTATTGAACACAGAATCGATCATCTACCGTGTTGCCTGTAAGGCAATGGGGTAACTAGTTGATAGCGCTATTAGGTTTGACACCCTCACACCGGGCCGTAAGGACGGGCGTGATCTAGTTACCTGGACATCATTACCAATGCTTGGTTAGGGGCATTGGGGTTGGGCACACTCCCAGGTTATATTGGGCACACTCCCATGGTATATATTGGACACACTTCCAGTATATAAGACTCTCCTACGTTAATAACAATCCCAAAACGAAACGATGTGTTGACTTAACAGATATCTGGTAACTACACACGTTAACAAAACCTTGAACTCACCGGCATAGTCTGACACACTTGTTTGCATGCTTGTAGGTCGTTAGCTGAGATACTTTGGGACTTGCTATCTGGAGCAGCTGGAGTGGGCATGGTCTTGCTGGACGTATTTATTTTATTGGTTTACTGATACATTACTTTAGTTTTAAAACTGGTTAACTTTGCTTCCGCTGATACTTTGGTTTTCATTTAAACTTACAGACAGTATTTTATTTACAATCCAGTACTTATAATTTTATTGAATGTGTTTGATATAATTAGTGGCTCGTTGTTGGATCGTCGCACTCCTAATAGGGACATACCCTAGGTGGGAATTTGGGGGTGTGACAGTTTGGTATCAGAGCCACTGGTTATAGAGAACTTGGTTTTAAAAACGTTTTCATAAAACCAGACTATAACCGAACTGATCCGAAATCGACCATGACACTCAGCTTCAGACTGCAAGGTTCGTTTCACGTTTACTATTGCATAGTATATCTAGTGTATGCTTATGAATAATATCACACGTGAATGCACACTTAGCACTGCAGTATGAACTTCTATGTTACCAACCCATGTTACGTGTTTTAAGAGTGCGACTCTTCTTGAACTTTCATGATCTATGTTGTGGCGTCATCTGTCTTATTGTTCGAATTCGGGGAACCTTTTAGCGCGAGTTAAGAGGCACTGAGATGAGCATGCAAATTGCCTTATTATTATGGGTGCACACATAATAATAATGTGGGGTGCATGTGAGTCCCAGTGAGGCTTAACGAGTGTGAGAGGGGTTCCGCTCTGTTAATTGATGTTATGTTAGAACTCAGCAGTCTATAGGAGTCATAGCAGTGATTGTCTCCTACTTGAACATGATCTTTCCACCTCTTTCTGAATCCTTACGAATCTCGATGCTAACGAGTATCACTTGATCACACATCTGAACGCCTAGCGAACTGTGTAGAATGTTAGGTGCTAGTACGAACGTCCCTGAGTTGGATGGCTCAGCGTCAAATGATTGGACTATACTTTCCTCACTTATTTTTGTTTGCTGGAACTTAGCGTGTTGACGTCTTAGATCCCGAAGTGCGATCACTTCTGCAACACTCTCGCGACATACCGTGTATTACTCAGTCGACTTGCAAGAACGATGGACAAGAGGGTAAACGTAGTACCTTACCGACTTCAGTATTTGAACGACCCTAGTTACCGGCAACGAACAACAACGATTTGACTCCAATCGAATCCTTAACCTCAGCCAGCGACTCATGGGAGTCGACTCTTACGAACCAATTGGGACAAAATCAATGACGATTGACTGTAGAGCGGACTGTGTAACCGCCCGCACCATGAGTAGTGCCTTAGGACGTGGCACGGAATGTGAAAAGATGGACCTTGTTGGTGAAAGGACGCAGGACACCGTTACAGGCAACAATATTAGAGACAACAGTCGCGGCAACATCAAGGTACTCGTGATCGTAGCTTACAGTATGGAAACGAAGGTGACATCGACAAGGATTGAGTGTGTTAAGTCAAGGTGACGACAACCAAGGGAACGACAGCAGTACTGGAAATTCTCGTGACGAAAACAACACTTGAAATGAAGCTCATGGAAGGACATTTAGTATTGGCATAGGCTATACCAGGCGTAATAGCAACACGATAGCTTGGATGGGTAGCTATTCGCTTCGTCTCTGTTCTGTTTAACCCTGATGCTTCTTGAAACTGAACCTGTTGTGGAGTCGGCTGATGCAAGTCAATTGAAACTTCATATGTTCGTTGGGATGCAAACTCGACCTTGTGGGACAGGTGTTCGACATCGACCTTCCTTCCACTACCCTTGATGGTTGCAATACAGTAGTTAGTGTGGATTGGTTATCTAGGGATCGCGCAGATACACCTGTGAGGAGAAAAGTTTGGGTGGAGAATCGTTATTTGTTCTAAAGCGTCAGAGTGGTGCAAAGGTTAGCGCCATTTCGGCTATGAAGGCCAGAAGTGTCTACGGAGGGATTACTCCGCAATACTAGCAACAGTTACTGATGTTAGGGCTAAGGAAACAGAGGATCGAAGATCCACCAACCATTCGTGATTCCTTTCGGTGTGCTACCCAAGGAACTTTCGGGCTTACTTCCACAACTGTTAAGCGAAATCTCAGTCTGATCTCGCGCCAGAGGCAGCCCTGACTACACGCACTCTTACCATCTTGCACCAGGAGGGTTGCAAGAGCTGTCTAATCAACTGTAGGAACTGTTGGACAAGAGTTTTGTCAGACCTAGCTTTTCGCTTTGGGGAGCCCCGATTATATCCGTGAAGATAAGCCTTTTCGTATGTGTACTGATTTTTAAGAACTCAATAAGGTGACAGTTGAGAACCGTTTGCCACGACCATATATTGACAACCTGATGACGAGTTGCGGGGGTCGAGCTTCTATTCGAGGATTGAATAACAAACGAGCTATTGTCAGAAGGTAGTCTAAGGGGAGAATGTGCCTGCAACGGCATACCAAGCGTAGTGCGGCCATTTCGACGTTGTATTCCAAGACTTTTGAGCTAATCATCACACCAGCAGCTGTATGGATCACATGAATCGACCATGCTTATTGACGACATGTTGAATCATTTCCAGGAGAAAGGAACATCATGGGCAGCTTTGTATCTTATTTGAGAGCTCCTGAAGGGGGAGCCACACCGCGCGAAGTATTGATAAATGTAACTTCTGGATGCGAGGGATACCTTTTCGGTCATATAATCAACGAAGTGGGAATACACGTGGATCTCGCTAAGACCCGTTTTGGTTAGAAACTGATCGACATCAGAGATCCCTTCGAGGATGCAGCAATTTCTTGGTCTCACTAGATACTATCGCAGATTCATCACAGGATTCTCGAAGATCGCGCAGCTTAAATCTCTTTAGCACAGCAGGGTGTTGTGTTCGTGGAAGACAAAACAGGTGGACATCCTTTCAGCTTTTGAACCTCAACTCTGCAATGCCCTGAGCATCGTCTTTACCCGAGGGTACGGGTGATCTAGTGGTATACCATGATGGTCTGAATCAGAGTACCAGTTACACGCCGATGTAACACGAGAAGGTGATGGTTTACGTGGTGGCATAACCAGAGGAATTGCACGACTCACAACCTGCAGTAGAAGCCGTGGTCTTTGGATTTAAGTTGGAGGCATTACTTGGACGGTACCAGATGCACTGCTTAGACCGATCACAAGAGCCTCCCGTGTACTTGCGATTCAGAAAATCTAACTCAGTTAATGGCATCGCTGGATGGAATTTTGGACGGTTACGACTGTGAAACTTGAATGTACACGAGCTTTGAAGCTCACTATCGGCTCTAACCTACCGGATCAGACTTGCTTTGACCAAACTAGAGAACTGAAGAGAGAGAAATTCCAAGTTGAACCCATGTGGGGCATGGGGAAGCAACCATGGCAGGTCGGACGGTACTCGCTACTTTATGGAACAAATATGGATTCTACTGTGCAGCCATCTGAGGGAACTTGTGTTGAGTGAAGCACACCAGCCTCGATATGCTGGTCATCTGGATTTGATGGAATATGTTAGGATCGGAGGATCTTGTACTGGTGACAGGGCATGAAGGCCCACCTAGCTATATATGTGAATGATGTTTGATTTGTGGGAAAGTCAAGGAGAAGAATCAGCAACTAGAAACACACATATGGAAATGGGAACAGACTGCCATGGATTCTGTCACTAGCCTACTTACAACTCGAAATGGAAACTGGTGTCACCGGGGTGATCGTTGATTGTCTCATGTAACCAGCATACTATCTTGCAATCAAGGAAACTGACGAGTCTTCGCAGCTGTGAATGTTCCTCTGGGAGAGGCGGCTTTTAGGTACGAGGTGCCAACTCCTGTTACCTCTGAATTTGATCGATGCATGAATTATGTCAGGCAATACACAACACCCTTGGCTCACGTCAGGACCAGAACATTGCTTATCGCCGTTGGGCAAACGATCAGAGAAAACGAACTCTCCTGGCACTCGAAGACATGCTGCGAGCATGTGTGTGGCTGGTTTTGGTGCAAATTGGAAGGACTCTTGCCTATGGTTGAGTACTACTGCGGCAGTTATCATCTTGGTAACCAGACAACTCTGTTGAGGCATTACATAGACAATAATGCCAACCTTCTTGTTAGACTGAGATGGTTAACAACTTAATTACTGGCCCAGGACTGGTACTCGAAACTCTTGGGAAGATCGTTTGGATCGGGAGTCAATTGGCGACAATGCGTAACCGTCAGGAATGCTGATAAACTTGGGAGACGCTGGAAGATCGCTGTAGGCGATCGTATCGTGTTGAAAGTCTCACCCTAGGAGGGTGTGGAATGCTTGGGAAGCATGGCAAGCTTAACCGACGTCACAATGGACCATTCAACAGTCTGGGAAGAAACGGTAGCGTAACCTACAAACTCGAGTTACCCGACGATACGGGTAATGTACGCGATATCATTTATGTCTCGAATCTAAGGTAGTGTTTGTCCAACGAAACGCTTGTGATACCCCTATTAGAGTCTGAGGTTAATGACAAGTTGCAGTTGTTGAGGAATCTACTGAAATCATGGACCAGGATGTCAAGATTCGTTATCATAGTCGAATTCCAATCGTGAGAGTTTGATGGAACTCAAGACGTGGACCGGAGTTCATGTGGGAACGCGATGATCGGAGTAAGCTCTAGTATCCTCAGTGGTTCAAAAGGTTGTATCAACTTCTGATATCATTGGCGAATTTCGGGACGAAATTCCCTTTCAAGTTGGGGATGATGTGGCACCTGGAAAAAAAATCCACAGTCATCCTGACCTAACACCGAGCTGTTTTGGATTGCTTATCAAATTTCGGGACGAAATTTCTTTCAAGTTAGGGATGATGTGACAACCCGAGCCCTTGAGGTTGGTAACGTCTAACTTTCTAATCTAATTCCTTACTATTTCGCCTCGATGTGTTATACGTTCCGCGCTTGTTATTAGTTCGTTTAGTGTGCATGACAACTTTTGGGCCGTAAGTCGTTGGGCCACGTTAGCGACCTTCGTGATACACTTCACTCCGGCCCGAACAAACATGAACCGAGCCCAAACTAACCTGAGTGGATTGTGAGTAAACTTGGCCCAGAGGTGATTTAATCAAATAGGTAGGGGGCCGGCCCATTGGTTGAAATATTGGCTTTATCATTATTGTGCGTAACCTTCCCATATACTCATTATCTCAACATAACAAACCCTACCCCTTGGAAGTGCGACGACAGGAGAACCCCCTCCCCTCTCTTCCCTGATTTGCGACACACGGCAACAGTAGAACGCCCCATCGTGATCATCATCATTATATTTTCAGCATCCTATAATTCGGTTAGTATGATTAATTATTCTGGTAATATGTTTGTTGTTGTTGTGACCATGATCATTATTCGTGTTTCTTGATATTGGTGATGATTTAGAATACTCTTGCTATAACCGAGTTGTAATATGATTAAACATATTGTTGTATAATAAAGACTAGGGTCACGAGTTCCAATCCAGCACATGTGCCGCCAAATACTGATGTGATGATCGATGTTGTTTTAATAAATTGTGAATATTCAGATGTGTGAATTATTTATATGTCATGATAATGATTTCTCCTTTCTTGAAAACCAGGAAGTCTTCATTTAATGTTGTGATGTGATGAGGTATGTGATAGAATGGTTCTTGACTTTTTCTTGGCTGCTGTGATGATGATGTAATTATAATAGAATGGGATTGTTAGTTATATGGAAATAGGTTACTGTCAATTATATGAATAACAGTTAATTGAATTTGGCGGATGTAATTGAAATATGTAACATATACATTTAGTTGGGTTTCACACGTTTTATTGGGTCATACATATAACAAACCGCCCCACATTAACTTGAGCCCGCCGCACTGTTTAGATAAAGGGGCCAGCCGTACAGTCCTTTGGGCTGGGCTTGGATGAGGCGCACGGGTCACAGCCCACTTGTGGGTTGTGCTGGGCCTTGACGGTTGGGCTGTGTACTAGTGAAATGCATATGGGCTAGAAACTAAGTGGGTTGCATTTAGTAAACGATTTCTTATGACATAAACTCATGGGCTGTCAATAGATTGGGCCGAGATCTGGTTGGGCCGCACCAGCTTTGACGAATGGTGTAGGCGCAATTTATAAGTTGGAGTTATAGATCGAAGCATTAATATGCATGAACTCGATTAGCCGGTTAGATAATATGGGTATTTGCATTGGGCTTTCTTGTTTTGGATCACACGTTTAATCGAATAATTTCTTGTATAGAATGTAATCTGGTACTAGTTAAATTGTGTTGTGAATGTCAAGCATGAATAACAGTAAAGGATTTTGTTGAAAACATGAATTGGGGTGTATCAATAGGAGACTTAAAGGTTTGCTACATGTTATGTGATAACCTAACTTGTGTGTACTATCTGTTTACTATATGATTGGAACAAGCATAGACCTAATGATCATTGGTGATTATGTTAGGACTCGGTTGACCAAATTGTAAACGTAAACGAGTAATAAACCTAACCGAGCAAACCAAAGGTGAGTTCACTGCACTTTTCTAAGCATGCGTCCCGGTGGTTTGGGACATCTGGTAAACGTTTCTAAAGGGAATACTGGGTAAACTGTTATTTGGGATGTTGGTTATTGAACACAGAATCGATCATCTACCGTGTTGCCTGTAAGGCAATGGGGTAACTAGTTGATAGCGCTATTAGGTTTGACACCCTCACACCGGGCCGTAAGGACGGGCGTGATCTAGTTACCTGGACATCATTACCAATGCTTGGTTAGGGGCATTGGGGTTGGGCACACTCCCAGGTTATATTGGGCACACTCCCATGGTATATATTGGACACACTTCCAGTATATAAGACTCTCCTACGTTAATAACAATCCCAAAACGAAACGATGTGTTGACTTAACAGATATCTGGTAACTACACACGTTAACAAAACCTTGAACTCACCGGCATAGTCTGACACACTTGTTTGCATGCTTGTAGGTCGTTAGCTGAGATACTTTGGGACTTGCTATCTGGAGCAGCTGGAGTGGGCATGGTCTTGCTGGACGTATTTATTTTATTGGTTTACTGATACATTACTTTAGTTTTAAAACTGGTTAACTTTGCTTCCGCTGATACTTTGGTTTTCATTTAAACTTACAGACAGTATTTTATTTACAATCCAGTATTTATAATTTTATTGAATGTGTTTGATATAATTAGTGGCTCGTTGTTGGATCGTCGCACTCCTAATAGGGACATACCCTAGGTGGGAATTTGGGGGTGTGACAACACCGGGACGAGGGCCGTGACAGAAAAAGGTGGTATCAGAGCCACTGATTTAAGCCTATTAAGTATTTAGAAATACTTAATTTTCTAATTGCCATTCTGTGAATTTAAGTTGATAAATGAAATTTTAACTTAAGTTTGTGTGTGTTTCCTCATATATGCTAACAGCATGAATGAGTTGTCTGAAGCTCTTCAGAATCTCACTATCTATCCTATTGACATGGAAGTTTCCGAGGGCTTTTCCGGTTATTGGGCCGACACTGACAAACCTATGGAATTCCAAGCCCAACCTCAGGATAAACCCAAGTCGAAAAAGATAAGAAGAATCGTAGGCTGGAGACGCGTACGGAGGAAGAAGCCAGCCGCACAGAGGGTTAAAAAGACTGAGGACCCAAATGATAAAGGGAAAGGAAAAGAGATCGGGGAAAGTTCAGGGCAAGCCAAGAAAATGCCACCCTGGGAGGAGCTTGATCGCAAACTGGCAAATTGTGACCTCATTGGACCTGCCAATGAAGACCTCTTCAATTACCCCACCGAATCACAACTTCCAGTTAACTCAGCACCTGCTATCCCAGATCCCATTGTCAACCACCAACTTCTGCCCGGAGAGCTGGAGGAATGGTGGACAAGTGATTGGCAATTTCAGAATCTCTTGAATAACCCTAACACCTTTTTCCCCCAGTTTGACCCAGAACCTGCACCAAACCCACCTATGAGCACTGAAAACTTGGCTGAACTCCGCCACTATGGCGAGGAGCTGGTGGACGCAGGAAACAGAATCCGGGAAGTGGGGGAGAGGATATCATGGAAATACGACGAGAGGGAACGTCGTTTCTGAAGTGCCAGCTGACAGGGATCGTATGTGGTTGTGTGGTTATGTGTTTAATAATAATAAAATAATAATAAATATTAATCAAAATATAATCATGTAAAATAACTTAAAATAAAACTTTTGTAATATAACTGGTGTGTATGGATGCATACTAATATATATAAAAATATCAACGTCGCAAAGTCGACAATTTTGGCTATACGTGTTGACATGAGTATGTGTGATTATTTTATTGTGACTGGTTATTATTTAGTTTATTTTGTGCAAATAATTTATATATTTAATTATCAGATGGAACACGCCGTCAATGAGCCAGTTAACGAAGTTAACCAATCTGAACAAAACCATGAAGATCAATTTCTTAATAGGCAAGATATAGAAAACATCGTTGCCCAGGGAATAGCAAATGCTATTCCAGCAATCCTTGCTGCTGCCCGAAATCCAGTTGAACCTAAACCAACTACTCCCAGCAAACGTACTCACGGTGACAATTTCAGTAATAGTGTAAATGGAGGCGGCAACATTAATAATAATGATAATGATGTGATGCAAGCGCCATTTCTTAAGAAAATGAAAGCCGCAACGCCTGGTTGCACTTACAAGGAATTTCTTGCCTGTAAACCAATCGAATTTGCAGGCAACGAAGGGGCAACTGCTGCACTGCGTTGGTTAGAGAAAACCGAAGCAGTAATTAAAATAAGTAAATGTGTCGAGGAAGACAAGGTCATGTACGCGTCGCATCTTTTTAAATAAGGGGCACTAGAATGGTGGAACACAGTACTACAAGCCAAGGGAAGCGATATGGCTTATGCCATGAATTGGGAAGAATTTAAGAGACTAGTAGAAAGAAAATTATGTCCCGAATATGAAAAGGAACAAATGAAAAATAAGTTCCTAAACCACCGAATGGTGGATGTTGATTATCGAGGGTATACTTCGACATTCTTTGAGTATGCTAGAATTGTACCTACCCTGGCTTCGCCAGAACCGGTACTTATTTCTCGCTATATTTGGGGTTTGATTAGCAAGATTCGTGATATTGTCAAAACTGCGAGACCCCGCACAATTAATGATGCAGTAGAATTAGCCAACACCTTGACCGACGGACTGGTACGCACAAGAGAAGAAAACCGGAAAAAGGAAGTGGCCCAAAAGATTACCCAAGGATTCCGTGTGGGTAATAGTAGTAATTTTAAGAAAAAGGGAACCGGGCAACCTTCCACTGCTCCATTCTGCGGTACCTGTAAAAGAAATCATTTTGGAAGATGCAAAGGGTATTGCAATTTCTGCAAAATTCCGGGACATCAAAAGGAAGATTGTAGGAGGAAGAAATCAACAATCTGCTTCAACTGTGGAGAAGATGGACATTTTAGACCAGACTGCTCCAAATTGGTCAAACCAGCTGACAACAAAGACAAAACTGCAGAAGGAACTACCAAAAAGAATGCAAGAGCATTCCAGTTGACTACCCAAGAAGCAGAACTCATCCCAGATGTAATAGCTGGTACGTTCCTAGTTCATGACGTTTATGCAAAAGTATTATTTGACTCTGGAGCAAACCAAAGTTTTATAAATACTTCATTCTGCCAAGCTCTTAACTTACCCTTAACCAAACTTAGGCAGATTTTGTAGGATCGATGTGCGACCTGAACGAGTCGATCAGAAGAGTTTGAATCTGAATCAAAGGCGGAATACAATGATACGGACTTGATTACAGCTTTATTTACGTTTATAATCACTTGTTTATTGATTTCAAAGCAATACAGATCACTTGACAATTTGGCAGCACCTCGGCTCTGAAATCCGGATCGATACCAATGACAACCAATGCACCACTATATATAGAGATCCCATTTTGTACGAAATGACCATGACTCATTTCGTGCGAAATGACTTTGTTCCATTTCGTACGAAATGGTTCTTGTTCATTTCGTGCGAAATGACCTTTTGACATACAAAACCTAATTTCTAGCCTATTGAGCACTGGTTTATCCTATCTAGATACAAGACTCGATACAAGACGAAGTTAACAGACATTTATGCACCAACATATTTTTACAGT
This sequence comes from Helianthus tuberosus, assembly GCA_030545235.1. NCBI lineage: Eukaryota > Viridiplantae > Streptophyta > Magnoliopsida > Asterales > Asteraceae > Helianthus > Helianthus tuberosus. Next base: position 74,869,133 of record CM060385.1, on the reverse strand, counting down.
AGAAACCGCAGATGGTAATTCTGTTCACATAGATAAGGTTTTGCAAAAAGGAAAGATAGAACTCTTAGGCCATAAATTTTCTGCAAACCTGTTACCTATGAATTTAGCCGGGTTTGATGTCGTGTTAGGAATGGATTGGTTAGTAGCCAACCATGCTCGAATTCTCAGTGATAAGAATTCCATAGAAGTTCATACACCATCAGGAGAAATAATCGTGGTTACAGGAGATAAGCCACGTAAATCAATGAAGTTCATTTCTGTAATGAAAGTTGCTAGTTATTCAAGAAAACAAGGAATAGTGTATATGATTTCGGGAATCATTAACACTAAAGGTAAGGAACTTAAAGAAATTCCAGTAGTATCAGAATACTCAGATGTATTCCCAGAAGAACTACCTGGATTACCACCCGATAGGGAAGTAGAATTTAGAATTCATCTAATTCCTGGAATTACACCAATAGCCAAGGCACCTTATCGGTTAGCACCCACTGAAATGATAGAATTGAAAAAGCAATTAGATGAATTGCTAAGCAAAGGATTTATATAACCTAGTTCATCCCCGTGGAGAGCACCAGTGTTGTTTGTAAAAAAGAAGGATGGTTCAATGCGAATGTGTATCGATTACAGGGAATTGAATAAGGTTACAATTAAAAATCGATACCCATTACCTAGGATTGATGATCTTTTTGATCAACTTCAGGGAGCTAGATATTTTTCTAAGATAGATTTACGCTCCGGATACCATCAGTTGAAAGTACAAGAAGAAGACATACCTAAAACTGCCTTCAGAACTAGGTATGGTCATTACGAGTTTACAGTCATGCCCTTTGGATTAACAAATACTCCTACAGCATTCATGGACATGATGAATAGGATCTGTAAACCATATTTGGATAAATTTGTAATTGTCTTTATCGACGATATACTTATTTATTCCAAAAGTCAGGACAAGCATTGTGAGCACCTACATGCACTCTTAACTTTGTTAAGAAAGGAAAAGTTTTACGCCAAATTCTCGAAGTGTGAATTTTGGCTACAGGAGGTACAATTTTTAGGACACATGGTGAATCACGAAGGTATTCACGTAGATCCCTCCAAAATAGAAGTGATCACCAAATGGAAGGTCCCGCAATCAGCTATGGAAGTTAGAAGTTTTCTAGGGTTAGCCGGATACTATAGACGGTTTATTAAGGATTTTTCCAAAATAGCTGTACCATTAACTAAGCTAACCTGTAAGGCAGTGAAGTTTGAATGGGGATCTAAACAAGAAGAGGCTTTTAAGATTTTAAAGCAAAGATTAACAAACGCCCCAATTCTTGCCTTACCCGAAGGGACAGAAGATTTTGAAGTTTAGTGTGATGCTTCTAAGCTAGGATTAGGATGTGTGCTAATGCAACGCAAGAAGGTAATTGCGTACGCCTCAAGGCAATTGAAGAAGCACGAGGAAAACTATACGACTCATGATTTAGAATTAGGAGCAATAATTTTTGCCCTTAAGATTTGGAGACACTATCTGTATGGCAGTAAGTTTACAGTCTATACAGATCATAAGAGTTTAAGATACATATTTGGGTAAAAGCAATTACATATGAGGCAAAGAAGATGGATGGAAATTCTAAGTGATTACGACTGTGATATTCAATATCATGAAGGAAAGGCAAATGTAGTTGCAGATGCCCTAATTCGTAAGTATCATGAAAAGCAAAAGCGAGTTCGTGCTCTTAGATTAAATCTACAATTAGATTTAATGGAACAACTGAAGAATGTTCAAGCAACAGCAATAGAAGATGATGCTGAAGGAATGAAAGGAAGAATAAGGGAATTAGAGCAAGGAGCTGATGGAATTTGGAGATTCCACAAAAGAAGGATTTGGGTACCTAAGCAAGGAAACTTAAGAGATAAAATTTTAGAGGAAGCCCATAAATCTAGGTATACCATGCATCCTGGTAATAATAAGATGTACCAAGATTTAAGGAATAATTTTAGAGGAAGCCCATAAATCTAGGTATACCATGAAGCCCTAATTAGCGAAGCTCTGCCTCGTTGTAAGTATAATAACTCCCAATCGCATATCTGTTACCCTACCCGATTGATTTAGGGCCCCGTGACGCAAGTCAAGGCTCTGCCTGTCACACCCCAACCGATTGCGGAAACATCGGGATGAGACGAACAAATCGCTCAAAAGCATCATAACACTATTGTGACAATATAATTTAAATCAAATTTCATAAATGACTAGAACCAAATACATTGTTTCAAATAAAGACAAATTGTAGCATCATAACATGATAATGTTTATTATTCAAATGAGTTTCTAAGTCCATCCTAACTTGATTTCTTCATCACTTCGTCTATCAACCCACAACATGTATTAAAATAACATCAACAAAAATGTTGGCGAGTATACAAGTTTGATACATAGCATAGTAGAATAAAATGTTTAAATGTGCTCATATCCAACATGAATAAGATGATGCAAGTTAACAGTTATGCCGAAACGATGTTACTCTACATGCTCAAACCAAAGTTTCCAATGCAATTAAAGTGCCTATCCCAAGAGTCTAGCGGGATGGTTAACATGTTTAACTTAACAATACCCAAAAGAATAGCGGGCGGGGCGTTACAACCTATAGCGCTATAATTGTTAGGGTAGGCTTGATCGAAGTTAATGAGCATATAGTCATGAAGTGTTTACATTAGCATCACATGTATAAAAAGAATCAAACATTTCATGTGTAATTTAGATATAGTGTGAATAAATGTAGTTTAACGTGTTTGTGAATTTGAATATGAATACAAGTTGCACCCAAAAGTGTTTAAAATGAAAATGGGATCATGTATACTCACATTGGTTGTGTTGCGATTTCTTGTAAGTAACGCACGAGTATGATTGGGAAAATCCAAGAGAACGAACAAGAGCGATTATCCTAAATGTTTAGAATATCACATAACGAACTCGTTATTATTTATAAATAAAAATATAATTCCTAATATTCGAGGATTACAATTTAATTAATTATAACTTATCTCATATTAGACTTTTAATGATATAAAAGAATTATAATTATTAATTATTTGTGTTAAAATTTAAAAGGTTTAATTACATAAAGGAAAATGAAATAATTTAAAACTAATTACCTACATATACATTTTCCAACTTGAGGGAATAGTGCCAGACAGCTTGCCTGTCACTTTACTTTTGGACCAGCCCATTTTTAATTTAATTTTATTCACAGTTTAAAATTACGCTTTCATCCTTCGTTTAAAATTACATTTCCCCCCAGCTCAAATTAAAATTATAATTTTGCCACTAGCTAAAAATTACGCTTTTGCCCTCGGGTCAAAAACTCATTTTTTCCCAGTTTAAAATTACGATTTCGCCCTCCATTTAAAATTACGTTTTTGCCCTCAGTTCAAAATTAAATTCTGTTTTTCCTTCTAGCTCAAAATTAGGATTCTCCCCTCAGCTCAAAATACATTTTCCAACTTGAGGGAATAGTGCCAAGCAGCTTGCCTGGCACTTCCCTTTTGGACCAGCCCATTTTTAATTTAATTTTATTCACAGTTTAAAATTACGCTTTCATCCTTTGTTTAAAATTACGTCCCCCCCCCCCGCTCAAATTAAAATTATAATTTTGCCACTAGCTAAAAATTACGTTTTTGCCCTCGGGTCAAAAACTCATTTTTTCGCAGTTTAAAATTACGGTTTCGCCCTCCATTTAAAATTACATTTTTGCCCTCAGTTCAAAATAAAATGTTGTTTTTCCCTCTAGCTCAAAATTACGATTCTGCCCTCAGCTCAAAATTACTTTTTTACCCACAGTTCAAGTATTTTCAAGTTGAGAGAATAGTGCCAGACAGCTTGTCTACAGCTTGTCTGACACTTCCCTATTGGACCAACCCATTTCTACTTTAATTTTATTCCCAGTTTAAAATTACGTTTTCGCCCTTCGTTTAAAATTACGCTTTCGCCCTTCGTTTAAAATTACGTTTTTGCCCCCAGCTCAAAATAAAATTATAATTTTGCCCCTAAGTCAAAATTATGCTTTTGCCCTCGGTTCAAAAACTCATTTTTTATTTTGTTCCCGGTTTAAAATTATGGTTTCGCCATCCGTTTAAAATTACGTTTTTTCCCCCAGTTCAAAATAAAACGTTGTTTTTTCCTCTAGCTCAAAGTTACGATTACATTTTCCAACTTGAGGGAATAGTGCCAGGCAAGCTGCCTGGCACTTCCCTATTGGACCAATCCATTTTTAATTTAATTTTATTCACAGTTTAAAATTACGCTTTCATCGTTCATTTAAAATTACGTTTTTCCCCAGCTCAAATTAAAATTATAATTTTGCCACTAGCTTAAAATTACGCTTTTGCCCTCGGGTCAAAAACTCATTTTTTTCCTAGTTTAAAATTACGGTTTCGCCCTCCATTTAAAATTACGTTTTGGCCCCCTCAGTTCAAAATAAAATGTTGTTTTTCCCTCTAGCTCAAAATTACGATTCTACCCTCACTCAGCTCAAAATTACTTTTTTACCCATAGTTCAAGTATTTTCAAGTTGAGGGAATAGTGCCAGGCAGCTTGTCTGACACTTCCCTATTGGACCAACCCATTTTTACTTTAATTTTATTCCCAGTTTAAAATTACGCTTTCGCCCTTCGTTTAAAATTACATTTTTGCCCTTAGCTCAAAATAAAATTATAATTTTGCCCTTAGCTCAAAATTACGCTTTTGCCCTCGGTTCAAAAACTCATTTTTTATTTTGTTCCCGGTTTAAAATTATGGGTTCGCCCTCCGTTTAAAATTACGTTTTTCCCCCAGTTCAAAATAAAATGTTGTTTTTTCCTTTAGCTCAAAATTACGATTACATTTTCCAACTTGAGGGATTAGTGCCAGGCAAGCTGCCTGGCACTTCCCTAGTGGACCAATCCATTTTTAATTTAATTTTATTCACAGTTTAAAATTACGCTTTCATCCTTCGTTTAAAATTACGTTTTGTCACACCCTGGCTTTGCGGAAGCGTGGTTAATTTTGGTGTGACTTCTTAATACCATAGCTTAATCATAACAAAGCTATATGAGTTAAAAACATGCAAGATCATCCATTAAGTTTTGAAAACCAAACACAATACCATTGTTTTAACATACCCTGACTACCATAATCTTGTTCAACAAACATTACAAACTGAAACATAACATAAACATGGTTTAAGGACTGTGTCTTGTCCAGGAAAGAGACACATCCCCTAAACCCCGGATGACCTCGGAAACTAGTGCAGCGGAAAACATGCCATACCGTGCCAGATCTCGTTAATTTCCTGAAATACATGTAAGTTGAAAAATCAACAATAATGTTGAGCGAGTTCATGTGCAAGTGTGTAAGTAAAACACTTGTAAGTATAAAAGTTTCCTGGTATGTAGCAGTGTAAGAGGACTTGTGATCACCAATGGTTTGCAAGGCCATTAGCATGTTGTGAAATGCAAGTAGGAAGACACAACCCTAGCCGATTTTTGCGTTGGGCAACCAAGTTACTCCAGGTCCGTTCTGTTGGTCCTCAGAGAGGTCCGTTCTGTTGGGCCTAGAGCTGGGCTCGCTACACCCAGATAGATCTACCGCTTAAGTCCCTCGGTGTTCTAACTACCCATTCACATGATCTAAAACCTCCTTACGTTAATCATACCATGTATAAAGTACTTGTAAACAAAGTAACATGTATTTCACCCCCGCAGTTAAGAAAACTGAAAATAGTTAGAGAAAAGGGGGGACATGAACTCACAGTGAATGCGCGTCTCTACCAAGTGTCTCCAATACAGTAAGCTGTGCAACGACCTACAAGTGCTAATTCTATTAGACGGACGGCCGTGCCTTAGCTTTATAGTTCAAGTCTTTGGGAAATAGTTAGACAACTATTTCGTGTTTATGTTCTGTATATACTTGGTAGTTATACTCCTTCCCAAGGATGGGGGATACAATACATGTGCGTAAGTTACGTTTTAATAATCGAGTGGTAATATAATTACCGGTGTAACTTATATGTTAATGTGGAAGCGTTCGTAAAGTTTTGGAATCATTAACGCTTGTAAATATTATTTTTACTCTAAAATAATATTTATGTAATTTCACAAAATAATCATAAACAGTGTTGTGACAAAACATATTTATCACGTTAACTTAGTGAAAATCCCACCTCCGAATATTTAGTAAAATACAGTTCTGGCGAAATTTATGTTTCGAAAATATGTCAAAAATAGTTCTAACACTTGTTGTGTAAATAATTCTAAGTGTTAGGTTTTTAGAAAATTTCGCCAGAGTTTCCTCTGTAACTGGAGGTGGCCACGCTTTCAAGCGTATCATTTTCTTTTAACAAATCAATCAACAATTTCTTTATTCAATCAAACAATTTCCGACACATCAAACTAGTCGACAAGTATGTAAATTGTATAATCGCATGAACTTGTAGTTTTTCCGCATCTACAATGTAAATCCCATTATTTCTTGTAGATCTTTATATAAAGTAACTTTAATCTTGTAAAAACCTCGTGTTTAAAGAAATCCGTCTTTACAACTTCTAGTAACAAGTGACAAATCTAGTTCTTTGTCGGATCTTTTCATTTCACACGTGTTTACACACTTGTGGTTTATAAAATCATGTTTGTTAGTGTAAGATCCATCTTTGTAATACATGATTTCTTTAAAGTGTGGTTCTTTAAAAATACCACTTGCAGATACGTAGATCCGCTAGTTTTAAACATCATTGTACAAGTTAAATCACTTTTACACAAATAAACATTTTTACACAAGTTCATGTCTCTCGTGTGGTAGAGTTTCACCTTTTAACCCTTGTGTTAACCAAAATAAGCTTATGTTAAGATCAACGATCTTACCAAACCGGGTTAAATGGTGATCCGAGCTACCACAATCATAGATCGGGTCTAGATAAACACATCTTTCAAGTACTACAACTTTTACACATGTTACAAGCTATTAACCACCATCTTTATAGTTTTTACTAGACTTTAACGCTTCAAAATGTATGTTAACGATATTTAACCGACAAAATTCCTTTTAACCACTTTAGATATGTTCAAGAGTGAGTTTTAAATGTTATACCTCTAGCTCTAGGCTAGGGAAGAATCTTGATGGAAAATGGGTGGATAAAAGCTAACGGAAGTGGTCCTTCGCGCTCCGAGTGTACCAAAGCTCCTAATACGTGATCCTTAACGCGTGTATGATCTTGGAATGTGAAGAACAAGAACCGAAAGTATGATGGTGGGTGTGGGGAGTTCGGCCGAGAGTGAAGGGAGCAAGAGAGAGTGAGTGAGTTGGTGATTAAGTGAAGTGATAATGTCTTAAGGGTTAAGTGTTTATTTATAGGAAAAATTAGATGTTATTATCCCATGGATAATGTGTCTTTAAGATATTAAGCATAACACAATTTAATAATCAATCTTGTACTTGTGTGTTCCCCAAGGTTTGGGGCCAGTTATGATGGGGGGGGGGGGGTTGGTTCGATTGTAACTAGGTAATTAGGATGGAGTTTAGGTTAAATAGGTTAGTTTAGTATTAAACTCCGTTAGTTATGTACAGCGTGTTATGACGGGTGTTAGGGTAATCAGGGACCCTAACTGGCTCAGAAAAATATAAATAGTGAAAATAATAATATTTTCATGTTCCGGGTAAAGTCCGGTTGTTCGGTTGGATAGTGATCCGTTAAAGCGTTACAAAAGATTTAAAGTGTCGTTATTGTTACTTTTAGTGACACATTTTGTTTTCCCGACACTTTAGAAAGTGTCTAGTGTTATTTTCCCCATATTTTGGCACTTTACTAGTCAGCTATAAGCTGGATTAATTATTAAAGTGCTGTGTTTGGTACTTAAAGTACGTTTTTGGCACATCCAAATCAGTGTATCTTATTCCTAGAGACGCAGTTCTACAACCCTTATATCCCTACACTCACTACCAGTGTAGCCAAAATATTTGAGGCTCTTAACAGGCCTTAGAGGCAGTGTCTGCCTGATGCTGGTTATATCAGCATGTTCACTGTGTATCCGTTTAGTGCTACTGTGCTTTTTGTGCATCATGTTTGTCACTAGGGTTCAGCATGTAAGTAATGTAGTGACAGCAAGCAAGTACGATGCAAGTAAGTTCATGTATCAGTATTCAAGTAGCAGTTCATCAGCTAGTTCAAACAAGCACAGTAATTAAGCAGTAATTAATCATTAATTAAGTTGTACGGATACCTGGTTTAGTGCGGGTTATCACATTCTCCCTCCGTTAAATAAATTTCGTCCCGAAATTTAAGTTCTGCTTGTAGATGCAGAGTTCTTAGGAAATAAGTGGGGGTATTTCTCTTTCATCCGGTCCTCACGTTCCCAGGTGAATTCAGGACCATGTCTGGCATTCCAACGAACTTTGACGAGTTTGACACGGCTCCGGCGGGTCTTGTTAACTTTCCAATCCGTGACCTCAACAGGTTCTTCAACGAAGTGGAGCGTGTCGTCAATATGAATCTCGTCGATGGGAATGGCAACGTCAATTTGAGTTGGACTTTTCTTCAGATTGGATACATGAAATGTATCGTGAACACCATTCAGTTCAGCAGGTAGGTCCAACTTGTATGCTACTGTTCCAATTCTTTCCAGAATTCTGAAGGGACCAATGTAGCGCGGATTTAACTTCCCACGCTTTCCAAAGCGTGCCACCCCCTTCCAGGGTGAAACTTTTAATAACACCATTTCTCCGACTTGGAAGTCCACATGCTTCCGGTTTGGATCCGCGTAGGCCTTTTGCCTGTGGCGAGCAGCTTCGATGCGTTTAAGTATTTGCGCAATCTTGTCTGTCGTCTCTTGGACGATCTCGGGACCAGCAAGTTGCCTATCACCGGCGTCAGACCAACATAGTGGTGATCGGCACTTGCGTCCGTATAGGGCTTCAAATGGCGCGACACCAATACTGGTGTGGTAGCTGTTGTTGTATGAAAATTCGACCAAAGGTAAATGTTTATCCCAGCTACCGCCTAAATCCATAACACATGCCCTCAGCATGTCTTCCAAAGTCTGTATCGTTCGCTCGCTCTGGCCGTCAGTTTGCGGATGAAACGCAGTGCTCAGATTCAATTGTGAGCCAAAGGCTTCTTGGAAGGATTGCCATATCCTTGACACAAACCTTCCGTCTCTATCAGAGATGATTGAGAGAGGTACTCCATGGCGTGCGACAATCTCTCTCATGTATATTTCCGCAAGTTTACTAGTACTGTCTTTCTCCTTGATTGGCAGAAAGTGTGCGGACTTTGTTAGGCGGTCAACAATCACCCAAATCATATCATGGCCTCTTGGCGTTCTTGGTAGTTTTGTAATAAAATCCATGGAGATTTGTTCCCATTTCCACTTGGGAATCTCAGGTTGTTGCAGAAGTCCCGAAGGCTTCTGGTATTCCGCCTTGACCTTAGCGCACGTTAAACATTTGCTCACGTAAACGGCAACGTCGCCTTTCATCCTAGGCCACCAATAATATTCCTTGAGGTCCTGGTACATCTTATCCGATCCAGGGTGGATAGAGTACCGTGACTTGTGCGCTTCGTCGAAAATAACCTTCCTTAAATCACCAAACAGAGGAACCCAAATCCTATCCTCAAAACATAACGTTCCTTCCTCGTTTGGTACCAAAAGCTTCTCCATCCCACGGAGATATTCTTCTTCAAGATTCCTTTCCTTGAGGGCTTCCTTTTGTGCAGCACGAATGCGCAAGGAAAGATCGGTTCGAATAATCATTTCTAGAGCCCTGACCCTTATGGGCTTGATTCTCTCTTTACGACTTAGGGCATCGGCGACTACATTCGCCTTCCCTGGATGATACTTTATCTCGCAGTCGTAGTCGTTTAGCAACTCAACCCATCGTCTTTGCCTCATATTCAACTCCTTCTGGTTGAATATATGCTGTAGGCTTTTGTGATCTGTGAAGATTGTGCACTTCGTACCATACAGGTAGTGTCTCCAGATCTTTAGTGCAAAAACCACTGCGCCAAGCTCCAAATCGTGTGTGGTATAGTTCTTTTCATGTACTTTCAGTTGACGCGATGCATAAGCAATAACCTTTTGGCGTTGCATCAACACGCATCCCAATCCTTGGCGCGATGCGTCGCAGTATACCACAAAGTCATCAGTACCTTCCGGTAGAGCTAAGATTGGCGCATTGCAGAGCTTATCTTTCAATACCTGAAACGCTTCTTCCTGTTTGATTCCCCAATCAAACTTCTTATCTTTCTGGGTGAGGAGCGTCAACGGTTGAGCGATTTTCGAAAAATCCTCGATGAACCTTCTATAGTAGCCAGCCAAGCCCAAGAATTGTCGAATCTCGGTTGGCGTTGTAGGCGTTTCCCAATTCTTGATTGCCTCGATCTTTGTGGGATCAACATGGATTCCATTTCCATTAACCACATGTCCAAGAAACTGGACTTCGCGTAGCCAAAACTCGCACTTAGAGAACTTGGCATACAACTGTTCCTTCTTTAGCAGCTCCAAAATGGCTCTTAGATGCTGTTCGTGCTCAGCCTTTGTTCTTGAATAAATCAAGATGTCGTCGATGAACACAATCACGAACTTGTCCAAGTATGGCTTGCAAACCCTATTCATCAAGTCCATAAAGACTGCAGGTGCGTTTGTCAGACCAAACGGCATAACAAGGAACTCGTAGTGCCCATAACGAGTTCTGAAGGCTGTCTTCGGGATACTTTCCTCCTGTATCCTTAATTGATGGTATCCAGATCGAAGATCGATCTTAGAGTAAAAGCTAGAGCCTTGCAGTTGATCAAACAGATCGTCGATTCTTGGCAGAGGGTACCTATTCTTGATTGTTAGCTTGTTCAATTCTCGGTAGTCGATACACATGCGGAAGCTACCGTCCTTCTTCTTGACAAACAAGACCGGAGCTCCCCAAGGCGAGAAGCTTGGTCGGATAAAACCCTTGCCTAACAACTCTTGAAGTTGTGTCGACAATTCCTGCATCTCAGACGGAGCAAGTCTATAAGGTGCCTTAGCCACAGGCGCTGCGCCTGGAACTAAGTCAATGTGAAACTCCACTTGCCTCTGAGGTGGCAGTCCAGGTAAGTCTTCTGGGAAGACTTCTGGGTATTCCCTTACGACAGGGATGTCTTCGATCCTTGGCTCGGCAGCCTTCTTATCCACAATGTGTGCCAGGAAGGCAACACATCCTTTCTGTAAACACTTCCTTGCTTTCAAGCAGCTGATAAATCTTAGCGGTGTGTCACGCTTCTCTCCGTGAACCACAATTGTCTCACCATCATCGGTTGGGATACGAACAACTTTCTCGTGACATACTATCTCAGCCTTGTTTCCGGATAACCAATCCATTCCTACCACCACGTTGAAGCTTCCCAATTGGACTGGTAGTAGATCCAAAGTAAATTCACGTTCTCCCAATTCTATCACACAACCTCTGATAACCTCGTTGGCTTCAACTAACTTTCCATTGGCCAATTCGATCGAGTAGGGAATATCTAACTTATTAGCGGCTAAACCAAGCATATTCTTAAACTCTAATGACACGAAGCTATAATCGGCACCAGTATCAAATAAAACAGATGCATAGCGTTGGTTCACAGGGAACGTACCAGTAACAACATTTGGATCCTGGCGCGCCTCCCTAGCTTCGATTTGGAACACTCTACCACGGGCTTGGTTCAACGTTGGGCAGTTTTTCTTAAAATGCCCGATTTCCCCGCAGTTATAGCATCCAAGTCTCTGCCCGTTTCCACCAGCTTGATCATTCCCCGGATTACGATTCACTGCGCCCGCTTGGTTAGCATTGTTGCCTTGATTTCTGTTACCCCCGTAGTTTCCTTGTGGGCGATCCCCAATACCACGATTATTGTTTCTGTTTCCATATCCTCCCTGGCCTCCGCGACCGGCAGGGACCCAACAAGTATCCTTCGAGTGACCACGTTTCCCACATGCTTCGCATACTTTTAGCCCACATTGACCAGAATGGTGACGCTGGCAGGCATTACACTTGGGCTGGGTGCCCATATATCCCCTTCCTTTCCTTCCACTGCCAGCTGTACCCTGAGCTGGCGTGCTTGGTGTTCCTCTCTTACCATCACCGCTAATGCCTTGCTTGAAGTTCGAGAACTTTCTTTTGTTACCTCCTGATGACTCAACATGAGTTTCTTTCTCCTTTGCCTTGACATCACCAAACTTGTTCAGGCGAATCGCCTCCTCTGTGAGAGCCACGCTCAAATCAATCGCCTCGGTAATTGTCGCAGGCTTTGAAGAGGTCACCATACTTATGATTTGGGGAGCCAAACCCCAAATGAAGCGCTCGATTCGCTTGTATTCAGGTGTAACCATGTAAGGAACCACTTGAGATAAGTCGTGAAACCTTTGGACGTATTCTGCAACCTTTGGACCGTCCATCTTTAGGTGCCAAAATTCAGTCTCCAACCTTTGAATTTCTGCGCGAGAACAGTACTTTTTGCGCATAAGTTCTTTTAGTTCGGTCCAGGTCAGCGCGTAGGTAGCAGCTTCGCCTAGTGTTTGTACTTGTAGGTTCCACCAAGAGAGGGCTCCATCCAAGAATAGCCCTGAGATGTATGTGACTTGCTGATCCACTGCGCATTTGCTCATGCGTAAAACAGAATCGGTTTTCTCAGCCCAGCGGGTAAAGGCAACTGCACCTCCTGTGCCATCGAAGTTGACTGGTTTGCAGTCTAAAAACTGCTTGTAGGTGCATCCTGCACGTATGTTAAAACATGTGTTTGGCATTAGCATCATTGCTAAAGATATCCAGCTAGGTCATGGTAGGTCCAAATGGCTTGGTATTACCGTGAGGTGGATTGTTGTTGCCCTGGTTAACACTTCCGCTCGCTCCTGGCTGAGATGCTGCATACTGTGCTATGGCAGCTGCAATGACTTGCTGTAGCTCTGCCTCATTAGTAGGCATTGGTGTTGGGCGTTTCGGCGGCATCTTCTAAAAGATGTGTTCACATTGGTCAGGCCATAGCAAAAATCCCATGTTATAATACGTACGTTTTACTATAATAGTAATAACACATAACATCTCATGTCATCAATACATCACATATATCAATCACCCACATCTCATAACATAATAATGCACATAAGTAATCAAGCGAAACAGATATGATGAGAATACTGCGATTGCCATACATCAAGACCACAGAGTAAGTGTATCAGTACATCATAGTGTCATACAATCATCCATCAACTAGGGGCTACATCACCCCTGTCCAAAATCATAACAAATCAGTGTCAAATACAACATCAAGTATATGTCAACAAAAGTCAAAATCATAAAGTGGTCTCCAAAATGCTATGCAATCCAACAATCGCCGTCTTCTCATCCTCGTCTACCTAATCAGTAACTGGTGAGCTCTATGCAGATGGTGGTGGAGGAGGGGGAAAGTGAGTATAGAACAACCGACGCAACTGGAGCCAGTCCTCCTCCTGGGCTCGCTGAGTACGGATAATGGAAGCAATCTGCTGCTCTAACGTAAAGAGGCGGGCAGCAATATCTGGAGGTAATGGTCGAAACGGCTGTAGGGGAGAGTGTGTCTGACCATGACACTGACATGACAGCCGAGCTCTCTCGAGCTCCTGGATACGCTGTGTGTGGGACTCGTGCTGTGCGACAAAGGACATCAAGACGTCCTCGATAGTGTGTCCCCTGTGAAAAGCATGGTAGGGGTCAGTAGGTGGCATACCAGAGCCAGGTGCCCAAAGAAATGGCTCGCTAGTGGGGTCGAAGGGTGCCACGCGAAAAGGAGCAACAGCGGGTGGAACAGATGACATCTGAGGCATGAAAGGGATAGGCATCGGCACATGCCCATCAGGGTGAGCTGAAGAACCCTCTCCAGGCCCTGCTGGAGGTACAAACATAGGAACCTGAAATGAAAAGTCAATATGTGGTGCAACAGGAATCTGTGGAGGAAAAGGTGGAACATCCTCATCAGCCGGTATCCAACCGTGCTGCGCGGACTCATCCGGTGGATCCATATGTGCCGCGAACAGTGCATGTCCGGGCTCTAGTGGGACGGGATCAAGTAAGGGAGCAACAACAGGGTGAACGGGTGCAAAGTGCTCTATAGGCTGGTCAGCAGGTATATCACCAACGGGTAAAGGAACAACGGGATCAACAGCAACATGATCGCCCTCAATCACAGGAACATCTACAGGGAGATCAGCAACAACAGGCTCAAAAGGGATATCAGCATGTACTGGGTCATGCTCGTGTATAGGGTCTAGAGCGGCTGCCTGCTCAGGAGCAACGGCAGGCTCGAAGTCATCAAAAGCCATCTCAAACTCAAAATCTGGGTCAATAGGATCAAATAGGTCAACAGCGTCTACTGGATCCTCCATAAACTGATCCATCGGAACATACTCTAAATCACGATCAGGGTCGAATCCTGGGGGAAACATAGGATCGGAATCCCCCTCATCATCATGGTCAACAGCGAAACTGGGGATAGGGGCAACAGAAGATGCCTGATCAGGATCTGATCCATGAGAGAAGTGCTGCGCACTCTGGACATGTGTGGGTACAGAGGCCACAGACTCAAAGGAGTCCGCGACTGGGGAGTGAACAGGTGACTCCGCGGTGGGAGCGTCTGTGATCAACAAGGGATCGGCGGCAGGAAGGGCCTCGCCCTGAGCATCCTCCTCGAAAGGCTCCTCATCAAACATATCGACATCATCCTCCTCATCGTCGATGGGCAAATCGTAAGCTGGGTACGCAGCCAGCGGTATAGGAGCAGGGATCAATGCCAGTGGTAGATCCCCGGCGATAGGACCATCTGCGAGCTCGCCAGCACCGTCAGGTAGTGCAAAGGGCTGGAAATCGTCCTCATCTGTGCTGGTGAAGTCGGACGTATAAACCTCGTGCTCCGATGACTCAATGTCGTCTGAAACGATAGGCCTCGGGCCTGTGGTGCCTGAACCACCAGTGTCTGCAGAATCCATGTGTCTGTAACATATACACCAACATGCACAAACAGTCAATCATATAATCAAATAATCACATAAGTCACCAAGTAAGATATCACGTAATTCTCCTAGTCTTACTAGCCAATTTCATCCAGTCTACAAGACTGCTCTATCCTCCACCTTGACCACTTAGATTGCTCCTCAGTCGTCATGACTGAGCCTACTCTTCCTAGCCTTGCTAGCCCACTACCTCGGTCACCTAGACCGAGCCTCGATCCTCCAGATCGAACCTATAACAAACCAACGTGCTCAACTACTTCGATCACCTCGATCCTCCAGACCGATCCTCAGCCCTCCAAGCTGAGCCTATAATTAATAAAATGTGCTCAACATTTGTTTGTAAAAAGTTTTGGATCTGGACTTAAGTGGTATGCAGAAAAATGTTTTCGTGAGAGCCCTAGTGATCATAGTCTAGACTCGAGAAAGAATCCTAGTTCGCTATGATCAGAGCTCTGATACCAAGCTGTCACACCCTGGCTTTGCGGAAGCGTGGTTAATTTTGGTGTGACTTCTTAATACCATAGCTTAATCATAACAAAGCTATATGAGTTAAAAACATGCAAGATCATCCATTAAGTTTTGAAAACCAAACACAATACCATTGTTTTAACATACCCTGACTACCATAATCTTGTTCAACAAACATTACAAACTGAAACATAACATAAACATGGTTTAAGGACTGTGTCTTGTCCAGGAAAGAGACACATCCCCTAAACCCCGGATGACCTCGGAAACTAGTGCAGCGGAAAACATGCCATACCGTGCCAGATCTCGTTAATTTCCTGAAATACATGTAAGTTGAAAAATCAACAATAATGTTGAGCGAGTTCATGTGCAAGTGAGTAAGTAAAACACTTGTAAGTATAAAAGTTTCCTGGTATGTAGCAGTGTAAGAGGACTTGTGATCACCAATGGTTTGCAAGGCCATTAGCATGTTGTGAAATGCAAGTAGGAAGACACAACCCTAGCCGATTTTTGCGTTGGGCAACCAAGTCACTCCAGGTCCGTTCTGTTGGTCCTCAGAGAGGTCCGTTCTGTTGGGCCTAGAGCTGGGCTCGCTACACCCAGATAGATCTACCGCTTAAGTCCCTCGGTGTTCTAACTACCCATTCACATGATCTAAAACCTCCTTACGTTAATCATACCATGTATAAAGTACTTGTAAACAAAGTAACATGTATTTCACCCCCGCAGTTAAGAAGACTGAAAATAGTTAGAGAAAAGGGGGGGACATGAACTCACAGTGAATGCGCGTCTCTACCAAGTGTCTCCAATACAGTAAGCTGTGCAACGACCTACAAGTGCTAATTCTATTAGACGGACGGCCGTGCCTTAGCTTTATAGTTCAAGTCTTTGGGAAATAGTTAGACAACTATTTCGTGTTTATGTTCTGTATATACTTGGTAGTTATACTCCTTCCCAAGGATGGGGGATACAATACATGTGCGTAAGTTACGTTTTAATAATCGAGTGGTAATATAATTACCGGTGTAACTTATATGTTAATGTGGAAGCGTTCGTAAAGTTTTGGAATCATTAACGCTTGTAAATATTATTTTTACTCTAAAATAATATTTATGTAATTTCACAAAATAATCATAAACAGTGTTGTGACAAAACATATTTATCACGTTAACTTAGTGAAAATCCCACCTCCGAATATTTAGTAAAATACAGTTCTGGCGAAATTTATGTTTCGAAAATATGTCAAAAATAGTTCTAACACTTGTTGTGTAAATAATTCTAAGTGTTAGGTTTTTAGAAAATTTCGCCAGAGTTTCCTCTGTAACTGGAGGTGGCCACGCTTTCAAGCGTATCATTTTCTTTTAACAAATCAATCAACAATTTCTTTATTCAATCAAACAATTTCCGACACATCAAACTAGTCGACAAGTATGTAAATTGTATAATCGCATGAACTTGTAGTTTTTCCGCATCTACAATGTAAATCCCATTATTTCTTGTAGATCTTTATATAAAGTAACTTTAATCTTGTAAAAACCTCGTGTTTAGAGAAATCCGTCTTTACAACTTCTAGTAACAAGTGACAAATCTAGTTCTTTGTCGGATCTTTTCATTTCACAAGTGTTTACACACTTGTGGTTTATAAAATCATGTTTGTTAGTGTAAGATCCATCTTTGTAATACATGATTTCTTTAAAGTGTGGTTCTTTAAAAATACCACTTGCAGATACGTAGATCCGCTAGTTTTAAACATCATTGTACAAGTTAAATCACTTTTACACAAATAAACATTTTTACACAAGTTCATGTCTCTCGTGTGGTAGAGTTTCACCTTTTAACCCTTGTGTTAACCAAAATAAGCTTATGTTAAGATCAACGATCTTACCAAACCGGGTTAAATGGTGATCCGAGCTACCACAATCATAGATCGGGTCTAGATAAACACATCTTTCAAGTACTACAACTTTTACACATGTTACAAGCTATTAACCACCATCTTTATAGTTTTTACTAGACTTTAACGCTTCAAAATGTATGTTAACGATATTTAACCGACAAAATTCCTTTTAACCACTTTAGATATGTTCAAGAGTGAGTTTTAAATGTTATACCTCTAGCTCTAGGCTAGGGAAGAATCTTGATGGAAAATGGGTGGATAAAAGCTAACGGAAGTGGTCCTTCGCGCTCCGAGTGTACCAAAGCTCCTAATACGTGATCCTTAACGCGTGTATGATCTTGGAATGTGAAGAACAAGAACCGAAAGTATGATGGTGGGTGTGGGGAGTTCGGCCGAGAGTGAAGGGAGCAAGAGAGAGTGAGTGAGTTGGTGATTAAGTGAAGTGATAATGTCTTAAGGGTTAAGTGTTTATTTATAGGAAAAATTAGATGTTATTATCCCATGGATAATGTGTCTTTAAGATATTAAGCATAACACAATTTAATAATCAATCTTGTACTTGTGTGTTCCCCAAGGTTTGGGGCCGGTTATGATGGGGGGGGGGGGGGGGGTTGGTTCGATTGTAACTAGGTAATTAGGATGGAGTTTAGGTTAAATAGGTTAGTTTAGTATTAAACTCCGTTAGTTATGTACAGCGTGTTATGACGGGTGTTAGGGTAATCAGGGACCCTAACTGGCTCAGAAAAATATAAATAGTGAAAATAATAATATTTTCATGTTCCGGGTAAAGTCCGGTTGTTCGGTTGGATAGTGATCCGTTAAAGCGTTACAAAAGCTTTAAAGTGTCGTTATTGTTACTTTTAGTGACACATTTTGTTTTCCCGACACTTTAGAAAGTGTCTAGTGTTATTTTCCCCATATTTTGGCACTTTACTAGTCAGCTATAAGCTGGATTAATTATTAAAGTGCTGTGTTTGGTACTTAAAGTACGTTTTTGGCACATCCAAATCAGTGTATCTTATTCCTAGAGACGCAGTTCTACAACCCTTATATCCCTACACTCACTACCAGTGTAGCCAAAATATTTGAGGCTCTTAACAGGCCTTAGAGGCAGTGTCTGCCTGATGCTGGTTATATCAGCATGTTCACTGTGTATCCGTTTAGTGCTACTGTGCTTTTTGTGCATCATGTTTGTCACTAGGGTTCAGCATGTAAGTAATGTAGTGACAGCAAGCAAGTACGATGCAAGTAAGTTCATGTATCAGTATTCAAGTAGCAGTTCATCAGCTAGTTCAAACAAGCACAGTAATTAAGCAGTAATTAATCATTAATTAAGTTGTACGGATACCTGGTTTAGTGCGGGTTGTCACACGTTTTTCCCCCAGCTCAAATTAAAATTATAATTTTGCCACTAGCTTAAAATTACGCTTTTGCCCTCCGGTCAAAAACTCATTTTTTCCCAGTTTAAAATTACGGTTTCGCCCTCCATTTAAAATTACATTTTTGCCCCCTTAGTTCAAAATAAAATGTTGTTTTTCCCTCTGGCTCAAAATTACGATTCTGCCCTCAGCTCAAAATTACTTTTTTACCCACAGTTCAAGTATTTTCAAGTTGAGGGAATAGTGTCAGGCAGCTTGTCTGACACTTCCCTATTGGACCAACCCATTTTTAATTTAATTTTATTCCCAGTTTAAAATTACGATTTCGTCATTCGTTTAAAATTACGTTTTTGCCCCCAGCTCAAAATAAAATTATAATTTTGCCCCTAGCTCAAAATTACGCTTTTGCCATCGGTTCAAAAACTCATTTTTTATTTTGTTCCCGGTTTAAAATTATGGTTTCGCCCTCTGTTTAAAATTACGTTTTTGCCCCCAGTTCAAAATAAAATGCTGTTTTTTACTCTAGCTCAAAATTACGATTCTGCCCTCAACTCAAAATTACGTTTTTGCCCACAGTTAAAAATAATTATGTTTTCCCCCTAGCTCAAAAGTATGATTTTTCTCTCAGTTTAAAATTATAATTTCGCCTTTAGTTCAAAATATAATTACAATTTTGCCCTCTGTACAAACATACATGTTATGAGAGAGAAATATTCGGTTTATTGCCCCGCAACGTGGATAGGGAAAAGCTAGCATTTATACATTTGTAAAAATTGAAGTATTCTTCTTCCTTAATAGGAGTCACAGAAGCAAAGACATGAACAAAGACATCATAGTGCAACCTCTTATTCTTATATCTTACAAATACAAAGGACATGTACAGTAGATAATTTTAAATAGGTTTTTTTTTCTTTTGGTTACTTTTTGAAAAGAATTAATACAAGAGAGTCTATTAAAAGTTTTTTTTTTTAGTTTTTTTTTTCCTATAACTATTTTTATTATAATTATTATAATATTTTATTGTTATAATTTCTTTTGAGTAGATTTCGTTTTTTGTTTTATAACTTAAAAATATGATATTTCTTAAAATTCTAAGTATGCCATTGAGATGTCCTTATTTTTATCTACGCTTAGACATGAAATTTATATTAAAAACCAAGTTGTATACAGTAACATAAAGTGATGTCGTTTACCATTTTCATTATCTAAGGAATATAATATAATACGATGTTTTATAAGCCGTTTACCCTATTCGTTATTTGAGTAATATAATATAACGTTTAATAAAATCTTGAATGTACCATTGCAACATGTTTAGTTTTATCTACGATTTCATAAAATTTTAATTCAAACAAACATCGATACCGATGTTATATTCGGTTTTATGGTTTTCTCAGTATGGTGATACAAAATTCGTTGAGGTATATATATAGCTACACCGTTTACCTTTTTTTGTTACCTGAGTAACATAATATAAAATTTTGAATAGACCATTGCAACATGCTTATTTTTATCTGATAAAACTTTTAATTGAACGAGTAAATATAGTTAACCTTTTTTTGTTCTTTACCGAGACAGATCTAACCAATACTGTTCGAACCACATCGGTACCAATATTGTATTCTTTTTTATTGTTTTCTTGACATGAGTGTATAAAAGTGATTGAATATAAAGTTCTATTGGCAATAAAGTTTTTTTTACCATATACAATAGTGAATGCCAGTGATGGAACCGATGCTCCGCCGAACAACATTGGCACTTGTACCGGTATTTGTTTCTATATATAGTTTTCGATAATTGTAAAAATGTGTTAATATCCTTTTAGATTTATATCTTTTGGTTACAATACCGAGTACGAATATCACACTGATACTTTAACGAACCTAAAAATGTACTCACCACCTTTTTACGAGATAACCCGCCGCGTAGCGCGGGTATCTCACCTAGTTAGAACACAATGAATAGTAACATTATCAAGGGATGAGCAAATGATATCGGGTATCGGTACCGGTATCAAATTTACCAAACCGGATATATTTTCAATATCGAATCGGTACCGACTTTTGACATTTTTGGTATCGGTTCAGCACCGGTTTTTACCCTCAAATACCGGTACCGTACCAGTACCGACCAGTACCGAACCGTACCGTGCCAGGTATATTTGGTACCGGTGATTAAAACACAATGAATAGTAACATTATCAAGGGGATAAGCAAATGGTATCGGGTACCGGTACCGGTATCAAATTTACCAAACCGGATATATTTTCGGTACCGAATCGGTACAGACTTTTGACATTTTCGGTATCGGTTCGGCACCGGTATTCACCCGTTTTTACCCTCAAATACCGGTACCGTACCAGTACCGACCGGTACCGAACCGTACCGTGCCAGGTATATTCGGTACCGGTACCCACTTTTGAGGATTTTCGGTACCAACCGGTACCGAGCTCATCAAATCCTGTAGCAACGTAAGTAATTGCACCGTTTAGATTACTTTTCATACACAACCCAATGAATAGTAACATCATCAAGGGGATGAGCAAATGGTATCGGGTACCGGTACTGGTATCAAATTTAGCAAACCGGGTATATTTTCGGTACTGAATCGGTACCGACTTTTGACATTTTCGGTATCGGTTTGGAACCAGTATTCACCGGTTTTTACCCTCAAATACTGGTACCGTACCAGTACCGACCGGTACCGAACCGTACCGTACCAGGTATATTCGGTACCGGTACCCACTTTTGGGATTTTCGGTAACAGTATTTTTGGTACCGGTTGGTACCAAGCTCATCAAATCCTGTAGCACCGTATTTTTGGTACCGGTACCGAGCTCATCCATATTTTAACGTGTTAGCACCGTAATAACTAAACTGAAAACAACCTAATTTCCAACGTGTTTGACGTGTGTGTCATATTATTATATATTAGATTATTTAAAATCGTTTTTTAGGACGAAGTGACTATCGTTACCACGTCATTTTTATTTATGTTTTGATATTCGGTATCTGCTTGCCGTTGCCGACACGCGTTTTGCAGACATTAGGTCCTCGCCGCAACGCGCGGGCGGAAAATCAACTAGTTAAGAATATATTATTCAAGGATTTTGACCATTCATAATTTTCATATGTATTTATATGTATTAAATTTTAATATCACATAACACGTATATGAAAAAAAAAACAAATTTCATAAACATTTCAATAGGATACTCTAACGATTTACATGTATTATATTTGATAGAGTAAACTGCCATTTTGGTCCCTGTGGTTTGGCCAGTTTTGCCATTTTAGTCCAAATCTCAAACTTATTACATCTGGGTCCCTGTGGTTTGCATTTTGTTGCCATTTTAGTCCAAATTTCAAATTTGGTAAGATTCCCCACTAATGACCCTGCTATTTTGTCTTTACCCTTAGGGGCATTTTAGTCATTTTGGAATTATTATAACACATTTTCATCAAGAAACGTACATCTTACACAAAACCCCCTTCACCAAACGATTTCCGTCAAAACTTTCTGGTGCATTCTCGATTGTTGTGAATCTATAGAAGAAGAAGAAAACGAACACTGGTTACATTTCATCGTCTCTATTCTTGCATCCGATCCACAGCAATTTAGCTACCAAACAAGCACGCACGATCACAAATCTGTAGCAACTTCACTCATTTATACTACCACACTTCACCACCACCGATCGACTGACCTAGGGCACCACAAATCACCATGACCAGACCACTGAAGTCCGCATCAAGAAGACCTACATTTGTTCATCTCATATGTGCTGCTACTGTTTTCTCTCTCCGCCAAGCACCACCACCTGCCACCACCCTCTCGCACCCCCTGTAACCACCGGCCCTCTTTCTCTCTTACATCAGTCCCCCGTCGGTGAACCTGCAACTCAATCCGGTGAGCACCTCCACCCAAATCGGTTTACCATGTGTTGTTAGATTTGTGGGTTTGTTGTGGATCTGGTGAACCTGCAAGTCAATCCGGTGAGCACCTCCACACAAATCGGTTTACCATGTGTTGTTAGATTTGTGGGTTTGTTGTGGATCTGGTAGTGTAGTGGTGTTGATAAGATTTTTGGGAACTTAAGGGGATTAGGGGTTAGGGCTTTTTTCCAGTGGTGGTGGTTGAGGTTGGGTAGTAGCAGCGGTGGTCGGTGAGGTCCGGTGGCAGAAGGGGATGTGTGGTAATGACGTGTTGGCGGTGGTGATGGTCTCAGGTCTGTTAGCAGAAGGAGAGGGGTGGTGATGACGTGCTAGTGGCGGTGGTCTGTTACCTGAAATGGATGGGAGGTGGTTGATGAATGGTGATATTGGGTTTGTAGTGGCCGGATACGGCGGTGGTGGTGGTGGTGGCTGGGATACGGTGGTGGTGGTGGCGGAGGTTGATTGAAGAGAGAGATGGAAGAGGTGGGGGATAGTTGAAGGAAGAAGATGAGCTGGGCAAATCAACTGGTCATTTATCTTCAAACATTATTTTGGACCAAAATGACTAAAATGCCCCTGAGGGTAAAGACAAAATAGCAGGGTCATTAGTGGGGAATCTGACCAAATTTGAAATTTGGACTAAAATGGCAACAAAATGCAAACCACAGGGACCCAGATGTAATAAGTTTGAGATTTGGACTAAAATGGCAAAACTGGCCAAACCACAGGGACCAAAATGGCAGTTTACTCTATTTGATATCATATATTTCTGCCATTCGATATTGGTTGACTTGAACACTCTAACGTTAATAAATAATACATTTCAACAGAATAAAATAAAAAAATAAAATAAAATAAAGAATAAGAAAATTATACCGAAAACGTAAAAGAACCGCCGCGGGTTTCTACGGTAGTCTTCCCGAGCTCCGACGAGTTTGGTATTCCGGCGACGAATAGCTTTTTCCGGTAAGGCTCCGGTGACTGTGTAGGCGACGACTAAGTGATCTCCGGCAGGTTATGGATTTTCCGGTGGGTTCAAGGAAGGTGTTTCGAGATATGATTATGGTGGTGTCGAGAGTTTTCTGGAATCCTTTTTTTTGTGGGGGTATAAGAGCATGCAGCCAATATTTATAACATCCTTTCGGTCGCGTTTTATAAGCTCTGTTATGTTATGTCAAAGTTTCCGAATTCATTGCTTGGTATCTAGCTTGAAAGGCGTCTAGGTTCGGGGTGAGCTCAAAAACGGAAACGAGGGAATGGGTTTTCAATCCCGAGTGATCAGGGGATCAACACAGAAGGAAACTCCAAGTTAATTGGAACTTCGAAAAGTCAAGGAAGCATGGTTGTCGCGGTTCTGCTTTTATCGGGGAATTAGCTGGGCGGCGGGCATTGACAGCGGTTGACCTTTTGAAACTCTTGCCCTGCCTTCAGGACCCCCAGTGCGAGCATCTTCTTTTAAGGTCATGCATGGGGGTTGCTAAGTTACTGTTTGGGCTGCGTACCTGCCAACCCCACCTGATGGCAAATGCGGTATCCTGTTTTGACGATGGTCTCTGAGAGGCTATCGAAGACATTGTTGTTTGCGGGGGGTCCTACTTTGGCGACCTTCAGTGGCGTCTGGCTTCTTTGCCGATGCGTCTGGGTGGTTTGGGCCTCCTCTCAGCTCGGGATGTTGGAGTTTATGCTTTTGTGGCGTCTAGAGCTCAGTCGTGTGTATTGCAAGACCATATCCTTCGGAACAGTGGGGTTGTTAAGCTTGACATAGACTACCAACATGCCCTTGAGTACTTAAGTGTCTCTCTTCCAGACTTTGATATTGGCGGTTTCTCTAATATGGACACCGCCCCCCCAAAGCCACAAAAAACTTTGGCGAATGCCCGATTTGACAAAATCGCTCGGAGTCTGGGAGAAGCATTTGATCTGTCTCCCCGCCAGAAGGCGGTGATTGAGTGCTTGAAAGGCCCCCATGAGCAAGACTTTTTGACTGTTATCCCGATCGAGGGGCTGGGGCAATGCATGTCGGCTGTTGAGTATAGGGCTATCCTCAAATACCGGCTGATGATCCATATGTATTCAGAAGACGAAACCTGCCCAATCTGTCGTAAAGCCTGCATGGATAAATACGGGGAGCATGCTGTTCATTGTAAGGAGCTCCCTAGTTTCAAATATCGGCATGACTGGGTGAGGGATGTTTTGGGGGACATCTTGAGGAGAGCGGGGATTTCTGTCAAGAAGGAGGCCCCTGTGAATTTCCTTACAGACCCCATGGAAGGGAGATCTACATTGAGACCAATGAATCTGCTTGTCTTTGGCTGGGCAGGAGGGAAACACGCTTGTGTGGATCTCACAGGAGTCTCCCCCTTAGCTGGTTTACGGGAAAGCGGGTTTGTAGCAGGACAAGCTATAAGGAAAGCGGAATCAAAAAAGGTGGATAAACACGCTAAAGCATGTGCTGATAACCAACACGCATTTGTCCCCTTCGCCTTCGTCACCTTTGGCTCCTTAGCTCCAGAAGCTATCCGTTTGTTGACTAGGGTCCAAAAGGTTGTCCACAGCAGTTGCTCATCAACAGGGGGCAGGGATTTGTCTTTAATAGGCTAGGGTTTGCTATTTAGAAAGGGGTAGCGGCGCAGCTTGTTGCTCGCTTACCTGCGATATTGATGTAAAGTGCACTTAGTTTTATTTAAACAAAAATAAACAAAATTTTAATGCTAATTTTTTTTTTTAATAAAGGTTATTAAAATCGATTTGGTTGCTAATGCCACGTACGTAGCAGGAGTGCAGGACATAGCTCAGTGGCGGAACTAGAACATTAACTCAGGGGTATCCCAATTTTTTTTTATCGTGCAATCATACAATATTAAAATAAAACAACAATAAATAAATAAATAAAGTAAAAATTCTTTTCGACCGCACAAACCGTAGCATTGTTCAAAAATTTCGGGCCGATTCGATTGCGTAAATCCGTGTTGACAAGCTTCAATTTCGAAAAAAAAAATTAGTTATTTGGGCTATTATTTGGTTATTTGGGCTAATCTAATGTGTTATTATTTAGTTATTTGGGCTTATTATTTGGGTTTGTATCATCATCACCAACTGGGCTTATTATTGGTTTGTAAAAAAATTTTTGAGGGGTGTCCTCGTAGTTGTTTAGAGTTGTCCTTAGTATAAAAATCGAAAAAAATAAAAAATTTTACACTACCGGAAAAAAGTTGAGCCGTAGCCCGTGCTACGCCTGGACCTTCTTTAGGTCCGCCCCTGACATAGCTACTGTCACGTTTTTATTTTTCCATTTGAATGTAATAAACTAAAAATTTTAATTAATTAGTTTGATGAGTAGGGCTGTAGGGGCTTTGATATAAAGTTAATGAGTTTCTTCTATACACACTAACGGAACTAACTGCATTACGGTTTTAACAATACTAACGTGGTTAACTTGTATTACTTTAAGGCTTACTTTAAAACCTTAACAAAATTAGCTAGATTTATAAAGTTATCAAATTAGTCCCTATAAATATACCAACCAGACTAACCGGGTTATAACTTTAAGCTAACTAGATTATGTATAATTTTGTATATTAATCAAATTAATTAATTCGCCAAATAAATAAATAATTATTTTGATAATAAAATAAAAAAAACTTCCCAATGGTTATTTAAATTCGCGAAAAATTCTGAGGTTTCAAAGGGTAGGATTCAAATTTCAAAACGGTTGGATTTCGGGAATCCATTTTGACGGATATTACACTGCCTGACTCAGTCATTGGAGTTCTGTCTCGTGTTACACCCGATTGATCTAGGACTCCGTTGTGACACCCATGACGAAACCAGGTACACCCTAAACGGTCCAAAACTGTAAAGCACACTTAACACTTTAATTGCGCGAAAACCCTAAAAACATGCGTGACTTATATGCTTGATTAAAGGATATCTATTATGTCTCGGAGGAATCCGAGAACACGTTATGACTAACAAGACACTAATAAGTCCAACAGTGCGAAGTTGGTGTCCATAGCCTTGAAACACGTGTTAAACGGGAGTGTTCCGTTTAACAGCACTTTAAACCTTTGACATTGAGTATTAAGTTATCGGTAGCATCATTTAAGATTTCGAGTTCCAGGAACAACTTAGTTTTGTGCCTTAGACTGTGACATGAGGTTTGAAGCCAATCAGAGAACGGGCACGCAAAACGAAGCAGCTTCCCGGTTAGGGAAACACTTTCGTTTTAGGAATAACATAAGGCAATCAAACGTGCAAGGAACGATCGATCAAGCTTAAAAACACTTAAACCACCCTAATACGAGTCTTTTATGATTAAAACGTAACTGGGTTCGGATTTCAAGACGGTTATTCATGATTTTTAAAACCGAGTCTTTTGACACTAAGTATGCGCGAAACGGAGCCTGTCACGCAAATCGAGAACGCGCGCGGGACCCTTAAACGAACCTAACCACTCAAAGGAAGATAAACATCATCTTTAAGCGCTCAAAACGAAGCACGAGGTGTCCCTTGTGGGACCCACACCCAAACTGCCCCCACCCCCTTATTTAATAAAAAAAAATCATTTTGTTTCTTTTTCTTATTTCATTTTCACTCAAAATCCTTTCCAAAATCTGGTTTCTCTCAAGAACAACCAGCTGAATTCACAAGAAACTTCAACAAATCAAAGGTATTAACTCAAATCCATAAGGTTTTAAGCATGGTTTCTTGATTAAACATGATTTAGGTCATAAAACCCATTTTAGTCCATGAATTTTGGAGTTTTAAACCAGTTTAGGGGCTGAATATGAACACCATATGAATACCCTGGTGTTATATGGCAGCCATGGTTATAAATCTTTGGGTTTTGATACCCTAATCAACACCTATTCGACAGAAATCGCTTAACTAGTCGATTAACCGAAAAACAATGAAATAAAGCTTGATTGATCTAAGTTCTAGCATATTTGGATTGTACTTGATGTGTAGGTACTAAATATAGCCCACACATACTTCTGGACTCACAAGGAACGTTCGGAATCGAAGGAATCGCTAGGTATATGACCCAAAACTTGAATCTAGACTAGGCAGAATATTGTTCGGACTATAACTTGGTCCGTGATACTTGGATTGATCTAAAATTGTTGTGTTAATTAAGAGTAGTGTCAGGAAGGTCCACGTAAAATTTTAGAATTTTTGGAATTTTCTACAATTTTTGGTGAAATTTTTACTTTTTTACCAAAAGAATTCTGGAAAAATAATAAACGGATTCAATAAATCACCAAATTTTACAGAGACACTAAGTAACATATGTAGAATGTTCTGGGAAAATTCAGAGTCCATTGGTTGAGTTTTGATTTAGGTTAAAAATCCGTGTTTTTGCGAATTTTCGGTAGTCAGAAACGTACCGAAATGAAATCGGAAAAATCATAAAATTTTTGAAGATGTTTCTGGAAACATAAGGGATGTCCAGGAATTTTTTGGAAATTTTTGGATCAATGATGCTAATTAATGTTAATTATGTGGTTAAATATGTTTTTATAAATAATTTATTTAGATAAGTAAAATGCCAAAATAAATTCCCAGAAATTTTTCCCATATTCTAAAGATTTTTACTAAGTTATATAAAAATTTTCAGAATTTTGTTCAAATTATAGATAAAATGGGAATTTTTGGGATTAAAAATGGGTTATTTTAAAACAATTTCGGCAGTTTACCGTGTAACGAACCTGCCGGAACTGGGAACTGACCCAACCCGACAAATACTATAATTGAAACACGGGGAGTATTCCAGGGCAGATTGGACACTCGGGGTGTGTCCAATACCATTTCGGGAAATCCCCGACGGTGGAAACGGAAACTCAAAATTGGGCAACCTGGACTCCCCGAACACCCAAACTCCCTTAATGAAAAATTAATCATTTTTACATAACAACGTGTTGGCACTATTGGTATTCCCGTACCATTATCTGAACACGTTAAACTACTGACTTTGACTGGCACGCGAACCGGTGCCCGGAAGCCAAACTGAAAACTAATACTACCCTGACCTCCATCACCATACCTGTGTCCTATAGACTCAATTCGAGGTGAAAACTCCTGACCAAATCCAATTTATAACCATTACCGATTAAGATACTGATTTGAGTCCTTACTTGCATGTGTGCTATTAAAGCTGATTTCGTTGATTAAACACTCTTTAGCCGAGACTACTATTTGCACTGTGAGTTTCACTCCCCCCCACTTTTAATCTGTTTTACTGTTTTCTGGGGTGATTTGCATGTTACAAACTGTGTTAATTACACCAACTTGCTATGATGTGAATTATCTAACACACGATATTAGCCCCGATACAAGTGATTAACGTAAGCCGTGGGCAGTGGATAGTACTATTGGTCTGACAAACCCAGTTGCCCGCCGGACAGGTGCGGCCGGCAGCCAGGCAACTGCACGCGTCCTAACCAGGTTATGTTGTTAGACATAACTACCCGAGGGCATTGAACTTCATGAGATGTAGGTGGTGCGAGTATGTGTTTGTGTGACACGGTAAGAATTAAAACAGTCTAGGTTTCACTTGTGACACTCATGTAATTCCATCTATGAACTGTAATATGTGCAATTAAACATGTTGATACATTTTGAAACGAAACAACCAAACCAGTGGAACTCACCAGCAGCGTTTAGCTGACCCTTTTTAAAACTAACATGCAATTCAGGTAACTTGAGACTGATGTGATCCGTGTATGTTTTTCAAGACGTGTTTATTGGCAAATTGTTGGAACCTGAAGGTTTATACATGAAGGATTGCATAGTTAAAGGGTTGATTTTGTAATAGTTAAATATATGTTTTTGGGTCGATATGTATGGGTTGGGATAGTTTGGCTGGTTTTCGAATGGGCCTAGTTAGGAGTCCATGTGTTTTAGTATTTAAGCAAACCTCAACCATTTAGTTGAGGTTGATCAGTTAGTCGCGAACAAGAGAGGCCAGCCGAAACTCATTGTGTGTCTTGTATCCGTCACCTTCAATCAGTGAATGCAAGATATCTTGGTTTGTTTTAATTGCTTTTAGTGTTTCGGTTATATTTGTTCTTGAATCCGCTTGTGTTTGATTTTCGCACTTACACAAGTATTGTTTGATATCATTGAAAGATCCTCACGGGTTTTACAATTGGTATCAGAGCCAAGAAACCAAATCTTGGTTCGGTTTTGATATCATTCGGATTCAAGAAGTTTATGTTGTTACTGATCTTATTTACAAGTTTTGTGTTACAGGGATTTAGTTTGGTGTGGTGTGTTTCTTGATTTTAAGAATCATATCATCAAAACTGTTCTTGGCATAGTCTTCGTAATTGGTGTTGATTGTGGTTTGTGTGATTTCAGAGATCTGTGTTTGCTGATTTCTCAGAGATTTGGTGATCAAAGAAAATTTAAAGATTACGATATCTTTGAATTTTTGAAAAGTGCTGAAAATTAGGGATTACGAGTCAACAGTTTTATCTCACATTTGTTTTGCAGGTCTTGACTCGCAACCAGCCGTCTCGACTTGTCAACATTTGGTCTCGACTCACAATCAACTGAGGTCTCGACTTGTCAACAATTGGTCTCGACTCGCAATCAACTGAGGTCTCGACTTGTCAACATTTGGTCTCGACTCGCAATCAACTGAGGTCTCGAGTTGTCTGCTTTTGGTCTCGACTCGCAACCATCTGTGGTCTCGAGTCATCTTCGTTATTGTCTCGACTCGCAACCGTGGTCTCGACTCGCAACGACAATTTGCAACGTGATTTGGACTTTGGACTTTGAACTGTGAACATAATTTTTGGACTTAAAATAATTAATTGATTAATTAATCATGTCTGCAAATAATGTTGACTTGGCTGCCCTTAACAAACAACAAGAACTGGATTCAAAGGTTGGAATCACTACACGCATTCCAAGGTTGACTGATGCAAATGATTTTCCTGAGTGGAAATGGCGTTTTGAACAACATGTGAAGGTCCATTCTAAAATTTGGAGAAGTATTCTGAGAGGTCCAAGGGAGATCATGACAGATAGTCCTACTGAACCAGGAGTAAAAGTAAAGAAACTCAAAAGTGATTATACTGAAGATGATTTCAATATAATTGAAGAAGATGAAAGAGCACTGTCCTATTTGACCATGGGATTGGGTCCAGATATTGCTATTGGCTTTCGTACCTGCAAATCTGCCAAGGAACTGTGGGAATCTCTGATCGATGTTTATGAAGGAAATGAGGACATTAAGGAGAGTCGAAGAAATTTGCTGAGACAAAATTTCAACAATTTCAACCATATCTATGGAGAAACCGTTGATAACCAACTTCAGAGGTTTGTCAAACTGGTCACTCAAATGCAGATGAAAGAAATTCATACATTAAATGCTTCGACAAATAGACAACTGTTGAATGCGTTACCAAAAAGCTGGGATCATCATGTTGCAATGATCAAGAAAACAAAAGATCTTGCTAGGTGCAGTTTGTCAGAGATGATTTCTCATATCAAAGCCTGTGAACTAGATGATAAACAAAGAGAAACCAACTATAAGAACAGCATGCTAGCTGCAGGATTCTCTGTTGCTCCTACTTCGTCAAATAATAACAACGCAGCTCTCTTGTCTCAAGGAGGATTTCAAATGTTTAGCAACGCAGCATCTGCTAAGGCTGCTCCTACTTCAGCAAATGTCTATTACTCTAGGTCTCCTACACAAGCTGCTCCATCACTTTCTTCTGCTGCTGCTTCTGCTTCCGCTGTGAATGCATCCTCTGCTGCTCCTACTTCCTCTGTGAAAAATGAGATGATTGCTTTCTTTACACAACAGTCTAAAGAAAATCTGGATATCGCAGCCTCTGTTATAAACTGTTTGAATGCATTTGTTGCAGGAAAAATTGACCCTCCTAAATGGTGTGGCGATGACTTACATCAGATTCATCCTGATGATGTTGAAGAAATGGATACCACTTGGCAGATGGCTATGGCTGTATTCAGGGCAACAAGGTTTATGAAAAGAACTGGTAAAAACAGATGGGGTGCTTCATTTACAGGAGCGTCTACAGTGCCTTTTAAACTACGTTGTTACAACTGTCATGAGGAAGGACACTATGCTCGAAACTGCACAAAGCCTCCGATTAATAGAGAACAGACTCCTGCCCAGCCCGTAACACCTAATCGAGAAAGAGCTCTTGTGACCACATCAAGTATAACGGATGATGCTGCTACTGGAAGTCCTCAACCACTGGGATTAGCTCAAGCCTTGGTAGTTCAGCCCGACATCAACTTTGATTGGAATTTGGAAATTGAGCGACTGAACATTTCAGCTCCAGAAAATCAAGCTGCTTCAAACAACATTGCTTTCATGACCTCAAATGATCAAGTTTCTGTACCAGAGGAGGAGGCATCAGCTGAAAACTTGGCTCTCATGACCCAGATTCTTTCAGCTCCAGTCAAAGGTCTCTCCAAAGAAGAGGTACTTTCTGCTTTCTGTACTCCTGAATGTAGACAAAGAGTTGAAGTTTATAGAATACACAACGCTGAGCTAATTCAAGATTATCAATATATCAAAAATAAAAACTTTACTTTATCAAAAAACGAAAAACTTTATAAAGAAAAGATTGAAGCTCAGCGAAAAGACATCGTCAAACTCAAGGATGATGTAAGTGTGAAATCAACTCAACTCTTCTATGTTCAGGAGAAACTGTGCGCTGTGACTAAGGAACTGGAAGATTTCAGAGATAGATATAAAATAAACGAGCTTAATATTAAGAAATTTGATTCTTCCAGCAAATTAGTCAAAAACTTGTGTGATCAACAGCTCGCATACAAGGAAAAGAAAGGACGTGGTTTGGGTTTTAATCAGGCTCCTCCTCCCTATAATGACAATTATACTTATTTACCCATGACTGAGGAGGAGATGATTAATGAAAGTAAAATGACTTATGGTCCCAAAAACAATAAGTCATCTTTTAAGGACAGACCAATTGAGAAACAGAAGTCTGCTCCAATAAATTTTGTTTCTAAAGGCTCAATTGATCCTAACACTTCGTCTTCATGTGCAGATAAAGTATCTGAAGTAAAATATGGAGATGTTCTTGGGAGTGAACCAGTTGTTCATACTAATATTTTTGAAAATTATTTTGAACAAACTGAATCTGATATTGCTTTTGGTCGGTCTTTGTTTGCGTCATTTTCTGCTTATGTTTCGTCTAGTGAGCCTGATGTTTTGGGCAAAACTGATAATGTTTGTGTTGAACCTTCGAACAATATGTCTGATGATGAATTTTATTCAGTTAATGATTGTGAATGTGATGTTTCTAACCCTTTGGTTGATGATAGTGTTACAGGTGAGGTCCCTCAGGACACATTCAGTGAAACCACTGAAACTTCTTCACAAGAAAATCAGGAGTATCGTGATTCTTCTTCTGAATCTGTCTTAGTGGGAATCCCTAATGTTGAATCTAGTGGGATCCCATTGGAAACTGTAGTGGAAATTGAACCTGAATTAGTTTCACATGATAAATGTGTTGATGAAACGCATATTGATGAGATTTCTGCATGTTCAAATACTGAAACTGATTTTGATAAAGAAGAAAAAGGATTTGAGTTAAATAAAGAGTCATTAGAAATTTTTTTTGAAAGTAAAATCAACTTCAAATGATGATCTCAGTAAAGAAAGGGTGTCAAGTTGTTCATCAACATCACACGAATGTGTAACTTCTAATCAGCAGACATCAAAATGCTCAGAACAGCCACAAGCAAAGCATATTAGGAAAACCAAAACGTCCAATCATTCAAAACCAAACAAAGATTCTTCATTAAAGTATCAAAATTTTCAAAATACTCACACAATGAAACGGAAAACATGTTTTAATTGTGGAATTGCTGGACACATTGCCAGAAACTGTGTTCAACTCCCAAGTGCCCAGTCCAAGGAGAAGTTTGTACAAAATCAGAAGGTCAAGTCTAATCGAAATCGTTGTTCAGAGTCAATGACGACTGAAAAGTCTAAGACAATGAAAAACAACTATCGCAAGACTAAACCTTCTGATCAAGATTGGAATGCAGCCAAATGTAAAAAACAAAATCAACAAAATGATTTTCGAAGAAATCAATATAAAGCTTTTGGTAACTACAATTCTCAATGGTCAAACAAGCATTGGAAACCTAAAGCTAAGGCTAAGCAATCCAATCCGTCTCATACATTTCATCGAAATTATGCCATTGAAAATACTTCGAAGTTTTTAAATAAAGAAAATTTAGTGTGGCAGAGAGTGACTTACATTGATGCACAAGGAAAACCCAGATCCACTATGGGCTGGGTTCCTAAATCTAACTAATCCCGCTAATTGTGCAAGAACAGCTGTGGAGGACTACCGTGCGCCTCTGGTACATGGATAGTGGCTGTTCCAGGCACATGACAGGAGACTTATCCCAATTGATAAATGTCAAAGAATTTAATGGTGGATATGTCTCATTTGCGGGAGGAGAATCAGGAAGGATCACATTGAAAGGAACAGTAAGAAACGGCGTTTTAAGCTTCGAGAATGTTAATTATGTTCCAGAACTGAAACACAATCTGTTGAGCATCTCTCAGATTTGTGATCGAGGAAATTCAGTTCACTTTACAAAGAAAGGATGTTATGTACTTAAACCTGGGATTGTCATTCCAGAAGATTGGTTCTTAATGTCAGCAGAGAGACGAGGAAACGCTTATGTGATTGATATGAACAAGAAACCGTGTGAAGAAGTTACTTGCCTACTCTCGAAGATTTCAGAACATGATGGTCTACTGTGGCATCGTCGCCTTGGGCATGTGAACATGAAGAATCTGAACCGACTGGCTAAAGGTCAACTAGTACGTGATCTTCCAATAAAAGATTTCATGTTGGTTGAAAAATGTGTTGCTTGTACGAAAGGAAAAGCTCATCGAAAACCTCATAAGTCTAAACCTGCACCCTCAACGAAAGCTGTGCTCGAATTACTTCACATGGAACTTTTTGGTCCAGTGAACGTGTTGAGTATTGGCAAGAAAGCTTATTGTCTCGTAATCGTTGATGATTATTCACGTTACACCTGGGTGTATTTTCCCAGTCACAAGAACGAAACTGCAGTCTTAGTGAAACAATTTGTTACTCTGGCAGAAAATCAAGCTAGTACAAAAGTGAAGGTTATTCGATCTGACAATGGGACAGAATTCAAGAACGTGACTCTAGATACATTCTGCACCGAAAAGGGAATCGATCGTCAGTATAGTGCACCACGAACTCCTCAACAGAATGGAGTAGCTGAAAGAAGAAATCGTACTCTTATTGAGGCTGCACGAACTATGCTGGCTGATTCGAAGCTTCCTAGTTTCTTCTGGGCTGAGGCAGTTAGCACGGCTTGTTACGTCCAGAATCATGCTTTAGTTAACCAACGACATATGAAAACTCCTTATGAGATTCTGGAAGGACGTAAACCTTCGGTTTCACACTTTCGTATCTTTGGATGTCCATGTGTATTATTACTTATGGACTCTAATGGAAAGTTTGAGGTCAAAGGGGACAAATGTTTCTTTGTTGGATATGCAAAAGGCTCTGCCTATAGGGTATACAACAAAGTGACTAAAAAGGTCGTCGAGTCATGCAACGTTGAATGGCTTGAAGAAAACGCTACGGATGCTAGAGTTGGACCAGATTGGTTATATGATTATACTGAATTGTTTAAATCATTTAATATTTTGTCAAGTGATTTTTCAGATGCATGTGTGTCTATTCCAAAACAACCGTTGTCTTTTGGGGATACTGAAGAAGAAGAACAGACAGAAGGAAGCTTCAAACATCATACCATTGATCCGCCGGGAATGGTGTTTACATAGCATCCTCTGCCTCAACAAATGTCTCATCAATCTCCTGAAGGTGAACAATCCAGTGGAATTTCAACTAATGCAGCTGGATCAGAACTGTTTGCTGATCCTATTCCTGAAGAATGTACTGTTACCACTCCTGTGAGTCACAGTCCGGTAGCACCTAATGAGGGGGAGTCAAGCAACATACACACATCTCTAGATGAGACGATACCTGAATTTGCCATTCCAACAAGTGTTCAAAGAAATCATCCTATTGAGAATGTGATAGGCCCTGTGAATGCAGGAGTTCAGACCAGAAGCCAATCAGGAATCATTAATTTGTGCTTATATTCTAGCTACATTTCTCAAATTGAACCTAGAACCATTGATGTAGCGTTGCAGGAACCAGGCTGGGTTGATGCTATGCACGAAGAGCTAAACCAATTCGAGAAGCTAGGAGTATGGAAACTTGTGGAGTTGCCAAAAGGAAAATGCAAGCTTGGAACTCGCTGGGTTTTCAGAAACAAGCAAGATTCTGAAGGAGTTATTGTTCGAAATAAAGCACGATTAGTGGTCCAAGGATTCAGACAGATTGAGGGACTGGATTATGATGAAGTCTATGCCCATGTTGCTCGACTAGAAGCTATCCGGATTTTCTTAGCATACGCATCCTTCATGGGATTCACTGTTTACCAGATGGATGTCAAAACGGCATTTTTGTATGGAGAAGTGAAGGAAGAAATTTTTGTTGAGCAACCGCCGGGATTCATTCATCCAGATCATCCAGAATATGCCTACAAACTTGACAAGGCATTATAAGGGTTGCATCAAGCACCTAGGGCTTGGTATGCAACTCTGACATAACATCTTCTGGCTCATGGATACACACGAGGCACAATAGATCAGACTCTGTTTATCAAAAGAGTGGGCAAGGATCAAATCTTGGTTCAAATTTATGTTGATGATATTATCTTCGGGTCTACAAGTGAGGAGCTTTGCAAAGATTTTGAGAGAGTTATGCAAAAGAAGTTCGAAATGAGTGCACTCGGTGAAATGACATTGTTTTTGGGTTTACAAGTTAAACAAGATTCACGGGGCATTCTAATTCATCAAGGGAAATACGTGGACGATGTGCTGAAGAAATTCAAGTTCACTGACGCTAAACCGGCAGAAACTCCAATGGCAGAAAGACCGTTGTTAACTGAAGATGCTGAAGGATCCCCTGTTGATCAACGACTTTATAGGTCTATGATTGGATCGTTGATGTATCTGACAGCTAGTCATCCTGACATTATGTTTGCTGTCTGCAATTGCGCACGATATCAGGCTAATCCTAAAACTTCTCATCTTACTGCTGTTAAACGAATCTTTCGGTACCTTAAAGGCCGACCCAGGTTTGGTCTGTGGTATCCGAGGGATTCGAATTTTGATCTGTTTGCGTTTTCTGACAGTAATTTTAGAGGCACTGACAAGGACAGGAAATCCACCTCTGCTGGATGTCAATTTTTGGGTGACAGGCTCATTTCTTGGCAATGCAAGAAGCAACAAACGGTAGCTATTTCCACAGCTGAAGCAGAATATGTTGCAGCTTCGGCGTCTTGCTCTCAAGTGGTGTGGATGCAACATCAATTGCAGGACTACGGTTTGACTTATCTTAAGACTACCATATACTGTGATAATGATGTTGCCATACAAATTGTGAAAAATCCTGTTTTCCACTCAAAAACCAAGCACACTGATATTAAAGTTCATTTTATACGAGACTGTTTTGATAGAGGTCTTATCAAACTTGAGCAAATCGACACAGATGCAAATGCTGCCGATTTGTTCACAAAACCTGTCAGCAGTTCGAAATTTCAAGTGCTTGTGGATTTTCTGAAAATGATCCGCTTTACTGACTGAGCATGTCTTTGTTTTATTCGTAGGTAAATTTGTTCATAAAGTTTTCTATTCTTAGGTAGTTTTTATTTATGCTCAAATTTAGGGGGAGAAAATTATGAAAAATACAAAAACATTAAAAAATTGAAAAATACAAAAAGAGGCGTTGCATGACTGGGAAATGAAATGAATTTTCACATTATGGTCAAGGGCTGACTCATGTAAGACCAGTATCGAAATAGTTTGACTCTAGTATGATGTGTTGGTAGGCTCTATCCTTAAGACTGAAAACATTGACTGTTTTGTTCAGAACTAAAATAGTACATGACCTCAGAAAAGAAAATCACTTGGAATTAGCTCATGTCTATTTGAATGTCTGTATGTTGTCCTGATACACACAATTTTGGTCTGACTCTGAAATCTTCTCTGAAAAAGTCGTGTATCTCCTTTGCTGCATCCAGATATATGCTGACCTGGAGGTGCTAGGCAACGTCAGCTTCTGCTGCATCCAGATACATGCTGATCTAGCTGTACGTTGTCGCTCTGTAGATCAATTATACACCCGAAAGAGGCCCTCAAGTGCCCAAAAGAAACCCAAGAAACCTATATCAAATTGAGAAAAACTCATTTGATTTGTATATTATACCATCTTTGCTTAAGATCTATTCTGTTCTCTTCTCAATCTATTCCCAGTTAAGATTTCAGAGATCTGGATTGGACTTGTGAAATATGTGGTAGGGAAGCTACTTGCATGATAGAGTGTGCTGTATATAACCCCGGGATTTGATTAGTATTTGTTTGGGTGTTCATTGTTAAGTAATCAAAACATGATAAAATTTGTTACAGGCAGTTATATGGAAAAGGTCTAGGGAGGTGAGTTTAGATGGACAAATATACTGGCAATCGTCTAGATCATTCGGTAGTAGATTAGTGTTGATAAGTGAAGTCAAGCCCGAAACCTCGTGATTTGATCCCTGAGCAATTTTGTTAATTTCCTATTTTATTTTTGTAAATAATAGTTTCTATTATTTATTTTTGTTTTAGGTTTTGCATTCGTAAATTATGCTCAGAAAGTTTAATGGGTTGTTGAAATTATAACTGATTTTTAAAGGGATTTTTATTATAAATTAATTTATCAAAAGAAATCCTTTAAGACCGTTTAAGCCCAAACGTTTGGTCTCGGCCCAAAGTCAAAGGCCCAGTTCACTTAGGGTTGAGGTATAAAACACAGGTCTCGAGTTGAGACCTCATTTCTCACTCGAGACCAATTGATATTCTCTCTCAAGATTCCGGCAAGTCTTTAACGTTTCCGACGCGTTTTTCGGTCTCGATTCATCAAACTTGTTTTCCGGTCTCGATTCATCGACTTTTAAAGGTATTTTGATGTTTCGTTTGAAGTTTTGCAGGAAGTTTGAAGATTTGATGCTGATTATATGAAGATTTGAAGATGACCTAGAACCCTAGTTTTGAATATATCTTGGTGTTCAAATAAATCATAGGGTGTTTTGGGATTTTGATCCAAAAAGCTGAGAAGATGAAGTTGTTTGTGGGGTCTCGACTCAGATAACACATAAGGACTCGAGACCAGTGGTTACGAGTCGCAATCTCATGATCTCGACTCGAGACCTCAAGATCTCGACTCATGGTCTCGACTAGAGAATTCTTAGTCTCGACTCATGGTCTCGACTCAATAGCTCATGGTCTCGACTCGAGAACTCATGGTCTCGATTCATGGTCTCGACTCATGGTCTCGACTCTTGGTCTCGAGTCAACAGTAACAGTCTCGAGTCTAAATTTGTTATCTGAGTCATGTTGCTGTTGACCTGCTCTGATTGTTGATTTTAAATAAATTTGATTCAAGTATTTGTTGAACTCTTTATGTCCCTAATAAACTTGTGTTTTATTCAGAATATGGACTTGAAGTTTATTTCAACACATAATCAAGCAGGATACTTAGCACCTCCTCCGGAGAAACACAAGAAGTTATACACTTCATTGATGAGAGGTCTCAACAGTTGCCGTATTGTTCACGCACTACGAGAAAATCCAGTTGTTTACGAAAGTCTCATTCAAGAATTTTGGAAAAGTGCAAGGATTGAACTTGTTGAAGGAAAAGGAGTTATTGTTGCTGACATTCAAAAAAAGGTTGTCACTGTGACAGAGCAGATGATTCGAGAAGTGTTGCAGTTCAATGATCAAGAAACAGACTCCATAGAGCTTCCAGCTGGAACTGTGGAAGAAATTTTACCTCGATTGAGTTACGAAGGAAAGTATCCGCCTCTGGTAAAGAAATTTGTGCATCCTTATTGGCGTCTTTTGGTGCACATGTTTATGTTGTGTATGACAGAAAATAGAGGATGTACAGATCAATTAAATATCACACAGTCTGCTGCGCTTGTTTGTGTGATAACGAACGAGCCTTTCAATTATTCAAAGTATATTTTGGAAGCGATGAAGAGAAATGTGATTGGAGTCAGAAAGGACAAGTTTCTTATGTATCCGAGGTTCTTGCAAATGATTTTTAATGCTTGCTATCCAGAGTTGGAGAGATCTGGAAACACATTGGAGTTGAAGCCCATGGGTCCAGCTTGTTTTGGTGCTCTCACTCCAAAGAAGGGTACTGAAAAGAAATTTGAAGGATTAATTCCATTAGAGAAATTTGGTCAATTTGCAGAGACTGAAGATGTAGCTGCTAATCCAGTAATAGTGCAACCTGTTCCAGTGAATGATGCGCCAATCAATGCGCCTACAAATGCTATAGTTGCTGAAGAACATGATATTCAAAGGGATATTGAAGATGAGCCTGAGACATAGATTTTAACAATCGACTCTGACGATGAAGGCATTGAGATTATGTGTGATTCTGGAGAAGATGAAGAGCTTCCTCCTGAAGCTGAAGCTGATACTGCTGTTTCTGCTGTTCCCCCTGTGATTTCTGCTGAAAGTTTGGCGTTGCTGTTAAAGTCTGTAACTGATAAGATGGGAAATCCTCCTTCTGATCTTTCAGTTTCAAGTGAAGAGCCTAGTGAGAACCCAAAGGATCCTGATTCCCTGCCATTGAAGCGGAAAAGGAGGGATCCTCGACTCGGAATGTATGTTGAGCAAAACAAAGATCAATCCATGAATATTGCTGAAGATGATGATGGGTTGTATGACTTCGATTTTGAGAAAAGTGTCACTAATACCACCACCACTACTGAAGATATCTTTGAGTTTGATAGTGACACTCAAAGAAATGATGTGGATACTACCACTGTTGATGTTCAAGTTACAACTGTTGATACTATGCCACTTGGTATTTCTGAATCTGCAGGTCCTTCTAGAGTTGTTCATGACTTACCTAGCAGTTCAAGTGGTAAGAGACCTGAAGAACCATTGAGGATGCCATTTGATGATGACTCAAGTGATGATGATGAGTTTATTAGCATGAGGGAGATGAAGAAACGACTGGTTGTGCTTGAGCAAGATTCAATTCACAAAGATGCCAAGATTATTCAACTTGAAGATACTATAGTGAAGAAAGATCAACAGATTGAACAGCTTCAAGGAGATGTTAGTTTGTTGTTCAATATGGTTTATGATTTACGTGGAAAGTTGGAAAAGAAGTTTGGACAAGAGTTTTCTGATCCGACTGACGTTGAAAACAGAAGAAAAGCTTTCGATAAGGATGATGCTGAGAGAAGTGCTGCTATGGAACAATACTTCAAAAGAGTTACTGATCCAGCGGCAGACAAAGAGAAGGCTGAAAGAATTAAAAAGAAAAGGGAGTTTGTAATTTTGAAGAACAAGAATCTAAATCCAGATGATGATGATGCTCATGCAACTCATCATTTAATGGATGTTGGTGAAACTCTCTATGATAAAGTTGGAAATCGTTCTGGTGTGGTTAGCTGGGGATTTGATCATGATCGCAAAAGATGGTGGATAAAGAGAAAAGTTGGTCCTGTCGAGTGGTACAAACATCCAGGCCAGTTTCAGACTTTCACTAAGGTTGATTTGACAAATTTGTCTAAAGCACCTTATGTAGATGATAAGCCTGGAGGTCCTGGATATGTGTTTTTTGAGAGATTGAAGAGGGAAGTTCTTCGTAACTTTCCTTCGATGCGCACGGCAGAGTCCTTTGTTAAACCAGCTAAAGGAATTAGAGATCCATACACAAATAAGCGTATGAAGATTGTGCACTGGCCTGTAACTGACAAAGAAAAGATGATTCCGTTGGTGAAAAAGATTCCAAAAGGTGCTTTGAAGTCCTTACATTTCTGGGCTTATGATGAGCGTCTAGGACAGGCAGTGTTTGTTTGTGATGATGATGTGAATTTTCGATTGGTTGATCAAGTTGATGTGCTGAATCTTGCTCTTGAAGACCTGGAGGTGTTAGCTCGAAATCAAATTAGAGCTATTGAAAAGTATGAAGAGATTGCAAAAGGATGGACTGCTGCTGTTGTTTCAGCCATTCATATTCGCACAAAAGGTTTTGGTGGGCTCAAGGATCGATTGGGTGGTGATCGTGACAGTTGAAGTCTCAAGATCCTCCATGCATAAACCTAGGGGGAGATTGTTGGAACCTGAAGGTTTATACATGAAGGATTGCATAGTTAAAGGGTTGATTTTGTAATAGTTAAATATATGTTTTTGGGTCGATATGTATGGGTTGGGATAGTTTGGCTGGTTTTCGAATGGGCCTAGTTAGGAGTCCATGTGTTTTAGTATTTAAGCAAACCTCAACCATTTAGTTGAGGTTGATCAGTTAGTCGCGAACAAGAGAGGCCAGCCGAAACTCATTGTGTGTCTTGTATCCGTCACCTTTAATCAGTGAATGCAAGATATCTTGGTTTGTTTTAATTGCTTTTAGTGTTTCGGTTATATTTGTTCTTGAATCCGCTTGTGTTTGATTTCCGCACTTACACAAGTATTGTTTGATATCATTGAAAGATCCTCACGGGTTTTACACAAATATTGAGATAGACGCATGCGACTTAGAAGACTTATGTGGTTCATGGGAACACACAGTTGTAACATACATGTAGTATGTAATCAACATTTTGTAATTAAAAAAATGTAGTGTCTTTATAAACAATGTGCTTGTACCAGAGGTGTCTGTTGCATCCCACGTTTTTTTTTCTTCCACTGCAAATCGGGGTGTGACAGAAGATGGTATCAGAGCCATTGGTTATATAGAATTAGGTGCCTTTAAGGAAACCTAGACTATAACTCCAGGCTCGGACCTTAGTGGACATCACTGGAAAATTAACCACTACTAAAAGTAGTTAATGAACACTGTAAAGTATCCTATTGGCGAGTACCAGGATGGCCTTGTGGGGCAAGTGGGTTATTATGGTCCGGAACGTAATAACAGACTTGCTCATACGAGGCGGTGTTGGGAAAGTCGTGGTAATAAACACGCTTAAATATGTGGAGTGATACATGCGTGTACCAAGGTGATAGTGTGTGGATGTTTGTGTGTGGATTGATACATGAATTGGGATTGGTGGATTATACGTTACTACATGTGCCTTAGTGATAGGCAGAAAACTGGTATTACAGTCCATTCCACATTCCTACTGATCACATATTTAATATACACTAGAGTTTGATTCCTATCACTCACACAGTTGTTACTTATACTTTATGATGTGAGAACTCAAGACTTTATTATGATACGATCTCACCAACTCTACTCTTATAGTT
The DNA here is from genome assembly GCA_030545235.1 of Helianthus tuberosus. NCBI lineage: Eukaryota > Viridiplantae > Streptophyta > Magnoliopsida > Asterales > Asteraceae > Helianthus > Helianthus tuberosus. The sequence goes on along the minus strand of CM060385.1, from coordinate 74,826,059 downwards.
ACTATAACGATGGTTATATACTAGAGTGATACTTCAAAAAGGACATAGATACCCAAAGAACGCTCAGGTCGTTCTGATAGACTGGGAGGACGTGTACGGATCCTTACTCCACTTCTCATTGCATCACATTCGATTGTTATACAGTCGTAGAGTTTAAACATCTTATGAAACTTTTTCGTTCGTGAATCCATGATCCATTTGATTGTCCGCTGGATTCCTCTTCTGTTTACAATATTGGCTTTAGCCTTCACGTCGTGTGATACTAGAATGCTTCGTGGTATTCCTTAGCACATGTTTCGATATATGTTATATCTGAATATGACGATCTCCGGGTTATGGAGATGGCATGGAGCGCGTGAATAAGTTACCCTTCCCGTTGTCATTCGGTTCCATTGGGTATAAATTTTTTGATGATACAAATTCCTTGGAACGCTTTGCGTTGTGAAATCTCGTTTCGTGTGATCGTCGGTTACATTGTGTTTTTTTTTCGATTAATGAGTGTTTCGGATTTCAGTTGGTTATTCACGGAAAGTAACATTAGGCCTGAATATTTTGGTGAACGGAACGTTGATCATGTATATGGGTGTAGTGGATATGTTGCGGTACTTCCTATATATAAACACCCGGCTACATTATCAAGGTACCGTTACTCAGGGCAGACGGGCTTCATGTTGCGATCCGTTCAGATATGTTTTGGGCAATGCAGTGTTGAGACTTCGACCCTGGTTGATGTGAAAGATGAGGCCACAGTTGTTGTAACCACGATATCTATACACGTTTGCGGTAATTCTAAATGAAAGGTAGTTGGGTCGACATATAACGACCTTTGGGTTAATCCTGGGGAAAGTCTTTTTTTTCGAATACGTAGTACGACTTTCTAGGGTACTACACCCTGGTAGTACTCTGTACGGAACTATTTGGGTATAGCCGGTGATAGCTTACCCACATAGATTTACCCAATGATTGATTCCTGATAGGTAACAATGTTTTTGTCTTTGGCAAGACAATTCAGCGTAATTTATTTCTTTTGGCGGGAATTGCTAGAGCGTACGGTCATATATTCGAAATCATTACGTTACGGCGAACAAACTACTTATGTCGCCGACCGTCGTTTATGAAGCTATTCGGTTGAAGAGTATATTTCCTTTACTAGTTATTGTTCGCTAATAAAACAATCTCTAATTCTTTGTACGGACACGTAATTAGCATCTGTATTGATAACCCAAGGGGATTTAGGGGTAACACATAAATGGAGTTTAATGGAACTGAAGGACCGAACTGGTTTGTGAAATGAATCGAGAAGTCGGAATCGGTCCTTAACATAAGTAATTGTCCGGGTGACTGTGCGGTAAAGTATACAGCTTGCACTTTTACCGACCATGCTTTGAATTGGTGGAATGCTATTGTGCAATCTCGCGGGCAGGATGCGATTAATGCTATGACTTGGGATGATCTTTAGATACTAATGAGAGAAAGGTTCTGCGCAGCTCACGAAATTCAGAACTAGAGCATGAGTTTTGGAACCTGTAGATGCAAGGTGCGGATCATGCAGGGTACAAAAATCGCTTCAATGAACTGGCACGCATCTTGCCGGATATGGTTCGACCGGAGTCCAAGAGGATCGAGAGGTATATCTGGGGACTGGCCCCGGAAGTAAGGAGTATCATTAATTCGGTGGAGCACCTGACCATGCACGGAGTGGTAGCTAGGACAGGCACGGTTACGTACGACATGGTTAGACGCTATATTTTGACAATGCCGGGAGAGACGTCAGGAAATAAGCGAGAGGCCCCGTAAAGTAGTCGAGCGGGGGCAGCCATACCGAAGAGGGGGAGAGCCACTAGTCAAAGATACGCCATGACTACACCAACGGGAAACTCTAGTGGATATAAATGAACAGCCCCAAAATGCAACAAGTGCACTTTGCACCACTATGGTGCATGTCGAGCAAGGACCTGCTCGAGGTGCCATAAAAGTGGACATTATACCCGAAACTGTAAGACACCATTGGAACCCAACCGTTTCCAAACCCCAAGGCCTCAGCCTATTCAGCAACGACCCCAACCACCAACGCAACAGATTACCTACCCTCATACTTGCTACGGATGTGGCAGTACGGAGCACTTCCGAAGAAGCTGCCCAAAGTTAGCTCAACAGCCAGTAGGAAGGGATACGCAGGGCCAAGCTTCTACCTCAAATGCAGCTCGAGGTCGTGCCTTTATATTTCGGTCTGGTGACGCACGCCAAGATCCGAATGGGGTGACAGGTACCTTTCTCATTTCCAATCAGTATGCTTCAGTATTGTTTGATACGGGCGCATATAGGAGCTACGTTTCCATTAATTTCTTACCCCTATTAAATATGTCGGCTATTGAATTAACAAGTCCCTATTCCATAGAACTTGCTAACGGTAAACCTATAACTAGTCACCAAATCATTCGTGATTGTCCTTTAATTCTTAGCGACCACAAATTCCTTATTGACCTACTACCGGTAGAGCTCGGAAGTTTCGATATAGTAGTGGGAATGGACTGGTTGTCCAAGTACAAGGCGGAGATTATATGTGAGCAAAAGATTGTTAGGATCCCTTTTCCTAATGAGGAAGTTATTATGGTACAGGGAGAGAAGTCTGGTACCATATTAAACCTTATATCACACCTTAAAGTGTTGAAATGTATACGTCAAGGATGTGATGTGTTCTTAGCAAGTGTAATGCCGAACCAGAAGAACAACATATTAAGGATATCCCAATAGTGTGTGATTACCCAGACGTGTTTCCCGATGAATTACCCGGGTTGCCACCCAATTGGCAAGTCGAGTTCCGTATCGACTTAATACCGGGAGCAGCTCCAAGTGCAAAAGCACCTTACCGCTTAGCACCTTCAGAGATGCAAGAACTATAATCTCAGTTACAAGAACTGCTAGACCGAGGTTTTATCCGTCCCAGTTATTCACCTTGGGGAGCACCGGTGTTATTTGTGAAGAAAAAGTATGGAAGCTTTCGGATGTGTATTGACTACCGAGAGCTGAACAAGGTTACCATAAAGAATCGATATCCTCTTCCGTGAATCGATGATTTATTTGATCAGTTGCAAGGAGTCTGTTACTTTTCCAAAATCGAGCTTAGATCCGGTTATCATCAAGTGAAAGTTCAAGAGGAAGATATCCCTAAAACAGCCTTTCGAACTCGGTACGGTCACTATGAGTTCCTGGTTATGCCCTTTAGGTTAACCAACGCACGCACGGTATTTATGGACCTCATGAACCGAGTTTGTAAACCATATCTAGATAAATTCGTCGTAGTCTTTATTGACGATATTTTGATCTATTCCAAGAGTAAAAAGGAACACGAGCACCATCTACGAACCATACTAGAGATATTGAGGAAAGAGAAGTTGTACGCCAAGCTTTCAAAGTGTGACTTCTGGTTACAAGCAGTGCAATTTTTAGAACATGTGGTAGATCAACAAGGGATTCATGTTGACCCTAGTAAGATCGAAGCTATTAAGAATTGGCAAGCGCCTAAGTCTCCGAAAGAGATACACCAATTCTTGGGATTGGCTGGATATTACCGTCGCTTTATTGAAAACTTTTCCTGCATTGCTCAATCCTTAACTGCCTTGACACAGAAAGATCGAAAGTACGAATGGGGAGAAGAACAAGAAACAGCTTTTCAGCTGTTAAAACAAAAGTTATGTGAAGCTCCAATCTTGTCGTTACCCAAAGGCAACGATGATTTCGTTGTATATTGTGACGCATCTCGGCAAGGGCTCGGATGTGTCCTAATGCAAAGAAACAAGGTCATTGCTTACGCATCTAGACAGCTAAAAGTACATGAAAAGAATCACACGACGCATGATTTAGAGCTGGGCGCAGTGATTTTTGCACTTAAGATCTGGAGGCATTACTTGTACGGCACGAAATGTACAATTTATACAGATCATGAAGGGGTAAGGTCCCAAAAACCTTGCAACAAGTACTTGGGACCGTACCACAACCTTGTCTTTCAACCTCTTTTTGACCTTGTGCGGCCGCGCACTGGTCCCACAAAGGAGGCTTAAGAGACAGATAGCAGACAACACTTGCGCGCCAACAGGAAATCATAAATCCTTGCGCCTTCCTCCATAAACAAAGGATGAAAATCCTAAGTTAAACACTTCCGCCTAATAATACCCAGACTTGGATATAATTTACCCAACTGGTGCCACACGATAAAAAGTCACACAGGATTATGGTAATAACCTTCTAGAAGGACCCAATCGTGCACCACTAAACGGTTACAACCGTCTGGATACGTGTCATCACCTCAGGCATCCCTGAAATCACGATGATGGCATGAAATTGGAGAGGAACCTCTACTTGATCACTTTCCACGTGGCAAACCCCCAGCCATAGATCTAAACAGCGATCCGTGTGCACTCACGTCGGATCGAGAAGCTTAACGGAAGGAAATGTAACCGCTTACGGGGTTAGCATTTTCCGTCAGCATTTCACCAACGAGTTTTCCCGCTCAAAACTCTTGGCTATAAATATGAGAACAATTCAGGTATGAAATTCAAGTTACACACACTTCGTCAATACCTCTTCTTCTTCATAAACACATACTTATTCTCACGCCGGAGTTGGGTCAAGGAGAGAACCCCTCTTCTCCCCTTGACGAGGCTAACGGTGCTTTGTTTTGCTGAGTTTACCAGAGAAGAAGGCCAGTTGCATCGAATCAAACGAGAGAGAACAACCCCTTTTATGCAGATCCAAACCCCCTAGATAATTCGATTTCGGTCGATTATCTAGTGTTTCTTCATTGGCGCCCACCTATTTCTCTGTCTCATCCAATTTTCTCTTTTTTTTTGATCTACCCTGTTGATTCCATTTGCATATGGAAGAAACGTCGTCTCACCGGCAAACCGGCCCTCGGCCAAATGTCGAAAACAACTTTCGGGTTGAAGGAATTCTAGAGGATGCCTCGGATGACAAACGAGGTGCAATCCAATCGTGTGAATGAACCTATCACTACGGGGATACAGCCAGAAATCCCTGTTCACTCAATTCTGCCTCCAGGAGAAACTCCAATCTCCTGGTACTCAAGGGGCACTAAATGCAGTATACACACAGCTGTGTGCACAGACTGCTCCTCAAACTCAGTCATGAAGGCCAGGATCTCATGCTCATGCTTCTCAACGTGAGGGCCCGTCTCACATCGAAGACACAGAGGTATACTCCAGATCTCCGTCGAGATATGAGTATACCCAATCTGGGAGTCGTTGACGAGAGCATCGAGATGAGTCACATTCCCACCGGAGAGCATCAGTTCACACTAGGTTGGGTTCTCAATGAAATACCTACACCAGTGAAGATGATCCAACCTACCGCATAGGTGACACCGTCAGTGTGTTTAGCCGGTTGAACTATAACAAGTGTAAACCCCGTGCGGTTTACAACCCCGAGGCTAAACACAACTATGATTTGATTTACCGCCCTGCGGAAGCAGCGGAAAATTCGAAGTTCATCATGGAAATAGCTTTGGCTCCGCTTGAGAAAGCTAAACTACCGTCCAACATGGGTAAATTTAATGGGCTGACAGACCCTGATGACCAATTGAGGGTTTTTACAAGTTCAGGGCTAGTAGGTGGCTGGACTCTGCCATTATGGTGCCATCTTTTCGTACAGACCCTTACTGGTGCTGCAAGAATCTGGTTCGATAATTTACCCATCGGGAACATCACATCATGGAAAGATCTGCGCAAGAAATTTCTGACTCATTTCAGTTAACAACGACGATCTATCCGAGACACATCAGATGTGATGAACATTTGGCGTCATGACGACGAAAGCCTGGAGGACTTTATCACCCGATATAACAAAGAAGTACTGGAGATCGGGGGAGTCCACGAGCAACTGATTCGCGGACAGTTCAAATATGCGGTCAGATGCGATGATATGATCAAGGTCCTGTCTGGGACAGAAGGCCTCCCGAAGAGCTGGGAGAAAGTGATGGCAGCAGCTAAGGTTTACGCACAAACAGAAAAGAACCTTACCACTAATAGGCCGCCACCACCACATAACCGACCCTCCGACTTAGGCTCAAGTGGCGGGAGGAAATTCAAAAAGGGATGGCGCGATTCTGGCTCGGGAAACCATTCATCTGAGGATGCTCGGGCAACGATTAACAAACTTGCTGCGCAGAGGGAAATCAAACAGGAGAACAGGGAGAGGCAATGGACTCCCTTAACTAAAACTCCTGCAGAAGTTTTAAGCACCGAAGATTATCAGTTCAAACCGCCGATCCCCATGAAAAACAAGCGTGGACAAGACCCAGCCCAGTATTGCGAATATCACAAGGACAGTGGCCATACCACCAACAATTGCATTTCCTTGCGCACCGAGATTGAGAAAGCCCTTAAAAGCGGCGAGCTCACACATCTGCTACAAAACATGCGCAATGAAATAAAGCAGATAACTCGAGGCGAGGAAGGCCCGAGCAAAAGGGCGAAAAACTAAGAAGAAACTCTATGGTCTCCGCGCAGAAAGACACGATTTATCAAAACAAAGCGGGAGAGTAGAGTAAGTTAAGTCTTGTATATTTATTAGCAAACTTTGTAATGGCCTCTGCGCCCTACCCCGAAATAAACAAGCAAAGTTTCTATTATTCTTGTGTTTTTCTTACAAAGTGCATGCAATTTCTTTTAGTAAGCGCAAAAACATTATGGTAATTACAAAACAAAGCCTCATGAACGGTCAGTGATTACGTCACAAACGACCATAAGTTCACACATGAGCTTTATACCAACTTCATTCGCCTTACTCAATCAAAGTAATTGTATTCATGCAAAATATTGTAAAAAAAACACGACATACTATTCTCGGCGTACAAATACGCCTTAAAAACTATCAAACACGGCAGTGTTTTAGTTACTTGCGCAACAGCGCAACGACAAAGAAAGGGATATACATCCCAAATATTACAGAAAATTGTTCAATACAATTTCAAAAGAACCTACACTAAATCTTCACCTTCATCCGGAAATATTTCCTTTAGTTGCGCCACGTGATCATCAGATTGCAGTGCAACATTTATAAGATCCATAACGGGAAGCTGCAAGTTGTTAAATTCTGCCTTCAAAGCAGTAAGCGCAGCACTAGTGTTAACGCCATAAGTCGCGGATTTGCTGATATCCCAATCAACCTTCAACGCGCTATTCACATGCTGAGAACACTCAGTGTATCCTTGGGCATACCCGTCCTTTCACGCAGCAACCACTAAACGCGCAACGGTTTTATCCAACTCTTCAGAATTCAACACTGATTCAGCAACCTATGAAAATAAGAAAGGGTAAATAAAAAGAAGGCACAAAAACATTCCCGCAACGAAAAATAAGAAGCAACTTACACAGGAAATTCCATGATCTTTCAGCCACGCCATATCACTCTTTAAAGGTTCAAGCTCGCTTTCCGCTGTGGCCTGCGCCGTTTCAGAATTTTCCAATTTTTCTTCGGTTTCAGTCAAACGGCGAGAGGTTTCAGCCTTTTCGGAATGCGCAAGTTCCAGATCCTTTTTAAGTTGTTCCTGGTCAGAAAGCAAAGCAGTAAGTTCTTCTAACTCTTAATCTCTAAGAGCAAGAGTGGCGCAAGCTTGTACCTCTCGTTGCTCACTGCGCTCCCTATGAGAACGTGCTTCTTCTAGCGCAGCTTCTGCGTCAGCCTTCTCCTTTTTCAACTTTTCTACCTCCGCATCCTGTTTCTTCAGTTTTTCAATCTCAACCTTGAGATTATTGATGACATTGTGGAGATTTACCTTCTCAGCATTATCTTTTTCGCAAATTTTCTTCCAGTTTTTGCGTTCTTCGGAAAGGAGGGCAGCTTCGGCTTCCACTTTCCTCTTCCAACCCGCAACAGACCACTCCTCAGTTTTACGATCAGCCTCAAACTTGGCTTGATCAGTTTCCAATCTAGCTTTTAACTGAGCCAATCGCTTTTCTTCATTAGCAAGCTTCTTCTGTGACACCCTGAAAGCCTCCCAATCCTTATGCATACTATGCCACTCACGCACTATGCGATGAGTGGTAGAAACATGAGAGGCAGTCTCCTCAAGGTAAGCATGATAAGTTTGTTCATGAAGCCGGCTTTCTTGAAATTTGATCTCCCCAGGCGGAAATATCCCCTGCAACCAATCTCGGCACATGCGCCAATCCGAGAAAGTATCACCATTCTTCAAATTCCAAACAGGGGCATGAAGCTCGGAAGCGTCTTTCTCCGAATAAGTTCTGTAATAGTAATCCCCCAGGGTTTCCTCTGGGCGGATTGGAGAATTTTTGTCAGCACCAGAAAATGAGCCTTGCTCCTCAACAGTAACCTTCTCAACACGCTCAGGCAAAACATCAGAAGGTTTGGGAGAAAAAGTTGAAGCAGGAGTCTTCTCAGCAGTTTTTTCTTTCTCCAAGTCCTGAGCAACAGTTTCAGGAGTTCGTGGATTACCAACCCCATCCACAATTCCCGGACTAACAACCTTTTCAACTTCTACAGCAACATCAACAGGCTTGTCAACCTCAACAGTCTTCTCCACGCCACCATCAGGAACCTCCGTAGTTTCTAACTGATCAGCAACGGAAGCATGCGGAGGAGAAGGTGGGAGTTCTTCATTAACCACAGGTTGCGGCTCTGTGGGAACAGGAGAAACAGGGACTTCTGAAAAAACAACAAAGTCTGTAAAATATCTAATGCGCATGAGGAAAAGGAGCAAAGGTAACACTTACTAGGAACAGACTCAGAAATAAAAGCGTCCAGATTGCCTTTCCTGGTAATTTTCTTCCTCTGGATCTTCTTTGAGGGCTGACCCTCAGCCTCAGCATCAGTCTGTTTCCTTTTACCCGCCTTCTTTCGCACCAAGTGTTTAGGACTGGACTCCAAGTCAATGGGATCATCTGGGTTGGATGGAGGGATATCAGCAGTATCTCTCGGTTCAGGTTTCGGCCTCCTAACAGTAACTGCAGGCACAAGACCCTCCAAAGAGTCAGAAACCACCACATAATCACACCAGGAGTCAGAAGAACGGCGCATACCTTTCTTCTCTCCTCCAACATTTTTGACTTTGGAGGAATGAGTGTTCTCTGCATCACTCTTTTTAGGCGCAACGTTACTGGTTGTCGCGCGTTTCTTCTTCTCAGGGCCTATGCCCAAATTTGACAATTCACCTATGAAAGCGCAGAATAAAGTTTGTTCAGGCGCATTACAGAAAGCAAACAACAAACAAAATACGCAAGCTTACCAACACCAGCAGCATGTTGAGCAGATAAACCAGCCTCTTGAGGAAGCACAAAATTCCTCACAATCCGATGGTACCAAAGCTCCTCATCAGGCTTCTTCTGAATGGTACCCATCTTTCCACCTTCTCTCTTATACGCAACAACATACAATGAAACAACTGCAGGGGAGGAAGAGCAAGTTCAAAAAAAAAAAAAAAAAAAAAAAAGGAAGAAGGGACAAAATCCCAATTTTACCTTTACCATCCTCCGTATACACCGGTTTGTCTTCCCAGTCCATCTTCCAATTCAAACTCATACTAGCACCAACAAGGGCTTTCTCCGGCAAGGCAATGTTAGGAACGTCCTTCAGATCTTGATACCAATTCTCGTCAACAGGGGTCTGAATCGTTTCAATAGGGACGTCTTCTTTTCCCCTTAGAACCATCCTCATCGGAATCACCCCTGCCTTGATGAAGAAAAATTTTTGTTTCCAATCATGGAAAGATTTTGGAGGATGCTGCAAAATCTTCTTTGCGGACGCTCTTTGGACAAACGAGTAAAACCCTTGGGTACAGTGCATTTGGTGAAAAACCCTAAATCGAAGGACTGTTGGCTCAATATGCATCGTCCGACACACAAACTCGAAATGTCGAACCCTAACCATGCCAATAGGGTGCAGTTGAGAGATATGAAACTTATAATACTCAAGGATTTCAAGGAAAAATTTTGTTACAGGCAAGCGGAAGTTGCCTTCACAGAAAAAATCCCAAAAAAAGAGTGATATACCCAGCCGGAGCATCTGCTGCTGTCTGACCCTCCTCAGGGTACAGGGCACCCCAGTTCTCCGGGAATCTAAGGTTTCGAACCAAACCATCGAAAGTTGCTCTGGGCCACTTTAACGGTGGAAGTTCAGCAGACATTTCTTCGGATAAATCTTCTTGGTGTTCTCCGGTTGACATAAGAGAAAGAAATGACAAATTTTTTCTTAACGGATAATGAAGAAAGGAAGGGGAAAAGTTTTCAACAAAGCAATGATTAATAGAAAGGGGCAACTCAAACAAACTTATGTACTCACCGCAATAAATAGCATTGGTAACTGCCATAGCACCTTTTCCGGATATCACAGTTACCCAAGCAACAGGAGCGAGTGAGAATCAACACAAACGCGAGTTCACGCGCGTGTGCAAAGCACGGACAGTAAGGGACAACTAACAATGACAGCCTGTCACTCATTCCTTACTGTACCAGCCCCATCTAAAGTCAAATATTTTCAAAATCTTTATAATAAGAAAAGTAAATCTTCTCATAGAAGATTCCCTACTTTCGCGCCAAAAAACATTTCTCTCTCATAAGTCCAGTGCTTCACTTATTTGCATAAGAGCAACACTAGACTGGGGGGACTTGAAGGGGTAAGGTCCCAAAAACCTTGCAACAAGTACTTGGGACCGTACCACAACCTTGTCTTTCAACCTCTTTTTGACCTTACGCGGCCGCGCACTGGTCCCACAAAGGAGGCTTAAGAGACAGATAGCAGACAACACTTGCGCGCCAACTGGAAATCATAAATCCTTGTGCCTTCCTCCATAAACAAAGGATAAAAATCCTAAGTTAAACACTTTCGCCTAATAATACCCAGACTTGGATATTATTTACCTAACTGGTGCCACACGATAAAAAGTCACACAGGATTATGGCAATAACCTTCTAGAAGGACCCAATCGTGCACCACTAAACGGTTACAACCGTCTGGACACGTGTCATCACCTCAGGCATTCCTGAAATCACGATGATGGCATGAAATTGGAGAGGAACCTCCACTTGATCACTTTCCACGTGGCAAACCCCCAGCCATAGATCTAAACAGCGATCCGTGTGCACTCACGTCGGATCGAGAAGCTTAACGGAAGGAAATGTAACCGCTTACGGGGTTAGCATTTTCCGTCAGCCTTTCACCAACGAGTTTTCCCGCTCAAAACTCTCGGCTATAAATATGAGAACAATTCAGGTATGAAATTCAAGTTACACACACTTCGTCAATACCTCTTCTTCTTCTTCTTCTTCTTCATAAACACATACTTATTCTCATGCCGGAGTCGGGTCAAGGAGAGAACCCCTCTTCTCCCCTTGACGAGGCTAACGGTGCTTTGTTTTGCAGAGTTTACCGGAGAAGAAGGCCAGTTGCATCGAATCAAACGAGAGAGAACAACCCCTTTTATGCAGATCCAAACCCCCTAGATAATTCGATTCCGGTCGATTATCTAGTGTTTCTTCAGATCACAAGAGGCTCCAACATATATTCGATCAAAAGGAGCTAAATATGAGACAACGCAGATGGGTGGAGCTATTGAACGATTACGACTGTGAAATAAAATACCATCCAGGTAAGGCTAACGTAGTAGGCGATGCCTTGAGTAGAAAAGACCGAGTAAAGCCACTCATAGTGCGAGCTCTTGAGATGATTGTTCAAACCTGTCTTATAGAGCAGATTCGTAATGCTCAAATGGAAGCTTTGGAGGAAGGCCAACTAAATAGCGAAAACTTACACGGAAATGAAGGGAATTTTGTGAGGAAACCGGATGAAGTGTTGTATTTCAAAAATAGGGTATGGATTCCTACTCTCCATGACCTACGTCAACTGGTTATGGATGAGGCTCATAAATCTAAGTACTCTATTCACCCCGGTACAGACAAGATGTACCACGACCTTAAGGAATTTTATTGGTGGCCATGTATGAAAAAGGACGTAGCAGAGTACTTGAGCAAATGCTTGACTTGTGCCCGGGTTAAGGCAGAATACCAGAAACCCTCGGGAATGTTACAGCAACCCGATATACCTCAATGGAAATGGGAGCAAATTGTCACACCCCGACTTTTCCACGTGTCACCGGTGGGCCCGGTGGGGAGTATCGTAACGTGGTTGGCAACATAATAGTCAAACAACACAATATTTAGTATGCACAGTGGAAGCAAAAGATAAATATATTACATTCCGAATATAAAGTAATGTCAAAGTATTACAATGGAAAGTAAAGGATCCACAGGCGGATCAAATAAAAGAAAACTGTTCAACAGACTTTAGGCATCTAGAACTTGCAAGATTCCCTATTGACGCCCTGAGCTCCCAGCCAATTACGTACAGTACCTGCCACTTAACCCTTTTTGGAAAATACGTCAGTTTACACTGGTAAATACAATTAACTGGCTCATTTTGAAAAGAGTTTAAGAAAATTGATTTGAATGCACGTGGCACAAAATATCTTTTATAATTTGATTAAAATGCACGAGGCAAAATTAATCTTTTATACTTGGGACAATTTTATTAATAAAGATCTTGTATCCGATTTACATGGTTGTCCAACATTTAGGGCCGGTGATTATACAATACAAGCCGGTCAAGATTAATCGACACACCATAAATATAACTCACAAGAAGACATCCTTACGAGTGAGTATATCTTTTACATACGCAACAGGAGGTGTTATGCCTACACCTTGTGCTTAAGTTATGGCCATTCACTTTTTTAAATGAGCCAAGGATATCCAGGACACGGTCATTAACCCCTAATGTTATTTGTTATCAATCAATACAGATTAAAACGGGATTATGAAATTTAATCATCTCCGATTAAAAGGTTTCTACACCCGACCAAGCAGTATTTTTATATATACCGTATCCCAAGCCCGTATAAGGGAAAATAAGTTAAAAGTATTTACCTGAGCTAGCAATGCAATTTATACTTAGCCGTATATTCTAATCAGCAAGCACAAGTACTTCTACTGGGGCTCTCAATCTGGAACGAAGGTTTTATTAACCTATTAAATTCCTAACGGGTCTTATTTAAGTCGTAACTTAGACCGGTTAGTTTTAAGGAAAGGTTTACGGTTCAAAACGCATGATTAAGCGAAGACCGGAATAGGATGTGATTTAGACCCGACAAGTTTGGAGACTTGTATAATATGGGTAAACTAAACACATTCTGGATTTTGAGATAAAAACGATAACGTTTGACCCGTTTCGGCTAATTTATGCAAACTAGTTACATAAACCGAACCGAACGCGAATAACGCATGACAGGTAATCATAAGAGTCATATACAGGTTTCCTAAGTTAATATGCCTTAAATATGTTGTGATATTAGTAGGATATCTTCCATTATGCCCAAAACGAGTTTAAACTCAAAATAAGCCCCGTAGGGGTATTTTGGTCATTTTAAAGATTATAAAAGAGATTAAATGAAGTTCTGAGATTCGGGTCCGAATACATCAGTAAAATAACTTATTTCAATAGGTCATATCAGTTGGTAATAAGTCTTATGTGACAGAAATGGTTTTAAACCTAAACTATGCGTTTAATACGCTTTAAAAGCTATTTTAAGCGATTTCCGGGTTATACAGGAAATCTGAGTTTTCTGATCAGGTTATAAAGTTCAAAATACTTTATTTATTATATAAAATCAGTATCCATTGGGCATATTGGTCAACATTAGGCAAAATTCTTGTTTAAAGGTCAAAAGGGCATATTGGTCAAAAGGGCATATTGGTCAACATTAGGCAAAATTCTTGTTAAAATCAGTAATAAGGATTATTGTCCTTTCATATTTCCAAAATTCTTGTTTAAAGGTCAAAAGGGCATATTGGTCAACATTAGGCATTTAACGAAAACATCGGACAATCAATGATTCAAGTAGTATAAACGCAGAGGGTTATACTATCATGTAACTAGGTCCTAATAGAACTTTAAGGCATGCCTAAACCTATCTAAACCGGGTCAAAACTGAAGTCAAAGCAAAAGTCAAAGCTTTGCGACTTTCGGCTCCGAATCGATTCTAAACAGGAAGTTGTCGAATTAAACAAGCTTAGACAAGTTCTTATACTTATTATCAAGTTATATGAATGATAAAATAGGTTACACGCCTTTTATATTGTTAATTATGCGTTAAATCGAAGATTACATTTCTGTTGACTTTCTCTAATCATCTTTGACTCGACAAATGACCTAGTTAGGATGGGAATCAGAGGGTGCCCTTTTAAGGGTTTAATGCCCACATAATTACCCACTTATAACAACCCTAAGTTTGACTAATCGCCGGACCATTAGTGATTAATTGATAAGTCAACCGTTAATTACGACGGTTTGACTTTAAGGCTATAGACTAAGCAAAACTTAACTAAGGAAGGTCAAGGGTGCTTACCAAAGTCCTAATTACGATTAGGGATGCTTGGTGTCTGCTCTTGAGCTCCAGAAAGCCCCACAATTGCAGATGGAATGGATGATCAAAAATGTTTGCAAACAATGGCCTTTTATAGTGATTTTTGATCCATTAGATGATGACAACTAAGTCTATGAAGTGATCTAGATCAATAACAAGTGCCCCTAAGCTCTAAAATCAGTAGGGGACGCGCATGGAATTGATAAATATCTCCATAAGTCGTTTCATGGACTTGAACAGCCAAGAAAAACGAGTTTCTGCATCTGGGAGATGCTTGGCACCGTAAGGATTTTGGTTTTGAGGTGCGCAAGCCCTTGGCCAGCACAAGGAATCTTTCAAATGTTGACAGTTTTGACCCCTGGACTTCCAAACTTGATTTTACCTTTATTTCTTGCACTTTGGGCCCTCTAAATTGAATTCTAAGGGCTTCAAGACTTATACCAACTTTGTTAAGTCCTTGGTTAACTTTTGATCACCCGAAAAGTCATAGATTTCAACGTTGACGCTTTTAACCCCTCGCACACGAATTTTATCATAACTTTCTCATACGATAACGAAACTTTATGAAATTTTTATCGTGCATTCTAGTGAGCATAATTAATCGTTACAAAGCTTCGGGTTTGCTAAAAGGTCACTCAGAGGTATAACTTAAACATGTTGACACATTTAACCCCTGTAGTTTGTAATCTCTCACTTTTAGCCTCGTATGATCCATGATTTATTCGTCTGATGGTATCAACATTATGTAGGGTTATTGTAAAGTATATTTATTCACTGTTGACATTTTGAACTCGTATATTCACATACTTTCCATGTTTGTCAACTTTAGTCCCTCAAGAACATTCTTTCACACGTTCAACCTTATGACACGTGTCAATACATTATAGGACGTGAATTTTCGAGGTGTTACATCCTCACCCCCTTAAAATAAATCTCGACCTCGAGATTTGTTAAAGTAAAGGAAGTACTTTTCTGTCGTATCATGGATTTAATTTCCATAGTATATTTGGGCCTCCAAGGGTATCCCAGTTGACCTATACAATAGGTGCATACTTTCTTTTGGAGCTCCTTAATCTGTCGATTCTCAATCGACATAGGTTGCTCATACTATCATAGATCTGCATATCATTATGTGCTAGCGCTCTTCGACTTATTGGTGACACGTCGCTAAATCATTAGTGTGGGTCACATTGCGCGTTCCACCAAGCTCCTAAATTAGGTCTTAGCTCGTAAGCTATTTAGTCTTGATACATTCGAATCCTTCGAATGACTTTATATATTCCGAGCTTAACTAACCTGAAAATTACAACTCGGCACACCCTTCTAGGGTGTTATCTTTTGTTGAACCTTATCTTTTAACCAGAACTTAGGAGGGTTGCTATTTTCATAAATCCTTGATTTCCGGCCGTATACTGGCAACTTACAATCGATTATGGATTTGTATGATCTTATTTGTTGTTTCCTAGGCACTTTCAGATCCTGATAATTGGACTTACCAATTCTCTATCTAACAATAGATGTTTAACATTCCATCTATACAAGGTCTCCAAAGGAGCAGCCTTAATACTTACATATCAATTATTATAGAAAAGCTTATCTTAAGGTGGGATGGTTATCCCAACCATTGCTTAAAACTAATCTTAAGGAGTAGCTAATCCTTATGGCTAGTTGAATAAATCAACGATCCTGGGTAGTTGATGGTGATCCTTAATCGTTGTTAAAATAGGGTTGCGGTAATGAATGCATAAGCAAAATGAACCGTCTTTCTTATCAAACTCTCGGAATATCGAATTAGGCTATATGAATCTCTTACCTTAAAGTTTACTTAATTAGGGTTTCGATTATTCTATGATCAACATGGAGTTCTTACAACACTCCAACCCTAAGCGGGATGTTAATCTTAACTCTACTTGTCTCTCGAGAGGTAAACAGGGTAGTCTTAGGAGAAGATAATCAAGATACAAGGAGGTTATAGAGATTTTCCAAATCTCAGGCACCTGTTCATCCATCCTTGCTGGTGTCAAATGAGTGACACATTTATGTTACGAGTCCACGGATTTCTTAATCAGAGGCACTTACTTAGACAATTCCATTCTGGATATCATCTTTGAATACTATTAGTTGACTTTAATACTGTATGACCATTGGAATATCTTTGTGGTTCCATGCATTAAACCTCCATACTGATCAGGCATGGAAGCAATCTATGGAACTTATTAAGATATATCAATTTTCATACGGCGGTTTTGTCATACCATTTGGTATTCGTAATCAATAGGGATTAAGAGATATCTATGACATGCGAATGTCCTTTATCTATAGATAGGGTACATTTAGAATTTTATGACTTAAAGATTTCTGACAGGAACAGAAGAAATGGTTCCTATTATTAAATGAATCAATTTCTTGGTTGCGATCCGACAACTGCTATTCATCATCCTCATGGCCTTATATACTAACCATGGTTTCATTAAACCATACAGACCAATATAGCATTAACATTCTTAATGAACGTTATTTAATATACATATCAATTATACTTAGCCTAGGTCACAAAAGACCATTAATGGCATTTAAAGTTTGGTCCTAATCCATCATCTTTTTGACAGGGGATCAAAATGTCACATCTGTCTTTATTATAGTGATGAATTTGGATAGCTTGAAAGCTTGCCATAAGGATATCAGAAAAGAGTGATCCCTAATAGATATAAAATATCGATCTAAGGTTTGTTGGAGTATTCACTAAAGTATCATTGGCCAATTTCTATCTCGCTTTAAATGACCGGAGTCCTAGTCAGGCGGAGACAACAGTTCTCAACAGTTATCGTTCATGATAGAATCATATGTGCCAGCATCAAAATAAATTTCTGCATAAATTGCTTGATAAGGAAAGGTACCTGCTATATAATTATTCTGCATCATCTCCTGGGTGTTCCTCTGGGAGTCTCATGCATTTGTTCCCTTGGCCTCTCCAGGCTTCCTTATAAGTTTTGGGCAGTTGGTTTTGATGTGCCCTTCCTCGTTAGAATTGTAACATGTCGCGTTCTTCAACTCCTTGCATTCTAAAGTTTTGTGACCCTTGGTCTTGCAAATTCCACATAATTTAGCACTTGGGTCAATCGTACATTTTCCAGAATGTTGTTTTCTGCAGTTACTGCATTTGGGCTTGTTATCGAACTGACTCGAGCTTTTCTTAAACTCGGAATCTTTCTTATGCTCAGAACTTCCCTTCTTCTTCTTGTCAGATCGATGAGAGTTCTCCTCCTCTCTTTCACGCTTCCCATCTTCAGAGGCTTTGGCAGCCTTGTTTCTGACCACATCGAGTGTGAGAGATAGCGACAGATCTGCCGCTGACCTGAACTTGCCTTTATTTCTGGGGCTAGACCCCCAATAAAGCGAGCTATTCGCTTTGGTTCCGATGTGATCAAGTAAGGAACCAACCGAGACATGGTATTGAAACTTGTAAGATATGTCTGAAAATCTAGGTTCTTCATGACCAATGTCAAGAAATCAGTCTCGATTTTCTCAACTTCATGTTGAGGACAGTAATTTTCTTTGATAAGAGTAGCAAACTGGTCCCATGTCAGATTATATAACGGGATCTTCCCAGTAGCTTGGATTAGTGACCTCCACCAAGCTAGAGCTTCTCCTTTAAAATATTGTGAAACAAACTTCACAATGTCTTGCTCTGCACATCCACTAATATCAACAATAGTGTCCATCTCATCGAGCCATGTCATGCAGTCGATGGCTCCTTTTTCTCCTGTGAAGTCTTTAGGCTTGCAGGAGACAAAATATTTATAGGAGCAACCCTTATTACGGGGTTCTTGATTTAGTACAATCTGTTGAGATGGGGCAATGTGGTGATTTGAGGAGAGTCGATCGTCATCTTTCTTCGGTTCTTCCTTCTTGGAAGGTGGCTTCGAATGCGGTGTAGATAGGGTCCTACTTCGAGTCCCACTATATTCTTCGTACTGCCGCTCTAAAGCTTTTGTAACTGCGTCGTCTACCAACGCTTTCAATTCAGCACCCGTTAGATTAATTCGGGCGTTATCATTATTCTCCACTGGGTGACTATTAATTTCATCAGAGTCAGCCATTTTACTTGAACTGTTACATAAAACAAGGACAATAGTTTACTTGGGAGTTTATTATGGAATTGCCCCTTAGGGTAATTCATTAGCCACGGTAAACAGAGACCATATTTGGTTAATTTATTAATCATATTTATTTAGGATTTTATCATAATTTATCATAATTATAAAACAATAACAGTTTTATTAGTAGCAAAAAAGGCCTAGTCACAGGGACAATTTAAATTATAAGCCATGATCGTTTGGGATCGAGGCATTTAAGGTTTGAGCATAGTCGGTTACTTTTCTTGACAGAGAGTCGAAGACTACAACTGCCTTTTGTCTTTTAGGACAATAGATATAGCCCGTGGGCATTTCCCTTCTGAGGGATGTTTATGATATGATCATCTTTTCAGATGATATTAGTCGAGATCGTATGGATCCTACCAACTATTATGTTTGGACGTATTCCAACATCTATAGACAGGGGTCAAAGACCACCACTGTCGTTGTCTTATCGGACAACAAGTTTAGCCCGTAGGCACTTCATCACTTACGGATGTTTATGATATGATCATCTTATAGGATGATATAAGCCATGATTTCTGTATCGCTAGGCTAGACAAGAAAATTGGAAGAATCCAATATAAGGATGACTGTTGTGATTTTCTCGAATCACATTTGTCAGGAGTGCTAACACGTTCTTAGGTGTTAACAAGGATGTGAATCTCTTGAATAGGTCCTACCATCTTGGCCTCGTCATATAGGCTAGGTTTACCTTTAAGATTTCCTTTTTAATAATTAACGTAGAACAATCCTAACTCGGGATGTTAATAAGGATCTGAACCTAAATTGAGGAACTGCCATCTTGGCCGGGTCTTAATAATGACACGAGGCTAGGTCTTGTCCTTTTTAGGTTTTGCCATTTTATTATAATGGAAGATCTTATAAAAGGAATGTTATATTTTTATTTATTTCATATTTCATGTTTAGGATGAAAATTTAGTCATTCCACTATAAAATTAAAAAGTTCAGGTTTCCCCTAAAAGGGACTTGAAGGAATAATGTTGTCCTCAAAGGGACTGTAAGATAAATATGTCCTTATGAGGACTATTAAGGAAACGACCTTCTGCAAAAGGAGTTTCTTCTTCATTTTATTTCTGAATGCTTTCTCCTTGGTTGCACGTTTCATCCTAGCCGCTGTACGAAGGTCAGCAATTCAAGGCTCCAGGTGTGGAGAGTTCCTATTACGGCTTCTTCGCTTGGCGACATATCCAATATATAAAAACTGGAAGTAAAACTTCCAGATTATGGTTGAGAGTATTCCTATGTTAAGTCTAGACTCAGAAGGTCAAGGAATGTGCTAATGTGTCATTGAGATTAAACACAAAAAGGCTAGCGTTTAATTCACTCAATGTTGGCTCTGATACCAACCTGTCACACCCCGACTTTTCCACGTGTCACCGGTGGGCCCGGTGGGGAGTATCGTGACGTGGTTGGCAACATAATAGTCAAACAACACAATATTTAATATGCACAGTGGAAGCAAAAGATAAATATATTACATTCCGAATATAAAGTAATGTCAAAGTATTACAACGGAAAGTAAAGGATCCACAGGCGGATCAAATAAAAGAAAACTGTTCAACAGACTTTAGGCATCTAGAACTTGCAAGATTCCCTATTGACGCCCTGAGATCCCAGCCAATTACGTACAGTACCTGCCACTTAACCCTTTTTGGAAAATACGTCAGTTTACACTGGTAAATACAATTAACTGACTCATTTTGAAAAGAGTTTAAGAAAATTGATTTGAATGCACGTGGCACAAAATATCTTTTATAATTTGATTAAAATGCACGAGGCAAAATTAATCTTTTATACTTGGGACAATTTTATTAATAAAGATCTTGTATCCGATTTACATGGTTGTCCAACATTTAGGGCCGGTGATTATACAATACAAGCCGGTCAAGATTAATCGACACACCATAAATATAACTCACAAGAAGACATCCTTACGAGTGAGTATATCTTTTACATACGCAACAGGAGGTGTTATGCCTACACCTTGTGCTTAAGTTATGGCCATTCACTTTTTTAAATGAGCCAAGGATATCCAGGACACGGTCGTTAACCCCTAATATTATTTGTTATCAATCAATACAGATTAAAACGGGATTATGCAATTTAATCATCTCCGATTAAAAGGTTTCTACACCCGACCAAGCGGTATTTTTATATATACCGTATCCCAAGCCCGTATAAGGGAAAATAAGTTAAAAGTATTTACCTGAGCTAGCAATGCAATTTATACTCAGCCGTATATTCTAATCAGCAAGCACAAGTACTTCTACTGGGGCTCTCAATCTGGAACGAAGGTTTTATTAACCTATTAAATTCCTAACGGGTCTTATTTAAGTCGTAACTTAGACCGGTTAGTTTTAAGGAAAGGTTTACGGTTCAAAACGCATGATTAAGCGAAGACCGGAATAGGATGTGATTTAGACCCGACAAGTTTGGAGACTTGTATAATATGGGTAAACTAAACACATTCTGGATTTTGAGATAAAAACGATAACGTTTGACCCGTTTCGGCTAATTTATGCAAACTAGTTACATAAACCGAACCGAACGCGAATAACGCATGACGGGTAATCATAAGAGTCATATACAGGTTTCTTAAGTTAATATGCCTTAAATACGTTGTGATATTAGTAGGATATCTTCCATTATGCCCAAAACGAGTTTAAACTCAAAATAAGCCCCGTAGGGGTATTTTGGTCATTTAAAAGATTATAAAAGAGATTAAATGAAGTTCTAAGATTCGGGTCCGAATACATCAGTAAAATAACTTATTTCAATAGGTCATATCAGTTGGTAATAAGTCTTATGTGACAGAAATGGTTTTAAACCTAAACTATGCGTTTAATACGCTTTAAAAGCCATTTTAAGCGATTTCCGGGTTATACAGGAAATCTGAGTTTTCTGATCAGGTTATAAAGTTCAAAATACTTTATTTATTATATAAAATCAGTAGCCATTGGATTGGTATCAAAAAGGGCTTGTAAAACTCATTTTATGGCCTAAAAGGGCATAATCGGTATTTACCGAATTAAGGCGATAACCCTAGGTTTTGATCAGTTTAAAAATAATTAAAAATCTCTAAAAATCTCAAAATATTATATTAGATTAGTGGGTAAAAGGTTTGGTGTCAAAAAATGGGTTTAGATAGGCTTTATGCTCATTGCGCCGTTTAATTACTAAAAGGCATTATAATTACGCTAATGAGCATAACTCCTAATCTAGACCTCCAACTGATGTGAAAATTTAGGGACAAATTTATAAATCAGTAATAAGGATTATTGTCCTTTCATATTTCCAAAATTCTTGTTTAAAGGTCAAAAGGGCATATTGGTCAACATTAGGCATTTAACGGAAACATCGGACAATCAATGATTCAAGTAGTATAAACGCAGAGGGTTATACTATCATGTAACTAGGTCCTAATAGAACTTTAAGGCATGCCTAAACCTATCTAAACTGGGTCAGAACTGAAGTCAAACCAAAAGTCAAAGCTTTGCGACTTTCGGCTCCGAATCGATTCTAAACAGGAAGTTGTCGAATCAAACAAGCTTAGACAAGTTCTTATACTTATTATCAAGTTATATGAATGATAAAATAGGTTACACGCCTTTTATATTGTTAATTATGCGTTAAATCGAAGATTACATTTCTGTTGACTTTCTCTAATCATCTTTGACTCGACAAATGACCTAGTTAGGATGGGAATCAGAGGGTGCCCTTTTAAGGGTTTAATGCCCACATAATTACCCACTTATAACAACCCTAAGTTTGACTAATCGCTGGACCATTAGCGATTAATTGATAAGTCAACCGTTAATTACGACGGTTTGACTTTAAGGCTATAGACTAAGCAAAACTTAACTAAGGAAGGTCAAGGGTGCTTACCAAAGTCCTAATTACGATTAGGGATGCTTGGTGTCTGCTCTTCAGCTCCAGAAAGCCCCACAACTGCAGATGGAATGGATGATCAAAAATGTTTGCAAACAATGGCCTTTTATAGTGATTTTTGATCCATTAGATGATGACAACTAAGTCTATGAAGTGATCTAGATCAATAACAAGTGCCCCTAAGCTCTAAAATCAGTAGGGGACGCGCATGGAATTGATAAATATCTCCATAAGTCGTTTCATGGACTTGAACAGCCAAGAAAAACGAGTTTCTGCATCTGGGAGATGCTTGCGCACCGTAAGGATTTTGGTGTTAAGGTGCGCAAGCCCTTGGCCAGCACAAGGAATCTTTCAAATGTTGACAGTTTTGACCCCTGGACTTCCAAACTTGATTTTACCTTTATTTCTTGCACTTTGGGCCCTCTAAATTGAATTCTAAGGGCTTCAAGACTTATACCAACTTTGTTAAGTCCTTGGTTAACTTTTGATCACCCGAAAAGTCATAGATTTCAACGTTGACGCTTTTAACCCCTCGCACACGAATTTTATCATAACTTTCTCATACGATAACGAAACTTTATGAAATTTTTATCGTGCATTCTAGTGAGCATAATTAATCGTTACAAAGCTTCGGGTTTGCTAAAAGGTCACTCAGAGGTATAACTTAAACATGTTGACACATTTAACCCCTGTAGTTTGTAATCTCTCACTTTTAGCCTCGTATGATCCATGATTTATTCGTCTGATGGTATCAACATTATGTAGGGTTATTGTAAAGTATATTTATTCACTGTTGACATTTTGAACTCGTATATTCACATACTTTCCATGTTTGTCAACTTTAGTCCCTCAAGAACATTCTTTCACACGTTGAAGCTTATGACACGTGTCAATACATTATAGGACGTGAATTCTCGAGGTGTTACACAAATCACGATAGATTTCGTGACCCACCTTCCAAAAACACCCCGAGGTCATGATGCGATTTGGGTAGTAGTAGATAGATATACCAAATCGACGCACTTTATTCCGATTCGTACTACCTACAACATCGTGAAATTGGCCGAGATCTACACGAATGAAATTGTGGCTAGACACGGGGTACCAGTTGCAATCATTTCAGACCGTGATAGTCATTTCACTTCACACTATTGGCTACAGTTACAAGAAGCTTTGGGATCTAGAATAGACCTGAGTACGGCTTCCCATCCCCAAACCGACGGCCAATCAGAACGAACTATCCAGACATTAGAGGATCTGCTTCGTTCTTGCACCCTAGACTTTGGAGGAAGTTGGGATAAGCACCTTCCCCTCATTGAATTCTCTTACAATAACAACTATCATAGTAGTATACAAGCTGCACCGTATGAAGCACTATATGGCCGGAAGTACAGATTGCCACTTTGTTGGGCTGAAGTGGGCGATACTCAACTCACGGGGTCTGAACTAATTCAAGAGACGACAAACAAGGTGCATAAGATCCAAAGTAGACTGAAAGCGGCCCGAGATTGGCAGAAAAGTTACGCCGATGTTCGCAGGAAACCGTTGTCGTTTGAAGTAGGTGACCAAGTACTGTTAAAAGTGTCACCGTAGAAAGGAGTGATTAGGTTTGGCAAGGCAGGAAAGTTGGCTCCAAGATACATTGGGCCGTATGAAATTATTGCTAAGGTTGGATCTGTAGCGTACCGACTGAAATTACCAGATGAACTGAGCACAATTCACGATGTCTTCCACGTATCCAACTTAAAGAAATGTCTCACGGATGAAGCAGCTATTATACCGTTAGAAGATGTGCACATTGATGACAAACTCCACTTTGTGGAGGAACCGGTAGAAATAGTAGACGGGAAGACCAAACAACTACGTTATAACAAAATCTCGCCGGTGGAACTCGAAGCAAGGACCTGAGTATACCTGGGAACGGAAGGATGAGTTCCGTAGAAAATACCCACATCTCTTCCCTAACTAGACGAATTGAATTTTGGGGATGAAATTTCTAAACCAGGGGAGACTGTGACACCCATGACGAAACCATGTACACCCTAAACGGTCCAAAACTGTAAAGCACACTTAACACTTTAATTGCGCGAAAACCCTAAAAACATGTGTGACTTATATGCTTGATTAAAGGATATCTCTTATGTCTCGGAGGAATCCGAGAACACGTTATGACTAACAAGACACTAATAAGGCCAACAGTGCGAAGTTGGTGTCCTTAGCCTTGAAACACGTGTTAAACGGGAGTGTTCCGTTTAACAGCACTTTAAACCTTTGACATTGAGTATTAGGTTATCGGTAGCATCATTTAAGATTTCGAGTTCCAGGAACAACTTAGTTTTGTGCCTTAGACTATGACATAAGGTTTGAAGCCAATCAGAGAACGGGCACGCAAAACGAAGCAGCTTCCCGGTTAGGAAAACGCTTTCGTTTCAGGAATAACATAAGGCAATCAAACGTGCAAGAAATGATCGATCAAGCTTAAAAACACTTAAACCACCCTAATACGAGTCTTTTATGATTAAAACGTACCTGGGTTCGGATTTCAAGACGGTTATGCATGATTTTTAAAACCGAGTCTTTCGACACTAAATACGCGCGAAACGGAGTCCGTCACGCAAAACGGTACGCGCTTGGGAACCTTAAACGAACCTAACCACTCAACGGAAGATAAACATCATTTTTAAGCACTCAAAACGAAGCACGAGGTGTCCCTTGTGGGACCCACACCCAAACCGCCCCACCCCCTTATTTAATAAAACAAAATCATTTTTTTTCTTTTTCTTATTTCATTTTCACACAAAATCCTTTCCAAAATCTGGTTTCTCTCAAGAACAACCAGCTGAATTCACAAGAAACTTCAACAAATCAAAGGTATTAACTCAAATCCATAAGGTTTTAAGCATGGTTTCTTGATTAAACATGATTTAGGTCATAAAAACCCATTTTAGTCCATGAATTTTGGAGTTTTAAACCAGTTTAGGGGCTGAATATGAACACCATATGAATACCATGGTGTTATATGGCAGCCATGGTTATAAATCTTTGGGTTTTGATACCCTAATTAACACCTATTCGACAGAAATCGCTTAACTAGTCGATTAACCGAAAAACAATGAAATAAAGCTTGATTGATCTAAGTTCTAGCATATTTGGATTGTACTTGATGTGTAGGTACTAAATATAGCCCACACATACTTCTGGACTCACAAGGAACGCTCGGAATCGAAGGAATCGCTAGGTATATGACCCGAAACTTGAATCTAGACTAGGCAGAATATTGTTCGGACTATAAATTGGTCCGTGATACTTGGATTGAGCTAAAATTTGGTATGGTGATGAATAGTAGTGTCTGGAAGGTCCACATATAATTTTAGAATTTTTGGAATTTTCTATGATTTTTGGTAAAATTTTGACTGTTGTACCAAAAGAATTCTGGAAAAAAATACCAAACGGATTCAATAATTCACCAGATTTTACAGAGACACTAAGGAACATATGTGAAATGTTCTGGGAAAGTTCTGAGTCCATTGGTTGAGCTTTGATTTGGGTTAAAAATCCGCGTTTTTGGGAATTTTTGGTAGCCGGAAACGCACCGAAACGAAATCAGAAAAATCTTCAAATTTTTGGAGATGTTTCTGAAAATGTAAGGGATGTCCAGGAATTGTTTGGGAAGTTTTGGATCAATGATGGTAATTAATGTTAATTATGTGATTAAATATGGTTCTATAAATAATTTATTTAGACAAGTAAAATGCCAAAATAAATTCCCAGAAATTTTTCCCATATTCTACAGATTTTTTCTGAGTTATATAAAAATTTTCAGAATTTTATTCAAATTATAGATAAAATGGGAATTTTTGGGATTAAAAATGGGTTATTTTTAATCAATTTCGGCAGTTTACCGTGTAACGAACCTGCCGAAACTGGGAACTGACCCAACCTGAAAAATACTATAATTGAAACATGGGGTGTATTCCGGGAGATTCCAGGGCAGATTGGACATTCGGGGTGTGTCCAATACCATTTCGGGAAATCCCCGATGGTGGAAACGGAAACTCAAAATTGGGCAACCTGGACTCCCCGAACACACAAACTCCCTTAATGAAAAATTAATCATTTTTACATAACAACGTGTTGGCACTATTGGTATTCCCGTACCATTATCCAAACACGTTAAACTACTGACTTTGACTGGCACGCGAACCGGTGCTCGGAAGCCAAACTGAAAACTAATACTACCCTGACCTCCATCACCATACCTGTGTCCTATAGACTCAATCCGGGGTGAAAACTCCTGACCAAATCCAAGTTATAACCATTACCGATTTAGATACTGATTTGAGTCCTGATTTCGTTGATTAAACACTCTTTATCCGAGAATACTATTTGCACCGTGAGTTTCACTCCCCCCCCCCCACTTTTAATCTGTTTTACTGTTTTCTAGGGTGATTTACATGTTACAAACTGTGTTAATTACACCAACTTGCTATGATGTGAATTATCTAACACACGATATTAGCCCCGATACAAGTGATTAACGTAAGCCGTGGGCAGTGGATAGTACTATTGGTCTGACAAACCCAGTTGCCCGTCGGACAGGTGCGGCCGACAGCCAGGCAAATGCACGCGTCCTAACCAGGTTATGTTGTTAGACATAACTACCCGAGGGCATTGAACTTCTTGAGATGCAGGTGGTGCGAGTATGTGTCTGTGTGACACGGTACGATTAAAACAGTCTAGGTTTCACTTGTGACACTCGTGTAATTCCATCTATGAACCGTAATATGTGCAATTAAACATGTTGATACATTTTGAAACGAAACAACCAAACCAGTGGAATTCACCAGCAGCGTTTGGCTGACCCTTTTTAAAACTAACATGCATTTCAGGTAACTTGAGACTGATGTGATCCGTGTATGTTGATCAAGACGTGTTTATTGGCAAATATTGAGATAGACGCATACGACTTAGAAGACTTATGTGGTTCATGGGAACACGCAGTTGTAACATACATGTTGTATGTAATCAACATTTTGTAATTAATAAAATGTAGTGTCTTTATAAACAATGTGCTTGTACCAGAGGTGTCTGTTGCATCTCACGTTTTTTTTCTTCCTGTAACAACTCTCATCAAAATTACTATTTATTATTTTATTTTGTCCAATAGGAAACCCTAATTAAGACCCCCAAATAATATTGCATGACCCCTAAAATTTTCAGAACAATCGGAATCAGGATCAGGGCCCCTAAAACTCAGGGGGGTATTCCCTAATCGTTATTATCTACACAGTTTCTTGTCAAATGTGAATTTCTTCGAACCGTCGACTCACCTGAGCAACAAACAGACGTGGCTACCCTATGCTAAAAGAGTACCCGTCGCGCCACGCGACGGCGCCATTTTTCCAGTATAAATCCAAGGCATTGGCACTTGAAATTTGGCGTTGGTTCGACGTTAAAATTCGTTTTGTACACTGCGATATCCTCTGTTTACTCCAAAAACACACACAATCACGAAATTCTGCCACGATAACAGGGTAATAACTCGATCACTGCTACGATTTAATGTCCGATCGATGGAAACCAATCCGATGGATGTTTAAGTTCTGCCCAAACTCGGGCTATACTTTGTCAATCGTCATGAATTCGATGGATGTTTAAGTATTGCACTTTGTCATTCATTGTGAAGGTTTTGATCTCGTGAGTTGTCGTAAAAGTTGGATTAAAGTTACTAACCTAGTTTTCGTGTGCATTGTTATTTGAATTAGGTTAACAGGCTTATCAGTAGGCTAAACTCTGCCCGATTAAACTTGCAATGTGAGTCATTCTCTTTTTATCAAATTGCTTTCCAAAACCCTATTTATTTTCAAGGTTATAATTACAGGGATTATGTCTTTGTAATCTTCAATTACTGCCGGTATGTGGGGTTTTGTATACATTACTTATTTCCCATCACCATTGGACAACGGGTTAGCCAATGGGTGATCTGACCATAGTCACAGATACAGTCGAGTGACAAATACCGATTTGGGGTAATTGATTGATAAAAACAATGTAATCACCCTTAATACTGTATATTATAACAATGTGTCGTTTTGTGCAACTTGAGTGACTCGCCAGTATTTCCCTGCTGATAAAACCTTTTTAAAACATGTTTCAGGTGATCTGTTGTGAACAAGGAAAAAGTGCCACGTAGCACTACAAGCTTGAGGAAGTGGCTCAATAAAATAAAGAAACATGTTTTTTGTAAAACAAGGGATTTCCGCGAGAAATCACCTTTATTGTAAATTATGGGTGAAATTCCTAATTTGTGAAATAAATAAATTGGGCATTTTCAAGTTTTAAACGATCCTGTTAAAAATTCCGCTGCCAACATAATGATAACCACGGATTTCTGTCCCGCGGCTCCTGGAACGGGTAAAACCGGGCCGGGGGCCGTGACAGAAAAAGGTGGTATCAGAGCCACTGATTTAAGCCAATTAAGTATTTAGAAATACTTAATTATTCTGATTACCATTATGTGATTATGTGTTTTTGTGTTATTTGACTATTTGTTAATCTACAGTATGGGTAAGCAAAGAATTTCGGACATCTATCGTCAATTAGATAGCTCACCAAAAGATAAGGGAACCTCATTTCAACCAAATTCCTCAGGATACTCAGCAGATACCGAGGAAGGAATATTTGTTCGTAAGGCACAGTCTGAGAAACCACTTACCCCTAAGAAAAGAAGTTGGATTATTAGAAAAAGTCAAGAGAAAATAAAGAAGTCACAACCAAAAGGAGTGATGATTAATAAGGAAACTCAGAAAATAGGCACTAACCCACCATGGGAAGATAAATTAGATAAACAATGGGCAAATCTCTACATGTTAGCCACTATAGCAGTAAATGCTAACTTATAGTTGAACCGCCAAACCAGTACTAGCACCCATGCTACCTATGAGCCAGAAACTTTAAAGAAAATTCGCCCATGAGATAACAAGTTAGTAGAGAAAGGAGATAGAATAAACCTTACATAGAAGCATATTATGCATAATATTAAAATAAATTATGGATGCACAACTACTAGTATAATTTGAATTCCAGTTGTAATTTGTAATAGATGCATATATATAAAAGTCGCTATGTTCGCCGTTTTAATCAATTTGTTTGTATAATCGTACTTAAATAATTGTATTAAATATTAGCCTGTGATAATTAATAATTGATAGATACAGATGGAACACGCTGGTAATGAACCAGTTAACGAGGGTAACCAATCTGCACAAAACCATGAAGATCAATTTTTAAATAGGCAAGATATAGAGAACATCATTGCTCAGGGAATAGCCAACGCTATTCCAGCAATCATTGCTGTTGCCCGAAATCCAGTTGAACCTCAACCAATTATTCCTAGCAAACGTACTCATGAAGAGAACTTCAGCAATAACATAAATGGAGGCGGCAACATTAATAATAATGATAATGATGTAGTGCAAGCCCCAATTCTTAAGAGAATGAAAGCTGCAATGCCTGGTTGCACTTACAAAGAATTTCTTGCCTGTAAACCTGTTGAATTTGCAGGCAATGAAGGGGCGAGTGCTGCACTACGTTGGTTGGAGAAAACCGAGGCAGTAATTAAAATAAGTAAATGTGCCGAGGAGGATAAAGTCATGTATGCTTCACACCTTTTTAAGGAAGAAGCATTAGAATGGTGGAACACAGTGTTACAAGCTAAGGGAAGCGGCATGGCTTATGCCATGAGTTGGGAAGAGTTTAAACGTCTGATGGAAAGGAAATTTTGCCCAGAATATGAAAAGGAACAAATGGCGAATAAATTTCTGAGCCACCGGATGGTGGATGTTGATTGTCGAGGGTATACTTCAAATTTTTTCGAATATGCTCGAATCGTGCCTACTCTGGGTTCGCCAGAACCGGTACTTATTTCTCGCTATATTTGGGGTTTAATTAGCGATATCCGTGATATGGTCAAAGCTGCGAGACCCCGCATGATCGATGATGCGGTGGAATTGGCCAACAGTTTGACTGACAGACTGGTGCGTACGCGAGAAGAAAACAGGAAGAAGGAATTGGCCCAGAAAATTACCCAAGGATTTCATGTAGGTAATACTAGCAATTTCAAGAAAAGAGGAACCGGGCAATCTTCCACTCCGCCATTCTGCAGGAACTGCAGAAAGAAACAATTTGGAAAATGTAATGAAACCTGTAACTTCTGCAAAGCTATAGGACATCGTGAAGAAGATTGCAGAAGGAAAACAAAGATTTGTTACAACTGTGGAGAAGCTGGGCATTTCAGACCAGAATGCCCTAAATTGGTCAAACCAGCAGATAACAAGGCCAAACCTGCTGAAGGGACTAACAAGAAGAACGTAAGAGCCTTCCAATTGACCACGCAGGAAGCCGAACTAATTCCTGACGTAATAGCTGGTACGCTCCTAGTTCACAACGTTTATGCGAAAGTATTATTTGACTCTGGTGCAAACCAAAGTTTTATAAATACTTCATTCTACCAAGCTCTTAACCTACCCTTAACAAAACTTAGGCAAGTTTTTACAGTAGAAACGGCAGACGGGAACTCTGTTAACATAGATACGGTTTTGCAAAAAGGAAATATAGAACTTTTAGGCCATACATTTTCTGCAAACCTATTACCCATGAATTTAGCTGGATTCGATGTCGTGTTAGGAATGGATTGGTTAGTAGCCAACCATGCTCGAATCCTTTGTGATAAGAACTCCATAGAAATACGTGCACCCACGGGAGAAGTAATTATGATTACAGGGGATAAGCCGCGTAAACCCATGAAGTTCATTTCAGTAATGAAAGTAGCTAGTTATGAACGAAAGCAAGGAATAGTGTATATGATTTCGGTAATCATTAGGACTAAGAGTAAAGAACTTAAAGAAATTCCTGTAGTATCAGAATACTTGGATGTATTCCCAGAAGAACTACCAGGATTACCACCTGATAGGGAAGTAGAGTTTAGAATTCATCTAATTCCTGGAACTACACCGATAGCCAAGGCACCCTATCGGTTAGCACCCACCGAAATGCTAGAATTGAAAAAGCAATTAGATGAGTTATTAAGCAAAGGATTTATACAACCTAGTTCATCCCCTTGGGGAGCACCAGTGTTGTTTGTGAAAAAGTAGGATGGTTCCATGCGAATGTGTATCGATTATAGGGAACTGAATAAGGTTACAATTAAGAATCGATACCCATTGCCTAGGATTGATGATCTTTTCGATCAACTACAAGGAGCTAGATATTTTTCTAAGATAGATTTACGCTCCGGATACCATCAGTTAAAGGTACAAGAAGAAGACATACCTAAAACTGCTTTCAGAACTAGGTATGGTCACTACGAGTTTACAGTCATGCCCTTTGGGTTAACAAATGCTCCTGCAGCATTTATGTACATGATGAATAGGATCTGTAAACCGTACTTGGTTAAATTCGTAATTGTCTTTATCGAAGATATACTTATTTATTCCAAAAATCAGGAAGAGCATTGTCAGCACCTGCATGCACTCTTAACTTTGTTAAGAAAGGAGTAGCTTTATGCCAAATTCTTGAAGTGTGAATTTTGGCTACAGGAGGTACAATTTTTAGGACACATGGTGAATCATGAAGGTATTCACGTAGATCCTGCTAAAATAGAAGCGATCACCAAATGGAAGGTCCCGCAATCAGTTCCGGAAGTTAGAAGTTTTCTAGGATTAGCTGGATACTATAGGCGCTTTATTAAGGATTTCTCTAAGATAGCTGTGCCATTAACTAAGCTAACCTGTAAAACTATTAAGTTTGAATGGGGACCTAGGCAAGAAGAAGCCTTTAGAATTTTAAAACAAAGGTTAACAAACACCCCGATTCTAGCCTTACCAGAAGGGACAGAAGATTTTGAAGTATACTGTGATGCTTCTAAGCTAGGATTAGGATGTGTGCTGATGCAACGCAAAAAGGTAATTGCGTATGTCTCAAGGCAATTGAAAAAGCATGAAGAAAACTATACGACCCATGACTTAGAATTAGGATCGATAATTTTTGCCCTTAAGATTTGGAGACACTATCTGTATGGAAGTAAGTTTGCAGTCTATACAGATCATAAGAGTTTAAAATACATATTTGGGCAAAAAGAATTGAACATGAGGCAAAGGAGATGGATGGAAATCCTAAGTGACTACGACTGTGATATTCAATATCATGAAGGAAAGGCAAATGTAGTTGCAGATGCTTTAAGTCGTAATTATCACGAAAAGCAAAAGCGAGTTCATGCTCTTAGATTAAGTTTACAATTAGACTTAATGGAACGACTGAAAAATATTCAAGAAACAGCAATTAAGGATGATGCTGAAGGAATGAAA
Organism: Helianthus tuberosus; assembly: GCA_030545235.1. NCBI lineage: Eukaryota > Viridiplantae > Streptophyta > Magnoliopsida > Asterales > Asteraceae > Helianthus > Helianthus tuberosus. Next base: position 74,793,198 of record CM060385.1, on the reverse strand, counting down.
GGAAGAATAAAGGAATTAGAGCAAGGAGTTGATGGAATTTGGAGATTCCATAAGAAAAAAATTTGGGTACCTAAGCAAGGAGAATTAAGAAATAAGATCTTAGAGGAAGCCCATAAATCTAGGTATACCATACACCCGGGAAATAATAAGATGTACCAAGATTTAAGAAATAATTTCTGGTGGATAGGAATGAAAAAGGATATAGCTAGATATGTATCTAAGTGTCTAACTTGTTCACAAGTTAAGGCAGAACACCAGAAACCTTCAGGGCTACTTCAACAATTGGAAATGCCTGTTTGGAAATGGGAACTAATAACCATGGATTTTGTTACTAAGTTGCCCAAAACCAGAAAAGGTAATGATGCTATTTGGGTAATTGTGGATCGATTAACTAAATCAGTTCACTTTCTACCCATGAAGGAAACCTTTAGCATGGAAAGGTTAGCAAAGTTGTACGTAGACGAGGTAGTATCCTTACATGGAGTCCCACTCTCCATTGTATCAGATAGAGATAGTCGTTTCACTTCACGATTCTGGACAAGTTTCCAAGAAGCCATGGGAACGCGATTAAATTTAAGTACAGCTTACCATCCTCAAACAGATGGACAAAGTGAAAGGACGATCCAAACCTTGGAAGACATACTCAGGGCATGTGTAATAGATTTTGGTGGAAACTGGGACGACCACCTACCCGTAATTGAATTCTCCTATAATAATAGTTATCATGCAAGCATTGAAGCTGCCCCATTCGAAGCACTGTATGGACGAAAATGCAGAACCCCAGTCTGCTGGGCAGAAATAGGAGAAAGCCAATTATCAGGTCCTGAAATTGTACAAGAAACCACCGACAAGATCACTCAAATCAAGGAAAGACTGAAAACGGCTCGAGATCGCCAGAAGAGTTATGCAGACAATAGACGCAAGCCGCTAGAATTTCAAGTTGGAGACAAGGTACTCTTGAAAGTTTCTCCTTGGAAGGGAGTAGTTCGGTTCGGTAAAAAGGGAAAACTAAGTCCAAGATACGTAGGACCATTCCCCGTAATCCAGCGTATAGGACCAGTTGCCTATCGTTTACAACTACCAGAAGAGTTAGCAGGGGTACATGACGTATTTCATGTATCCAATCTCAAGAAATGTTTATCTAACGAATCCCAGGTAGTACCTCTTCAAGATGTAGAGGTAAATGAGAAGTTAAAATTTGTTGAGAAGCCATTGCAGATAGAAGACAGAAAGGTTAAATTTCTCAAACACAAACGATTAGTGCTGGTCAAAGTTAAGTGGGATTCCAAGAGAGGACCTGAATACACTTGGGAGCTGGAATCGGAAATGAAGCGAAAATATCCTCACTTATTCCAGTAAATCTCGAGGACGAGATTTTAATTAAGGTGGGGAGGATGTAACAACTCTCATCAAAATTACTATTTCTTATTTTATTTTGTCCAATAGGAAACCCTAATTAAGACCCTCAAATAATATTGCATGACCCCTAAAATTTTCAGAACAATCGAAATCAGGATCAAGGCCCCTAAAACTCAGGGGGGTATTCCCTAATCGTTATTATCTACACAGTTTCTTGTCAAATGCGAATTTCTTCGAACCGTCGACTCACCTGAGCTACAAACAAACGTGGCTACCCTATGCTAAAAGAGTACCCGTCACGCCACGCGACGGTGCCGTTTTTCCAGTATAAATCCCAGGCATTGGCACTTGAAATTTGGCGTTGGTTCGACGTTAAAATTCGTTTCGTACACTGCGATATCCTCTGTTTACTCCAAAAACACACATAATCACGAAATTCTACCGCGATAACAGGGTAATAACTCGATCACTGCTACGATTTAATGTCCGATCGATGGAAACCAATCCGATGGATGTTTAAGTGCTGCCCAAACTCGGGCTATACTTTTTCAATCGTCGTGAATTCGATGGATGTTTAAGTATTGCACTTTGTCATTCATTGTGAAGGTTTTGATCTCGTGAGTTGTCGTAAAATTTGGATTAAAGTTACTAACCTAGTTTTCGTGTGCATTGTTATTTGAATTAGGTTAACAGGCTTATCGGTAGGCTAAACTCTGCCCGATTAAACTTGCAATGTGAGTCATTCTCTTTTTCTCAAATTGCTTTCCAAAACCCTATTTATTTCCAAGGTTATAATTACAGGGATTAAGTCTTTGTAATCTTCAGTTACTGCCGGTATGTGGGGTTTTGTATACATTACTTGTTTCCCGTCACCATTAGACAATGGGTTAGCCAATGGGTGATCTGACCATAGTCACAGATACAGTCGAGTGACAAATACCGATTTGGGGTAATTGATTGATAAAAACAATGTAATCACCCTTAATACTGTATATTATAACAATGTGTCATTTTGTGCAACTTGAGTGACTCGCCAGTATTTCCCTGCTGATAAAACCTTTTTAAAACATGTTTCAGGTGATCTGTTGTGAACAAGGAAAAAGTGCCACGTAGCACTACAAGCTTGAGGAAGTGGCTCAATAAAATAAAGAAACATGTTTTTTGTAAAACAAGGGATTTCCGCGGGAAATCACCTTTATTGTAAATTATGGGTTCCTAATTTGTGAAATAAATAAATTGGGCATTTTCAAGTTTTAAACGATCCTGTTAAAAATTCCGCTGCCAACATAATGATAACCACGGATTTCTGTCCCGCGGCTCCTGGAACGGGTAAAACCGGGCCGGGGGCCGTGATAGAAAAAGGTGGTATCAGAGCCACTGATTTAAGCCAATTAAGTATTTAGAAATACTTAATTATTCTGATTGCCATTATGTGATTTTGTGTTTTTGTGTTATTTGACTATTTGTTAATCTACAGTATGGGTAAGCAAAGAATTTCGGACATCTATCGTCAATTAGATAGCTCACTAAAAGATAAGGGAACCTCATTTCAACCAAATTCCTCAGGATACTCAGCAGATACCGAGGAAGGAATATTTATTCGTAAGGCACAGTCTGAGAAACCACTTACCCCTAAGAAAAGAAGTTGGATTATTAGAAAAAGTCAAGAGAAAATAAAGAAGTCACAACCAAAAGGAGTGATGATTAATAAGGAAACTCAGAAAATGGGCACTAACCCACCATGGGAAGATAAATTAGATAAACAATGGGCAAATCTCTACATGTTAGCCACTATAGCAGTAAATGCTAACTTATAGTTGAACCGCCAAACCAGTACTAGCACCCATGCTACCTTTGAGCCAGAAACTTTAAAGAAACTTCGCCCATGAGATAACAAGTTAGTAGAGAAAGGAGATAGAATAAACCTTACATAGAAGCATATTATGCATAATATTAAAATAAATTATGGATGCACAACTACTAGTATAATTTGAATTCCTGTTGTAATTTGTAATAGATGCATATATATAAAAGTCGCTATGTTCGCCGTTTTAATCAATTTGTTTTTATAATCGTACTTAAATAATTGTATTAAATATTAGCATGTGATAATTAATAATTGATAGATACAGATGGAACACGCTGGTAATGAACCAGTTAACGAGGGTAACCAATATGCACAAATCCATGAAGTTCAATTTTTAAATAGGCAAGATATAGAGAACATCATTGCTCAGGGAATAGCCAACGCTATTACAGCAATCATTGCTGCTGCCCGAAATCTAGTTGAACCTCAACCAATTATTCCTAGCAAACGTACTCATGAAGAGAACTTCAGTAATAGCATAAATGGAGGCGGCAACATTAATAATAATGATAATGATGTAGTGCAAGCCCCAATTCTTAAGAGAATGAAAGCTGCAATGCCTGGTTGCACTTGTTAGTGCATTCATCTGTCGACTTCGTCTTATATCGAGTCTTGGTTGTGTTGCGGATCTGAACGAGCATGAAGTCATCTTTAAGAATGATGACATCACATGTGTGACATCAAGGATGACATCACAACAATGACATCATCACATCATATGATCAGAATTGATAGATCTCGCTTGAAAGTCAAACATATGAGAGTTTCGCTTGAATTAGTTTTAGGAGGTTTCGCTTGAACAGGAACATATGATTTCAAGCGAAACATAGAGCAATATATATAGGGTTGTTGTGTTATCATTTGTAACAGTTCGTGAATTCCATACCGAGGTGCTGCCGGTGTGAAGACTGATTGTAGTTGCTAGTATATCAATATAATTAGTGTTTAAAGTGATAAGCAAGCTGTTTCGACGTCAGTTTCTTATTTTCCGCATCTGAAACTGATAAAATCTCTTCTGAACGACTCGTTTGGGTCACAAACCGATCCTACAAGTGGTATCCGAGCTCAGGAGGCAGAGATCTTGAAAAAACAGCCTGTTTTCATCACTTTTTCTAATTTCTACACCATTCTTTTTCAAATTTGAAAAATTTTCACGGTTAAAAACGGTTCAAATTCACATATCTTGTGCGTAATCATGTATTAATGAATCCTGGAAAGTTTCAGCGTTAAATTCGACTTAAAACTGGTTAAAATCATACTTTCCCTTGAAATTCTGTTCGAAATGCTGATGTCACTGTGAGTCTCGCTTGAAATTTGGTGTTGTTTGAAGCGAAACACCAGCTTTCGCTTGAAATTGAACTTTCGCTTGAGTTTATATCGTGACTTTCGCTTGAATATGACACACCACTTGAAACAACACACCGTTTGAAAGTGTATTGTGATATAGGTTCAGTTCACGTGATCAGTATAAACAAATGTGTTGTTGTCAGGCCATTTAATACATTTGAGATAATCATTGAATTGCATGTGAGACATAAATTCGGTTTGCATGTGACAGATTATCACGAGAATTGATGTTGTTTTGATAAAGTGATTATCAAACCATGTGTTGAAAGATAAAGTGTGTCAGTTGGTTTTATTCAAGGATTACGTGTGATAAATCAAAGGTTATCAGTCCACTTTTAATAATCGTCCCAATGCATGTGTAAGATAAAGCGGCCCAATCAGATTTATTCACACTTAAAGTTTGTCGGTTTAGTGGATTTAGTGGCCTAATCAATTTGTTTCATCAGTGTTGGGCCATTGATTGTTGTCAGGCTACTAAGTCACCAGAGCATTGTTTGTGTCAGCCCACTAATTGATCGGCCCAATCAGATTGGTTGAACAGATTGTTTTGGAAAAATGGAAGTGGTCTTTGATGAAAAAGAAAACCATGAGCTTGAAAGGATAAATGATTGGTATCGAGGGTATTTCAGTAGTCATTATCAAGGTTTGTCCAAGAATGTTTGGGTTAACCGGTTCAATTGTTTTCAGTGTAAGAAAGATGAAAAATTAGATGATCTGGAGAAGCGATTTGATAATTTTTGATTGACCATTTGAAAGAAAACAAGATAATGATATCAGAATCTGAAATAGTATCAAAGTTTGCTAATGGATTACCAGCTGAATGGGATGATTTTTTGGAAAATCTAAGAAAAAATTCTAGTTTTTCAAAATTATCTTTAAGTAAATTCATCAGTAAACTTACAACACATATGAATGATAATGAAGAGAAAAAGAAAGGGTTGTTGAATAGGATAGAAAATAATTTGAAAAAATTAAGTTTGGATGTGGTTGTAGAATTGAACAAAAGAGTCTGTGTGTGTCTTAGTGCAAAAGATGTTATGAAATATGATATGAAGAGGGGTTGTTATATTGATGAGAATGCGAATCCTCTTGATTTCGTTAAAATCTTTTGTGCAGGAACATACAAAACAGAGACAGAGCAAGTTACAAAGAATGAAGAATCTGTGAAGCTTGGATCTTCAAGTTCAGAATCAGTGTGCTCTAAATGTGACAACTTTAAGGCTGATAATGAAAAACTCTTGAAAGATACAGAAAGTTTGACATTGGAAGTCAAAAAGTTGAAGGATGAGAAGCAAGTTGATATTAACCAGATTCTTATGTTGCAGGGAAATTGTGAAAAGCTTAAATCTGAAAATGTTAAACTGTTAAATAACTTGAACAGTTTGACATCAGAAAACAAAACTTTTGAAGAAAAAATTAAAAGTTTTGAAAATGAAAAATCAAAGATTGAAAAAGTTTTTCAAAGTCAAATAAAAATTTTAGAAGATGAAAGAGATATGTTTGGTAAAAACAATCTTGAAAAACAAATTGCAATCAATTCTCATCTTGAAAAGATTATTCGACTTGAAATAGAGGCAGAAGGTGCTCAAAAGAAAATCAATGAATGGGAAGAAAAGTTGAAGGTTTTTGTGAATACTTCAACTATTCCTTGCCCAAAACCTTTAAATTCTGTTCCAATAAGTGACGATGTCACAAACTATGACGAAGTCATAGTTGAAGATTGTGATGAAAAATCTGATGATGAAAACGAAAAAATTGAAAAAAAGAATTTGTTTTTGAAATTAAAAGAAAAATTTCAAGAAACTGTTCCGCAATCAACTGAAAAGGGAGAATGCTCTAAGCAAAAACCTTTGAAGAAGAAAGTGGAACAAAAACAGAAAGAGAAAATTTTGAAAAATGTTCAAAAAGAAAATAAAAGTTCATCAGATCAATCATCCAATCGCAATCAAAAATTACAAAAAGTAAAAATTCAAAATTCAAAAATTGTTGGTAATGAGTGGTGCAGGTCGGACCACAGAGCTCAAAGGCCAAATCCAGCAAACAAGAGGAGGAAAGATTATCACCAAGCCAAACAGTGCTTTGATCTAAATGTTTGGACTAAAAATGGTGATTGGTACGATAACAGAGTGTGTTACAGATGCGGTTATCAAGGACACATTGCTGTTAACTGCCAGAGTTGGAGGTTTGAGTCAAGGAGATGCTTTAACTGCAACATCATTGGCCATATTGCTAGAGATTGCTCTATGAGATCGATGAGAAGATCGAGGGCTGAATCTCAGAAGCAGGTGAAGAAACCAGTCAATGTCAAGCCCAAAGAACAGAAGATTCAAGAACCTAAAGTTCAAGAAAAGAAAGTGAAGCTTTCTCAGGGGCAAAAAGACAGACTGAGGAAGAAGAGGAAGAAGGCCAGAGAGTATCTGGAAAAGATTTTGTCCTCGGATACAACTGGTAAAACAGATAAAAGTTCTGATAAATCGTCTTGCTCACCAAAGAACAACAAATCAAGCAAAACGCATTCATCAGATACAAATCTGAGGACGAAAGAGGGAAAGAAGAAGAAGAAAGTTTGTGGTGATGAATCTGTTTCTTCGGAAACAAAGGAGCCACATGTTGGCGATGAATCTGGCTCATCAAAGTCAGACAAGCCACATTCAGGCAATGAATCTGGTATGGTAAAACCAGAAGAGCCATGTGTTGAGGTAAAAAATGAGAATTCTGGTCTAACAATGGATGATGCAAATTTTCCACCATTGTTGAACAAGAATTCAAAATCACCCAAGGACCGTCAGGCTTGGGTGAATCTGTTCAAATGAAAAACCTGACTTGCCAGAGTTCCCAGGTTGGTAAGCGTGGAACATGAATCGGCATATTTCTTGAGAAATTCACTTCGGTGATATTTCAAACTTACAAGTGGTAAATCAGGGACATTAAGTTGTACTTGATTTTCTACAAGTGATGTTAGTGGATTGATCTTACAAATGTTAGTTTTTACAAGTGGTTGAAAGAACAAGTTGATGAAACCCCATGTTTGAGTAATGACTTACAAAACTAATTTTCCGGAAAAACCATTTTGATTAAAATAAACTTAAGTGTTTTGAAATCACTATGGGAAAATGTTTTGTTGTCAGGGGGAGTTCTGATTGTTTATGCCAAGAGGATGGCGAATTGAAGCGATTCGATATCAGTTGTCATTTTATTGTACAGTTTATTTTCAAATTTTCCCAGAAAATCAAAATTGAGATATATTTTGATTTTAGGGGGAGTAAAAAATTTTTTAAAAATTAGAAAATTTGAAAATTACAAAAACATTGAAAAAAATGCAAAAATGAGTTTTGTTGTGAAAAAGAGGAAATGATAGTAGATCAGTTGGACTGTCACAACATGCTAAAGAAATGAAGAGATAAAATGTGATAAGCGATCTCACTAAAGATGTGACGGTAGGCTCAGCTAGACTAGTAGATTTGCGATAACGATACAAACCTAAAATGAAAAAGCCTAGTTCTAGTGGGAAACATGATTGAAAGCATAGTACTTAGTTTTGTCCTTCTTGATTGTGTGCCTACTCAGTAATCGCTGATTGTCGAAAGACATAAAACTGGTTAAGTTTGTGAACTTTTACAACTTTGCTAAAAATTCGCTGTGATTGTGCATTTCATTTTGCAAAGATTTAAACTTGTCTTATTTCTTTATTTTGTTTAAGCATTGGACATCCTCTGCGTATACGTGAGTATCGACCTGGATGTTATTGCCTAAACGTTCTGCTTTATTTTCTTTGGTGTTTCGTTTAAGCTTTGGATCACCTCTGCGTATACGGAAGTATCGACCTGGTGGTTAAAGCCTAAACAACTTCAACTTGTTTTATTTTTCTTATTTTGTTTAAACATTGGACTTTCTCTGGGTATACGGAAGTATCAACCTGATTGTTAATGTTTAAACATTCTGCTTTATTTTCGCACAAATCACAGTTGATAAAAGTTTAAAGGCATTACTTGAGTTAGTGTATTGCATGATGAGGGGATATGCTGAGATCGTGGGGTCCATAAGAACTTAGTGCAATATTAATATACCTTAACGTATCGGTAAGCATTTCAAAAGTTTTTAGATTGAGTTTAAATGGACAAATATATCGTCAATCTATGTGAATCGTTTAGAACTGAAAATGTTTAAAGCTTAACGGTGCTAGTGATTTGCCTCAAAAACTGATATGATCCTCTTTCGCAAACTCGCAAAAAATAGTGTCTGTAAATATTTCTTTACTGCATTCCTTTGTTATAAAAAATCCAAAAAGATTTTCAGTGTGTTTTAGCATAAATTTTGAAAAAAAAAATACAAAAAGATTTTCGACAACTGATGTTGGATAGCTGATTTTCAAAATTTCAAGTGCTGAACAGGATGAACAGGTTTGGGAGTGTGAGTTTAACAGAAGAAATTTGTTTTGAGAAAGAAAAGTTTGATTAGTTAATCGAGATCATTAATTTGAACTTGATGTAACTATTACTAGTAAGTTTTTCTTATTGATTTAAGTGAAAACTTATGTGGTGGTGAGAAAATTTATGCAGGAGATGAACTGAACAGAGTTAAAGCCAGGGATTGATCTCAAGGTGATAGCTAATTCCAGATGGCGATCCCATCATGATGAGAGGGGGAGTCTGACGAGGTTAGAGCCAAAGAGAAGATCCTGGTATATGCTAAGAAAGAAAAGATACTGATAAAGACTGAAGATTGAGAATACTCGACACTTAAGACTCGTCAACATCTGAGGGGGAGTCTGTTAGTGCATTCATCTGTCGACTTCGTCTTATATCGAGTCTTGGTTGTGTTGCGGATCTGAACGAGCATGAAGTCATCTTTAAGAATGATGACATCACATGTGTGACATCAAAGATGACATCACAACAATGACATCATCACATCATATGATCAGAATTGATAGATCTCGCTTGAAAGTCAAACATATGAGAGTTTCGCTTGAATTAGTTTTAGGAGGTTTCGCTTGAACAGAAACATATGATTTCAAGCGAAACATAGAGCAATATATATAGGGTTGTTGTGTTATCATTTGTAACAGTTCGTGAATTCCATACCGAGGTGCTGCCGGTGTGAAGACTGATTGTAGTTGCTAGTATATCAATATAATCAGTGTTTAAAGTGATAAGCAAGCTGTTTCGACATCAGTTTCTTATTTTCCGCATCTGAAACTGATAAAATCTCTTCGAAATGACTCGTTTGGGTCACAAACCGATCCTACAGCACTTACAAAGAATTTCTTGCCTGTAAACCTGTTGAATTTGCAGGCAATGAAGGGGCGACTGCTGCACTGCGTTGGTTGGAGAAAACCGAGGCAGTAATTAAAATAAGTAAATGTTCCGAGGAGGATAAAGTCATGTATGCTTCACACCTTTTTAAGGAAGAAGCATTAGAATGGTGGAACACAGTGTTACAAGCTAAGGGAAGCGACATGGCTTATGCCATGAGTTGGGAAGAGTTTAAGCGTCTGATGGAAAGGAAATTTTGCCCAGAATATGAAAAGGAACAAATGGCGAATAAATTTCTGAGCCACTGGATGGTGGATGTTGATTGTCGAGGGTATACTTCAAATTTTTTCGAATATGCTCGAATCGTGCCTACTCTGGGTTCGCCAGAACCGGTACTTATTTCTCGCTATATTTGGGGTTTAATTAGTGAGATCTGTGACATGGTCAAAGCTGCGAGACCCCGCACGATCGATGATGCGGTGGAATTGGCCAACAGTTTGACTGACGGACTGGTGCGTACGCGAGAAGAAAACAGGAAGAAGGAATTGGCCCAGAAAATTACCCAAGGATTTCGTGTAGGTAATACTAGCAATTTCAAGAAAAGAGGAACCGGGCAATCTTCCACTCCGCCGTTCTGCAGGAACTGCAGAAAGAAACATTTTGGAAAATGTAATGAAACCTGTAACTTCTGCAAAGCTATAGGACATCGTGAAGAAGATTGCAGAAGGAAAACAAAGATTTGTTACAACTGTGGAGAAGCTGGGCATTTCAGACCAGAATGCCCTAAATTGGTTAAACCAGTAGATAACAAGGCCAAACCTGCTGAAGGGACTAACAAGAGGAACGTAAGAGCCTTCCAATTGACCACGCAGGAAGCCGAACTAATTCCTGACGTAATAGTTGGTACGTTCCTAGTTCACAACGTTTATGCGAAAGTATTATTCGACTCTGGTGCAAACCAAAGTTTTATAAATACTTCATTCTGCCAAGCTCTTAACCTACACTTAACAAAACTTAGGCAAGTTTTTACAGTAGAAACGGCAGACGGGAACTCTGTTAACATAGATACGGTTTTGCAAAAAGGAAATATAGAACTTTTAGGCCATACATTTTCTGCAAACCTATTACCCATGAATTTAGCTGGATTCGATTTCGTGTTAGGAATGGATTGGTTAGTAGCCAACCATGCTCGAATCCTTTGTGATAAGAACTCCATAGAAATACGTGCACCCACGGGAGAAGTAATTATGATTACAGGGGATAAGCCGCGTAAACCCATGAAGTTCATTTCAGTAATGAAAGTAGCTAGTTATGAACGAAAGCAAGGAATAGTGTATATGATTTCGGTAATCATCAGCCCAATGGCCACCGGCACCCAAGTTAAACCGGTTCGAGGCCTAAAGTGCTCGGGTTCGAATCCTGCTTGCAGGCTCTTCGCTCCCCTCGAAACGGCTGGGTAGTCACCGCCAGGCAGCGTTGCCGGGTCGCTAGCTTGGGGAGGGAGATCCCTCCCGCGGTCAGGGGTACCTTGCAATTACCCTTTTTTTTGTGAACAAGGAAAAAGTGCCGTGTAGCACTACAAGCTTGAGGAAGTGGCTCAATAAAATAAAGAAACATGTTTTTTGTAAAACAAGGGATTTCCGCGAGAAATCACCTTTATTGTAAATTATGGGTGAAATTCCCAATTTGTGAAATAAATAAATTGGGCATTTTCAAGTTTTAAACGATCCTGTTAAAAATTCCGCTGCCAACATAATGATAACCACAGATTTCTGTCCCGCGGCTCCTGGAACGGGTAAAACCAGGCCGGGGGCCGTGACACTTCCGCTGCAAATCGGGGTGTGACATCCGTAATGCATGTCAAGGCTCTGCCTGACTCAGTCATTGGAGTTCTGTCTCGAGTTGTACGGTTAATGTGATTTGGGTTATTTTACTAACACTTGTGCACTGTTTAATTTTAATAGATAATAACCAGGAGATTCACCAGGAAGCTACAATAGTATCACCTAAGTTAACAATGTGAGTCATTCTCTTTTTGTAAACCTTTTATACAAACCTCAAATGTTTTCAATTATAATTAACAGTGATTGAGTCTATGTATTCTACAATTTCTGCCGGTATATTGGGGTTTTGTATACATTATTTGGAATCCGTTACTATTGGACAAAGAGTTAGCCAATGAGTAGCATGACCCACAAGTCAGGATTGACAATACTGAATGAGTAACTGTGTGGATATAAACATTGTAATCGCTCTGAATACTGTGAAATTATAAAAGCTGTTTTGATTAAACTGGGATGCACTCGCCAGTATTTCTTGATGATAAAACCATTTTAAAATGCATTTCAGGTAACTTAATGTGAAGCCATTAGAAGCCAGCTGGAGAGCACTAAAAGCTTAAAGTTGTGGCTATAAAAGTTACAAAATAAAGAAAAGGAGTTTATGTTTTTAATAATTAGGGTTTATCCATACAAATGTATTGTCAAATGAAACTTGGGTTTTATCCCATTTATTATTATAAAAATTTGGTGTTTAACTCTGATAAAAATATTTCCTAACTACGGTCCTGATGTGTAAATTCCGCTGCCAAATTAATAAACACCGATACCATCTGACTGGCCCGCGGCCGCCCGCTCCCGGGGTGGGGTCGGGGGCTGTGACACAAACATTTATGTGAAAGGGTGTACGTGGAAGGAGTAGACCGTGTTCTCCAAGTTCAATAATTGCTATAAATAGAAGTAATTGAGAACACTTTCAAACTGCTCAACTTTTCTTCCTCTTTCTCGCTATCCTTATCTGTCTCTTCTATAATCTATTTCTTTTAATATTTCACCTATAATACTCTAAAGCCCTGCCCCGTTTTAAGTGTTTTAACCTATGATCACTGATTCGATACCCTGCCCGATTGATCTTGAACCAATCAACTGATGCCAAAGCGCTGCCTGATAAAGGCTATGCTCTGTAAACTAAGTTGGAGTTCTGTCTTGTTATGTATTAATTAAGTTGAATTGGGTTATTACACTAAACATGAGTGCATTATATATTTTATTAAATAACTCAAGAGTTATGCCCAACATTATACCAGTAGGCTTTTAGTTGAACCCTAAATGTTACAAAGTGAGTCATTCTCCTTTTTCTCACATTATTGTGTGACGTTATTTACAATGCTTTGCAAACCTCTAAATGTTTTCATTAGACCTATATTTTAACCTTAACTATCATTAAACATTAAAAAAAGTTTATATACATTTTATATGGTATAGGCATTATAATTAATTACTATTTAAATACTGAGTAGGTATTATAAACAATGTATATCATAATAAAATTTAACGATATATGTAAAATATATATTTTACTTTTAATATACTAAGATGTACATCGGGAATTATATTTTAAATCTTAGTCACGTTAATAATATCACAATTATTTAATTAATATATTATATTTAATAAAGTTATAACTACTAGTTTGACAGAAAATGATATATTTCATTTTCTGGGCTAATTTGTTTTGTGCCATAGAAAATATATTTAACAAAGTGATATCATGGGTTTTATAGTGTATACTTTATATATAAATGTATACACTACTAGTTTAGCGTCACTAGTTGAAAGAATGATCAACAGTGATATGACCACAGTAACTAGTTGAAAGAATGATCAACAGTGTTATGACCACAGTTACTAGTTGAAATAATGATCAACAGTGATAGGACCACAATCACTAGTTGAAAGAATGATCAACAGTGATATGACCTGTCACACCCTGATATTTACAGCACAGCCCAGTGGGACCGGTGGGGAGTATCGTGACGTAAGACTGAAAGAATCAAAGTGGAATACAAGTGGAAGCCTCATCGATGTGAAACATGCTGCTTGTTCGGCCAAGATAACACAACATGTCCCAAGTCTAGTAATGTCAAAGCGAAGCAAGTTATAATTGATGATGAGGCGTTCATTACTGACAAGAGAAAGATTGCCAAACATGGTTTTCCTCAAATGAAACAAAGTCTAAATTCTTGTACAAGCATAAAGTGAATTCAGCAGGGGCCAATTCTTCGGGTGTAAAGGGTCAATCTGATTCAAAAGAGAAGCCGAGTAATGTGAAGGTGCAAAAAAAGTTCGAGATCCTAGCTAATGTTAAAGAGAATCCTAGTATTGTGAATGAGCAACAACCACAAGAGGATCCTGTTTATGAGAAGGTGGAGGGGGAAGGCTATAAAATGTCTAGTCAAAACTCAAAGAAGGTTGATAAGAGTAATGCTGAGGACGAGGGTTTCATTGATTCTCTCCAAACTGAGATTTCGAGTTTCATGAATGCGGATACGAAGGAAGGAGTTTCTGAGGGGGCAAGCACTCCCGTTGACATGGGTTTTTATGGATAGCATAGCCTCTTGGAATATAAGGGGCTTGAACCGGCCCCTGAAACAAAGAGACGTTCATCAAATAGTTACTGAAAATCATCTGAGTGTTTGCGCCATTTTGAAATCCCATGTTGAGGTCTCAAAACTTTCTAAGGTTTGTCGTGGTGTGTTTAAAAAGTGGGAGTGGACTTCTAATGGAGGGGTTTGTAACAGAGGTACCAGAATTATTGTGGGATGGAACAATGAGATTGTTGACCTTATGGTTTTAACTCAGACTGATCAGGTCATGCACGTCCAACTTATCTCCAAGATTGATTCAAAAACTCTTTTCTGTTCTTTTGTTTATGCAAAGAATACGTACCAGGACAGAAGAGTGCTATGGCAGGACTTGTGTAAGCATAAGCAAATTATGCATGATCAGCCGTGGATTGTTGTGGGAGATTTTAATTCAGCCCTTTACGTGGATGACTATCTTTATGGCACCTCTACTCCATCGATAGGTATGCGTGAATTTTTCGAATGTGTCCAATACAATGAGCTATTAGATATTCAAGGCCATGGGTTACACTTTACTTAGAATCAAAAGCCAAGGAAAGGGGTGGGCATTCTAAAGAAGATTGATCGGGTCATGGGTAATGTGAAGTTTTTAGACATGGTTTCGAATGCTCATGTTTTATACCATCCTTATTCTGTCTCGGATCATACTCCTTGTATTCTAAAAATGAATGGTGAGACTCGAGTGAAGCCTAAACCTTTCAAGTTTGCAAATTTTATTACTGCGAAAGATGGGTTCAAAGCTTGTGTAGCCGATGAATGGGGTAAAAGAGTGGAGGGCATACCTATGTTTTCAGTAGTAAAAAAACTTCGGAATTTGAAGAATCCTTTGAGGAAGCTCCTATACCAACAAGGAAATTTGCACAACAAGGTGAAAGAGCTAAGGCATAATCTGGATGAAATTCAAAAACAAATTGATTTGAACCCTTTAGACGCTGATCTCAGGGACATGGAGACTAAATTCATTAAGGAGTTTCATAGTGCAGCATATGATGAGGAATCTTTTTTGAAGCAAAAGGCAAAGGTTGAGTGGCTTTGTGCAAGAGATGGCAACACTACTTATTTTCACAATTATGTTAAAAGCAGGGATGCTAGGAGTAAAATTGATAACATTAAGCATGCTACAGGTAATCATTTTGAGGGAACGGGTGTTGAAGCTGCTTTGGTTGATCATTATGCAACCTTCTTGGGTAAAGAGGATAAGGTGGATGAGTTGAATATGGAGAATCTCTTTGCTAATGTCATAAACCCAGATGCGGCTGTCCAGATGGTTCGCCAAGTTACGCGTGAAGAGGTTAAAGCTACAATGTTCAGCATTGGAGAAAATAAGGCCCCAGGTCCTGATGGTTATATGTTGGTGTTCTTTAAGAAATCATGGGATATTGTTGGAGAGGAGGTGACAACAGCCATTATTCAGTTTTTTTGATAATGGCAAACTTCTCCAGCAAGTGAACCATACAATAATTGCGCTGGTCCCTAATGTCCCTACTCCAAATTCGGTTCTCGAATACAGGCCTATCTCATGTTGCAATGTAATTTTTAAATGTATCAGCAACATTTTGACGGATAGAATAAAGGGTAGCTTGGGAAACTTGGTCGATATAAATCAGTCTGCTTTTGTGCCAAGTCGAAAGATCTCTGATAATATCCTTCTAACTCAGGAGCTTATGCATAACTATCATCTTAGCAGAGGCAAACCAAGATGTGCGTTTAAAATTGATATCCAGAAAACTTATGATACGGTAAGCTGGTCATTTCTTAAAACTATTCTAATTGGTTTTGGATTCCCTCAAAAAAATGGTTGATTGGATTATGACATGTGTGACCACTGTGTCTTATTCGCTAAGTATCAATTGGAACTTGAGTGGATATTTCAAAGGTAAACGGGGTTTAAGACAAGGAGATCCCATGTCCCCATACCTGTTCACTTTAGTTATGGAAGTCCTCTCATTGTTATTACATCAAGCAGCTGATTTAAATCCAGCTTTTAGATACCATGCTCAGTGCAAAAAATAGAAGATCATTAACGTATCTTTTGTTGATGATTTGTTTCTGTTCGTGAATGCCGACCCGGTCTCAGTTGGGGTTATGAGGGATGCTTTGAATCATTTTACTCGAGTCTCAGGGTTAACGCCGAATCTGGCCAAATGCACTGCTTATTTTGGTAGCGTTCCTCAACCGGACAAACAGGAAATTCTAACTCTTATGCCGTTTAAAGAGGGAGATCTTCCAGTTCGGTATCTAGGTGTCCCTTTAATCTCCTCTAAGCTGATGTATAAAGATTGCAAGATTCTTGAGGATCGAGTGGATAAAAAGATAGATAATTGGATGACTAAGTCTTTATCTTTTGCAGGGAGGCTTCAGTTGATTAAATCTGTTATGTTGGCTATGCATATCTACTGGGCTTCTGTTTTCATGCTCCTGGCTCGTATAATCGGTGACATAGAAAAAAGAATGCGCAATTTTTTGTGGAGTGGAGGTCCGAATCTGGTTGCCAAACCAAAAGTCGCTTGGAAGAGTGTCTGTTTGCCTAAGTTCGAGGAAGGTTTGGGGATTAGAAGCATTTCGGATGTTAACAAAGCACTGCTAACGAATCATATATGGAGTCTTCTCGTTGAGCGATAATCTCTTTGGTTTAAATGGGTTCACTCCTATAGGATAAAAGGTAAGAATTTCTGGGAAATCCCATGTCGAGGTAGCTTGAGTTGGGGGTGGAGTAAAATCCTTTCTATTCAAACAACGATACGTCCATTCATATGGTACGCTATACGTGATGGCCGTCAAGCTAATGCATGGAATGATAATTGGTGTGCATGTAGTCCTCTACGTGATTTCATTACTCCTAGACGAATTCATAGTGTTGGTTTTAGTATGCAGACTACAGTATCAGATCTTGTTGATGACCAAAGTACTTGGAAGTGGCCGATGGCTTGGTATGATCTTTTTCCGGTTCTGAATAACTTAGATCCTCCTATCCTTGATCAAAACGTCACAGACCATCTGGTTTGGAAAGATAGACAAGGCATTCAAAGGCATTTTAGTTCTGGTGAGGTCTGGAATAACATCCGTAGGCGGGGTGAGGAGGTTTCTTGGGTGGATTTGGTGTGGTTTGGTCAATGTATCCCAAGGCATTCATTTCATATGTGGTTGGTGATCAAGAACAAACTTAAAACTCAAGACAGACTGGGTGTTTGGGATGCGGGGAGTGCAACTAACCTTAATCTTTTGTGTTGTCCGCTTTGCAGATATGATAAAGATTCTTGTGACCACCTGTTCTTCCAATGCCCTTTCGCGATGCAAGTATGGCATCTGGTAAAAGACATGGCATACATTGACAGGGTTGACGCTAGTTGGGTCTCTATTATGGCTTAGCTTGAGCAACATGCTAGGTTGAAGAGTGAAGAAAGCATTGTTAGTAAACTGGTGGTGACAGCTTCTACATACTTTATTTGGCAAGAAAGAAACAATAGACTTTTCTCTCAAAATCAGCATAGTGCTTCCACGATTCTAATATCGTTCTACATACGGTGAGACTTAAATTGATGTCTTTCAACGTCGGAAGGAATACCAGGAACCCTTTGCTGCTTGAGAGATGGAAGACCCAAGTGAAGATATTGAACATCGATTCGGGCTAGTGTTTGTAGTCTAGGTTGTTTTGCTTGTTTCCATTGTTTGGGCTTGGTCTGTTTTCTTGGTTGTTTTATTTGGCCTTTTTGGGGATGTTGTCTTTGGTTTGGCTTAGTCTTGGTATGCCAAGTCTAGCTCTAGTGTGTCACTCTGGCACACTCGTGTTATTCTTTTATTAATTTATAATATTCACCGGGGTAACCCTTTACCCAAAAAAAATCATACACAAAATAGCACAGTAGAAGTCTCGGAATATAAAATATTATTACAAACTCAATTGTCCGAAAATACCAAAGTAATAAATACAGGTGAGCTTGTAATAAGAATCCACAGGCGGATCATTATATACAAAAGAAGTTTAACAGACTAATAGGCTTATGCAAAGGAGTTGCAAATTCATCTTCTAGCAATACCGAGCAGCTTCCAGCCTATTTACGTATTTGCACCTGTAACTTAGTCTTTTGAAAATACGTCAGTTTTCACTGGTAAATACAATCAACCAACACATTTTGAAAGCATTTTCAAAAATTTATTTAGGTGCACAAGGCATGAAAAATCTTTTATAACTTGGGACAAACTATATGTCATCTTATCAATTTTACATAACTTGACAATACATATAGGGCCCGGAAACTATGCTGGTTCATGATTAACCGACACACCACTTATTCCCTTATTGGGAATACCCATATTGGGAAAACCCTTATCGGGTTATATAAAAATATTTTAATAAGCATTAGCATATGTCAGGTGTATGCCTACACCCCGCGCTTAGATCGTGCCCACTTAAAAATAAAATGAGCCGAGGATATCCAGTACACGGTCACGTTAACCCCAATGTTTAAGTCAAACAATACGAATTAAAACGGGTTATTTGAATTTCCTGACACATTGGTCTTCGAATCCCATACCCGACCATGCGGTAAATTTTTATACCGTATCCCAAGCTCGTATAGGGGAAATAGGTTAAGAGTATTTACCTGAGCTAGCTCTCGTCTTAAAATGCAAGAATTATAACAACTCAGCCGTATTGAATTAAGTAAGCATAGGTAACAATTTACCGGAAGGCTCTAGTCTGGAATGATGGTATAAATAACCAATTAGAATGCTAACGGGTCTTATTTAAGTCATAGACTTAGACCGGCTAGCTTAAATGATCAAAAACGGTACAATACGCTAGATTAAGCGATGACCGGAATAGTGTAACATCTCAATTTTTTTAAACTAAAGTATATAAAACTTACATTATTAAACGGGTAAGTTGACTGTTAGAAATATAAAGTACCTAGACGTGCCTAGGAACCGTTTAATAATTAAATTATAAAAATACGTTATATTTGAACTTACTCCATTTTTAATGAAACTTGGGTCAAAATGTAGACAAATATATTCTCGTTCTAATAACATATTCATTGTTTTGTAAAACGTAATATTTTAGAAGTTATAAGCGCCAAATAAGTGGAGCAGCTGAATTGAATATAATATATATAAATAATAAAATAATAAAATAATAATAAAATTAAACTAAACTAAAAATGCATGTGCGCTACGTGTATGTGCATGTTAGAAGGAATTAACTGAATTCATTTAATGTAAGTGTACAGTGTGTATGTGTAGGACTTCAACAAAAAAAAAGAATCTCAATTTTGTGTGGCCAACAAGTTAAGTTTTCAACTATATATATGCACGGACATAAGGATTGAAAGAAAAACTGCTCAAACTTTCTTCTGTTCTCTCTAGATATCGCACACCCCCTCTCTCTTTCTAGATAATATTCAATTTTTATTAGTAAATTTCCCCTAAATACTACAAAGCTGTCACACCCCCAAAATACCACATGCGGAAATCCCCGCGAGGCGTGTGACGCACCAGGATCCAAGCCACCAATCACATTGAACTCATAAATTTATTTAAATAAAACTTTCCTTCATTAACATAAAGTGTTAAAAACGTCACATGTCATTCATTGTATACAGCGGAAGCATAATTCATTTGTTTAGGTGTTTCGTAAAAGAAAACATGTGTGCATAAACCATTAAGCTTGTATTGTGATTCCATGTATCTCGACCCATGACCACTCCAGCCTCCCAGACAGCAAGTTCCAAATGATATAAGCCTATAGACCTGCAAGCATGCAGACAAGTGTGTCAGACGACGCTGGTGAGTTCAAGGTTTTGTTAACGTGTTTTGTTACCAGATGTATGTTAAGCCAATTCAACGTTGTGATATGATGCTGTTTATGACTTGTTGAGATACCCTAGGGAGTGTGCCCATATGTATCCAGGAAGTGTGTCCCTTAATAACCTGGAAGTGTGTCCAGTCCCCAATGCCCCTAACCAAGCATTGGTAATGATGCCCAGATAATTACTTCGCGCCCGTCCTTACGGCCCGGTGCGAGGTATCAAACCTAATAGCGCTATCAACTAATTACCCCATTGCCCTACAGGCAATCCGATAATGATAGATTCCATGTTCAATAACCAAAACCCAATTTAACTGTTTACCCAAGATTCTCTTCCAAATGTTTACCAGATGTCCCAAACCACCGGGACGCATGCTTAGAAAAGTGCAGTGAACTCACCTGAGATTGCTCGGTTTGTTAATCTACTTTACCAGTTCCCAGTTGGTCAACCAAACCCTACCGTGGTTACCAAAGATAATCAGTTTCGAAATCATTCATGTCATACATCAACATACAGTAATTCACGCACGATTACACATAATGCTCTTATCATAAAATCATGGCATGACATGTATCGGTACTTAATTTGAAACAACTAGCATACACAACCCTTTATTCCAATTAACATTCTCAGTTAAGTAATTCAATGATAACATATGCGACCCACTATTGATTTTCAGTTCCCAAAGTCTAGTCACGCAGGTTCACATACACATGTAGAGTTAACACTTTATCCTCATGCCACAATAATGACCTCTCACATGGTCCCGACACTTGATGTCATTGTATTGACATGATAAAGGAATAAAATCATATTCAAATGAAACAGGATGATTCTTATCATCACAACCGCCAACCATACTCAAAATATCCTCTTAGTGGGCCACTAACTATGTGTTAATTTTTGAATCTAACTAAGCCATGTGATGACCTGTCAGACATTAATTCTCACACTTGAATACATAATGAATAATATAAAATTAGTGGCCTACAAAGATTACATGTGTATAGTATGATGATATGATTAGGTCAATTAACAAAACGACAACTTCATGCGATATATATCAACTGCAGCCGCCAAATATTATCAAGTGGGGCCGAGATGTGGTGCGACAAAATGCCAGGTTTCGTCAAAGGGAGTAAACCGGCGAACCTCCAACGACTGTTAAACATGTTCAAACCCTATTATTACTTATAACTATTATGGCTCAGTTATATTATTCAACCAAGTTAAACAATACTAAATTCTATGGTACTCATCATTTTGTTACATGATATCAACATAATCTTTACAACAGTGGTAGTTGTCTAGTCGATTGGTTATCATCAGCACTAAGTGATTATTCTTATCATTAATACAAATCGTTTCCTTCATATCATTCTTTCTCATATATAAAAGAACATGCAGAACAATCCCATAATAAACAACATACTAGAGGTTTACTAATCAAGATCTTGACAATCCCATATCATGCGAACGGTGATACACAATTCATCAGACAACCAAGTTTTAATATAACAATCCATACACATAACACATACTTGGCAATATAAGTTTTGATTCAGAACGTAAGGAAAGGTTATACTAACCGAATGACTTAATAATCCGGCGTACAGCTTCAGGGGGGGGGGGGGGGGGGGGGTATAGTGCTTGCCGTCGTGATCCAAGGTGAGGGGAAAACCTTAGGGTTTATGACTTTGTGATAAAAGTTTTATCTAATCTAGATCCATAATACGTGTTCATATATATTTGCAAAGGTTTGGGGCGGTGGAATTCTTGACCGATCTGGGCCAAGCCCACACACTTGACTTTTGTAAACAACCTAAATTAATGGGCTTATTTCAATATATATTAATGGGTTGGCTTTAGTCTATTTGGGGTGCGGCCCTAGGCCCAATCATGTATAGCTAGTACTCGAGCCAAACCCATATGATTTTCGTTTACGTTTAAGCGTAACAAGTAACAAACGTTCACCGCAACGTGTGGTAACGCATTGCGTAAAAGAAAATACAAGATTAAAAGTTACGAGGTTAGACGACACTAACCTTGAAGGTTCGGGTTGTCACAAAAGCCCTGTCCCGTTTTAAGGGTTTTAGCCCCTGATCACTGAGTCGATACCCTGTTCGATTGATTTAGGAACCACCAACGCATGTCAAGGCTCTGTCCGACTAAGTACGTTGGGGTTCTGTCTCGTGACGTATTGATAAAGTTGAATTTGGTTACTATACTTAACGCGAGTGCATTATATATTTTATTAAAAAGCTCAGGAGTTATACCCAAGATTATACTATGAGGCTTTTAGTTGAACCCTAAAGTTACAAAGTGAGTCATTTTTCTTTTTATCACTTTTTTGTGATACAGTTATATTCAAAAATGTTTTCCAAAATCCTAAATGTTTATCAGTTATACTTACAATGATTAAATTTTTGTATTCTGCAATAGCTGCCGGTATGGGAGGTTTTATAACATTACTTGACACTTGTTACTATGGGCCAACGAGTTAGCCAATAGTAGCACAAATATGGTTTAATATGATTTAGTGGAGGCATGAACATTTAATGCCATATATTAGTATTTATAATAATATATTTAAACCTTTATTTATGGCCTTGTTATTTAAAAATAGTATTATATTTAATGTTTAAATATGATTTAAATATTATAATATTTAATATATTATAAATTATATTATAAACTAAAAACTTTAATGTCTATCATAATAAAATTAAACGATATATATTATTTAACTTTTAATATACTAAGATATATATCGTCAGATTTAAATATTATATTTAATATTTAAAATGATACATTATAACCCTTATAGGTATAATATATAAACATTAATGTATATCTTAAATGATATATATTTATCGTTTAAAATATTAAGATGTACATTGGGAATGATATTTTAAATCTTAGTCCCGTTAATATATTAAATGATAATATCATAATTATTTAATTAATATATTATATTTAATAAAGTTATAACTATTAGTTTGACAGAAAATGATATATTTCATTTTCTGGGCAGATTTGTTCTATGCCATAGAAAATATATTTGACAAAGTGATAAAATGAGTTTTATAGTATATATATATATATATATATATATATATATATATATATATAAATGTATACACTACTAGTGCACAGTCACCAAAGATGTGACATGAACCATTACTGTTGGGTGACAGGACCCAAAGTAATATGACTAAAATCACTAGTTGAGAGAATGATCAACAGTGATATAACCAGAGTCACTAGTTGAGAGAATGATCAACAGTGATAGGACCAGAGTCACTAGTTGAGAGAATGATCAACAGTAATACGACCACAGTCACTAGTTGAAAGAATGATCAACAGTGATACGACCACCGTCACGGGAATCGTCTAGTGACAGATGCCTTTGAATAATAGTAAGATATAATTACTTGATAAACTTCACTATTGGACGAAAGTGAGCTAATGAGTGATATGACCACTGTCACATCGGAAGTGCCATCATGTGACAAATACTGATTAAGTTTTGGGTAAATATAAACAAATGTAAAAACCCTTAATGTTGTAAAGTTTAACAATATATATTTTTATAAAAATGGAATGAACTCACCAGTATTTATTACTGATAAAATGTTTTCAAAATGTGTTTAAGGTAATTTGTTGTAAAGATAATAGAAGCCAGCTATGGAGCACTGAATGCTTAAATAAAGTGGCTATAAATACCTGAATAAAAGAATAAATTTTTGTTTTATTTATTTGGGGTTATCCCTATAAAAACAAATGAATTGAATATCGGTTTTAGCCCATTTGTTTAATATTAAAAGTTTGGTGTTTTACAAACTCTGAAATTATTTCCTAACTACGATCCTGATGAAAAAATTTTCCGCTGCGAATTTAATAAACACCGGTACCACTTAACTGGTTCACGGCTCCCGCTCCAAGGGTGGGGTCAGGGGTTGTGACCGAAGGTGGTATCAGAGCCATTGGTTTAAGCTATTTAGGTGTTCTTTTAATACCTAAACTTAAACAATAAAGTTAGGAAACGAATACAAAGTAACATATGTGTGTTATTTTTATAGATTTAAATATATGTATATATATATATATATATTTATATATATAGAGGAAGGTTCAAATTAAAACCACTAGTTATTGTGAAAACTCGAAAACTAATTAAAAAAGCCAAAAAAACATACCAAATTTTTTTTTTGCATGATAATTTTCGCAGGATTTTTTATATAAAAAAAATTTTCAAAGAAAATTTTTTTTTTTTTGTGTAGTACACATGTGTAATACTACACATGTGTATTATTACACATGTGTACTACAAAATTTTTTTTTTTTTTTGAAAAAAAGTTTTTTTTCATATATAAAAACCAGCGAATTTTATAAAAAAAAATTGAAAAAAAAAATTTTTGTGTGTTTTTTAAGCTTTTTTTAGTTAGTTTTCGAGTTTTCACAATAAAAGTGGTTTCATTTGAACCATCCCCTATATATATAATGTAAGTATCTATAGAAAACCCACTTTTATTTAGAAAACTTGGGAAACTCTAACCTCCCGAATTTAAAAAAAAAAAAATTTACACATGTTATATACATGTTTTTAAGGGTTTTGGGCAAAAAAAAATAAAAAAAGCGCCGAGTAGATATTTTAAAAAAAAATAAACAAGTTTTGGTGTAACACATGTTACAAATATGTCAGATGAATGTAACACATGTTACACCAAAACTTGTTTATTTTTTTAAAAAATATCTACTCGGCGCTTTTTTGATTTTTTTTGCCCAAAACCCTTAAAAACATGTATATAACATGTATAAATTTTTTCAAAAAAAAAAAAAAAACATCGGGAGCTTTGAGTTTCCCGGGTTTTCTAAATTAAAGTGGGTTTTCTATACATCCTTCCCCTATATATATATATAGGTAAAGAGTACTGTACAATATTGCTTATCGTACATTACGTACGCTTCAATCTCAGCCGTCAGATCATCTTCCCGCATTTTAAAATCGCATGTTATTTTTTTATAACAATTTCGCATGTGATAATTTTTGATGAATTCGCATGTTGTTTTTTTATACCAATTTCGCATGTGATAATTTTGATGAAATAGCATGTTGTTTTTTTTATAACAATTTAGCATGTGATCATTTTTGATGAATTCGCATGTTGTTTTTTTGTACCAATTTCGCATGTGATAATTTTGATGAAATAGCATGTTGTTTTTTTGTAACAATTTCGCATGTGGTACAAAAAAACAACATGCGAATTCAATGCGGGAAGATGATCGGACGGCTGAGATTGTAGCATACGTAATGTACGATAAGGGCATATGTATGATAACCGGCCTCTATATATATATATATATATATATATGTATGCACATATGATTCTTGAAAGTATTGTTTTGTTTTAATTATTCTGTGATATTAATAATTGTAAATCTTTGCAATTCAGATGTCGAATGAAGTATCACATAATCTAGAAGTTCATGCTAATAATGAAAATCCTTTGGACAAAAATGCTATAGAAAATATAATAGCCCACAGAATAGCTAATGTTATACCTTTTAATAATTAAAGCTGTTAAAAACTCCGTAGAACACACCAAAGCTGTGAGTAGCAAGTATATTCGTAATGACAGTTTTAGCCATAGTGTCAACGGAGACAATGATGATATTATCAAAACCCCATTTCCTAAGAAAATGAAGGCGATGACTCTCAGGTGTGTGACAACCCGAGTTTCCAAGGTTCCTACTCGACTTAACATAGTGATTGTTTGCAAAATGTTTTGATTTTATTTATAATTGGTGTGCATCATAAGTGAGTTGTATGTATATACTTGATTGTGTTAATAACATGTTTAATATCAACATGAGAGTAATAGCCGAAAACACCCTCCCTGATGAAAACACATGGTGTTTTCGTCCATATCTGGCTGGCGAAAATAGCAAATGGGCTTTAGGCCCAGTGGTGAATTATATATATATATATATTTTTTTTATCACAACCTTTACGGAGAAGTTTTTCAATTGGCAAACCCTAATCACATCGTTTCTCTCTCCTTTTGAAACCCGACGGCAGCCTTGAACATATACATCAATCGGTCTTGTTGTCTCTTCGGTTTAGGTTAGTAATCGGCTATTGTTGTTTGTTTGATCGAAATCATCATAGATTGTTTGTTTAACATTCTGTATTAACTGCTATCATGAGATATGTATGAGCATATGATTGAACATCGATTGTTTAACAAATGGGTTAAAATCTCTGTTATTAACTGGTCTTCGTTAATCTCTGTGGTTAAGTGCATCGATTATAAGCTATTGAAAAAGGTAGGTTCGTAATGTGGGTATAAAATTAAGAAACTGTTCTTGTTAAAAATCTGTTGTGATGATGTCGATTCTCCTGATTGAACGATTGCTGCTTGAAATCGTAAACTGTAGTGTTGTTAGGATTGCTGGGTATGCGTAACCTGCTGTTGTTGATGATGATAATACTAACGAAAACACCCACCACAATTGTTAACAAACTGGACGAAATCACTAAGGTGATTTCGGCCCATAGTGTGATTTCGGCCCATAAAGGGATTTCGGTAAAGCTTTGTTTTCCACATGTGATTTCGTGAAGACTATCCAGTAACATTGTTGCTTATCTAGTTAGTTAGTTGATTAACTTAGTTAAGTATGTTGAACTTGTTACTTGTTAACTCAGTTAGTTGTTAAATGTGTAACTCTGTTAAGCAGGTAAACCTCTGTTAAGTTGTTAGATGGTTAACTCTATTTGTTTACAAATGCAGTTATTTAACTAACATTGTTAGTTTATTATCTCTACTAGTTCATCAGTACTGTTAGGTATGTTATTTTTGTTAAGCTTGTTAACTCAGCCTAGTATGTTAATGAGTAACCGTGTTGGGATAAACTGTAAATGACACTTACATGAAACATGAATGGCACGACCTTGTTTATCTACTTACGTGATTCGTGATAATTGTTTAAGTACATGTTATGACATAGATTGCATGTGAATCCTTACGAACATAAACTGATCTGGTATACGTGCATACAATAGGATTTGACTGATTTCTTGTGAGCACTTAACTTAGCATACCGAGCAAACCAAGGTGAGTTCACACTCTTACCAAGGCATGGGATTCCCGAGGTTGGGAATGGGTTTGGATGATTACTTATGCTTGAGTTGTTATTGGGATTACGTACCATAGGCCTCGGTAGAGGAAGGTTATTGGTAGATACTGCTAGACTAGTGATACATATACTTCTCTTCGCACACACGTCGGGATTGGCCGCGATAATAGAACAATCTTCGCATACATGCCTGGAATGGCCGCGAACCAGACTTAAATCTTCGCACACATGCCGGGTGGGCTGCGTTACAAATATACCTAGTCTAGAACACATGGGAAACCCCCACTAAACTTCGCAAACATGCCTAGATGGCCGCGATACCATTACATACGATACATGATTACTAAACGTGCTTACGATTTACGATACGAACACTATAGCTGAATAACCAACTGTGAACTCGCTCAACTAGTTGTTGACTCTCTGTTACATGCCTTGCAGGACCATAGGTACTCTTAGAGCTTGCACGGGAGGCGCGGTCGTTGTGGGCACGGATTTTGGATATTTGATAAACTCTTTTATGACATTTTAACTTAATACTTATGTTGGGCTTTTTACATTATTGCTTCCGCTACACACTTGTTTATGTTTGGTTTTGAAAACACCTATCGTATTGATGAATGACATTTACTATTTACTTATATGTTCAATATGATTGGTGGCTTGATCCTGGTCAGTCACGCCTCCAGGCGGTGGTACTCCGCATGTGGTTTTTGGGGGTGTGACAGATTGGTATCAGAGCCATTGGTTATAGAGAACTCGGTTTTAATAAGGGGAAAACGTTTTTATTAAAACCAGACTATAACATGTACAGTGCTCAACGATCCACAACGACGCCTCGCTCCAAGTGCAAGACTCAACATTCTAGGTAATATGGTATATGTTTTATTGCCTACTTGCTAGAATTACATAGAACTTGCTCATGGTATGCTTAGATACACATAACCCCTACTGCTTGAGAATACTTGTGTGCTCACTCTCTTCTGTCATCGCACTATTCGTGAACCTCTCTTACTTATGTTATCTTTGCTATGAAGATCATGGCCGGACGTATCAACATGACACAAGCCCAGTTGACGGCTCTCATTAACGAACGAGTTGCTGCGGCACTTGCAGCCGCACAAGCAGGAGGTATACCCTGCAGTTGTAACTCACACTAGGATCTTTAGATCCTACACTCCTAAACCAACTCTTGTGCTTAATCTTGTCCTGGTTCTTATACACAACAGGTCAGCACGCTCAGCCACCTGTTTGCACCTTCAAAACTTTCATGGACTGTCGTCCTACTACTTTTAGTGGCACGGAAGGAGCGGTTGGACTTCTCCGTTGGTTTGAAAAGCTCGAGTCCGTTTTTGAGATGTGTGAATGCCCTGAGGCTCGCAGGGTGAAGTACGCCACTGGTACTCTAGAAGGCATTGCGCTGACTTGGTGGAATGCGCAAGTTCAGATGTTAGGGTTGGCTGTTGCTAACGCCACCCCTTGGAACGATTTTAAGGAATTGATCAAAGAAGAATACTGTAGCCGTGATGACATTCATAAGCTAGAGGTAGAGTTTTACAACCTGAAGATGACAAGGTCGGAGATTGAAGCATACACCAAAAGGTCAAACGAGTTGGCTATTCTGTGTCCTACTATGGTAGACCCTCCCATTAAGCGTATCGAACTGTATCTCAAGGGTCTGGTGCCGGAGATTCAAAGTCATGCAACCTCAGCGAATCTTGGCACCATTCAACAGATCGTCAAGTTAGCTCATCGCCTCACCGATCAGGCAGTGGAACAGAACAGGCTGCCTAAACGTATCAGTGCTACTACTACCGCTGCCACTCCAGCTACTCCTGCTACTCCCAGTGACAACAAGCGGAAATGGGAAGGGGATTCCAGCAGGGGTTCAGCTACCGTCCAGTCTCAAGCTCAGCAACGCAAGACTAATGACTACCAGAGTCTGAGTCGGCAATCTTCTGGTGGTCAGGGGCAGGGTGGATATCGGGGAATTCACCCACTGTGTAACAGGTGCAACAGACACCACAGTGGTCAGTGTCGCAAGGGCCGCTGCCAGAGATGTCTCAAGATAGGTCATGAAGCTAAAGATTGCAGGAGCTCAAGGCCTGCGAATCAGAACCAGCAACAACAGCCATTAGCTCCACGAAACCAGCAACAACAACAACAACAGCGAGGCAATAGGGGATGCTTTCAATGTGGGGCTGAAGGCCACTTCAAGCGGGACTGCCCCCAGTTAAACCAGAATCAGAATAACAACAACAATAATCAGGGCAATGGGAACAACAATGGGGGAAACAACAACGACAATGGTGCTAGGGGTCGTGCATTTGTGATTGGTCGGGGTGATGTAAGGAACGATCCTAATGTGGTTATGGGTAAGTTTCTTCTCGACGACTTTTATGTTACTGTATTATTTGATTCGGGTGCGAATACCAGTTATATGTCTCTGAAAGTTAGTAAAATGCTTAAACACGCACCAACACTTTTGAACAACAAACATGTCGTAGAGTTAGCTAACGGTAAAAGTCTAGAGGCCACACATGTAGTTCAGGGTTGTAATCTTATCCTCGCTGGTCAAACTTTCTCTATCGATCTCATTCCCATAACTCTGGGTAGTTTTGACATCGTCATTGGTATGGATTGGTTATCCCAACAGCAAGCAGAGATCCTATGCAAAGAGAAGATCATTCGTATTCCTCGTACTGGCAAAGAACCTCTCGAAGTTCAAGGCGACAAGAGTGGTGTCGTGAGTGGCATCATCTCCTTCTTGAAGGCTCAGAAGTGTTTGCGAAAGGGCCACACAGCTGTTTTGGCACTCGTTACAGATATATCGACGAAAGAGAAGAAGTTAGAGGATATTCCTGTTGTACGCGACTTTCCTCAAGTGTTTCCTGAAGAGTTACCTGGGTTACCGCCTCATCGCCAGGTCGAATTCCAGATCGAGCTAGCTCCAGGAGCAGCACCTATGGCTCGAGCACCTTATCGCTTAGCTCCAACTAAACTGGAAGAACTGTCTAAGCAATTGCAAGAACTCTTGGAAAAGGGTTTCATACGTCCTAGCTCTTCGCCCTGGGGAGCTCCAGTATTATTTGTGAAGAAGAAAGACGGTACTTTCTGCATGTGCATAGATTACCGCGAACTGAACAAGGTGACTGTGAAGAATCGCTATCCTCTTCCACGCATCGATGACTTATTCGACCAGTTGCAAGGGTCGAGCTATTACTCGAAGATTGACCTGAGGTCAGGATATCACCAACTGAGAGTCCGGGATGAGGACGTCTCCAAAACAGCATTCAGAACACGCTACGGCCACTACGAGTTTCTTGTCATGCCATTCGGATTAACGAACGCGCCTGCGGTTTTCATGGATCTTATGAACAGGGTGTGCAAACCTTATCTTGACAAGTTTTTTATTGTCTTCATCGATGACATCCTGATCTATTCGAAGAGTCAGGAGGAACACGAGCAGCACTTACGACTCATTTTGGAACTCCTTCGAGCAGAACAGCTGTACGCCAAGTTTTCAAAATGCGACTTCTGGCTTCGTGAAGTCCACTTCCTAGGCCACGTGGTAAACAAGGATGGGATTCATGTCGATCCATCCAAGGTAGATTCGATCAAGAACTGGCCTGCACCTCGCAAACCAACTGAAATACGCCAATTCTTGGGTTTGGCGGGTTATTATAGAAGGTTCATCAAAGATTTCTCAAAGATTGCACAGCCGCTTACACTACTGACACAGAAAGGTGTTGCTTACCGTTGGGGTAATACACAGGAAACAGCGTTTCAACACTTAAAGGATAGACTCTATAGCGCACCTATCCTCTCATTGCCTGAAGGCACGGACGATTTTGTAGTCTACTGCGACGCATCCATCCAAGGTCTTGGATGTATGTTGATGCAACGGGATAAATTTATTGCTTATGCTTCGCGCCAACTTAAGATTCACGAACGGAATTACACTACACACGATTTAGAGCTGGGAGCTGTTGTTTTTGCGCTCAAGATATGGCGACATTACCTGTATGGTACCAGGTGCACCATCTACACCGATCACAGGAGTCTTGAGCATATCTTCAAGCAGAAAGAATTGAACATGCGTCAGCGTCGATGGGTCGAGCTACTGAACGATTACGAATGTGCTATAAAGTACCATCCGGGCAAAGCCAATGTGGTGGCCGACGCCCTCAATCGAAAGGATACTACACCTAGGCGTGTACGATCATTGCAACAGTCTTCCTTCTCAGATACGAGATGCTCAGATAGAAGCATTGAAACCAGAAAACGTCAGGGCTGAAGCCCTACGCGGTTCAAGGCAACGGTTAGAACAAAAGGCAGACGGCGCCTACTATGTAACAGGACGCATTTGGGTCCCACACTATGGCAACCTACGAGAGCTTGTGATGGATGAGGCACACAAGTCTCGCTACTCAGTACATCCTGGTTCGGATAAGATGTACCACGACCTCAGAACTACATACTGGTGGCCTAGCATGAGGGCTCACATAGCAACTTACGTCAGCAGGTGTTTGACTTGTGCGAGAGTCAAAGCCGAATATCAGAAACCTTCAGGCCCACTCCAACAACCTGAGATACCACAATGGAAATGGGAGCAAATTTCCATGGATTTTGTTACTGGCCTGCCTAGATCTCAACGTGGGAATGATACTATTTGGGTGATCGTGGATCGACTCACTAAGTCTGCACACTTCCTGGCTATTAAGGAAACAGACAAGTTCTCTACCTTAGCAGACATCTACTTAAAAGAAGTGGTTTCAAGGCACGGGGTGCCAACCTCTATTATCTCTGATCGTGACGCACGTTTTACTTCAGAACTGTGGCAAGCAATGCACAAATCTTTTGGCTCTTGTTTAGACATGAGCACAGCTTATCACCCTCAGATGGATGGGCAGTCTGAGCGCACTATTCAAACTTTAGAAGACATGCTTCGTGCATGTGTAATCGATTTTGGTAACGACTGGGAAAAACATCTCCCGTTAGTGGAGTTCTCGTACAACAACAGCTACCACACCAGCATTAAAGCCGCTCCATTTGAGGCATTGTACGGACGTAAATGCCGATCACTTCTTTGTTGGGCAGAGGTGGGTGACAGTCAGATCACAGGTCCAGAAATGGTAGTTGATACTACTGAAAAGATTGCTCAAATACGACAACGCATGGCGGCAGCTCGTGACCGTCAGAAAGTATACGCAGATAAAGACAGGAAACTACTCGAGTTCCAGGTTGGGGATCGAGTGCTACTCAAAGTTTCACCCTGGAAGGGTGTTGTTCGTTTTGGCAAACGAGGCAAGCTCAATCCACGATACGTTGGACCATTTGAAGTCATTGAGAAAATAGGCAAAGTGGCCTACAGACTGAACTTACCAGCTGAACTCAGTGCAGTTCACAACGTCTTTCACGTGTCGAATCTGAAGAAGTGTCTGTCAGATGAGACCCTCATAGTTCCTTTGAAGGAGCTCACTATCGACGAACAGTTGCATTTCATCGAGGAACCAGTTGAAATCACGGACCGGGATGTTAAGGTCCTCAAGAATACTAGGATACCTCTTGTTCGAGTTCGTTGGAACTCCCGTCGTGGCCCAGAGTATACATGGGAACGAGAAGACCAAATGGAACTCAAATATCCCCAGTTGTTCGATACCAACGCAACCACTACTGAGGCTGAAGCTACTACAGAATTTCAGGACGAAATTCCAACTCAACGGGGGGATGATGTGACACCCCAGGAAAACCAGTAAACGATACAACTTACCTAGCTTCCTCAGTAACCGCACGCTAAATTTCGGGAAGAAATTTCTTTCAAGTTGGGGATAATGTGACAACCCGAGTTTCCAAGGTTCCTACTCGACTTAACATAGTGATTGTTTGCAAAATGTTTTGATTTTATTTATAATTGGTGTGCATCATAAGTGTGTTGTATGTATATACTTGATTGTGTTAATAACATGTTTAATATCAACATGAGAGTAATAGCCGAAAACACCCTCCCTGATGAAAACACATGGTGTTTTCGTCCATATGTGGCTGGCGAAAACAGCAAATGGGCTTTAGGCCCAGTGGTGAATTATATATATATATTTTTTTTATCACAACCTTTACGGAGAAGTTTTTCAATTGGCAAACCCTAATCACATCGTTTCTCTCTCCTTTTGAAACCCGATGGCAGCCTTGAACATATACATCAATCGGTCTTGTTGTCTCTTCGGTTTAGGTTAGTAATCGGCTATTGTTGTTTGTTTGATCGAAATCATCATAGATTGTTTGTTTAACATTCTGTATTAACTGCTATCATGAGATATGTATGAGCATATGATTGAACATCGATTGTTTAACAAATGGGTTAAAATCTCTGTTATTAACTGGTCTTCGTTAATCTCTGTGGTTAAGTGCATCGATTATAAGCTATTGAAAAAGGTAGGTTCGTAATGTGGGTATAAAATTAAGAAACTGTTCTTGTTAAAAATCTGTTGTGATGATGTCGATTCTCCTGATTGAACGATTGCTGCTTGAATCGTAAACTGTAGTGTTGTTAGGATTGCTGGGTATGCGTAACCTGCTGTTGTTGATGATGATAATACTAACGAAAACACCCACCACAATTGTTAACAAACTGGACGAAATCACCATCACTAAGGTGATTTCGGCCCATAGTGTGATTTCGGCCCAAAAGTGATTTCGGCCCATAAAGGGATTTCGGCAAAGCTTTGTTTTCCACATGTGATTTCGTGAAGACTATCCAGTAACATTGTTGCTTATCTAGTTAGTTAGTTGATTAACTTAGTTAAGTATGTTGAACCTTTTACTTGTTAACTTAGTTAGTTGTTAAATGTGTAACTCTGTTAAGCAGGTAAACCTCTGTTAAGTTGTTAGATGGTTAACTCTATTTGTTTACAAATGCAGTTATTTAACTAACATTGTTAGTTTATTATCTCTACTAGTTCATCAGTACTGTTAGGTATGTTATTTCTGTTAAGCTTGTTAACTCAGCCTAGTATGTTAATGAGTAACCGTGTTGGGATAAACTGTAAATGACACTTACATGAAACATGAATGGCACGACCTTGTTTATCTACTTACGTGATTCGTGATAATTGTTTAAGTACATGTTATGACATAGATTGCATGTGAATCCTTACGAACATAAACTGATCTGGTATACGTGCATACAATAGGATTTGACTGATTTCTTTTGAGCACTTAACTTAGCATACCGAGCAAACCAAGGTGAGTTCACACTCTTACCAAGGCATGGGATTCCCGGGGTTGGGAATGGGTTTGGATGATTACTTATGCTTGAGTTGTTATTGGGATTACGTACCATAGGCCTCGGGAGAGGAAGGTTATTGGTAGATACTACTAGACTAGTGATACATATACTTCTCTTCGCACACACGCCGGGATTGGCCGCGATAATAGAACAATCTTCGCATACATGCCTGGAATGGCCGCGAACCATACTTAAATCTTCGCACACATGCCGGGTGGGCTGCGATACAAATATACCTAGTCTAGAACACATGGGAAACCCCCACTAAACTTCGCAAACATGCCTAGATGGCCGCGATACCATTACATACGATACATGATTACTAAACGTGCTTACGATTTACGATACGAACACTATAGCTGAATAACCAACTGTGAACTCGCTCAACTAGTTGTTGACTCTCTGTTACATGCCTTGCAGGACCATAGGTACTCTTAGAGCTTGCACGGGAGGCGCGGTCGTTGTGGGCACGGATTTTGGATATTTGATAAACTCTTTTATGACATTTTAACTTAATACTTATGTTGGGCTTTTTACATTATTGCTTCCGCTACACACTTGTTTATGTTTGGTTTTGAAAACACCTATCGTATTGATGAATGACATTTACTATTTACTTATATGTTCAATATGGTTGGTGGCTTGATCCT
Source organism: Helianthus tuberosus (assembly GCA_030545235.1). Taxonomy (NCBI): domain Eukaryota; kingdom Viridiplantae; phylum Streptophyta; class Magnoliopsida; order Asterales; family Asteraceae; genus Helianthus; species Helianthus tuberosus. Next base: position 74,758,062 of record CM060385.1, on the reverse strand, counting down.
GGTCAGTCACGCCTCCAGGCGGTGGTACTCCGCATGTGGTTTTTGGGGGTGTGACAAGGTGTACCTACAAAGAATTTCTAGCTTGTAAACCAACTGAGTTTTCAGGCTGTGAAGGAGCTATAGTTGCTCTGCGATGGTTGGAAAAGACGTAAGCTGTTCTTAAAATCAGTAAATGTGCCAAGGAAGATAAAGTGATATATGTTTCCAATCTCTTTAAAGAAGAAGTCTTATAATGGTGGAATACAATTCTTCAGGCAAAAGGAAGTGACATGGCTTATGCAATGAACTGGGAAAAATTCAAGGAAATGGCAGAAAGGAAATTTTGTCCTCCTTATGAAAAGGAACGAATGGCTAACGAGTTCCTAAACCATAAAATGATAAATGTAAATTATCGTGAATATAAGACAACGTTCTTCGAATACGCAAGAATGGTACCAACTCTTGCTTCACCAGAACCCGTACTAATTTCTCGTTATATTTGGGGATTAGTGAGCGAAATCCGAGACATGGTCAAGGCCGCTAGACCACAGACTATTGAAGAAACAGTTGAACTAGCTAACATCCTGACAGATGGACTAATCCGCACAAGAGAAGAAAACAAGAAGAAAGAGTTAGCCCAGAAAATTTCCCAAGAATTTTGCCAACTGAACCGTCATTGAAGCAACCTACCTGCAGAAACTGTAACAAAAAGCATTCAGGAAAATGTCGTTTTAGGAGAACACCCTACTGTAACTTCTTCAAGATGATCGGGCATATAGAGGAAGAGTGTAGAAGGAAAACTAATATTTGTTTCAACTGCGGAAAAACAGGACACATCAAACCATATTGCCCGAAACTGACTAAAGCCCCTGCCAACGAGACAAAAACAGCAGACGGAGCTAAGAAGAACGCGCGAGCATTCGTACTTACTACGCAAGAAGCAGAAATGATTCCAGACAAAATAGCTGATATGTAATATCTAACTTAAGTTATTATTTGACCCTAGTATAAACCAAAATTTATAAATAAATTCATCCTGTCAAGTACTTCTTCTATTCAGAACCATAATAGACTTGTTTGGTCTTCACTTTCATTGAATCATGTTTTTGGTTACGACACCTTGTGGTGGCGTTTTTCATTAACTTGAAGCTTGAGCTAATCTCATTTTCACACCTGATGTACGACTTTATTTATTTAATTTATGTAGGTTCATTATCTTAAAATAGTCTTAATACAATTATGTGTTGAGATAAGAGTACATAAATTCGTATTATATTCTAGTGTACCTCTAAAGATTCTTTCATCATTGATAAAAAAATCTATGATATTCTTTTGGTCTTTCATCATCAATTGAAAATCCTGTAATATTTATTTGAAATTAATATCCAAATTTACTTCATTAAAACTTTCAGTTGATTACAAACACGGTGAATTTGTTCGGTCACCGTAATTATTGAACTATTTCAATCATTACGATACCTTGCGGCGTCAATATAAACTTGTAAGCTCGGGCTAATCATAATCATACGAATCATTCAAAACCACATATGTCTTTCATTTGACTCATCATTAAAAGTAGTCTTGATGCAATTATGTATTAAGAAAATGATACACTAAACTCTATTGTATTTTGGTGTATCCTTGCAATGCAATAATGTCAACACTTTGATTTTTCTCATATCATGGTTCGATAGTTGACAAATTATTTTCGTGCTTCTATTTCATTTGAGCTTGTTGATTCTGAGTCTTCCTTAATTGACAACTAAAGTAAGTTTCCCTTTGACAATAAATTCTATTGATTCTAAAAGTCATTCAAAGATTGTAAACATTTGATTTAGATGTCTATTCTTCATAAATCTCTCTTTTGATTTGATCCATGTAAACCTAGTCACCTTGGAAATTATATCATTTCACCTCATTCGTTTGACATCGATTTATAGATCTAATTCAGTTAAACCATTGATTTCTAAATTGTTATATGATACCCTCGTATTCATTTGAACATATCTTGATTTTGTGTCATTTACCTTAATACTGTTCTTATTAACTAAAACATAACATAACTCTAGAGGAGATATCATAGCCCAAATCTCGAGTACGAGATTTAAAACAAGGTGGGGAGGAGGTAACATCTCAATTTTTTTTTTAAAAAGTATATAAAACTTATATTATTAAACGAGTAGACTACGGGTAAGTTGACTGTTAGAAATATAAAGTACCTAGACGTGCCTAGGAACCGTTTAATAATTAAATTATAAAAATACATTATATTTGAACTTACTCCATTTTTAATGAAACTTGGGTCAAAATGTAGACAAAAAAATTCTCGTTCTAATGACATATTCATTGTTTTGTAAAACGTTATATTTTAGAAGTTATAAGCGCCAAATAAGTGAAGTAGCTGAATTAATTATAATATATAAATAATAAAATAATAATAAAATTAAACTAAGCTAAAAGTGCATGTGTGCTACGTGTATGTGTATGTTAGAAAGAATTAATTGAATTCATTTAATGTAAGTGTACAGCGTGTATGTGTAGCACTTCAACAAAAAAAAGAATCTCAATTTTGTGTGGCCAACAAGTTAAGTTTTCAACTATATATATAGACATAAGGATTGAAAGAAAAACTTCTCAAAATTTCTTTTGTTCTCTCTAGATCTCGCACGCCCCCTCTCTCTTTCTAGATAATATTCAATTTTTATTAGTAAATTTCCCACAAATACTACAAAGCCCTGTCCCGTTTTAAGGGTTTTAACCCCTGATCACTGAGTCGATACCCTGTCCGATTGATTTAGGAACCACCAACGCATGTCAAGGCTCTGCCCGACTTAGTATGTTGGGGTTCTGTCTCGTGACGTATTGATAAAGTTGAATTGGGTTACTATACTTAACGCGAGTGCATTATATATTTTATTAAAAAGCTCTGGAGTTATACCCAAGATTATAACAGGAGGCTTTTAGTTAAACCCTAAAGTTACAAAGTGAGTCATTTTTCTTTTTATCACTTTTTTGTGATATAGTTATATTTAAAAATGCTTTCCAAAATTCTAAATGTTTATCAGTTAAACTTACAGTGATTAAATTTTTGTATTCTGCAATAGCTGCCTGTATGGGGGGTTTTATAGCATTACTTGACACTCGCTACTATGGACCAAAGAGTTAGCCAATAGTAGCACAAATATGGTTTAATATGGTTTAGCGGAGGAATGTAACACCTCGTAAAATCACATCCAATGATGTATTAACACGTGTAATAAACCCTAATGAAGTCAAATACTGAAGTTAAGGGACTAATTTTTCGAAAAATAAAAAAACTTGATTATGAAAGGACTGGAAGTGTTAACGTACCTAAATAATTTTCTAAATAACCTCTTACGATGTTTATATTCACAAATGTGCCACTTGATGATTAAGTGTAGCCGTTTGCGTAGTTAATTGAAAGTTTGCGCAATAAAGGGCTAAAAGCGTCAACATGTTAATTCTTATCTCTGAGTGACCTTTTAACAAAACGAGAGCTCATGATATTTGATTATACTCTCGGGAATGCCAAACATTGTCCGTCTAAGGTTTTTATGCCTATAAGTAAAGTTACGCGCAACTTTGCAAGATTAGAGGGACTAAAAGTGTCAATATGTTTAATTATACCTCTGAATGACCTTTTAGCGAACCCGAAGCATCGTGATGTTTAATAATACTTTCAAGAATTCCTAATATGGATTAGATGAGGCTTCAATGCTATTAAATGATGAGATGCGCAAGTTTGCGCAATAGAGGGACCTAAAGCGTCAACTTTTGAATCTACGCCTTTCGGTGACCATTTAAGCCAATGGGAGCATAGTAATATTTAAACATATTCTTGGGAATGATCAATATGGGCCATGGAAGGCTTGGATATCATTAAACGACATTTCACGCTACTTTGGGCGATTAAAGGACTATTTGCGTCAAACTGCAAAAGTATGCCGATTCGTATAGAATCGGACCTTCCGGAATATGACCATAAGTTAAACATACCCTAAATATCCCTTACCTAACTTAGAAATAGGCTTAGAGATGTTTCGTGCGCAAAAATAAACTTTTAAGTCATGCAGGGACTAAAAGTGTCAAAAAGTGCACAAGTTTGCATTTTCGCGCATATCTCACATTCTGAATATACCCGGGCACCCAAAAATTTATGTAAGCACTAAAATATTTTATTTTATTGATTGGCTTGATAAAATTCCATTCGTCGCGTAATTTGGTTCGTTTTTCGCGTCCGTCCGTGTTTTGTCGTAATTAACCGAACAACGTGACCGTACGACCAAACAAACCGACATCTGGCATATTTTTGAGCATGTATCATGTTCCCCATACTTATGCATCATTGTAGAGCCTTAAAAATGGTTTAACGGGCCTTAGACGTGTCGGAAATGGCATTTGGAAGTGCAGGGGCTAAATCTGTCAACAAGTGAAAGTTGCTGTTTGCTGACCAGGTCCTTACGGACCGTATGCACTGGACCTTACGGTCTGTAAGCATGTGCCAGATACGAATTTTTGCTTGGTCACTGTCACACCCCCAAAATCCACTCGCGGAGTATCACCGCTTGGAGGCGTGACTGACCAGGATCAAGCCACCAATCATATTGAACATATAAGTAAATACCAAAATTCATCATCAATACGAAAGGTGTTTTCAAAACCAAACATCAATAAGTATATAGCGGAAGCATAAGTATGTAAACCCAAAGTAAATCGTAAATTCAAATGTTTAGATAATTAACATGGCATCATTATAATATCAACCGATCACGTTTAATATGCGGAACCGTATTTGATAACCTAATAATCTACGACTCTTTATTCAATCATGATTTCAAGCATTACATAACATCACAGAATCATAACTTCAATTACACACTTAGCGATGATATCAAACAATCAGTCACGTACGGATTAAACACTAACCGAGATAGAAAGCTAATGGTCTGATCGGAAAGAGAAGGCTCCACAGGCTTGCAGTTGCCGTCACCCAGTTAGGGAGGTGCTCTAGGGTTTTCTACTTTTGCCAAAGATGTGAAACTAAGGTCGTTACACGCTAATATACACGATTTAACGTTCTGGGCCCGTAATGGGCTTCGGCGAATCTGGGCCGGCGAAACAGTTTGTTTCGTCGAGTTCGGTTTGGCGAAACAGACTTGTTTCGTCGAGTTGATTGATGGCAAACATACTAAGTGTGCTTATAATAATCCATACTATATTTTACAACCATAATCACATATATGCACAATATAGCACGTTTCATTAAAACATAACATGTACGGTTACAAATCAAACAAGTCAAACAGCTGAACAGTCAAGGTCAACGTGCATTAAATGCGAATAAAGAATGTCGGAAATTCGAGTTGTCACATTATCCCCAACTTGAAAGAAATTTCGTCCCGAAATTTAGCATGCGGTTACTGAGGAAGCTAATAGTGTGACGTTGTTTACCTGTTTCGTATCGCGGCTCCCCGAGCATGTATGCGAAGATTACTGGTTTTCTTGGGGTGTCACATTATCCCCCCGTTGATTTGGAATTTCGTCCCGAAATTCTGTATTGGTAGCTTCAGCCTCAGTAGTAGTTGCATTGGTTCCGAATAACTGGGGATATTTGAGTTCCATATGATCTTCACGCTCCCAGGTGAACTCTGGGCCGCGGCGGGAGTTCCAACGAACTCGTACAAGAGGGATTTTCGTGTTCTTGAGGACCTTAACATCCCGGTCCGTGATTTAAACAGGTTCCTCGACGAAGTGCAACCGCTCGTCGATAGTGAGTTCCTTCAAGGAAACTATGTAAGTCTCATCTGACGTACACTTCTTCAGATTCGATACGTGGAAGACGTTGTGAACTGTACTGAGTTCAGGTGGTAAGTTCAGTCTGTAGGCTACCCTGCCTATCTTTCAATAACTTCGAATGGTCCAATATATCGTGGATTTAGTTTGCCGCGCTTGCCAAAACAAACCACACCCTCCCAGGGTGAAACTTTGAGTAGCACTCGATCCCCAACTTGGAACTCGAGTGGTTTCCTGTCTAAATCAGCGTATGCTTTCTGACGGTCGCGTGCTGCCGCCATGCGTTGTCGTATTTGTGCAATCTTTTCTGTAGTATCGACTACCATTTCTGGATCCGTGATTTGACTATTACCCACCTCTGCCCAACAAAGAGGTGACCGGCATTTACGTCCGTACAATGCCTCGAATGGAGCAGCTTTAATGCTGGTGTGGTAGCTGTTATTGTATGAAAATTCTACAAGTGGCAGATGTTTTTCCCAATCATTGCCAAAATCAATTACGCACGCCCGAAGCATGTCTTCTAGAGTTTGAATAGTGCGCTCAGACTGCCCATCCGTCTGAGGATAATAAGCTGTGCTCATGTCTAAACGAGAGCCAAAAGATTTATGCATTGCTTGCCACAGTTCTTTCAAGTAGATGTCTGCTAGCGTAGAGAACTTGTCTGTTTCTTTGATTGCCAAGAAGTGAGCAGACTTTGTGAGTCGATCCACGATCACCCAAATAGTATCATTTCCGCGCTGAGATCTAGGTAGGCCAGTAACAAAATCCATGGAAATTTGCTCCCATTTCCATTGTGGTATCTCAGGTTGTTGGAGTGGTCCTGACGGTTTCTGATATTCTGCCTTGACTCTCGCACAAGTCAAGCATTTGCTAACGTATGTGGCTATGTGGGCCTTCATGCTAGGCCACCAGTATGTAGTCTTAATATCGTGGTACATTTTATCCGAACCAGGGTGTACCGAGTAGCGAGACTTGTGAGCTTCATCCATTACAAGCCCGCGTAGGTTACCATAGAGTGGGACCCAGATGCGTCCTGTTACGTAATAAGCACCATCTTCCTTCTGTTCTAAGTGTTTCCTTGAGCCACGTAGGGCTTCTGCCCTGACATGGTCTGGTTTCAATGCTTCTACCTGAGCATCTCGTATCTGTGAAGGAAGGTTAGACTGTATGGTGAGCTGTAAAGCTCGCACGCGCTTAGGCGCGGTGTCCTTTCGACTGAGGGCGTCAGCCACAACATTGGCTTTGCCTGGATGGTACCTGATTGAGCATTCGTAGTCGTTTAGCAGTTCGACCCATCGTCGTTGTCGCATATTCAGTTCCTTCTGTTTGAAGATATGTTCGAGGCTCCTGTGGTCAGTGTAGATAGCACATTTAGTGTCGTACGAGTAGTGTCGCCATATCTTAAGTGCAAAAACAACCGCTCCCAATTCTAAGTCGTGTGTTGTGTAATTCCGTTCGTGAATCTTAAGTTGGCGCGAAGCATACGCAATGACTTTATCCCTTTGCATCAATACACATCCAAGACCTTGGATGGATGCGTCGCAGTAGACTACAAAATCATCCGTGCCTTCAGGCAATGAGAGGATAGGTGCGCTACAGAGTCTATCCTTTAAGTGTTGGAACGCTGTTTCCTGTGCATTACCCCAACGGTAAACAACACCCTTCTGTGTCAGTAGTGTAAGCGGCTGAGCAATCTTTGAAAAGTCCTTGATGAAACGTCTGTAATAACCCGCCAAACCTAAGAATTGGCGTATTTCTGTTGGTGTACGAGGCGCAGGCCAGTTCTTAATCGAATCTACCTTGGATGGATCTACATGAATCCCATCCTTGTTCACCACGTGGCCTAAGAAGTGGACTTCACGAAGCCAGAAGTCACATTTAGAAAACTTAGCGTATAGCTGTTCCGTTCGTAGAAGTTCCAGTATGAGTCGTAGGTGCTGCTCGTGTTCCTCCTGACTTTTCGAATAAATCAGGATGTCGTCGATGAAAACAATGACGAACTTGTCGAGATAGGGTTTGCACACCCTGTTCATAAGATCCATAAATACGGCAGGCGCGTTCGTTAGCCCGAATGGCATGACCATAAACTCGTAGTGGCCGTAGCGAGTTCTAAATGCTGTTTTGGAGACGTCCTCATCCCGGACTCTCAGCTGGTGATATCATGACCTTAAGTCTATTTTGGAGTAGTAGCTCGACCCTTGCAGCTGGTCGAATAAATCATCTATGCGCGGAAGAGGATAACGATTCTTGATCGTCACCTTGTTGAGTTCACGGTAGTCTATACACATCCTGAACGTGCCGTCTTTCTTCTTTACGAATAACACTGGAGCTCCCCAGGGCGAAGAGCTAGGACGTATAAAACCCTTTTCCAAGAGTTCTTGTAGCTGCTTTGACAGTTCTTCCAATTCAGTTGGAGCTATACGATAAGGTGCTCGAGCTATGGGTGCTGCTCCAGGAGCGAGCTCGATCTGAAATTCGACTTGACGATGAGGCGGTAACTCAGGTAATTCCTCAGGGAACACTTGAGGAAAGTCACGTACTACAGGAATATCTTCAATCTTTTTCTCTTTCTTCGAGGTATCTGTAACGAGTGCTAATATAGCAGTGTGCCCCTTGCGTAAACACTTCTGAGCCTTCAAAAAGGAGATGATGCCACTCACGACACCACTCTTGTCGCCTTGAACTTCGAGAGGTTCCTTGCCCGAATGAGGAATACGAATAACCTTTTCTTTGCATAAAATCTCCGCTTGTTGTTGAGATAACCAATCCATACCAATGACGACGTCAAAGCTACCCAAGGTTATAGGAATGAGATCGATGGAGAAAGTCTGCCCAGCGAGGATAAGATTACAACCCTGAACTATGTGTGGCCTCTAGACTTGTACCATAAGCTAACACTACGACAGGTTTGGTGTTCAAGGGAGTTGGTGTACGTTGTAACATTTGACTATCTTTCAAGAACATATAACTGGTATCCACACCCAAATTAAACAAGACAGTCACATAAAAGTCTTCGAGAAGAAACTTACCCATTATTACGTTTGGATCGTTCGTTGCGTCACCCTGACCAATCACGTACACGCGGCCCCCGGCATCATTGTTTCCATTGTTTCCTCCAACGCTAACTCCATTGCCATCCCCGCTTCCATGGTCGTGGTTCTGAGTCTGGTCCTGGTTTAAATGTGGACAATGTCTCTTGTAGTGATCTTTAGCATCACACTGAAAACATCCTTTAAAACTTTGTTGTTGCTGCCAATTCTGTGGATCTTGAGGCTGTTGTTGTTGTTCCTGGGTTACAGGACGTGAGCTTCGGCAATCCTTGGCTTCATGACCAATCTTGAGACACCTCTGACAACAACCCTTGTTACACTGGCCACTGTGGTGTCTGTTACAATTGTTGCACCATGGGTGAATTCCTCGATATCTTTTCTACCCGCGACTACTAGAAAGCTGCTGGCTGGGGCTCTGGTAATCATCTATCTTTTGCTGCCGCGCTCGGGACTGAATCGTAGCGGAACCCTTGCTCAGGTTTCCATCCCACTTGCGTTTGTTGTCACTAGAAGCACATGTAGCATCAGCTTTAACACGTTTCGGTAGTTTGTCTTGTTCTACTGCCTGGTCTGTGAGGCGATGAGCAAGCCGAGTGACTTGCTGGATAGTGCCAAGATTAGCTGCGGTCACATGACTCTGAATTTCGGGCACCAGACCCTTGAGATACAGCTCGATGCGTTTGGTGGGAGAGTCTACCATAGTAGGACAAAATGTGGCTAATTCATTCGATCTCTTCGTATAAACTTCAATTTCAGACCCCACCATCTGTAGGTTGAGGAACTCTACCTCTAGTTTGTGGATGTCTTCTCGACTGCAAAACTCTTCCTTAACTAGGTCCTTGAACTCGTTCCAGGGAGTGGCATTAGCAGCTGCCAGCCCTAACATCTGAACCTGTGCTTCCCACCAGGTTAATGCAGCACCCTCGAGTGTTCCAGTAGCAAACTTTACTCTACGTGACTCAGGGCAATCATGCACCTCGAAGTCAGTTTCGAGCCTTTCGAACCAGTGGAGGAGGCCTACAACTCCCTCAGTTCCACTGAAGGTACCAGGTCGACAATCCTTAGGATTTTTGAAGGTGTAAACAGGTGACGGAGCGTGTTGACCTCCTGCTTGTATGTCTGCAAGTGCCGCAGCAATTCGTTCGTTAATGAGAGCCGTCAACTGGGCTTGTGTCATGTTGATATATCCGGCCATGATCTTCATAGCAAATGTAACGTAAGTGAGAATGGTTCGCGAGTAGTGCGATGACAGAAGAGTGTAAGCACATAGGTGTTCTCGAGTAATAACAAGTAATGAGCAAGGAAGTCTGAGCATACTACGAGCAAAGTTCTATGCAATTCTAGTAAGTAGGTAGAGTAACATGAATAGTAATACCTATGGTGTTGAGCCTTGCACGTGGAGTGAAGCGTCGTTGTGGATCGTTGAGAGCACTGTTCTGGTTATAGTCTGGTTTTAACAAAATCGTTTTCCCTTTATTAAAACCAAGTTCTCTATAACCAATGGCTCTGATACCAATCTGTCACACCCCCAAAATCCACTCGCGGAGTATCACCGCTTGGAGGCGTGACTGACCAGGATCAAGCCACCAATCATATTGAACATATAAGTAAATACCAAAATTCATCATCAATACGAAAGGTGTTTTCAAAACCAAACATCAATAAGTATATAGCGGAAGCATAAGTATGTAAACCCAAAGTAAATCGTAAATTCAAATGTTTAGATAATTAACATGGCATCATTATAATATCAACCGATCACGTTTAATATGCGGAACTGTATTTGATAACCTAATAATCTACGACTCTTTATTCAATCATGATTTCAAGCATTACATAACATCACAGAATCATAACTTCAATTACACACTTAGCGATGATATCAAACAATCAGTCACGTACGGATTAAACACTAACCGAGATAGAAAGCTAATGGTCTGATCGGAAAGAGAAGGCTCCACAGGCTTGCAGTTGCCGTCACCCAGTTAGGGAGGTGCTCTAGGGTTTTCTACTTTTGCCAAAGATGTGAAACTAAGGTCGTTACACGCTAATATACACGATTTAACGTTCTGGGCCCGTAATGGGCTTCGGCGAATCTGGGCCGGCGAAACAGTTTGTTTCGTCGAGTTCGGTTTGGCGAAACAGACTTGTTTCGTCGAGTTGATTGATGGCAAACATACTAAGTGTGCTTATAATAATCCATACTATATTTTACAACCATAATCACATATATGCACAATATAGCACGTTTCATTAAAACATAACATGTACGGTTACAAATCAAACAAGTCAAACAGCTGAACAGTCAAGGTCAACGTGCATTAAATGCGAATAAAGAATGTCGAAAATTCGAGTTGTCACAGTCACTACTCTATTCCATTCTCATCCAATCAAAACCGAATCCTTGGGCTTCAAGACAATTATACAGCTGTCCTAACAGGTGTAGTCATGGTTGTAAAAATCCCGACTAGTCTCCGATTAGTCGCCGATTAATCACTAATCGAAGGTTTACCGATTAATAGCTAGGCAGTCAATGGCGGTCCTATTCTAGCTAAATTTTGGCTAGATGCCGGCCAAATTTTAACCAAACCATACAAATTCGTTCCAATTACTAAAAAAAATGGGTTAATGACGGGTTAAAACATCTTTATTTCAAAAAACTACATATAAAAATGTGTGTGTATATGTAACTAAAAATTACATATAAAAATCTCAATTCGATTAATTCCGACTAATCCCTATTAATCCCGATTAATCGCTAGTCGGTATCCCACCGCCCGACTAGCGCCTAGCGATTCTTACAACACTGGGTGTAGTGATCTGATTAACCCTTCAAACACTTGTCTCAATCCTAATCATGTCCAAAAACTATAAATAGGATGAGAACCCAACACTTTCATTTGCTCATTTCCCTTGCTATCTTCTCCTCTCTCAATCTGGAGCTCCCTGGACATCAAGCATTGTTTCCTAAACTTCAAATTAATCCTAAGGACCATTTGTAAGTGTCCTTAACCTTCTAATTTCAGTTTTGATTAGTTTAATGACCAAAAGTCAACCTTATCGTAGTTAAGGTTTGACTTAGTGATTAAACACTAAAGATCCAGTCATTAGTCAAATTAAGAATAGTTATAAGTTGGTAATTGTGTAGGTAATAAACCCCTAAGAAGGCACCTACTGATTATCACCCTAGCTTGGTCAAATGTCGGGTCAAACCTAATAATAAAAAAGTCAACAGAAAGCTATTTTGAAAATAAATTCATAATTAGCAATGTAGAAACTATGAGACCTGTTTTAACACTTGTATAACTTGGTAATTAGTATAAGAACATGTCTAAGCATGTTCAACCCGACAATTTCAAGTTTAGGATCGGTTCGGAACCGAAAGTCGCAAAAGTAGACTTTTGCTTTGACTTTCAGTTCTGACCCAATTTAGCTTAGTTTAGATATGCCTTAGGATTCCTTTAGGACCAGGTTATAGGTTAGTGTAACCCTCTGAGGTTATACAACTTGGATCCTTAGTTATCCTATTCATTACATGTTTCCGTTATATGCTTAAATGTTGACCATTATGCCCTTTTGACCCTAAAACGAGAATTTTGAAAATGTGAGAGGACAATAATTTTTATTACTGATATATAAACTTGTCCCTAAAATTTGGCATCAATTTGAGGTCTAGATTAGGAGTTATGCTCATTAGCGTAAATGAAAAGCTTTTATTAATTAAACGACATAATTAGCATATATCCTATCTAAACCCGATTTTTGATACCAAAATTTTTACCTACTGATATAAAATAATATTTTGGGATTTTTGAAGATTTTTATTTATTTTTAGGCTGAGCATAACATAAGGTTCTAGGCTTGATTCGGTAATTGCCGGTTTTGCCCTTTTGGGCTATAAAATGAGTTTTTCAAATCATTTTGATTCCAAACCTTTTTCTACTCATCTAATATGATAAGTAAAAACATTTTAAGCTTTCTGGAATGATAAGAATATCAGCTTTTCTTATAAAACCCGGAAATCGCTTAAAATCGCCTTTTTACGCGTTTTTAACGCATAGTATAAGTTAAAACTATTTTTAACATATAAGGTTTGATACCTACTGATGTCTTAAGTAAATTTTTCATAATTAAACAGTAGGCAAAAGTTTTAAACTCAGAATTCTAATTTTGACCTTTAAAGCTTAAGTGAAATTACCAAAATGCCCCTTCGGTGCATAGTTTGGTTATAATTAATAAATTTCACATATATGTAATACCCTACTGATATAACTTATTAAATTAAGTATTTTAACCGATTATATCAGACCTAAACCTCAGATTTATATTTAACCTCTCTTATAACCTTTAAAATGACCAAAATACCCCTACGGGGCATAAATTGGTTTTAAATTCGTTTTGGGCATAATGGAAGGTATCCTACTGATATCACAACATATTTAAGGCATATTAACTTAGGAAACCTGTTCATAACTCATATGGTTACCCGTTACACACTTTTCGCGTTCGGATCAGCTTATGTATCTAGTTTGCATAAATTAGCCGAAACGGGTCAAACCTTATCATTTTTATCTCAAAATCCAGAATGTGTTTAGTTTACCCATATTAAACAAGTATACAAGCTTGTCAGGTCTAAACCACATTCTAAACCGGTCATCGCTTAATCATGCGTTTTGAACCGTATCTTCTTTTAAAACTAACTGGTCTAAGCATAGGCTTAATTAAGACCCGTTAGGAATCTAATAGGTTATTAAAAACCTTCGTTCCAGATTTAGGAGCCCAGTAAAAGCTATCTGTACTTGCTGAATTGATATACGACTGGGATTGAATTTATATTTAGCTCAGGTAAATACATTTAACTTATTTTCCCTATACGGGCTTGGGGTACGGTATATAAAATACCGTTTGGTCGGGCATTGAATCTTCAATTGTATGAAGGTTAAATCATTGAAATGCTCCGTTTGGAAATGTTTTGTTTGCTTAAAGCCTTTGGGAGGTTAATGACCATGTCCCGGATATCCTTGGCATCATTTTAGGAAATGGCCACGACCTAAGCACGGGGTGTAGGCGTACACCCGTCAGTGCCTAAATAAATAATGTGGTGTGTCTATTGATCTTTAACCCGGCACGAACCAGGCTACTGAACGCATAAGAAACATGTAATTCTTTTACAAGTATTATATTCAAATAATTATCCCAAGTTATAAAATGTTTTGTGCCACGTGCATTCAAATCAATTTTTCTAAACCTTTTCAAAATGAGTCAGTTAATTGTATTTACCAGTGTAAACTGACGTATTTTCCCAAAAAGGCTAAGTGCAGGTACTACTCGTAATAGGTTGGCCTCTCCTTAGCATCAATAAGAGTCTCGCAAGCTTGGATGCCTTAAAGTCTGTTGAACAAAGTTTCTTTTTATCTTTTGATCCGCCTGTGGATCTTTTACATTCCGTTTGTAATACTTTGATATTACTTTATATCGGTTTGTAATATATTTTATCTTTGCTTCCGCTGTGCATTTATAATTTGTGTTGTTTGACTATGATGATATCAACTACGTCACGATACTCCCCACCGGGCCCACCGGTAATACGTGGAAATATCGGGGTATGACAAGGCATGAACATTCAATGCCATATATTAGTATTTATAATAATATATTTAAACCTTTATTTATGGCCTTGTTATTTAAAAATAGTATTATATTTAATGTTTAAATATGATTTAAATATTATAATCAATATTTAATATATTATATTTTAAACTAAAAACTTTAATGTCTATCATAATAAAATTAAACGATATATATTATTTAACTTTTAATATACTAAGATTTATATCGTCAGATTTAAATATTATGTTTAGTATTTAAAATAATATATTATAACCCTTAATAGGTATAATATATAAACCTTAACGTATATCTTAAATGATATATATTTAACTTTTAAAATATTAAGATATACATCGGGAATGATATTTTAAATCTTAGTCCCGTTAATATATTAAATGATAATATCATAATTATTTAATTAATATATTATATTTAATAAAGTTATAACTATTATTTTGACAAAAAATGATATATTTCATTTTCTGGGCAGATTTGTTCTATGCCATAGAAAATATATTTGACAAAGTGATATCATATATATATATATATATATATATATATATATATAAATGTATACACTAATTGAGAGAATGGTCAAAAGTGATAGGACTAGAGTCACTAGTTGAGAGAAGGATCAACAGTGATATGACCAGAGTCACTAGTTGAAAGAACGATCAACAGTGATACGACCACAGTCACTAGTTGAAAGAATGATCAACAGTGATACCACCACTATCACGGGAATCGTCTAGTGACAGATACCTTTGAATAATAGTAAGATATAATTACTTGATAAACTTCACTATTGGACGAAAGTGAGCCAATGAGTGATATGACCACTGTCACATCGGAACTGCCACCATGTGACAAATACTGATTAAGTTTTGGGTAAATATAAATCAATATAAAAACCCTTAATGCTGTAAGATATAACAATATATTTTTTTTTATAAAAATGGAATAAACTCGCCATTATTTATTACTGATAAAATGTTTTCAAAATGTGTTTAAGGTAATTTGCTATAAAGATAATAGAAGCAAGTTATGGAGCACTGAAGGCTTAAATAAAGTGGCTATAAATACCTGAATAAAAGAAGAAATTTATGTTTTATTTATTTGGGTTTATCCCTATAAAAAGAAATGAATTGAATATGTGTTTTAGCCCATTTGTTTAATATTAAAAGTTTGGTGTTTTACAAACTCTGAAATTATTTTCTAACTACGATCCTGATGAAAATTTTTTCCGCTGCGTATTTAATAAACACCGGTACCACTTGACTGGTTCACGGCTCCCGCTCCTAGGATGGGGTCGGGGGTTGTGACAAATAGAATGTAGTTTAAACCCAACAAGTGCTTGGACTTGTATAATATGGGTAAAGAAATAACATTCTGGAAAACGAGATAAAAATGATAAGGTTAAACCCGTTTCGGTAAACTTACCTAAACTAGTTACGTAAGTCTAACCGTACGCGTATAAGCGATAACGGGTAACCGGATGAGTCATGAACAAGTTCCATATGCCAATATACTTTAAAAAAGTTATAATATCAATAGGATATCAACTTGTATGCTCGTTAAGGTTTTAAAATCAAACTATGCCACAAAAGGGCGTTTTGGTCATTTAGCGACGTATAAAAGGAACTTGCGTATAATCCGATGTTATGACCAAAAACGTTCTGTGAAAACTCTTCATTTATGATATAATACCAGTAGGATATCAAACATATGTGTGTTTTATAGTTTAAGACCAAACTATGCATCGTAGGGGCATTTTGGTCATTTCACACATAGTTTCGAAAGCTTATTTGGGATTCTGAGTTTATAACATGTACCTACTGTAAAAATATTTAAAACGATTTATAAAATCAGTAGGTAACAACTCTTGATTGCTAAATATGGTTTAAAACCATATTATCCGCCGAAATGGCGTTAAAGTCGTTAAATGACGATATTTGCGATATTTTAGGAAAATTGATGTTATGACCAGGTTTATATGACCAAAACTTGTTGATTAATATAACATATCAATAGTCAAAAGGTTTTGTATGAAAATTATGCTTTAAAACCATTTTAGGTGCCAAAAGGGCATTATCGTGACTTAAGGACATAATTCAAGAACTTGTGCATAAACTTAGTTTGTAAATTGAATTGATATCCCAAAATATCCTAATTATGATATTACATCAATAGGCAATGAGTTTAATATAAGAAACTACATTTAAGACTGTTCTATGCGCCAAAAGGGCATTTCAGTCACTTTAAAGCCTAATTTACGATATAATACAAAAACTCAGTTTATGATCAGATTTGTAACATCAAAATATGTTAAACATGTTAACATATCAGTACCTATATCATTTTCAAGTTCGTTAGGGTCTAAAACCTTATTTTTAACAAAAAAGGGCATAATAGTCAAAGTATGGCTTAATAACGGAACATGCGCAAAAACTCAGATTACTAGTATGATCATGTAATTTAACCTTAGAGTGTTATGCTATATTATAATACGATCATAAAGGAACCTAAAATCAGTCTCATACTAATCTAATTCGGGTCATAATCGAAAGTCAACGCAGAAGTCAAACTTCGCGACTTTCGGTTGCGAACCGACCCTAACACTGGAATTGACGAGCCGAACATGTTTACACATGTTCTAATAATTATTACTAAGTTGTTTAAGTGATAAAACATATTTTAGAACACTTCTAAACTCAGATCGTAATTATTTCAAAAACTGACCCGTTGACTTTTTAAAACATTAATATGTTGACTCGTCAATTGACCAAGCAAACGTGATTCTTAGGAGGTGCCCTTTTGAGGGATTAACACCTACCTAATTACGATCACGTAGCCATGTTCCTTGCGAACGATGGCTTGACCATTAAGGTCTAAACCGAAAGTCAAAGCGTTTATCGAAAACACTTGACTTTTCGGCTTTAAAAGCCTAATAAATGAACTAGTCATGAAAGGAACACTTACAAGTGGTCCTAGGGACTGAATAAAACTCAAAGGAAGTTCCCAAATGCTCATGATCCTCCAATTATGAGAGTATTGGAAGAATGAAGATTTGGTGCAAGTTTTACAAATGAACTTCAACACATATTTATAGTTTTCGAGAAGCAATTTGATCATGCCAAGTGTTTAGAGGCCTCCTAGGATGTTAACAAGTGTCATAACAGCTGTCTAAAATCAGTTTGTAGCCCAAGGAATTGAATAAAATGGTTTAGAGCTGAATGGAAGAGTCCAGAGTTGATATGAGTGATGAACAAGTCAAGAACAAGAACAAAACAAAAAATATATATATATCTGCAGCTGGGCTGCTGTGGCGCCACGCGACCGGACCGGCCCAACAAGGGCGCGGCCCACGACGGCAGTCCAATCCAGCAACAACTTTTGATGTTTGGCAGAAACAGTCCCTGGTTCTTTTAAGCACTTTTAAACTTTCATGAATTGAAATTTTTGGCACATTATTTTATAAACTCTCATGTAACATTATTATAAGACACGAAAGCCCTTAGTGGCCAATTTTAGGCACACTCGGGAGTATGACCGAACATCATAAAGTTCCTGATTCGTTAAAAGGTCACTTAGGGTATAGATTGCACATGTTGACGCTTTTAACCCCTTTAACTAGCAAGCTTGCGTGAATTATCATTTAACGGCATAAAATCCCTAAACGTTCAATCTTAGGCATCCTCGAGAGTATGATCGAACATCATGAAGTTTTCGGTTCGTTAAAAAGTCACTCAGAGGTATAAATTTACATGTTGACGCTTTTAACCCTTCGATGCACAAACTTTTGAATTATACCGCAAACGGTTTCGTTTATCCAACAAATGGCTCATTAAGAGAATACGAATACCGTATAAGGTCACTCAGAGGCTTAGTTTTAGCATGTTGACACTTTTAGTCCCTCCACATTCATAGTTTTAAATTTTGACAAAATTAGTCCCTCTTAGCCAACTTTTAGGCACGATTAAGATTAGGGACACGTGTCTATATATTATTGGACACGATTTTACAAGGTGTTACATGACCACAATAACTAGTTGAAAGAATGATTAACAGTGTTATGACCACAGTCACTAGTTGAAAGAATGATCAATAGTGATACGACCACAGTCACTAGTTGAAAGAATGATCAACAGTGATATGACCACCGTCACGGGAATCACCTAGTGACAAATACCTTTGAATAATAGTAAGATATAATATATTACTTGATAACCTTCACTATTGGATCCAATGAGTGATATGACCACCGTCACATCGGAACTGCCACCATGTGACAAATACTGATTGAGTTTTGGGTAAATATAAACAAATGTAAAAAACTCTTCATGCTGTAAAATACAACAATATATTTTTATAAAAATGGAATGAACTCGCTAGTATTTATTGCTGATAAAATGTTTTCAAAACGTGTTTCAGGTAATTTGCTGTAAGGATAATAGAAGCCAGCTATGGAGCACTGAAGGCTTAAATAAAGTGGCTATAAGTACCTGAATAAAAGAAGAAATTTATGTTTTATTTATTTGGGTTTATCCCTATAAAAACATTAGAATGGAATATGGGGTTTAGCCTATTTGTTTAATATTAAAAGTTTGGTGTTTTACAAACTCTGAAATTATTTCCTAACTATGATCCCGATGAAAAATTTTTCGCTGTGTATTAATAAACACCGGTACAACTTGATTGGTTCACGGCTCCCATTCCCAGGGTGGGGTCGGGGGTTGTGACTGGTTTATTACAACATTATGATTTAGAAAGGTTTTTACCCGTTACGCCTAGTTTATGCGAACTAGGTTTACATAACTAGTTATGCGCGTAAAGACGGGTTCAGAGGGTTGGATGGGCATACAACAATTCCAAGTAGTAAAAATATATTTTTAGTTGAAGTATATACTATTCTAAAGTCATATTATAGTTCAGTTTAGTTTAAAACCATTTATTTACTATTTTGACCACATAAGGGCATTGTGGTCATTTCAACAATATATTCAAAACTTGTCATTTAACCCATCAAACGGATTGACCATGTGGTATAACTTCAGAGAGTTATATTCAACAACAATATAGTCTTAAAACAAGTTTAAAACAGGCCTAAACGTAGACCAAACGGGTCAGAATCAAAAGGCAAAGCAAAAGTCAAACTGCTTGACTTTTGACATAGAATGAAGTTCAAAACTGAATTGAACAAGTTGGGCATGCTAACATTAATTTATATAAGTTGTAAAACTTGTATATATGTCAAAAAAATGAGTTATAAGTTATAAAACCATTTATACCATTTAGTCTTCAACTTTTACGTAGCATGCTCGATTTAACAATTCAACTAGTAAACATGATTATCCAAGAGTATGATCACAGAGGGATCATAATATCGTAATCATGATCACATAGGAAAGTTTGGATTGAACTTTACCTTACCAAATTGGTCAGAAGCTAAGGTCAAACAGAAAGTCAACTGTTTAACTTTTAGCTTAAAATAACTAAAGAAAATGAAATAGAACAAGGGGACACACACTTGGAAGTTGTAACACTCCAAAAATATTAAATTATATATACATACATATATATATAAATAGACATATGTTGGTCGTAAACTTATGAAATATAACTAGGAACATGTAACCTAGTTAATATTATGTTGCTAACTAATAAAAATAATGAAATATGGCCTTTTGTGATAAAATAAACATAAGGGGGGCTAAAACAGTCAAGTGGGCAAACTAAAGTTATTAAAACAAAATTTTTAAAACTCAGACACACACTTGTGTGTGTGTGTTTGGTCGACCAAAACACAGAGCATCAAAGGAAAACAAAGTCTTCAAGCCCTAATTCTACAATTCACAGAAATTAGAAAGGAATTGGGTCTAAAAACTGATGCATGATTGAAAATATTGATCATCTTAGCAAGTGGTTCATAAGGTATGTAACAAATTCTGTTTTGAATAATTAATGTTATGTGGAGAACTCAAGAAATTGAGTTCTTCGTGAAATTGATGATTTATTTGACCTATAGAAGGTATAATTTAAATGAAAGATTGAATCCTAACTGAATTAGTTGATAAAATCACACGAACTATGTGTAGAAGTAAGGATATTAGTATAATGAAAGTGGGTTTTCGATGAAGTATGAGAAACCCCATGTTTGGTATAAACAGAGGGCTTAACAATATGAATTTGTTAAGGTTTCATGCTATTATGGATTTCAAATAGTCATATATATGTTAAGTTGGGGTTTCTTGGCTATCCGTAGCTTAAACGAACTAAAAATGGTTAGTTAAAATATTATACATACAAGGTGTTTGATGAAACACCTAAAAGAATTACCATTTTTACATAATGAGCAAATATTGTTAATTAGAACCAAGATTTAAGATTGGGGCAAGTTATTTGCCAGGTAATGGATGAACGTTCTAATTATAACAGGTTACACTTAATAGGTAACTTAGGCGAAGCTTCGGGAACTCAAACCAGAGCAAACGCGCTTTTAAAGGAGAAGCTTTAAGGTAAGTGGTCTTATACTTCGTATGATATTATTAGTAAATTAGTTTTGATTGAATGTTGGTTAATAAAGTAAAAATAGTGAAATTCGGTTCATTCATAATTGATGGTCTTCGCACGAATGGACCGAATGAATCAAATATTGTGTAGCAATGGATTTTGGTTAGTTCACAAGTGATGGAATTCACTTGAACAACCAAAACTAAATGAACGCGTAAATCGAGAAAAAGGGAACGCAAGTTATAAACGGTTAATTTGAGATATGAGCGAAGATAAGTTTCTTGTTTGGTTAAAGTAACCAAACGAGTCAAAAACATAGTGAAAACGCTAGCCGGGTAATGGAAGTGTAAACGCTAGCTTAGTAAATTGGAGAAAGGTTAAAATTTGTAAGGAAATGATCCTTACTTTAAAAATGTAGGTAATATAGCTAAACTTATTAACGGGTCAAAATAACTATAAGAATTGGTTTTACGCGAATAATATAAAGTGTAAGAATTGTTACTTTAGATGATGGATTTTGAATCTAAAATGTGGGAAATCAATTTACGATCGCGGGAAAACAAATTTGAGGTTAAACGGATAAGTATCTCAAAAGATATGCAAGTTTTCGCGAAAAAGGGTAAAACAAGAAAACAGGAACAGCTGGGCTGTACCGTAACCTACGGTAGTCTACCGTAGGCTACGATAGATAAAGAAATGCTGCAGGACTTGAACCATAACCTACGGTACATTACCTTAAGTTACGGTGTAGACATTCTGTCAAAAAAAATAAAAGGGAACCATAAGCTACGGTCCCCTACCGTAGGTTACGGCGGGTTTGTCCCAAAAAAAATTAAATTGTTTTTCTTGATGTGGAATGTTATTAATTTATGTTTATGCTTTATAAAACTAACATTTAACATTGTTAAATGTTATTTAGGTCCTCACCATGTTGTATACGGATGCGATCAAGTTACTCAAGAACCGAGCACGAACAATGAAGATGCTTCCGCCTTTTGTAGTTATTATACTTAGATCAAACAATGTAAATGTTTTGAATCTTAAATGCTTTTGGTAACTCTAAGATTTTATGAATGTAATTCTTGCAAAATCTATATAAATGCAAGGATTTTGTTTAAAACTTATAGTTTATTTAACATGGGTGTTATAGAAGTGTTTGAGCAGAATAGAACTATGAGGGGAGTCCTCTTGTCCAGAGGAAAGGTCCAAGAGTGATTAGAGTGAAAGAGAATGAATGAGCAAGTTGAAGGAAAAAATCAAGCTTGCTATTTATAGCCAAAGGAGGTGAAGAGGATGATGCCAAGTGTTTCCAGAGTTCCTTAGGTGTTGCCAAGATGCCACAAACGCTAAACGTCAAAACTATAATAAAATTACTTTAAACAAGTATTATTAAAAAAACTCGAAAAATTTACTGAAACGTATAAAACAATGTGCAAGAGAATAGAACAAAAGGGTGTCTTACAAAAGTTTTATTTTGCCATCTTTATCTAAACGCCATTAAATACAAAACTCCAAAACCTAAAAGATGAGACGTGTTACAGACTTAACAGATAAAGCTGAACAAACAGTAACTGAAACGACGAAAACTTTATTACTAACATTTATTATATTAAAAACCACGCCATGGCAATTGAATTTTTTTATATTTTCAAAACGTCATAATTACCTGTCACATTATAGATCTGTATCCTACATCGCACGACAAAAGATACAAAAAATACACATCAAAAAATATAATTACTATTGTTTTTTAGCGAGAAAAGCACATATCCACCTCGCGTCAAAACAAGGTCATTATATAAGTAGAATAGGTAAACAAACTTAACACCCCACATATTTCTAAACACGCCACATTGTCTAAAACGCCATACATGTGACAACTGTCAAATTTGCATGCATCCGTACAATTAATTAATACTGATTAAGTGCTTAATGACTTGGCTAAATTACAATTGATGACTTAAATTGCTTTCTGATTATTGCATCATACTTGCATGTGCATCACATATTGCATACTGTCACATCATTTATCACATACAAACTTTAGTGACATAAACGATGCACAAAGCACAGTTAGCACAGTTAACGGATAACTCAAAGAAATACTGACGATGTTCAGTACCTATCCAGATAGTGTTTTAAGACCTTGTATGGGCCAGAGACAAAGTTCTACACTAGTATGGTGTGTAGGGAAGTAAGGACCATAAAACTACGTCACTAGGTGATACTTTAAGTGCCTAAAACCCACTAAAAGTGCAGAATTCTGCATATTTCAGCAAAATTCAGCTTTTTAACAAGCTAGTAATGTGCAAAAAATATGGCAAAATGGTCCCGAATGCTTTCCTAAGTGTCGAGAATTAAAAGTGTCACAAAAGGGTACTTAAAAATCATAAAACGGAATAGTTTGGCACTTTAACGAACCGGTATCTAACCGAACAACCGGACACTACCCGAAACACCAAAATATTGCTAGAAGCATTGTTTTATTATTTTTGAGCTAGTTATGATCCCCGAACACCCTAGCACACTATACAACACAACATACACTTAAACACTAACTAATACCCTTACCTTCCAACTAGATTATCTAACCAATCATTCAAACTTACACAAGACCCCCCCCCCTTCACATTTACGCTCACCAAGGGGAGTGGCCCACCCCAAATCTTCTCTTGATCCCCTAAGATTACATTTGATCTTGCTTAGATTGTGAAAGATCATGCTTGTACTTCTAGAGACACAAGAACCATTGGACAAAAGGATTTAAGGATTATAAGTAGAACATAAGCATCTTCATCTTCATCACCTCAACTCTCTCCCTCTCTCCTTCTTGCTCTCGGCCGAGCATAGTGCCACCACCACCACCATTTTTCATTCATCATCCAACCATTCCAAGACCATCCAAGGGTGTAAGAAGGTGTCTAACGAAGCGTGAAGCTTGTGGATCTTGAAGGACCTCCATCAATTGCTTTTATCTAACACTTTTGTCATCACCATCATCTTGTGTTCTTCCCTAGCTTAGAGCTAGTAGTAAGACCCTCATAACCTTTGTTACTTCTAATCTTGATTGGTTAAAAGATGTAGTATGTTGTTAATCACAAGAACATTAAAAGACATAATCATAAATCTCTAACATAAGCTTATAAACATATGAAATCTTGTTGATTTATGAATGTTTGCTTCTTGTTGATTGATTATTAGTTTTAGTGATGCTAGACATCATAAGTATTATTACAAAATATTGTCTAACAATTATTCCAAAAGTAAAATATAATTTAAGTTAAAATAATCATTATTTTAACAAGGAAGTATAACTTGGAATAATATCAGGAACGTAACTCAAAAAACGTAAATAATAAGGCAAGACACGGCCGGTTCGTCTAATAGACCTTAGAACATTGTAGGTAGTCGTGTTTGCTGAGGAGTTTTGGGTTACGAGCGTAGAAGACGCAATACAGTGAGTTCATGTCCCCCTTTTTCCTTTAACTATTTTCAGTTTTATACTTCGGGGGTGAAATACATGTTACAATTATTACGAACGTTTTATACATGGTATGATTAGCTAAGGAGGGTTACTGCTAAGATCATGTGAGTGGTGGGTACAACACTTAAGGCCTTTAATCCTCGTCGTAGGACCGAGGGACATGAGTGATAGATCTATTTGGGTGTAGCGAGCCCACACCCATGAGGACCTGAGTGGCCCATGTGTTGACTATGTCCACAAACTGAAGCCGTGGCAAAATCCGCTTGGTTTGAGTCTTCCTGCACCATTTTTCTCACATACCATTGGCTTTGCAACCCATTGGTGATCTCTTTTTCCTTATTGCTACATACGAGGGACATACATTCTTACAGACATACTTTAAAGGTTTATTCATACACACACACATGAACTCACTCAACTTTTGTTGATGTTTTTCAAATTACATGTATTTTAGGGAACTAAGTGGATCTGGCAGGTGTTGCATGTTTTCAAGCTGCGTTACAAATAAAAGATGTCATCCGAGTCGCTAGGGTTTAGGAGATGTATCTTACTCCTGGACGAGATACATGGTCCTAAGCTCGGGATGGTTTAAGTCATGTTGTCAAGTCTTCGTGAACTCATTAAAACATATTATGGTTTGTAACTTAAATTCGGTGTCAACGTTTCAGACAATTATGCTATGTTGTTTTCAAACTAAATTTTATGGATGAACATTTTATGGTTTTATCATATAGCGTTGTTATGTTTGAATGCTATGGTATTAAGAAGTCACACCAATAACCACACTTCCGCAAAAGTCAGGGTGTGACAGCTTGGTATCAGAGCTTCGATCGTAGCGAACTAGGATTCTTTCTCGAGTCTAGACTACGATCATTAGGGCTCTCACGAAAATGTTTTCGAACATGTTTTACATTGCATACACAAAATTCCCAGATCCACGGAACAAATATTTCTTTATTTTTCAAAAGGCACAAAACACATTTCAAAACTTATGTTCATAATTCAGTCTTAGAGACTGGGGAGGTTCAGTCTTAGAGACTGGGGAAGTTCAGTCTCAGAGACTGGGGAGGTTCAGTCTTAGAGACTGGGAGGTTTAGTCTTAGAGACTGGGGAGGTTTAGTCTTAGAGACTGGGGAAAAATTGAGTCTGAGAGACTAGGGAAGTTTAGTCTGAGAGACTGAGTAGTTCAGTTTGAGAAACTGGGAGGTTTAGTCTAAGAGACTAGGTAGTTCAGTCTGAGAGGCTGGGTGGGATAGTATGGGAAGACTAGGATAAATACATGCTTACATTGTTACTACTTACATGCTTACTTGATGATTGTTGATATATGTGCATATGTTGTGATTGCTTTGTTACAGACACCATGTCCTCTTCTGATAGTGGAGTATCAGATACCGTAGACCCTATGGCCATAGTTTCGGATGATGAGATCATCCCAGAGGATGAGATTTTTACATCTGACACCACGAGTAGCGATGATGATGATTTCCAGCCGTTTGCTTTACCAGATTTTGGCGATGATATACCGCTAGCTGATGGTCTTCCAGGCGAGGATCTACTTCTTGTTCAGATCCCTGCTCCTTTACCTCTTGCTGCATTTCCTCTCGAGGATCTGCCTCTTGATGCCATGTCTGACGACGACATCGATCTTTTTATTGAGGGTCCCCTGAGGGTGCCTAGGATGATGGAGTTCCAGTCGCCGATGTCATTGCTGTTCCGCTTGTCGAGATTCCTGTCGTTGAGATTTCGTCCGACCATTCTGGTCCTGATTCATTCGAGTCTGTGTCATCTACTACTCTACACGCACTGGGATTACAACGATATCCTACTGATTCTGATTCTGACACAGCTATGTCTGCCGCACCTGTTCCACCACAGGACTTCGAGTTTGATGATGAGTTTGATCCAGTCTTTCCACACGACTTTGACCCTGAGCATGAGATTGAGTTTGTCCCCGATGATCATCCTTTTGAGGCACCTGTCGTTCCTGACGATCAGTTCTTTGATATACCCGCTGATCTTGAGCTTGCACCAGCTGACCCTGAGCCTTTGTTGCACCCGAGCCCATACCTGCTCATGATCCTCTACCGGAGCATGACCCCGTTGACATTCCAGTTGTTGCACGACCGTTACCTGACCCTCTACCTGCACCCGCAGACCATGCTCCTTTTGCTGACCATGTAGATCCCCGTTATACATTCACCCACAATGGGTGGATAGAGGACGACGATGACTTGCCTCCTTTTGTTAGACCTGTTACTCCCCCACCTGCACCTACACATGTACAAGTTGACATTGCCCCGTTTCACCCACATGTGTCTGACATTCACCGCACAGATCTACCGGTCACGTTCCTACAGGATATACCTCCTCCCCATCCAGGGGAAGGTCCATCGAGTTAGCATCCCAGTCACATACCACCTGTGTCAGCAGCTTTTCCCTTCATACCACAGTTTTTCACATACTGCACCTTTTGCTTCTGCACCATCGGGCGAGCCACTGATCTGGTTTCTGCCCAACACGATGCCTGTTTCTGATCCATACCATCCCTTCCATTACACTGGGTACACCAGGGATGAGCTACTCCTATCCTTACAGCTCCAGCAGGAGATGTTGTGCCGCAGAGCCATGGATCTTGAGAGGATTCTGCGTCCTCCACCTTGCACTTGTCAGTCACCGTTCGCGACTCCACCCGCTCCTCTTCTGCCATACCCAGATTTTGACGTTCGTTTCCTTACTATGGAGCAGCAGATTAGCTATTTGTTATGTCACGTATACGATCTTGAGGAGGAGCTCGTGCATGTGCGCAGTTTGCTTCCTGTTCCTCCACCTCCTCCTCCACCACCATCAGCATAGTTGGTTTTTGGTTTTATGCATATAGCTTACTTTTGGTGAGAGTGTTGCTATTGAGCCCATATTGAGAAGACTTTTTGAAGACCACTTTTTGTGTATATGACTGTTGTAGTTGATAGATGATTTGGACATGGGTGATGTGACCCTATAGTCCCTTTTGTTGTGATTTGATACACTTGACGAACTTGCAAAACGGTATTTGTGGTCATTGATATATGAAAGCTCAATCGCAGTATTCTCATTATATACATTGTTAAATTACTTGTTTATGTTATGATTGAGATATTATGCGCTTACCTGCTTAATGAAAACCTAATCGTAATATTCTCCTTAGACGTGCTACTAATGATTGTAAGGTACGTACTTGTTTGTTATGCTCAATTAACATAATTCCATTTACTTGCTTACGCTATGAGTATGCTGTTGCTTGACATATTGATATGATGATTTATTTCGTGTAAATACATATGATCTCTAAAAAACTATTTACACTCCCTGAACAAATGAGACCTGACCAACCCAAACTTTTCGTAGAATATGTCTCAAAAGATCATTCAGCTGCTCATAACCGAGGCAGAACTACAAGCGCACATCGCACAAGCGATAGCACATCACGAGGCCCTGCGCTCTGAACCCAGCAGGGGTACCTCAGAAAACAACCCACCTCATGGCTGTACCTACTGGCAGTTCCTTGACTGCAAGCCTCCGAATTTCGACGGCACTGGAGGTGCCATAGCCTTTTCGAAATGGACTGAAGACATGGATTCTGTTTTTCGAATGAGCGGATGTACGCTAGAGCAACAAGTCCCCTATGCGTCAGGATTGTTTCAAGATAGGGCCTGGTCATGGTGGAACTCTCAGATTCGAACAATGGGCAGAGCTGCTATGAATGTTTTAACATGGGGTGAGCTGAAGGAAATGATGCTTAAGGAGTATTGTTCTCATATGGCAATCCAGAAGCTAGGATTCGAATTCTGGAAGCTAATGATGGAAGGTCCAAAAGTGGCGGAGTACGTGCAGAGACTTCACGATTTGTCGCGAGTTGTTCCATACCTAGTGGAACCAGAGATGAAAAGGATGGAGCCATTCATCTGGGGACTGGCGCCTCAGATCCTGCGCTTAATGATGGAATCGGCTCCGCCAACAGCTATCGATGTGATCGAATTAAGTGTGGCACTCAGTAAAGGAGCGATTAGACTGGAAAAGCTTTCAAACCCTGACGAGAAGAAGGAAACGCAGGTAGAATCATCCGAAAAGAACAAAAGGAAGCTCACTGACTTCTAGGAGAATACCCGAATGAATGACGAGAACAAAACCAAAAAGGGAAAGGAGTACATGGGCAACCTACCTAAGTGCGATAACTGCCTACTCCACCATGCTGAGTCATGTAGGTATGA
The DNA here is from genome assembly GCA_030545235.1 of Helianthus tuberosus. Taxonomy (NCBI): domain Eukaryota; kingdom Viridiplantae; phylum Streptophyta; class Magnoliopsida; order Asterales; family Asteraceae; genus Helianthus; species Helianthus tuberosus. The sequence goes on along the minus strand of CM060385.1, from coordinate 74,729,365 downwards.
AAGAAGTAATGTCTGTGACAAAGTAGGGCATGTCAAGGAGACGTGTCAGATCGGTACGGTACGGGACGGGACATGGAAACGAAGGTCAAGATGGCGACAGAAATCACGAAGGAAGCAACGGCAACAACAACTATCAAAATAGGGCCAATGATGAACAAAAACATGTTCGAGGTTGTTTTGACTATGGGGACTAAGGGCACCTCAAGAAAGATTGCCCTAACAACAATCAAGCCGATGTTAAGATTTACTTAGGGACTAAGCCGAAATGTGATAAGTGCAAGTTTCACCATGAAGGTCGATGCCAGAAGCCTAACTGCGGTAAGTGCGGAAAGTGGGGACATAACAAGGATGCCTGTTGGGCGAAGAGTCCCATAAAAGGATAAGGTGGTGACAACAACCACGGCAGAAATAATAATGATAATGTTCCGGGATGCTACAGATGTGGAAACATGGGACACTTTAGAAAAGATTGCCCAACGAGGACTAAACAAGACCGTGAAGGGGCATCCAACACCAGAGCTCGTAAAGCATGTCAGGACCCAGATGTGCTTGCTGGTACGTTCTCGGTCAACCAAAATTTTGCATCTATGTTATTTGATACCAGTGCCGACCATAGCTTTGTATCTCATGAATTTAGGAATATACCTGGTTTAGTAAAAGGGTAAGTTAAATAACCCGCACCCAATAGAACTAGCTAATAGGAAACCCCGACGTGGTAATTGGGATGGACCAGTTGTCAAGCAATCGAGCGGAGGTTTTTATCAGCATCCCAATGACGAACGACGAAGCAATCGCGACTCATAAAGCAGGATACGCCTCTACAAATCACTAGTACCTGAGGGCACGAGAGTGTTCACACCAAAGGATGCGTTGCCTTCCTAGCACACATTATGGACAGGGAAGCCGCTAAGCCGAAGTTGGAAGGTATCCCTGTGATAAGGGAATAGCCTGAAGTCTTCCCCCGAAGGCTTGTTTGAATTATCTCCTCAACGATGAGTCGAATTTCGCATCGATTTAATTCCAGGCGCCGCGCCTGCAGTCAATGCACCTTAGCGACTTACACCTTCGGAGAAGTAAGGATTCACAGTGTAGCTTCAGTAGATGATAAAGAAGGAAGCTAACAGACCAAGTTTCCCGTTTTGAGTAACACCAGTGCTGCTCGTCAAGTAGAAGGACAATGATTTTCAAATGAGCATCAACTACCAGGAGCCGAACGAGCTAACCAACAAGAGTCGGTAACCCCTGATGAGAATTAACAAGTTACTTACTTAGCTAACTATGAGGATCCAACTACTATTTTAAGAATGGTCGATGATTGAGCGTCATTACATGGGAATTCAGGAAGAAAGTATACCGGGGATTGTGGGACAATAACTTATTTTAAATCTACACAAAAGAATTGTGATTCCTTCGCAACGCACAAAACATGTGCTTAATCCTTTGGGAACCCAGACTAAAACTCATAAAGGTTGTCACTTAGGAACCACACCTGTTAACTCAAGCAAACCCCATTATCCTGATAAATATGCTACTTCAGTTAACCAAACAGAAAGTACTCAAATTTCTTTTGTTGGAATTTCCGCTTTTGTTTCTAGCGAGTCGATGCTTGCATCTCTACTCCCCCTTAATGGTAGTTGCATCGCGCCAATTTTCTTCGCTGAGAGCGAACACACACATTTGCTTCGATACTTGGTCATTTCTTCATTTTAGCAAATACTCATGGTTTCAGTACTCGGAAACTTATATGTCACACATGCACCATTTGCTACGCATGTGGTTTCGTTTCAAACAAACGCTTCATTGAAATTCAAATATTAATTTGCTAAACCTAATTACTGATTTGTGATTCGAATGACCTACATTATTGTAATTGTTGGCTCTTTTGTTATCAAGTCAACACACTTTCTTGAAACTTCTTTTCTTTCAAGTTACATTCATAGTTCATCTTCGTAACCATGCTGAAATTCCCTTGTTGATACATACGTTTATTGTCGGATTTCGCTAGAACCAAGTTCAATTCCTTGAACTTATCCATTTCGCATATTCAGTTTAAGACGTCATATGATGTATTGGGAGCATCATATTCAAATATTTTTGCAAAGATTCTTTCATTTCGAGTCATAGTAGATTTGGTTGGTCTACGACTCCACTAAATAGTTTGATTGATTTCAATACCTTGCGGTGAAACTTTCACAAAATTGAAGCTTGCGCTAATTTGGTTACGCACCTCATACACGGATTTAATAGTCTATTTATTTGTTCTAAATCCGTTTTGTTTATCAATTAAAGCGGTCTTAACACAATTGTGTGTTAAGATTATGGTACTTAGAATCATTTCATATCCCGGTGTACCTCCGAACAATTCTTTCATTATAAATTGAATACCTTACAGTGTTTATTGCTTTCCATCTTCAATTAGAAACGAAAGTTCTTTGATGTTCCACATTCAATTGAAAACCCCATGACACTGTTTAAATCAAATTCTCAGATTGTTTCAGTGCACCTTCCTTTGATTTCGAGTACGGTGAATTTGTTCGGTCACCATTATTGATGAAATATGTCAATTACGACACCTTGTGGTGTCATTACAAATTGTAGCTTGTGCTAATCATGGTCAATCGTTTCACACAAAACTACATATACTTTTGTTTGACTTGTCATTTAAACAATCCTGATGCAACTACGAATAAACATTGATACACCAGATTCGCTCGTATTTCATTCGGTGTATTTTCGCAATTCAAGAATGTCAACACACTAATCCTTACCATTTATTTACTCGAAAGTTGACAGACCTTTTTCATATGCAAGTTGTTGATTTTGAGTTCATATAGCGGATGCTATGGTTTATAAGTACTCATTTGCGTATTGTGACCGGTTGTTCGAAGAATCTATTGGTCAAGACTCCCCTTTGTGGAACACCTGTTAACTGAGTTACGCTAGGCTAGACACCTATACGACTTGTGTCCTTTAACATCAAATGCTAGAACACGTGCCTTGTAACCATTGGGCTTTTATTGTTAAAATATATCCATGGAATTCACCTGATGTGAATGAGGTTAGATGCGGTTTGGTAGTTACCCCAGTATCATTCATATACATACACGCATAATGAAACCCTAAGTAGTTAAGGTAGTACAAATTTCGAGGACGAAATTTTCTTAACAGGGGGAGAATGTGACAACTGTCAAATTTGCATGCATCCGTACAATTAATTAATACTGATTAAGTGCTTAATGACTGTGCTAAATTACAATTGATGACTTAAATTGCTTTCTGATTATTGCATCATACTTGCATGTGCATCACATATTGCATACTGTCACATCATTTATCACATACAAACTTTAGTGACATAAACGATGCACAAAGCACAGTTAGCACAGTTAACGGATAACTCAGAGAAATACTGACGATGTTCAGTACCTAGCCAGACAGTGTTTTAAGACCTTGTATGGGCCAGAGACAAAGTTCTACACTAGTATGGTGTGTAGGGAAGTAAGGACCATAAAACTGCATCACTAGGTGATAGTTTAAGTGCCGGAAACCCACTAAAAGTGCAGAATTCTGCATATTTCAGCAAAATTCAGCTTTTTAACAAGCTAGTAATGTGCAAAAAATATGGCAAAATGGTCCTGAATGCTTTCCTAAGTGTCAGGAATTAAAAGTGTCACAAAAGGGTACTTAAAAATCATTAAATGGAATAGTTTGACACTTTAACGAACCGGTATCTAACCGAACAATCGGACACTACCCGAAACACCAAAATATTGCTAGAAGCATTGTTTTATTATTTTTGAGCTAGTTATGATCCCCGAACACCCTAGCACACTATACAACACAACATACACTTAAACACTAACTAATACCCTTACCTTCCAACTAGATTATCTAACCAATCATTCAAACTTACACAAGACCCCCCCCCCCCATCACATTTACGGTCACCAAGGGGAGTGGCCCACCCCAAATCTTCTCTTGATCCCCTAAGATTACATTTGATCTTGCTTAGATTGTGAAAGATCATGCTTGTACTTCTAGAGACACAAGAACCATTGGACAAAAGGATTTAAGGATTATAAGTAGAACATAAGCATCTTCATCTTCATCACCTCAACTCTCTCCCTCTCTCCTTCTTGCTCTCGGCCGAGCATAGTGCCACCACCACCACCATTTTTCATTCATCATCCAACCATTCCAAGACCATCCAAGGGTGTAAGAAGGTGTCTAACGAAGCGTGAAGCTTGTGGATCTTGAAGGACCTCCATCAATTGCTTTTATCCAACACTTTTGTCATCACCATCATCTTGTGTTCTTCCCTAGCTTAGAGCTAGTAGTAAGACCCTCATAACCTTTGTTACTTATAATTTTGATTGGTTAAAAGATGTAGTATGTTGTTAATCACAAGAAAATTAAAAGACATAATCATAAATCTCTAACATAAGCTTATAAACATATGAAATCTTGTTGATTTATGAATGTTTGCTTCTTGTTGATTGATTATTAGTGTTAGTGATGCTAGACATCATAAGTAACCTACTAGATTGTGATTAAACACATGATCTAGTAAGTTAAAGAGGTGATCTTGTGAAAGACTAAGATCATCATGCTTTATGTTACATGAACTTGAATAATAAGATGATTTCTTGAAAAATAATCATCAAAGGGAGTTAATAATCTTGTGGATCTAAGAATGATGAATGGTTTTCCAAAAGAACAAAGTTCAAAATATGATTTTTAGAAGATCTTGGTTCTTACTAAAACCTACACTATTTTTGGTGGTAAAACAAGTGTAGAAACACTAGAGAAATAAGAAGATCCATAAAGAAATGTTTTTGTAAAATATGTTTACAAGTTGTAAACACCTAAAACTTTCAAGAATGAAGTTTATCAAGAAGTAAATACATTTTGGAGGATAACTAAGTCTACGAAACATACTACCAAGTTACTACAAGTTTTTGTGAAAACTCAAGTTCATGATCTTTATGTAGATGGCTATGTTCTAGCACTTGGTAAGTATAATATTTTTTAGGGTTGATTGTTGATTATTGTGTGTTGATTTTGAAAAGAAAATGATATGCTATATAGCATGGACACCTCCATTTTAGAGGAAACTATGGCGAAATTTTCTAAAAATACAAACACTTAGAAAAATATTTTCTAACAAGTATTACAAGTGTGTTTTAACTTTGGTTTTCAATATAAAATTTGCCATAGATTTTGTTACAAAAATACAAGTATCGGAGGTTGGTTTTCATAAATAAAAATGGATAAATATATATTTAGAATATATATTTACATTAAAGACACGTTGTGTGTGATTATGTGTATACATTGTGAAATATTTATGTTATTTTAGGATAAAATAATATAACTTAACAAGTACCAAGAAATTACCATCCAAATTAATACCAAAAATCTCACGGAATAAGTATATAAGTTACACACTTAATATTGTGAAACCGAACGCAACAACGTAACTTACAAAGTATTCCGGAAAATACCGTTACAAATATATTTTTGGTAAATATTATTTTGGATGCAAGAAATGAGAATATGATTTTTATTAATATTGCAAAGTATATCATATTTTCGACAAGAAGAAAATATATTATTTTTGGGAGATAAAATATATTTTCCTGGTATATTTAGAAGATATATGGTTTTTGGGAAAAAATATATATTTTCTTGAAATACATTATTTTTTGACAAATGAGTTTATATATATATTTTTTTAGTGAGACTTGAAAATATATTGTTTTGGAAATATATATTGGGAATATATTGGCATATTTTTATTTGGAATGATACGCCGAAATACGACGCCAATACATGGCAAGTTATACAAATACAAAATACAAAAATACATGTATGAGATACCCCCATCCTTGGGAAGGAAATACGGAAATAAATACTTGAGAAGTATTATTACAAAATATTGTCTAACAATTATTCCAAAAGTAAAATGTAATTTAAGTTAAAATAATCATTATTTTAACAAGGAATTATAACTTGGAATAATATCAGGAACGTAACTAAAAAACGTAAATAATAAGGCAAGGCACGGCCGGTTCGTCTAATAGACCTTAGAACATTGTAGGTAGTCGTGTTTGCTGAGGAGTTTTGGGTTACGAGCATAGAAGACGCAATACAGTGAGTTCATGTCCCCCTTTTTCCTTTAACTATTTTCAGTTTTATACTTCGGGGGTGAAATACATGTTACAATTATTATGAACATTTTATACATGGTATGATTAGCTAAGGAGGGTTACAGCTAAGATCATGTGAGTGGTGGGTACAACACTTAAGGCCTTTAATCCTCGTCGTAGGACCGAGGGACATGAGTGATAGATCTATTTAGGTGTAGCGAGCCCACACCCATGAGGACCAGGGTGGCCCATGTGGTAACTATGTCCACAAACTGAAGCCGTGGCAAAATCCGCTAGGTTTGAGTCATCCTGCACCATTTTTCACACATACCATTGGCTTTGCAACCCATTGGTAATCTCTTTTTCCTTATTGCTACATACCAGGGACATACATTCTTACAGACATACTTTAAAGGTTTATTCATACACACACACATGAATTCGCTCAACTTTTGTTGATGTTTTTCAAATTACATGTATTTCAGGGAACTAAGTGGATCTGGCAGGTGTTGCATGTTTTCAAGTTGCGTTACAAATAAAAGATGTCATCCGAGTCGCTAGGGTTTAGGAGATGTATCTTACTCCTGGATGAGATACATGGTCCTAAGCTTGGGTTGGTTTAAGTCATGTTGTCAAGTCATCGTGAAATCATTAAAACATATTATGGTTTGTAACTTAAATTCGGTGTCAACATTTCAGACAATTATGCTATGTTGTTTTCAAACTAAATTTTATGGATGAACATTTTATGGTTTTATCATATAGCGTTGTTATGATTGAATGCTATGGTATTAAGAAGTCACACCAATAACCACGCTTCCGCAAAAGTCAGGGTGTGACAATACAACTTCAAAAAAAATGGCTCAGGTTATTGCATGGAGGTTTGAGAGGTGGGAGAAACGTTTTGTCCTAAAGTTCTCTAACAAGAGAAGGGTGAAGGTCAAGACCATCAAGGCCATACTTAGTATTGATGAAGCCGTTCAGAGGGATATTCTGGCCTTTAGGGTTCCAAGGGCCAACAATTGTGAAAGGACTCAAACGGTAATAAGAAGATTGAAGAGAAAATTTCTAGTAGATGATGATGATGATGATGTTGACGATGCTGATCTACCAATAGTTAACAGTTGGAGTTTGGATGAACAATCAAGAATGGTGAAAGTGACTTATCAACACGGGGTGGATTATTCATTGACGATGGAAGAAGTGCTGAACACAGATAGACTTCACCTTCTTGAACAACTCTGTGATTTAGCCCCTTCGAACAATGCAACATCCAGAGTTGTGATGATATTTAAATATAGGATGCAACAAAGATGAAATGAGGTTATGGCTGTAACATTTATGATCTGTAAACACTGAACGATGTAAAACAATATCAATTATCAATAAAACGATGTGTTTTGGTGTCAATATTTGTTTATTTGTGTTTGACGATTTTACGTTTTGATTCTAGTTTGATTTCAATCTTTTAATCACTTTCTGGAAAGTTATACACAAACTGATGCGTAAACGTAATCAGTTTAACGCGAAAAACACTCTGAATATCCTTTACATAGCTTAGAAATAAGCTTTGAGGGGTCCGGTATGCGAAAATGCGCTTAATTGATCAATAGGGACTAAAAGCGTCAAAAAGTGCATAAGTTTGCATTTTCGCGCATATTTTACGTTCTGAACATATCCGGACATCCAAAAATTTTTGTAATCATTAAAATATTTTATTTTAGTGGTTGGAATGCAAAAATACCATTCGTCGCGTAATTTGGATCGTTTTCGCGTCCGTTCGAGTTTTGATGTGCGTGAGTGTTATATAGTTTTTAATGTATATTTTAAGCCCTTTAACACTTTTAGCCAAGTTTTAAATTTATAAAACACGATATTTACTAATACTAAACACACATATGGGCAAGTGCACCCATCGTGAGCGTAGTATAGTGTTGGTAAGATACCGAGGTCGTCCAAGGACACAAGAGCATTTAGTACCGGTTTATCCTCAACGTCTAATCAAATCAAAAGTTTAGAAAAAGGTTTTTAAACAAGAAAAATAAAACTAACTAAAAATGCTAAAAAATAAAAATAAAAGTAAAAACAGATAAACAAGATGAATCACTTGGATCCGACTCGTATTTAGTGTAACCTTTGATTACTTCCGCACTTTTGCACTTTTTAAGAGATTATCTTAGTTATTGTAGTAGGCCCCTCTTTTGAAGGTGACGTTACCCTCAACCCAGTAGTTTGAGTCAGCAAGGATACAATCCTAAAGGGTTTGATTATTGAAAGATAATTAATTAAGTTATTAATGCATATTGTGGTAGGCCCCTCTTTTGAAGGCGACGTTACCCTCGGCTAAGTAGTTTGAGTCAGCAGGGATACAATCCTAAGTAGCCGGGTTAAAATATTAATAGTAGTTTACATATGAGGGGATCAAGGAGTTCGGACCCCCGCCATCCAATACCAGTGGGTATTGAAGGAGGTCCTGCTAAAGTTGACCCAGGTCCTTGCAGGATCTATACACTGAACAAGGCAAGACTCTTACCAAACCGTTCCCTTAACCCCCGACCAGGTAGCCAACATATCTCCATATAGACCGTGAAGATATGAATGGTGAAAATCTTTTATTTTATAAAGACAGTAAAATAATGCCAAGACACCACGGACAAACGATATGGAAGATTCACCTTCAACATAAGAAACTAGTTATTAAAGTCATTAATACATAACCAAATAAAAAGTGCGAAAAGATTAAGAATAAAAATTGTTACACTAAACACTTGTCTTCACCAAGTGATGTAAGAGACTTAGGCAAACATGGCCTTTGATTGTCAAGAACTCTTACGATCAATCTTGGATCCCGAGACTACTCACACACTCTATGGTGGTGGATGTGGGTTGTGATGGTGGTGGTGGGTGGGTGAAGTGTGAGAGAGGTGGTTTGCCAAGGGATGATTTATAAGTGAGCCAAGCACCCCTATTTATAGCCTGCACAGAAGCCCGGACACGGCCCCGTGTCCATTGGGCACGGCCCCGTGTCCACACATCTTCTCTTTCTTCATTAAATGCAGTTTGTCTGCATTAGTTGACCACGCCCCCGTGTCCGCCGGGCACGCCCCTGTGGTGGGTGATAGAAGCTTCTACAGCTTTATCTTTTCTGCAGACACTTGGGCACACCCCCGTGCTCACTGAGCACGGGGCATGTTCAGCTTTCTGTTCTCTTGTTTTTGCTTGGGGAGATGCTGTCGAGGGGTCGGGCATGCCACGTTTATTCCTTTTCTTGTAGTATTGTTAGATTTGGCTGTATTTTTGCTTCTTTTGTTCATTTAAGCTCTTTTATCCCTGAAAATACAAAAGGAAGACAAAAGCACACTTTTTCCAACATTAGTACTAAAAAAGGGTTAGTTTTATGCCTCCTTTGATGTAATTTATATGTTGCATTTTGCACACATCAAGTTTCATCGTAATTAACCGAATAACGCGACCGTACGACCAAACGAACCGACATCCGAGATATTTCCAAGCATATTTCAAGTCCCCTATGCTTTAACATCCTTGTAGAGCCTTAAAATTGGCTTAACAGGGTTTAAACGTGTCGAAAATGGCCTAAAGAGTGTGCAGGGAACAAAGTTGTAAATTCTGAAAGTCTGATACACGAGCTCGCGCCACACGACAACTTACTTTTGACAGAACCTTCTTTGTTGCATCAGCAGCTATGTGGCAGCCCCTAAAACCATGTTTTCATGACTCATAACTCGAATTTGCCACCATTTAACCTGTATTTAACACTTGTTGAAGCCACCATTAGATCATGACAACACATGGGACACATGTAATGATCTTAAGGCTTCAAGATTGCTATAAATAGCAAGGGGTTTCAACTTTCAACCCATTTCCTTGCTCATCTTCATTTTATTCTCAAATCTGTTCATTTGAGAGGCTCTCACTCTTGTTGAAGGCCTCCTACTTCAGTTTTCTTTGATCTCTTTCCAAGCTTGGACCCTTTGTGGAAAAGGGCGAAAGGCGTAAAAAGCGTCGGTTTTCGTAAAACATTTTGTTTTTGTGACTTTTTATAACTTTTTATTTCAATGAAGCATTTATTCAAACAAGCCTTCTTTTGATGAGGTTTGTTTGTTTATTGCTAACTTCATATATATATATAGGGGACCGCTAAAATGAGAACCACCTCGAGCTGTAAGAACCGTGAGAACTACACCGTACGGGGCGAGGTGGACCAAATTTTTTTTTTCATAAACGTAGTTGCTTGTATTATAAACACATTTGTAAAAAAAAATCAAAAAAAAATGTCGTGTGTGTAGTTTTGAGCACCATAAGTTTGTGTTTACGGGTACCGTAAATCTAACCGGAAAATTTACGATACCCGTAAACACAAACTTGTGGTGCTCAAAACTACACACACGACATTTTTTTTTACAAATGTGTTTATAATACACGCATCTACGTTTATGAAAAAAAAATTTGGTCCACCTCGCCCCGGATCAAAAAGTTCTCACGGTTCTTACAACTCCAGGTGGTTCTTATTTTAGCGCAATTCTATATATATATATATTTTTCATTATAATAAAGTCACAAGAAAACCGACCTTTGTTAATAAAATAAAGGGTTTAAAATGAAAAAGGGTTTTGGTGGGTAAAAAGGGTGTTTGATTTGGGTTAAGAAATGAAAAAGTTTAGGCTCAAAGGGGTTAACTAGGGGGATTTGGGGTAGGTGGTAAAAAAAAGAAAGAAAAAAAAAATAATGGTGTTGAAATAAAAGGGGTTAGTCCTAATGCCTCCATCATTTACTTACTTGGGTTTAAGTTGGTAAGGACCGGGAATGTGTTGTCGTGGCAAGTTCTAGTGTCGTAAGAACCAAGCGGCTATTTACACAAGAAACGAAAAATGAGCATTTAGTTTAAAGATGTGTATTTGTATGCTCAATAAAGGCTCAAAACTCACTTTTTGTGGGAATGGGTTTTTATGTGATCAAGTATATATAATCAAATTTTAACTAGATTTGTCATGCCGTTTCATAATTTTCTTATGTTGCTTCTTTTTATCAAGACACTATCGGTTGTAAATTTGTAAAAATATCACCTTTTTAGAACTTGTAATTCCCAAATTAAACCAAGACAAGTAAAAAATGAAATTTTTTTGAAAAAAAAAATGTGGGGTGTTTAGCGGTTCCAATAGAGTTTTGTGTAAGGCTTGTAATTAGGACTTGCAAAATTCAAGGTTTTAGCATCCCCCCCCCCCCACTTAAATTACACATTGTCCTCAATGTGTCCCAAAAATAAGTTTTTATGTTGATTGAATGTGTAAACGTGTGTTTAAAAACAATTTTTTGTGTTACTGGGCATCTGGACACGGCCCCGTGGTGTCCAGGCACGTCCCCGTGTTCAGGTTGCCAGTAACAAAAATCAGAAAAAAAAAGAAACAGAAGCCTGGGCACGGGGGCGTGTTCAGCGAACACGCCCTGTGTCCAGTTACCTGAACTGGGCGATTTCCTGCAGAATGTTCAGCACGGGGCCGTGTTGGCTGGACACGACCCGTGTTGATCTTGCTGTAACGAAGAAAAATCTGCGGGAGGTTCTGTTTTTGTGCATGGGGAGTTGGTGCAAGTTTCCCTTGGTATCCTTCACCATCCCGGGTATGTTTTATCCATTACATCATAATTCAAACACCAATTTAATTCAAACCATCATTCCATTAAAATAGAGAGAGTTACATAAAATTCTAATAAACTAAGATTCTAGATAAATAGGTCAGAAAGCACAAGAAGTCCAAACCAAGAAGTTCTAGCCTAAAGTTTATTCTATTAGCAAAATTTATGAAAAGATAATTCTCTCGGTTGGATGCGGCTTGAAGAACTTCTTCCTCCGGATACGGGTCCCTCATACGTCGGCGAGCCATTCTTCTATCTCTCTAGGGAGAAGAAAGGCGGGCTCATTGGCATCATTTTAAGGGGGTGTAACCTCCACCAGAACTTCTTGCAAATTGTCAAGAGAAGGTTCTGCGGGGATGTCATCCCACCCGGTGGGATTATTGACTCCGAGTGCTAGGTGCCAATCCTCTTGGGGGAGAATTGGTTCCATGGGAGGTGTCACAAGAATGTTCAACCTCTGGTGCAAGAGGTTGATTTCTTGAAAACTGTTTTCCAACCCCACCGTAAGATAATTTATACGGTCTATTAGGACCTCCTCTACCGATGTCATCTCATCAAGAGCTTCACCTAATGCCATTACGTAGCGTACGAGAGTTGCTTCGATTGAGGGCCTCCGTTCTCTTCGACTGTTTCTGGAATGTGCTGACGAAGTTCCACTGTTTTGGCTTGACATTCTACGAAAATAAACTGCAGAGAGTTCATTTTAATGAAACAGTATCCTCGGGCACGGCCTCGTGCTCACTGAGCACGGCTGTCACACCCCAAAAACGTCGCAGCGGAATACATAACGTAGTGGAGACGGAAGTTGGTGCCTATTTATATCTTGTCGATCGATGCATTTAATTGTTGGACATTTTAGTATGTTTTAAATGTAACTTATTTAAACATTACGTTTTAAGACACGACACAACCATGACATAGTTAAGTTGTTTATGATCCTCATGGATCTTATTACATTCGTCCCAGAAGTTTTAAAAGTTAGTCCAACATTATTAAGTAACAAAACATGCATCAACAACCACAAGATACGCCATAATTCCCGAAGCCGAACTCAAGTACCTGTAGAACACATTAAAATCAAGTGTCAACACAAAGGAAGGTGAGTTCACTTATTCGTTTACTAACAGATTTTATTCTGAGGAAAAATTTCTGTTTAGGTATTTATTTAAAAGCATCCATTTAATTCTTAGAAAGTCCATTTTACTTTCTTATTAAAAATCCATGGGCCTTCCGCCGGTTCATCGATCCGACAACTATAATATATATTGCCCAGGTTTTGTATATTAAATTATACCGTCAATTTTCAGACTCGTATGTTAGCTAGACGATACGAACTATATATTAACCATGCAGGGATAATCAATACTAGACAATGAACATAATATTAATTCGTCGTTTGACATTGACACGGGGCGACCGGTCACGACAGGGTTGTCAACCAGATAGATCTACCAACAATTCCTCGCATACAATACTTATCTGATTAAACGACATCATGGGCGCGGGGTTCTTTCTCGAAGAACAATATGATGTCTGCCTCACGTACAATATATATATCCTACTAATATGACAATTTAATACACGTAGTTGCACGAATCCCTTGAATCTCTATCACTCGAAACTCAGGCCGGCATCCGTCCCAACTTTACGGTCTGTTTCGTCTCGGAAACACCGTACCATCCCAATGTCCCACATTTATTCATCGAAAATGTTTTACTTCGAAACGTGTAACTTATCAAATCTAATATATTTTCAGCGAAAATATATATTTTATATTAAAAGGTATGTTTTATTTCGAAAACATTATTAAACCCTTTTAACGACGTGTTCTACCCCCAAAATATATACAAAGCAGTAAAAAGAGGGGTTTAGTGACACTCACATTTGGGTGCGTATTTTTAAATAGCGCAATCCCACAGTTTGATTTCTACACGTCCTATTATATATATATAGGAACGATTTTAAATCAGTACATATAACACAAAAATCCTAAGTTTCTCCGTTTCTTAGAATTATCACATAACTTTGAGATTTTCTTGAAAAGTTATCATTTTTGATTATGTTGGCACGTTAATATATATATGAGGCCATATATATATATATATATACTAGTCCTCTACCCGCGCGATGCGGCGGGGTGGCGATTTACAATAGGATACTCATTTACCGATAGTTTATCAGTCGTTTTGTGATATATTGTATAGTACTTAATTTAGTTATCTTATTCGTTATATGTTTGTATGATTAGAATTATGAATGATCCTGTTGGGACTTTACCATCTGAATTCTGATGATTAATATTATAGGGCATAGGCTTTTGCGATTGGAATTTATGCAGTTATTTTAGCTTAGTTCATTGGAACTATTACATTTGAACCTTATGTTTTCTGAGATTAACAACGTTTCACTTCATTTATCTGCACATATTTTGTTTCTTTGTAGGGCGGTATTGGGGAGTGTAAGTGACTATGTTACTCATCATGCTCACTACACCGTGATGATAGTTAAGAAACCAAAGACATAAACAATTGGTGACCTTCCGCTTGCTATAAGCGTATTCTTTCCACACTCGGGATATGAAAGAGGAATTGGTTTGATCTGTGCATACCCTATCTATACCGTACGGGTAGGGTCGGTTTTAGTTTCGAGTATAGAATTTCGGGCATTAAAAAAACCGGTTCCGAGCTTTTTTACGGGTACGTTTTTTTGCACCTCTAATTAGGCTAGTCGAAAGATGTGGTAGAAGAGTTCCTCATCATTTCAAGTGTGGAAGTGTTAAGCTTATTTGTACTTTACCAATTGTGATTTGTATTTATGTATTCCTTGTTTTTTTTTTTCAATTTATGCAGGTATCACTATTCCATGACAAGATGATCGAGGAATATTTGTACTCAATGGCTTTTATAGTGTGTTGAAAATAACGGAGTTAAAATGACTTTTTGTTGGTCAAACACAATATATGCAGTAGTTATTAAACCGAGTGTTTTTATTTGATGACTTTAAAATAAAGCAACTACATGCCACAAGCAAATATAACTGCTAATTTAAAACATCATTTTTCATTGTTAAAATAGTTGGTTGGGTACTTGGGTTATCAAAGCACAATATAGTAGCTAACATTTCATAACTTGGGTTATCAAAGCACAAATATAACCGAGTGTTTTCATCCACTTGAATCTCCGACATTTTAGGTAAGTTTAATGTAGTAGCTAACATTTCATAAGTTGGAGGAATCCTGTAACTGATGACGTCCCCAATATCCAAATAAATCGGTTCTGTAAACGACCTGCACATTAAGATAAAAAGAACTCAAATACAACGCACTGCATATGATTCAGCTCAAAGTTTATTACTTGAGGAGAGATCTTGTCAGATGTTCGCGTGCAGTTGCCAATGCTTGACTTATCGTCTGCAAAGATAATTTCACAATGTTGAAGCATAAAATAAGAAAAAAAAAACTTATTATCTATTTATTTGTGTGTGTGTGTGTGTGGGGGGGGGGGGGGGGGGGGGGGTAAGCTTACCTGCTCAGAGAGAGGAGCTCCAGAATCTACACTGTGGCTTGCAACCTTACCAGCAATGACATTTGCATCTGTTTCCAGAATAATTCTGCAAATTATAGTAAATAGATGTTTATAAGTCTTCCAACTGTATAGATCTATAGTTGAAAATTAACAACTAATAATTCTTACCCGCCATCAACAATTTCATCAACGCACAATAAAATGAGATCTAAATTCTCAAGTGCCTCTTTCTTATCCACATTGCCCCTGATACACATGTTCGATAAGAGAATGTCATTGGCTCTCATTGAAATAACAAGCTGACGATGTAAATTCATTGCAAAATACCTAAGCAGTAGACCGACTGCATCAAAGAAACCCTGAAGAACAGTGGATATGATGAGCTCATTTTCATCATCACCCCCGGTAACAAAGAAGTGAAGATCTTGAGCAAACTTGTAAATGACAATGTTGTTCTCAAACATTGCTATCTCAGCTGCACATTAGTACAAGCCAAGCATTACATGCTGTTTAATACAATTAGAAAAGTAAAACTGAAGCTTCTTGATTTCAGCTTTTCATTCTCTGAAAGTTTCTTCAAAAGGGAAAACAGGGAGTATATATATAACAAAAAGTACGCGGATGGTCCCTGTGGTCTACCAAAATTTTGGATTTAGTCCCTAACTTTCCAAAAGTACATGGTTCTTCATTTGTTGTTCTTGGTTCTTCATTTGTGAATGTCCGGCCATTTAATCATATCAATCAGGTATCAAATTAGCAAGGAATAAAAAGGGTTATAAAGCACACCTTCTGTGCGTGCATTTGTCTTCTGAGTCTTGGTAAACACAGATTTTTCAAACGCCTCCTTAGCGCTATTAGTTGGCCAGTCTTCTGAATAGTACTTCACAGCTACACGGTTGCCCTTGGCTAAATGGAGGATCTTGAATAGACTACATGACAGGAATGAGACATTATACTACAAAGTATGTTTAACGTGCATAATAAAATAAGGAATGACATAATCCAGTAGTTTTGCAAAAAAAAAAAAGTTTATTAGAGAAAGACCTCATAGTCACGAACTTGGAGAAACATATCGCCTTTTGCCCCGATTGTCGTCCACAGTTTCCAAATTAAAACTGAAATTTATCAAATCCACACAAACATACTTCAAAAATCACATATTCAAATAAGATTTTCACGTTCCTAAGTTGTGAAACCACATAATTAAACTCTGCATTCATCGAACTGACACCGCAAGAGGCTGAATAAAAGGATCACCAGTACACATACCTTGGAGAGTTCAAGAAGCGCGTTTTCGTGGAAATCGGGGCTACTAAGATCAAATCTCATTTGCAGCTATGTCCATCAACTAAAATAAAGATTGAAACTTTAAAGAAGCCGCCACTTTAAATAACATAATATAAATATGATTTGAAAGATTCTTTTAAGGAAACCCACACAGTTATATTTATATAAAAAATTACTTAAAAATAGATAAGAAATTACATAAAGTTGGAGATAAGCTAGGCATCGATTCACCAAATTATTATACATTGGGAATCCAAACTCGGCATGCCATATAAAGATGGCCACACTCGGATAAGCCAGCAGCATTTTCCTTGCGTCTGCACATGAAACTCGGACTGAGCCTTCAAAAAATACACCATCCAGACAATTAATCCAGACCTGTTACCAGCATAGAACCAAATAATACATGTCCACACGAAGATCTGATGCAGCCAGCTCTTAACAGCCGTGTATATGCAGTTTAAAGCTTGACCAAGGCCCCGCAGCATCACAAAATCGGACCTGAACTTGGCATATATCATCTGCAATTCCTCAGAGAAGTGGGCCAAAATGACTGAAACATCCAGGTGCTTCAAAACCTTGTAAAGCTGCAGGTGAGGCGATGCTTGAGAGCCCCATACTAACAAAAGGCTATTTTTTCACAATGAAGTTGTGACACCCTTGACATCTCGGCTCTTGAAAAATGACACGGGAAACAGCAAGTACCTGAAGTCATGTACATGTAGGGGGGTAATTCCAATAAATAAAAATATATGACATGAATTTCAGATACAAGCAACAGAAATCCATTCCATTCTGTATGTATACGATGCATATTCAATTTCTACATATCATCAGCAAGGAAATAAAAAAGTTGTACCTTGCTAGTATCTTGAAAAGAGTTGACCCCAGGTAACCTGTCTTCATCAGGGACAAACACTTTCTGTAGAAGAATATCTCCATTTTGAACCATTCTAAGCCCAATTTTGTTTTCCATCTTGGTAGCTTGTAACCCCGGTGCATTCTTCTTTACAATGAATCTGCAACAAATAAGGAAGCACATGAGCATAACTAAAAGTCCAAAACTAAGCCTGGAAATATGAGCGGGTCCAAGCAGATTATCACTCTCTGAATTGAGACAAAAAGAGAACATTATTTTCTTACCCATTTATCTGGTTTGTGTCTTTATTTTTAGCAAAAATGACCAAAATATCTGCAAAAGTGCTGTTTCCGATCCATCGTTTTTGGCCTTCAATGACCCAACCTCCTTCCACCTGAAATTTCACAATCATCACAAGATACAAGAAAAGAATATGAAACCACAAAAAGAAAAAAAGATGATAAATGTGACCTTTGTTGCTGTTGTTCTAAGGCCACTTGCATCACTTCCATAGTCGGGTTCCGTCAAACCCTAACGCAAAACAAACTTAGATAAAGGTAGCAGCACGTATATCTAAAAACAAGCATTAATCTTGAAATGCTTCTAATAATTCAATAAAGAAAAATCAGATTCCTTACCTGGTACCGAGATGAAATCTCGGCTCCATCTTTCTATCCTGGGTCTACTTCGCAGCAAATACAAATCTAAACGATTATTATAAACCCTAACTAAAATCAGAAACAGAACCTGTAACAGAACCTGTAACAAACACCAGTCGTGAATTAGGGCTTCAATAATAGATATGATAAGCAAAAAAACTTAAAAACTTACATTTGAAACTCAGATCGAAACCCAGTTCTTCACATCACTTCACCCTTTTTTCGATTATGATAAAACCTAGACCTCTCAGTGCCTTTACCGTTCAACTGTAGCCCCCTAACAACGATTTCAGAACGGAAATCTTGACAAATTTTTCGATTTCAGAACAGGTTCCTTCATCTCTGGTTCTTCGTCGTTCAATTGAAGAGCGATGGAGAAAGCTAGGGTTCTAGAGCGAGAGAGAAAAGTTGATAATAAAGAACAATAAACAGATCTAAAAATAAAACATCACAGATCTAAAAATCAAACTTGTATACCTGGTGAGAGGTTAGATTCTTCATTGATTTGGTGAAATATTCACCAATCGACTTGAATCGCCTTCGTCTTTTTGAATCGCCAGGGAGAAAGAGAGAGAGAAAGCAGATGGGATCTAAAAGTTGAATGGACGGGGGTGTATGGGGAATTAGGATGAGCGGGAATTGAAAGTTGAATGGACGGTGCAGATCCCAATCCGTGTGATGTGTTTCTTTGAAAATGGACGGTGTAGATCTTAATAAGTGTTTATTTTAGTAAAAGGGTATAAGTGGAAAGTGAAGTTTTCTGGTGCTTAAAAGACTTGTACATCATGCATTAGGGGTGTTTTAAGGAAAATTTTATGACTTTAAGAAGTCCCTCCTATATGCTTTATAAAGTAGTATAGATATATATATATATAGAGGCCGGTTAACGTACAATACCTCTTATCCTACATTATGTACGTGATGCCCTCAGCCGTACGATCTTCAATCGATCAAACGCGGGCGAAACTAATTTAAATGATTAAATTAATCATTTTAATATATCTAAATCATACCAGGATGGTTAAATGTCATTGCGAGGTCATAAATCTCTGTAATTGACCGATGATAGTTCAAAATCAAACCCTAAATCAAATACAAAAACCTGAAAATCTTCTTCCCCAACCTCCCTTCGTTCCTTTTAGTGCGATATCGATAATAAGAACTACTAATTTGGGAGTTGTAAGGGTCAAACGGAAGAAGACTGACAATGATCGACCAACAATCAAAGAAGATGAACAGTAACACACACACAGATTTTTCACATGCGATATTCAATTTTCCACATGCGATTCTACACACCCCATGCCATTTTTCACATTACCCCATGCTAGCCATTTTTTCACATGCGATATTCAATTTTCCACATGCGATTCTACACACCCCATGCCATTTTTCACATTACCCCATGCCATTTTTTCACATGCGATATTCAATTTTCCACATGCGATTCTACACACCCCATGCTATTTTTCACATTACCCCATGCTAGCCATTTTTTCACATGCGATATTCAATCTTCCACATGCGATTCTACACACCCCATGCCATTTTTCACATTACCCCATGCATTTTTCACATGCGATATTCAAATCTTCCACATGCGATTTTGTCCATCTACACACCCCATGCCATTTTTCACACTACCCCATGCTAACCATTTTTTCACATGCGATATGTATTGAATTCGCACCAGATCTGCACCTGATCGAACGGCTGGGATGATCGCGTACGTATCGTACGATAAGCGCATTTGTATTTTACTCTTTACCTATATATATATATATATATATTTATGATTTTGTGACTTGAACGATTTTATTGGTGACTAATATTGTGTAAATCCGTTAACACTCCCGTTTATAAGCAATATATCTACGATTTGCGCGTCGTAATATATATATATACATAAACGTTCACATAATTTAACACTGGAACACGCGAAAGCTTGTTAACTTATCTATTTTGTCATTTTTAAAGCAAATATACATAAAACATCTTATATGTACCAAATTTCATGCTCGACAAACAAGTTACACATTTAACGCAATTTTACCGTTTCTACCGCACAAAACGTACATGCATACTTGCATAGTCTAAATTTACCACTATCAAATTAACACTTAACATATTATTACATTTACATGTTTAAATTACTTAACACATTTTATCACATAAGGTTCACTCAAAATTTACCCATAATAGTGTTCATTGAAAAATGCGTATTTTAGCGATTCGGTAACGTTTTCGGGCGTCGGAAGTCATGTATGACCGACCAAACACCAAGTAAACTTAAAATTAGTTAAAATACTTATTTTTAAACTAAAAACATCAGTTTATTTACTGATCTAAATCATTTTTACAAAAATCACTCGAAAAGCCGATTTTTGACCGTTTTAACGCATAGTTTTGTTTTAAACGTTATATAACCATCCCAACTAGAAACGATTTGATATTTTAACACAATACATGTTATTTACTGATTAAAATAGTGATTATAATCAGATTAGTGCAGTTTTTGTGTAAGTCACATAAATCATGCGATTTCACATATTTTACAACTTTTAATGCATCAAGTACAGCATGCAAGGCTAGCAAACATTATGACAAAGTTATAAGTCACTAAACACTTTAAAATAATTTTATTTTAGTGTTTATAATCTGATTACAACTGATTTTTACCAAATCACACTTAAATCACCTTTTTATGATCACATATCAACATGCATGCTTAAGTACAAGCATCTAATGCATCCATATCATATCAAAATCATTTTACATGAACTAAATGCATCTACATATTCATTTAACTCATGTTTTATTAATCCAAACATTTCAACTTTCATACGATTATCATCAATTCATCTTGTCGTAAACGCATGTATCATGTTCTTACATATTCAAGAATCTAATGAACAAAAATCCATACATACCCATACATGCATGTATATACACGGTTATATACATATATTCAAATATGACTTTTCATCAATCTACTTTAATCACAACTCATTTTCATGTAGATCACTTTCAATCACACATGCATGAACCTTTTAAGTATCATTTCTTTCAAAACTTGACTTATTAACAAAACACAAGTTCTAACACACTCTCATACATACTCACGACCACATGTATACATATACATACTTTTTAAAGTCGACTTTTCACACATTTATCTCTAATCATAAGACTTTCATAAAGATCCTTTTTTATCATGCATGCATTTCATTCTCGAGAATTAAATCAAACAAGAATTAACCAAAATCAAAACTCAACTCAAATACACATGTATACTCACACACTCACGGCTATACATACATATACAAATACATCCATTTTTATTTTCTTTGAAAACCCATTTGTTTTAGTTTTTAAGTTTGTGAATTATCCAAGAACTTTGAGAAACTTCTATCATCATCAAGAATCAAGAATATGGTTTTTAAAGTAAATTTTATACCTTCTAGTTCTTGAATGAATTTTAGCAAAGTTTTGATGATATGAGACTTAATTGTTGCTTGAAACACCTTGAAACCACTTCTAAACCATCAAATGAACTTAAAAACACCTTCTAATGAGTTTGAATCCTCAAGAACATGGTTAGAAATTTCGAAATTGGTGTGATATGGGGGTGTTTCGGCTGGTTAGAATAAAGAGAGAGAAGTGAAATGTTGTTTTGAAAAGTTACTTGGTTTTTGCAAGTTATGAAGAATCTCAAGAAAGCATCATCATCATCCACCACAATTTCATCCAATAAAGGGAAGAGAGAGGAGAGAGGAGGTGTTGCATGGCTGCCAACAATCCCTTTTCTCTCTCATATATACACGTTCACACACACACACACATATATATATATATATATATATAATAGGCTTTAAACTGGTATTTTACTGATTACCGGGTATTTTATCTGGCGTTTTAACCCGTATTAGCGCGTTTTAAATTATTTTTAACGCTCTATAAAAATAAACTCACCAAAATATTATTGAACAATATTTTGTTTGCCGGGACTGGCGGCGTTGCCGGTATTTGGCAGTATACGCGCTGTGCTGCGCGGAACGCGCTTAAAATCGCAAAAATAGGAATTTAAGCGTTTTTATTTATTTTTATTATTCCGTAGTAATAAACTCATCAAATTATTACTAAAATAATTATCAGTTTCCTTGACAGGCTGTGTTGACAGTATTTTGTCGGTACACGCGCTGCATCGCACGGTACGTGCTTAAACTCGAAAAATAGAGTTTCTTAGCGTTTTAATTTATTTTTCCTCACGAATAGGATTAAAATTATTATTCAAATCATAACAGACTACTTTTAGGATTTTAACACTGATCGGGTGGTCACCGACGTTGGTTTCGCATTTTAACCGTTACGCGATAAGCGTTTATTTTATTGTTGCCAACATAATTTTTATCAAAGTTTAAATTTACCAACTCATCACATTTCACATATAAATATCATAATCAGTCAAATATAGCCCTGTTGCCTATTCACAACACGTGTTACAATTGTACGGTACGGCCTGAAAAGCCGGGTGTCACAACGGCCCCGTGTTCACCTGTCTGCAGATTTTCGGAACAAGGAATCTTGGAGTTTTAAATTATTTTTCCGTTTGTTAAAGCATTTTTAAGCAGAAATAACTTAAAACAATGTTGTAGAACTTATTTTTAACAAGATTCCTTGAATAAAAATCTAACAAACATCACAATAAAGCTTAGAACCATGGTGATTTCAAGCTTTAATGGAGGTGTTG
This sequence comes from Helianthus tuberosus, assembly GCA_030545235.1. Taxonomy (NCBI): domain Eukaryota; kingdom Viridiplantae; phylum Streptophyta; class Magnoliopsida; order Asterales; family Asteraceae; genus Helianthus; species Helianthus tuberosus. The sequence continues at coordinate 74,706,485 of CM060385.1, read as the reverse complement.
AGGTGAAAATTGGAGAAGAAGGCAATGAACAAAAGTAGAAAAGACAAGATGGTTGTTGAGAACCTTCTTTAGAATATACCTTCAATGGTATGTGTGAAGATTCAGAAAATCTCTGTCTTTAGGAGTGGTCCAAATGTGCAGGATTCTTGGCTGCATTTATAGAAAACGACAGCAAGCTGCCCACAGCCCCGTGTCGGCTGGGCACGGCCCCGTGTGCAGGCAAGATCATGACACAATTTGTCCGTATTCTGACACAAAGTCAGACGGGAATCTTTTGGTGGACACGGGGGCGTGCTGACCTGGACACAGCCCCGTGTCTAGAGGCTGTTTATGAAGTTTCGTCTATTTTTAAGGAATTTATCCGGATCGGGTGGTTCCTTACTGGACGGAACAACCCCGAAGTGCCTGAGATACCTTAATTGCTCTAGATTTAGACGAGAATGCAAGAGGTTGTCGGTGAGGGTGATTCCTATGCTATATGTAGGTGGACAAGTTCAACCCTTTCCCGGGCTCTCGTTAAAGAAGGTGTATGCCGAATCGCTCAGGTCTATGTATGCATCGAACGAAGTCGATGGGGAGTCCTTCATGGCACAATCAACACAGGGACGACTATCGCTCAAGTCTTCGCCAGGGCTAGAGGTGATATCGGGAGCAACGAAGTTGTTTTTATTCGAATGCGATCCCAATAATTCTTCTTTGTGTATCGTTTTGAGGTGAATTAATGAAATCCATCTCAAGTTCCTTTACCCAATTAAGAATTAAATCTTCCATTTGAAATAATTCGTCAAGAAGCATTTCTCCTAGAAGATTCGATTGGGAGCATTCGAGGGAGAAATAGGGATTATTTTTACTTTCGCCCCTCTTTAGGGTACAGGAAAACAATGGGTCTATATAGTGGGGCTTATAATTTAGAAAATAACATTCTAATTCTTTATGATTGCCACCACATATTTGACACCACGTACCATAAGAGGGCCGATAGTAAAAAAAATCAGTATCACTCATGTTTGTGTCAGAAATTACCAACCGTCGGGATCTTACGGTTCTGTTTTCGTTAACTGAAACTTGGGCACGGGGCGTGTTGAGTGGGCACGGCCCCGTGTTCAGCTACTGTCTGACTTAAAACAGGATTGCCAGTACCAAAGATTGGGCACGGGGGCGTGTTCAGCGGGCACGCCCCGTGCTGAGTTCTGCAGAAGCTGAAAATCTAAGAAAAATCCTAAAAATATAGAAAAATAAGAAAAAACGATTAGGCTGTTGATTCCTAACTTTCTTAAAATCCTTGTGTCCCCGGCAACGGTGCTAAAAACTTGATGTGCGTGAGTGTTATATAGTTTTTAATGTATATTGAAGCCCTTTAACACTTTTAGCCAAGTTTTAAATTTATAAAACACGATATTTACTAACACTAAACACACATATGGGCAATTGCACCCATCGCGAGCGTAGTATAGTGTTGGTAAGATACCGAGGTCATCCAAGGACACAAGAGCTTTTAGTACCGGTTTATCGTCAACGTCTAATCAAATTAAAAGTTTAGAAAAAGGTTTTTAAACAAGAAAAATAAAACTAACTAAAAATGATGAAAAATAAAAATAAAAGTAAAAATAGATAGACAAGATGAATCACTTGGATCCGACTCGTATTTAGTGTAACCCTTGATTACATTCGCACTTTTGCACTTTTAAAGAGACTATCTTAGTTATTGTAGTAGGCCTCTCTTTTGAAAGTGACGTTACCCTCAACCCAGTAGTTTGAGTCAGCAAAGATACAATCATAAAGGGTTGGATAATTGAAAGATAATTAATTAAGTTATTAATGCATATTGTGGTAGGCCCCTCTTTTGAAGGCGACGTTACCCTCGGCTAAGTAGTTTGAGTCAGCAGGGATACAATCCTAAGTAGCCGGGTTAAAATATTAATAGTAGTTTACATATGAGGGGATCAAGGAGTTCGGACCCTCGCCATCCAATACCAGTGGGTATTGAAGGAGGTCCTACTAAAGTTGACCCAGGTCCTTGCAGGATCTATACACTGAACAAGGCAAGACTCTTACCAAACCGTTCCCTTAACCCCCGACCAGGTAGCCAACATATCTCCATATAGACCGTGGAGATATGAATGGTGAAAATCTTTTATTTTATATAGACAGTAAAATAATGCCAAGACACCACGGACAAACGATAAGGAAGATTCACCTTCAACATAAGAAACTAGTTACTAAAGTCTTTAATACATAACCAAATAAAAAGTGCGAAAAGATTAAAAATAAAAAGTATTACACTAAACACTTGTCTTCACCAAGTGATGTAAGAGACTTAGGAAAACATGGCCTTTGATTGTCAAGAACTCTTACGATCAATCTTGGATCCCGAGACTACTCACACACTCTATGATGGATGATGGATGATGGTGGTGGATGTGGATTGGGATGGTGGTGGTGGGTGGGTGAAGTGTGAGAGAGGTGGTTTGCCAAGGGATGATTTGCAAGTGAGCCAAGCACCCCTATTTATAGCCTGCACAGAAGCCCGGACACGGCCCCGTGTCCACCCATCTTCTCTTTCTTTATTAAATGCAGTTTGTCTGCATTAGTTGACCACACCCCCGTGTCCGCTGGGCACGACCCCGTGTGCAGAAGCGTATCTGTACTATTAAGATTTGCCTAGATTCTGCGAATCTTTGCATTGACCACGGCCCCGTGTCCGCTTGGCACGCCCCCGTGGTGGGTGATAGAAGCTTCTATAGCTTTGTCTTTTCTGCAGACAATTGGGCACGCCCCCGTGCTCACTGAGATAGGGGCGTGTTCAGCCTTCTGTTATCTTGTTTTTGCTTGGGGAGATGCTGTCGAGGGGTCGGGCATGCCACGTTTATTCCTTTTCTTGTATTATTGTTAGATTTGGCTGTATTTTTGCTTCTTTTGTTCATTTAATCTCTTTTATCCCTGAAAATACAAAAGGAAGACAAAAGCACACTTTTTCCGACATTAGTACTAAAAAAGGGTTAGTTTTATGCCTCATTTGAAGTAATTTATATGTTGCATTTTGCACACATCAAGTTTCATCGTAATTTACCGAATAACGCGATCGTACGACCAAACGAACCGACATCCAAGATATTTCCAAGCATATTTCAAGTCCCCTATGCTTTGACATCCTTGTAGAGCCTTAAAATTGGCTTAACGGGGTTTAAACGCGTCGAAAATGGCCTAAAGAGTGTGCAGGGACCAAAGTTGTAAATTCTGAAAGTCTGATACACGAGCTCGCGCCGCGCGACGGCTCAAGTGCATCTCTGTCGCGCCACACGACAGCTTACTTTTGACAGAACCTTCTTTGCTGCATCAGCAGCTATGTGGCAGCCCCTAAAACCATGTTTTCATGACTCATAACTCGAATTTGCCACCATTTAACCTGCATTTGACACTTGTTAAAGCCACCATTAGGTCAGGACAACACATGGGACACATGTAATGATCTTAAGGCTTCAAGATTGCTATAAATAGCAAGGGGTTTCAACCAGTGTTGTAGTAATCGCTAGTCGCTAGTCGGGCGGCGAGGTGGGGACTAGCGATTAATCGGGATTAATCAAGGATTAATTGGAATTTATGGGGATTAATCAGGATTAATTTGATTAATTGGCGACTAATCGGGGATTAATCAGAGATTAATCGGCACCTAGTCAGGATTTTTACAACCATGGTTTCAACCCATTTCCTTGCTCATCTTCATTTTATTCTCAAATCTGTTCATTTGAGAGGCTCTCACTCTTGTTGAAGGCCTCCTACTTCAGTTTTCTTTGATCTCTTTCCAAGCTTGGACCCTTTGTAAGTAATCTTTCATGCTTGGTTGTTTATTTTAAGCAAGAAAGTCAAACAGTGTTTGAGTTTAAGCTTTGACCACGAATTGGTCAAAGCAAAGTTCAATTGAACTGTGCAACATGATCGTAATCACGATGGTTATAGTCTCTTGTGATTATACCTACTGATTACCACGTTAATTAGTCGAAGTGACGAGTCAAAGTTTCGGTCAAAATGCACGATTATGTGCATTTTGCGCCGAAACTATTTTCGGGTATCAAAACACTTTGTTTTGATATCAAATCAGTTTTCTAACTTAGTTAATTAAACATGTTTAACTCGTCACTTTTAGTTTAGTGCTTGTTTAGTGTCGCAAGTCAAGCGGTCCTAACAACCGCTTAGACTTTCGAACCCGACCCGTTTGGTCGATCATTAGGATCCGAACAAACATATATTGTGACCATAGTTATATAGGGAAAAACCTTCCAAGGTTATACCTTATGGTCACTTAGTTTGATTAGTTGTATGATAGGTAGTTTATATGCCTTAGGAAAATGACCAAAATGCCCTTTTCATGCATAATTTGAATTTAAGCGTATGTAACTTAATTTTTGACACTTAAACTAATTATGCAACATATTTAAACATGTTAGGGCATATAATACTTGTCATAGGACTAGTTAGGCTATTCGTTTGCTCTTTTGCGCAAATGACACGTTAAAGTAGCATAGACTACCTTAACAGGTCATCACGTGTCATAAGCACTTTGGATAGGTTCCGATTCAGAATGTAGGCTTTATTAAACCATATCACATGAGTTCCAGTACTCATTTGGTTTATGAGACCTCATTCTACCCGATCTACCGATTTAGGTGCCGATTTATTAACATAGTAATCCGATACTAGGTGCCACTTGATTCCTTGATTGCCGAGCTTTGTTAGTTCACTTAAATCGGGGATATCTTGCAATCTCAAGTGAGTACATAGTTCCCCTATTTTACTACTTTCAATTGTTTTTGGGGTGATTCATATGTGCTAAACGATTTTGATGTTTTCAAAAATGAATACTACGGTTTATATTAAACACAACGATTTCGATAATGTGAACGAACTTGTTGGGACGTTATTACATAACACGAATGACATTCATTAGCTTTGGCCGAGCCGACCAGTAGTATGTTATGGTAGCATAGAATCTGACAAATCCCGTTATCGGACTATCGCCATGGTTATGTATGGGGGTAATGTGGGTAACGACAGAACCTGATGAATGTTAACTTACCCTATGGTGGTTTGTTAATACGAGTTGAATGATGGATGAGTCACACAGGTTTGAATGTATTCAACGAGACGACCAAAAGTTAGTTTTTCACAATTAAAACATGAACGATTTGAACGATTGAAACAATAGAATGATTTGAACGATTGGAACGATTGGAACGATTTGAACGATGACACGCAACGATGTTTACTAAATGATATAAACCATACGAGTTTATTACAAGAACGATTTACAATTTGGCTTACAAAAGCAAATGTTTTAGTCAAGATTCATGGTAACGAGGTTTATAAACTATAACCAACTCATTTTAAGTTGATTAATCATATTGCAATACAAAACACTTTTCAAAACAAGGTTTTCAATTATCGACTCTTGTAGTCGTACGGGGTATTGCTACAAGTATACAAGCTATCTGACTTACTCGCAAAACCTATGTGCTCGCCGGTATTTCTTTGCTGACTTTATTTTCACATATGTTTCAGGTGGTGTTGTTTGATGATGTTGATGATGACTAGGATGCATGCTCATATAGGATCGGACGAGGCCTTAGTGACTTAATAACTATGATAGACAATGTTTTCGTGTTTTGCTTATAATATCAAGACAATGTAATAACTTTATTCAATAAAACGAAACTTTAATCCATGTGTTGTGAAACAATGATTCTGTTACTCCACTCCCCGATGTTTTCCGCCGCGGTTTCGTTGTTTTGACGCGGTCGGGGTGTGACAGAAGAGTTGGTATCAGAGCTCATGGTTATAGGGAATTAGTTTATTAGTAATGCTTTGACCTATACTATAACCTTTCTAGGATCCTAACGCGAGATTATTTGCGTTTAGATTCTAAAACAATACCGTCACCTATCTTTAGGTGACAACCATAACGAGAACACCAATTACAAATCCGTTTTAAAAATCAATCATCTATTCTTAGATGATTTGTTATAAGGTTTTGAACCTTCAAAGTTTTCAAAATCTCGTCAAAGTCTGGGTCTTATAATGTGAACACGTGCAATCTGGAAGGGTGGGTGCCTGTATCCCGAGTTTTCTGTCTAAGGCTAGAGTGTTCGTACAAATCCACATAATCGGACCAGTCACTCTTACTTGGGAACTCTTGGGGTGAGTGTCCACTTATAGGCTAAAGCATGTTATTGCGATACATTATATTGACCCATTTACTTTGATTAGTCACTGTGTGTCGTTTTTTTGTTCGAGGTAACGAACGAATGATTGCCTTCCTTATGTTTCGACTATGTTTTTTCAATCCTTTTTTTGTTTATCCAATTGTCAATCTCACTCGTTTCTCATGTTTCCTTGTTCTTTTTAGAATATGCCTCCTAGACGTGATCAAACACAGGATGCTGCACTCGCAGCCCTTGTCGCTCAGCAGATTGCTACTGTGATTCCGAACCTCATAACTCAGATTAATCAAGCGAATAACAATAACAATGATCAGTTCAGTTTCAAAAGTTTAATTCGGCTAAGCCACTAAAATTTTCTGTGTCTCAAGGAACAACTGCGCTCCTACAATGGTTCGAGAGTCTGGAAAGCACGTTTAGAGATGTTCAATGTCCGAATGAGCAAAAGGTCGAGTTCGCATCTAGTGTTTTCGAGAAACCGGTGTGATGAGAGATAGGGGTGCCGATGTGGCTTTGGCACAAACTTGGGAAGAGCTTCGGGCTCTCATGATGAGAGAATTCTGCCCCCGACACAAAATAAGGGCTTTAGAAAGGGAGTTCGATGATCTAAAACAAGATGGGGGAGAACACCGTGCTTATACGGATCGTTATGAGGAACTAAGCTTACTGTGTCCTACTATGGTTACTTCGTTGGAGAAAGCGATCGAGAGGTATATTGATGGGTTGCCTGACTCTGTACAAGACATAGTTACTGGTAGTAACCCTACCACTGTTCGTTAGGCTATCGAACTGGCTGCAACCCTGACTGAGTCTCAGGTCAGAAAGGGTAAATTTACCCGCAAGGGTGACAAGAAACAGTCAGCCGACACCACTCAAGACAAGGGAAAAGGGTAAGAAGAAAGGCGAGTCATCGAGGAGGTCGAGGAAGCGTAAGGCTTCCCAAAACTTTGCTGTTACCACACAACCCAATCAGAACGCTCAGAACCCACCAGCACAGCCTCCTGCAAAGAAGCCGTATGCTGGTACTGCACCTTACTGTAATCGGTGCAATGGTCATCATGTGGCTCAGCAAGCATGTAAACAGTGCACCTCTTATGGTAGACTTGCTCACACGACCAACGTTTGTCGATCGGTTCCTAATTAAGCTGCTCAGAAACCAGCACAAGCTCAGGGAAACGCTGCTAGACCTCCATTCCCACCTGGTTCATGTTATAACTGCGGAGAAATGGGCCACTTCAGAAACAACTGCACGAAACTTGTGAACGCAAACGCCAATGCCAATCCCACTCGTAGGTGAGCATACAACATCAATGCTAACGAGGCTCGTGCTGATAACAAAGTTGTTAACGGTACGTTCCTTGTTAACCATCAACCTGCGTCTGTTCTTTTTTATTCTGGTGCCGATAGAAGTTTTGTGTCGTTAACTTTTGAGCCTTTACTTGCGATGCCTAGAGCTAAACTAGGAAAGCCCTTATCTGTCGAAGTTGCTACTGGTGAACCTCTTGTACTCGATTCGGTCATTCGCGATTGTCAATTGAACCTCGATAACCATCTTTTTCCTATTGACCTCTCACCGATGCAACTTGGAAGTTTCGATATTATCGTAGGGATGGATTGGTTAACTAAGTATCATGCTGAGGTGGTTTGTTTCGATAAGATTGTTAGTATTCCTCTTTCATCTGGTGAAGTTCTAGAAGTTCGTGGTGAAAAACCTTTGAATGGTTTGAAACTCATGTCGTGTACTAAAGCCCAAAGATACTTACAAAAAGGATATGTGGCCTTTTTGTCACATGTCGTAGAGGAGAAAGGCAAGAGCAAGTGTATTCAAGATATTCTGATTGTTCGAGATTTTCCAGAGGTATTTCCTGATAAACTGCCTGGTTTACCACCAGTTCGTCAAGTCGAGTTTCATATTGATCTTGTACCCAATGCCAATCCGATTGCTAAAGCACCTTATCGTCTTTCACCGTCTGAGATGCAAGAGTTATCGAAACAGCTTCAAGAGTTATCTGACAAAGGATTCATCTGTCCGAGTTATTCACCGTGGGGCGCTCCAGTCCTATTTGTGAAAAAGAAAGATGGATCTTTCCATATGTGTATCGACTATCGTGAGCTCAATAAGCTCACCATTAAGAATCGATATCCCCTACCACGAATAGATGATCTCTTTGATCAGCTGCAAGGTGCTACATATTTTTCAAAGATCGATTTGCATTCTGGGTATCATCAGCTTCGTGTACTCGAAGAAGATATTCCCAAAACCTCTTTCCGCACGAGATATGGTCACTATGAGTTCACTGTCATGCCTTTTGGTTTGACAAATGTCCCAGCTGTTTTCATGGACTTAATGAATAGGGTTTGTAAACCTTATTTAGACAAGTTCATCATTGTGTTCATTGACGACATTCTCATTTATTCGAAGTCTCGAGCCGATCACGAACAACACCTTCGTCTGACAATGGAACTCCTGAAGAAGGAACAACTTTTTGCCAAATTCTCCAAGTGTGAATTCTGGCTTAAGGAAGTTTAGTTTTAGGGTCATATTGTCAACGAGCAGGGTATTCATGTGGATCCTTCCAAAATTACTGCAATTAAGGATTGGAACACACCTACTACACCCACAGAAGTTCACTCTTTTCTTGGTCTTGCTGGTTACTATCGTCGATTTATTACGAACTTCTCAAATATGGCGGTTCCTCTCACTGCTTTGACTCAGAAGAATAAGCCTTTTGAGTGGGGACTCAAACAAGAGGAAGCTTTCCAAATACTGAAACAAAAACTCTGTGATGCTCTCGTCTTATCTTTGCCCGATGGAAACAATAATTTTGTTGTCTATTGTGACGCATCGAGCCTAGGCCTTGGTTGTGTTCTTATGCAACGAGGTAAGGTTATAGCTTATGCGTCGAGACAATTAAAAATTCACGAGAAGAATTACACAACTCATGATCTTGAGTTAGGCCCTGTGGTTTTTGCTCTCAAAATTTGGAGACACTATCTCTATGGCACGAAATGTGTGGTTTTCACAGACCACAAAAGTCTCCAACACATTTTCAATCAAAAGGAGCTAAACACAAGACAACGATGCTGGGTTGAACTCTTGAACGATTACGATTGCGAGATTCGCTACCATCCTGGTACGGCAATGTCGTAGCCGATGCTCTAAGTCGAAATGAACGAGTTAAGCTTCATTTTGTTCGCACTCTATCCGATATCCAATTATGTGTCTCTCAAGCTCAACATACTTGTGTTACACAAGACTTGATGGGTAAGGAATTACCATGTCAACTTGAGCTTAAACTCGAAACGAAAGACAATGGGTTATTCTATTTCAAGGATCGTTTGTGGATTCCGAAACAAGACAATCTTCGCAATTTACTGATGGACGAATCTCATAAGTCTCGTTATTCTATCCATCCTGGTCTGGAAAAAATGTACAAGGATCTTCGTACTCAGTACTGGTGGCCTGGTATGAAAAATGATGTTGCCTTGTATGTGTCGAAATGCCTAACTTGTCTAAAAGTCAAGGCTGAACATCAACGACCATCTGGTTTACTTGTACAACCAGAGATACCAGTATGGAAGTGGGAGAACATTGCGATGGATCTCATCACTAAGTTACCGCGCACATCTAGAGGTCATGATTCCATTTGGGTAGTCATTGATCGTCTTACAAAGTCAGCTCACTTTTTACCGATTCGCGAGGACCTGTCTGCTGATAAACTCGCCAAGATTTATGTTGATGAGATTGTATCTTGACATGGTGTTCCTTTGGACATCATATCTGACCGTGATGCTTGATTCTCATCTCACTTTTGGAAGACCATGCAATCTGCTATGGGAACCCAACTAAATATTAGCACTGCTTATCATCCCCAAACAGATGGGCAATCCGAGAGGATGATACAAACACTGGAGGATATGCTTAGAGCATGGGTGATAGACTTTGGTGGTAATTGGGATTCTCATCTACCGTTGATCGAGTTCTCTTACAAAAATAGTTATCATGCTAGCTTCAATATGGCACCGTTCGAAGCTTTATACGGTCGAAAATGTCGTTCACCTGCCTGTTGGAATGAGATCGGTGAAGCTCAGCTTACTGGACATGAGCTCATTCTAGAAACAACAGACAAAGTCAAGAAAATTCGCGATAATCTTCTGACAGCTAGAAGCCGTCAAAAGAGTTATGCGGATATGCGACGCAAGCCCTTGGAATTTCAAGTCGGAGACCATGTCCTACTAAAGGTATCCCCTTGGAAGGGAGTGGTGAGATTTAGAAAGAAAGGAAAACTTGCACCATGATACGTTGGACCATTTAGGATTGTTGAAAGAATCGGAAATATTGCCTATCGACTTGAGCTACCTCCTGAACTTGAGAATATTCATCCAACATTCCACCTGTCCAATTTACGAAAGTGTTTAGCCGATACTGATCTTCACATTCCACTCGACGAAATTCAAGTTGATGACACAATGCACTTTGCTGAGAAACCTGTGGAGATTATGGACCGTGAAGTCAAGCGACTGAAGAACAAGCGAATACGATTAGTCAAAGTTCGCTGGGAGTCCAAACGTGGCCCAGAGTTTACATGGGAATGTGAGGACCAAATGAAGGCGAAATATCCACATTTGTTTTCACAAGTTTCCTCTAGTTAAAATTTCTGGACGAAATTTCCTAAAGTAGGGGAGACTGTAACATTTGTGATCTGTAAACACTGAAAGATGTAAAACAATATCAATTATCAATAAAACGATGTGTTTTGGTGTGAATATTTTTTTATTTGTGTTTTACGATTTTACGTTTTGATTCTAGTTCGATTTCAAGCTTTTAATCGCTTTCTGGAAAGTTATACGCAAACTGATGCGTAAACGTAATCAGTTTAACGCGACAAACACTCCGGAACAGTGACTTAAGCTTAACATACCTTAAATAACCTTTGCATAACTTAGAAATAGGTTTTGAAGGGTTTGGTGTGTCAAAAACAAGTTTATTCGATCACATGGACTATTTGCGACAAAATGCGAAAATGATCATAAGCTAACGTACATTCCGGAACATACATTCCGAAACATGATCATAACTAAACATACCCTAAATATTCGATTCGTATAGCAACGTACATTCCGAAACATGATCATAAGCTAAACATACCCTAAATATCCTTTACGTAGCTTAGAAATAAGCTTTGAGGGGTTCGGTATGCGAAAATGCACTTAATTTATCATTAAAATATTTTATTTTATTGATTGGAATGCAAAAATACCATTCGTCGCGTAATTTGGATCGTTTTCGCGTCCATTCGAGTTTCGTCGTAATTAACTGAATAACGCGACCGTACGACCAAACAAACTGACATCTGAGATATTTCCAAGCATATTTCAAGTCCCCTATGCTTTGACATCCTTGTAGAGCCTTAAAATTGGCTTAACGGGGTTTAAACGCGTCGAAAATGGCCTAAAGAGTGTGCAGGGAACAAAATTGTAAATTCTGAAAGTCTGATACACGAGCTTGCGCCGCGCGACGGCTCAAGTGCATCTCTGTCGCGCCACTCGACAACTTACTTTTGACAGAACCTTCTTTGCTGCATCAGCAGCTATGTGGCAGCCCCTAAAACCATGTTTTCATGACACATAACTCGAATTTGCCCCCATTTAACCTGCATTAGACACTTGTTAAAGCCACCATAAGATCATGACAACACATGGGACACATGTAATGATCTTAAGGCTTCAAGATTGCTATAAATAGCAAGGGGTTTCAACCCATTTCCTTGCTCATCTTCATTTTATTCTCAAATCTGCTCATTTGAGAGGCTCTCACTCTTGTTGAAGGCCTCCTACTTCAATTTTCTTTGATCTCTTTCCAAGCTTGGACCCTTTGTAAGTAATCTTTCATGCTTGGTTGTTTATTTTAAGCAAGAAAGTCAAACAGTGTTTGACATTCAGCTTTGACCACGAATTGGTCAAAGCAAAGTTCAATTGAACTTTGTAACGTGAGCGTAATCACAATGGTTATAGTCCCTTGTGACTATACCTACTGATTACCACGTTAATTAGTCGAAGTGACGAGTCAAAGTTTCGGTCAAAATGCACGATTATGTGCATTTTGGGACGAAACTATTTTCGGGTATCAAAACACTTTGTTTTGATAAAATTAGTTTTCTAACTTAGTTAAACATGTTTTAACATGTTTAACTCGTCACTTTCAGTTTAGTCTTGTTTAGGGTCGCAAGCCAAGCGGTCTTGACAACCGCTTAGACTTTCGAACCCGACCCGTTTGGTCGATCATTAGGATCCGACCAAACATATATTGTGACCATAGTTGTATAGGGAATAACCTTCCAAGGTTATACCTTATGATTACTTAGTTTGATTAGTTGTATGATAGGTAGTTTATATGCCTTAGGAAAATGACCAAAATGCCATTTTCATGCATAATTTGAATTTAAGCATATGTAACTTAATTTTTGACACTTAAACTAATTATGCAACATATTTAAACATGTTACGGCATATAATTCTTGTCATAGGACTAATTAGGCTATTCGTTTGCGCTTTTGCGCAAATGACGCGTTAAAGTAGCATAGACTACCTTAACCATGGTTGTAAAACAAGGTTTCCAAGGCCGAGTACTCCCCGAGTAGTCGCTACAAGGCAGGCTGCCGAGGCGACTTTCTTTGACTCCGCCTAATTACTCGGAGTCGGTCAAACGCGGTCAACCTCAGCCAGAATTGGATCTAGTAGGTCAAGTCGGGCCAAGTTTGACTTAAATAATAATATAACATAATTTCTATGCCTATCATATTAAATAATGAATATAATTTTCACGTATTTTGTTATAAATATTAGTAAATTTGTGTTATTTGACATATATTTAATCTCCAAAAAGTAATTTCTTTATAATTTAACATGTCCGAGTACTCCCCATGTACTCTCCGCCAAGACCGAGTACTCTCAACTCCCCGGTCGACCGACTAGGGAGCGCCTAGCGACTTTTGCAACCATGACCTTAACGGGTCACAAGCATTTAGGATAGGTTCCGATTCAGATTGTAGGCTTTGTTAAACCATATCACATGAGTTCCAGTACTCATTTGGTTTATGAGACCTCATTCTACCCGATCTACCGATTTAGGTGCCGATTTATTAACATAGTGTCACACCCCGATATTTCCACGTATTACCGGTGGGGAGTATCGTGACGTAGTTGATATCATCATAGTCAAATAATCACAGTTCAATGCATAGCGGAAGTCTAAAGTAAATATATTACAAACTGATTCAAAAGTAACATCAAATATTACAAACAGATTGTAAGATGGATCCACAGGCGGATCTTAAAACAGAAATATAAACACTGTTCAACAGACTTTAGACGTTTAGAACCTGCAAGATTCCCTATAACGCCCTGAGCTCCCAGCCAATTTACGTACAGTACCTGTCACATAACCTTTTTGGAAAATACGTCAGTTTACACTGGTAAATACAATTAACTGACTCTTTTGAAAATCTTTATAAAAATTGATTTAAATGCACAAGGCACAAATATTCTTTTATAACTTGGGACAATTATATTAATAACAATCATGTATCAGATTTACATGTTTGTCCAACATTTAGGGCCGGTGATTAAACAAACCGATCAAGATTAATCGACACACCACAAATATAACTCACAAGAAGTTACCTCACGAGTGAGTATATCTTTTAAATACGCAACAGGAGGTGTTATGCCTACACCTTGTGCTTAAGTTGTGGCCATTTACACTTTTTAAATGAGCCAAGGATATCCAGGACACGGTCATTAACCCCCGATGTTATTTGTTATCAAGCAATACTGATTAAAACGGGATTATGCAATTTAATCATTTCCGATTAAAAGGTTTCTACACCCGACCAAGCAGTATTTTTATAATACCGTATCCCAAGCCCGTATAACGGAAAATAAGTTAAAAGTATTTACCTGAGCTTAAAATGCAATTTATACTCAGTCGTATATTCTAATCAGCAAGCACAAGTACCTCTACTGGGGCTCTCAATCTGGAATGAAGGTTTTATTAACCTATTAGATTCCTAACGGGGTCTTATGTAAATTGTAACTTAGACCGGTTAGTTTTAAGCAAAGGTTTACGGTTCAAAACTCAAGATTAAGCGAAGACCGGATTAGAATGTGATTTAGACCCGACAAGTATGAAGACTTGTATAATATGAGTAAACTAAACACATTCTGAATTTTGAAGTGAAAATGATAAGGTTTGACCCGTTTTGGTTAATTTATGCAAACTAGTTACATAAATCGTACCGAACGCGAAAGATGCATAACGGGTAACCAAATGAGTCATGAATATGTTCCACAAGTTAATATGCTTTGAATATGTTGTGATATCATTGGGATACCTTCCATTATGCCCAAAACGAATTTAAAACCAATTTAAGCCCCGTAGGGGTATTTTGGTCATTTTAAAGGTTATAAAAGAGGTTAAATAATAATCTGAGGTTCTGGTCTAAAATGATCAGTAAAAATATTTATTTTATCAAGTTATATCAGTAAAATATCTCACATATGTGAAATTTATCATTTATGGCCAAACTATGCACCGTAGGGGCATTTTGGTCATTTCACATATGATTTAAGGGTAAATTTTGGAAATCTGAGTTCAAAACTTTTATTTACTGTTAAAGTATAAAAATTTATTCATAACATCAGTAGGTATCTGTCACACCCCCAAAATCCACCATGCGGAGTATCACCGCTTGGAGGCGTGACATGACCAGGATCGAGCCACCAATCATATTGAACAACACAATTAAGTAAATAAAACCAAACACAATACGATTGGCGACCAAAAGGAAGTATACCGACTTTAGGTTAACAAAGTTCAGATTTAAACAGCGGAAGCATAAAACGTGAAACCAAAACATAAGTCCATAGTTCATAAGTTTAAAGACCCAAACATCAGTTTCATAAGTTCATAAAGTTTATTCATTAGGTACGGGACATATCAGTTTGCATCCCAGAACGACCACCTTCATATGCAAGCTCCCTAGCATCTAGCGACCATCAAAGCATGTAGCAACGAGTCAACAACAAAGTTGAGTGAGTTCACGGTTGGTTGTCCATTTTAGAGTTGTTTCCAAAAACGTAGTTTAATCTCATTCAGCTATCCAGTCGTGGGGGTTACCCCATAGTTCGAAAACGTTTGTTAGTTAACCATCCCATGTCCACCTTCCCTGGCTATCCAGCCCGGCACTTCGGCCATGGGGGCTACCCCATTATTTAAACTACCAGACTCGTTTATCATATAGACTACTAACGAAAATTTATTGTGCCCTAGCGTCGGTGTCTATCACCACCGACGTGCCATATTCCATTAGTACACGCCCGTCCGACTGGCATGGTGTGAGGTTTGTTAAACCTAATAGCGCTATTAACTAATGACCCGCTCACCATAGCCTCGGCGATTAAGTCGATACAAAAAGGGAGGGACTGAGTTGATAGAGTTCTAGTCTAGTAAGTCTAATCCGTCCCAACAGGACGAGGAATTTACATTCCTGAACACGTCCCAAAGGACGAGGAATCCCTATTCCTGAACCCATTCCCATTCCCACCGGGAATTACCATGCTTTGTAGAAAAGTGTGAACTCACCTCGGTTTGCTCGGTTAGATTCTCAAATATAGCTAACAGTCAAGGTCGGTCAATCACATCCTAATATGATTACCAGTTAGTCATTTAGTGATTTTCAAATAGAGCACAAAGTTCCTACACGTATCTATCACATAACATGCATTACTTTAACTGTTTATGCCCATCTAAACTTCCCATCTATTCCGTTCATAAATAAACATACGATATTGCACATAATCATGTTAGATCATTCACAGATAACATACTCGACATTTAGTCATGCAAATTACAACTTATGTCATTTCAGCATTAATATTCAAAACCGGACTGTTTTCGGACATTTTAATAAAATAGTTAACTTATTCCAAAAATTCCCAAATTTTTACAGAATGTCTTAAACGATCCAGATATTATTGTGTAAAAATATCGGGGTCCAGTTCATTACCAATATTTTATAAAAATTCATTTTCCTGACTGAAATCAGATTTATCTTATTCTGACTGCAGTCCACGGAATAATTTATTTAAAATTCATCGAGAGTCCGATTTACGAAATTCCAGTGAGAGAATTACAAATACATCGGTGGTCATCTACAATACAAGTTTCATGATCTAACTCTACACAGAACTTAAGTTATGACAGAAAAAAAAGCATATTTTCAGCAGAAAAATGCAGCTCTAGCTGCTGTTACAAAATGACACCTTAAAAATAGTAAACGAAGTCCAAAAATTATGATTCCGGTGCCATTAGAACCGTATTTCATAATAACACGTTATAGAATCAAAATATCAGTTTTTCGTTGAGTTATGACCTGTTTACAGCCAACTGAAGTTGGCTGTAAAAGCTTGGACAGATTCTGTTTTTCAGACTTTAGCTTTCTAGTTCGTGTTCGATTGATTCTATTAACATGTTTAGTGACCACAACAACATCAAACATCAATATTAACCAGCAAATCATCAGGAAATCAACAAGAATCATAACAACACAAGATCTACATGATTTACACACATAACTTCTCTTTATCCATCTTTTACTTCTTATGTTCAAGACTTTAATGTAAGTTCTTTAGTGTTTCTTAAGTTTTAACCATTAAATCATCTATTAACCACCATAACAAGATCAAGATGATGTTTAGAAGCACTTACTACTAGCACAAGGCTAGGGAAGAAACAAGGCGTAAAAGTGGTGGATAAAAGAAAACGGAGGGGGTTCTTGAGCTTCCGAATGCACCGAGCCTTGTTGTATGCCTTCTAACACCTATGGATGCTTGTGGAATGCTTGAAAGTGATCAAGTGATGGTGGTGGTGTGGTGGTTTGGGTTCAGCTGAAACAAGGAAGAAGAAGAAGGAAGTTTGTTGAGTTTGAAGATGGAAGTGATGTGAAGCTAGAACTCTTGGTTTATAAGGAAAACCTCCACCCATGCAATGACCATTAGTCTAAATGTTCCCTAAGTACATAGCACCCATTAATTACTCAAAGAAAGTCAAATGGTGGGGGTCCCACTTCTAGAACCGGTTGGGGGGGGGGGGCTGGTTTAGTTGGGTTGTGATGATAAGTTAAGTTAGTTAGTTGAAATCAAATGTTTAGTTAGTGCTTTGAGTGTGTTATGTATTATATAGAGTGTTAGGGCGTTCGGGGACCATAACTAGCTTAATAAAAGTGAAACAATGTATTTGACAATATTTTTATGTTCCGGGTAATGTCCGGTTGTTCGGTTCGGTGGTGTTCCGTTAAAGTGCTTAATTAATCCGTAAGTGTCCTATATATGTATTTTTGCAACGTTTTTAATTTTTAACACTCAGGAAGGCATACCGGACTATTTAGTAACTTTTCTGTATACTACTAGTATGTTAACTAGTACATGTAAGTATAACACAGTAATCAGAGAGCAGTTAAATGATTCAGCACAGTCATTAAGCACTTTAATTAACATTAATAGATTGTACGGTTAGATGTAATTTGAGGGTTGTCACATTCTCCCCCTGTTAAGAGAATTTCGTCCCGAAATTTAGCGCGTAGTTACTGAGGAAGCTAGTTAAGTTGCGTTGGTTTCCTGGTTTTCCTGGGGTGTCACATCATCCCCCCGTTGATTTGGAATTTCGTCCCGAAATTCTGCAGTAGCTTCAGCCTCAGTAGTGGTTGCACTTTTCTTAAACAGCTGGGGATACTTTAGTTTCATTTGGTCTTCTCGTTCCCAGGTATACTCTGGGCCACGACGGGCATTCCAACGAACTCGGACAAGAGGTATCCGGGTACGCTTGAGGATCTTAACATCTCGATCCGTAATCTCTACTGGTTCCTCGATGAATCGCAGCTGGTCGTCGATTGTGAGCTCCTTGAGAGGAACTATGAGGGTCTCATCTGACAGACACTTCTTCAGTTTCGACACATGGAAAACATTGTGAACTCCGCTGAGTTCTTCAGGTAGATTCAACCTGTAGGCGACCTTGCCAATTTTCTCGATGATTTCGAACGGTCCGACACAACGCGGATTGAGCTTGCCTCGTTTGCCAAAATGGACTACACCTTTCCAAGGTGAGACTTTGAGTAGCACTCGATCCCCAACCTGGAACTCGAGTGGTTTTCTTCCCTTATCAGCATAGCTTTTCTGACGGTCACGAGCTGCCGCCATTCGTTGTCGTATCTGAGCAATTCTCTCAGTGGTATCTACCACAAGTTCTGGGCCAGTGATTTGGCTGTCACTAACTTCTGCCCAACATAGAGGTGATCGGCATTTGCGTCCGTACAATGCCTCGAACGGAGCGGCTTGGATGCTGGTGTGGTAGCTGTTGTTATATGAAAACTCCACTAACGGGAGATGCTTTTCCCAGCCATTACCAAAGTCGATTACACATGCCCTAAGCATGTCTTCAAGGGTTTGGATGGTGCGTTCAGATTGCCCATCCATCTGTGGGTGATAAGCGGTGCTCATATCTAATCGTGAGCCAAAAGACTTGTGCATAGCTTGCCACAATTCAGAGGTAAAATGCGCGTCACGATCAGAAATGATGGAGGTTGGCACTCCTTGCCTTGATACTACTTCCTTTAGGTAAATGTCTGCAAGAGTAGAAAACTTATCCGTTTCTTTGATAGCCAGAAAATGTGCAGACTTGGTCAGTCGATCTACGATCACCCAAATGGTATCGTTTCCGCGTTGAGATCTAGGCAGGCCAGTAACGAAATCCATGGAAATTTGCTCCCATTTCCATTTCGGGATCTCTGGTTGTTGGAGTAGGCCTGAGGGTTTCTGATACTCGACCTTGACCCTAGCACAAGTCAAGCATTTACTGACGTAGGTTGCTATGCTGGCTTTCATACCAGGCCACCAGTATGTAGTCTTTAGGTCGTGGTACATCTTATCCGATCCAGGATGTACTGAATAACGAGACTTATGTGCTTCATCCATCATAAGCTCGCGTAGGTCTCCATACAGTGGAACCCAGATGCGTCCGTTTACATAGTAGGCGCCGTTTTCCTTTTGTTCTAGCTGCTGCCTCGATCCTCGTAAGGATTCAGCCCTGATGTTCTCTGCTTTCAATGCTTCAACCTGAGCATCGCGAATCTGAGCGGGGAGGTTAGATTGGATGGTAAGCTGTAAGGCACGTACACGCTTAGGTATAGTATCCTTTCGACTGAGGGCGTCGACCACAACATTGGCCTTGCCCGGATGGTTTTGATAGCGAATTCATAATCATTCAAGAGTTCGACCCATCGGCGTTGTCGCATGTTTAACTCCTTTTGCTTGAAGATATGCTCGAGACTCCTGTGATCGGTGTAAATGGTGCACTTGGTACCGTACAGGTAATGTCTCCATATCTTAAGTGCGAAAACAACTGCTCCCAGTTCCAAGTCGTGTGTAGTGTGTAGTGTAGTTCCTTTCGTGAACCTTAAGTTGGCGTGATGCGTAGGCAATGACCTTATCACGTTGCATTAACACGCAACCAAGTCCTTGGATGGAAGCGTCGCAATAAACCACAAAATCATCTGTGCCTTCAGGCAATGAGAGGATCGGCGCGCTACAAAGTCTATCCTTTAAGTGCTGAAAAGCAGATTCCTGTGCATCACCCCAACGATAGGTGACACCTTTCTGAGTCAGTGAGGTGAGAGGTTGCGCAATCTTGGAGAAATCCTTTATAAACCTTCTGTAATATCCTGCCAAACCCAAGAATTGGCGGATTTCTGTTGGTGTACAGGGTGCAGGCCAGTTCCTGATCGAGTCAACCTTGGATGGATCAACATGAATTCCATCCTTGTTTACCACATGGCCTAGAAAATGGACTTCGCGAAGCCAGAAGTCACATTTCGAAAACTTGGCATACAACTGCTCTTTTCAAAGAAGTTCCAGCATAAGTCGTAGATGCTGCTCGTGTTCCTCCTGACTCTTCGAATAGATCAGGATATCGTCGATGAATACAATGACAAACTTATCCAGGTAAGGCTTGCACACTCGGTTCATGAGATCCATGAAGGCCGCTGGTGCATTCGTCAATCCGAAAGGCATAACTAGAAACTCGTAATGGCCGTAGCGAGTTCTGAATGCTGTTTTGGAGACGTCCTCATCTCGGACTCTCAGCTGATGGTATCCCGATCTCAAATCAATCTTAGAGTAATAACTCGACCCTTGCAACTGGTCGAACAAGTCGTCAATAGGTGGAAGAGGATAACGATTCTTCACGGTCACCTTGTTAAGCTCGCGATAGTCAATACACATTCTGAAAGTACCATCTTTCTTCTTTACGAACAAGACTGGAGCTCCCCAGGGCGAAGAGCTAGGACGTATGAAACCATTTTCCAAGAGTTCTTGTAATTGCGTGGATAGTTCTTCAAGTTCTGATGGAGCTAGATGATATGGCGCTCGAGCTACTGGAGCTGCTCCAGGAGCTAGCTCGATTTGAAACTCAACTTGGTGATGAGGCGGAAGACCAGGCAATTCCTCAGGAAATACCTCAGGAAAATCGCGCACAATAGGGATGTCTTCAATTCTCTTCTCTTCCGTTGATGTGTCAGTAACGAGTGCCAGAATGGCAGTGTGGCCCTTTCGCAAACACTTCTGGGCCTTAAGGAAAGAGATAATGCCTACGACAGCACCACTCTTGTCGCCAGGAATCATGAGAGGTTCTTCACCAGAATGAGGAATGCGGACGATTTTCTCCTTGCAAACAATCTCCGCTTGATGATGAGATAGCCAATCCATCCCAATGACGACGTCGAAACTACCAAGTGTGATAGGAATAAGATCGATAGAGAAAGTCTGACCAGCTAAAACAAGGTTACAACCCTTAACTATGTGCGTGGCCTCAAGACTTTTACCGTTGGCTAGTTCTACCGTTGGCTAGTTCTACCGTGTGTTTGGTGTTCAAAA
Source organism: Helianthus tuberosus (assembly GCA_030545235.1). NCBI lineage: Eukaryota > Viridiplantae > Streptophyta > Magnoliopsida > Asterales > Asteraceae > Helianthus > Helianthus tuberosus. The sequence goes on along the minus strand of CM060385.1, from coordinate 74,685,288 downwards.
GTGTTGGAGTGCGCTTAAGCATTTGACTAACTTTTAAGGACACATAACTAGTATCGGCACCCGAATCGAATAAAACAGTAACAAAGAAGTCATCCAGAAGAAACTTACCCATCACAACGTTGGGATCGTTCCTTGCGTCACCCTGACCTAGCACGAAAACATGACCCCTTGCACCATTACCATTGTTGTTTCCCCCATTGCCGTTTCCGTTCCCCTGATTGTTGTTGTTCTGGTTCTGATTTAGCTGGGGGCAGTCTTTCTTGAAATGGCCCTCAGCACCACATTGAAAGCACCCTTTGTTGTTACCTTGTTGTTGCCGCTGCTGGCGTTGATTTGGTGGGGCTTGCTGTTGCTGTCGATTCTGATTCGCCGGACGCTGACTCCTGCAATCCCTTGCAATGTGACCAGGTTTGTTGCATCGATTACAGTTGCCTTTACCACAGGGCCCGCTGTGGTGCAAATTACATCGGTTGTACTTAGGGTGATTTCCCTTGTATCCACCCTGACCTTGATTCCCAGAAGACTACTGACTGGGGCTTCTGTACTCGTCTGTCTTTCGCTGCTGGGACTGAACTGAAGTTGAACCCTTACTAGAATTCCCATCCCATTTTCGCTTGTTTTCATTGGGAGCGTCAGTGGTAGTAGCACTAATACGCTTAGGCAGTCTGTTTTGTTCCACTGCCTGGTCGGTGAGACGGTGAGCCAACTTGATGATTTGCTAAATGGTACCCAGGTTAGCCGAAGTTACGTGACTTTGAATCTCTGGTACAAGACCCTTGAGGTACAGCTTAATACGTTTGATGGGAGGGTCCACCATAGTTGGACACAAGATGGCCAGCTCATTTGACCTCTTAGTATACGCCTCAATCTCAGACCCCGTCATCTTCAGAATGAAAAATTCCACCTCTAGCTTGTGGATGTCGTCACGACTACAGTATTCTTCCTTGATCAACTCCTTAAAACCGTTCCATGGGGTGGCATTAGCAGCAACCAACCCCAGCAGCTGAACCTGAGCGTTCCACCATGTGAGCGCTACCCCTTCAAGAGTACCAGTAGCATACTTCACCCTACGATCCCCAGGGCATTCACACATCTCGAAAACAGACTCAAGCTTTTCAAACCAGTCAAGAAGGCCTACTGCTCCTTCTGAGCCACTGAAAGTAGTAGGTCGGCAGTCCGTGAACGTTTTGAACGTGCACACAGGAGGCTGAGCATGTTGACCTGTTGCGCGAGAATAAAAGACAAAGTTAAGCACGAGGGTTGGTTTGCGAAGGTAGGATCTAAACATCCTAAGATAGGTTGATATGGCAGGTTATACCTCCTGCTGGATTTGCTGCGAACGCCTCAGCAACTCGTTCGTTGATCAAAGCCGTCAACTGGGCTTGAGTGAGGTTGATACGTCCTCCGCGTCCGCTCATGATCTTCATAACGAAGCAATGTAAGTGAGAAAAGTGTCGCGAAAGTGCATAAGTGTGGGACGATAGTAGAGAGTAAGCACACAAGGTTCAAATAGCAATTATCACGTTAACTGGTGCACAGTGTGAACTATCTAACCGACAATATAAACATAAATCATACCACCTATTGTGTCGAGCCTTGCACGTGGAGCGAAGCGTCGTTGTGGATCGTTGAGCACTGTACAGGTTATAGTCTGGTTTTATCAAAAAGCTTTTCCCCTTTTTAAAAACCAAGTTCACTATAACCAATGGCTCTGATACCAATCTGTCACACCCCCAAAATCCACCATGCGGAGTATCACCGCTTGGAGGCGTGAAATGACCAGGATCGAGCCACCAATCATATTGAACAACACAATTAAGTAAATAAAACCAAACACAATACGATTGGCGACCAAAAGGAAGTATACCGACTTTAGGTTAACAAAGTTCAGATTTAAACAGCGGAAGCATAAAACGTGAAACCAAAACATAAGTCCATAGTTCATAAGTTTAAAGACCCAAACATCAGTTTCATAAGTTCATAAAGTTTATTCATTAAGTACGGGACATATCAGTTCGCATCCCACAACGACCACCTCCATATGCAAGCTCCCTAGCATCTAGCGACCTGCAAAGCATGTAGCAACGAGTCAACAACAAAGTTGAGTGAGTTCACGGTTGGTTGTCCATTTTAGAGTTGTTTCCAAAAACGTAGTTTAATCTCATTCAGCTATCCAGCCGTGGGGGTTACCCCATAGTTCGAAAACGTTTATTAGTTAACCATCCCATGTCCACCTTCCCTGGCTATCCAGCCCGGCACTTCGGCCGTGGGGGCTACCCCATTATTTAAACTACCAGACTCGTTTATCATATCGACTACTAACGAAAATTTATTGTGCATTAGCGTCGTTGTCTATCACCACCGACGTGCCATAGTCCATTAGTACACGCCCGTCCGACTGGCACGGTGTGAGGTTTGTTAAACCTAATAGCGCTATTAACTAATGACCCGCTCGCCATAGCCTCGGCGATTAAGTCGATACAAAAAAGGGAGGGACTGCGTTGATAGAGTTCTAGTCTAGTAAGTCTAATCCGTCCCAACAGGACGAGGAATTTACATTCCTGAACACGTCCCAAAGGACGAGGAATCCCTATTCCTGAACCCATTCCCATTCCCACCGGGAATTACCATGCTTTGTAGAAAAGTGTGAACTCACCTCGGTTTGCTCGGTTAGATTCTCAAATATAGCTAACAGTCAAGGTCGGTCAATCACATCCTAATATGATTACCAGTTAGTCATTTAGTGATTTTCAAATAGAGCACAAAGTTCCTACACATATCTATCACATAACATGCATTACTTTAACTGTTTATGCCCATCTAAACTTCCCATCTATTCCGTTCATAAATAAACATACGATATTGCACATAATCATGTTAGATCATTCACAGATAACATACTCGACATTTAGTCATGCAAATTACAACTTATGTCATTTCAGCATTAATATTCAAAACCAGGCTGTTTTCGGACATTTTAATAAAATAGTTAACTTATTCCAAAACTTCCTAAATTTTTACAGAATGTCTTAAATGATCCAAATATTATTGTGTAAAAATATCGGGGTCCAGTTCATTACCAATATTTTATAAAAATTCATTTTCCGGACTGAAATCAGATTTATCTTATTCTGACTGCAGTCCACGGAATAATTTATTTAAAATTCACCGAGAGTCTGATTTACGAAATTCTAGTGAGAAAATTACAAATACATCGGTGGTCATCTACAGTACAAGTTTCATGATCTAACTCTACACAGAACTTAAGTTATGACAGAAAACAAAACGCATATTTTCAGCAGAAAAATGCAGCTCTAGCTGCTGTTACAAAATGACACTTTAAAAATAGTAAACGAAGTCCAAAAATTATGATTCCGGTGCCATTAGAACCGTTTTTCATAATAACACGTTATAGACTCAAAATATCAGTTTTTCGTTGAGTTATGACCTGTTTACAGCCAACTGAAGTTGGCTGTAAAAGCTTGGACAAATTTTGTTTTTCAGCCTTTAGCTTTCTAGTTCGTGTTCGATTGATTCCGTTAACATGTTTAGTGACCACAACAACATCAACCATCAATATTAACCAGCAAATCATCAGGAAATCAACAAGAATCATAACAACACAAGATCTACATGATTTACACACATAACTTCTCTTTATCCATCTTTTACTTCTTATGTTCAAGACTTTAATGTAAGTTCTTTAGTGTTTCTTAACTTTTAACCATTAAATCATCTATTAACCACCATAACAAGATCAAGATGATGATTAGAAGCACTTACTACTAGCACAAGGCTAGGGAAGAAACAAGGCGTAAAAGTGGTGGATAAAAGAAAACGGAGGGGGTTCTTGAGCTTCCGAACGCACCGAGCCTTGTTGTATGCCTTCTAACACCTATGGATGCTTGTGGAATGCTTGAAAGTGATCAAGTGATGGTGGTGGTGTGGTGGTTTGGGTTTAGCAGAAACAAGGAAGAAGAAGAAGAAGGAGAAGAAGGAAGTTTGTTGAAAGGAAGTTTGTTGAGTTTGAAGATGGAAGTGATGTGAAGCTAGAACTCTTGGTTTATAAGGAAAACCTCCACCCATGCAATGACCATTAGTCTAAATGTTCCCTAAGTACATAGCACCCATTAATTACTCAAAGAAAGTCAAATGGTGGGGGTCCCACTTCTAGAACCGGTTGGGGGGGGGGGGGTTGGTTTAGTTGAGTTGTGATGATAAGTTAAGTTAGTTAGTTGAAATCAAATGTTTAGTTAGTGCTTTGAGTGTGTTATGTATTATATAGAGTGTTAGGGTGTTCGGGGACCATAACTAGCTTAATAAAAGTGAAACAATGTATTTGACAATATTTTTATGTTCCGGGTAATGTCCGGTTGTTCGGTTCGGTGGTGTTCCGTTAAAGTGCTTAATTAATCCGTAAGTGTCCTATATATGTATTTTTGCAACGTTTTTAATTTTTAACACTCAGGAAGGCATACCGGACTATTTAGTAACTTTTCTGTATACTACTAGTATGTTAACAAGTACATGTAAGTATAACACAGTAATCAGAGAGCAGTTAAATGATTCAGCACAGTCATTAAGCACTTTAATTAACATTAATAGATTGTACGGTTACATGTAATTTGAGGGTTGTCACAGTATCAAACTTTAGGTGCCTAATAGGGTTTTAAACCATACTATGCGCCTAAATCGCATAAAAGTCGGTATTTGACGGTATTCGGGTTGAATAAGTAAATCAAAGATTTTAAACAGCCTTTATTGTTTAAATAATTTATTTAATATATAAAATCAGTAGAAAAAGGTTTGATATGTAAATGATGTGTAAAACTCATTTTATTAGCAAAAAGGGCATAACCGTCAATTACCGAGTCAATGCAAGAACTCTATGTTATGATCATCTTAAAATTTAATAAAAATTTTCAAAAATCCCAAAATATTATATTACATCAGTAGGTAAAAGGTTTGATGTCAAAATTTGAGTTTAAATAAGATTTATATCAAATATGCCGTTTAATTAATAAAAATGCCTTCATTTACGATATCGAGCATAACTCTTAATTTTGACCATTAACTGATGTCAAACTTTTAGGACATACTTAAATATCAGTAATAAAGGTTTTTGTTCTCTCACATTTCAAAAATCTCGTTTTAATATCAAAAGGGCATTATGGTCAACATTTAAGCAATTAACGGAAACATGCAATGAACTAGGATTTGTATGGAACCAAGTTGTATAACCTCAGAGGGTTATACTAACCTATAATATGGTCCTAAAGGAATCCTAAGGCATATCTAAACTAAGCTAAATCGGGTCAGAACTGAAAGTCAAAGCAAAAGTCTACTTTTGCGACTCTCGGTTCTGAACCGAGCTTAAACTTAAAATTGTCGGGTTGAACATGCCTAGACATGTTCAATTAATATTTACCAAGTTATTAAAGTTACAAAACTGATTTTATTGCTTTTACATCATTAGTTATGAATTTTATTTAAAAAACCGACTCATTTGACTTCTATTTTGATTACTTTGACCCGACAATTAACTAAGCAAACATGGTAATTAGGAGGGGCCCTTTTGAGGGTTTAATACCTACCTAATTACGATCACATAACCATGTTCATTGCGAAAAATGGCTCGATCGTTTAAAAGTCAAAGCGTTTATCGCGAACGCTTGACTTTTCGGCTTTAAGAGCCAAATAATTGAACTAAGCACGAAAGGAACATTTACGAGTGGTCCTTAGGACTGAAGGAGGTTCCCAAGTTGGTCAGGATCCTCTCAAATCAGGGAGCAAGAGCAGAAATGCAATGAAGTGTGAAATGAAAGCCAAAACAAGTGGGTTTATATAGGATTTTGAGAACCGTTAGGATCGTTTCTCGTAACCCGTGATTCAATCTGGACCGTACAAGTACCACCCACTGTTTTGGTAATCTATGGGTGCCCAAAACAGCCCCTAGATTGTTTAAAAACCATTTGCAAATCAATAAAACCCAGCTGCTGATTGAAAAACTGGTTTTGCAGGTCTGATGGGCTTACACGCCCCGCATAGACTCAGGGAGAGTCTTACGCGGCCCGCCTTTAGCTGGCCAGATCAGCAAAAACTTTAAGAAAATGCAGTTTCAGTCCCTGTACTTGTTAAATGACATTTCTGACTCATTTAAGGCCTGTTAACCTCATTTCAAGGCTCTACTATGATGCCTAAATATAGGGAACATAAAACATGCTTGAAAATATGCCGGATGTCGGTTCGTTTGGTCGTACGGTTGCGTCGTTTGGCTAATTACGATGAAACACGAACGAACGCGAAAAACGATCCAAATTATGCGACGAATGGAATTTTATCATGCCAAACACTAAAATAAATTATTTTAGTGATTACATAAATTTTTGGATGTCCGGATATATTCAGAACGTAAGATATGCGCGAAAATGCAAACTTATGCACTTTTTAACGCTTTTAGTCCCTGTTGCTCATCAAACACCTCAAAGCCTATTTCTAAGCTAAATAAAGGATATTTAGGGCATGCTTAACATATGATCATATTACGGAAGGTTCGATACCATACGAATCGGTATACTTTTGCAGTTTGACGCAAAGAGTCCCTTTAATGCGCAAACTTGCGCATATCATTGTTTAATAGCATCGAAGCCTTATATAATCCATATTAGGAATTCTTGAGAGTATTATAAAACATCACGATGCTTCGGGTTCATAGAAAGGTCATTCAGAGGTATAATCAAACATATTGACGCTTTTAACCCCTTAAACTTGCAAAGTTGCGCGTAACGTCGCTTAAAGGCATAAAAGCCTTAGATGGCCAATAACTGGCATTCCCGAGAGTATAATCAAATATCATGAAGCTTCCGGTTTGTTAAAAGGTCACTCAGAGGTAAGAATTAACATGTTGACGCTTTTAACCCTTCATTGCGCAAACTTTCAATTAATTACGCAAACGGCTACACTCGATCAACAAGTGGCTCATTTGTGAATATAAATACCGTAAGAGGTTATTCAGAGACTTATTTTAAGCATGATAACACTTCCAGTCCTTCCATAATCAAAGTTTTTGATTTTTTACAAAATTAGTCCTACATTGTCAACGTTTGACTTTATTAGGGTTTATTACACGTGTCAATACATCATCGGACGTGCTTTTACGAGGTGTTACACATAGTGATCCGATACTAGGTGCCACTTGATTCCTTGATTTCCGATTTTGTTAGTTCACTTAAATCGAGGATATCTTGCAATCTCAAGTGAGTACATAGTTCCCCTATTTTACTGCTTTCAATTATTTTGGGGTGATTCATATGTGCTAAACGATTTTGATGTTTTCAAAAATGAATACTATGGTTTATATTAAACACAACGATTTCAATAATGTGAACGAACTTGTTGGGACGTTATTACATAACACGAATGACATTCATTAGCTTTGGCCGAGCTGACCAGTAGTATGTTATCGTACCATAGGATCTGAAAAATCCCGTTATCGGACTATCGCCATGGTTATGTATGGGGGTAATGTGGGTAACGACAGAACCTGATGAATGTTAACTTACCCTATGGTGGTTTGTTATTACGAGTTGAACGATGGACGAGTCACACAGGTTTGAATGTATTCAACGAGACGACCAAAAGTTAGTTTTTCACAATTAAAACATGAACGATTTGAACAATTGAAACAATAGAACGATTTGAACAATTTAAACGAATGAACGATGGTTTATAACACGAACGAGTTGAAAGATTTAAACGAATGGGTTTTGGTATGTGAATACATAACGGGACGGGTGTAATGTGATAAAAGCATGGTAGAAACGCCGCTGGTACTTCTTATATATAAGTGCTTTTATTATATTACATTTCGTGGCGTTACTTAGTTCACTAGGTCGATTGATTTCAAATGATGACACGCAATGATGTTTACTAAATGATATAAACCATACGAGTTTATTACTAGAACGATTTACAATTTGATTTACAAAAGCAAATGTTTTAGTCAAGATTCATGGCAACGAGGTTTATAAACTATGACCAACTCATTTTAAGTTGATTAATCATATTGCAATACAAAACACTTTTCAAAACAAGGTTTTCAATTATCGACTCTTGTGGTCGTACGGGGTATTGCTACAAGTATACAAGCTATCTGACTTACTCGCAAAACCTATGTGCTCGCCGGCATTTCTTTGCTGACTTTATTTTCACATATGTTTCAGGTGGTGTTGTTTGATGATGTTGGTGATGACTAGGATGCATGCTCATATAGGATCAGACGAGGCCTTAGTGAATTAATAACTATGATAGAAAATGTGTTTGTGTTTTGCTTATAATATCAAGACAATGTAATAACTTTATTCAATAAAACGAAACTTTAATCCATGTGTTGTGAAACAATGATTCTGTTACTCCACTCCCCGATGTTTTCCACCATGGTTACGTTGTTTTGACGCGGTCGAGGTGTGACAATGGCGTTATACGCCAATGAACAAGATGATGATGAGTCTGAAGAAAGTGATGACCAAAGCGATGGGTACATCTCTGATGTAATACCATCAACAGAAGACTATTAGTTTAGTTTGATTTCGTCTTAGTTGTAATGTTTTGAATTATTAATGAATTATAATGAATTTAAAAACGCCATGAACGGCAAGATATCTACCTTTATAAGATATAAGCGATTAATTCAACTGGTCAGATATACAAAAACGTCAAAAAATTTGTACTGTTTGAATTTAAAGGTATATAATGAATTTGGGAACACCATGGACGCCAAGATGTTTGAATTATTAATTGATTTTAATGAATTTAGGAATGCCATAAATGCCAAAATATTTAGTTTGTAACACAAAAACGATTAATTCATTGAAGCAGATCTAAAAAAACAATAAAACGGCAGGTAGTTATTATTTCTAACTACACGGCAAAAAAATCCTACACGCCAAAAATGACAATGGTGTTGTGAGAAATGCATTGGAAAAGAAGATAAAAGGACAAAAAATGCCATTCGCCTTGATTATATCGCGCACCACGTGTTCGGCCAGAATCCGTTCTCACCGCTTTCACACTTTCATGCGTTTTCTCCGGATCCCTTATATATATATATATATATATATATATATATATATATACATATATATATATTGTAAGTATCTAGGGAAAACCTATTTAATCTAGAAAACTTGGGAAACCTGAATTGTGTGGACAAGATTGATCCACATCATATCTTCAAAACACATGTTAAAAGGGCAAATTGGTCATTTGTTCAAGCCATCACTTCACCCTCTTCCCCATCCCATCAAGTCACATTTATTACCCATCAACTCATCACCTTTTTAAACCAAAAAATATATACAGAACTTCCATTTCTTTCTTCCTTCTTCATCCTCCATTCCTTTCTTCTTCAAAAACCCTAACTCCGTTGCTTTCTTCCATCTTTCATGGCCGATTTTCAGACTTATTCTCCTAGCCGTGTATTCCGGAACTACTTCATCGGCGATGAATCACCGGCGGTTTACTTCTAGCAGGCATCGGGTTCTTCAGGTATGTGAATGAATCAAAAATTTGTTCTCTTTTTTTTAGAAGACAATCACGTTTGTTTTGTTCCTGTTTTTCTTTTTTTAGGAGTCAATCATCTTCTTTTCTGGGTAATCATCTTCTTTTGGTTCCTATTCTTCATTTTTTATGAGTCAATCATGAACACCCTGCCATTTACATGTTTGTTGGTGTTGCGGATTAGATGATTTGTTTTGGATCCTTTTGTTTAACTTATTTGAAGTTTTTTCACATTTTTTAATATCTTGCACAACCAAGCAACCAATTTGTATTTTCTTTTTGTTTTGTTGGTGTTTGAAACCTATTACTATACAAGTTTATGATTTATGGTATAATCAGGTGTTGGACATATTAGAGATGAGAACATGCAGCCAGAGGTAGAACTTCAACAGTCTCACTTTCAGATGTTTTCACCAAATGAAGAAGGTTTTAACATTTAGATTTAAAAGCTTTTTTTTTTCTAAAAAAATACCTTATTCTTGTTTTTCTAATTATCGGTGCAAACTCGATTTTCAGATATGTGGAGTGATGAGTATGATGAGGAATCACCGCTACGCGCATGAGCTAACGACAGAGGGAAATTCCCGCTTACCGGACCTGATGTTCATGAAGGTTATCTTTAACCTTTTTGGCAGCCTGAAACCATAAATATTTTTGAAAAATATTCATTCGTAACATTGTAACATGTGTTAGCACTGCAATAAAAGTGTTAGCACTGCAATAAAAATAACTTTTACGTTTGTATTTTAAAAAAAAAATATGCATTGTTTACAAGTCTCATATGCATTGATCAACGTAACACGTACACATTACACATGTAACATGTGTTACAACCTTACAGAAAATTAAAAAAATCCATGATGGTGTTGCAAAATGTAGCCCTTATGACAAGGTTTTCCAAAAAAGATACATTTTATGTTATTTTTCAAAATTACTCAGTTGTAACATGTGTTAAATATGTAGCCGTTATGTTTTTTTTTTTGGAAAAAGATTCAGTTTTTGTTTAATTTACACATTTTATACACTGATGAACAAGGAACTCCCTGCTACTTTGTTTAATTTACACATTTTATAAACCTGTCTTTATTAGGGTAACATGCGTTAAACCTGTCTTATTAGGTAAACATATTAGAGTAACATGTGTTAAACCTGTCTTATTTTAATCAAAATATAACATATAGGAGATTAATACTGATATACTTGTTTTGTTCATAGGTGAATGGAAGTTTTGTGTTCAAAATGAAGATGGCTATCAAGAAGCAAAGCATAACTAGATTTTTGTTAACTTATGATAGTTTTTGGATCATTTTTATATATTTAAGTTCACATAAAACACTTTTGCCACTTTTGTTACCTTATGTATTACATTACAACTTCCAGGAACCAAAACCCTGATGATGTTACATATGTTAACATAAATAGATTCTCTTAAAATTAGAAGAAGTATTACATCTCGTAAAGAGGAGTATTGTTGAACGAAATATAACATTACATGTACCACATAACATCATTAAAAGTAAACCATAAAAATGTTGTTGCAAACCATTCCATGAAGCACGTAAACCATAATGTCAGAATGTAAAATTTTGATATTTTGATGCATCATGAATTATAGGTTAATTGTGAAAAACGAAAATTAAGCTTGATTATTTGTTGTATAGATGAAATTAGAAGTAATAAGATGTCTAGGGATAAACCCTAGATGATCTCTTGTTAAATCCTTACATGATACGTGAGGAGTTTATAATCACCATTGTAGGTGATTAATGAAATTGTAGAAACTAGATAAACACTAGGATTATGATTTATATTCTAGTGAAAACTGAATTTATGTGTTAAATTCAGTATTATTGATGTTAAAAATATTGTGAAAATTGCCTAATTGAAGTGAATGTAGACGGAAATAACATGTCAAGAACCTAGTAATGATTATGTAAAAATCTGCCCCACTAGGTGTTTGTTAAAACGCCTAAGTGAGGAATAAAATGTTAAAGATCGGACAAAAACGCAGATTTGAATATCATAAAGAATTGTCCGTTATCGATTATAAAAGAGTTCTAAATTGTTGTGAATGGAACTCTTTAGGTAAAGAATCCGGATCGTCAAGCGGACAAGCCGGAGGTGATACGCGGTTGAAGGGTGTGCTCTAAAGGTACGCGACCTATGGTTTCGTTATGTTATGTTACTTATTTATTTTAGTCCGCTGTACCGTTAAGTCACGGAAGTGACGAAGTGCTTTAGATGATTAAAACGGGTCAAAACATGTGTTAGAAATAGATTTTTGGAATGTCTTGAATGGTGGTCTCCATTCGGCATCCAAACGGGTCAAAACAAGTTGAGTTGTAAACGTTGAAGTTAATGACCATCACTTGTTGAATGGTTATAAACAAAGCCTAAGCCGTGTAGCGGACACGCTAAACTCGTTGTGAAATTGAGCCCTCAATATGGGAATTAAAGTTCGGAAACTTAAGCATGTCAAATAGTGTTAAAAAGGAAGTTTGAAACCTTGAAAATAAGCATGAAGGTTATTGCGTAAGCAATCCCTCGAGAGGGAATCGAAACGCCATAGTTGGTAAAATCTAGATATGTGTAATTGGCCCTAATCATGTGATGACTAAAATACAAGTTGCGGAACTTGTAAACAAGTGGGTCAAATAAACAAGGAGATGAATTATAGGCCAACTGCTTTTGAAATGATATTTTATGCAAATCGTGTTGATAAACGCGTCCGTAATTAAATTACGGTCGCGTAGGAAAAAGAATGACGTAAAACGGACGCCCGAGTCAAAAGTTATGTTGATTTAAAGTTTGGATTTTGATAAAAATGGTGCTGGGCTGATATACGGCTCCAGCCAACAACTTTCTGTTAAAAACACCCCGTGGCGCTGCGCGACGGCCAAACCTTACCCCCGTCGCGCGACGCCACCACCCCAGATCCGTGAAATTTTGTTGTTTTGACATGTTTGAGCATGGAACTTGTTTATACTTGATTATTAAAGAGTCAAAACTAATTATTTTCATGGTTTTGACCGTAGTTGATGACGGACTAGATCCAGATGGCGATCAAGCAATTGTCGAGAACCGAACGCACTAAACGAAGCTTCCGCATTTGATCTATTTTGTCTTAGTAATATGTAAACACTTGAAGTTATGTCTTGAAAGTTTATTTAGTAGGTTGATAACTAGAATATCATGAACAAGTATGGCCTTAAAAACTATGAAAGTTTCCGTAAACTCGTAATTTTTGTATGAAATGCATGTGACATATTATTAAAATCAGTCTTTTAAGAAGGGTCTTACAAGTTGGTAATCAGAGCTAAGGGTTGTCAATAAAGTGTGTTTGGTTCAAGCTTGATCAAGCATCCAGTAAGAGTTAATTGTTTTAAGTAGATTTAGTGAATATAGGAATGAAACATGAACTGATATGCACGAAAAGAGTGTGTAAACTCACCCAAACACGAGAAGTGCATTAAACAAGAACGGTTGAAACAAGTCATGAACTTGATTAAACCAAAACAAGTAAATCATATGTTATAAATGAAATGTTTAACGGTTAATGTAAACATTTCAGTATTAAAGATGGCGGATAAAGGTAACGATGATGCGGTGCCAAGAGTCACCGAGCAAATGAGAGAAGTGATTGCTGAGGAGGTTGGAAAGGCAATCGAAAATAGTTTGTCTGGTTTTATCGATAAGATTCAAAACACGGTTCTGTCGGTAGTGGACGAGAGAATCAAGAAATTGGAAGATAGTGCTAATCTAGCAAAGGAAAAGTCCGGAGGATGAAAGCCTTGTTCATACAAGGAATTCATGGCGTGCAAACCGCCAGTATATAATGGGGAGGTTGACCCAATAGTATGCCAGCGATGGCTAAGCGATATCGAGGGGGTATTTGAGAGGACCCATTGTGATGAAGATGACTACGTAGCCTATGGTACGAGTCAATTAAGGGGTCAAGCGAAAGACTGGTGGGATAACAAAAAGAAAGAAATTGGAAGCGAAGCGGCTAAGGCCATGATATGGGATGAATTTAAGACGCCGTTTCTTAAACATCACAGTCCCAAGGCGGTCATTAATCGAATCAAGGAAGAGTTCATGCAACTTAGGCACAAGGGTGAATCCATAGACAAGATCACGGGAATGTTTATGGATAAGATGAAGTTTTGCGACGAATTGGTGACAAATGAAGAACAGAAGATATATTATTACTATAACATGTTGAACGCCGAGTATAGAGAGTTTATGACTCCTTCAAAATACGAGACCCTTACCGAGATCATAAACGTTGCTCGGGAACGGGAGATTGAATTGAAAAAGCAGGTTGAACGGGGCGAAAGAAGGGCACAGGTTGTTAATCCAAGCCCTACCAAGAAGGCACGAACGAATGAAACGGGGAAGAAATCTGATGTAAAAGGCGGGTCACCAAGTTGCAAGATCTGCGGAAAAGGTCATAAGGGCGAGTGTCGCTTCAAGGATAAACCTTGTCCCATATGTCGGAAAACGGGACATATGGCTACATCATGCCCGGAAAAAGTGAAGGTTTGCTACAATTGCTATCGATCGGGTCATAAAAAGTCGGAATGCCCGGAGCTAGTGGGAAAGAAAGACGGGCAAGACACGAAAGGTGAAGCCCCGAAGGCAAAGGCTAGATCTTTCCACTTGACTGCCGCGGAAGCAAAAGTTGAACCCGAAGTGATTTCAGGTATATTTGCTGTAAACTCGATTCCTGCACGTATATTATTTGATATGGGTGCGAATAAATCCTTTATTTCATATAGGTTTATTCGACATCCTTCATTTATTTTAACAAAATTACCTATGCCTTTAGAAGTAGAGATAGGTAATAACAAGAGTTTTATCGTTTGTGATGTATGTGAATATTGTAAATTGAGCATTAACGACGAAGAATACACAATATACTTGATCCCAATGTCGATGGGAGAATTTCAAGTGATCGTGGGTATGGATTGGTTGTCCCGATACCACGCAAAGGTGGCATGTTTCCGAAAGGAAATAAAACTGACATCTCCTAGCGGAAAGCACGTTACGATATACGGTGAAAAAGGGGGTAACCCAGTGGTATGCACAATGCTAGAAGCTCACAAACTTATGAAACATGGATGCAAGGCATATATGGTATACGCAAGTGAGTTGGAGAAAGAATCCCTCAAAATCGGAGACGTGCCGGTGGTATGCGATTATGAAGATGTGTTCCCAGAAGATTTACCGGGAATACCACCAGAACGGGAGGTAGAGTTCGGAATCGAATTGATTCCGGGCATGAAACCTGTGGCCAAGGCGCCGTATTGGCTCGCGCCGTCGGAGCTACAAGAATTGATGTCTCAAATCAAATAACTGCTCGATAAAGGGTTTATCCGACCGAGTGTATCCCCGTGGGGCGCACCAGTACTATTTGTGAAAAAGAAGGATGGCAGTATGCGTATGTGTATCGACTACCGGGAGTTAAACAAACTCACGGTGAAAAATCGATACCCACTTCCAAGAATTGATGACTTGTTTGACCAGCTACAAGAAGCGAGTTGGTTCTTAAAGATTGATCTCAGATCGGGTTATCACCAGTTGAAAGTCAAGGAGGAAGACGTACCGAAGACGACCTTTCGTACGCGGTACGGGCATTATGAGTTCCTCGTGATGCTCTTTGGGTTGACTAATGCACCCGCGACTTTCATGGATCTCATGAACAGGGTTTGCAAACCTATGCTGGATAAGTCGGTAATCGTATTTATCGATGACATTTTAGTGTATTCGAAGGATGAAGCTGAGCATGTGCATTATTTGCAAGAAGTGTTAGAGACACTCAGACGAGAAAAGCTGTATGCAAAATTCTCAAAGTGTGCCTTCTGGTTACGAGAGGTGCAGTTTCTCGGGCATATCATTAGTGTCGACGGGATACTAGTGGATCCGTCAAAAGTAGAAGCTGTGTCAAAATGGAACACTCCAAGGAATCCCTCAGAAATCCAAAGCTTTTTAGGGCTCGCGGGATATTATCGGAGATTCATACAAGATTTCTCCAAAATTGCCTTACCATTGACCAAATTGACTCGCAAGGAGGAAAGATTTGTGTGGGGCATCGAACAAGAGAAAGCCTTCCAAACGCTCAAGGAAAAGTTAACTCATGCTCCGGTGTTAACATTACCGGAAGGAGTTGACGACATGGTGGTTTATTCGGATGCGTCGCATTCGGGGCTCGGATGTGTTTTAATGCAACGAGGCAAGGTCATAGCCTATGCCTTGAGGCAACTGAAGATCCATGAAAAGAAATACCCGACTCATGACTTGGAGCTGGCAGCAGTGGTATTTGCCTTAAAAATATGGAGACATTACTTGTATGGGGTAAAATGTACCATCTTTACCGACCATAAAAGTTTGAAATATTTCTTCGATCAGAAGGAATTAAACATGAGGCAGAGGCGATGGTTGGAAACTGTCAAGGACTACGATTGCGAAATACACTATCACCCCGGGAGAGCCAATGTAGTGGCAGATGCGTTGAGCCGAAAGGCAGATTATGCCCCGATACGAGTACAATCAATGCAGCTTATTGTGACCTCGGGCTTACTAGAGCGAATCCGAGAAGCACAAGTTGAAGCAATGAAGGTGGAAAACTGGAAAAAGGAAAGAATTGTTGGCCAATTTAAGGATCTCGAAGAAGGCCATCACGGTTTGAAAACATGTTTCAATAGAATTTGGGTTCCTAACACATGTGGAGTTAAAAAGCTTCTACTCGATGAAGCTCACAAATCCCGTTATTCCATCCATCCGGGAGCGACCAAGATGTATAACGACTTGAAACAAAACTATTGGTGGCCCGGAATGAAAAGAGATGTAGTGAAATATGTGGAGAAAGGCTTGACATATCTACAAGTCAAGGCGGAGCACCAAAAACCATACGGTAAACTACAACCGTTGGAAATCCCAGTTTGGAAATGGGAACATATTACAATGGACCTATTAACCAAACTACCAAAGACGAACCACGGTTTTGATGCTATATGGGTAGTTGTTGATAGACTTACAAAGAATGCTCACTTTATCCCGATACGTGAGACTTATACGTCAGAAAAGATGTCGGAGGTTTACACTAATGAGATAGTGGCACGCCACGGAGTACCGGTATCCATCGTGTCCGATAGGGATACCCGCTTCACTTCGAATTTTTGGCGAGATTTCCAAGAGCAAATGGGAACCAAATTGTTCATCAGCACCGCGTACCATCCTCAGACGAATGGACAGAGTGAAAGAACAATACAAACACTGGAAGATATGCTACGGGCATGTATAATCGACTTCGTAGGTAGTTGGGATGTTTATCTACCATTGGTCGAGTTTTCGTACAATAACAGCTACCATGCTAGTATCGGGATGGCACCATACGAAATGCTTTATGGTAGGAAGTGCCGAATCCCGGTGTGTTGGGGTGAGGTGGGTCCACGTGAACTCGCCCATAAAGATATAGTTTGAGCCACCAATGAAAAGATTGAGGTGGTTCGGGCACACTTGAAAGCAGCTCAAGATAGACAAAAGTCGTATGCGGACAAAAGGAGGAGACCGATCGAGTTTCAAGTTGGCGACAAAGTCATGCTTAAGGTATCCCTATGGAAGGGGGTTATCCGGTTTAGAAAGAGAGGAAAATTAAGCCTGAGATTTATTGGGCGGTTTACTATTTTCGAACGAGTAGGAAAGGTAGCATACCGCCTTGAACTACCGGAAAAATTAAGCGGAATTCAAAGCACCTTTCATGTGTCACATCTTCGGAAATGTCTAGCGGACGAAACAACCTATATCCACTACGACGACATCGAGGTGGATGATAGCCTCAACTATGTGGTCAAACCCATTGCGATTTTGGATCGTAAGGTGAAAATCTTAAGGAACAAGGAAATCAATCAAGTAAAGGTCAAATGGGAACACCGGAAGGGTTCGGATACCACATGGGAATCCGAGGAGGAGATGCAACGACTCTACCCTACGTTATTCGGTACGTAATCAGGTTTCGGGGACGAAACCCTTTTAAGGGGGGTGGACTTGTAACAACCCGGAATTTATAAAACTTTAAATCAGAATTATAAAGTATTAATTAAACAAGAACCAGCTAACTAGGAAATTACAACCCAGTTAGTTACGAGCCTTGTAGTGGCATATAATAAGGTTAAAACATCTAGATTATAAGTTAAATAAAAGCTAAGGGACCAAACTTGTAAAGATTGAAACTTGAATGGTAAAATAACAATTAACACACCAAACACACACATGTGTGCGTGTCTGGGTCGATCAGAACAAGGGGGCGATCAGGGGTTTCCTCTTCAAACCCTAATTCTCACAAAAAACTCACAAATTGAAGACCATAATCAGCTCTAAATCAAGTTTCAAACACAAATTAGTGATCACCTTGTTGAAGGGATCATAAGGTATGCAAAATTTTGATATTTTGATGCATCATGAATTCTAGGTTAATTGTGAAAAACAAAAATTGAGCTTGATTATGTGTTGTATAGATGAAATTAGAAGTAATATGATGTCTAGGGATAAACCCTAGATGATCTCTTGTTAAATCCTTACATGATACTTGAGGAGTTTATAATCACCATTGTAGGAGATTAATGAAATTGTAGAAACTAGATAAACACTACGATTATGATTTCTATTCTAGTGAAAACTGAATTTATGTGTTAAATTCAGTATTATTGATGTTAAAAAAAATTGTGTAAATAGCCTAATTGAAGTAAATGTAGATGGAAATAACATGTCAAGAACCTAGGATTGATTATGTAAAAATCTGACCCACTAGGTGTTTGTTAAAACGCCTAAGTGAGGAATAAAATGTTAAAGATCAGACAAAAACGCAGATTTGAATATCATAAAGAATTGTCCGTTGTCGATTATAAAAGAGTTCTAAATTGTTGTGAATGGAACTCTTTAGGTAAAGAATCCGGATCGTCAAGCGGACAAGCCGGAGGTGATACGCGGTTGAAGGGTGTGCTCTAAAGGTACGCGACCTATGGTTTCGTTATGTTATGTTACTTATTTATTTTAGTCCGCTGTACCGTTAAGTCACGGAAGTGACGAAGTGCTTTAGATGATTAAAACGGGTCAAAACATGTGTTAGAAATAGATTTTTGGAATGTCTTGAATGGTGGTCTCCATTCGGCATCCAAACGGGTCAAAACAAGTTGAGTTGTAAACGTTGAAGTTAATGACCATCACTTGTTGAATGGTTATAAACAAAGCGTAAGCCGTGTAGCGGACACGCTAAACTCGTTGTGAAATTGAGCCCTCAATATGGGAATTAAAGTTCGGAAACTTAAGCATGTCAAATAGTGTTAAAAAGCAAGTTTGAAACCTTGAAAATAAGCATGAAGGTTATTGCGTAAGCAATCCCTTGAGAGGGAATCGAAACGCCATAGTTGGTAAAATCTAGATATGTGTAATTGGCCCTAATCATGTGATGACTAAAATACAAGTTGCGAAACTTGTAAACAAGTGGGTCAGATAAACAAGGAGATGAATTATAGGCCAACTGCTTTTGAAATGATATTTTATGCAAATCGTGTTGATAAACGCGTCCGTAATTAAATTACGGTCGCGTAGGAAAAAGAATGACGTAAAACGGGCGCCCGAGTCAAAAGCTATGTTGATTTAAAGTTTGGATTTTGATAAAAATGGTGCTGGGCTGATATACAGCTCCAGCCAACAACTTTCTGTTAAAAACACCCCGTGGCGCTGCGCGACGGCCACCCCTTACCCCGTCGCACGACGCCACCACCCCAGATCCGTGAAATTTTGTTGTTTTGACATGTTTGAGCATGGAACTTGTTTATACTTGATTATTAAAGAGTCAAAACTAATTATTTTCATGGTTTTGACCGTAGGTGATGACGGACTAGATCCGGATGGCGATCAAGCAATTGTCGAGAACCGAACACACTAAACGAAGCTTCCGCACTTGATCTATTTTCTCTTAGTAATATGTAAACACTTGAAGTTATGTCTTGAAAATTTATTTAGTAGGTTGATAACTAGAATATCATGAACAAGTGTGGCCTTAAAAACCATGAAAGTTTTTGTAAACTCGTAATTTTTGTATGAAATGCATGTGACATATTTTTAAAATCAGTCTTTTAAGAAGGGTCTTACACAGAAAAGGGTAATATAACATTAAATGTTACCCATAACATCATTTAAAGGGTAATATATAAAAATGATACAAAATGTATAAACTTCATAATTTATTCGGAATATCTCGTTTATTTTACAAATAAAAAGTCATGTTTTTTTGTGGGATAATTAGCTACATATGTAGTAACAACGTTACACAAGTTACTTATAGTTACCCCAACCCTTTTTTAGACACAAAGGGGGGTTGCACATATGTAACACATGTTTGTAACATGTGTTACACTAGAGAGGTAACACATGTATAGCCACGTTACACATGTTACATAGGAGATTAATAAGTTTTAACTATAGAAGATTAATATTGATGTACATGTTTTGTTCATAGGTGAAAAGATGTTTTGTGTTCAAGATCAAGAAGCGAATCCCGCCGAAGGATTACAACGCATCATCAGGTTTTCGTGGTGACGATGGTGTGTTTTTTGGTTGGCTGCTATGTGTTGTGAAGATGGATCATTTTTAGAAGCATTACAACTATTGATATAAAATTCATTTTTATTTTCATATTTAGTATGCCCATTTTTGGATGAATACGGATGTTGTTGTGAAGGCAATTCTTTTGGATGCAACAACTATATGTAACATGTGTAACCGTGACGTTGTAACACATGTAACACCTATATGTAACATGTGTAAGATGGTTATACACGTGTTACATATGTTACCCCATAGTGTAACATATGTTATAAACATGTGTTACATATGTCAGCCCCTTTGGTGTCAATTTAAACTTAGTAAAATTTCATATGTAACAACATTACATCATCCAAAATGTCATATCAATGAACAAACAAATAATATATGTAACTATAAGTATATGTGACTAGTGTAACGAATTAAAGGGACAAACGATACACTTCATGTTACATATGTACCTAGAGTTGTTATTAACAATGTTATTAGTAGATAAAAAACCTGCATTAAAGATGGTAACGTGGAGTATGTTCTAGATCATCTATGGACATAGGTACGGATGTTAGTATAAGTTTACGTGCGTTATGAACGTTGTAACACGTTTAGCACCCTTGGGTAACAAAAAAAGATCACACATGACACTTGTCGCCATGTTACACATGTTAATTGTGTGTGCATGTGTAACATCTTCTCTACAACGTGTGTAACATCCTTAAAAGTTATGTTCCTACTCTTCTTTATATTTTGTAAGTACTTATAGGTAAACATGTTTTAAAGATACAACATGTAACATGTGTTACACCAAAATGTTACACAAGTGTTTCTAGTTTACACATGTTACATCTTGTGTAACTCTACTTTATATTTTGTAAATGTTTCCAGTTTCCAATTTAAACATGTTTTAAAGATACAACCTGTAACATGTAAGTACTTATAGGTAAACATATTTTAAAGATACAACCGTATCGCCTTACAAGTTATATGTCTTGCTGACAAACGCCATGTCACACATGTTACACACTATAGAGTGAAACAACAGTATTGAACGCTGCTACACATTTCCCATTATAGAATAACATGTGTAACCTTTTTGGGGGTATCGATGTTGTAGCTTTATACAGGCTTAAAATATATACAAATGATCCAAAACTGATCATACATGTGTTACCCTCTAGTGTAACATTAGTTACAAACATGTCTTACATATGTGCAGCCCCGATTTTTTGTAACAAAGGGGTTGAACATATGTAACACATATTTGTAACATGTGTTACACCAGAGGGTAACTTGTGTACAACGTCAAAGGTACCTACCACATGCCCTTTATCAAATTCTTGTTCCCATTCTTCATCGGTTTCTCCATCTACCTTCTTTCGCTTTATGGCCACCTTTTGTCGTATCCGATATTGTGGTTCTCTTTCTTCCTGCCAAGATCCCTTCTCGTTTGGATGCAACTGCTATGGTCAAGTCGTAATAACACAAGTTACATTCCAGCATTTTTAATCTACTAATTAAAAAAATAGTAGTAACATAACTAACACTAGCTACCTTCTGCCCAATTATGCCCTGAACTTGAAGTCTCCCCAAATTTGAGTTTTTATCTGCATCATTTCACACATAAAAAAACTAAGTAAAACCACCTAAAAAAAGGTTACATATGTAAACAGTTACCATACACTTCAAACAACTACTATCCGGTGGAACCAACTCCCTCGCTGCAAGCACTAAAAAACATGTAACATATGTTAGTATAACCTTTCGTATATGTTTGTCGTCGTATAGCTTTTGTTTGTCATCGTATAGCTTTTGTTTTTGTTTTCTGGATCGCCTTCGTGATCGAAGGGAAAGTCTTCCAAACTTCTACTACGAATTTGTTGTATCTGATGGGAAATTGAATGCTATGTTTTGGGCTGATGAGATCTCCAAGCTAAACTACAAGGCTTTTAGGGATGTGTTAGCGTTCGATGCTACTTACCAGACAAACAAGTTAGTAGATATATGATGTGCTTGAAGTAGTTTAATAAAAACAACTAAATTAACCTAAATCTAGACTCAAAGTAATACTCTAGACTCTCTAAACTACTAACTGGCAAGTGAACCGATCGACTCTAGTAAAGCTAAGTAAGTCCGGATATCGAACCCACGAGACTCAATTAAATTACGCTAAGACTCTATCTAGACTAAGACAGACACGACTTACTAATTGTTTATTTGATTGGGGGGGGGGTGTTTCTAAAAATCCTAAATTTGCAAATAAAGATTAAACTAAATTAGCTAAATAACTAAACACGAACTTGGACGAAGACTTAAACCAGTGACGATGAAGACTACCTAGGCTAGACGCATGTTTAACTTGGAGTGGATTTCTATTCGAAACTAATGTGGTATGGAACCGGGATCTTTTAATGCTAAACCCTAAGAAATCCCTACTAAGACCTCCCGACCCTTCTCAGGAAGAAACTTGTGAGACTCTACAAGGCTGTTACGACTACCGGTTGTTAGATTTCCTTACAGTCCTCTAACTTCTTGAAAAGTGCCCTAATATGACAATCTACCTTACAGCGCGAAAGTCTAAGGCAACTATGAATTCTAACTTGGTTTAATAGACATGAGATTGATTAGGGAACTAAGACCGATTTCTTACAAAACCTAATCCTAGCTATATACCAAACTGAGATGTATTAATAACCCCGAGCCTTACAGCGACAAGATTAGTAGAACACTTGATTTTATAAGATTACTGAATATTACTTCTAAGGTTAGTTACGTAATTTCACCTTAAAGAGTTAAAGATTTATTATGTGATATAGACACTTACCTAAATCTAGAACCCTAGCACGACTCTATTATGTGATAAAGACCGTCACCAAGAATCGTACGAAGCAATAATCAATATTCGAACAATATCAAGCACGCAAATACACCAAATCAAAATTCCATAGTCTTTTACTTTTCAAGAAAACCCATAAACCACATTATTAACGAATAAAAATCCAAACTTTATTAAACCATTCCAAGATATTTAGCCAGAAAACATGTCTAAAAACATAATAACAATCATGATCAGATCTGAATTCATCGTGAAACAACTAAAAACAAACGAACAATAAAGAAAATGGGAAGAATAAACCCGAATGCTTCACTCCCGAGTGCTCCCGATCATTACCCGATGATTCCTAGCAACCCGAATGCTTCAAGAACCTTCAATCATCCTCTAGCAAGCTCCAAGAACTCCAAAATTCGTAATCCTCGGCTGTTGACGACTATGATGAATTTATAAACTTCAAACCCTATTAGCCGTTGAAGAAACAAAGTCGGTGTTGAAATTTCACGTTCTCGCGGCCCGCATAAGGTTTAAGATAAGTTCTCGCGGCCCGTGACGCTAACTAAAAAAATGATTATTTAAATCCCTGGCGGGGCGCGAAATAAGATATTGATGTCTTCGCGGCCCGGCTGAAAGCTACAGCATCAGTTTTTCGATCCGATTCAGCTCCCGAGCTTCCGTTTTCCGATCCGACACTTTGCTTTGCAAAACTTTAACTCGTTTCTGCATATTTTGGCTGCAAAGACCTGGAAAACATAAATATATCAATAGTATGTACAATCTATGCTAAAACGAAACTAAAACGAATAATAAACGACTAAAAACGGACGCGAATAAAGATGTATTTTACAATCCATCAAATATCCCCACACTTATCATTTTTTCGTCCTCAAAAAAGAATTATGCATAACGGAATCAGAGTCGGAATAATCATTCGTGACAAAAGCTTAAATTACTTATTAAAACCGAAACTTGTGTTAGCCGCGATTGCAAGTATACTTGTCCTCTTAAACCCAAACCCGGGTCCAAGCCCTTATCATGCAATTTTAGTTCAAGTGCAGTCAATCTACCTAGAGTCTCACGCTAAGAATCACAGGTCCATCTAATCCCCCCTCAAGCTTATAGGACAAAAGGAACAACAACTGGGTTATTTCCTAACCGTTTTATACCAAGATCAAGAGAGTTTAAAATCAAATCTTTTCTTATTATTTTTTTTTTCCATTTTTTTCTTTCTTTCAAGCTTAGACATTGCTTTACCTAACCCAGAGGCATTGCGGCTGTAGAGTCGCTATCCCCAACCAAGATTACAATAGGCGTCGGTAATTTTTTGCAATTTTGATTTCACACATCCTAGAGGTATTCCGGCTGTAGAGTCGCTATCCCCAACCAAGATTACATAGGCCTGTGCTACTTTTCTTTTAGTTTCTAGCTCTTTTTTTTTCATTTTTTTTTCTTTTTCAACGAGATATGAAAAGAAACTCTAACGATCTTAACTTATAACGGCATCCCTTATACTATTATTGGCGGTTTCAATTTCCCCACTTTCCCTAGATGAGAACCCACTAGTAGACCGACAATTAGGTATATTTAAGATCAAAGGAACCTTGTTACGAATCGAGCCTACCCGCATATCCTAAACTAGACACAAGCTCAATTATATTATCTCATATTATTATTATTTGAACCCGAACAAAAACCCGACTTTTCTATCATTTTCCATTTTTTATTTTGCAAACTTCTTATTTCAAAAGACATTTTCTAATTTTTTTTAACTTTTTTTTTGGATTTTTAAAAATTTTTAATTTTTTTTCTTTTTCCGACTTTTTATGACTCAAATTAAACAAACTAACGACTAAGACCCAAGTGTCCCATCCCCACACTTAAATTTTGCATTGTTACTAATGCAAGGATTAAAACACGACTCCTAAATACCTAAAAACGCGCTCAGCAAACTGTTCCTAACTCGGACACGCGAACGGAAGCGACAACAAACTCAACCTAACAATCAATAACATACCAAAACGATACATAATATATATACCATACTAACATTAGTTCCAACACAACCATCCAACAAAGTATATCAACCAACCCCAAACCCTACCAACCTGTTTTAAGTATTAGTACAGACCAAAATACGAGGATAAAAACAGCATAAAAGAAAAATAGAACAAAAGATATCGTCCATCAGTACTGCTGCATCCTCGATCTACTATTCATCATCCTCTCCTTCTCCCCACTCTTCCTCGAAACCTGCCTCCCATGATGGCGGTGGCTGCAACTGAAAGTGATCCATCACTACCCCCATACCATCCTCTACACGCCTCTGTCCTGTCTCAACCACATGCCTCAGCTGATCAATATAATCGTACAAACCATCACCCGATCATAGACTGCCTCTAGAGTCAAAGGATTTGGCCGCGGCTACCTAATCGGATACAGGCGTGCAGGTAGCTCACGCCTGACAAAAGGCACCTGATATCTCGGGGGAATAGCAGCCTGCTTCGCCTCGGCTGCAGCAGATCCCGCTGGAGGTTGTACCTGAGGCCCCTCTACAATCGCTGACCAGGCCGGTGGCTCATCATAAGTAACAATCCCTGCCAGCTGAAAACTCCTCAGCTCCATCAATGAAGGAGCTGGACCAGTATGCATCCTATCCGCAGGATAATCAACAAACACCCCTAAACTCTCTGCTAACCAAGTGATGTAGGGTCCACAAAACAACCTAGACTTACTCCCTCCTCTTGAGGGTCTCGTCATCGACAATGCAAAGATGCTAGCTAAATTGGCCGGTCGGCCCTCCACCATGCACATCAAGCAGAAAAGACTATGATGATTCACCTTGTTATCACCCTCATGCCTACCAATCAGTGTGGCTGCCAAAATCTTATGCACAAACCTATGAAAAGGATCCCTGCTATCCGAAGCCACCATGTTGTTTGAAAATGGTGACGTAGCAATCATAACCCAAAACCTAGCTAGATCCTCTTTCATCACACAATGATCCTGCTGTTTCTTCACTACTCCCCTCAGCAAACTCACAAACCCAGGCTCCGCTACCTCCTGCTGTGTGTAAAATCCTATCGCCATGGCAAACTGAGGTAAAGTAATATTAAATATCTTCTTTCCCAAAGCAAACGATACTACATCAGCCTCAGCAAACCCCCTACATGCCTGTACTGAAACGTCGAATGAAACTCTAATGCTAGCTCGTAGTACTGGGGGGCATCACAATCCAAAACTAGCCTAAACTTTTCTCCCAACAACTGCTGTAATCTATCTACCTGACCCAAACGTCCTACCAGCTCCCAATCAATCCTACGGAACTCTAATAGCTTCACTGCCCTCAGAACATGATATCTCGAAAACTTAGCTGTCCCATCAGCAAACTGTAATAGCGGGCTGTCTCGTAACACCGTGCTCTGCCCGTGTGGAACTCCAGGTCCACGATACCTAATCTCCCTAAGTGTTATATCAGCCGGCTGCTCCTCAGCAGCGCCCTGTGAACGAGTAGACGCACGAATCTTCCGGCTAGTACCAGAAGACGATCCCTCACCTGACATCCTGTAAAACAGTTCAATAACGCGCAAAACAGATGAAAAGTTAGTAAACACAGACTATTTTTGTTATGTTTGAGTTTTTTTTGGAATTTTTAAGAATTTTTCTGATATTTTTTATGATTTTTATGAATTTTTAAATTTTTTAAAAACATTTTTTATATATATTTTTTTATTTTTATATTTTTTTTATTAATGAAAAATACGAAATATACATGAAAACGACTGCCGTATAGCATTTCGTTCGCGGCCGTAGTTCGAAAACAAGTGACATTAAAGCTATGTATTGCAAATCAATTTAAGCACGAACCGAACCTCGCCTGAATGGAGATTGAGTACGGGCGAGTGGTTTTAATAACAAGTAAGCAAACACAAAGCATAACGACACTTAGACGACTCTAAAAAGACACAAACGACCTAAAGTACGCTAAACTAGACACCGACTATACTCGACCTAAACTAGACGCAAAAAAACAAATGACTTACACTCCTACCTCCTCCCGGCACTTTACTTGCCCTCAAGTAAACCCTTAGTGCCGAAAATTATATCGTCACAAAGCCGAAGTGTGGAAGCAATGGAAAACGGGTCGAATAAGTAGTTAAAATCATATTTTTATGTCAAAAACTCGTGACCCGTATCCCCACACTTAGCTTTAACTAAACCATCCCAAATCGTCCGCAATATCAATTTAGTCAAGCCCGAACACCTTAACAGCCTATGACCCACTCGTTAAGTACCCACGGATAATGTAAAACAATTTATCATGTCAAAAACCTGTTCCTTTAATCACCATATCACACTTAGCTCAATATAAACTTCCAATAAATTGAATTACCTAGATTATTAACCACCCACGCTAAATTCTGTCCAAAATGATGTTCAACAACCACACGAAAACCCGTAATAACACCATCCCAAACGCAAGCTTCCTATTCCTTATAGCTGACTACAGATAATCCAAACCGAGCTACCCGCGACCAGAAACAAACAACCCCTATCGACCCGAACCCATCCGCAATGTGCAAACAATATGACTCTAATCAAAAGAAACAACAAAGACCTAACCACCTAAAACAGGGACCTAACTGGACTCGACACACAGACCTAACTAAAACTGGACCAACTAAACCAAACATGAACGACTCAAAATACAAAGTTAATTGCAGATAACATACCTGATTGTTGACGTAAACAAGAGAGACCGACGAAGATGATTGCTTTGCACTCGAAACCCACTTCAAAGTTGACGAATTATGGACCGATTTATGGTTAAAACTAGTGCTAGATGATGATTTAAGGTCGGGTATGGTGTTTAATGGTTGATTAGTGGTAGTGAGTGGTGGGATTGAGGGTTATCGGTGGTGGTAATGGTGGTTTTTGTGGTGTCGCCGGTGGTAAAGAAGAAGGAAGTTAGGGTTTCAAATGTGAATTTGGGGATTTTATCAACTGGTGCCGACATATGACGCTCTCGCGGGCTGCGTAAACAACAACATAAGTTGTCGCAGGCGGCGAAGAGCAGTGGTTCAAAAACTCTTTTGATTCCCTCACGTGCCGCGTATACTAAATGATAGGGGCTTCGCGCCCCGCGAAGAAAGTAAAACTGCAGCTGCAGACTTGCAGCAACAGCAGTTTGGGTGCAAAATAAACTTTAATTATCCCCAAAATGCCCCCAGTGCTTATTTTCCCGATTTTAAGTTAAAACATACCTGGAATGCCGCTGCTCCTTCGATTTCGCCTACGTAAAGGTGATGTAAACCTGCAAAAACTTTACAACGCACACATGGACGCAAAAATACGGAAATAACAAAAACGACGCAAATAACACTAAAACAACTACTCTAATGACCCGACGTGGAAACGACTCAATATTCAAACTCTACACTTGAGTTTTCACTCAAGAACTTATGCGGCGGTGCTAGGCGGGTTCGCAAGAGGAACGTCCTCCTCTTCGGCGGTGTCGATGGGACCCCCTAGGTAATGTTTTAAACGATGTCCGTTGACTTTCCATGAGCACTTAGTATCTACGTTCAACAACTCCACGGTACCGTACGGGAACACCTCTTTCACGACATACGGCCCGGACCATCTCGACTTCAATTTTCCGGCAATTAAATTCAATCTTGAGTTAAACAAAAGCACTTGATCACCAACTCGAAATTCCTTCAATTTTTGCAACTTCTTATCGTGCAAAGCCTTTGACTTTTCTTTAATACTCCGCGAACGATCATATGCGGCATCACGAAGAGCTTCCAATTCATGAATTTGGAAAAACCTTTTTCTAGCAGCCTCTGTTAAATCTAAATTCACTGTTTTGAGTGCCCAAAGAGCCCGATGCTCTAATTCTACCGGCAAATGGCACGCTTTCCCATACACTATCATAAAAGGGGTCGTTCCTAAAGGCGTTTTGTAGGCGGTACGAAATGCTCACAATGCATCATCTAATTTGTCCGACCAATCCTTTCGGCTCTTTGCCACTGTCTTTTCCAAGATCCTCTTCACTCCTCGATTCGCGTTCTCGACTTGACCGCTTGTTTGGAGATGATAAGCGGTAGACAAGCGGTGCGTAACTCTATATCTTTCCAACGCCTTTTCCATTACGGAATTACAAAAATGCGTCCCGCGGTCACTGATAATCGCCTTAGGAGTACCGAATTGCGTAAACAACTTCTTCAAAAACCTCACCACTACTCGTGCATCGTTCGTAGGAAAAGGTTGAGCTTCCACCCACTTCGAAACGTAATCGATAGCAACGAGGATGTACCCGAAGATGGAAATGGTCCCATGAAATCAATGCCCCATACGTCAAAAACTTCTAACACTTGAATAGGATTCTGAGGCATCTCATCCTTGGATGAGATATTGCCGGTCCGTTGGCAACGATCACACTTCCTAACAAACTCAACCGCATCCTTCACTACCGTCGGCCAATAGAACCCAAAATCGAAAACCTTTTGAGCGGTCACATGCGGACCATGATGACCTCCTGTCAAACCCTCATGAACATGCCGAATGATATCTAAACCCTCGTCTCTACTCACACATCTCCTCAAAATCCGATCACCTCCTATCTTGAAGAGGTAGGGATCCTCCCATATGTATCTTCGTGCGTCATTTACGAGCTTCTTCTTCTGCTGATGCCTCATACCATCCATCACATACCCTTCGGCCAAATAGTTAGCTAAATCACTAAACCACGGTAAACCCTCAGCCTCAGCCTCAACATAATCAATGGACTCATGAGGGAATTTGTCTCCTATCGCCTCCTCACGAATCTCTTCCCTGCTCGGATCCTCCAAACGCGATAGGTGGTCTGCCGCTACGTTCTCTGCCCCTTTCTTATCCTTAATTTCAATATCAAACTCGGACAGAAGTAGAATCCATCGTATAAGGCACGGCTTAGCATCCTTTTTCTGAAAATGGTAACGCAAAGCGGAGTGGTCGGTAAATACTATGGTCTTTGAAAGAACCAGGTATGAACGGAACTTGTCGAATGCAAAGATGACTGCTAACAGTTCCTTCTCCGTAGTGGTGTAATTATCTTGGGGGTCATTCAATGTTTTACTTGCGTAGTAAATCGGGTGAAAGTGATTCTCCCGTCTCTGCCCTAACACCGCACCGACTGCATAGTCGCTCGCGTCGCACATGAGCTCAAATGGCAAGCTCCAGTCGGGTGATACAAGAACCGGCGCACTAATGAGTTTCTCTTTCAAAAATTCGAACGCTTTAAGGAATTCCTCGTCAAAGACAAACGGAACATCCTTCTCCAACAATCGAGTCATCGGGCGAGTGATTTTAGAAAGGTTCTTAATAAAACGCCGATAAAACCCCGCATGACCGAGAAAACTACGAATCGACTTAACACTAGTCGGCGGAGGAAGCCGACTGATCGTATCTATCTTCGCTCTATCCACTTCAATACCAGCCCTCGAAATCCTGTGTCCCAACACAATACCTTCAGTCACCATGAAGTGACACTTTTCCCAATTCAACATCAGCTTCGTCTCGACACATCTCCTCAACATTTTCTCGAGATTAACTAAGCAATGATCGAAAGAATTACCGTACGCTGAAAAATCATCCATAAACACCTCCATCGAATTCTCTACCATATCTTGGAAAATCGCTATCATACATCGTTGGAATGTAGCTGGAGCCTTACATAGACCAAATGGCATGCGTCGATACGCATATGTGCCGTATGGACATGTAAAAGTGGTCTTTTCCTGATCCTCCGGTGCGATGGGGATCTGAAAATAACCCGAAAACTCGTTGAGAAAGAAATAGAACTGCTGACCCACAAGCCGCTCAAGCATCTGATCAACTTTCGATAGTCAATGCACACACGCCAACCCGTGACTGTACGTGAAGGCATGAGCTCATTTTTCTCATTAAGAACGACTGTCATCCCCCCTTTCTTCAGGACGACCTGCGTAGGGCTCACCCAAGCTGAATCAGAAATAGGATATATCAAACCAGACTCCAACAACTTCATAACCTCCTTCTTAACTACCTCCTGTATATTCGGGTTGAGACGTCGCTGCGGCTGCACCACTGGCTTGTAGACCTCCTCCATCAGAATACGATGCATGCAAAAAGTAGGGCTAATACCCTTAATATCAGAAAATCTCCATGCAATCGCCTCACTGTGCTTCCTCAGCACCTCAATCAACCTCACTTTCTCATCCTCTGTCAAGTTTGAAGATATGATGACATGCATGTTCGGCTTTCTCCTAGGAATGTGTACTCAAGATGTGATGGAAGAACCTTAAGTTCTAAAGGCGGTGGCATGTCTACAGGAGTACTCTCATCACTAACCTCAATAAGTTCCAACGTCTCAGGAACCCATAACTCATCGCTCTCATCCAACTGCTCCTCCTCAACCTCTTTTTCATCAATCTCGTCAACAATTCCCTCACCCACTAGATCGGCCCCGCTGATGTACTCGAGACACGTGTTGACACAGGATATGAAGGAATTCAGAAAGTAAACGGAATGACATGGCCCGCTATCGTCGTCGCTACCACCAGGATGCTGCATCGCTCTATCAATCTGGAATGTGACAATCTCGTCACCCGCACGAAGATAAATCTTACCGTCAAAGACGTCGATGATGGCCTTTGCGGTTCTAAGGAATGGACGACCCAAAATAATAGGAACTCTCTCGTCGGCCTCCATGTCAAGAGCGACGAAATCCACAGGGAATACGAACTTATCCACTTTAACCAAAAAATTCTCCACTATCCCATGAGGATACTTAACTGAACGGTCAGCCAAGGACAACGACATACAAGTGGGTGTAAGCTCTCCTAACCCAAGCTTCTCATACAAAGAAAATGGCATCAGATTGATTCTGGCTCCTAAATCGGCTAGAGCCTGAGCAGGGGTAACGGCTCCCCCAAAAAGGCATGTAATGGTAAATGTACCAGGGTCGGTTAACTTCTCTGGTAGCTTATTCAAGACTACCGCGGAACAACCACCCGTCAAAGGAATATTCGAAAGCTCACCAATTCTCTCCTTACGCTTCTGAAGGTCCTTAAGAAATTTAGCATACTTAGGCATAGACTGAAGTGCCTCAATAAATGGAAGATTGATTTTCAACTGCTTGAACATCTCAAGAAATTGCCCGTACTCCTTAGCATATTTCTGATGTTTAAGGCGGGCGGGATATGGGACGCGAGAATGATCAATCACTGGTGACGGTCTATGTCACACCCCGACCACGTAGAACATACAAAACGTGGCGAAAACGTCGGGGAGTGTTGTAACAGAATTAATGTTTCACAACCATGGAAATTAAAGTTTCGTTTTATTCAACAAACAAGCGAGTTACATTGTCTTTAAACAAGAAATAAAGAGTACATAACATAAATTAACTAGTTCTTGTCTCGTTTTACGTCACTAAGGCACAGGTCCGCCTAAGTATGTCTTGATAATTCCTATGCTTCATCTCCTGAAAACACATGTGAAAAATAGGTACGTCAGCATAAAAATGCCTGTGAGATACATAGGTTTTGTGAAAACAGGATTCATGACTTATGTTTGAGAAAATGTTTAGTCATGAACCTTGTAATTTGCTTTGTCTTGTAAATCATTTGAAAAATGATAAGATCAGATGATATGTATAAATAAATGTCAGGTTAAATGAATAACCATGTAAAAAAATGTGTTTGTATAAGATAAGTTGTTTGTAAATCAATGTTTTGTGAAAAGTATGATATTTGTATAAAATGTTATATGTCTCAAACTGAAATGATTCAAATAACGCTACGACATGTAATACCATACAAACACTTATATATAGGAAGTACCATCGGCGTATCCACCATGCTTGTATCATATTACACACGCCTCGTTACTTAAATCACTTACTCAAACCAAACCATCAAGATGTAATGTTTAACAATTGTAGAAATGTTTATGTATGGTCAAATACGGTTCACACGGTTCATAGATACAAACGGTTCACAGATACAAACGGTTCACATATACAAACGGTTCACAGATACAAACGGTTCACATAGTCAAATGTTTACAACGGTTCACATAGTCAAATAGTTATAAACGGTTCAAATGTAATATAATGTGTCCATATGCTGGATGAGTATATGCAACAAATTGTAATGTAAAACAATGTACTAAGTATGAACTAAATGGACATACATAGCATAAAATGTAATGTAAAACGATGTACTAAGTACGCAAACAATGGGCATACATAGCATGAACACAATGAAATCATGTACTATAATGTACTAACGAACATAGCAGGTATATGATGTGAAAACATGGAAAGCATGAAAGTAACAAGTAGCCACATGTGTTCCACCCCAAAATAGTTTGGAAAACAGTAAAAGAGGGGTCTATGTACTCACTTGAGATTGCTTAGTAGTCCTTGAGTAACAACCAAACAATTCTAGAGATCTCGGATATCAAACGACACCTAATATAGGTAACTATGTTAATAACCCGGACCTAAATCGGAAGATCGGATAGAATGAGGCTCGTAAACCAAATGAGTATGGGAACTCATGTAATATGGTTTAACAAAGCCTACATACTACAATGAAACCTAACCTAAGTGCTTTCGACCCATCGCGACCCATTAAGGTAGCTTATGCTACTATAACGCGTCGTTCGCGTGAAACGCGTTCGGACCGCCTAACTAGCCCTATGACAAGTGTTATATGCCTAAACATGTTACATAATCAGTTATGTGACAAAAGTTTAGGTTGCATATGCTTAATTACCAATTATACATGAAAAGGGTATTCTGTTAATTTACCTAAGGCATATAAACTACCTATCATACAACTACTTAAACATCGTGACCATAAGGTATAACCTCGGAAGGTTATTCCCTATATACTATGGTCACCTAAGGTATTTGGTCGGATCCTAATGATCAACCAAATGGGTCGGGTTCGAAGGTATAAGCGATTTATTAGATCGCTTACCCTTACGACCCTAGACAACGTGGTAATCAGTAGGCATAGTCCCAAGGGACTATAACCAACGTGATTACACTCACGTTGCGAAGTTCAAACGAACTTCGCATTGACCATAAACTGGTCAACGCAGAAAGTCAAACAAAGTTTGACTTTCAGACTTGAAAAGACTCGAAAAGCAATAAAAGAACGAAAGAATACTTACGAAGGGTCCCCGAATGCTAATCGTGATCAAAATAACTCAGGTATGAAACAATGGTTCCAACTTAGAGTCTTTTTAATCAGATTCTTGTGGGTTTTGCAACAGGGGTGGATGGGTATTTATAGTTTTCGGGTAACCGTTAAGATCGTTTCATGGAAACCGTGCTCGAATCTTGTGCGTACACTTGTTGGAAAGTTATGGTGGCTAAAAATGATCCCCCATGAGCTGAAAGGGCAAGTTAGAATGTGTGAGTGTGGATTAAACAGCTGGAATCAGCTGACTAATCGATCTTATCTGTTCTGGAAGGCTGACGTGGCCCGCTTCAGGATACACCAAAACTAATGCGGGCCGCATGGGGGTTCTGATCAGAAAATAAGTTTCAAAAATGACAGTTTTGGTCCCTGTTGTGTATTTAAGCCATTTCCGACACTTCTAAGGCCCGTAAAGCCAACTTTAAGGCCCTAAAATGATGCCTAAACATTGTGGACATGAAACATGCTCAAAAATATGTCGGATGTCAGTTTGTTTGGTCGTACGAACGCGATGTTCGCTTAATTACGACGGAATGCGCATAAGCGCGAAAAATGATCCAAAATGCGTGACGAATGGATTTTTCTCATGCCAAACACTAAAATAAAATATTATAGTGCTTACATAAATTTATTCAGAATGTAAGTTATGCGCGAAAATGCAAACTTGTGCACTTTTTGACACTTTTAGTCCCTGAATGAGCCAAAAGTATATTTTAGCACACCGAACCCCTCAAAGCCTATTTCTAAGCTATGTAAAGGATATTTGTGGTATGTTTAACTTATGGTCATGTTCCGGAATGTCTGTTACAGTTCAAATTGGCATACTTTCGCAGTTTGTCAACTTTAGTCCCTGTAAGCGATTTAACTTGATTTTGCCATACCAAAGCCTTCAAAACTTATTTCTAAGTTATGTAAAGGTTATTTAAGGTATGTTAAGCCTATTTCACTATTCCGGAGTGTTCGTTGCATTAAACTGGTTATATTTACGCATCAGTGCGCGTATAACCTTCCAGAAAGCGATTTAAAGCTTGAAATCGAACAAGAGTTGATATGTGTAAACGATACACATATTTTTACAAATCCCAAGTATGAAATACAATATTTCATTGGTTTGGCATTTGTTTGATGGTTGAAGTGACACAGGTGTCACAGTCTAACCCTCGTCGGCTGCTTTTCCACATTCTTCTCCACTTGAGACTCCTAGGCGTGTGCGGTACTTGCTGGGTCTAGCCTCATGTGCACCTTGCCGGGAGCCTCCATCTCGATCTCTTCATCTACTTCGTCATCTTTCTCGTCCTCACTTCTCTCTCTCACGACCTCCCCTAAACTCTTTCCACTTCGGGTGGTAATAGCCTTCGCCGAATGGTTAGCTGGGTTCGGGAAGGTATTTCCTGAAAACTGACCAGGTGTATGCTCTTGTAACTATTTAGCTATACCACCTACTATTCTTTGACGGTCTAAAAGTGCAGATTGTTGATTTTTTAACTGAGTCTCTTGACTTCTATTAATTTGCTCTTGACTTTTAGCGAAATTACCTAATTCAGTTAAAGATTTCTGTGTCGCCTGATCTCGCACCATCATCTGAGTGAGTATCTCCTCAATCCTACTCAGACTACCCTCTGTACCCTTACCACTACCTTGACCCTCTTGAGTTGACCCCCCACTAGCAAACTGACCACTCGAACCTGAACCACTAAACTGACCTCCCTGTCCTAAACCACTACTAGTATAAAGATCGGGCCCCCTATTTTGATACTGACCAGATGAAAAACCAAGGGGATTATTAGAAGAGCGGAAACCACTATTATTACCACTACCGAGCCAGTTGGAGTTATAATTAGAGTTATTATTATTATTAAACAGACCCCTAGACTGACCGGCTATGTACTCAACCTGCTCGAGTTTAAGTGTGGGACAATCTAACGTGTCGTGTCCTCCCCTACAAACCTCACACCTATCAACTTTCTTCTTAATCTCATTCAACTCTTGTTTCAAACTCTCGAAAGCAGCAGCTACCGATGGATCCAAGCCAACTTGGTTTACCCCTCGAGTAGCTGAGGAGGTATGCACAGGAATGGAAGTCCTGATGGTAGTTCTGTAATCCATATCAGAATGGGCGAAACTCTCAAACAAATCATTACACTCATTCACAGTCTTTTTACCCATAAGCTGCCCGCCAGCTGAAGTATCGAAACGAGCTTTGATTTCAGGGGTGAGACCATTGTAGAACTTTTCAACTAGTGCCCAATCCGATAAACCATGCTGAGAACAATGAGAGAGCAAGGTCTGAAAACGCTCCCAGGCCAAGTGGTAAGGCTCATCAGGCTCCATGAGGAAGGAGTGAATCTGATCACGAAGGCGGGATGCCTTGTGTAACAGCTGTGCTTGTAATCACTATGAACAGTTCTATTATCAATAAAACAATGTCTTTTGATCCCAATATTTGTTTGATTGTGTTTTACATTTTTCATGTTTTGACTTTTATTCAATTTCAAACTCTATATCACTTTCTGGAGAGTTATACGCAAACTGATGCGTAAACGTAATCAGTTTAATGCGAAAAATACTCCGGAACATCAACATATACTTAACATACCTTAAATAACCTTTACATAACTTAGAAATAAGTTTTGAAGGCTTTGGTATGGCAAAAACAAGTTAATTCGCTTACAGGGACTAAACTTGACAAACTGCGAAAGTATGTCAATTTGAACTGTAACGAACATTCCAGAATATGACCATAAGTCAAACATACCTTAAATATCCTTTATATAGCTTAGAAATAGGCTTTGAGGGGTTCGGTATGCTAAAATAAACTTTTGGGTTATTCAGGGACTAAAAGTGTCAAAAAGTGCACAAGTTTGCACTTTCGCGCATAACATACGTTCTGAATACATCTGGACATCCAAAAATTTATGTAAGCATGACCATATTATGCTTTAGTGTTTGGCTTGTCAAAAATCCATTCGTTGCGTCATTTGGATCGTTTTTCGCGCTTGTGCGCATTCCGTCGTAATTAAGCGAACATCGCGTTCGTACGGCCAAACGAACCAACATCAGACATATTTTTGAACATGTTTCATGTCCACAATGTTTAGGCATCATTTTAGGGCCTTAAAGTTGGCTTTACGGGACTTAGAAGTGTCGGAAATGGCTTTAAACATCAACAGGGACTGAAACTGTAATTCTGCAAACATATTGCTGATCTGTGCAGGCCAGGCGGCCCGCCTCAGTTTCTGAACATTCTCACGCGGGCCACGTCCACATGTCTGATCAGATTAGAACGAACAGTCAGCATGATCCAGCTGTTTTAACCACAACCACAAGCTTACAACTTGCCTAATAAGCATTATTTTTAGCCACCACAACTTTGCAACACATGTACGGGTAGGATTCGAGCACGGTTTCCATGAAACGATCTTAACGGTGGACCGAATACTATAAATACCCCACCCCCCATGCTTCAAAATCACAAGAATTTTGATTTGAGAAACTCTAAGTTGAAACATTTGTTTCATACCTGAGATTTTTGAATCGAGATTAGCATTCGGGGACCCTTCGTAAGTATTCTTTCGTTCTTTTCCTTATTTTATTGCTTTAGAGTCAGAAAGTCAAACTTTGTTTGACTTTCAGCGTTGACCAGCTTATGGTCAATGCGAAGTTCGTTTGAACTTCGCAACGTGATTGTAATCACGATGGTCATAGTCCCTTGGACTATGCCTACTGATTACCACGTTGTCTAGGGTCGTAGGGTAAGCGATCTGATCAATCGCTTATACCTTCGAACCCGACCCAGTTTGGTCTATCATTAGGATCCGACCAAATACATTAGGTGACCATAGTGTAGGGAATAACCTTCCGAGGTTATACCCTATGGTCACATCGTTTGAGTAGTTGTATGATAGGTAGTTTATATGCCTTAGGTAAATTACCAGAATACCCTTTTCATGTATAATTGGTAATTAAGCATATGTAACCTAAACCTTTGTCACATAACTGATTATGTAACATGTTTAGGCATATAACACTTGTCATAGGACTCGTTAGGCGGTCCGATCGCGTTTTACGCGAATGACGCGTTAAAGTAGCATAAGCTACCTAAACGGGTCGTAATGGGTCGTAAACATTTATGTTAGGTTTCATTTAGTATGTAGGCTTTGTTAAACCAAATGACACGAGTCTCTACACTCGTTTGGTTTACGAACCCTCATTCTATCCAATCATCCGATTAAGGTCCGGTTATTAACATAGTTACCTATATTAGGTGCCGTTTGATTCCGAGATCCTTACCATTGTTTGATTGTCACTCCAGGACTACTGAGTAATATCAAGTGAGTACATAGACCCCTCTTTTACTGTTTTCCAAACTGTTTTGGGGTGGAACACATGTGCCTACTTGTTACTTTCATGCTTTCCTGTTTTCACATCATATACCTGCTATGTTCGTTAGTACATTATAGTACATGATTTCATTACATCTTATGCTAGGTGTGCCCATTGTGTGCATTACTTGGTACATTGTTTTACATTACATTTCATGCTAGGTGTGCCCATTGTGTGCATTACTTGGTACATTATTTTACATTACATTTCATGCTAGGTGTGCCCATTGTGTGCATTACTTAGTACATCGTTTTACATTACATTTCATGCTAGGTGTGCCCATTGTGTGCATTACTTAGTACATCGTTTTACATTACATTTTCACGCTATGTATGTTCATTTGATTACATACTTAGTGCATCACATGCTTACATTTTTGGTATGACATTTGGTTTGTTTAACATGGAACAATACATTCATTAACATTGATCATGCCATTCGTTAGTAGGTAGTGGTACCATAGGAATTGACAACTCCCGTTCTGGACATCCTGGGAATGGGGATGAAAGGAATGACTGAATTCGATATACATAACTTAGATAAACCTTTAATTTGTTTAAGGGTTTATCGCCACAGTCTCAAGGCTTGGATGTATGCATTTTAACAATACCGCATAAATGTTTGTATCAGTATAGCATGCATTTGTTACACACAACATGACTTTGATTTAAACTGTGTTTTACTTCAATGCCTTATTGTTGTGCATTTTACATATGGTTTAAGTTGATACATTTCACTTACCATACATGACATTTCTGGTTACACATTACATGATCTACATTGAACATAAACATTTTGACATTGATATACATATTTGGTGGTTTACATTGGACATAGACATTTAGATATGGTTTACACAATAACACTTGACAATTGGTTTGTACATGAACAAGTTACATTGGTGGTTGATTTGGGTAAGTAATTTGAGTAACGAAGCGTGTGTAATATGATACAATCATGGTGGATACGCCGCTGGTACTTCCTATATATAAGTGCTTGTGTGATATTACATGACGTAGCGTTACTTAAATCACTTCAATGTTTGACATATTACGTGTTACATAAACAACTTATTTCTTACAAGACATTGTTTTACAAAACAGTTTATTTTATACAATTCATTTTACATGGTTATTCATTTAAACTTACATTTATTTGTACATATCAACTGATCTTATCGTTTTTCAAATGATTTACAAGACAAAGCAAATTACAAGGTTCATGACTAAACATTTTCTTAAACACAAGTCATGAATCCTATTTTTCACAAACCTATGTATCTCACAGGCATTTTTATGCTGACGTACCTATTTTCACATGTGTTTTCAGGAGCTTTTCCGTAGGATGTTGATCATGACACTAGGGCGGACCTGTGCCTTAGAGACTAAAAACGAAGATAGACTTGTTTAATTATGTTATAAACTCTTTTATTTACTGTTCAAGACAATGTAACATCCTTGTTTAATAAATAAAATACAACTTTGAATACCATGGTTATGAAACAA
Organism: Helianthus tuberosus; assembly: GCA_030545235.1. Lineage (NCBI taxonomy): Eukaryota > Viridiplantae > Streptophyta > Magnoliopsida > Asterales > Asteraceae > Helianthus > Helianthus tuberosus. The sequence continues at coordinate 74,645,173 of CM060385.1, read as the reverse complement.
TTAATTCTGTTACAACACTCCCCGACGTTTCCGCCACGTTTTGTATGTTACACGTGGTCGGGGTGTGACAGAAGAGTTGGTATCAGAGCCAATGGTTATAGGGAATTAGGTTATTAGTAATGCTTTGACCTAGACTATAACTTTTCTAGGACCCTAACACAAGTTATCTTGTGTTTAGATCTTAAAACATGTACATCACCTATCCTTAGGTGATTAACAAAACAAGAACCAAATTTTTCGAAACGATTTTTGAAAAACAATCATCTGTTTTTGAATAAATTTTTACAAGGTTTTGAACCCTCTATTGTAAGGTTTTGAACCCTCTGTTATATGGTTTTGAACCCTTTTCAGTTTGGTTTTTGGCCTTGTGCCTTCAAATTTTCAAAATCTCGTCAATGTTTTGGGTTTTAAATAATGTGAACACGTGCAAACTGGAAGGGTGAATGCCTGTATTCTGGGTTTTCTGTCTAGGCAAGCACTTCGTATACATCTCAACCAGACGCGAGACCAGTTGTGCTTACCTGGGAATTCTTGGAATGAGTGTTCACTTATAGGCGAGCATGTCTTCGAAATACATTATTTTGACCCATTTACTTTGATTAGTCACTGTGTGTCGTTTGTTTGCTTTGTGATACGGACGAATGACCACCATCTTTGCTTTTGTTGATTTGTTTCATCTCATTCTTTTCATCCAAATCATCTCACTCGTTTCCTTTCATGTTTTCCTCTTTTAGAATGCCTCCTCGACGCGAGAACCAGATAGCAACTGCCGAACTGGCAGAAATTATTGCACAGCAGATGGCTGCTCAATTCCCAAATCTCTTTGCTCAATGGAACCAAGCCAACAATAACAACAATGTTCCATGCAAATACAAGGATTTTAACCAGGCTAAACCACTCAAGTTTAGTGGTTCTGAGGGAGCGACTGGGCTTCTTCAGTGGTTCGAGAGCATTGAGAATACATTCCGCCACGTGCAGTGTCCGGATAATCGCAAGGTCGAGTTTTCTTCGAGCGTATTTCAGAAGAGGGCTTTGACATGGTGGAACGGGGTTATGAGAGACAGGGGTGCAGAAATTGCTCTCGCACAGACATGGGCTGAACTTAGAGCCCTTATGATGAGGGAATTCTGTCCTCGTCATGAGCAGCGAGCGTTGGAGAAGGAATTTGATGAGTTGAAGCAAGATAGTGGTGAGCACAGGGCTTATACTGATCGGTTTGAAGAGTTGAGTTTGCTTTGCCCGACTATGGTTACCCCACTCGACAAGGCTATCGAAAGATACATCGACGGCCTACCTGACTCGGTACAAGACATCCTTACTGGTAGTAACCCTACCACACTCCGTCAGGCAATCGAGTTATCAGCGACACTGACTGAGTCGCAGATCCGGAAGAACAAGTTACACAGGAAGGGTGACAAGGGCAAGAAACAGTCGGCTGACAAGGGGGATAGCAAGAAAGGTCAAAACAGGAATGGAAAGAACTCTAGTTCTTCAAAAAGGGCAAGGAAGCGTAAGGCTTCCCAAAATTTTGCTGTCACTGCCCAAGCTAATCAGGCAGCTCCCAACCAACCCGCACAGCCTCCAGCGAAGAAACCCTATTCAGGGAATGCACCTTTGTGCAATAAGTGCAACAGTCACCATCAGCTGCAACATCAGTGCCGTTTCTGTACTAGCTGTGGGAAGTCAGGTCATCTTGCTGATGTTTGTCGGTTTGCTCAGAACCGGGCAGTTCAGAACCCGGCTCAACAAGTTGCTCAGCCTCCTGCTCCGCAACAGGGTCAAGCTGCACGACCATATCACCCACCGGGTGCCTGTTATAATTGTGGGGATCTGACCCACTACAGAAACCGGTGCCCAAGGCTAGCCAACCAGAACCAGAACCAGAACCAGAATCAGGCTCCGGCTCGAGGCCGAGCCTTTAACATGAATGCCCAAGAGGCGCAGGCGGACGATAATGTGGTGAACGGTACGTTCTTTATTAATAATCAGCCTGCATCTGTTCTTTTCGATTCTGGTGCTGATAAGAGTTTCGTGTCTTTGTCTTTTGAGCCTATGCTTCGCGTGTCTAGAACAAAACTAGGTAAACCTTTGACAGTAGAAGTTGCTAGCGGTGAACCAATTATTCTTGATTCTGTTCTACGCAACTGCCAGTTGAACCTTAATGATCATCTTTTTCCTATCGACCTCACGCCTATGCAACTTGGAAGCTTCGACGTCATTATGGGTATGGATTGGTTATCCAAGCATCACGCGGAGGTAGTTTGTTTCGAGAAGATCGTTCGTGTGCCGCTTTCAACAGGCGAGATCCTGCAGGTTCAAGGTGAGAAACCGTCTGGTGGTCTCAAGCTCATGTCTTGTTTTAAAGCTCAGAAATATCTGCGGAAGAACTATGTGGCTTTCTTAGCACATGTTACAGAAGATAAAGGCAAGGGTAAGTCTATTTCAGATATTCCTGTCGTTCGGGATTATTCTGAAGTTTTCCCTGAAGATTTACCTGGTCTACCTCCAGCACGCCAAGTCGAGTTCCGCATTGATCTCGTACCTGGTGCAAATCCCATTGCCAGAGCTCCATATCGTCTTGCACCGTCTGAGATGCAAGAGTTGTCTAATCAGCTTCAGGAACTCTCTGACAAAGGTTTTATCCATCCTAGCTTTTCACCTTGGGGTGCTCCCGTTCTTTTTGTCAAGAAGAAGGATGGATCCTTTAGGATGTGTATCGATTATCGTGAGCTTAACAAGCTTACCATCAAAAATCGATATCCTCTACCTCGCATAGATGATCTCTTTGATCAGCTACAGGGCGCTTCTTATTTTTCAAAGATTGATCTACGTTCCGGATATCATCAACTTCGTGTGCAAGAAGAAGATATTCCCAAGACAGCGTTCCGTACTCGTTATGGGCATTATGAGTTCACAGTCATGCCATTCGGTTTGACTAATGCTCCTGCTGTTTTCATGGACTTAATGAATAGGGTCTGCAAGCCTTATTTGGATCAGTTCGTCATTATTTTTATTGACGACATCTTGATTTACTCTAAGACGCGAGCTGATCACGAGCAGCATCTTCGTCTTACTCTGGAACTCCTGAAGAAAGAGCAACTTTTCGCCAAATTCTCCAAGTGCGAATTTTGGCTTAAAGAAGTTCAATTTTTGGGACATATTATCAACGAACAAGGTATTCAAGTAGATCCCTCCAAGATCAGTGCGATTAAGGATTGGGATACACCTACTACTCCTACTGAAGTTCGTTCTTTTCTTGGTCTAGCGGGTTATTACCGCCGCTTCATTGAGAACTTCTCAAAGATTGCAGTTCCTCTAACTGCTCTAACTCAAAAGAACAAACCCTTTGATTGGGGATACAAACAAGAGAAAGCTTTTCAACACTTGAAGCAGAAGCTTTGCGATGCGCCTGTTCTATCATTGCCTGAGGGTGATGATGATTTTGTTGTGTATTGTGATGCATCAAAATTAGGCCTTGGTTGTGTTCTGATGCAAAGGAACAAAGTCATAGCATATGCATCGAGGCAGTTGAAGATACATGAGAAAAACTACACCACTCATGATCTTGAGTTGGGTGCAGTTGTTTTCGCTCTAAAGATCTGGAGACACTATTTGTATGGTACAAAATGTGTGGTTTTCATGGACCACAAAAGTCTCCAGCATATCTTCAATCAGAAAGAACTCAACATGAGGCAACGACGTTGGGTTGAGCTTTTAAACGACTATGACTGCGAAATTCGCTACCATCCTGGTAAGGCAAATGTCGTAAACGATGCATTGAGTCGTAAGGAACGTACTAAGCTTCATTGTGTACGTGTTCAATCCGTTATTCAAGCTCGATCCGATATCCAAGCACGCATTTCTCAAGCTCAACAATTTTGTGTTTCACAAGGTTTGATGGATAAGGAATTTCCCTATCACATAACACCTGCTCTGGAACTGAAGGACAATGGATCATATTATTTCATGGACCGTTTGTGGGTCCCAAGCCAGGATGACCTTCGTACCTTGCTTATGGATGAAGCCCATAAGTCTCGTTATTCTATTCATCCGGGCTCAGATAAGATGTATAAGGATCTTCGTACTCACTATTGGTGGCCTGGTATGAAGAAAGACATTGCCTTATACGTATCAAAATGCCTTACTTGTCTTAAGGTTAAGGCTGAACATCAGCGTCCTTCTGGTTTATTAGTGCAACCAGAAATCCCAGTTTGGAAATGGGAAAACATTACTATGGATCTTGTTACCAAACTTCCACGCACAAAGAAAGGTCATGATGCCATCTGGGTAGTCGTTGATCGTCTTACTAAGTCAGCACATTTCTTGCCAATCCGTGAGGATTTTCCTGCTGACAGACTTGCTCAAATCTATGTGGATGAAATTGTAGCTCGACATGGTGTTCCGTTGAACATCATTTCTGACAGAGATGCTCGTTTCACTTCTCATTTTTGGAGAACCATGCAATCTGCTATGGGGACCCAACTTAATCTGAGCACAGCTTATCATCCGCAAACGGATGGTCAATCGGAGAGAACAATCCAGACTCTGGAGGATATGCTTAGAGCTTGTGTGATCGATTTTGGTGGTAGCTGGGATTCACATCTTAAATTGATTGAATTCTCCTACAACAACAGTTATCACACCAGTATCAAAATGGCTCCTTTCGAGGCTCTCTATGGTCGAAAATGTCGTTCACCAGTCTGCTGGAATGAGATCGGCGAGGCTCAACTTACTGGACCTGCCCTCATTTTAGAGACAACTGACAAGGTCAAGAAAGTTCGCGATAACCTTCAGACAGCTATGAGCCGTCAGAAGAGTTACGCGGATCCAAAACTCAAACCCTTGGAATTTCAAGTCGGTGATCGTGTATTACTTAAGGTCTCACCTTGGAAAGGTGTGATCAGATTTGGAAAGAAAGGAAAACTTGCACCTAGATATGTTGGACCATTCAAGATCGTCGAAAGAATCGGAAAGGTAGCCTATAGACTTGAGTTACCTCTTGAACTTGGAAATGTTCATCCAACTTTTCACGTGTCCAATCTCAAGAGGTGTTTAGCTGATGAGAACCTCCACATACCGCTTGACGAAATTCGTGTTGGCAAAACACTGAAATTTGTTGAGAAACCAGTGGAAATCATGGAACGTGAAGTCAAGTGGCTTAAACGCAAGCGCATTCCTTTGGTCAAAGTTCGCTGGGAAGCTAAACGTGGACCCGAGTTTACTTGGGAACGCGAAGATCAAATGAAGGCAAAATATCCGCATCTTTTCCCACGAGTTTCCTCTAAATAAATTTCGGGACGAAATTTCCACAAGTAGGGGAGACTGTAACAACTGTGCTTGTAATCACTATGAACAGTTCTATTATCAATAAAACAATGTCTTTTGATCCCAATGTTTGTTTGATTGTGTTTTACATTTTTCATGTTTTGACTTTTATTCAATTTCAAACTCTATATCACTTTCTAGAGAGTTATACGCAAACTGATGCGTAAACGTAATCAGTTTAATGCGAAAAATACTCCGGAACATCAACATATACTTAACATACCTTAAATAACCTTTACATAACTTAGAAACAAGTTTTGAAGGCTTTGGTATGGCAAAAACAAGTTAATTCGCTTACAGGGACTAAACTTGACAAACTACGAAAGTATGTCAATTTGAACTGTAACGAACATTCCGGAATATGACCATAAGTCAAACATACCTTAAATATCCTTTATATAGCTTAGAAATAGGCTTTGAGGGGTTCGGTATGCTAAAATAAACTTTTGGGTCATTCAGGGACTAAAAGTGTCAAAAAGTGCACAAGTTTGCACTTTCGCGCATAACATACGTTCTGAATACATCTGGACATCCAAAAATTTATGTAAGCATGACTATATTATGCTTTAGTGTTTGGCTTGTCAAAAATCCATTCGTTGCGTCATTTGGATCGTTTTTCGCGCTTGTGCGCATTCCGTCGTAATTAAGCGAACATCGCGTTCGTACGGCCAAACGAACCAACATCAGACATATTTTTGAACATGTTTCATGTCCACAATGTTTAGGCATCATTTTAGGGCCTTAAAGTTGGCTTTACGGGCCTTAGAAGTGTCGGAAATGGCTTTAAACGTCAACAGGGACTGAAACTGTAATTCTGCAAACATATTGCTGATCTGTGCAGGCCAGGCGGCCCGCCTCAGTTTCTGAACATTCTCACGCGGGCCGCGTCCGCATGTCTGATCAGATTAGAACGAACAGTCAGCATGATCCAGCTGTTTTAACCACAACCACAAGCTTACAACTTGCCTAATCAGCTGATAAGCATCATTTTTAGCCACCACAACTTTGCAACACATGTACGGGTAGGATTCGAGCACGGTTTCCGTGAAACGATCTTAACGGTGGACCGAATACTATAAATACCCCACCCCCCATGCTTCAAAATCACAAGAATTTTGATTTGAGAAACTCTAAGTTGAAACATTTGTTTCATACCTGAGATTTTTGAATCGAGATTAGCATTCGGGGACCCTTCGTAAGTATTCTTTCGTTCTTTTCCTTATTTTATTGCTTTAGAGTCAGAAAGTCAAACTTTGTTTGACTTTCAGCGTTGACCAGCTTATGGTCAATGCGAAGTTCGTTTGAACTTCGCAACGTGATTGTAATCACGATGGTCATAGTCCCTTGGGACTATGCCTACTGATTACCACGTTGTCTAGGGTCGTAGGGTAAGCGATCTGATCAATCGCTTATACCTTCGAACCCGACCCAGTTTGGTCGATCATTAGGATCCGACCAAATACATTAGGTGACCATAGTGTAGGGAATAACCTTCCGAGGTTATACCCTATGGTCACATCGTTTGAGTAGTTGTATGATAGGTAGTTTATATGCCTTAGGTAAATTACCAGAATACCCTTTTCATGTATAATTGGTAATTAAGCATATGTAACCTAAACCTTTGTCACATAACTGATTATGTAACATGTTTAGGCATATAACACTTGTCATAGGACTAGTTAGGCGGTCCGATCGCGTTTTACGCGAACGACGCGTTAAAGTAGCATAAGCTACCTAAACGGGTCGTAATGGGTCGTAAACATTTATGTTAGGTTTCATTTAGTATGTAGGCTTTGTTAAACCAAATGACACGAGTCTCTACACTCGTTTGGTTTACGAACCCTCATTCTATCCAATCATCCGATTAAGGTCCGGTTATTAACATAGTTACCTATATTAGGTGCCGTTTGATTCCGAGATCCTTACCATTGTTTGATTGTCACTCCAGGACTACTGAGTAATATCAAGTGAGTACATAGACCCCTCTTTTACTGTTTTCCAAACTGTTTTGGGGTGGAACACATGTGCCTACTTGTTACTTTCATGCTTTCCTGTTTTCACATCATATACCTGCTATGTTCGTTAGTACATTATAGTACATGATTTCATTACATCTTATGCTAGGTGTGCCCATTGTGTGCATTACTTGGTACATTGTTTTACATTACATTTCATGCTAGGTGTGCCCATTGTGTGCATTACTTGGTACATTATTTTACATTACATTTCATGCTAGGTGTGCCCATTGTGTGCATTACTTAGTACATCGTTTTACATTACATTTCATGCTAGGTGTGCCCATTGTGTGCATTACTTAGTACATCATTTTACATTACATTTTCACGCTATGTATGTTCATTTGATTACATACTTAGTGCATCACATGCTTACATTTTTGGTATGACATTTGGTTTGTTTAACATGGAACAATACATTCATTAACATTGATCATGCCATTCGTTAGTAGGTAGTGGTACCATAGGAATTGACAACTCCCGTTCCGGACATCCTGGGAATGGGGATGAAAGGAATGACTGAATTCGATATACATAACTTAGATAAACCTTTAATTTGTTTAAGGGTTTATCGCCACACTCTCAAGGCTTGGATGTATGAATTTTAACAATACCGCATAAATGTTTGTATCAATATAGCATGCATTTGTTACACACAACATGACTTTGATTTAAACTGTGTTTTACTTCAATGCCTTGTTGTTGTGCATTTTACATATGGTTTAAGTTGATACATTTCACTTACCATACATGACATTTCTGGTTACACATTACATGATCTACATTGAACATAAACATTTTGACATTGATATACATATTTGGTGGTTTACATTGGACATAGACATTTAGATATGGTTTACACAATAACACTTGACAATTGGTTTGTACATGAACAAGTTACATTGGTGGTTGATTTGGGTAAGTAATTTGAGTAACGAAGCGTGTGTAATATGATACAATCATGGTGGATACGCCGCTAGTACTTCCTATATATAAGTGCTTGTGTGATATTACATGACGTAGCGTTACTTAAATCACTTCAATGTTTGACATATTACGTGTTACATAAACAACTTATTTCTTACAAGACATTGTTTTACAAAACAGTTTATTTTATACAATTCATTTTACATGGTTATTCATTTAAACTTACATTTATTTGTACATATCAACTGATCTTATCGTTTTTCAAATGATTTACAAGACAAAGCAAATTACAAGGTTCATGACTAAACATTTTCTTAAACATAAGTAATGAATCCTATTTTTCACAAACCTATGTATCTCACAGGCATTTTTATGCTGACGTACCTATTTTCACATGTGTTTTCAGGAGCTTTTCCGTAGGATGTTGATCATGACACTAGGGCGGACCTGTGCCTTTGAGACTAAAAACGAAGATAGACTTGTTTAATTACGTTATAAACTCTTTTATTTACTGTTCAAGACAATGTAACATCCTTGTTTAATAAATAAAATACAACTTTGAATACCATGGTTATGAAACAATTAATTCTGTTACAACACTCCCCGACGTTTCCGCCACGTTTTGTATGTTACACGTGGTCGGGGTGTGACACCTTGGCTGGTGGGAAGTACTTGGCTAAGAAGGCATCGCGAAGACCAGCCCAAGTGGTGTAAGTGCCTGCTGGCTGAGAATCGAGCCAGGTGGCTGCGCGTCCTGCGAGTGAGAATGGGAAGACCTGAAGGTATCGAGCATCGAGGTTCACACCCTCGATGGAGAAAGTGCTGCAAAGGCGAGTGAGGCGGTTTATGTGAGCAGATGCGTCCTCGTCGTCACGACCATGGAACTGGCATGAATTGGTGATGGTCGTCATGATGTAAGATGGTATCTGCAAGGACCTCTCATTCGTAATGTCGGGAAGGGTGATGGGTGAATTAGCGCCAGTGAAACCAGTAGTAGCTTGCTCGTAAATGGTGCGATTGGCCATTTGAACTGCGGGTGTAGGACTCTGAGGACGTGTGGGTGGTGGGGAATTATGGGGTGAAGGCTTCGGTGTGAAGTCGAAAGTTGGGGTGAAATGCGAAGACGAAGAAGAGCTAGAAGAACTTACCTCGGACGCAGAAGACGAGAAGGAAGACTTGATCGTAAGCGGATTCGGCGGAGGTCCCTGTGAGCGCGTATGGGGCATCAACTGAAAAAACCAAATACAAACAAGTAAGAAGACTCTTATAAACGACTCGACAAAAACTAAGAAAAATATTTTTTTTTTGATTTTTTTGATTTTATAATTAGACTCCTACGACTCAAACAAACGAACAAATAGCACGTAATATGTCAAATAAAGTCCAAAAAAAGTAATTAACGCAATCGCCAAAGAGTCCCCAGCAACGGCGCCAAAAACTTGATGTGCTTGAAGTAGTTTAATAAAAACAACTAAATTAACCTAAATCTGGACTCAAAGTAATACTCTAGACTCTCTAAACTACTAACCGGCAAGTGAACCGATCAACTCCAGTAAAGCTAAGTAAGTCCGGATATCGAACCCACGAGACTCAATTAAATTACTCTAAGACTCTATCTAGACTAAGACTGACACGACTTACTAATTGTTTATTTCATTGGGGGGGGGGGGGGTTCTAAAAATCCTAAATTTGAAAATAAAGATTAAACTAAATTAGCTAAATTAACTAAACACGAACTTGGACGAATACTTAAATCAGTGGCGATGAATACTACCTAGGCTTGACGCATGTTTAACTTGGAGTGGATTTCTATTCGAAACTAATGTGGTATGGAACCGGGATCTTTTAATGCTAAACCGTAAGAAATCCCTACTAAGACCTCCCGACCCTTCTCAGGAAGAAACTTGTGAGACTCTACAAGGCTGTTACGACTACCAGTTGTTATATTTCCTTACAGTCCTCTAACTTCTTGAAAAGTGCCCTAATATGACAATCTACCTTACAGCGCGAAAGTCTAAGGCAACTATGGATTCTAACTTGGTTTAATAGACACGAGATTGATTAGGGAACTAAGACCGATTTCTTACAAAACCTAATCCTAGCTATATACCAAATTGAGATGTATTAATAACCCCGAGCCTTACAGCGACAAAATTAGTAGAACACTTGATTTTATAAGATTACCGAATATTACTTCTAAGGTTAGTTACGTAATTTCACCTTAAAGAGTTAAAGATTTATTATGTGATATAGACACTCACCTAAATCTAGAATCCTAGCACGACTCTATTATGTGATAAAGACCGTCACCAAGAATCGTATGAAGCAATAATCAATATCCGAACAATATCAAGCACGCAAATGCACCAAATCAAAATTCCATAGTCTTTTACTTTTCAAGAAAACCCATAAACCACATTATTAACGAATAAAAATCCAAACTTTATTAAACCATTGTCATTAGCCTAGGTAGTTTAAGATATTTAGCCAGAAAACATGTCTAAAAACATAATAACAATCATGATCAGATCTGAATTCATCGTGAAAGAACTAAAAAACAAACGAACAATAAAGAAAACGGGAAGAATAAACCCGAATGCTTCACTCCCGAGTGCTCCCGATCGTTACCCGATGATTCCTAGCAACCCGAATGCTTCAAGAACCTTCAATCATCCTCTAGCAAGCTCCAAGAACTCCAAAATTCGTAATCCTCGGCTGTTGATGACTATGATGAATTTATAAACTTTAAACCCTATTAGCCATTGAAGAAACAAAGTCGGTGTCAAAATTTCACGTTCTCGCGGCCTGCGTAAGGTTTAAGATAAGTTCTCGTGGCCCGCGACGCTCCTAAACTCAAAAAATGATTATTTAAATCCCTGGCGGGGCGCGGAATAAGATATTGATGACTTCGCGGCCCGCCTGAAAGCTACAACATCAGTTTTTCGATCCGATTCAGCTCCCGAGCTTCTGTTTTCTGATCCGACACTTTGCTTTGCCAAACTTTAACTCGTTTCTGCATATTTTGGTTGCAAAGACCTGGAAAACATAAATATATCAATAGTATGTACAATCTACGCTAAAACGAAACTAAAACGAATAATAAACAACTAAAAACGGACGCGAATAAAGATGTATTTTACAACACATCAATATATTACACCTAATATATGAAACATGTTGTACATGTGTTACACATGTAGCTCTTATGTTACAACCTTTTCTGTTACATCAAAAAAATTTGTAACATGTGTTACAGATCTGCCTTTTTTTTATTTTCTGACAGTTGTACATGTGTTACACATGTAGCCCTTATGCTAAGGGGTTTTGGAAAAAATATAAATTCATTGTTACTTCAAAACGATAGGTAATTCTAAGATGTGTTACACATGTTAGAATTGTCCATTGTTTTGAAGTAACAATATGCATTTTAAAAAAGATTCCTTTATTCTTATTTCAAAACAATAGGCAGTTGTAACATGTGTTACACATGTAGCTCTTATGTTACAATCTTTTGTAACAAACGTAAGGTGTATTACATGTCTTACACATATAATTATTAAGATAAATGGTTGTGAAGAAAGATATCTTTACGGTTACTTCAAAACAATAACCAATTGTAACATGTGTTACAGATCTGCATTTTTTACATTTCTGACACATTTACATGTGTTACACATGTGGGCCTTATGCCAGGGGGTTTGGGAAAAAAGATAAATTCATTGTTAACGATCGGGGATTCTAAGATGTGTTACACATGTTAGAATTGTCTATTGTTTTGAAGTAGCAATAGGCATTCTAACATGTATCTGCATAATGTTGTGAAAAAAGATTCCTTCATTGTTACTTCAAAATAATAGGCAGTTGTAACATGTGTTAGACATGTAGCTCTTATATTACAATCTTTCCTAACAAACGTAAGACGTATTACATGTGTTACACTTCAGAACATTATGAAGATACCTGTTATAATGCATATCGTTAATTCAAAACAAAAGACAATTATAACATGTGTAACACATGTTACAATTGCTTTTTGTTTTGAAGTAACAGTAAAGATATCTTTTTTCAGTGTTACTTCAAAACAATAGGTAATTATAACATGTGTTACACATCTTAAAATTGTTTATCTTTTTCAAATAACAACAACCATTCTGACATGTCTCTAAATAATGTTAAGGGCTGGAATAAGAATATGCATTTAATTTTGAGTTCTGACACTTGTTACATGTGTTACACTGATATGTAACATGATTTTATGCTAACCGCCCACCCCTTTTTTTTTTCTCAGGTACAGTCACCTAGCTTATCATATATACAAAATATAACATACATACCATTTCGCCCCATAGCCGGTGGAGTTGCGCTGCTCACATCAATATGCACCACTCCTATTAAAAAATTAGGAAATGTTTTAATCAACCCAACTTACTACCTACGAAAACACTAGTCAATATAAAAAGAACAAACCAAATCTTTTTTTTTGTATTTCAGCAATTGGTGTGTCCGAGTCCCAATCCTCAAAATCTGTAGCTTTTTTCGAAAAAAAAGAATCAAAACATAATAAATATTCATTCTTTTAAGCAGTGGTCTTACCTATTGTTTGTTGGTTTGCCGGAACCCCTTCTGACGTACTCTCAAACTCACCACTCTTCTCCGGTGACAGCTTCTTCTCCGGTGAGAGTTTCTTCTCCGGTGACAGCTTCTTCTCCGGTAACTTGGATTATGACAAATCCGCCAAAAAAAACTGAGTCAGTTTCTTCTTCTTCTCCGGTGAGAGCTTCTTCTCCGGTGACAGCTTCTTCTCCGGTGAGAGCTTCTTCTCCGGTGACAGCTTCTTCTCCGGTGCCACTTTCTTCTCCGGTGACAGCTTCTTCTCCGGTGCCACTTTCTTCTCTGGTGGGTTTGGGAGTTATGATGGTTGAGAGAGAATGAGATTTTGGGTAGAAAAGAAGAATAGACTGTTTGAAATGTTGGGGTTGGATCTGCAGTGCTTTCTTCTTCTTCTCCGGTGGGTTTTGTGGGGGGGGGGGGTTGAATGTTGAGAGAGAAACAGAGTTGAGATAGAAAGAAAATGGGGGTATGAAATTTGGGGTTGGGTTTTGATTGATAGTCTGCCATGCATGTCAAATCACATAATATTATAATATTTATAATGTACTACAATTATGATTGATTTTACCTAAATACCCTTCAAGTACTCTTATTGAGCTCATCATTCTATTAAATTTAATTCAAAAAAGCTTCAAAATTTATGAGCCATTGGATGATGTTGATCAATGGTTATAGATTGAGTTTCTTAGGTTTTCTTAGCACAAATAAGTTTTCTATACATTCTTCCCATATATATATATATATATATATATATATAGATAGAGAGAGAGAGAGAGAGAGAAAAAGAGAAAGAGAAAGAATGATTAGATTAGTGACTGGTTGAGAGTTATAGATAAAATAAGTATTTCATTAGGGTAGTTATAATTCTCCTAAATTTGTCTACCTAAATATTGATAATGATATTAAGTTTATGATAGAAAAGTATTCTGTTTGTGCGATATTAATAAATAAGTTATAGTTGATAGCATATTATTATTAAATATATTTAAATTTAAACAACTAAAAAATAACAAATAGTATAAATGTATGATTTTTAAGGGTTTCATGTATAAAAGCAACATATTATTATTATTATTATTATTATTATTATTATTATTATAATATCACCAATGCAAGGTGATAAATGCATTCATAAACGTGCCTAGTTAGCTGATACATCAGATTTTCAGAAATACACTAAAAATACATATTTTCTTTCCAATCCTACAAACATCTTTACTAATAGTTATATTTCCACTTCATCACCACTTATACGTTTATTTTTAATAATTAAGTTATTTCTATCAATATACATTTTTTTTATTTTCGCATTAGTTATATCGAAAGTTATAAAAACAGAACATTAAACTTCTAAACACGAACATTAATATATACGTATCTTAAACTTTTGTATTATTTTTTTTATTAAAGCAACATTACAAAACTTATGTTTTAAAATAAAAACGTTACGTTTTTTTTTTTTTTTTGTTATTTTGTCCAATTACTATATTTGAAATGAAAAAAATGAAATACAAATCACTAAAGCTTATAGTGTACAACTTATTTATGAATATAAAAAATAAATTAAAATATGAAAAGAATAAAATAAATACAAAACAAACATAGGAGCCAACCATCCCAACAAATGCATTATTTTCCCCCAAAAACATTCTATTCAAATAGAAACCCCTCTAATACATTCTGCTCAAATATTAAATCCACATGAAACAAATGCAAGCTAAATGCTTTGTATTGGCCATAGTCTTAGTTATAAATATACTGAATTTAGGGCTAAAAAGTAATATTTAAAAAGAATTGACTTAAGTATTCCTTATTTTACATTAGTTGAGATTAGAAAAGTAGATGCATCTTGGTAACAATTTTGAATCTTAGTGGTACAATTAAGAAAAACAAACTTTTTAAATGAATCTGATAATTGTATCTAAACCTATTGATATACTATTATTTTGTAACATTGTTAGGCATTAAAACTTGTACTTTTAGCTTATAAAGTTGGACATTAGTTTATGATAAAACTATGTATTATAGTATTTATTTATATACTATTAATTGGTAACATTGTTAGGTAGGGATGAGCACGGTACCCGTTCGGTACCGGTACCCTCGGTACCGGTACTGATAAACGAGAAAAGTGAGTACCGGTACCGAATACACCGACCGTAACATGGAGCTCATGTGTAATGTTTAGGGGCTGTTTGGCAACTTCTGAATGGTTAAGTACGAAATACACCGGCCGTAACTGAGTCTCAATGGTTAAGACTCTTAACCAATGAGACACAGTATAATGCTTAACCATCCAGACGCAAATGTCTGAACCATTCAGACATTTACTCGCGAAACAAACAGTCTGAATCATTAAGTGCTGAACCAGTAAAAGGTTTGAACCATTCATAGCCTAATCAAGAGGTAAACAAACAACCCTTTAATTGTTAACTAACCCATGCCAGCTGAATTTGTAAGCCTCGACTGCAACGCGACGGGGTGTTACATCTAGTTTTGGTTGATTACTCATCTGTTTAATAAACCGGTAATCTGGTAAACTTGTTTGACCTACCCTCACCCCCAACAAAATTACATTACATTACAATATAAATAATTAGAAATTTTGCATCTCATTTGAAACGCATGCATATCTAGCCGTTAACTCATTCTGCATTTGCCGCGTGGGCATATAATCGTCATTTCATTTGCCTTTTATAAACTCCATCATCCCCAACAATGCCCACTGCAATCTTGCTTTTACCCTCTTCTTTCAATAATTCAATGGCTTCCTTTCACACATATCTCTACGTTTTCTTCTCATTATTCTCCACTTTACTCTCTATTTCCAAGGCTTTCAATTTGACCGTTGGCGGCAAAGACGGCTGGACTTTACACCCTTCTGAAGCATACGATCATTGGTCAGGCAGATTGAGGTTTAACGTCAACGACAATCTCCGTAAGTATTTATGTCCTTGTTTTTTTGGTTTTTGGAATGTTTGATTTGGTATTACAGAGGTAATTGAGCTAAAGTACTTGAGATCTATTCGTTATAAGTTTGAATCCAGCCGAGCTCGAGCCTTAAAATAAATTAGTTTTGCAAACGAGTGCAGGCTCGAGTTTCATTTATCGAGCTCAAGTACTTCACCAAGCCTAAGGAACAAATTATTTATTCAAATTTTATTTTGTTTTAAATATATATATATATTCTTATGAAATAATAATTATTATGTATAAAATTCGATAAACTAAATATTATACTTTGTTATAAACCATATAAAATAATTTCAAATGTATGATAAATAGTTAATAAAGGAAGCAACCGAACTCACGAAAATGAAACAAGGTGAGCTCAGTCTGGATTCAGTTGGTTACATCCCTTTCATTTTGGTTTTGTCAAGTGGGTTGTTAACAATTATGAATCTTGACTTGCAGATTTCAAGTATAATGGTGGGTCGGATTCTGTAATGGAGGTCAACAGAGGCGATTACGGTAGTTGCAACTCGAATAACCCCATCACCACCCTTACCGGCGGCGGCGATTCTTTCTTCAATTTGAATCGTTCAGGACCTTTTTACTTCATCAGTGGCAATAAATCGAACTGTGATCAGGGTCAGAAGCTAACTGTCGTCGTTTTGTCGCCAAGGAAAAATCAAACACCACCTACTATTGCACTAGCTCCGGGCAGCTTTTCACCGGTTCCATCGGGTGGAATCGCGTCATCTTCTCCGACCGGTAACCCCATGGACGTGAATGCACCGGCACCGGAAGGGTCACTGGCGACAAAACCAGCAATTTCTGCCAACTTGATTGGGTCACTTGCCATGATAGTATTCGGGCTGGGTTGCGTTTATTAGTTTGTTATCTCTTGTGTGGACATTTGAATTAGGTTTCGATTTTGTGAATCTTGGATTTAATTCGTTAGTTTGAGTATTAATTTTTCTCATTTCTTGTTGCATTTGATAATTTACATTTTACAACTAAGGTATCCTTTGTGACCACTAGGATAGTAGAATGTGTTGTGTTAAAGAGATCGTGTGAAACACGAACTATTTATCTAAGTGTGTTGTTTTCTTAAACGCTATACATACATGGGTGATAAGCGAGTTACACGACACAACATGCTTAACACAATTGAAGGTAAGCAAATCAGTAACACGAGTGAGATCAGTGGCGGACTTTTCACGGGGTCGGAAATTTAAGTTTAGGGTTTAGTTTTGATGTCTTGTTTTGGTGGGTGGGGGTGGTTGAGGGTTTGGGTTTTTTGAGGGTGATGGTTGGGGGGTTTATGATTTTCGTAATATTTCACATATGTAATAATAAATAGTAGGAGAGCCCGGGTTGTAAGATCTGGAAAAAACTTGTGTATACGGTTGTTATTGCTGCGTTCTGGAGGATTTGGGGAGCGAGAAATGCGAAGATTTTTGAGGATAGTTTTATCCCGATAATGAAGACGGTGGAGTTAGTAAAGGAAGACTCTTTTTTATGGGTTTCCAATCGCTCGAACCTTAGGAAGCCGAATTGGGAAGACTGGAGGATTTTTGATGTAGTTTCGTTGATGTAATTTTTGTTTCTTGTTTGTTCGTTTTTTGTTTTGTTTGTTCTCCAGTTTCTTGCTGGCTCTTTATATATATATATATATATATATATAAAGTGATTTGGCCGTTCAAAAAAAAAAATAGTAGTATTGAAAAAAAATACGACACCTTAAATCTTTTTTTTTATATCATAAGAATATGCTTAAATATACTTGAATGAAAGATAAGAAACTTTGTGATCTTATGGTGCAATTTAAAAAAAAATGATAACGTATGGAAAAAATAGAAACGTTTTAAAAATATTTTTTTTTTCCAATTTTACCTCTCCTTCATTAAAGTCCCATTCCCCACCTTTTTAGTGGTCTTGACTAGTTTTCTCATGATTCATCTCATCTATATAATATAATAAATGAGATGGATTTGGGCTATATGACTTGTTATGGTGGAGCTAGAGATTGATTTTGGGAGTGAATCAATTCTACATAGCCTACTTTCATTTGGATGCAGGATCCGGCTGAGTTCGAGTCGGATTTTGGGTTTTATAATACACCGACTCACATTATTCGTATCATATAAATTATATACTCTCAATTATTGTACATATCTCACCTACCGACACCATCAATTCTCTGTTCTTCCTCTCGATGTTCATCATCTTCTTTCTTTATCAAGAATCTATCATAATCAAAGGTAAATCTACAAAATCGATCCTAAATCTTTTTATTTATGTTATCTCTATGATGGTTAATTATGTGTTCAACATTTATCCAAGTTAACTGATGTTTGTTGATTTTCTTTTTCATGTGGAACCCTAAATCTTGGAAAACAATCGGCCTCGGATCATTCGTCAAACAACGAAGATTAGTTAAATGTTATTGTTGTTTCTTGTTTTTTGTTAGTATAATATTTTTTTATCCTTTATGTTTAGTATTTTTTTTTCAAAATTTAAGAATAAATGTTCTGAATGTGTTATGGTTTGTTTTTCTCATCGTGAACCCTAAATCTTATGTTACAATCGGACTCGGACTCTTTGTCAAACAATACAGGTTAGTTAAATTTTTTTGTTGTTTTTTACTTTTTGATCGGTTTAGTGTTTGTTTTTATCCTTTATGTTTAGTCCTTATTTTGAAATTTTAAGTATCAATCCCTTGAGAAGCTGTGATGGTTTCTTTTCTCAGTTATATTTTTTGTATTTTATTTGTTGTTAATTTCTTAAAAGATGTCATTATTTTCTTTATTTTTGTGTGATTTTTGTTTTCGGTATTATGATATGGTTTATGTAAATAAATTACTTGTCACACCCTGACTTTTGCGGAAGCGTGATTATGTGTGACTTGCTTAATATCATTGCATTCAATCATAACAACAACAATATGATAAAACCGAAGATGTTCATCCATTAAGTAAGTTTTAAAAACATAACAACATCATTGTTTTAAAACATAGAAATTCAAATTCGAGTACAAACCATGCGACTTGTTTAAGAGTTCACAAAGACTCGACAAAAGACATTAAATAAAACCAGGTTTTGGAAGATGTGTCTCGTCCAGGATAAGACACACTGACAAAACCCTAAGACCATGGATGACATCTTTTATTCTTAAACCATACTTGGAACTTCCGAACGCCCGCCAGATCCACATCTAATTCCCTGAAATACATGTAGTTTGAAAACATCAACATAAGTTGAGCGAGTTTATGTGTTTAGTGTGTGAGCTCGAATAAACCTTGAAATCGTTGTAAATAAGTATGTATGTTTGTAAATCCCGGTATGAAAGCAACAAGGAAAACATATCACCATTGGTTTGCAAGGCCATTGATATGTGTGACGTGATGCAGGAATGCTCAAACCTAGCAAATTTGTCTCCGGGAATAAGACATAGTCACCACATGGTCCACTTGGCGGACGCATGGGTGGGGTTCGCTACACCCAAATAGATCTATCACTCATGTCCCTCGGTCCTACAACGAGGATTAATGGCCTTAAGCGTCATACCCACCACTCACATGATCTAGCAGTACCTTTCCTTAGCTAACCATACCACATATAAACATTTATAAACAGTTTGTAACATGTACTTCACCCCCGAAGTTATAAAACTGAAAACAGTTAAAAGAAAAGGGGGTCATGAACTCACAATCTTGTGTCTTCGCAGCGTAACTCAAAGCTTCTTCGGATAAACATGACTACCTACAACGTACTATGATCTATTAGACGAGCGGGTCGTGCCTTGACTTAGTATTAATGTCTTTGAGTTACGTTTCTTCGTATCTTCAACATTATTCCAAGTTATACAATTATTTGTTAAAATAATAAATATTTTAACTTAAATCATATTTATTAAATTTTGGAATAATTATTAAAACAATATATTTTAACTTAATACTTTTCAAGTATTTATACTTGCATATCCTTCCCAAGGATGGGTGTATTTGTATTTGTGTTCTTATACTCGTATATTTTTGCCATGTATTAAGGTCGTATTCCGGTGTGTATTTATAGGTATGAGAATACGTATTTTTATTGTTTTCATTAGGTATTCATATACTTAATTTCGTATAGATTTTCCGGAATAATATCCTTAGTAAAAATCCATATATATTTCCAAAATAATATATTTTCAAGTCTAACTTAGAAAATATATATAAGCTTATCTTT
The DNA here is from genome assembly GCA_030545235.1 of Helianthus tuberosus. Lineage (NCBI taxonomy): Eukaryota > Viridiplantae > Streptophyta > Magnoliopsida > Asterales > Asteraceae > Helianthus > Helianthus tuberosus. The sequence goes on along the minus strand of CM060385.1, from coordinate 74,625,119 downwards.
CTCCAAAAATGATATATTTCATATTTAATTGGGAAAATATATATCCTTCACCCAAAAATATTGTATTTCACGTTTGTTTAAGAAATGTATATTTCCTCCCAAAAATAATACATCTTCTAATAATTCTAAGAAAAATATATATTTATACTTGCCAAAAATAATATATTTTTCGCTTGTCAAAAATATGATATATTCTTGTAATAATCGTAAAAATCATATTTTTGTTTCCTTTGGTGTCCAAAATATTATTTACCAAAATATACTTTGTGAATCAATTTTCCGGAATATTTTGTAAGTCTTATTCCATAGCTCGGTTTCACCAATATTTTGTGTATAACTTGTATATTCATATTCTTGGGATTTTGGTAATATTTTGGATTGTAATTCTTGGTATTTGGATGTGTTATATTATTTCAAGTCCTAAAATAATATAAATAGTACACAAAGTATACAAATAATCACACACATGGTGTCTTCTAAATATATATTTTCCTAAATACATATTTAGTCACTTTTATTTATAAAAACCAACCTCCAATAATTATATTTTTTGTAACAAAAATTATGGCAAAGTTTATGTAACAATTTATGGTTGAAAATACACTTGTAAGTGCATGTTTATATTTTTCTAAGTGTTTAAATTTAAGAAAAATTTTGCCATAGTTTCCCCTAAAAATGGAGGTTTCCATGCTTTCAAGCATATCATTTTCTTTTGTAAAAATCAACACAATCAATCCACAATCAACAATAAACAACTTTTACTTACCAACCTTGCCAAAAACAAGTATAAACTACTTCTTCATGAACTTGAATATTTGTAAAAATTTGTTGTAACTTACTAGTGTTATTAGTAAGCCTTGTTATCCTTTAAAGTATGATTAATTCTTTAAAAATTTCATTTTTGAAGAAGATAGATCTTTACAACTTATGATCACAATTTCTAAAAATGTTTCTTTATGAAATCTTCTTGTTACACAAATGTTTCTACACTTGTTTATCCACAAAAAATGGGGGTTATTTATGTAAGAACCAAAATTTAGTAAAACTTATATTTTTAACTTGGTTTCTTTAGAAATCATCCATAAATCTTTAGATCTACAAGTATTACTACTCACTTTGATCATTATTTTTCAAGAAAACATTTTGTTCTTTCAAGTTCATGCTTTATGTGTGGATGATCTATCATCCTACAACATTTTCATTCTCTCATCTTGCTAGATTATGTTTTTAATCATGATCTAGCAAGATCATATGATGATCAACATCAAATATATGTATGAACAACAATCATCAAGCATAACAACTCATATTCATCAAGATTTCTTCATATTTTAAGCTTATGTTCAAGTTTACTTCTTGTGATTCTTAGTGTTCTTCATGATTAACATTATGAACCTTCTTTTAACCACTTAAAATGGAAGTAAAATGACAAGATCAAGGTTCTTATCACTAGCACAAGGCTAGGGATGATCAAGTGAAGAAATCAAGTGGATTAAAGCAAATGATGAAGGTCCTTGAACTTCCGAAAGCTCCTAGCTCCTTTGTGCAACCTCTAACACACTTGTATATACTTGAAATGGTTGAGAAGTGAATGAAGGTAAGGGATGTGGGGTTGGGTGTCTTCGGCTGAGAGTAAGCAAGAGGGAGGAGAGGAAGTGTGTGTTTTGATGAGAATGATAAAATGAGAGCTCATGAACTTGGTATACATACTTATAACCCATGTCTTATGTTTTACCTTTGTATAATATGTCTACTAAATCATAAACAAGATCAAATAAAATATTTAACCATAATCTTAGTGTGGGCCCTCATGTTGGCCGATTATAGGTAGGGGGTAGTAGACTAGGTTTTAACCAATTAAGTTAGTTATTAGTTGAAATGTAAGTATGTAGTTAGATGTTTAGTTAGTTGATATTTATATAGTGTGTTATGGTGTTTGGGGATCATAACTAGCTTGGTAATGTTAAAACAGTGCTTCTAGTGAAAATTTGGTGTTCCGGGTAGTGTCCGGTTGTTCGGTTGGTTACCGGTTCGTTAAGGTGCTAAACTTTGCAGTTTAGTGTGCTTTATGTACCCTTTTGTGACACTTTTGATTCCCGACACTTAGGAAAGCATTCAAGACCACTTAACCATATTTCTGCTTAATATAAATGTGTTTAAATGCTGAATTTGCTGATTTTCTGGAGAATTCTGCAGTTTATGTGAGTTTTAGGCAGTTTTATGATCCTTAATTTCCTACACACTATACTAATGTAATACTTGATCTCTGGCCCATTCTATATCTCAATGCACAGTCTGCCTATGTACTGAACTCCGTCAGCATTTTTCCAGTTTGTCTGATAACTGTGCTAACTGTGTTTCGTGCATCATTTGAATCAACAAAGTTCCCATGGAATAATGATATGTCATTAAGCAATATGTGATGCACATGTATGTATATGGTAATAATCAGAAAGCAATTCAAGTCATTAATTGTAATTCGGCACAGTCATTAAGCACTAATCATTATTTAATAATTGTACAGATGCATGCAAATTTGACAGTTGTCACATTCTCCCCCTGTTAAGAAAATTTCGTCCTCGAAATTTATACTACCTTAACTCCTTAGGGTTACGTCATGCATGCATGGATATGAATAACACTACAGTAACTAACCACAACACCAAATCAAGACCTATTGAATCAGGTGAATCCAAGGACATCTTACTATATTAAGAATCCAATGGTTAAAAGGTATGTCTCTCAGAATTTGACGTCGAGGTATACGAGATGTATAGACGTAAAATCTGGTGTCACTTATTTCACAGGGGTCAATAAAAGAGGAGTTTCGACCAATAGAATTCCAACGGATCGTTTACAATATGCAAATGAGTTTTAGAATCAATAACATCCGCTAGATGAACTCAAAATCGGCAAGCTCAAATGTAATAGTAACATGAAAATGATCCGTCAACTTTCGAACAAGTGAATGAATAAAATTAGTGTGTTGATAGTATTGAATCGCAAGAATACACCGAAATGAAATACAATCGAAGCTGGTGTACCATTGTCTTAATTCATAGTTTCATTAAGAATGTTTAAAAGACAAGTTAAGCAAAAATATGGGTAGTTGCGTGTGAAACGGTTGACCATGATTAGCACAAGCTACAAGTTTGTACCGACACCACAAGGTGTCGTAATGACATAATTCAATAATAGTGGTGACTGAACAAGTTCACCGTGTTTGAAATCAAATGAAAGTGTACTGAAACAATCTGAAGATTTGATTTACATAATGTCATAGAGTTTTCAATTGAACATGGAACATCAAAGGACTACTGGTTTCGATCGAAGACGAAAAAGTAATAAATACCGCAAGGCATTCGATCGGTAATGAATGAAACGTTGATAGGTACACCGGAGTATAAAAATGAATTTGTGTACCATTGTCTTAACACGCGACTGTGTTAAGACTGCTTTAACATGATAAACAAAACGGATTTAGAGCAAGTCAATAAATAAACAATTAAATCCGTGTATGAGATGTGTAAATGAGATTAGCGCAAGCTTCAACTTAGTGAACACGTCACCACAAGGTGTCGAAATTAATGAACGATTTACTGGAGTCGTAGGCCAAACAAGTCTACTACGACTCGAGAACAAAAGAGCATTTGTAAGAATAAACTTGAATATGATGACCTCAATACATCATATGGTGTTTTGAATTGAATATGCGGAATGGACAAGTTCAAGCAATTGAACTTGGTTTCAGCGTAATCCGACAATAAGTACATGTATCGACGAAGGAATTTCGGCATGGCTACCAAGATAAACCATGTATGTAACTTGAAAGAAAAGAGGTTTCAAGAAAGTGTGTTGACTTGTTAGTAAGGGAGCCAATAATTTCAATAATGTAGGTCATTCGAATCACGAATCAGTAATTAGAGTTAGCAAAATAATATTTGAACCTTGACGAAGCGATTGTTCAAAACGATACCACATGCATTTCAAATGGTGCATGCGTAACATATGAATTTCCAAGAAACGAAACAATGAGTATTCGCTATAATGAAGAAATGATCAAGTATCGAGACAAAGGAGTGTTTGCTTTAATGAAGGAAATTGTTATGATGCAACTACCATTAAGAGGAGTAGAGATGTAAAAATCTACTGGCTAGATGCAAAAGTGGAAATTTCCATAAAAGAAATTTGAGTACTTTATCCGTTCGGTTAACTGAAATAGCATATATGTCAGAATAATGAGGTTTGCTTGAGCTAACGGACGTAGTTCCTATGTGATAACCTTTAATGAGTTTTGACCTAGGTTCCCGAAGGTCCTAAGTACATGTTTCCTAGGTTCTTCCAAGTTCTGTATCCTGTGTAAAACTGTTTTGTGCATCGTGTAGAAAACATAATATTAGCGTATGATTAAAACATATTGCTGACTCACTGTTCTTTAATACACTTTCTTCCTGAATCCGCAGCTACCGATAACCTGATCGGAGATCGATTTTTGCATAGTTGGATCCTTGTAGTTGGTCAAATAAATCATTAATCCTTGGCAGGGATACCGAGTTTAGTTCCTGGTAATCGATGCTCATACGAAAACTACCGTCCTTCTTCTTGGCAAACAATACTGGAGCTCCCCAAAGCGAGAAGCTTGGTCCAATGAACCCCTTGTCCAGTAGCTTCTAAAGCTGCGCTGATAACTCTTGCATCTCTGAAGGCGCAAGTCGATAGGGTGCCTTGGCTACAGGCGCGGTGCCTGGAACCAAGCCAATACGGAGCTTGACTTGTCGTTGAGGAGATAATCCAGGCAAGTCTTCGCGGAAGACTTCAGGATATTCCCTTACCACAAGGATATCTTCGAGCTTCTGTTCTTCGGCTTCTTTGTCAACTACGTGAGCCAAGAAGGCAACACATCATTTTCGCAAAAACTTCCGTGCCTTTAAACAACTGATAGTCCGTAGAGGCACATCCTGCTTCTCTTCATGAATCACGATCGTCTCTCCATTCGCCAAAAGGGGGATATGGATAATCTTCTCATGACATACGATCTCAGCTAGGTTACTCGACAACCAATCCATCTATGACGTCAAATCTTCCCAATCTCAACTGGTAGAAGATCCATCGAAAACTCACGCTCTCTAAGTTCTATCATGCAGCCTTTAATTACTTCGTTGGCATTCCACTAGCTTCTCATTAGTTAGTTCTATCGAATACGGGATATCTAACTTACTGCGGCTAAACCAAGTGTATTCTTAAACTCTAGAGATACGAAGCTATTGTCGGCATTGGTATCAAACAGCACAAATGCAAAATTTTTGGTTGATAGAGAACGTACCAGCAACCATATCTGGATCCTGCCATGCTTCACGAGCTCTGATGTTACATGCTCTTTCACGGTCCTGGTCATTCTTTAGGCATTCCTTCCTAAAGTGACCCACGTCCCCGTATTTGAAGCAACCTGGAGCTCTACCATCATCGTTTCCGTCTTGGTTGTCGTCATCATTTCCTCCCTGTCTGGGATACTTCGTTCGACAGGCATACTTGTTGTGTCCTTCCCTTCCGCACCTATCACACCAAGGCTTCTAACATCGACCTTCATGGTGAAACTTGCACTCATCACATCTCGGCTTTGTCCCCAAGTAAACTCTCCGGAGATGCCCTACGCCACCACAACCTTGACCTTGTTCTTGATTATTACTGTTTCCGTCCTGGTAATCGTTGTTGTTTTCTCTGCGATTTCCGCTGCCATCCTAACCTTCATTCCTATGTCTGGTACCGTACCAACATGTCTCCTTAGGGTGACCAACTTTTCCACAAGTTCCACATTTCCCATACCTGCATCGTCCGTTATGATAACGTAGGCAGTTGTTGCACTTAGGTGGGATACCCATTTGCTCTTTCCCCTTTTCGGCCCTGTTCTTGTTATTCACCCGAGTGCCCTTCTTAAATTTGCGAACTTCCTCTTGTTATCTCCCGATGGCTCCACATGAGTCTCCTTCTTCTCGTCAGGGGTTGAAAGTTTTTCCAATCTAAGTGCTTCTTTAGCGATAGCCACACTTAAGTTAATCGCATCGGCAGTTGCTGGAGGCTTTGATGCTGTCATTAAGCTCAGAACCTGGGGCGCTAATCCCCAGATGCATCGTTCTATTCTCTTAATCTCTGGTTCCACCTAGTATGGAACAACTCGCGCTAAATCATGAAGTTTCTGTACATATTCCGCCACTTTGGACCTTCCATCCTTAGTTTCCAAAATTCAATTTCCATCTTCTGGATCTCCATCTGAGAATAATACTCCATGCGCATCAATTCTTTCAACTCTTCCCATGTTAAAGCATACGCAGTAGCCTCGCCCATTGCCTGAACCTGAAGGTTCCACCGTGACAGAGCCACATCTTGGAACCGTCCAGAAATGTATGTGACTTATTGCTCTAGAGTACATCCGCTCATTCGCACAACAGAATCCACGTTCTTGGCCCATCTTAAAAAAGCTACGGCACCTCCAGTGCCGTCAAAGTTCAGAGGCTTGCAGTCCAAAAACTGCTTGTAGGTACAGCCTGTACCCAAGCAACATCATCACAGAAAGCATTAGCATAGCACTTTTGGAATTGTCCAAACGTATTGTAATGTGTCTTAGGTGACTTAAACATTACCGTTAGGTGGGTTATTCCCCGAGGTACTTCGCTGTGTCTGTAGCGAAGAACCTCATGCCGAGCTATGGCCCATGAGACGTTCGCTCGAAATTCTGCCTCGGTTAGCCAAATGATCTCTTGAGTAGACATCTTTTAAGAAGATTGTATGGGTCAGGCCTTATTTATTCAAGAGATGTATATAGTTGTCTAGAGGTCGTATGTACATACACATAATAAATCATCATATCGAACAACCAAGCAACAACACAATCATAACATGAGCAAGTAAATGGGAATATGTTTAATGAGAACATAACAAGCAAGCATGTTGTTGATTTATATGTTTAATGAGAACATGACGATTGAGCTTTCGTTAGTCATTGACCGCAAATATTGTTACATGTTTTACAATGTGCATCACATCAAAAGGATCACAGGGTCACACTACCCTTGTCAAACAAGTCTACCAATCTACAATCATCATACAGTCAAAAGGCGATCTCCAAAAGGCTTCACAAGCTCAGCTCAATAGTGGTGCTCTCATTACAGGTAATGCATCTGCATAAAACCAAAAAACCTACTGTACTGATGGCGGAGGAGGAGGAGGGAGGAAAATAAAACTGAGAACATGTGCAAGCTCCTCCTCGAGCTAGTGCAGATGACGAAGCAAATAACGGACCTGCTGCTCGACGGTGAGAAATCGAGCATCAAACTCTGGGAAAGGAGTAAGAGGAGCAGATGGACGAGCAAAAGGGGGCGGTGATGAATGAGTGGGAACATAAGTAGACTGACAAGGACACGGTAAGGGACGCGGTATCGACTCAAGCTCCAAGACTCTGCGACTCATAACCTCGAGTCGAAACTGAAGCGAGTAAAGTATCTCATCCGGTGTATAGCCAACATAATGTGTGGGATGGTAGGGGTCTGAGGTCGGCATGGAATACGGTGGTGACCATCGGAATGGCTCATCAAGTGGCGAAGAAGTAAGAGGAGTAAAAGGTGCAGACTGAGGTATATGTGGGAAAGCTGCTGAAACATGGGGGTCATAACTAGGCTGCTGGCCTGAAGTGCCCTCCCCTGGATGGGGTGCGGGTATGTCCTGTTGAAAAACAATGGGTAGATCGTCACGGTGTACAACAGACTCCTAAAGTGTCCTTCCCAGTGGAGTCTCTGGGTGAAAAGGAGCAACATCAGCGGGTGCAGTTGCAAGTGGATGAGTGACTGGCTCAATAACAGGAGGGTCAACGGGTGCAGGAACTGGATCAGGTATGAGGGGTGCAATGTCAGGTATGCCAAATGGGATATGGTCATGATCAGGCAAAGGCTCAGGAGCAGGTATCGGCTCAGGATCAGTTGGTGCATCAACAGGCTGATCAACAGGGATAAAATCAGGCTCAAGATCAAGCTCAAAGCCATGTGGAGGGGACGGTGCAGCTGTCATGGCTGTATCATCGTTAGTATCAGTGGCGTAACGTCGCAAACCAACTGCCTGTAAGGCGGAAGATGTTACAGACGTAAAAGAATCTGAGACAGAGTGTAAGCTAGAGTCAGAAGAAATCTCAATAACAGGAATCTCCAGAAGTGGAACATCAACAATGTCCTCATCGAGCTCTTCATCGCCATGAGCATCATCAGGGGGACCATCAACAAACATATCAAAATCATCGTCAAAAAGAACATCGAATGGCCAATCCTCAGGAGGAATGACCACTAAAGGAACATGAGCGAGGATCGGTGCCACAACATGCTCACCATCGGGATGACCGATGATAAGATGATCGTGGATAGGAATGGGAAGAACAAACGGATCCTCGTCCGAGATACCATCAGCAAGCGGTAGATCATTGCCAAAATCGGGCAGCGCAAATGGCTGAAAATCATCATTGTCGTCGGACATCATCTCCGGGTCACCCTCTGTATCGGAAGTAAAGATCTCTGGCTCAGGGACAATCTCATCGTCAGAAACTACTGCCATGGGATCATGGTCATCGGACAACCCGCTATCAGATGACGACATGGTATCTGTAGCATAACAATCACCACATATGCACATATATCAACTACAAACATTAAGCATGTAATCAATGACAATGTAATCATGTATCCTTCCTAGTCTTCCAAACTAAACCACCTAGTCTCCCAGACTAAACCACCTAGTCTCCCAGACTAACCACCTAGTCTCCCAGACTAACCAGCTAGTCTCTCAGACTAAGCCACCCAGTCTCCCAGACTAACCACCCACTCTCTCAAACTAAACCACCCAGTCTCTCAGACTAAACCACAAACATAAACCTTGAAATGTGTCTCGTGTCTTTTCTTTATAAAAAATGTTTGTTTCTTGGATCTGGGCGTTTTGTGTATACAATGAAAACATGTTGTAAAACATTTTCGTGAGAGCCCTAATGATTGTAGTCTAGACTCGAGAAAGAATCCTAGTTCGCTACAATCGAAGCTCTGATACTAAACTGTCACACCCTGACTTTTGCGGAAGCGTGATTATGTGTGAATTGCTTAATATCATTGCATTCAATCATAGCAACAACTATATGATAAAACCGAAGATGTTCATCCATTAAGTAAGTTTTAAAAACATAACATCATTGTTTTAAAACATAGAAACTCAAATTCGAGTACAAACCATGCGACTTGTTTAAGAGTTCACAAAGACTCGAAAAAAGACATTAAATAAAACCAGGTTTTGAAAGATGTGTCTCGTCCAGAATAAGACACACTGACCAAACCCTAAGACCATGGATGAGATCTTTTATTCTTAAACCACACTTGTAACTTCCGAACGCCCGCCAAATCCACATCTAATTCCCTGAAATACATGTAGTTTGAAAACATCAACATAAGTTGAGCGAGTTCATGTGTTTAGTGTGTGAGCTCGAATAAACCTTGAAATCGTTGTAAATAAGTATGTATGTTTGTAAATCCCGGTAAGAAAGCAACAAGGAAAACAGATCACCAATGGTTTGCAAGGCCATTGATATGTGTGACGTGATGCAGGAATGCTCAAACCTAGCAAATTTGTCTCCGGGAATAAGACATAGTCACCACATGGTCCACTCGGCGGACGCATGGGTGGGGTCGCTACACCCAAATAGATCTATCACTCATGTCCCTCGGTCCTACAATGAGGATTAATGGCCTTAAGCATCATACCCACCACTCACATGATCTAGCAGTACCTTTCCTTAGCTAACCATACCACATATAAACGTTTATAAACAGTTTGTAACATGTACTTCACCCCCGAAGTTATAAAACTGAAAACAGTTAAAAGAAAAGGGGGTCATGAACTCACAATCTTGCGTCTTCGCACAGTAACTTAAAGCTTCTTCGGATTAACACGACTACCTACAACGTACTATGATCTATTAGACGAGCGGGTCGTGCCTTGACTTAGTATTAATGTCTTTGAGTTACGTTTCTTCGTATCTTCAATATTATTCCAAGTTATACAATTATTTGTTAAAATAATAAATATTTTAACTTAAATCATATTTATTAAATTTTCGAATAATTATTAAAACAATATATTTTAACTTAATACTTTTCAAGTATTTATACTTGTATATCCTTCCCAAGGATGGGTGTATTTGTATTCGTGTTCTTATACTCGTATATTTTTGCCATGTATTGGGGTCGTATTCCGGTGTGTATTTATACGTATGAGAATACGTATTTTTATTGTTTTCATTAAGTATTCATATACTTAATTTCGTATAGATTTTCCGGAATAATATCCTTAGTAAAAATCCATATATATTTCCAAAATAATATATTTTCAAGTCTAACTTAGAAAATATATATAAGCTTATCTTTCTCCAAAAATGATATATTTCATATTCATTTGGGAAAATATATATCCTTCACCCAAAAATATTGTATTTCACGTTTGTTTAAGAAATGTATATTTCCTCCAAAAAATAATACATCTTCAAATAATTCTAAGAAAAATATATATTTATACTTGCCAAAAATAATATATTTTTCCCTTGTCAAAAATATGATATATTCTTGTAATAATCGTAAAAATCATATTTTTGTTTCCTTTGGTGTCCAAAATATTATTTACCAAAATATACTTTGTGAATCAATTTTCCGGAATATTTTGTAAGTCTTATTCCATAGCTCGGTTTCACCAATATTTTGTGTATAACTTGTATATTCATATTCTTGGGATTTTGGTAATATTTTCGATTGTAATTCTTGGTATTTGGATATGTTATATTATTTCAGGTCCTAAAATAATATAACTAGTACACAAAGTATAAAAATAATCACACCCATTGTGTCTTCTAAATATATATTTTCATAAATACATATTTAGTCACTTTTATTTATAAAAACCAACCTCCAATAATTATAATTTTTGTAGCAAAAATTATGGAAAAGTTTATGTGACAATTTATGGTTGAAAATACACTTGTAAGTGCATGTTTATAAATATTTTTCTAAGTGTTTAAATTTTAGAAAAATTTTGCCATAGTTTCCCCTAAAAATGGTGGTTTCCATGCTTTCAAGCATATCATTTTCTTTTGTAAAAATCAACACAATCAATCCACAATCAACAATAAACAACTTTTACTTACCAACCTTGCCAAAAACAAGTATAAACTACTTCTTCATGAACTTGAATATTTGTAAAAAATTGTAGTAACCTACTAGTGTTATTAGTAAGCCTTGTTATCCTTTAAAGTGTGATTAATTCTTTAAAAAATTCATTTTTGAAGAAGATAGATCTTTACAACTTATGATCACAATTTCTAAAAATGTTTCTTTATGAAATCTTCTTGTTACACAAGTGTTTCTACACTTGTTTATCCTCCAAAAATGGGGGTTATTTATGTAAGAACCAAGATTTAGTAAAACTTATATTTTTAACTTGGTTTCTTTAGAAATCATCCATAAATCTTTATATCTACAAGTATTACTACTCACTTTGATCATTATTTTTCAAGTATTACTACAAGTATTACTACAACATTTTCATTCTCTCATCTTGCTAGATTATGTTTTTAATCATGATCTAGCAAGATCATATGATGATCAACATCAAATATATGTATGAACAACAATCATCAAGCATAACAACTCATATTCATCAAGATTTCTTCATATTTTAAGCTTATGTTCAAGTTTACTTCTTGTGATTCTTAGTGTTCTTCATGATTAACATTATGAACCTTCTTTTAACCACTTAAAATGGAAGTAAAATGACAAGATCAAGGTTCTTACCACTAGCACAAGGCTAGGGATGATCAAGTGAAGAAATCAAGTGGATTAAAGCAAATGATGAAGGTCCTTGAACTTCCGAAAGCTCCTAGCTCCTTTGTGCAACCTCTAACACACTTGTATATACTTGAAATGGTTGAGAAGTGAATGAAGGTAAGGGATGTGGGGTTGGGTGTCTTCGGCTGAGAGTAAGCAAGAGGGAGGAGAGGAAGTGTGTGTTTTGATGAGAATGATAAAATGAGAGCTCATGAACTTGGTATACATACTTATAACCCATGTCTTATGTTTTACCTTTGTATAATATGTCTACTAAAGCATAAACAAGATCAAATAAAATATTTAACCAAAATCTTGGTGTGGGCCCTCATGTTGGCCGATTATAGGTGGAGGGGGGGGGGGGTAGTAGACTAGGTTTTAACCAATTAAGTTAGTTATTAGTTGAAATGTAAGTATGTAGTTAGATGTTTAGTTAGTTGATATTTATATAGTGTGTTATGGTGTTTGGGGATCATAACTAGCTTGGTAATGTTAAAACAATGCTTCTAGTGAAAATTTGGTGTTCCGGGTAGTGTCCGGTTGTTCGGTTGGTTACCGGTTCGTTAAGGTGCTAAACTTTGCAGTTTAGTGTGCTTTATGTACCCTTTTGTGACACTTTTGATTCCTGACACTTAGGAAAGCATTCAGGACCATTTAACCATATTTCTGCTTGATATAAATGTGTTTAAATGCTGAATTTGCTGATTTTCTGGAGAATTCTGCAGTTTATGTGAGTTTTAGGCACTTTCCGGCACTTAAACTATCTCTAGGAAGGCGGTTTTATGATCCTTACTTTCCTACACACTATACTAGTGTAATACTTGATCTCTTACCCATTCTATATCTTAATGCACAGTCTGCCTATGTACTGAACTCCGTCAGCATTTTCCCGGTTTGTTTAATAACTGTGCTAACTGTGTTTCGTGCATCATTTGAATCAACAAAGTTCCCATGGAATAATGATATGTCATTAAGCAATATGTGATGCACATGTATGTATATGGTAATAATCAGAAAGCAATTCAAGTCATTAATTGTAATTCGGCACAGTCATTAAGCACTAATCATTATTTAATAATTGTACGGATGCATGCAAATTTGAGAGTTGTCACATTACTGTTGTTAACTTTTAAAAACAGTGGTTACTTCTTTTGCAAACACGGATCCTAATAACAGCGCTCCTTCTTTCTTAAAGTTAATTGAGGACGATGATCCTATATTTTTGGTATGTTTCTTTAGTTTTCTGTTTTCTACACATAATAACTTATTGCAGCTAATATGTGTTTTGTTTCGATTGATATGAAATACCATATGATTTTCCTACATTATTGTGCGGAGAACAAGTGCCATATGGTCAATCTGTTCAAATTATTGATGATGACTTATTATGGGTGGTAAGACTTAAAAGAAATTTGTTGGGCCCTATCTTTGGTGATGGATTCACTAAAGTCGTTAGAGATTCTGGTGTCAAAAAAAATGATAATCTTTTGTTCAAGGCTATTGGACCATCCACATTGTATCTTTCAGTCTTTAAAGTATGTGTTTTCGAGAACTCTTTTATCGCTAAAATTATAGCTAATGATAGCTTTATTGTAAGTGCTATATATAATATAATCATTCTGTTTAATAACCTTTTTTGTTGTGTATGGTTTGTTTATCTTAATTTGTAAATACTTTTCAGCTCATGGCGGACAAATTCTAGAGAAATTTTTAAGGCAAGAATTTTAAAGGTGGAGACGCAACTCTGTATGTGGGAGATAGGTATTGGAATGTCAAGATGGAGGGATGGTCCGACAGAAGTGCCTTCACTGATAGATTGTCTAAGCTGATTGAGGATCTCGCATTAGATACCTGGTCTACTTTGTTATTTACAAGTCTTGGATATAAAACTTTTGAGGTGTCTATTTTTTAATCATGAAACTGGAACTGAAATTTATTTCAAGAAGGTTGAAGTTGTTGTTTTGGATGATTCTATTTATGGAGATGAATGATTTGATTTACTGATTGCGGTCAGTGTCATACAACTTATTATCAATTATTTCTTAATACGAGCTTATTAGTTGAGCTTCATTTTAACATGGTTGCTGTTGTGGACTTTTTTTTGTAGTCGGAACACAAGGAGAAGCTGAAGACTAATGAAAGTGATGTTCATGAAGGTGTTGTTGGCGATAGTGTTGGTGACTTTCAACTTCGAACTTTTGAGTCTATCTTTAATGTATATACCTGTGTTTTAATATAAATTAACAAACCTTAACAATCATTTTTTGTTGTATTCATACATTTTTATCGTTCTATTGTCATTTTGTAGGATACTGACGACTCCAAGTTTGATCAACATATAGCCGCTCTACTTGAAATGGAAGATGCTAAGAAGCGGGTAGTTTTATACGTTCAAATTATTAACAGATTTTATTATGTCTGTTAGTATAAGTACACTATTAATCCATGACAGCTTTGAAGTCTCCTTTGAGAAGTCTTCTGTTCAGGCAGGGAAAGTTACATGACAGGGTCATTTCCTTGAGGAAGAAGCTGGATGAAATACAAACGTCTATAGATGCTAATCCATTGGATGCTAGTCTTACGGAGGCCGAGGCCAGTTGTCTCCAAGAGTTTCAAACAGCCTCCTATGACGAAGAATGCTTCTTAAAGCAAAAGTCTAAGGCGGATTGTTGGCTGCTGGTGATTCAAATACCAATTTTTTCCACAACTGTGTGAAAACTAGAAATGCTCATAGCAAGATCCATAATATACAAGATGTTAATGGTAATCAGTTTAAGGGTGATGAGGTTCACGTTGCTCTTGTGTCCCATTATTCAGAATTCTTGGGTATGCATGATCAGGTGGATAAATTGGCCATTGAAGATTTGTTTACTAATGTTCTTGACTCAGATATGGTGGGTTTAATGGTTCGCCAAGTGACCCGTGAGGAGGTTAAAGATGCTATGTTCTCTATAGGTGAGAATAAGGCTCCGGGCCCGGATGGGTACACCTCTGCATTCTTCAAAAATACATGGGACATTGTTGGGGATGAGGTGACGAAAGCTGTCTTGGATTTCTTTGAGAATGGAAAGCTATTGCAGCAAGTAAACCACATGATTATTGCATTGGTTCCAAAAATTCCTACGCCTAATTCAGTGGATGATTATAGGCCGATATCTTGTTGCAATGTGCTATATAAATGTATTAGCAAAATCTTAACCGAGAGAATTAATGGTAGCTTGGAATCCCTGGCAGGAAGATTTCGGATAATATTTTGCTCATCCAATAGTTAATGCACAACTATCACTTGAATATTGGCCCTCCTAGGTGTGCATTCAAAATTGATATACAAAAAGTGTCACACCCCAACCGATGGCGGAAACATCGGGGCATGGCACTGAGCGAAACAAATTGTCCATGAGTATCCATAACAACTATTAATTATCAGATATTTAAATGTCATGTCCCATACTATAACATATCCAAATAAAACAGTTATTACAAATAATTGTCTCAAACAAATACTGTTTCGACAACTCAGATTTAGCGTGACGTAACTAGACCCCTAGCTTGATTTACCAAAGCACAACATTCCTAGCATCTTAAGCACCTATCACATACGTTAAAATAGGGGTCAATACACATAGTGTAAAGGTGAGCATACAAGTTTAATAGTATAATAGTAGCAAAAGCGAGTTTACGCGTAACCAGCATGTAACATCTTTAATGTGAAGCAAGTAGGTTATCAACAATGAAATATGCATAGACGTGACTGCGAGTTATAGAGTGCGCAACACATATCACCACTATGACACGTGAAGAAATACCCTTAGCAACCCCCGTCCACAACAAGTGCTGAGTACAAACTATAGTACTATCGTTGCTAAGGTGTCAGGAAACAATCACTGTGTAAACATAACAAACCAGCATTCATCGAGTAACACGTATAACATGCGGTAGAGGTTAGCGTATAAAAGTGTTTGCGTTGTGTGTTCGATGTGATTTTATATAAGTAACGCATGTAACACCCAAAAGTGCTTAAAGCAAAAAAAAAAGGGATCGACTATACTCACAGATCGAGTTTAACAAGTAAACTCAGTCTTGGATTGAAGGGAGCGCTGGAGAGTTAGCCTGAACAGAACGAGTACATAAGCGATGATCGGTGCATTTTGAAAACAGAGAAGTATCTCTACCTTTCAGGTCGCCCGGTCGAACGGTCGTTCGATCGGATGGCGATCCGTTCAGTGGAAACATTCTCAGAAAACAAGTCCTCAGCAGAATGGTCATTCGACCGGATGGCAATCCGATCGGATGGCCATTCACTGGTTTGAAGTGGTTGTGAAAAGGTTAAGTGTTGAAGACCATGTTGCGATCTGTTCGGATTGTTGTTCGATCGGATGGCAATCCGATCGGACTGCAATCCATTCCGCAACCTGCTCGTTTTGAAAACTTGAATGTTTGCTAAGTTTGAAAAGTTTGCGGTTTGCTCGAGACGGTATGACAACGCGTTAAACAACAGGAACTCCATCAGATCCAGGTTATTCGATCGAACAGGAATCACCCTAACCCGACCAGTTAACTGTTCTTGATGGTTCGTTCATGTTCAACCCGGAATCAGTTGTCTCTTTGATAGGAATCAGATTTTGGACCGCCACTTCACTAGAAAGCGAGTAGAAGGCCTGAACGAGCTCTGTTTCTATCGGTTTTGAGAGCATTGGGTGTAAAAGAGTTGAAAGAAAGTTAAGAAACAATCTCTCAATCGAAAATTGATATCACGAGTGGGAGGTAAACCGGGTAGATTGTCTGGAAACACCGTAGGGAAATCACGAACCACATGCACCTTGCCTATTGCCTTAACTTCCTTTTCCTCTGCTACTACGATGTGTGCCAAGAAAGCTTGGTATTCCTTGCGGAGATACTTGCTAGCTTAGACGCACGACATGAGTTGTAACTTCTTCGGAGTGACTTCGCCATAAACACACAAATGATCACCATTAGCGAGAGAGAAACGAATCATCTTATCGAAGCAAACAATTTCAGCATGGTTTTCCCGAAGGAAATCCATATCTACTATGACATCGAAGCTACCGAGCTGCATCGGAATAAGATTAACCGGGAAAACGTGACCGTTGAGATCAAGGGTACAGTAATGTAGAACGGAACTAACGGCGACGGTTCTTCCAGTGGCAACTTCTACGTCGAAGGTCGATGGGAGTTTAACGCGCTTACGATTTAGGAGCCTTTCGAATTCGAACGATACAAAACAGTTATCGGCTCCAGTATCAAACAAACACGAAGCATATATACCATTTACAAGAAACGTACCATTAACCACGTAGTTGTCTGCCTGAGCCTGGCGGGCGTTGATGTTGAAGACTCGCCCGCTGGCTGCTTGCTGCTGCTGCTGCTGTTGGCGTTGTTGTGGTGCTGGCTGCTACTGTTGACAACCCAAAGTGATTTGACGATTCGCAAGGACTCCAATTACACACTTGGCCTAAAGGACTGTGCTCACTTTCTCACCGACTTGCGGTGAATGGCATACAATCTTTCGGCATTCGTGCGAATCGAGTCGTTGGAGTCCGTTGAAACTTTGGTGAGAGTGTTGTAAAATCAAAGTTTGAGAGCGGAACGGGTCACCAAGATTCGGGTTTCACCCCTACCTTAGCTACTGCATTCCTGATTATGTGTTAGAATCACGGAATAGAGTGAGAAAGATCTGCGTCGAAGTGTGGATTTCACTCCTGGTTCAACGCAAATTCTTGTGTCTGTAGTAAAAAAAAAGTCTTGTTGAGCAAGCGATCTAGTCGAGAGTTTGCGGTTTTCACACCTAATCTCGGCCAAATCACCTGGCTTACATGAGAAATTTAAAAATAGTGCGAGTTGCCAGCCTTAGGGAAGGCTGACCTTAGGCGAAGCGGTAGGATGCGATGTCCGCGCAAGTGTGTAGTGTTCGGCGTGTTCGAGCGAGAATAGCAAGTAAGCTCGTACAAAACCCCTACCGGGTTTACACAAGTCGGTATGTTGGTACTTAGACTATAGACTAGGTCGAGTCTATGACATCGACCCGGACTAGGTCGAGTCTTGCCTAATTCCCTATAGTTATGGCTCTGATACCAATCTGTCACACCCCAACCGATGGCGGAAACATCGGGGCATGGCACTGAGCGAAACAGATTGTCCATGAGTATCCAAAACAACTATTAATTACCAGATATTTAAACCTCATATCCCATACCAAAACATATCCAAATAAAACAGTTATTACAAATAATTGTCTCAAACAAATACTGTTCCGACAACTCAGATTTAGCGTGACGTAACTAGACCCCTAGCTCGATTTACCAAAGCACAGCATTCCTAGCATCTTAAGCACCTGTCACATACGTTAAAATAGGGGTCAATACACATAGTGTAAAGGTGAGCATACAAGTTTAATATTATAATAGTAGCGAAAGCGAGTTTACGCGTAACCAGCATGTAACATGTTTAATGTGAAGCAAGTAGGTTATCGACAATGAAATATGCACAGACGTGACTGCGAGTTGTAGAGTGCGCAACACATATCACCACTGTGACACGTGAAGAAATACCCTTAGCAACCCCAATCCACGACAGGTGCTGAGTGCAAACTATAGTACTATCGTTGCTAAGGTGCCAGGCAACAATCACTGTGTAAACATAACATAAAAGCATTCATCGAGTAACACGTATAACACGAGGTAGAGGTTAGCGTATAAAAGTGTTTGCGTTGTGTGTTCGATGTGATTTGATATAAGTAACGCATGTAACACCCAAAAGTGCTTAAAGCAAAAAAAGGTATCGACTATACTCATAGATCGAGTTTAACAAGTAAACTCAGTCTTGGATTGAAGGGAGCGCTGGAGAGTTAGCCTGAACAGAACGAGTACATAAGCGATGATCGGTGCGTTAAACGATGTAAGTGAGACAAGTGACGAGTGGTCATCCGGTCGGATGACAATCCAAACGGATGGTCATTCAATCGGATGACAATCCGTTCGGATGGTCATCTGGTCGGATGGCCATTCGGGCGGATTGCCTCTCGTTCGATCGGATGGCGATCCGTTCAGTGGAAACATTCTCAGAAAACAAGTCCTCAGCAGAATGGTCATTCGACCGGATGGCAATCTGATCGGATGACCATTCGCTGGTTTGAAGTGGTTGTGAAAAGGTTAAGTGTTGAAGACCATGTTGCGATCCGTTCGGATTGTTGTTCGATCGGATGGCAATCCGATCGAACGGCAATCCATTCCACAACCTGCTCGTTTTGAAAACTTGAATGTTTGCTAAGTTTGAAAAGTTTGCGGTTTGCTCGAGATGGTATGACAACGCGTTAAACAACGAGAACTCCATCAGATCCAGGTTATCCGATCGAACAGGAATCACCCTAACCCGACCAGTTAACTTTTCTGGATGGTTCGTTCATGTTCAACCAGGAATCGGTTGTCTCTTTGATAGGAATCAGATTTTGGACCGGCACTTCACTAGAAAGCGAGTAGAAGGCCTGAACGAGCTCTGTTTCTATCAGTTTTGAGAGGATTGAGTGTAAAAGAGTTGAAAGAAAGTTAAGAAACCATCTCTCAATCGAAAATCGATATCACGAGTGGGAGGTAAACCGGGTAGATTGTCTGGAAACACCGTGGGGAAATCACGAACCACATGCACCTTGCCTATTTCCTTAACTTCCTTTTCCTCTGCTACTACGATGCGTGCCAAGAAAGCTTGGTATTCCTTGCGGAGATACTTGCTAGCTTGGATGCACGACATGAGTTGTAACTTCTTCGGAGTGACTTCGCCATAAACACACAATTGATCACCATTAGCGAGAGAGAAACGAATCATCTTATCGAAGCAAACAATTTCAGCATGGTTTTCCCGAAGGAAATCCATATCTACTATGACATCGAAGCTACCGAGCTGCATCGGAATAAGATTAACCGGGAAAACGTGACCGTTGAGATCAAGGGTACAGTCACGTAGAACGGAACTAACGGCGACGGTTCTTCCAGTGGCAACTTCTACGTCGAAGGTCAATGGGAGGTTAACGCGCTTACGATTTAGGAGCCTTTCGAATTCAAACGATACAAAACAGTTATCGGCTCCAGTATCAAACAAACACGAAGCATATATACCATTTACGAGAAATGTACCATTAACCACGTTGTTGTCTGCCTGAGCCTGGCGGGCGTTGATGTTGAAGACTCGCCCGCTGGCTGCTTGCTGCTGCTGTTGGCGTTGTTGTGGTGCTGGCTGCTACTGCTGCTGTGGCTCTTGCTTCACCACTCTGTTTGGCAGATGTTTGAGAAATGGTTGGGATCACCACACGCAAAGCAGGCTCTTGCGTGAGCAGCGGGAGCAGGAGCTACTTGCTGTCCCTGCGAAGCTAGTAGAGCAGGAGCCTGGGCTAGTGCTGGGGCTGGAGCTTGGCGAGGACCGGTATGGTAGTTAGCGGTGAAATGGCCGTACAGGTTGAAGTGAACGCAGAAACGACATGCGATACCAATCGGGTGATGATAAGTATAAGTAGGGCAGAGCGGGTGTTGGCCAGCGTATGCGCGCTTCGCAGACGGTGCATTGGCCATAGGCGTCGCTACATGGCGGTGTTGAGGTTGCGGTTGAGCCGAGATGGCATTCAATGGCTCGGCAGCTGTACCGGCACAGTTCTTGTTGCTGGAGCTGCTGTTCTTCCTTTTGCGGCGTGAGAGCTTTGAAGATTGCGATGTGACGGTAGTTTCGGTGGTGGGAGCAACGGTGACTTGATGAAGACTCTTGGCAACTTTATCGAAATAACCAGCTCTGACTCGCTTATCGTTGATCTCAGCGGAGAGCAGGTAGGTTTCCTCAATAGTTGTCATTTTGGCGGCCTGCACAAAGTCTGCGACACAATCCGGCAGAGCACGGATGTATTTCTTGATCGAAATCTCAGGGGTAGTAACTTGACCTGGACAGATGAGACTCAGCTGCTTGAAGTGAGCAGTTAAACCAGCGTTATCTCCACCATCCTGCTTGATATGCCAGAACTCGTCCTATAACTTTTGGAGCTCATGGGGAGGGCAGAACTCTCGCATCATGATGTCCTTAAACTCATCCCACGTCAGCCCATAAGCTGCATCATTCCCTCGTTTGTTTCTCTCGGCCGTCCACCAATCTAGAGCTCGGGATTGGAAGACGCCGGTAGCTTTAACAGTGCGAAGGTTTTCTGGACAGCCACTCTGGCGCAAGGTGACTTCGATTGAATCTAACCATTGAAACATGGCCGTAGGCCGGTCTTCTCCAGTAAATGCTTTCGGGCCGCAGGCTTTGAACTGCTTGAAGCTAAAAGCCGATTTAGGAGAATATGTCCTGGATTCTTCCGAGGATTTGCTAGCGTTTTTATTCAACTCACTAACAATTTACGGAATGACTTTCGCCATCTAGTTTGCCACGAGAGAGGCAATTCGCTTGTCAGTGTGGTTGCGTCTAGCAGCTCGAGAGTGGTGCGATCCAAATGACGACATTGTCTGCAACAGACATCGCCATAGGACTCAAACACAGTTTCGATTAAGTCTAGCGTATTCTATAGTACCACCTCGCGCTACTCTATATAAAGCTCAGGAACACGTAAACACGAAATCAAGTAGGCACATAATCATGTAGGCACATAATCCACCTAAGCACGTATACACGTAAACACGTAGTCCATGTAAGCACAGAGCACACCGAAACCATGCCTTAAACTATATTTTGCACGTATTCACCTACATATATAGCACGTATTCACCTATCCTTCATAGTTGCGTAAGCGATCGAGAGTTGCGAGTGCGAATAGCGAGTAGTGAGTAGCGTAGCATGCGATTTGTTAACGCGGTGTGAGTTGCGTGTGTTTTGGCGGAGCAAGAAATGTGGAAATCAAAACCATACAGTCCTGTTTATCTTAAACGGTAACAAACAACATTTAAAGCCACATAAAATCCACACATAAAATCTATAAATCACAGAGTCAGCGGCTTGCGAATTCCAGAATCGAATCACATAAAAGCGAATGGAATGTCTCGGGTGCGCTAGACTTTGACTACCCAAAGTGATTCGACAATTCGCAAGGACTCCGATTACACACTTGGCCTAAAGGACTGTGCTCACTTTCTCACCGACGTGCGGTGAATGGCATACATTCTTTCGGCATTCATGCGAATCGATTCGTTGGAGTCCATCGAAACTTTGGTGAGAGTGTTGTAAAATCAAAGTTTGAGAGCGGAACGGGTCACCAAGATTCGGGTTTCACCCCTACCTTAGCTACTGCATTCCTGATTGTGTGTTAGAATCACGGAATAGAGTGAGAAAGATCTGCGTCGAAGTGTGGATTTCACTCCTGGTTCAACGCAAATTCTTGTGTCTGTAGTAAAAAAAAGTCGTGTTGAACAAGCGATCTAGTCGAGAGTTTGCGGTTTTCACACCTAATCTTGGCCAAATCACCTGGCTTACACGAGAAATTTGAAAATAGTGCGAGTTGCCAGCCTTAGGAAAGGCTGACCTTGCGCGAAGCGGTAGCATGCGATGTCCGCGCAAGTGTGTAGTGTTCGGCGTGTTCGAGCGAGAATAGCAAGTAAGCTCGTACAAAACCCCTACCGAGTTTACACAAGTTTGTATGTTGGTACTTAGACTATAGACTAGGTCGATTCTATGACATCGACTCGGACTAGGTCGAGTCTTGTCTAATTCCCTATAGTTATGGCTCTGATACCAATCTGTCACACCCCAACCGATGGCGGAAACATCGGGGCATGGCACTGAGCGAAACAGATTGTCCATGAGTATCCAAAAAAACTATTAATTACCAGATATTATGTCCCATACCATACCATAACATATCCAAATAAAACAGTTATTACAAATAATTGTCTCAAACAAATACTGTTCCGACAACTCAGATTTAGCGTGACGTAACTAGACCCCTAGATTGATTTACCAAAGCACAGCATTCCTAGCATCTTAAGCACCTGTCACATACGTTAAAATAGGGGTCAATACACATAGTGTAAAGGTGAGCAAACAAGTTTAATAGTATATTAGTAGCAAAAGCGAGTTTACGCGTAACCATCATGTAACATGTTTAATGTGAAGCAAGTAGGTTATCGACAATGAAATATGCACAGACGTGACTGCGAGTTGTAGAGTGCGCAACACATATCACCACTGTGACACGTGAAGAAATAACCTTAGCAACCCCCATCCACGACAGGTGCTGAGTCCAAACTATAGTACTATCGTTGCTCAGGTGCCAGGCAACAATCACTGTGTAAACATAACATACAAGCATTCATCGAGTAACACGTATAACATGAGGTAGAGGTTAGCATATAAAAGTGTTTGCGTTGTGTGTTCGATGTGATTTGATATAAGTAACGCATGTAACACCCAAAAGTGCTTAAAGCAAAAAAAGGGATCGACTATACTCACAGATCGAGTTTAACAAGTAAACTCAGTCTTGGATTGAAGGGATCGCTGGAGAGTTAGCCTGAACAGAACGAGTACATAAGCGATGATCGGTGCGTTAAACGATGTAAGTGAGACAAGTGACGAGTGTTCATCCGGTCGGATGACAATCCAAACGGATGGTCATTCAATCGGATGACAATCCGTTCAGATGGTCATCCGGTCGGATGGCCATTCGGGAGGATTGCCTCTTGTTTGGGATGGATGTGTTTGTGTATGATGGCTTTGAAGTTTTCGTTGTAGCATTTTGAAAACAGAGAAGTATCTCTACCTTTCAGGTCGCCCGGTCGAATGGTCGTTCGATCGAATGGCGATCCGTTTAGTGGAAACATTCTCAGAAAACAAGTCCTCAGCAGAAGGGTCATTCGACCGGATGGCAATCCGATCGGATGGCCATTCGCTGGTTTGAAGTGGTTGTGAAAAGGTTAAGTGTTGAAGAGCATGTTGCGATCCGTTCGGATTGTTGTTTGATCGGATGGCAATCTGATCGGACGGCAATCCGTTCCGCAACCTGCTCTTTTTGAAAACTTGAATGTTTGCTAAGTTTGAAAAGTTTGATATTTGCTCGAGACGGTATGACAACGCGTTAAACAACAGGAACTCCATCAGATCAAGGTTATCCGATCGAACAGGAATCACCCTAACCCAACCAGTTAACTGTTCTTGATGGTTCGTTTATGTTCAACCCGAAATCGGTTGTCTTTTTGATAGGAATGAGATTTTGGACCGGCACTTCACTAGAAAGCGAGTAGAAGGCCTGAACGAGCTCCATTTCTATTGGTTTTGAGAGCATTGAGTGTAAAATAGTTGAAAGAAAGTTAAGAAACCATCTCTCAATCCTTGATAGTACACATACGCTTCTGCACACAGGGTCGTTGTCACACCCCCAAAATCCACCTGCGGAGTACTACCGCTTGGAGGAGCGACTGACCAGGATCCAGCCACCAATCATATTGAACATGCATATAAGTAGTTATAAAATCTAACCAATACAATTGGTGTTCAAACAAAACATAGTTTAAGTCGCAAGCGGAAGCATAACGTTTAAAATCAAAACATAAGTTTAATTGTTTCAAAGTTTAACATGGCACACAGCTGTCCATGTCCCACAACGACTCTCTTCCATGCAAGCTCCAGCTAAGCACCTATTGACCTGCAAAGCATGTAGTAAAGAGTCAACAACGGGTTGAGTGAGTTCACGGTTGGGTGTTTGTTTTTAGTTGTTTCGAAAACAGTTTCCTTTATCTGGCATCCTTCCGTGGGGGTTACCCCATAGTTAAAAACGTGACTTATTTATTCCCGGTTACTCTGGCAATCCAGCCGTGGGGGCTACCCCGTGTTAGTTATCTGGCATTTCGGCCGTGGGGGCTACCCCATGTATCTACTAGACTCGTTACCATATCGACTGCTGACTGTAGTCATGTTTATGTGCCCTGAAACTGTCAATATCTATCATCATTGACGTGCCCCAGATCCATTAGTTCACGCCCGTCCTCTGCGGCACGGTGTGAGGTTTGTCAGACCTAAATAGCGCTATCTAACTAATGACCCGCTCGCCATTGGCCCGGCGATTAAGTCGATATAAAAAGGAGGGACTTCGTGATAGAGTTTTGGTCTAGTACGAGTTATCTGTCCGTGAGGACGAGGAATTACATTCCTGAACCATTGCTGTCCTACCCAAGGAGGACGAGGAATCTACGTTCCTTAACCCCATTCCCAACCCAGGGAATCCCATGCTTTGTAGAGGGTGTGAACTCACCTTAGTTTGCTCGGCAGATACACAGAAAGTCAAGTCTAGATGCTAGTGGTCAATCACGCCCTAACATAGTTGTACCATACAAGTCAGGTTCGTATCCAAGTAGTGCACGTATGTTTCTACACGTATGCTAGCACATTGCATGCAAGTTTCATTCATGGCAGCCCAAATAACATTCATACACCACAGAACGTATAAGGTCCATGCATTAAGCCCAAAAGTCCGGCCCAATTACCTAAGCCCGTAATGGGGTGCAAGTCCAAACAGTGTGCACATGCACATGGTCTCGGGTCGAGACTGTGCGGTCTCTAGTCGAGACTGTGCGGTCTCTAGTTATAGCTTACAAGTCTCGAGTCGCAACTGATGAGGTCTCGGGTTATGCATATGTTGGTCTCGAGTCGCAACCGGAATCGCAAGGATGGTCTCGAGTCATGAGGTTTATGTGCTGATCAAGTGTGGTCTCGAGTCAAGACTATGGGTTCTCGACTCGCAACCCGAGTCGAAAACTGCAGTCTCGAGTTATCATGCTCCCGGTCTCGAGTCGAGACTGAAGTTCTCGGCTGAACATCTGCTGATTTCTGCCCTTGTACTTAGCCAATGAGGTTTTGATTTCATGCAACAATTGTGTACTATCCACTAAACATGTTTTCTTGTCTAGCTATTAACCAAAATGGATCAAACAATCAGATTTCAAATATTCATAACACATTCATCTCATATTCAACAAGTTCTTCATATATTCAAGTCATGTTCATGTTGATCATCAAACTTGTTCATCATATTTTAGGGTTTTTAGCATTAGTCATAGTCATAACATGAACAACCATCAAAACACTAGAACATACTCATCTAATGGTTTCAAATCATCACATAACACCTCAAACTCGGCTCTATGCTAATCCGATTATATGGCATTATCTAGCACACATATGCAAGCCTACTTTCATGAACATTAACAACTAATAGTTTAAACCACATTCAAACACAAGATATCATTAACCTATCATGCAATATGTCCGAAATCAAGACATGTTAACCGATTATCCTCATCATACACATCAAGAACATCATCATGCTATTTCATCAAGGCAAGTAGCATCATTAGTCACATAACCACCTAGTGGGCATCTAGAAATACTAACCGATTATGAAAGGCACCGAGATGGTAAAGAAGATGAATAAAATGAAGTGTCCGAGTGTTGATGATGAGCTTGACCAAGTCTCCTTGTGGTCACCGGTTTGATCCGAGTAGAAGGAGAAGGATGTTGAGACTTAGGGTTTAAGGTTTTCTAGAGAGGGAGAGTGTGTAGGAGGAGGTGTGTGGGAGTGAGTGTGTTGTCCAAAGAAATGGCAAACATGGCTATCCACCAAGTTTATATATCCGTTCCAAGTAGTGCACCCTAATGGGCTTTCGGTTGGGTTAAATGAGGTGTATGGCCCATCCGGCCCATTGTTTCATTGCTCACTCGAGACTGCATGGTCTCGAGTTGGGTCCTTGTGTCTCGGGTCATAATAATACACACATACATACAATCACTACACATAACATAACACATAATCGCATAGAATGTTCACTTATATCATTAAACCAACAAGTTAACTAATCACATAACGTTCAAGCAAGTAACATCGAGATATAACGAAAGGTTCTAGATTTTGAGTTGTCACATCATCCCCAAGTTGAAAGAAATTTCATCCCGAAATTTGGTAGGCACTCACTGAGGAAGCTAGTTAAGTTGTATGGTTTTCCCGGTTCTCCTGGGGTGTCACATCCACCCCCCGTTGATCTGGAATTTCGTCCTGAAATTCCGTAGCTTCAGCCTCAGTAGTGGGTGTACTGTTTGCGAACAGTTGGGGATACTTTTGTTTCATCCGATCTTCGCGTTCCCAGGTGAACTCTGGGCCGCCACGTGAGTTCCAACGAACTCGAACGAGGGGTATTCTAGTGCTCTTGAGGACCTTAACATCCCGGTCCGTGATTTCGACTGGTTCCTCGACGAATCATAACTGCTCGTCGATAGTGAGTTCCTTCAGAGGAACTATGTGGGTCTCATCTGACAGACACTTCTTCAGATTCGACACGTGGAAAACGTTGTGAACTGCACCGAGCTCTGCTGGTAAGTTCAGTCTGTAGGCCACCCTGCCTATTTTCTCGATGATTTCGAAAGGTCCAATGTATCGTGGGTTAAGTTTGCCTCGTTTACCAAAACGAACCACACCCTTCCAGGGTGAAACTTTGAGTAGTACCCGCTCCCCAACCTGGAGCTCTAGTGGTTTCCTGCCCTTATCGGCGTAGACTTTCTGACGGTCACGGGCTGCCGCCATGCGTTTTCGTATTTGAGCAATCTGTTCGGTTGTGTCTACCACATGTTCTGGGCCAGTGATCTGACTATCTCCCACCTCTGCCCAACAAAGAGGTGACCGGCATTTACGTCCATACAATGCCTCGAACGGAGCAGCTTTAATGCTGGTGTGGTAGCTGTTATTGTACGAGAATTCCACAAGTGGCAGATGCTTTTCCCAGCGGTTGCCAAAGTCGATTACACATGCACGAAGCATGTCTTCTAATGTTTGAATAGTGCGCTCGGACTGCCCGTCCGTTTGAGGGTGATACGCTGTGCTCATGTCTAATCGTGAGCCAAAGGATTTGTGCATTGCTTGCCACAGCTCTGAAGTAAAACGTGCATCTCGATCTGAGATAATAGAGGTGGGCACCCCGTGCCTCGAAACAACTTCCTTGAGGTATATTTCTGCAAGAGTGGAGAATTTATCCGTCTCCTTGATAGCCAAGAAGTGTGCGGACTTTGTGAGTCGATCCACGATTACCCAAATAGTATCGTTCCCGCGCTGGGATCTAGGCAGGCCAGTGACAAAATCCATGGAAATTTGCTCCCATTTCCATTGTGGTATTTCTGGTTGTTGGAGTAGGCCTGAGGGTTTCTGGTATTCAGACTTGACTCTCGCACAAGTCAAACACTTGCTGACGTAGGTCGCTATGTGGGCCTTCATGCTAGGCCACCAGTACGTGGTTTTGATATCGTGGTACATTTTATCCGAACCAGGGTGTACCGAGTAGCGAGACTTGTGTGCTTCATCCATCACAAGCTCCCGTAGGTTGCCGTAGAGTGGGACCCAAACGCGTCCCGTTACGTAGTAAGCACCGTCTTCCTTTTGTTCTAATCGTTATCTTGAGCCACGTAGGGCTTCAGCCCTGACGTTTTCTGGTTTCAGTGCTTCTATCTGAGCAGCTCGTATCTGGGAGGGAAGACTAGAATGGATCGTGAGTTGCAAAGCTCGCACGCGCTTAGGCGCGGTGTCCTTTCGACTGAAGGCGTCAGCCACAACATTGGCCTTACCCGAGTGGTACCTGATTGAGCACTCGTAATCGTTCAGTAGTTCGACCCATCTTCGTTGTCGCATATTCAGTTCCTTCTGCTTGAAGATATGCTCGAGGCTCCTGTGGTCGGTGTAGATGGCGCACTTGGTACCGTACAAGTAGTGTCGCCATAACTTAAGTGCAAAAATAACAGCTCCCAGCTCTAAGTCGTGCGTAGTGTAGTTCTTTTCATGAACTTTAAGCTGGCATGAGGCGTAGGCTATAACCTTATCTCGTTGCATCAATACACAACCAAGGCCTTGAATTGACGCATCGCAGTAGACCACGAAGTCATCTGTGCCCTCCGGCAAGGAAAGGATAGGTGCACTACAAAGTCGATCCTTTAAGTGCTGAAATGCTAACTCCTGCGCATTTCCCCAGCGATAAACAACGCCTTTCTGTGTTAGCGAGGTGAGAGGCTGTGCGATCTTAGAAAAATCCTTAATGAACCTCCTGTAGTAACCTGCCAATCCCAAGAATTGGCGAATTTCCTTTGGTGTACGAGGTGCAGGCCAGTTCTTAATAGAGTCTACCTTGGATGGATCGACGTGAATCCCATCCTTGTTTACCATGTGGCCTAAGAAATGGACTTCTCGAAGCCAGAAGTCGCATTTCGAGAACTTTGCATAAAGCTGTTCTGTTCGAAGGAGTTCCAGGACAAGCCATAGATGTTGCTAGTGTTCCTCCTGACTCTTAGAATAGATTAGGATGTCGTCGATGAAGACTATAACGAACTTGTCCAGGTAAGGCTTGCACACTCGATTCATCAAGTCCATGAAAACCGCAGGTGCGTTTGTCAGCCCAAAAGGCATGACCAAAAACTCATAGTGCCCATAGCGAGTTCTGAAAGCTGTTTTGGAGACGTCCTCTTCTCGGACTCTCAACTGGTGATAACCCGATCTCAAATCGATCTTCGAATAGTAGCTCGACCCTTGCAGCTGGTCGAATAAGTCGTCAATACGTGGTAGAGGATAACGATTCTTCACCGTCACCTTGTTGAGTTCCCGGTAGTCGATGCACATTCTGAAGGTACCGTCTTTCTTTTTCACAAAAAGTACTGGAGCTCCCCAGGGCGATGAGCTAGGACGAATAAAACCCTTATCCAAGAGTTCTTGTAGTTGCGTAGAGAGTTCTTCCAACTCTGATGGAGCTAAACGATAAGGTGCGCGAGCTATGGGCGCAGCTCCAGGAGCTAGTTCAATCTGAAACTCGACTTGGCGATGAGGCGGAAGACCAGGTAATTCCTCAGGAAATACCTCCGGATAGTCACGTACAATTGGGAAATCTTCTATTTTCCTCTCTTTCTCCGAGGTGTCAGTAACAAGAGCCAAAATGGCAGTGTGGCCCTTTCGCAAGCACTTTTGGGCCTTAAGGAGAGAGATAACGTTCTCAACGGCACTCCTCTTGTCGCCACGAATCATGAGGGGTTCACTACCGGAGCCTGGAATACGGACAACCTTCTCGTTGCAAAGAATCTCAGCTCGGTGTTGGGATAACCAATCCATTCCAATGACAACGTCGAAACTACCCAAGACGATAGGAATAAGGTCGATAGAGAAGGTCTGGTCAGCAAGAATAAGTTTACAACCCTTGACTATGTGTGTGGCCTCTAAACTCTTACCGTTTGCTAGCTCTACAGTGTGCTTG
The DNA here is from genome assembly GCA_030545235.1 of Helianthus tuberosus. Taxonomy (NCBI): domain Eukaryota; kingdom Viridiplantae; phylum Streptophyta; class Magnoliopsida; order Asterales; family Asteraceae; genus Helianthus; species Helianthus tuberosus. The sequence continues at coordinate 74,594,977 of CM060385.1, read as the reverse complement.
TTGTTCAAGGGTGTTGGAATACGCTTAAGCATTCGACTAACTTCTAGTGACATGTAGCTAGTATCAGCACCCGAATCAAATAAAACTGAAACATAAAAGTCGTCGAGAAGGAACTTACCCGCCACAACATTGGGGTCATTCCTTGCTTCACCTTGGCCAATCACGAACGCCCGCCCCCTGGCTCCATTGTTGTTGTTGTTCCCATTCTTACCATTCCCCTGATTGTTGTTATTGTTGTTGTTGTTGTTCTGGTTCCTGTTTAGTTGGGGACAATCTCTCTTGAAGTGGCCCTCAGCTCCACACTGAAAGCACCCTTTGTTATCACCCTGCTGCGGCTGCTGGCGCTGGTTCTGTTGAGCTTGCTGACGATTCTGATTGGCGGGGTATAAGCTCCTGCAATCCTTTGCAGCGTGACCAGGCTTGTTGCACCGATGACAGTTGCCCCTGGTGCATGGCCCGCTGTGGTGCAGGCTGCAGCGATTGCATTTGGGGTGATTCCCTTTGTACCCACCATGACTTTGACCACCAGATGATTGCTGACTAGGACTCTTGTAGTCATCAGTCTTTCTCTGCTGAGACTGGGACTGAACAGAAGTCGACCCCTTACTTGAAGTTCCATCCCATTTCCGTTTGTTGTCGCTAGAGGTACCAGAAGTAGTTGCAGCACCTATGCGCTTTGGTAACTTGTTCTGCTCCACCGCCTGATCAGTGAGACGGTGAGCCAACTGAACAACTTGCTGGATGGTGGCGAGGTTCGCTGAAGTCACATGACTTTGGATTTCTGGCACCAAGCCCTTGAGAAAGAGTTCAATACGCTTAAATGGAGGGTCCACCATAGTAGGACACAGTATTGCCAGTTCATTCGATCTCTTCACATAAGCTTCGATCTCTGACCCCGTCATCTTGAGGTTGAAAAACTCCACTTCCAGTTTGTGAATCTCATCACGACTGCAGTATTCTTCCTTGATCATTTCCTTAAAATTCTCCCATGGGGTGGCGTTGGCAGCAACCAACCCCAGCATTTGGACCTGAGCGTTCCACCACGTGAGGGCTAAACCCTCGAGAGTACCGGTAGCATACTTCACCCTGCGCGCCTCAGGGCATTCACACATTTCGAAGACAGATTCTAGTTTCTCAAACCAGTGGAGGAGGCCTACAGCTCCTTCGGTGCCGCTAAAAGTAGTTGGTCGGCAGTCCATGAAAGTCTTAAAAGTGCACACGGGTGGCTGAGCATGCTGACCTATCGTGGGTGAAAGAAAAGACAGAGTTTAACACAAAGGTTGGTTCACGAGAGTAGGATTCTAAAGATCCTGGAATGAGTTCGGACTGCAGGATATACCTCCTGCGTGTGCAGCTGCAAGTGCTGCGGCAACTCGTTCGTTAATCAGAGCCGTCAACTGGGCTTGTGTCATGTTAACGCGTCCAGACATGATCTTCATATCAAGAGTAACACGAGTGAGAGAGGTTCGCGAAAGTACGATGATAGGATAGAGTAGGCACGCACGTGTTCAATCAACAGTTGTCATACTAACCAAGCATACCATGAGCAATGTACTATGTAACTATCAAGTAGGCAATACATATAGATCATATCACCTAGAATGTCGAGCCTTGCATGTGGAGTGAAGCGTCGTTGTGGATCGTAGAGCACTGTACAGGTTATAGTCTGATTTTAATAAAACCTTTTCCTTTATTAAAACCAAGTTCTCTATAACCAATGGCTCTGATACCAATCTGTCACACCCCCAAAATCCACCTGCGGAGTACTACCGCTTGGAGGAGCGACTGACCAGGATCCAGCCACCAATCATATTGAACATGCATATAAGTAGTTATAAAATCCAACCAATACAATTGGTGTTCAAACAAAACATAGTTTAAGTCGCAAGCGGAAGCATAACGTTTAAAATCAAAACATAAGTTTAATTGTTTCAAAGTTTAACATGGCACACAGCTGTCCATGTCCCACAACGACTCTCTTCCATGCAAGCTCCAGCTAAGCACCTATTGACCTGCAAAGCATGTAGTAACGAGTCAACAACGGGTTGAGTGAGTTCACGGTTGGGTGTTTGTTTTTAGTTGTTTCGAAAACAGTTTCCTTTATCTGGCATCCTGTCGTGGGGGTTACCCCATAGTTAAAAACGTGACTTATTTATTCCCGGTTACTCTGGCAATCCAGCCGTGGGGGCTACCCCGTGTTAGTTATCTGGCATTTCGGCCGTGGGGGCTACCCCATGTATCTACTAGACTCGTTACCATATCGACTGCTGACTGTAGTCATGTTTATGTGCCCTGAAACTCTCAATGTCTATCATCATTGGCGTGCCCCAGATCCATTAGTTCACGCCCGTCCTCTGCGGCACGGTGTGAGGTTTGTCAGACCTAAATAGCGCTATCTAACTAATGACCCGCTCGCCATTGGCCCGGCGATTAAGTCGATATAAAAAGGAGGGACTTCGTGATAGAGTTTTGGTCTAGTACGAGTTATCTGTCCGTGAGGACGAGGAATTACATTCCTGAACCATTGCTGTCCTACCCAAGGAGGACGAGGAATCTACGTTCCTTAACCCCATTCCCAACCCAGGGAATCCCATGCTTTGTAGAGGGTGTGAACTCACCTTAGTTTGCTCGGCAGATACACAGAAAGTCAAGTCTAGATGCTAGTGGTCAATCACGCCCTAACATAGTTGTACCATACAAGTCAGGTTCGTATCCAAGTAGTGCACGTATGTTTCTACACGTATGCTAGCACATTGCATGCAAGTTTCATTCATGGCAGCCCAAATAACATTCATACACCACAGAACGTATAAGGTCCATGCATTAAGCCCAAAAGTCCGGCCCAATTACCTAAGCCCGTAATGGGGTGCAAGTCCAAACAGTGTGCACATGCACATGGTCTCGGGTCGAGACTGTGCGGTCTCTAGTCGAGACTGTGCGGTCTCTAGTTATAGCTTACAAGTCTCGAGTCGCAACTGATGAGGTCTCGGGTTATGCATATGTTGGTCTCGAGTCGCAACCGGAATCGCAAGGATGGTCTCAAGTCATGAGGTTTATGTGCTGATCAAGTGTGGTCTCGAGTCGAGACTATTGGTTCTCGACTCGTAACCCGAGTCGAAAACTGCAGTCTCGAGTTATCATGCTCCCGGTCTCGAGTCGAGACTGAAGTTCTCGGCTGAACATCTGCTGATTTCTGCCCTTGTACTTAGCCAATGAGGTTTTGATTTCATGCAACAATTGTGTACTATCCACTAAACATGTTTTCTTGTCTAGCTATTAACCAAAATGGATCAAACAATCAGATTTCAAATATTCATAACACATTCATCTCATATTCAACAAGTTCTTCATATATTCAAGTCATGTTCATGTTGATCATCAAACTTGTTCATCATATTTTAGGGTTTTTAGCATTAGTCATAGTCATAACATGAACAACCATCAAAACACTAGAACATACTCATCTAATGGTTTCAAATCATCACATAACACCTCAAACTCGGCTCTATGCTAATCCGATTATATGGCATTATCTAGCACACATATGCAAGCCTACTTTCATGAACATTAACAACTAATAGTTTAAACCACATTCAAACACAAGATATCATTAACCTATCATGGAATATGTCCGAAATCAAGACATGTTAACCGATTATCCTCATCATACACATCAAGAACATCATCATGCTATTTCATCAAGGCAACTAGCATCATTAGTCACATAACCACCTAGTGGGCATCTAGAAATACTAACCGATTGTGAAAGGCACCGAGATGGTAAAGAAGATGAATAAAATGAAGTGTCCGAGTGTTGATGATGAGCTTGACCAAGTCTCCTTGTGGTCACCGGTTTGATCCGAGAAGAAGGAGAAGGATGTTGAGACTTAGGGTTTAAGGTTTTCTAGAGAGGGAGAGTGTGTAGGAGGAGGTGTGTGGGAGTGAGTGTGTTGTCCAAAGAAATGGCAAACATGGCTATCCACCAAGTTTATATATCCATTCCAAGTAGTGCACCCTAATGGGCTTTCGGTTGGGTTAAATGAGGTGTATGGCCCATCCGGCCCATTGTTTCATTGCTCACTCGAGACCGCATGGTCTCGAGTTGAGTCCTTGTGTCTCGGGTCATAATAATACACACATACATACAAGCACTACACATAACATAACATAACACATAATCGCATAGAATGTTCACTTATATCATTAAACCAACAAGTTAACTAATCACATAACGTTCAAGCAAGTAACATCGAGATATAACGAAAGGTTCTAGATTTCGAGTTGTCACAGTCGTGCCCAGCGGACACGGTGGCGTGGTCAACTAATGCAGACAAACTGCAATTAATGAAGAAAGAGAAAGTGGATGGACATGGGGCCGTGCCCAGCGGGCACGGGGCCATGTCCGCGCTTCTATGCAGGCTATAAATAGAGGTGCTTGGTTAACTTCAAAAGCATCCCTTGGCAAACCACCTTTCTCACACTTCACCCACACTCCACCACCATCACAACCCACATCCACCACCATCATCCATCATCCATCATACATCTTAGAGTGTGTGTAGTAGTCTCGGGATCCAAGATTGATAGTAAGAGTTTCTTGACAATCAAAGGCCATGTTTGCCTAAGTCTCTTACATCACTTGGTGAAGACAAGCATTTAGTGTAATACTTTTTATTTTTAATCTTTTCGCACTTTTTATTTGGTTTTGTATTAATGACTTTAATAACTAGTTTCTTATGTTGAAGGTGAAACTTCCTTGTCATTTGTCCGTGGTGTCTTGGCATTATTTTACTGTCTATATAAAATAAAAGATTTACACCATTCATATCTCTACGGTCTATATAAAGATATTTTGGCTACCAGGTTGGGGGTTAAGGGAATGGTTTGGTAAGGTTCTTGCCTTGTTCAGTGTATAGATCCAGCAAGGACCTGGGTCAAGCTTACTAGGACCTCCTTCAATACCCACTGGTATTGGATGGCAGGGGTGCGAATGGCTTGATCCCCTCATATGTAAACTACTATTAATACATTAACCCGGCTACTTGGGATTGTATCCCTGCTGACTCAAACCACTTAGCCGAGGGTAACGTCACCTTCAAAAGAGGGGCCTACCACATTACGCATTAATAACTTAATTAAATATCTTTCAATAATCCAACCCTTTAGGATTGTATCCTTGCTGACTCAAATTACTGGGTTGAGGGTAACGTCACCTTCAAAAAAAGGGGCCTACTACTATAACTAAGATAAACTCTTAAAAAGTGCAAAAGTGCGGAAATAATCAAAGGTTACACTAAAGGCGAGTCGGATCCAAGTGATTCATCTTGTCTATCTGTTCTTATTTTATTTTGTTTTTCAGCATTTTTAGTTTTTATTTTCATGTTTAAAACCCTTTTCTAAATTTTGATTTGATTATACGTTGAGGATAAACCGGTATTAAAAGCTCTTGTGTCCTTGGACGACCTCGGTATCTTACCAACGCTATACTATGCTCACGATGGGTGCATTTGCCCATATGTGTGTTTAGTGTTAGTAAAATATCGTGTTTTATAAATTTAAAACTTGACTAAAGTGTTAAAAAGGGCTTAAAATATACATAAAAACTATATAACGCTACACGCACATCAAGTTTTTGGCGCCATTGCCGAGGACACAAGGATTTTAAGAAAATTAGGAATCAACGGCCTAATCTTTTTTCTTATTTTTCTGTTTCTTTTAGGATTTTTCTAGAATTTTTAGTTTCTGCAGAGCTCAGCACGGGTCGTACCCGCTGAACACGCCCCGTGTCCAATCTTTGGTACTGGCAATCCTGTTTTATGTCAGACAGTAGCTGAACACAGGGCCGTGCCCACTGAACACGCCCCGTGCCCAAGCTTCAGATACTGAAAACAAAGCCGTAAGATCCCGACGGCTGGTAATTTCTGACGCAATCATGAGTGATACTGATAAGTTTTACTTTCACTCCTCTTATGGTATGTGGTGTCAAATATGTGGTGGAACTCATGAAGATTTAAAATGTTATTTTTTAAATTATACTCCCCACTATATAGACCCATTGTTTTCCTGTAGCCTTAGGATGGGTAAAAGTAAAAATAATCCCTATCTCTCCCTCGAGTGCTCTCAATCATCCCTTCTAGATGAAATGCTTCTTGAAGAATTCTTTCAGCTATAAGAACTAATTCTTCGATGGATAAAAGAACTTGAGGTGGATATAATTAATTCATCTCAAGATGACGATCAAGAAGAATTAGTGAGACCGCATTCGAATTATAACAACATCGTTGCTCCCGAAACTACCTCTAACTCTTGCGAAGACTTGAGCGATAGCCATCCCTGTGTCGATTGTGCCGTGAAGGACTCCCCATCGACTTCCGTCGATGCATACATAGACCTGAGCGATTCGACATCCACCTTCTTTAACGAGAGCCCGGATAAGGGTTGGACTTGTCCACCTACATTTAGCATAGGAATCACCCTTTCCGATAACCTCTTGCGTTCTCGTCTAAAACTAGGGCAACTAAGGTATCTCAGGCACTTCAGTGTTTTTCCGTCCAGTAAGGAACCGCCCGATCCGGATAAAATCCTTAAAAATAGACAAAACTTCATAAACAGCTTCTAGGCACGGGGCCGTGTCCAGGTCAGCACGTCCCCGTGTCCACCAAAAGATTATCGTCTGACTTTCGGTCAGAATGCGAACAAAAAGTGTCAGAATCTCGTCTGCACATGGGGCCGTGTCCAGCCGACACGGGGCCGTGTCCAGCGTGCTGTCATTTTCTATAAATGCAGCAAATATTCCTACACATTTGGACCATTCCAAAGACAGAGATTTGATGGGATCTTCACACATACCATACTAGGTATATTCTAAAGAAGGTTCTCAACAACCATCTTGTCTTTTCTACTTTTGTCCATTGCCTTCTTCTTCATTTTTCCCTCAACACCTCCATTAGAGCTTGAAATCACCATGGTTTCAAGCTTTATTGTGATATTTGTTAGATTTTTATTCAAGGAATCTTGTTAAAATAAGTTTTACAACACTGTTTTAAGTTATTTCTACTTAAAAATGCCTCAAAAGTCAGAAAAATGATTTGAAGCTCCAAGATTCCTTGTTCCAAAAATCTGCAGAGAGGTGAACACGGGGCCGTGCTCATTGAGCACGGGGCCGTGTTTGAGGTACTGTTTCATTAAGATGAACCCTTTTTGGTTTATTTTCGTAGAATGTCAAGCCAAAACAGTGGAACCTCTTCAGCACATTCCAGAAACAGTCGAAGGGAACGGAGGCCTTCAATCGAAGCAACTCTTGTACGCTATGTAATGGCACTGCGAGAAGCTCTCAATGAAATGACATCCGTAGAAGAGGTCCTGATCGACCGTATAAATTATCTGACGGTGGGGCTAGAAAATAGTTTCAAAGAAATCAACCTCTTGCACCAAAGGTTGAACATTCTTGTGACACCTCCCATGGAATCAATCCTTCCCCAAGAAGATTGGAACTTAGCACTTGGAGTCAATAACCCCACCGGGTGGGATGACATCCCCGCGGAACATCCTCTTGGAAATTTGCAAGAAGTTCCGGTGGAAGTTACATCCCCTCAAAACGATGATGCCAATGAGCCCGCCTTTCTTCTCCCTAGGGAGATAGAAGAATGGCTCAACGACGTGGGAGGGACCATACCCGAAAGAGAAGTTCTTCAAGCCTCATTCAACCGAAAAAAAATTATCTTTGTTGGAAATTTTGCTCTTAAAATAAACTATAGGCTAGGACTTCTTTGCGGTTTTAGATTTCTTGTGTTTCTTGACCTACTTATCTAAGTTTTAGTTTATGCTTTTATTATTAGGAACTTATTGTAATCTTCTCTTTAATGAATGAGGGTTTTCAAAATTATTTGGTGTTTGGATGATGTTGTAGTGGGTAAAACACACTCGGGATGGTGAAGGATACTAAGGGAAGCTTGAACCAACACCCCATGCACAAAAACAGAGCCTCCCGACATTTTTTTCTTCATTACAGCAAGTTCAGCACGGGCCGTGCTCAGCCAACACGCCCCGTGCTCAATGGTCTGCAGAAAAACGCCCAGTTCAGGTACCTGGACACGGGGCGTGTTCACTGAACACACCCCCGTGCCCAGCCTTCTGTTACTTTCTGTTACTGGCAATCTGAACACGGGGCCGTGCCCGGTCACCACGGGCCCATGTCCAGATGTCCAGTAATATAAATTTTTGTTTTTAACACACCTTTTGCACATTCAATCAAGCTAAAAACTTATTTTTGGGACACATTGAGGACAATGTGTAATTTAAGTGTGGGGGGGATGCTAAAACCTTGAATTTTGCAAGTCCTAACTACAAGCCTTACACAAAACTCTATTGGAACCGCTAATCACCCCAATTTTTTTTCAAAAACTTTACATTTTTTTTACTTGTCTTGGCTTAATTTGGGAATATCAAGTTCTAAAAAAGGTTATATTTTTACGAATTTACAACCGATAGCGTCGTGATAAAAAGAACCAACATAAGAAAATTATGAAAAGGCATGACAAATCTAGTTAAAATTTGATTATATATACTTGATCACATTAAAAACTCATTCCCACAAAAAAGTGAGTTTTGAGCCTTTAATTGAGCATATAAATACACATCTTTAAACTAAATGCTCATCTTTCATTTCTTGTATGAATAGCCGCTTGGTTTCTTACGACTCTAGAACTTGCCATAACAATGCATTCCCGGTCCTTATTAACTTAAACCCAAGTAAGTAAATGATGGAGGCATTAGGACTAACCCCTTTTTTCTTTCAACACCATTATTTTTCTTTTTTTTTTACCACCTACCCAAAATCCCCCTAGTTAACCCCTTTGAGCCTAAACCTTTTCATTTCTAAACCCACAAAACAAACACCCTTTACCCACCAAAAACCTTTTTTCATTTTAAACCCTTTGTTTTAGTAAACAGCTCGGTCTTCATGTGACATTCCTTATAAAAAAAATGATGAAGTCTAGCCACTAACCAACTTTGTTTGAAAAATGCTTCGTTTGAATAAAAAAAAAGTCACAAAAACAAAAAGTTTTACGAAAACCGACGCTTTTTACGCCTTTCGCCCTTTTTTACTAACCACTAACCCAAAACCACCTACCTTTAACCCAAGCCTAACCATTCCCCAAGACCTCTTGATATTTACAAAGGTGTATAGTTAAAAAGGAGGAGGATTGATTGCTTGGCAAGCATATGGTAGGAGTAAGTTCCATGCCGGTCTCGAGTGTTTCACAAAAATACATCTTCGGCCGAGTGTTGAGTTATCTCCCGTGAGGTATGTGAACTTGTATATAAATGGAATTTTAAAGAGGCATGTTATGCCTAAATAAGTAATTTATCTTATGAAACGTTCTAAATAAATCATAATGAATAGGATTGTAAATAACATAAAAATAAAACCTAATAAAGATCTTGGAATCCCGACACTCAAGATAAGCCCAAAACTTCTCTTCTACCCATTCCATTTGGGCGTGTAAGCCACATTAAAAAGAGTTTTGCTTGAGGACAAGCAAAGATTCAAGTGTGGGGGTATTTGATGTGTGTAAAATGCAACATATAAATTACATCAAATAAGGCATAAAACTAACCCTTTTTTAGTACTAATGTTGGAAAAAAGTGTTTTTTTGCCTTCCTTTTGTATTTTCAGGATTAAATGAGCGTAAATGAACAAAAGGAGCAAATATGCAGTAAAATCTAACATAATTACAAGAAAATGAATAAATGTGGCATGCCCGACCCCTCGACAGCATCTTCCCAAGCAAAAACAAGAGACCAGAAGGCTGAACACGCCCCGTGCCCAGTGGACACGGGGGCGTGCCCAAATGTCTGCAGAAAAGACAAAGTTGTAGAAACTTCTATTTCCCAACACGGGGGCGTGCCCAGCTCAACACGCCCATGGTCAACGCTAAGATTCGCAGAATCCAAGCAAATCTTGATAGTACAGATACGCTTCTGCACACGGGGCCGTGCCCAGCGGACACGGGGGCGTGGTGCGAATGGCTTGATCAGTGTATAGATCCTGCAAGGACCTGGGTCAAGCTTACTAGGACCTCCTTCAATACCCACTGGTATTGGATGGCGGGGGTGCGAATGGCTTGATCCCCTCATATGTAAACTACTATTAATACATTAACCCGGCTACTTGGGATTGTATCCCTGCTGACTCAAACCACTTAGCCGAGGGTAACGTCAACTTCAAAAGAGGGGCCTACCACATTACTCATTAATAATTTAATTAATTATCTTTCAATAATCCAACCCTTTAGGATTGTATCCTTGCTGACTCAAACTACTGGGTTGAGGGTAACATCACCTTCAAAAGAGGGGCCTACTACTATAACTAAGATAATCTCTTAAAAAGTGCAAAAGTGCGGAAATAATCAAAGGTTACACTAAAGGCGAGCCGGATCCAAGTGATTCATCTTGTCTATTTGTTTTTATTTTATTTTATTTTTCAGCATTTTTAGTTTTTATTTTCATGTTTAAAACCCTTTTTCTAAATTTTGATTTGATTAGACGTTGAGGATAAACCGGTATTAAAAGCTCTTGTGTCCTTGGACGACCTCGGTATCTTACCAACGCTATACTACGCTCACGATGGGTGCACTTGCCCATATGTGTGTTTAGTGTTAGTAAAATATCGTGTTTTATAAATTTAAAACTTGACTAAAGTGTTAAAAAGGGCTTAAAATATACATAAAAACTATATAACGCTACACGCACATCACTTAGCAACCCTCGTCCACGACAGGTGCTGAGTCCAAACTATAGTACTATCGTTGCTAAGGTGTTAGGTAACAATCACTGTGTAAACATAACATACAAGCATTCATCAAGTAACACATATAACATGCGGTAGAGGTTAGCGTATAAAAGTGTTTGCGTTGTGTGTTCGATGTGATTTGATATAAGTAACATATGTAACACCCAAAAGTGCTTAAAGCAAAAAAAGGGATCGAGTATACTCACAGATCGAGTTTAACAAGTATACTCAGTCTTGGATTGAAGGGAGCGCTGGAGAGTTAGCCTGAACAGAACGAGTACATAAGCGATGATCGGTGCGTTAAACGATGTAAGTGAGACAAGTGACGAGTGGTCATCCGGTCGCATAAATGGTAACTTGCACAGTAATTTTAAGGGTAAGAGAGGTTTGAGGCAGGGTGACCCATTGTCCCCATATCTCTTTACTCTGGTTATGGAGGTTCTTTCACTGTTACTCAAGCATGCAGCCTATACTAGTAATGCTTTTAGATTCCATCTACATTGTAAAAAACAGAAGATTATAAATGTTTCTTTTGCAGATGATTTATTTTTATTTGCTAATGGAGATGCAGTTTCTGTTAAGATTTTGAGGGATACCCTCCAGATGTTTACGAGGGTCTCGGGTTTGGTTCCTAGTATGTTAAAGAGTACGGTATTTTTTTGGGAACGTCCCTCATTCCATCAAGCAGGAAATCCTAAGCATAATGCCATTTAAAGAGGGTACTCTTCTAGTCAGATATTTAGGAGTTCCTTTAATTTCCACAAAACTCTATTATAGGGATTGTAAGATTCTTGTGGAGATAATGGAAAAGAATGTAATAACCCGACTTTTCGGCTGCTCCTATTTTAACGTTATTTCATTCGTAAACGCTTGTACTATGAGATTTGGATTATTATCATGGGTTGACTGCATTTTAAACACATTTTATATCACTTATTTATCGTAGTTATCGCATTTAAACGCTTATTACTTAAACGCTTATCGCAACGCAAACTCGAAACGCGGATTTATTTATGTTATTTGTGTTATTTGTGTGTTTAGATATTGAATGTGTTATAGGTGCTTTATATTCGTTTAAAACGCTCAAGCGCTCACTTGCTCGACTCGATTTATCACACTGAACGCAACGCAACATGATACTTAATATCTCGCTAAAATACTTAGAGTACCTGAACTAACTAACGCAACAAAATGCACCAAACGAGCATCCTACGCGCGAAACGAGAGCTATTTACACAAAACAGGACACTTCTTACGAAGCCAGCAACTTCGTACGAAGGCACTGCCTTCGTACGAACGCAGCCAGCTTCGAACCAAACCTTCAGCTCTCCTCTATAAATACCAAGCTCACTTCTCCATTTCACCATTGCTGCCATTTTCGCTCCCAACCTGCTGACCTTCGATTCTCCAAGTAATATTTATAATTTTTACACGTTTCAAAACGTTTTCCACTACGATTTTACACGAGTTTAACTCCGATTTCATCAAAACTTCTCTATTTTCATCTAAACTTCATATTTTTAATCTAAACTCCTTTATTTTATGAAAACCTCCTTTCTTTTTACAAAAGCCTTCATCTTTTTTATCAAAACTTCTTATTTTGCTACAGACCTACACTTAACCGAGTGTATTGGGCCTAGCTTCGGCTTCCTAAGTTAGAAATCTGCAGATTTCACACTCACCAAGTGTTAATCCAAGTAAAAACCCTTTCCAACCCTTTATAAAACTCGATTTTTACACAAAACGGACCAAAACCAACACATATTTCGTTCACTGGATAGTGGGACGAAGTGGTGTCGAAACCGCCATGAAAAGAACTTGAAAATACATCCGATTCAGGTGAAAACACAGCTCTGAACGCCGAAAACAGCCACTTACGCGAAAAAGACTGGTTTGTACGAAGGCACCAGCTTCGTACAGCCCAGTCTACGTTCCCGCATGTGACTCAAACGCTCAAAGACCTCTCCGGCTATAAGTTTAACCAGTAGCTTAAGGCTGGAGGGATGAACACTCGATTTTCCCAAAGAAAGACGCGAAGCACTCTCGATTTTGGACAACGGAAGCAACACTTGTACGAAGCCTCCCTTCGTATGAAGCCTCCCTTCATACGAAGACAGTAACTTCGTACGAAGCCTCTGTTTCCCACCCGACACTCCGATTTCGACCGTTTTAGCACTTTGGAGGACTTACGCTTCTGTTCCCGTACGCAGGCTGATCTGGCGCTCCCTTCAATCCATTCCAGACCGTGTTTACTTGCTAGACACGCACTGTGAGTATACTTGAACCCTTTTTTTGCTTAACGCACTTTTGGGTTTTACATACGTTCTCTATCAAAACACAACGCACACAACGCTTAAACTTTTTTACAAACACTGACCGCCCTCGCTTGTTATATGTGACTAGTTAAAGGCTTGTTTGCTATGTTTACACAGTGATGACTTGCCCTACCACCCTTAGCAACGATAGTACTATAGTTTGGACTCAGCACCTGTTTATTCAAGTGTTGTAAGGTTTACTTACTTTACGTGTACACTTTGGTGAACACGTATCGCGCACACTCTACTCGCAGTCATATTGGTTAGCTTGTATCATTGTCGATAGCTTACTTGACTCAACCCTTTTCGTGTTACATGCTGGTTATGCGTAAACGCTTTACTACTATACTTATGCAAACTTGTTTACTCACCTTTACATTATTGTATTGACTTTATTTTAATGTATGCGATAGGTTGATGGATTTATCTGCTGGAAATGGTTTAGGATGTCTAGAAACCCGCCTAAACTATTTGCAAATTTTGAATGTTATGTTTTGTTGTTTGAGAAACTACTGAATTCCATTATGAATTTTGTTGAAATATTTGTTTGATAGTATGGGATATTGAATTTGTTAAATATTGTCACTAAATTAGTCATTATGGATTCTCTCAAGCAACCTATTCGGCATCATGCCACATCCCGATGATTCCGCCATCGGTTGGGGTGTGACAGGTTGGTATCAGAGCCATAACTTTAGGGAATTAGGTCAAGTCATGTAAACAGACCTAGTCTATAGTCTAAGTACCAAACAGACCACCTTCGTACGAACCCACTTGAGGCTTCGTACGAACCCACATGTTATATTCCTGAACAAACCCATATTTCACCTTCGTACGAACTCACTAGCTTCGTATGAAGGGAGCCTTTCCTAAGGCTTAAAACTCATTTTTGCCTTTCCTAAGTCTAACACAATACACACATTTGAAGAACTCGTACAACATCAACGAGTGAATGTGTCGAGAATAGGTGTGAAAACCAAGAACTCTCGATAAGATCACTCACTCCGCGTATTACACTCTCAGCAAGAGAATCTTCCGTTGAGTTAGAAGTGATATCCACATCTCAACGGGAATCTCCCTTTCTATCTCGTGGTGGTTTCAATCACAGTTAGGAGCGAAGTTGTTATGTTAGGGGTGAAACCCGCATCTTAATAACCCGTTCCACTCCCTAAATTGATTTTATAAGATCTCACCAAAGTCTCGACCGTTCCAATGGCTCGGGTCACATAGTAACTGGAAGGATGAATGCCGTTAGCCATATCATAGTGAGAGCATAGTCTATTAGGCCAAAGCGTGTGCTCGAACTTGTTGAGAATAGTTGAACCACTTTGGGTAGTCGATGTCTCAACACCCAAGACACTCCATTTATTTTTAAGCCTACAATCGTTGATTTTACGCTTTAACAAATTTATCGCGTCTATGTGTTTTAAGTTATGAATTTCACTGTTTACGCTTTTGTGGTTTCGATTTACCGCTTTTCGCTTTACAAAATCCGCACAACTCGCACAGCTCTCGCAATCTAAAACGCTAACTAATCGCGAACGAACTAAAAAGCATCATAAGCTAAACTCCTCGTTTATACTATGCTATGCCACGTGAATCTCACCCGTACTACACGCAATTTAAGAGAAGGTGAATACGTGCAAAATATGTGATTATGTGAATTATGTGCTCATACGTGCTTATGTGAATACGTGCAACTACGTGATTATGTGCTTACGTGGTTATGTGAATCTGTACTTATGTGAACAATATTAATAATAAAATATGTTGTATAAAACGCTAAACTCTTCAACAAAACCCAATATAATCGAATCTCATCCGATCTTTCCGCAGATGTCTTCTTTTGGATCTCACACTCGCCGAACTGTTCAGAGGAACAATGCTGGCAAACGCATTACCTCTCTCATGCCAAGGAAGTGGCCAAGGTGATCCCTCAGATAGTCAGCGAAATTCATGCTGTCAGCAGCACCTCATCGGTTGATTCCAAGAATGACTCGCCGAAAACTCCATTCAGCTTCAAGCAGTTCAAAGCCTGTGGTCCTATGAACTTTACTGGTGAAGATAGACCTAGTCAGATGTTTCAATGGTTTGACTCGATCGAAGTTACTTTCTGAAAAAGTGGATGTCCTGAGAATCTCCGCACTGTCAACGCCACTGGAGTATTCCAGTCAAGGGCACTTGACTGGTGGACCGTCGAGCGCAACAAGCCGGAAATAATGCAGCCTATGGTCTCGCATGGGAGGAGCTAAAAGAGCTCATGATGATGGAATTTTGTCCTCCCCACGAAGTCCAGAAGCTGGAAAACAAATTCTGGAACATCAAGCAAGTTGGAGGTGATAACGCTGGTTTCACCCCCCGATTCAAGCAGTTGAGCATCATCTGTCCAAGTCAAGTGGACACTCCTGAGAAATCTATCAAGAAGTATATCCGTGCTCTTCCTGACTGTGTCGCTGACTTTGTGCAAGCAACGAAACAAGCAACAATCGAGGAAACTTATCAACTCGTAGTCGAGATCAATGATAAGCGAGTCTTGGCTGGAGTTTTCAAGACCTCGACCAAGAGTCTCAACCAAGCTACTGCAACACCAAGCACCGATACCGCACCATCTCAAGCTCCCAAGTCTAACCGCCAAAGTCGCAAGCGAAAGAACTGCGCGGCAGCCGCAGCACCGCCCAACAACCAGTCTCGCGAAGTTGCTACTCCCAACGCACCGCTTGCTATGCGTGCGTATACTGGGAATCACCCACTATGCCCTACGTGCACCTACCATCACCTACCATCACCTAGTGGAGGCAAACTGTTGTTTCTGTGTAAACTGCAACATCTTTGGGCACTACACAGCCAACTGCCGCTCAGGCCCTCGTCAGCAAGCTCCTCAAGCTCTCGTAGCAGCTCAACCTCTCACTCCCCAAGTCAATCCAGCACTTCCAGCACTAGCTGTTCACGCACGTGCTTGCTACATGTGCGGTGACTCAAACCACTTCGCCAATGTCTGCCCGCAACGTGTGGTGAAACAAGAGCCGCAGCAGCAACCACCACCACAGCAGCAATAGCTGCAGCAACAGCAACAACAACAACAACCGCAAGTTGCACGAGGGAGAACCTTCAACATCAATCTCCGCCAGGCTCAGACTGACAATAATGTTGTCAATGGTACGTTCCTTGTCAACGGTATTTATGCTTCATGCTTATTTGAAATGGAGCTGATAACTGTTTTGTATCGTTTAAATTCGAAAACCTTCTAAAATGTGAACGCGCTAAACTCCCAAAGACCTTCGACGTAGAAGTTGCCACTGGAAGAACCGTTACCGTTAACTCCGTTCTATGTGATTGTACTCTTGAACTCAACAATCATGTTTTTCTGATCAATCTCATACCTATGCAACTAATTAGTTTTGACATCATAGTAGGCATGGATTTTCTTGGTGAGAATCGTGCCGAAGTTGTTTGTTTCGATAAGATGATTCATTTGTCCCTCCCAAACGGTGAGCAACTGCGTGTTTATGGCAATGTACTCTCGAAAGAATTGAAGCTTATGTCATGCATTCAAGCGAGCATGTATTTACGCAAGGAATACGTCACTTTCCTAGACCATATTGTGGAGACGAAGAACGAGAAGAAAACCGTGAAAGACGTTCCAATTGTATGCGATTTTCCTAAAGTTTTTCCCGACGATTTACCTGGTTTACCCCCTACTCGTGATATCGATTTTCGTATTGATTTAATCCCAGGTGCTACACCTGTTGCAAAAGCTCCCTATCGCCTTCACCATCTGAAATGCGCGAGCTATCTATCCAACTTCAAGAATTGCTTGATAAAGGCTTTATACGCCCTAGCACATCACCATGGGGCGCACCAGTTCTTTTTGTGAAAAAGAAGGATGGATCGTTCCGAATGTGCATCAATTATAGGAAACTCAACAAGCTTACTATCAAGAAATACTACCTGCTAGCCCAAATCGACGACTTATTTGATCAATTTCAAGGTGCTACGTGTTTCTCCAAGATCAATTTACGTTCTGGCTATCACCAGTTGCGTATACAAGAGTAAGACATTCCAAAAACCACTTTCATTACTCGTTATGGCCATTTTGAATTCGTGGTCATGCCTTTTGGTCTCACGAACGCACCCGCAGTCTTCATGGACTTGATGAACCGTGTATGCAAACCCTTTTTGGATCGATTTGTCATCGTGTTTATCGATGATATTCTTATCTACTCGATGTCGAAAGCTGAACATGCACAACATCTTCGCTTAGTTCTTGAACTTCTTCAAGGAAATCGCCTCTACGCCAAGTTCTCCAAGTGTGAATTTTGGCTCGAGGAGGTTCAATCCTCGGTGACATCGTTAACAGTCAAGGAATTCACATTGACCCCGTGAAGATTGAAGCTGTAATGAGTTGGATTACGCCAAAGACTCCATCCGAAATCCGTTCATTTCTCAGATTGATGGGTTATTACCGTCGATTCATCGCCGACTTTTCTAAAATCACCGTGCCTCTTACCGCCCTAACTCACAAGGATAAACCTTTTTATTTGGGACTTTGATCAAGGGGATGCCTTTCAAACTCTCCAACGTATGCTTTGCAAAGCTCCTGTTCTCGCACTTCCCGTTGGAGACGACGATTTCGTTGTTTATTGCGATGCCTCTAACCTAGGTCTTGGTTGCGTCCTTATGCAACGAGACAAGGTTATCGCATATGCGTCTCGACAACTCAAGGTCCACGAGAAGAACTACACTACCCACGACCACGACCACGACCTCGAGCTCGGTGAGTTGTTTTTGCGTTAAAGATATGGCGATACTACCTTTATGGTACCAAGTGTATGGTCTTCACCGACCATAAGAGCTTACAACATATTTTGAACCCGAAAGAGTTGAACATGCGCCAACGCAGATGGGTTGAACTTCTCAACGACTATGATTGCGAGATACGCAACCATCCTGGCAAGGCAAACGTTGTAGCCGACGCTCTCAGTCGACGAAGCTATGTGCATAGTATTCATAATGTTCAAGCCCAGAACGATCTCGAAGCCCTAATTCGCGATGCGCAGCATGCATGCTTCCTTGAGAATACCTTAAAAGAGGAAATTAAGTGTGGTGATGAAACTCAGTTAGTGAATAAGTCGAACGGTATCTTTCACTATCTCGACTGTATTTGGATTCCTAGTCGCAATAACCTCTGGGAGATATTGATGACTGAAGCTCACAAATCTCGATACTCCATTCACCCCGGTGCCGACAAAATGTTCCAGGACCTTCGTTCTAGGTATTGGTGGCCGGGCATGAAAAAGGATATCGCTCTGTATGTCTCGAAATGCCTAACTTGATCGAAGGTTAAGGCTGAACATCAACGACCCTCTAGTTTACTCGAACAACCCGAAATCCCGATGTGGAAATGGGAGAGTATCACCATGGACTTTATTACAAAACTCCCTCGCACACCTTCATATCACAATAGCATATGGGTTATCGTTGATCGTCTTATGAAATCTGCTCATTTCATTCCAATACGATAAGACTTTAAGGTTGAATGATTAGCACGAATCTATACCGACGAAGTCATTTGTCGACACGGGACACCTCGTGACATCATCTCTGACCGCGATGGTCGTTTTACCTCGCGTCTCTGGGAGACATTCCAGTCCGCTCTCGGTACGACTCTCAATCTCAGTACCGCATTCCATCCCCAGACCGACGGTCAGACTGAGCGCACGATCCGCACCCTCGAAGACATGCTTTGTTCGTGCGTTATAGATTTTGGTGGTAATCGGGATTCGCATTTGCCTTTTGTAGAATTTTCGCACAATAACAGTTATCATGCTAGTATACAAATGGCACCCTTTGAGGCATTATACGGTAGAAAATGTCGATCGCCTATTGTCTGGCACGAGATCAGAGACGCACAGATCACCGGTCCCGAGTTAATACAAGAAACGATAGACAAAATTCTCCAAATAAGAGACAACCTCCTCAAAGCTTGGAGTCGTCAAAAGAGTTAAGCCGATAAATGCCGCAAGCCCTAGAGTTTGAAGTTGGAGATCACGTCCTCTTAAAGGTTTCACCGTGGAAAGGAGTGATCCGATTCGGCAAGAAAGGGAAACTAGCGCCACGTTACGTGGGTCCCTTTAAGATTCTGGAAAGAATTGGTAAAGTGGCCTACCGACTCGAATTACCGGTTGAACTCAGCAACGTATACCCAACTTTCCACGTCTCGAACCTCAAGAAGTGTCTAGCTGAAGAAAATCTTCATGTACCTCTCGAAGATTTGCAAATAAACGAGACACTGCACTTTGGAAAAACTAGTAGAAATCATGGACCGAGAAACCAAGAAACTTCGACGCAGTCGCATTCCCATAGTCAACGTTAGATGGGAAGGCAAACACGACGCCGAGTTCACTTGGGAACTCAAAAGTGATATGAAAGCTAAATATCCGCAACTCTTTGTTACGTCTACTACTTAATTTCGGGACGAAATTCCCTAAAGTAGAGGAGACTGTAACAACCCGACTTTTCGGCTGTTCCTATTTTAATGTTATTTCATTCATAAACGCTTGTACTCTGAGATTTGGATTATTATCATGGGTTGACTGCATTTTAAACGCATTTTATATTGCTTATTTATCGCAGTTATCGCATTTAAACGCTTATTACTTAAACACTTATCGCAACGCAAACTCAACGCAAAATCGAAACGCAGATTTATTTATGTTATTTGTGTTATTTGTGTGTTTAGATATTGAATGTCTTATAGGTGCTTTATATTCGCGTAAAACGCTCACACGCTCACTCGCTCGACTCGATTTATCACACCAAAACAAAACGCAACACAATACTTAATATCTCGCTAAAATACTTAAAGTACCTGAACTAACTAACGCAACAAAACGCACCAAACGAGCATCCTACGCGCGAAACAAGAGATATTTACACAAAACATGCCACTTCTTACGAAGCCAGCAACTTCGTACGAAGGCAGCCAGCTTCGAACCAAACCTTCAGCTCTCCTCTATAAATACCAAGCTCACTTCTCCATTTCACCATCGCTGCCATTTTCGCTCCCAACCTGCTGAACTTCGATTCTCCAAGTAAGATTTACAATTTTTACACGTTTCACAATGTTTTCCACTACGTTTTTACACGAGTTTAACTCTGATTTCATCAAAACTTCTCTATTTTCATCTAAACTTCATCTTTTTCATCTAAACTCCTTTATTTTATGAAAACCTTCATTCTTTTTACCAAAACCTTCATCTTTTTCATCAAAACTTCTTATTTTGCTACGGACCTACACTTAACCGAGTGTATTGGGCCTAGCTTCGGCTTCCCAAGTTAGAAATCTACAAATTTCACACTTACCAAGTGTTAATCCAAGTAAAAACCCTTTCAAACCCTTTTTAAAACTCAATTTTACACAAAAACGAAGTGGTGTCGAAACCTCCATGAAAAGGACTTGAAAATACATACGATTCAGGCGAAAACACAGCTCCGAACGCCAAAACAGCCACTTACGTGAGCCAGACTGGTCTTTACGAAGCCAGGCTTCGTACGAAGGAACCAGTTTCGTACAGCCTAGTATACGTTCCTACATGTGACTCAAACGCTCAAAGACCTCTCTGGCTCTAAGTTTAATCAGTAGCTTAAGGCTGGAGGGATGAACACTCGATTTTCCCAAAGAAAGAAGCGAAGCACACTCGATTTTGGACAACGTAAGCAACACTTCTACGAAGCCTCTGTTTCCCACCTGACACTCAGATTTCGACCGTTTCAGCACTTTGGAGGACTTACGCTTCTGTTCCCGTACGCAGGCTGATCCGGCGCTCCCTTCAATCCATTCCAGGTCGTATTTACTTGCTAGACACACACTGTGAGTATAATCGAACCCTTTTTTCGCTTAACGCACTTTTGGGTGTTACATACGTTCTCTATCAAAACACAACGCACACAACACTTGAACTTTTTTTACAAACGCTGACCACCCTCGCATGTTATACGTGACTAGTTGAATGCTTGTTTGCTATGTTTACATAGTGATGACTTGCCCTACCACCTCTAGCAATGATAGAACTATAGTTTGGACTCAACACCTGTTTATTCCGGGGTTGTTAAGGTTTACTTACTTTACGTGTACACTTCGGTGAGCACGTATCGCGGACACTCTACTCACAGTCATGTTGGTTAGCTTGTATCATTGTCGATAGCTTACTTGACTCGCCCCTTTTCGTGTTACATGTTGGTTATGCATAAACGCTTTACTACTATACTTATGCAAACTTGTATACTCACCTTTACATTATTGTATTGACTTTATTTTAACGTATGTGACAGGTTGATGGATTTATCTACTGGAAATGGTTTAGGAAGTCTAGAAACCCGCCTAAACTATTTGCAAATTTTGAACATTATGTTTTGTTGTTTGAGAAACTACTGAATTCCATTATGACTTTTGTTGAAATATTTGTTTGATAGTATGAGATATTAAACTTGTTAAATATTGTCACAAAACTAGTCGTTATGGATTCTCTCGAGCAACCTATTCGCATCATGCCACATCCCGATGATTCCGCCATCGGTTGGGGTGTGACAAAGAAGATTGATTTATGGATGACAAAAACTCTATCATTTGCTGGTAGATTGCAGCTAATTAACTCGGTTCTCTTGGCCATGCACATTTACTGGGCAACGGTCTTTCTTTTGCCAGCTAAAATTGTAAGTGAGCTTGAAAAACGTATGAGAGCATTTTAATGGAATGGGTGTAAGCAAGGGGCTGTTAAGTCTAAGGTGGCATGGAAGATGGTTGCCCTGCCCAAGTATGAGGGAGGGTTGGGAGTTCGAAGCATCTCTGATGTAAATAAAGCTCTCATCACCTCTCATATATGGAGTATCCTGAATAACAGAAAATCTCTTTGGGTTCAATGGGTCCATAACTACAAGCTTAGAGATAGAAGCTTATGGGACATTCCCTATCGTGGTAGCATGACTTGGGGATGGAGAAAAATTCTTTGTATTCGCAGCCTTATCCGCCCTTACTTGTGGAAAACTATTGGAAGTGGTTCCCAACTAATGCTTGGAGTGATACTTGGTGTTCCCTTAGTCCTCTTCGAGATTTCATTAGTCCTAGAACCATTGCTAATGCAGGTTTCAACCTGCAGTCTTCTGTTGTAGATCTGGTTAGTCAGAATGGCCAATGGGGGTGGCCTCTAGCATGGTACGATCTCTTCCTAGTCCTTATTAACATAGAGGTTCCTAGTATAGTTGACAATATGAATGACCGGCTGGTTTGGAAAGATTTGGAGGGAAACTCACGTCCATTTAGATCTTGTGAGGTCTGGAATAACATTCGTCATAGAGAACTCATGGTTCCATGGGTGAACATGGTGTGGTTTAAACAGTGCATCCCTAGACATTTGTTCCACTTGTGGCTGGTTATTAGAAACAAACTAAAGACTCAAGATAGATTATCCATTTGGGAGGTGGGTAGTGCCACAAATTTATATCTCATGTGTTACCCTTTATGCAGTTATAACAGGGATTCGAGAGACCATCTTTTCTTTGAGTGTTATTATGGTTCTTAGGTGTGGAACAGGACAAATATTATGGCAAATATGGAAGATATAAATGGTAGCTGGAATGAGATTATGACTTGGATGGATCAGAATGCAAACATGAAGAAGCCAGAAAATGTCATTAGTAGATTGGTGGTCGCTGCTGCTACTTATTTTGTATGGCAAGAGAGAAATAGCAGGTTGTTCACTCGAAACCAGCGCAGTGCTTTGGTGGTGTCTCAGGAAATTATTAGTACGGTTCGCATGCGTCTTATGGCTTTCAAATTCAAGCGGAGGTTAGAGAATGGAAGACTGTTAGCTAAGTGGAAGATTCCTATAAGCAACTTGGAGATCGAGCCGGGCTAGGCGTTGTTTTTGTTTTTTATTTCTTTGTAGTATGTGTTTTGGCTGTGTTTGTTTGTGGAGTTGTTAGCTGGTTGTTACAGAGGCCGTTTTCCTAGTCTTGGTATGCCAAGTCTAATTGGTGTGTGATATTCCAGTCACACTTTTGTACTCATTTGTTTATATACAAAATTCACCGATTTAACCGTTTACCCAAAAAAAGTACACTATTGAATTGTGCTACTATTTTGTTTTAATTAATTCAATGATGGTTACATTTTTAACCCCTTTTCTCATCTCTCTCCCTTTATTTTTTATAAAACATCTTCTACTTTTATAAACTTATATTCTACCATGTATCCCTTCAACAACCCGAACAACCTGAAGAAAAGGCAAGCATGTCACACCCTGACCACGAAAATCAACAAATCGTGGCGGAAACGTCGGGGAGTGTTGTAACAGAATCATTGTTTCATAACACATGGATTGAGGTTTTGTTTTATTCAATTAAATGTATTACGTTACATTGAAATTAGAAACAAAACATGAACAAATAGACTTTCATTGTTATTAAGTCACTAAGGCCTCGTCCGTTCCTATGTGAGCATGCATCAATATCATCATCAAATATCACCAACTATGGTACCTGAAACACATGTGAAAATACGTCAGCATAAAATGCCGGCGAGTACATAGGATTTTATGAGAGTGTCAGATTCATGGCTCGTTTATGTTTTGAAAATATAACTTAAACACCTTTGTAAATTGATAATTAGAAAACCAAGTTTTGTAAAATGTTTGTAATGTAAATTGAAATAACTAAGTCAAAACAGATTTGTTTTATAAAACCTCGATACCATGAATCTTGACTCCAAAACATTTGTTCATAGAAACCCAAATTGTAAATCGTTTTTGAAATAAAACTCGAATGTTTTATATTGTTAGAAAAACCTTGTAATATAACTTTGTTTTGATCAACTTGCCCAAGTGATCTAGATAATGCAACGATATATAATGTATTAAAAGCACTTATATATAGGAAGTACCAGCGGCGTATCCACCATGCTTTTAACACATTACACCCGCCCCGTTACCTAATCACTTCCCTAACCCAACGGTTCAAACAATACCAAACGGTTCACATAATCAAACGGTTACAAACGGTTCATATAAATCAAACAGTTACAAACGGTTCACATAATCAAACAGTTACAAACGGTTCACATAATCAAACAGTTACTAACAATTCATATAAATCAAACAGTTACAAACGGTTCAAAATGTAAAACAATGTGTCCATATACTGAGTGAGCATATGCAACAAAATGTAATATACAAAAATCAATGTGCTAGCATGTTAAGTGAACATACATAGCAAAACATAATGAAATCATGTACTATATATGTACTAATGAACATAACAAGCATATGATATAAAATCATGAAAAACACGAAAGTAACAAGTAGGCACATGTGTTTCACCCCAAAATAGTTTGAAAATAGTAAAAGAGGGGACTATGTACTCACTTGAGGATGCTTAGAAGTCTTGACTAACAACCAAGCAAAGCTAGAGGGATCACGGAAATCAAACGGCACCTAATAGAGGTAACTCTGTTAATAAACAGACCTAAATCGGAGGATCGGATAAAATGAGGTTTCGTAAACCAAATGAGTGTAGGGACTCATGTAATATGGTTTAACAAAGCCTACATTCTAAAACGAAACCTAACCTAAGTGCTTTCAACCCATTACGACTCGTTAAGGTAGCTTACGCCACTTTAACGCGTCGTTCGCGTAAAACGCGTTCGGACCGTCTAACTAGTCCTATGACAAGTATTATATGCCTTAACATGTCTAATAATGTTGCCTAATTAGTTTAGATGTCAAAATTTAGGTTACATATGCTTAAAATGAATTTATGCGTAAAAAGGGCATTTTGGTCATTTCCTAAGGCATATAAATTACCTATCATACAACTAACTAAATGAAGTGACCATAAGGTATAACCTCGGAAGGTTATTCCCTATACAACTATAGTCATAATAAATGCTTGGTCGAATCCTAATGATCGACCAAACGGGTCGGGTTCGAAAGTCTAAGCGGTTGTTTAGACCGCTTATCTTACGACCCTATATAAGCACTAAACATAAAGTGATGAGCTAAACATGTTAAAACATGTTTAAGGAAGTTAGAAAACAAGTTTGATATCAATACAAAGGGTCTTGATACCCAAGAATAGTTTGGTTGCAAAATACGCAAGAATACGCATTTTGACCGAAACTATGACTCGTCACTACACCTAATCAACGTGGTAATCAGTAGGTATAGTCACAAGAGACTATAACCATCGTGAT
Organism: Helianthus tuberosus; assembly: GCA_030545235.1. Lineage (NCBI taxonomy): Eukaryota > Viridiplantae > Streptophyta > Magnoliopsida > Asterales > Asteraceae > Helianthus > Helianthus tuberosus. The sequence continues at coordinate 74,569,623 of CM060385.1, read as the reverse complement.
TATGCTCACGTTACAAAGTTCAAACAAACTTCGTGTTGACCATAGACTGGTCAAAGCAGAAAGTCAAACACTGTTTGACTTTTACGCTTAAAACGCATAAAAACACGAAAGAATACTTACAAAGGGTCCAAGCTAGAAGAACTTGATCTAAATACTCAGGTATGAAGCATAAAGCTTCAACTTAGAGCATAAAATTAGATCAAGGTGTGAGGAAAATGGAATGAGAGCTTGGGTATTTATAGATTTCGGAGAACAGTTAGGATCGTTTCTCGCAAATCGTGCTTTGATCTTGACCTTACAAGTGGGCACATGGTTTTCAAAACCATGGGAATACTTAAAACCATCAAATTCCAGCCCATAGAGTGCAAAACCTTGGGTTAAAACCATCAAAACCTCAAAAATGGACCAAGTTCAATGTATCTGCCAGAAATTTCAAAAATGGTCCCGGCATTTTTAAAACTTGATTTTTGGCACTTTTAAGCCCCATTAACCTCATTTCAAGGCTCTAAAATAAATTTAAAGTATAGGGAACTTGAAATGTGCTAAAAAATATCTCGGATGTCGGTTCGTTTGGTCGTACGGTTGCGTTGTTCGGTTAATTATGACGGAAGTCGTAACGAACGCAAAAACGATCCAAATTGCGCGACCAATGGAATTTTATCATGCCAATCACTAAAATAAAATATTTTAATGATTACATAAATTTTTGGATGACCGGATATATTCAGAACGTAAGATATGTGCGAAAATGTAAACTTATGCACTTTTTGACGCTTTTAATCCCTATTGATCAAGAAAGTTTATTTTTGCGCACCAAACACCTCAAGCCTATTTCTAAGCTATGTAAAGGATATTTAGGGCATATTTAACTTATGATCAAGTCCGGAATGTTCGTCACAGTACGAATCGGCATACTTTCGTAGTTTGTCGAAATTAGTCCCTGTAAGCGAATAAACTTGATTTCGCCACACCAAACCCTTCAAAACTTATTTCTAAGTTATGTAAAGTTTATTTAAGGTATGTTAAGCCTATGTCACTATTCCGAAGTGTTTGTTGCATTAAACTGGTTATATTTACGCATCAGATCGCGTATAACCTTCTAGAAAGCGATTTAAAGCTCGAAATCGAACATGAATTGATATGTGCACATGATACACATATTTATACAAATCCCAAGTATGAAACACAATATTTCATTGATTTGGTATTTGTTTGATGGTCGCAGAGGCACAGGTGTCACAAAGCAAGTGGTGGGTGACCAACCGTCCAAAGCAAAGGCGAACCCGTGGACGCCAATCGAGGAAGAAGCCTTAGCGAAGGCTTACATAGGCACGTCTACACACCCGATAAAAGGTTGGTAAAAATAACTTTTTTTTAAGTTTATATTTTTTAGAATTAGTTTTTTTATTTTTTGTAACATATTTTTTGTAACATATACGTAATAATCAAACGGGTGAAGGGTTTTCGAAGGCGGTTTTGGCGAAGTTCCTTTGGCTAATGGACCAAGGGTTTTGGAAGGGTTTTGGAAGGCGGTTTTGGCGAAGTTTATGTAATGTTTTTAATATTAATGAAAATATTTTGTTAATTTATTTGTTAAATGTTAAAAAAAGTAGAAGATTAAAAAGATAAAAAATATAAAAGTGGTGGGGTAGGATCATCTAGGACCATCCTCCCATTTTCACTAGTTTTGTGGGATGGACCATTCTTGGGAGGACTATGATGCAGCGCCTACGTGACGGATCATCCTCCAAGGGAGGATGGGCAACATACCCTCTAGCCTCATGGCTTTAGAGATATGTTTTTTGTTTGTCACGACATATTTTTGTAGATCACTTTGCTTCTATTGTTTGTCTTACATCTAAATTCTTTACAGTTTATGAAAAATGTACACGGCATAATGATTAGCAAGATGTACAAACTGTAAGTTCCTCTATAAAGACTGCCCGATGACATGGGGTCTTCAGTTTTTTTTGGGAAAATAGCCAAAATAGCCAAGTTATGGTCAACTTTTCCAAGATAGCCAAGTCAAACGTCTTGGGGAGACGCCACAAAAACGTTCTAGCGTCTTGACGGCTGACCAAAAAAACGCTGCCACGTGTCCGACAGTAAACTCAGGCGTCTGGGCGTCTTAGCTGAGACGTTTCAGACGGCTTGAGATGTTTCCTTACGGCTGCACATTTATTCAGACGGCTTAAGACGTTTTAGGCCGGCTTGAGCCATTTCAACCTCTTTTGCAAGTTACATCAGCTCGAGCCGGATTTCTATTTTTAACACGTTTCTTGTACGAATTTAAGACGTTTTTGTACGAGTTTAAGACGTTTTTTTTACGAATTTAAGACGTTTTGCATTATTTAAAGGGATCCCTTATTTAAATACTGTACATTATGAAAAACCGTATTTGAAGTATAAATCTAAGATTCTAAGAGTTTGTTTTTTAGTAATTATCTCACAACATGAGGGTCAAGTTTGTTGTTTAGACTAGGGGGAAGTGGGATGTCATTAACGGAAACAATGAGTAGGTTACTGATGGCGATTCAAGGAGACATGGTTTAGAAATTGAAACAGATCATTCATATAATAGTTTTTTAAACTATGTTTCTAAGATGTGTGATACTCCAAACATTACACGGTTGTCATACCGGATGTCTACGTTTACTGATCCGATCGATATAATTAATGATCGAGATGTTAGATTTTTTTTGATTTGGCGATGCAGAATCCTTTTGAATTATATAAATTATATGTTATTCAAGAGTCTGGCGTTGGTTCCTCTGGTTTTTCTTCTTTAAACAATTTCAAAACTCCAGATCTAAATATTTCAGTAAAAGAAAGTGTTGATGTTTTAAACGATGAGTGTCCTATTTTAGAAAATAATTTTGAAAAATCATCAACGTCTAACAACGAATCAGCTTCTTCATCTATAGTGTTTGAGGCCGGTCATATATTCAATTACAAAGAAGAGATGAAGCTTGAGTTGGGAAAGAAATGTTTGTTAGAGCATTTCGAGTTTAAAGTTGATAGATCATCTAAGACATGGTATGAAGTGTCATGCATGGGTGATGGTTGTGAATGGCGATTTAAGGCATACGCTATTCCTGGTGGTAGTTTATTTTTTGTTAAACATATGAACGATAGACACACCTGTTCGAAGACGCAAACACACCCACATTTTCGTCAGGAAAACCCAAAGGTTTTGGGTCACTTTTTAAAGGAACAACTAAAAGACAGTGGTAGGATATATCGAGCGAAAGATATTGTCAAAGATTTTAGACAAAGGTTCGAGGTTGAGATAACAAACCTTCAAGCTTAGCGTGGTAATAGCCATGCACTTGAACTTCTACAAGGAACAACCCGAGACTCTTTTGCCGAACTACCAATATACTGTTACAATTTGAAGCATGCAAATCCTGGAAGCGTTACTCACATCTTGGTTGATGAGCAGAGTCGTTTTGAAATGGTTTTTGTTGCGTTAGGTGTTGCGGTAATTTACACCTTTTCGTTTGTACTAGTTCTTATTTTTTTAGAATAACATGGTTTTGATCTTATTTTGTTATCATTAATTTTCAGATTCGTGGCTTTATGTTTAATCTAAGACCGGTCGTTATCAATGACGCGGCACACCTAAAGGGTGAATTTAAAGGGACGTTGTTTTTAGCAGTGGCCATGGATGGAAATAATCAGATTTTACCAATTGCTTATGGCATAGGAAAATCAGAGGATGGTGAATCTTGGACATGGTTTCTCTCAAAGCTTAGAGAGTGTGTTGGTGAAATAGCAGATATGGCGATCATTTCGGATAGGGCGAATTCTATACATGTAGGTGTTAGAAACGTGTTTCCACGTGTTTACCACGGGTTGTGTTATCGTCATTTAATGATGAATTTATGTTTGCCGTCATCTAAAAAAAAGAATACGAGGCACTATGGTGGAAGACATGTAAATCTTATCAGATGTCTGACTTTAACGAGTCATTCAATGCTTTGTGTCTTGCCATTCCTAGAATACGCCAGGTTTTAACAAATATTGGGTTTGGTAGATGGGCAAGAGCTCATTGTCCTGGCAATCGATACCACTATATGACATCTAATAGTGCGGAGTCTATTAACTCTTTGTCTAGATTCTCGCGTAAGATGCCGATAACGCAACTTATCGAATTCTTCCGCGAGTCCGTACAAAAATGGTTTTATGACCGTCGACTGCAGGGCATGCAGGAGAGCCACTCACTGACTCAGTGGGCACAGAAGAAAATTTTAAAGAAAATTGATGGGTCTAGTACCTGGACTGTTGCAGGCATCGGGGCAAACAGTTTTCTTGTTGAAGATGGTGGGAAAAAGGGGTTTAGTTGATTTTTTGAATCGTTCGTGTAGCTGCCGTGTCTGGAAAGTTTCGGTCTACCTTATGGGCATGCGATTGCTGTTTCAAGATTTTTGGGTGAACTTGACTGCAGTCATTATGCATTCTCGTGTTATTCAAACGAAGTATACAAAAAACGTATGAAGAATCGATTAATCCTCTGCCTCATTGTCACACCCCGACCACGTATATCATACAAGATGTGGCGGAAAACATCGGGGAGTGTTGTAACAGAATTAATTGTTTCATAACCATGGCATACAAAGTTGTATTTATTTATCAACATATGAGTTTCATCGTCTTAAACAGGAAATACAGAGTTTATAACATAATTAAACAAAGTCTATCTTCATTTTAAGTATCTAAGGCACAGGTCCGCCCTAGTGTCATGATCGTCATCCTACGGAAAAGCACCTGAAAACACATGTGAAAGTAGGTACGTCAGCATAAAAATGCCTGTGAGATACATAGGTTTTGTGAAAATAGGATTCATGACTTAAGTTTAAGAAAATGTTTAGTCATGAACCTTGTAATTTGATTTGTTTTGTAAATCGCTTGAAAAACAATAAGTCCAGATGATATGTATAGATAAGTGAATTATGTATGGTTAAATGAATAACCATGCAAAATGAGTTGTATAAAATAAACTGTATTGTAAACCAAAGTCTTGTAAAAACATGTCACTTGTGTAAAATGTATAAGTCCAAAATGAATGATTTAAATAACGCTATGATATGTAATATAATACAATCACTTATGTATAGGAAGTACCAGCGGCGTATCCACCATGATTGTATCATATTACTCACATCTCGTTACTTAAGTCACTTAAACCAACTAACAAAGTATAATGTCTATGTTTAAACCAATAGTCAATAGTCCTTGTATAAACCATGTCAAATGTTGATAGTCCAAAAGTAGTCAAGTAATGTGTAACAAATGTTATGTATGGTAAGTAAAATAAGACTACTTAAACCATAAGTAAAATGTACAAAACAAAGTATTTTGAATATATCAAAAAGTTATGTTTTGCAAAGTGATGCATGATACACTGATACAAACATTTATGTGGTAAGTTAACGCATACATTCAAGCCTTGAGACAGTCGGATAACCCTTTCAGTCAAGGTTATCAAAAGAATTGTATTCGGATTCAGTCATTCCTTACATCCAAACAAACCCGGGATGTCAGGAATGGGATTTGTCAAGTCCTATGGTACCACTACTTACTACCGAGCGGCGTAGCAAATGTTAATGAACGTAATAAAGACCCGTTTGTGCAAACCAAATGTCATAGAAGTTGTATACATGTCATATGAAAACAATGTACTAAGTATGCTAAGTTAACATACAAAGTAGAAAAGTCTTGTAAATCAATGTGCTAGCATGCTATCAGTCAACATACATAGCAGAAATGTAATGTAAAACAATGTACTAAGTATGCACACAATGGACATACATAGCATGAAAAGTAATGAAATCATGTACTATAATGTACTAACAAACATAGCATGTATATGATGTGAAAACAGGAAAGCATGAAAGTAACAAGTAGGCACATGTGTTACACCCCAAAACGTTTGGAAAACAGTAAAAGAGGGGTCTATGTACTCACTTGAGATTGCTCAGATGTATAAAGATAATCACCAAGTAATGCTAGAGATCTCGGAATCAAACGGCACCTAATATAGGTAACTATGTTAATAACCGGACCTTAATCGGATGATTGGATAGAATGAGGTTTCGTAAACCAAACGAGTGTAGAGACTCGTGTCATTTGGTTTAACAAAGCCTACATACTAAATGAAACCTAACATAATTGTTTACGACCCATTACAACCCGTTTAGGAAGCTTATGCTACTTTAACGCGTCGTGCGCGTGAAACGCGTTCGGACCGCCTAACTAGTCCTATGACAAGTGTTATATGCCTAAACGTGTTACATAATCAGTTATATGACAAAAGTTTAAGTTACATATGCTTAATTACCAATTCTACATGAAAAGGGTATTCTGGTAATTTACCTAAGGCATATAAACTACCTATCATACAACTACTTAAACGATGTGACCATAGGGTATAACCTCGGAAGGTTATTCCCTACACTATGGTCACCTAATGTATTTGGTCGGATCCTAATGATCGACCAAACTGGGTCGGGTTCGAGGTATAAGCGATTTATTAGATCGCTTACCCTACTACCCTAGACAACGTGGTAATCAGTAGGCATAGTCCCAAGGGACTATGACCATCGTGATTACAATCACGTTGCGAAGTTCAATCGAACTTCGCATTGACCATTACTGGTCAACGCTGAAAGTCAAACAAAGTTTGACTTTCTGACTCGAAAAGCAGTAAAAATAAGGAAAAGAACGAAAGAATACTTACGAAGGGTCCCCGAATGCTAAACTCGATTCAAAAATCTCAGGTATGAAACAAATGTTTCAACTTAGAGTTTCTCAAATCAAATTTCTAGTGATTTTGAAGCATGGGGGGTGGGGTATTTATAGTTTTCGGGTAACCGTTAAGATCGTTTGTTGAATATCGTGCCTTAATCCAAGCCGTACAAGTGTCGGAAACTCATGGTGGCTAAAAATGATGTTTATCAACAGATTAGGCAAGTTGCAAGCATGTGGTTGTGGTTAAAACAGCTGGATCGTGCTGACTGTACGTTCTAATCTGATCAGACAGGCTGACGCGGCCCGTGTGAGAAAGATCAGAAACTGAGGCGGGCCGCCTGACAGTTGCAGATCAGAAATTACATTTTTGGTCCCTGTTGTGTATTCAGCCCATTTCCGGCACTTCTAAGGCCCGTAAAGCCAACTTTAAGGCCCTAAAATGTTGCCTAAACATTGTGGACATGAAACATGTTCAAAAATATGTCTGATGTTGGTTCGTTTGGCCGTACGAACGCGATGTTCGCTTAATTACGATGAAATGCGCACAAGCGCGAAAAACGATCCAAATGACGCAACGAATGGATTTTTCTTAAGGCGGACACTAAAATATAATGTAGTCATGCTTTCATAAATTTTTGGATGTCCGGATGTATTCAGAACGTAAGTTATGCGCGAAAATGCAAACTTGTGCACTTTTTGACACTTTTAGTCCCTGAATGACCCAAAAGTTTATTTTAGCACACCGAACCCCTCAAAGCCTATTTCTAAGCTATGTAAAGGATATTTAAGGTGTGTTTAACTTATGGTTATGTTCCGGAATGTTCGTTACAGTTCAAATTGGCATACTTTCGCAGTTTGTCAAGTTTAGTCCCTGTAAACGAATTAACTTGTTTTTGCCATACCAAAGCCTTCAAAACTTATTTCTAAGTTATGTAAAGGTTATTTAAGGTATGTTGAGTATATGTTGATGTTCCGAAGTATTTCTCGCATTAAACTGAGTACGTTTACGCACTAGTTTACGTATAACTCTCCAGAAAGCGATGTAGAGTTTGGAATTGAACAAAAGTCAAAACATGAAAAATGTAAAACATAACAAAACAAACATTGTGATCAAATAACATTGTTTTATTGATAATAGAACTGTTCATAGTGGTTACAAGCACAGTTTTTACAGTCTCCCCTACTTGTGGAAATTTCGTCCCGAAATTTATTTAGAGGAAACTCGTGGAAAAAGATGTGGATATTTCGCCTTCATTTGATCTTCGCGTTCCCAAGTAAACTCAGGTCCACGCTTAGCTTCCCAGCGAACTTTGACCAAAGGAATGCGCTTGCATTTCAGCCACTTGACTTCACGTTCCATGATTTCCACTGGTTTCTCAACAAATTTCAGTGTTTTGCCAACACGAATTTCGTCAAGCGGTATGGAGAAGTTCTCATCAGCTGAACACCTCTTGAGATTTGACACATGAAAAGTTGGATGAACATTTCCAAGTTCAGGAGGTAACTCAAGTCTGTAGGCTACCTTTCCGATTCTTTCGACGATCTTGAATGGTCCAACGTATCTAGGTGCAAGTTTTCCTTTCTTTCCAAATCTGATCACACCTTTCCAAGGTGAGACCTTAAGTAATACTCGATCACCAACTTGAAATTCCAAGGGTTTGCGTTTTGGATCCGCGTAAATCTTCTGACGGCTTCTAGCTGCCTGAAGGTTATCACGAACTTTCTTGACCTTGTCAGTTGTCTCTAAAATGAGGGCAGGTCCAGTAAGTTGAGCCTCGCCAATCTCATTCCAGCAGACTGGTGAACGACATTTTCGACCATAGAGAGCCTCGAAAGGAGCCATTTTGATGCTAGTGTGATAACTGTTGTTGTAGGAGAATTCAATCAATTTAAGATGTGAATCCCAGCTACCACCAAAATCGATCACACAAGCTCTTAGCATATCCTCCAGAGTCTGGATTGTTCTCTCAGATTGACCATCCGTTTGCGGATGATAAGCTGTGCTCAGATTAAGTTGGGTCCCCATAGCAGATTGCATGGTTCTCCAAAAATGAGAAGTGAAACGAGCATCTCTGTCAGAAATGATGTTCAACGGAACACCATGTCGAGCTACAATTTCATCCACATAGATTTGAGCAAGTCTGTCAGCAGGAAAATCCTCACGGATTGGCAAGAAATGTGCTGACTTTGTAAGACAATCAACGACTACCCAGATGGCATCATGACCCTTCTTTGTGCGCGGGAGTTTGGTAACAAGATCCATAGTAATGTTTTCCCATTTCCAAACTGGGATCTCTGGTTGCTCCAATAAACCAGAAGGACGCTGATGTTCAGCCTTAACCTTAAGACAAGTAAGGCATTTGGATACGTATAAGGCAATGTCTTTCTTCATACCAGGCCACCAATAGTGAGTACGAAGATCCTTATACATTTTATCTGAGCCCGGATGAATGGAATAGCGAGACTTATGGGCTTCATCCATAAGCAAAGTACGAAGATCATCCTGGCTTGGGACCCACAAACGGTCCATGAAGTAATATGATCCATTGTCCTTCAGTTCCAGTGCAGGTGTTATGTGATAGGGAAATTCCTTATCCATTAAACCTTGTGAAACACAAGATTGTTGAGCCTGAGAAATGCGTGCTTGGATATCGGATCGAGCTTGAATAACAGATTGAACACGTACACAATGAAGCTTAGTACGTTCCTTACGACTCAATGCATCAGCTACGACATTCGCCTTACCAGGATGGTAGCGAATTTCGCAGTCATAGTCGTTTAAAAGCTCAACCCAACGTCGCTGCCTCATGTTGAGTTCTTTCTGGTTGAAGATATGCTGAAGACTTTTGTGGTCAGTGAAAACCACACATTTTGTACCGTACAAATAGTGTCTCCAGATCTTGAGAGCAAAGACAACTGCACCCAACTCAAGATCATGAGTGGTGTAGTTCTTCTCATGTATCTTCAACTGCCTTGATGCATAGGCTATGACTTTGTTCCTTTGCATCAGAACACAACCAAGACCCAATTTCGATGCATCACAATACACAACAAAATCATCATCACCCTCAGGCAATGATAGAACAGGCGCATCGCAAAGTTTCTGCTTCAGGTGTTGAAAAGCTTCCTCTTGTTTGTATCCCCAATAAAAGGGCATTTTCTTCTGAGTTAGAGCAGTTAGAGGAACTGCAATCTTCGAGAAGTTTTCTATGAAGCGGCGATAATAACCCGCTAGACCAAGAAAAGAACGAACTTCAGTAGGAGTAGTAGGCGTATCCCAATCCTTAATCGCACTGATTTTGGAGGGATCTACATGGATACCTCGTTCGTTGATAACATGCCCCAAGAATTGAACTTCTTTAAGCCAGAATTCGCACTTGGAGAATTTGGCGAAAAGTTGCTCTTTCTTCAGGAGTTCCAGAGTAAGACGAAGATGCTGCTCGTGATCAGCTCGCGTCTTAGAGTAAATCAAGATATCGTCAATAAAAACAATGACGAACTGATCCAAATAAGGTTTGCAGACCCTATTCATTAAGTCCATGAAAACAGCAGGAGCATTAGTCACACCGAATGGCATGACTGTGAACTCATAATGCCCATATCGAGTACGAAACGCTGTCTTGGGAATATCTTCTTCTTGCACACGAAGCTGATGATATCCGGAACATAGATCAATCTTTGAGAAATAGGAAGCGCCCTGTAGCTGATCAAAGAGGTCGTCTATGCGAGGTAGAGGATATCGATTCTTGATGGTAAGCTTGTTAAGCTCACGATAATCGATACACATCCTAAAGGATCCATCCTTCTTCTTGACAAAAAGAATGGGAGCACCCCAAGGTGAAAAGCTAGGACGGATAAAACCTTTGTCAGAGAGCTCCTGAAGCTGTTTAGACAACTCTTGCATCTCAGATGGTGCAAGACGATATGGAGCTCTGGCAACGGGATTTGCACCAGGTACGAGATCAATGCGGAACTCGACTTGGCGTGCTGGAGGTAGACCAGGTAAATCTTCAGGGAACACTTCAGAATAATCCCGAACGACAGGAATATCTGAAATAGACTTACCCTTGCCTTTATCTTCTGTAACATGTGCTAAGAAAGCCACATAGTTCTTCTGCAGATACTTCCGAGCTTTAAAACAAGACATGAGTTTGAGACCACCGGTAGGCTTCTCACCTTGAACCTGTAGGATCTCGCCTGTCGAAAGCGGCACACGAACAATCTTCTTAGAACAAACTATCTCCGCGTGATGCTTGGATAACCAATCCATTCCCACAATAACGTCGAAGCTTCCAAGTTGCATAGGCGCGAGGTCAATAGGAAAAAGATGGTCGTTAAGGTTCAACTGGCAGTTGCGAAGAACAGAATCAAGAATAATGGGTTCACCACTAGCAACTTCTACTGTCAAAGATTTACTTAGTTTCGTTCTAGACACGCGAAGCATAGGCTCAAAAGACAAAGACACGAAACTCTTATCGGCACCAGAATCGAAAAGAACAGATGCAGGCTGATTATTAATAAAGAACGTACCGTTCACCACATTATCGTCAGCCTGTGCCTCTTGGGCATTCATGTTAAAGACTCGGCCTCGAGCCGGAGCTTGATTCTGATTCTGGTTCTGGTTGACTAGCCTGGGGCACCGGTTCCTGTAGTGGGTCAGATCCCCACAATTGTAGCATGAACCAGGAGGAAAATGAGGTCGTGCAGCTTGGCCCTGTTGCGGGGCAGGAGGCTGAGCAACCTGTTGAGCTTGGTTATGAACTGCCTGGTTCTGATTGACAGGAATGCGGCAGTTGACAGCAAGATGACCAGATCTTCCGCAGTTGGTGCACTGACGACACTGGAGGTGTGGTTGATGATGGCCGTTACACCTATTGCACAAAGGTGCATTGCCAAAATAAGGCTTCTTGGCTAGTGGCTGCACAGGCTGATTTGGTGCAGCCTGAGCCTGTGTAGTAACGGCAAAATTTTGGGAAGCCTTTCGCTTCCTAGAATTCCTTGAGGAGCCAGAATTCTTCCCATTCTTGTTTTCACCCTTCTTACCATCCCCTTTGCCAGATGCCTGCTTCTTACCCTTGTCACCCTTCTTATGCAGCTTTCCCTTACGAACCTGCGACTCAGTCAGTGTCGCTGATAACTCTATCGCCTGACGGAGTGTGGCAGGGTCACTACCAGTAAGGATGTCCTGCACTGAGTTAGGTAGGCCGTCGATGTACCTTTCGATGGCCTTGTCGAGTGGGGTAACCATAGTAGGGCAAAGCAGACTCAACTCTTCAAACCTGTCAGTATAAGCCCTGTGCTCTCCACTATCTTGCTTCAAATTATCAAACTCTTTCTCCAAGGCTCGCTGCTCATGACGAGGACAGAATTCCCTCATCATAAGGGCTCTAAGTTCAGCCCATGTCTGTGCGAGAGCAACTTCTGCACCTTGGTCCCTCATAACCCCGTTCCACCATGTCAAAGCCCTCTTCTGAAATACGCTCGAAGCAAACTCGACTTTGCGATTATCCGGACACTGCACATGGCGAAAAGTATTCTCACTGCTCTCGAACCACTGAAGAAGCCCAGTTGCTCCTTCAGAACCACTAAACTTGAGTGGTTTAGCCTGATTAAAATCCTTGTATTTGCATGGAACATTGTTGTTGTTGTTGTTGGCTTGGTTCCATTGAGCAAAGAGATTTGGGAATTGGGCAGCCATCTGCTGCGCAATAATTTCTGCCAGTTCGGCAGTAGCTATCAGATTGTCGCGTCGAGGAGGCATTCTAAAAGAGGAAAACATGAAAGGAAACGAGTGAGATGATTGGATGAAGAGAATGAGATGAAACAAAATCAACAAAAGCAAAGATGGTGGTCATTCGTCCGTATCACAAAGCAAACAAACGACACACAGTGACTAATCAAAGTAAATGGATCAAAAATAATGTATAATGAAGACATGCTCGCCTATAAGTGAACACTCATCCCAAGAATTCCCAGGTAAGCACAACTGGTCTCGCGTCTGGTTGAGATGTATACGAAGTGCTTGCCTAGACAGAAAACCCGGAATACAGGCATTCACCCTTCCAGTTTGCACGTGTTCACATTATTTAAAACCCAAAACGTTTGATGAGATTTTGAAAATTTGAAGGCACAAGGCCAAAAACCAAACTAAAAAGGGTTCAAAACCATATAACAGAGGGTTCAAAACCTTACAATAGAGGGTTCAAAACCTTGTAAAAATTTATTCAAAAACAGATGATTGTTTTTCAAAAATCGTTTCGGAAAAATTTTGGTTCCTTGTTTTGATAATCACCTAAGGATAGGTGATGTACATGTTTTAAGATCTAAACACAAATAATTTGTGTTAGGGTCCTAGAAAAGTTATAGTCTAGGTCAAAGCATTACTAATAACCTAATTCCCTATAACCATTGGCTCTGATACCAACTCTTCTGTCACACCCCGACCACGTATATCATACAAGACGTGGTGGAAAACGTCGGGGAGTGTTGTAACAGAATTAATTGTTTCATAACCATGGCATACAAAGTTGTATTTATTTATCAACATATGAGTTTCATCGTCTTAAACAGGAAATACAGAGTTTATAACATAATTAAACAAAGTCTATCTTCATTTTAAGTATCTAAGGCACAGGTCCGCCCTAGTGTCATGATCGTCATCCTACGGAAAAGCACCTGAAAACACATGTGAAAGTAGGTACGTCAGCATAAAAATGCCTGTGAGATACATAGATTTTGTGAAAATAGGATTCATGACTTAAGTTTAAGAAAATGTTTAGTCATGAACCTTGTAATTTGATTTGTTTTGTAAATCGCTTGAAAAACAATAAGTCCAGATGATATGTATAGATAAGTGAATTATGTATGGTTAAATGAATAACCATGCAAAATGAGTTGTATAAAATAAACTGTATTGTAAACCAAAGTCTTGTAAAAACATGTCACTTGTGTAAAATGTATAAGTCCAAAATGAATGATTTAAATAACGCTATGATATGTAATATAATACAATCACTTATGTATAGGAAGTACCAGCGGCGTATCCACCATGATTGTATCATATTACTCACATCTCGTTACTTAAGTCACTTAAACCAACTAACAAAGTATAATGTCTATGTTTAAACCAATAGTCAATAGTCCTTGTATAAACCATGTCAAATGTTGATAGTCCAAAAGTAGTCAAGTAATGTGTAACAAATGTTATGTATGGTAAGTAAAATAAGACTACTTAAACCATAAGTAAAATGTACAAAACAAAGTATTTTGAATATATCAAAAAGTTATGTTTTGCAAAGTGATGCATGATACACTGATACAAACATTTATGTGGTAAGTTAACGCATACATTCAAGCCTTGAGACAGTCGGATAACCCTTTCAGTCAAGGTTATCAAAAGAATTGTATTCGGATTCAGTCATTCCTTACATCCAAACAAACCCGGGATGTCAGGAATGGGATTTGTCAAGTCCTATGGTACCACTACTTACTACCGAGCGGCGTAGCAAATGTTAATGAACGTAATAAAGACCCGTTTGTGCAAACCAAATGTCATAGAAGTTGTATACATGTCATATGAAAACAATGTACTAAGTATGCTAAGTTAACATACAAAGTAGAAAAGTCTTGTAAATCAATGTGCTAGCATGCTATCAGTCAACATACATAGCAGAAATGTAATGTAAAACAATGTACTAAGTATGCACACAATGGACATACATAGCATGAAAAGTAATGAAATCATGTACTATAATGTACTAACAAACATAGCATGTATATGATGTGAAAACAGGAAAGCATGAAAGTAACAAGTAGGCACATGTGTTACACCCCAAAACGTTTGGAAAACAGTAAAAGAGGGGTCTATGTACTCACTTGAGATTGCTCAGATGTATAAAGATAATCACCAAGTAATGCTAGAGATCTCGGAATCAAACGGCACCTAATATAGGTAACTATGTTAATAACCGGACCTTAATCGGATGATTGGATAGAATGAGGTTTCGTAAACCAAACGAGTGTAGAGACTCGTGTCATTTGGTTTAACAAAGCCTACATACTAAATGAAACCTAACATAATTGTTTACGACCCATTACAACCCGTTTAGGAAGCTTATGCTACTTTAACGCGTCGTGCGCGTGAAACGCGTTCGGACCGCCTAACTAGTCCTATGACAAGTGTTATATGCCTAAACGTGTTACATAATCAGTTATATGACAAAAGTTTAAGTTACATATGCTTAATTACCAATTCTACATGAAAAGGGTATTCTGGTAATTTACCTAAGGCATATAAACTACCTATCATACAACTACTTAAACGATGTGACCATAGGGTATAACCTCGGAAGGTTATTCCCTACACTATGGTCACCTAATGTATTTGGTCGGATCCTAATGATCGACCAAACTGGGTCGGGTTCGAGGTATAAGCGATTTATTAGATCGCTTACCCTACGACCCTAGACAACGTGGTAATCAGTAGGCATAGTCCCAAGGGACTATGACCATCGTGATTACAATCACGTTGCGAAGTTCAATCGAACTTCGCATTGACCATTACTGGTCAACGCTGAAAGTCAAACAAAGTTTGACTTTCTGACTCGAAAAGCAGTAAAAATAAGGAAAAGAACGAAAGAATACTTACGAAGGGTCCCCGAATGCTAAACTCGATTCAAAAATCTCAGGTATGAAACAAATGTTTCAACTTAGAGTTTCTCAAATCAAATTTCTAGTGATTTTGAAGCATGGGGGTGGGGTATTTATAGTTTTCGGGTAACCGTTAAGATCGTTTGTTGAATATCGTGCCTTAATCCAAGCCGTACAAGTGTCGGAAACTCATGGTGGCTAAAAATGATGTTTATCAACAGATTAGGCAAGTTGCAAGCATGTGGTTGTGGTTAAAACAGTTGGATCATGCTGACTGTATGTTCTAATCTGATCAGACAGGCTGACGCGGCCCGCGTGAGAAAGATCAGAAACTGAGGCGGGCCGCCTGACAGTTGCAGATCAGAAATTACATTTTTGGTCCCTGTTGTGTATTCAGCCCATTTCCGGCACTTCTAAGGCCCGTAAAGCCAACTTTAAGGCCCTAAAATGTTGCCTAAACATTGTGGACATGAAACATGTTCAAAAATATGTCTGATGTTGGTTCGTTTGGCCGTACGAACGCGATGTTCGCTTAATTACGATGAAATGCGCACAAGCGCGAAAAACGATCCAAATGACGCAACGAATGGATTTTTCTTAAGGCGGACACTAAAATATAATGTAGTCATGCTTTCATAAATTTTTGGATGTCCGGATGTATTCAGAACGTAAGTTATGCGCGAAAATGCAAACTTGTGCACTTTTTGACACTTTTAGTCCCTGAATGACCCAAAAGTTTATTTTAGCACACCGAACCCCTCAAAGCCTATTTCTAAGCTATGTAAAGGATATTTAAGGTGTGTTTAACTTATGGTTATGTTCCGGAATGTTCGTTACAGTTCAAATTGGCATACTTTCGCAGTTTGTCAAGTTTAGTCCCTGTAAACGAATTAACTTGTTTTTGCCATACCAAAGCCTTCAAAACTTATTTCTAAGTTATGTAAAGGTTATTTAAGGTATGTTGAGTATATGTTGATGTTCCGAAGTATTTCTCGCATTAAACTGAGTACGTTTACGCACTAGTTTGCGTATAACTCTCCAGAAAGCGATGTAGAGTTTGGAATTGAACAAAAGTCAAAACATGAAAAATGTAAAACATAACAAAACAAACATTGTGATCAAATAACATTGTTTTATTGATAATAGAACTGTTCATAGTGGTTACAAGCACAGTTGTTACACTCATAGGTCGGAAAGGGTGATACTAGAAGGCCTTGGCAGTGTATTACCGCCGCATATTACAAAACGTCAATCTGGCCGTCCAAAAGAAAACACCCGAATCTTATCTCGTGGGGAAGAGCCCATTCAGGTATATTGTTCGCGGTGTCGAACATACGGCCATGGTCGTGACGTTTGTTTAGATCCAATGCCATCATAGATTTGTTCACGTAAATCATCAGGCAAAGGAAAAGAGAAAGAGATAGAAACCCAGAGTCCAACGGATGACATATTTCCATCTTATAATTTAGCAGAATTTTAATAATAGCTTAGTTTTTTTATGTTTTAATTAGGAAAATCATGTAACAAATTCTCGTAACCGCAATAGTAATTAGTACTTTTAATTTATATAAGAATTAATTTTTACAATGCATACGTCCAGCCTTCAAAAATTAGTTGGTGTGTAGCGCCCGGCGTAGAGTTCATCAGCCATGTAGCGTCTATATCTGACACAAGCATCCTGTATGTTTACTTCGTTCCATGTCAATGAACGGTTGTAAACTAGATTTTCCACTAGCATACATATGATAACCCCTGAGTTTCGCCCAATATAAGCTCCGTGGTCAGGCCACACAACATCCCCGCAATACTTTAAGGCTTCAACACCATCTATCCCCGAGTGCTGCCAGTACGATATACGGCCCAGAAACCATACGAATGGAGATTCAAATTCTAAAAGAATTTGATGTATTTTCCTGTGTATGCAAAATCCTTCTCCGCAATTACCTAGGTTACAGTTATCGGGGAAATAAGCATATATTTTAAGCGAACGCAAATTTATTTTTAGAAGTAACCAGTGGTTTTCGTTATGCACTACGGGCATGTAAATCTGCAAAAAAATGAAACGTAAATAAGCCCCTGAAAAGGTATTCTGTTTAGGGAATTTTTTATAAAATTATAAATTATTTAAAAAATCAAAATATTTTTATAAAACATACAAAATAAAAATTGCTAATTTTTTTAAACAGAAAGTTTATTTTTAAATTTATTAAAAAAACGTACAACTCTATTATTTCCTTGTCAAATGTTGGTGTAAAAAAGTAAAGGTCTACAAATTTATAAAAAGCGTACAATCCGAATAAGCATATTTAACAACGTACCGTATCAACGTCCCAAAAGGGAGGAAAATTTTCTTTTGAACCGTCTGCATATCCGTAGGGCTCTCTTTTTTGTTCTATTATCATGTTAAAAAAAGTAGGCGGGACTACTGTCCACCGATAATTGTTTGACGACATCGCCGTTGACCGTCTGTGAAGCTCTTGTTGATACATTAGTTTGTTACACCATGCATTGATATGCTGAGAAAAATATGGTAAACGTTTGACTAAAAAAATATAAAAAAAACTATCATTAACAGGAAAGGTATTTCGAAGGTACCGTTTCCTGAATAAATCCGTTTCCACAAAATCCAAGTAATTCGCCCCACCATTCTTTTCCGAGAGGTGTTTTACCCATGTAGGTTGAGTAGCAAGTTGGAGTATCGCCCTCATAGTAAAACTCTAGAATATTTGGCGACCAATGTTCAAACCGATCATTTTGGTTTATCCAAATGGTGCGTTGCACGGAATGATGAATGTTTGAGTAAGTCATTCGGTGTGGCATTATTGACATAGTGAGGGCACATATATATACACTTGTTATCGAAATATAATAACTATATACAATGAATTATGTTTTATAAAATATAAATTAATACAAATCATTGAATACATTCAATATCGTCCTCGTCTATCTCATCGACTGATTGTTTAGGTATAAGCGAGTTGTAGAAAAGTATCAAAAGATGGCGCCTCATCCTTGTAGCCGTTATGCTTGTGTCTTCACCATCATTTAGTGGTTTTTTGTTAATCAACCGGTCCAGAAATATACAAACCCAAGCCCCATAGTCCCCTAATGGTCCCGACTGCTGTGGCACGTCATCTGCGTATACTATTTTAAAAGAAAACTTTAACGGTAAAGTTTTGTTGTCATAATAACCATGCATACGAAGCCAATGGTCAAAAACAAAATTTATAAAACAAACCACTTCCGTTCTTCCTTTTTCCAATTGTTGCATGCCCATCAAGCTACAAAAAAAAAACGAGTATTTATAAATTTTTAAATTCATACCTTTTGAGATATTGTTAACTAAAACTATTAAATAATCAGCTACAAAAAAATGAGCGTTTATTAATTTTTACCTATCGTAAATAGTGAGGGTATGGTTAACCAGGTTGAAAACTCCTAAAAACCAGTGAATTGACGGTATAAATAACGGCACGTACACCTCGTCAACGCTAAATATCGAAGGAAAAGGTTCGACACCCCGTTGAAGTAACCTTGGAACGTCTGATCCAAAGTTTGACAATGCATCTGGAAATATGGGGGTAAAATGGACCAACGGTCGGATGGATTTCTTGAATGATACATGTGTAGCATCCATCCAAAAAGGTGTTGTTATAGGGTTGGACAATTTTAGGGTAAGTTTATAGGAAAATTTAATATATTTAGTATTAAGAAAATAATCTATACTACTTACATCATCGCTTAACCAGCCAGTACCGTCAGTGCCTAGCAATGCCGCCCAGAAATCAGGACCAACACAGCCGCCTGCCGTGAGGGTTAGTTGTCTAACGCCGCTAGTTGGTGCCCAATTTTGTATCGTTTTGATTAAAGTATCTTCATCATTTGCTATCTTTTTTTGCTTCCGCTTCATGTTTCTGTAAACTACAAACGGTGATAGCAGATGCTTGGCGGGCTTCACAAGCCTTTCGGACCGCCTCAGTTTGATCATCTCTGGATCCTCATTCTACGATAACATTAATTTAAGAGGTTAATTAATAGAACGTACACGGATAACTAAAATAAACATATACGCAGCCCAAACTTACAGCTTCTTCCGTAAGATTTTCGGGATTTGCTGACACATGATACACATCGTTATCGAAGTTAAAATATGAATCAGCTGCCGCCTACAAATTTTTGAAAAATGTTAGAAACATTTTTAAATAAATTTATTTTTTAGATTTTTATAACCAAATAAACGAGATTTTTGGATGAATACATTATCATCTTGTTTTTGCGATTGTTCCATCGGTGTTCTTATGTGGCTTGGAGTATTAACCGGAGCCATACGAAAACTTTGCAACAACTCCGACTTGATCATATCAGTCAACGCCCGGTTGTTTGAGAACATCAGTGACTGAAATTTAGAGAGAAGCTGCTCTTCAGAATAAAATCCTGACGAAAACGGACCGGGAGCAGCATCCCGTTGCAAGTCAGCCGTCTCTAACGGAATATCATGCATCTGAACCGGTACTTCAGGTATCATCGCCGAACAAGTGGTCCATCAAGTTCTTCATTTTCTGCTGGCCGCAGTTTTCAGGCGGATGGATTGGATGTTGCATTTGAGGGGGTAATTCAGTCGGCATAGCAGGTTGATAAATTTGGCGTTCACAGTCCAAATAATCCGAACTTGAAATGAACCACTGTGTTTCGGCCTCAAACTCAGTTGGTAGTATGAAGCTTAGCGGTTTATATTCACGTCTCTATCAGATTGAAACCAAACATTTTACAAAAAAATGTTAAAAACTATTAAAGGTTGAAAAAAAAATTAAGAAATTTGTTACACAAAATAATTTGATTAGCTATTAAACTGCATTTTAGATGCCACGTGTCCTCAACTTTTAAACGTTGAATCTTTTTTTATAATTTTATAATTTATAAAATTATTAAATTATTAAATTTGAAAATGCATATAAAAGTTTAACAGTTTTTGTTATAACATTATAATTTGAAAATGCATATAAAAATGTTTCAAAAACTATTAACGGTTGAAAATATTTTTTAATAATTTTATAATTTTAACAGTTATTATAATTTTATACTTTTAACAGTTTTTATAATTTCATCGGTTTTTATAATTTTTTAAAAATTTAATTTTATAAAATTATAAAATTTTATAATTTTATAAAATTTGTCAAACAATTTAAGACACAATAAGCAATTTACCTTTATTGCATTCGCTAAGATTCCATCAACACTACCCTTCATCAGCTTTTGTCCTTCTTGCCATCCTAAAAATCTCGGAATGGACTGACCAGTGAAATACCCCCTCCTTTGTTTGAATTCCGGAAATACCTCTAGAATCCACATCTGTAAATGCATTAACATATTTAACAGGTATTGGTCTACAAATTAAAACGAACATTACACTTAAAATATATATATACGATTTCCCATGTACCTTAAAGGGCCAAACAAATCTGTCTAACGAAAAAGCCTTCGTGACTTCCTTTTGACGAACGTGCATATCATACACGTTCGTATACGTGCTCTCCCAAAAATAATTACCCCATGGATATTGGTTAAAGTCATTCAAATTATCCACCAGGTGTAACAGTTTATTATTGTAACACCACGTAAAAACGTGTCCAATTATATATAGACACGTGTCCTAAACCTAAGAGATGTGAAAGATTGAGTTTGAAGGACTAAAGTTGACAAACAGAGAAACTATATGTCCGGAGGGACTAAAAGTGTCAACATGCCAAACTTTAGCCTCTGAATGACCATACATGATGAATATATTCTTAAACGAGAGGTTGATTGGATATAAGAAGCCGTTTGTGAAAAGAATCGGAAGATTTTAAAACTACGAGGGTTAAACGTGTCAACATGTTAATTCTGACCTCTGAGTGACCTTGTAACGAACCCAAGGCTTTGAAATATTCAAATATACTCTCAAGAATAAGTGATAAAAATTTCACGTGGTTTCGAGATCGTTAAGCATGTTTTCAAGACTTTGGGCTATAAGTGTCAACTTGATGAAACTTGCTTTCATAGTGATATTTAACGAACCCGAGCCTAACGAAGTTAGTTTATACATCCTTGAGCTCCATCAAACTGACTACAAGGGCCTTTATTGCCAAAAATCATGTTAAAAAGGGTTTTTAACGATCAGGGACTGATTCTGCCATTTCAGAAACTTGTTTTGCCAGTTTCCCGGTTCCACGCGGGCCGCGTAAGATCCTTTATGATCTTACGCGGGCCGCCTAAAAGTGCCCAGCACAGAAACTCTTGGACAGGTGCAGGTTTGATCAGTTGCACCGCCTTAACCTCAAATGTATCGACTCTAGGGGCTATATGTCATTTATTTCATCAACTAGGACACCTGGGGTTATCCTAGGATGTCCCATAACAGATGTGAGTGATCTATGATCTTGCAAAGTATTATATAAAGGCCTTAGTTCTTGAGTTCATGAACTCACTTCTTGCAAACAACTCTCAAACACTTGCTTCTGGAGCTTGCATCAGTAGGAGAAGATTACCAAGTGTAGAAAAGACAGCTAGGACCCTTAGTAAGCTTCTAATTACTTGCTTAGTTGTTTTAATAAGCTTAATTACTTGAAAGTCAAACTTGTCGTAAATTAGATTTGACTTTCGTTTAAATCACATATGGACTAGCCACTGATCAAATTGAAAGTGGTTATGGAACCATATTAAGGTAGGTGATTAACCCTTAAAAGGGCACCTTCTAATTATCTCGTTTGACTAGTTAATTGTCGGGTCAAAGTAGTTTGACAAAAAGTCAAACTGGACAGAATGCATGAAAATGATTTAAATTAGTAAAACAGAAGTTCTAAATTATATTTTAACATTCTAATGACTTGGTAATTAATATTAGAACATGTTTTATCAGTCCTAACCCGACAATTAATAGTCTAAGATCAGTTTATAACCGAAAGTCGCAAAAGCTTGACTTTTGCTTTGACTTTTAGTTCTGACCCGTTCAAGCTTAATTCTCCCATGTTTTAAGCTTCCATTAGGACCACATTACTCAGTAGTATAACCCTCTGAAGTTATATTGCATGGTGCCTAATGGTTTGAATTATATGCACATGATCGTTAGTATGCTTAAAAATGCCATAAATGCCTTTTTGACACACAACTAAGATTTTTAGCAATGTGAATGGACAAACACCTTTGCTACTGATATTTAGACTTGTCCCGAAAATTTTACATCAGTTTGAGGTCTAGATTAGGAGTTATGCTCAATAGCGTAATTAGAAAGCTTTTTATTAATTAAATGGCGTAATTAGCATAAAGCCTATCTAAACCAAATTTTTGATACCAAACTTTTTACCTACTGATGTAAAATAATATTTTGGGATTTTTGAAGATTTTTATTTATTTTTAGGCTGAGCATAACATAGGGTTATAGCTTGATTTCGGTAATTGTCGGTTTTACCCTTTTCATGCATAAAATGAGTTTTACATAACATTTTGTTGTCAAACTTTTGGCTAATGATTTTATATGGTAAATAAAATATTTTGAAGTTTATAAACTGATCAAAAACTCGGATTTCCTATTTTAACCCGAATATCCCTTAAAACCGAATTTTAAGCGTTTTTAGCACATAGTATGAGTTAAAACTATTTTTGGCATATAAAACTTATTACCTACTGATGTTTTGACAGGTACCTCTCGTAATAGGCTGGAGCTATTAGGTGTCATAAGAGGATCTTGCAAATCCATAGATGTCTGAAGTCTGTTATTTTGTTTCTTTGTATTTATTTATGATCCGCCTGTGGATCTTATTACATTCCAGTCTGTATATTCTTTCACTCGAACACTCAGACATTATGGTTTGTAATAGTTAATTCACCAAGCCTTCCGCTGTGCTATTATATTGTGTGTATTAACTATGATGATACCAACTACGTCACGATACTCCCCGCCGGGCCCACCGGTAATATGTGGAAATATCGGGGTGTGACAGGTTGGTATCAGAGCCAACATTGAGTGAATTAAACACTAACCTTTTGTGTTTAATCTCAGTGACACAATAAGCACAATCCTTAGACTTCCGAGTCTAGGCTAATGACCTAGGATTTTACTCTTAACTTTCCTTTTTATTGTTTATATTATATCTACTTGTTTTGACAGGTCACCAACTGGAAAATGCCACCACGAGTGAGAGGTAAAGGCGAAGGACCAATACGTGGAGGGCCATCGGGCCATGCTGGACTCTCCCACCGACGTACCCCATCCGATTCACTCTCTGGCTCCGACTCACGAGACCATTGGAGCCAAAGCTTAGAACCAGCAAGGCATTCTGTCTCACATGGATCCTCACCATCTGACCCTCCATACTTTGGGTTGCCCATTCCTATTGAACCCTAACATTCCTATCATTCGTAGGGATCACATCACTCAAACCAATCACACCACTCCTTTAACTCTCATCCTTTTCATCACTCGGATTCTACCTACTCTCCAACTCAGTTTAACCCCAATGCATACGTCAACGACTTTTTGGGTTTCAATCCTCTTGGACCAGAGGTCATTTCTCTCAGGAGATGGAAATGGACGACGACCCGGACCCTGAAATGCAAACTGGAACACCGGGCCACCCTATTAGCATCTCGAGTGGTTCACCATATCAAGGATCGCCGTACAGAGGGCCTGATTCGTATGCTGAGAAAATGGCTCGGTATGATTGGTTCTTTACCACTTCATACCATAACTCCCCAGCCCAACCTCCCTTGGTTGAACCACAGCTTCAAGTTGTTACCCCACCACCTTTACCAGTTGAGGAACCACCTCAACAGCCTCCCCAGCCGCCATGGCGAAGGAGAAATGCTAGAATGTCTGTACGTGGGGGACCACAGTTCGCATCCCCTCATGGTTCAAGTTCTTACGCGAACGACGCGTTAAAGTAGCATAAGCCACCTAAACGGGTCGTAACGGGTCAAAAGCACTTAGGAAAAGTTTCGTTTTAGTACGTAGGCTTTGTTAAACCATATTACATGAGTTCCTACACTCATTTGGTTTACGAACCCTCATGCTACCCGATCCTCCGAATAGGTCCGTTTATTAATGTAGTTACCTATATTAGGTGCCGTTTGATTCCGTAACCTTCTAGCTTTGCTTGGTGGATATCTAAAGTCTATTGAGCAATCTCAAGTGAGTACATAGTCCCCTCTTTTACTGTTTTTCAAACATTTTGGGGTGAAACACATGTGCCTACTTGTTATTTTTGTGCTTTTCATGTTTTTATATCCTATACTTGCTATGATTATTAGTACACTATTAGTACATTGTTTTTACATTACTTTTCTGCTTTGTATGTTAACTTAGCATACTTAGTACATTGTTTTTACATTACTTTTCTGCTTTGTATGTTAACTTAGCATATTTAGTACATTGTTTTTACATTACTTTTCTGCTTTGTATGTTAACTTAGCATACTTAGTACATTGTTTTTACATTACTTTTCTGCTTTGTATGTTAACTTAGCATACTTAGTACATTACTTTAATTACATGTTTACAATTTGATATGACATTTGGTTTGTTCAATGGGTCTAAATTACATTCATTAACATTAGCTACACCGCTCGGTAGTAAGTAATGGTACCATAGGACTTGACAAATCCCGTTCCTGACATCCTAGGTTTGTTTGGATGTAAGGAATGACTGAATCCAAAAACATTTTTCTTTGATAATCTTTACTCTAAGGTTATCCTGCTGTCTTAAGGCTTGAATGTATGCGTTAACTTACTGCATAAGTGTTTGTATCAGTAAAACATGTATTTATCTTACAAAACATAACTTTTGATTTTACTTTGTTTTGTACATTTTTGCTTGTGGTTTAAGTAGTCTCATTTTACTTACCATACATGACTTTTGCTTATACATTACATGGTTTATATTGACAATATACTTGGTTTACTCATAAACATTTGACAATTGGTTTAAACATTACATTTTGGTGGTTTGTTTGGGTAAGTGATTTACATAACGAGGCGACATGTAGTATGATAAAAGCATGGTGGATACACCGCTGGTACTTCCTATATATAAGTGCTTTTATGGTAATACATATCGTAGCGTTATTTAAACCATTTCAGTTATACATATTACATTTACAACATATTTTCACTTAAACATTGTTTTACAAATAACTCAATTTATACAAACTCATTTTACTTGGTTATTCATTTAACCATACATTATTCTTTTATATATACATATCATCTGATTTTGCTAACGTTTTTCAAATGATTTATAAAACAAAACAATTAACAAGGTTCATGACTTATTTTTATTAAACATTTACTTTAAACTCAAGTCATGAATCCTATTTTCCTAAAACCTATGTATCTCACAGGCATTTTTATGCTGATGTACCTATTTTCACATGTGTTTTCAGGAGCTGTTGCTTAGGATGTTCGTGACATACTAGGGCGGACCTGTGCCTTAGAGACTTAAAAATGAAGCTAGAACTAGTTTAATTATGTGGTGTACTCTTTGTTTCAGTTATTTTAAGACAATGTAACTCTTTGTTTGATGAATAAAACATAACTTTTAAATGCCATGGTTGTGAAACAATAATTCTGTTGCAACACTCCCCGATGTTTCCGCCATGATTTGATGTTTTACGTGGTCGGGGTGTGACAAAAGAGTTGGTATCAGAGCCAATGGTTATAGGGAATTAGGTTATTAGTAATGCTTTGACCTAGACTATAACCTTTCTAGGACCCCAACACAAGTTGTATTGTGTTTAGATTTTAAAACATACACTTCACCTATCCTTAGGTGATCACCAAAACGAGAACCCAATTTTCTAAAACGATTTTTGAAAATCAATCATCTGTGTTTAAATGATTTATTATATGGTTTTGAATCCTTCCAGTTTGATTTTTGGCCTTGTGCCTTCCAAATTTTCAAAATCTCGTCAAAGTTTTGGGTTCTAAATAGTGTGAACACGTGCAAACTGGAAGAGTGAATGCCTGTACCCTGGGTTTTCTGTCTAAGGCTAGAGTGTTCGTACAAATCCACATAATCGGACCAGTCACTCTTACCTGGGAACTCTTGGGGTGAGTGTTCACTTATAGGCGAGCATGTCTTCGTGATACATTATTTTTGACCCATTTACTTTGATTAGTCACTATGTGTCGTTTGTTTGCTTTGTGATACGGACGAATGACCACCATCTTTGCTTTTGTTGATTTTTGTTTCATCTCATTATTTTCATCTAATCATCTCACTCGTTCCTTTCATGTACCCTCTTTTAGAATGCCTCCTCGACGCGAAAATCCGCTACCAAATGCCGAACTGGCAGAAATCATCGCGCAGCAAATGGCTGCTGCGTTCCCAAATCTTATTGCTCAATGGAACCAAGCCAACAACAACAATAATGCTCCATCCAACTTCAAAAGCTTCAATTCGGCAAAACCGCTCAAGTTTAGTGGTTCTGAGGGAGCAACTGGGCTCCTAGAGTGGTTCGAGAGCATTGAGAATACGTTTCGTCACTTTCAGTGTCCTGATAATCGCAAAGTCGAGTTTGCTTCCAGTGTGTTTCAGAAGAGGGTGCTTACATGGTGGAACGGGGTTATGAGAGACCGTGGTGCTGAGGTTGCTTTAGCACAAACATGGGCTGAACTTAGGACTCTTATGATGAGGGAGTTTTGTCCTCTTCATGAGCTACGAGCTCTAGAAAGAGTTTGATGATCTGAAACAGGATAGTGGCGAGTACCGACCGTATACTGATAGGTATGAGGAGCTGAGTTTGTTATGCCCAACAATGGTTACCCCACTCGAGAAGGCTATCGAGAGGTATATCGATGGCCTACCTGACTCCATACAAGACATTGTTACTGGTAGTAACCCTACCACAGTCCGTCAGGCAATCGAGCTATCTGCGACATTGACTGAGTCGCAGGTTTGGAAGGGTAAGCTGCATAGAAATGGTGACAAGGGTAAGAAGCAGGCGTCTGATAATAGTGAAAGCAAGAAAGGTAAAAACAAGAAGGGTAAGGATTCTGGTTCCTTGAAGGGTTCTAGGAAGCGTAAGGCTTCCCAAAATTTCGCCGTTACTGCACAAGCTGCACCAAATCAGCCTGCGCAGCCACTTGCCAAGAAACCTTATCTTGGCAATGCACCTTTGTGTAACAGATGTAACGGTAATCATCAACCACACCTCCAGTGCCGTCATTGCACCAACTGTTGAAGATCTGGTCATCTTGCTGACACATGTCGCATTCCTGCCAATTAGAATAGGGCAGTTCAGAACACGGCTCAACAAGTTGCTCAGCCTCTTGTTCAGCAACAAGGTCAAGCTGCACGACCTCACTACCCACCAGGTTCTTGTTATAACTGTGGGGATCTGACCCACTACCGTAATCGATGTCCAAGATTGGTGAATGCGAATCCAGCTCAGGCTCAGGCTCGAGGTCGAGTCTTCAACGTGAATGCACAAGAGGCGCAAGCAGACAATGAAGTGGTTAACGGTATGTTCTTTGTTAATAATCAACCCGCATCTGTTCTTTTTTATTCTGGTGCCGATAAGAGTTTTGTGTCATTATCTTTTGAGCCATTACTTCGCGTGTCTAGAACGAAACTAGGTAAGCCTTTAACAGTAGAAGCTGCTAGTGGTGATCCATTTGTTCTTGATTCTGTTCTTCACAATTGCCAATTGAACCTTAACAACCATCTTTTTCCTATCGACCTTACGCCAATGCAACTTGGGAGTTTCGACATGGATTGGTTAGCCAAGCATCACGCAGAGGTAGTTTGTTTCGAGAAGATTGTTCGTGTCCCACTCTCGTCAGGTGAGATCCTATAGGTTCGTGGTGTGAAGCCTGCTAGTAGTCTCAAGCTCATGTCTTGTTTTCAAGCTTGGAAGTATCTGCGAAAGAACTATGTGGCCTTCTTGGCACATGTTGTAGCAGATAAAGGCAAAGGTAAGTCTATTCAAGATATCCCTGTCGTTCGGGATTATCCGGAGCCCTGGATTACCCCCAGCGCGCCAAGTCGAGTTCCGTATTGATCTTGTACCTGGTGCAAATCCTATTGCCAGATCTCCATATCGTCTTGCACTGTCTGAGATGCAAGAGTGGTCTAAGCAGCTTTAGGAACTTTCAGATAAAGGTTTTATTCGTCCTAGTTTTTCACCTTGGGGTGCTCCTGTTCTTTTTGTCAAGAAAAAGGATGGATCTTTCTGAATGTGCATCGATTACCGTGAGCTTAACAAGCATACCATCAAGAATCGATATCCCCTACCTCGCATTGATGATCTCTTTGACCAGTTACAAGGTGTTTCTTACTTTTCAAAGATTGATCTGCATTCTGGGTATCATCAACTTCGTGTGCATGAAGAAGATATTCCCAAGACAGCATTCCGCACTCGTTATGGGCATTATGAGTTCACAGTTATGCCATTCAGTTTAATTAATGCTCCTACTGTTTTCATGGACTTGATGAATAGGGTTTGCAAGCCTTATTTAGATATGTTCATCATCGTTTTTATTGTTGACATTTTGATATATTCTAAGACGCAAGCTGATCATGAGCAACATCTTCGTCTTACTCTGGAACTCCTAAAGAAAGAGCAACTTTTCGCCAAATTCTCCAAGTGTGAATTTTGGCTCAAAGAAGTTCAATTTTTGGGTCATATCGTCAACGAACAAGGTATTCATGTAGATCCCTCCAAGATCAGTGCGATTAAGGATTGGGATACGCCTACTACTCCTACCGAAGTTCGTTCTTTTCTTGGTCTCGCGGGTTATTACCGCCGCTTCATCGAAAATTTCTTGAAGATTGCAGTTCCCCTAACTGCTCTAACTCAGAAGAATAAGCCCTTTGAATGGGGTTCTAAACAAGAAGAAGCATTTCAGACCTTGAAGCAGAAGCTTTGTGATGCGCCTATCCTATCTTTGCCCGAAGGCAATGATGATTTTGTCGTGTATTGTGATGCATCAAATTTGGGACTTGGCTGTGTTCTCATGCAAAGGAACAAAGTCATAGCATATGCATCAAGGCAGTTGAAGGTGCATGAGAAAAACTACACCACTCACGATCTTGAGTTGGGTGCAGTTGTGTTCGCTCTTAAGATCTGGAGACACTATTTGTATGGTACAAAATGTGTGGTTTTCACTGACCACAAAAGTCTTCAGCATATCTTCAATCAGAAAGAACTCAACATGAGGCAAAGACGTTGGGTTGAACTTCTAAACAACTATGACTGCGAAATTCGCTACCATCCTGGTAAGGCGAATGTTGTGGCTGACGCATTGAGTCGTAAGGAACGTACTAAGCTTCATTGTGTTCATGTTCAATCTGATATTCAAGCTCGATCTGATATTCAAGCCCGCATCTCTCAGGCTCAACATGCTTGTGTTTCACAAGACTTGATGGGTAAGGAATTACCCTATCACATTAAGCCTGATCTTGAACTGAAGGACGATGGATCGTATTATTTCATGGACCGTTTATGGGTCCCAAGCCTAGATGATCTCTGCACTTTGCTTATGGATGAAGCTCATAAGTCTCGTTATTCTATTCATCCTGGCTCAGATAAGATGTATAAGGATCTTCGTACTCAGTATTGGTGGCCTGGTATGAAGAAAGACATTGCCTTATACATTTCAAAATGCCTTACTTGTCTTAAGGTTAAGGCTGAACACCAACATCCTTCTGGTTTATTGGAGCAACTAGAGATCCCAGTTTGGAAATGGGAAAACATTGCCATGGATCTCATTACTAAACTTCCGCGCACTAAGAAAGGTCATGATGCCATCTGGGTAATTGTTGATCGTCTTACAAAATCAGCGCATTTCTTGCCGATCCGTGAGGATCTATCTGCTGAAAAGTTGGCTAAGATCTATGTGGATGAAATAGTGTCTCGACATGGTGTTCCCCTGAACATTATTTTAGACAGAGATGCTCGCTTCTCTTCTTGTTTTTGGAGAACCATGCAATCTGCTATGGGGACCCAACTTAATCTGAGCACTGCTTATCATCCGCAATCTGATGGTCAATCTGAAAGAACAATCCAGACTTTGGAGGATATGCTTAGAGCTTGCATGATCGATTTTGGTGGTAGTTGGGATTCACATCTTCCATTGATTGAATTCTCCTACAACAACAGTTATCACTCCAGCATCAACATGGCTCCTTTCGAGGCTCTCTATGGTACGAAAATGTTGTTCACCAGTCTGCTGGAATGAGATCGGTGAGGCTCAGCTTACTGGACCTGACCTCATTCTAGAGACAACTGATAAGGTTAAGAAAGTTCGTGAGAACCTCCAGACAGCTCGAAGCCGTCAAAAGAGTTACGCGTACCAACGACGCAAGCCCTTGGAATTTCAAGTTGGTGATCGTGTATTACTTAAGGTCTCACCTTGGAAAGGTGTGATCAGATTTGGAAAGAAAGGAAAACTTGCACCTAGATATGTTGGACCATTCAAGATCGTCGAAAGAATCGGTAAGGTAGCCTACAGACTTGAGTTACCTCCTGAACTTGGAAATGTTCATCCAACCTTCCACGTGTCCAATCTCAAGAAGTGTTTAGCTGATGAGAACCTCCACATACCACTTGACGAAATTTGTGTTGATAAAACACTACATTTTGTTGAGAAACCTGTGGAAATTATGGACCGAATAGTCAAATGGCTTAAACGCAAGCGCATTCCTTTGGTTAAAGTTCGCTGGGAATCTAAGCGTGGACCTGAGTGTACTTGGGAACGTGAAGATCAAATGAAGGCGAAGTATCCGCATCTTTTCTCACGAGTTTCCTCTAAACAAATTTCGGGATGAAATTTCCACAAGTAGGGGAGACTGTGACATCTGTGCTTGTAATCATTGTAAACAGTTTAGTTATCAATGAAATAAAGTTATTTGATCCCAATATTTGTTTGTTTATGTTTGACATTTTTCATGTTTTGATTTCTATTCAATTTTAAACTCTATATCGCTTTCTGGAGAGAGTTATACGCAAACTAGTGTGTAAACGTAGTCATTTTAACGCGACAAATACTCTGAAACATCAACATATTCTTAACATACCTTAAATAACCTTTATATAACTTAGAAATAAGTTTTGAAGGCTTTGGTATGGCAAAATCAAGTCTATTCGCTTACAGGGACTAAATTCGACAAACTACAAAAGTATGCCAATTTGAACTGTAATGGACATTCTGGAACATGACCATAAGTTAAACACACCCTAAATATCCTTTACATAGCTTAGAAATAGGCGTTGAGGAGTTCGGTGTGCTAAAATAAACTTTATGCTCATTCAGGGACTAAAAGCGTCAAAAAGTGCATAAGTTTGCATTTTCGCGCATAACTTACGTTTTGAATACATCCGGACATCCAAAAATTTATGTAAGCACTAAAATATTTTATTTTAGTGTTTGGCATAAGAAAAATCCATTCGTCGCGCAATTTGGATCGTTTTTCGCTCTTATGCGCATTCCATCATAATTAAGCGGATATCGCAATCGTACGACCAAATGAACCGAAATCCGGCATATTTATGAGCATGTTTTATGTCCACAATGTTTAAGCATCATTTTAGGGCCTTAAAGTTTGCTTAACGGGCCTTAAACATGTCGGAAATGGCTTTAAACACCAACAAGGACTGAAACTGCCATTGTTTGAAACTTGTTGCTGGTCTGTAATGCCTGCGGGCCGCGTAGTATATGGTTGTCCCCTTACGCGGGCCGTGAGGCCCTCCCAGATGTGCAGAATGTTGAAAACAGCCTGCTTCCAGCTGTTCCAGCCATGTTTTCCACTTGCAACTGATATTTTTGAAACTATGGGCCATTTCTAGGGGCTCCAATGGTTTTATAAAACCATGGGCTCGAGGTGTACAGCTGTGATTGAATCTCGGATAACGAGGAACAATCTTAACGGCTCTACCAAATCTATAAATACCCCCCCCCCCATATCCTTGTTGCAACTCACTTGAATTCTGAGATTTTCTCTAAGTTGAAGTGTGAAAACACTTCATACCTGAGAAATACTTGGAAATTCAAACTTGCGGGGACCCTCTGTAAGTATTCCTTCGTTCTTTTATGCATTTTTAGCATGAAAGTCAAACTTTGCTTGACTTTCTGCATTGACCAGTTTATGGTCAATGCGAAGTTCGTTTGAACTTCATAACGTGAGCGTAATCACGATGGTTATAGTCCCTAGTGACTATACCTACTGATTACCACGTTATCTAGGCTCAGTGACGAGTCGTAGTTTTGGCCAAAATGCGTATTCTCGCGTATTTTGTAACCAAACTACTTGTAGGTATCAAAACCGTTTGTTTTGATACCAAACCTATTTTCAAACCTCGTTAAACATGTCTTAACATGTTTAGCTCGTCACTTTTAGAATTGTGCTTGTCTAGGGTAGTAAAGGTAAGCGATCTAATCAATCGCTTATACTTTCGAACCCGACCCATTTGGTCGATCATTAGGATCCGACCAAACACATTAGGTGATCATAGTTGTATAGGGAATAACATTCCGAGGTTATACCTTATGGTCATGTCGTTTAAGTAGTTGTATGATAAGTAGTTTATATGCCTTAGGAAAATTACCAAAATGCCCTTTTTACGCCAAATATCATTTTAAGCCTATGTAACGTAACTTTTGACATCTAAACTGATTTAACAACAATATTAGACATGTTAAGGCATATTTTACTTGTCATAGGACTAGTTAGGCGGTCCAAACGCGTTTTACGCGAACGACGCGTTAAAGTAGCATAAGCTACCTAAACGGGTCGTAACGGGTCAAAAGCACTTAGGATAAGTTTCGTTTTAGTACGTCGGCTTTGTTAAACCATATTACATGAGTTCCTACACTCATTTGGTTTACGAACCCTCATGCTACCCGATACTCCGAATAGGTCCGTTTATTAATGTAGTTACCTATATTAGGTGCCGTTTGATTCCGTAACCTTCTAGCTTTGCTTGGTGGATATCTAAAGTCTATTGAGCAATCTCAAGTGAGTACATAGTCCCCTCTTTTACTGTTTTTCAAACATTTTGGGGTGAAACACATGTGCCTACTTGTTATTTTTGTGCTTTTCATGTTTTTATATCCTGTACTTGCTATGATTATTAGTACACTATTAGTACATTGTTTTTACATTACTTTTCTGCTTTGTATGTTAACTTAGCATACTTAGTACATTGTTTTTACATTACTTTTCTGCTTTGTATGTTAACTTAGCATACTTAGTACATTGTTTTTACAGTACTTTTCTGCTTTGTATGTTAACTTAGCATACTTAGTACATTACTTTCTTTACATGTTTACAATTCGATATGACATTTGGTTTGTTCAACGGGTCTAAATTACATTCATTAACATTAGCTACGCCGCTCGGTAGTAAGTAATGGTACCATAGGACTTGACAAATCCCGTTCCTGACATCCTAGGTTTGTTTGGATGTAAGGAATGACTGAATCCGAAAACATTTTTCTTTGATAATCTTTACTCTAAGGTTATCCTGTTGTCTCAAGGCTTGAATGTATGCGTTAACTTACTGCATAAGTGTTTGTATCAGTAAAACATGTATATATCTTACAAAACATAACTTTTGATTTTACTTTGTTTTGTACATTTTTGCTTGTGGTTTAAGTAGTCTCATTTTACTTACCATACATGACTTTTGCTTATACATTACATGGTTTATATTAACAATATACTTGGTCTACTCATAAACATTTGACAATTGGTTTAAACATTACATTTTGGTGGTTTGTTTGGATAAGTGATTTACATAACGAGGCGACATGTAGTATGATAAAAGCATGGTGGATACGCCGCTGGTACTTCCTATATATAAGTGCTTTTATGGTATTACATATCGTAGCGTTATTTAAACCATTTCATTTATACATATTACATTTACAACATATTTTCACTTAAACATTGTTTTACAAATAACTCAATTTATACAAACTCATTTTACTTGGTTATTCATTTAACCATACATTATTCTTTTATATATACATATCATCTGATTTTGCTAACGTTTTTCAAATGATTTATAAAACAAAACAATTAACAAGGTTCATGACTTATTTTTATTAAACATTTACTTTAAACTCAAGTCATGAATCCTATTTTCCTAAAACCTATGTATCTCACAGGCATTTTTATGCTGACGTACCTATTTTCACATGTGTTTTCAGGAGCTGTTGCTTAGGATGTTCATGACATACTAGGGCGGACCTGTGCCTTAGAGACTTAAAAATGAAGCTAGAACTAGTTTAATTATGTGGTGTACTCTTTGTTTCAGTTATTTTAAGACAATGTAACTCTTTGTTTGATGAATAAAACATAACTTTTAAATGCCATGGTTGTGAAACAATAATTCTATTGCAACACTCCCCGACGTTTCCACCACGATTTGATGTTTTACTTGGTCGGGGTGTGACAGTTACGGTTGCAATGAAAAGGGGCACATCAAGACCAATTGCCCCAAGAATGCTAAGAAGCCCGAGGAGGCAAAGAAAACCAATGCAAGGGTTTTCCAAATGAATGATAGGGAAGCGGTGAACGACGAGAACGTCATAACAGATACCTTCCTCATTAATAATAATTATGCTAGAGTCTTATTTGATTCAGGTGCTGATAAGTCTTTCGTAGACCATAAGTTTTCTAAGTCACTGAACTTGCCTATTAAGACTCTAGACATAAAATATGAGGTAGAACTTGCCGATGGTACCTTAGAAACAGCTTCAACTCTTCTTGATGGATGCTTTATATCCATCAAGAATCATTCCATCCCACTATCCCTCTTGCCAATGAAATTGGCTGGGTTTGATATAGTTTTGGGAATGGATTGGTTGTCGCATAACCAAGCCCAAATTGCCTGTGATAAAAAGATAGTTATTATCAAAAATCCCTTCTGGTGAATCCGTCACTATTCAAGGAGATACACAATACGGGTTGCCCAACAATGTGTCTATTCTCAAGGTATCGCAGTGTTTAAAGAGCGGATGTGTCATCTACATGGCACAAGTGACTGTGAATGATCTAAAGCCTAAGATTGAAGACATCCCAATCATCTCTGAGTATCCTGATGTCTTTCCTGACGAGTTACCTGGATTACCTCCTGAGAGGCAAGTAGAGTTCAGGATAGACATTCTACCAGGAGCTGCACCTATTGCACGAGCTCCTTATCGTCTTGCACCTACATAAATGAAAGAACTCAGGACTCAATTAGATGACTTATTGGAAAAGGGTTTTATACAACCTAGCTCTTCGCCTTGGGGAGCTCCAATATTATTTGTGAAAAAGAAGGACGGATCAATGCGCCTATGCATTGATTATTGTGAGCTAAACAAAGTAACGATCAAGAATCGTTATCCCTTACCCAGGATCGATGATTTATTTGATCAGCTCCAAGGAGCGAGCTTCTTCTCGAAGATTGATTTGAGATCTGGGTATCATCAACTCAAGGTTAGGACTGAAGATGTGCCTAAGACGGCATTCAGAACGAGATATGGACATTACGAGTTTTTAGTGATGCCTTTTGGGCTCACTAATGCACCCACAGCATTTATGGACCTCATGAATAGGGTCTGCAAACCATATTTAGATAAGTTTGTCATAGTCTTTATAGACGACATACCTATCTACTCCCGTAATAAAGACGATCATGAGAAACACCTCTGATGTATCTTAGGATTACTTCAACAAGAGAAACTATATGCTAAATTCTCCAAGTGTGAATTCTGGCTTCGTGAAGTCTAATTTCTTGGACACGTTGTTAGTGAGGGTAGTATCCAAGTAGATCCCGCTAAGGTAGAAGCCGTAATGAATTGGGAAGCACCCAAGACTCCAACCGAAATTCGTAGCTTTCTGGGTTTAGCAGGTTACTATAGAAGATTCATTGAAAACTTCTCAAGGATAGCTGCACCATTAACTTCTTTGACCCGTAAGAATGTTAAGTTTGATTAGGGTCCGAAACAACAAGAATCCTTTGAGATTCTTAAGCAGAAATTGAGCAATGCTCCAGTGCTAACATAACCTGATGGAATCGAAGAGTTTGTCGTATACTGTGATGCTTCACACACCGGTATGGGTTGTGTGCTTATGCAAAAAGGCAAGGTAGTTGCTTATGCATCACGACAACTAAAAGTGCATGAGAAAAATTACACCACCCATGATTTGGAGTTGGGTGCCGTTGTATTCGCACTTAAGTTATGGAGACATTATTTATATGGAACTAAATGTGTGATCTATTCGGATCACAAAAGTCTCCAACACATGTTCATTCAGAAAGAGCTCAATATGAGACAATGCCGTTGGATGGAAACTCTGAATGACTATGATTGCGAAATTCGCTACCATCCAGTTAAAGCGAACGTGGTCGCTGATGCTCTAATCCGAAAGGAAAGAGTCAAACCAATTAGGATCAATGCCAAGAGCATTGAGTTGAAGAATAGTCTGAATGAAAGACTATTAGCTGCACAGAAGGATGCTGTTTTGGAAGTTAACCTTCCAAATGAAAAGTTAGGTGTAACTGCTGAACAGTTAGCACCTGGGAAGGATGGAATCCTCAGAATGAACGGAAGGATTTGGGTTCCTATTCAAGGAGGACTTCTAGATGTAATCCTCCAGGAAACTCACAACTCCAAATACTCAGTTCACCCTGGAGGTGACAAAATGTATCAAGATTTAAAGCCTAATTATTGGTGGATAGGTTTGAAGAAATCTATTGCCACGCATGTAGCTAAATGCCTGACATGTGCTCAGATTAAAGTTGAACATCAAAAGCCATCAGGCCTGTTACAACAGCCAGAACTTCCCACATGGAAGTGGGAAATGGTTACTAGGGATTTTATAACCAAGTTACCTAAAACAAGGCACGGAAATGACACCATATGGGTTATAGTTGATAGACTGACAAAGTCAGCACATTTCTTGCCCATCAAGGAGACTCATAGCTCCGACAAGTTAGCCCAGTTGTGTGTGGATAAGATTGTGTCTCTTCATGGAGTGCCAGTGTCTATTATCTCTGATAGAGATACAAGATACACCTCACATTTTTGGAAAAGTTTCCAACAATCTTTGGGCACACGTTTGAATTTTAGTACTGCTTACCATCCTCAGACTGATGGACAGAGTGAGCGTACAATCCAAACTTTGGAAGACATGCTTCGTGCATGTGTTATTGATTTAGGAGGTAGCTGGGATGACCACCTACCTTTGATCGAGTTCTCCTATAACAATAGCTATCATACAAGCATCCAGGCTGCGCCTTTTGAGGCATTATATGGTAGGAAATGCAGAACACTTGTTTGTTGGGCGGAAGTAGGAGAAGCTCAGCTATCAGGACCTGATATAGTCCTTGAAACGACAGACAAGATTGTCCAGATTCGCGATCACCTGAAAGCTGCCAGGGATAGGCAGAAAAGTTATGCTGACAAAAGGCGAAAACCTCTAAAGTTTGAGGTTGGTGATAAAGTCTTACTGAAAGTATCACCCTGGAAAGGTGTAATGCGTTTTGGTAAGAAGGGCAAGCTAAGCCCTAGATATATAGGACCATTCGAGATTATTGAATGTGTCGGCAGTGTAGCTTATAAGCTAAACTTGCCTTAGTAGCTTAGTGGAATCCATAATGTGTTCCACATCTGTAATCTCAATAAGTGTCTAGCTGAGGAATCGCTAGCCATGTCTCATAAGGACGTACAGATTGATGAAAGCCTAAGATTTGTTGAAAGACCTATATCGATTGAGGATCGTCAGGTTAAAAAGCTTCGAAGGAAGCATGTGCCTATAGTAAAGGTTAAATGGAAGGCCCATAGAGTTCCCGAATATACGTGGGAAGTTGAGTCCACTATGCGACAGAAGTACCCTCACTTATTCTAGTAAATCTCGGGGTTGAGATTTCTTTTAAGGGGGTGAGGATGTAACACAACGTAAAAACATGTCCAATTATATATAGACACGTGTCCTAAACCTAAGAGATGTGAAAGATTGAGTTTGAAGGACTAAAGTTGACAAACAGTGAAACTATATGTCCGGAGGGACTAAAAGTGTCAACATTCCAAACTTGAGCCTCTGAATGACCATACATGATGAATATATTCTTAAACGAGAGGTTGATTGGATATAAGAAGCCGTTTGTGAAAAGAATCGGAAGATTTTAAAACTACGAGGGTTAAACGTGTCAATATGTTAATTCTGACCTCTGAGTGACCTTTTAACGAACCCAAGGCTTCGAAATATTCAAATATACTCTCAAGAATAAGTGATAAAAATTTCACGTGGTTTCGAGATCGTTAAGCATGTTTTCAAGACTTTGGGCTATAAGTGTCAACTTGATGAAACTTGCTTTCATAGTGATATTTAACGAACCCGAGCCTAACGAAGTTAGTTTATACATCCTTGAGCTTCATCAAACTGACTACAAGGCCTTTATTGCCAAAAATCATGTTAAAAAGGGTTTTTAACGATCAGGGACTGATTCTGCCATTTCAGAAACTTGTTTTGCCAGTTTCCCGGTT
Source organism: Helianthus tuberosus (assembly GCA_030545235.1). Taxonomy (NCBI): domain Eukaryota; kingdom Viridiplantae; phylum Streptophyta; class Magnoliopsida; order Asterales; family Asteraceae; genus Helianthus; species Helianthus tuberosus. The sequence continues at coordinate 74,530,715 of CM060385.1, read as the reverse complement.
CCACGCGGGCCGCGTAAGATCCTTTGTGATCTTACGCGGGCCGCCCAAAAGTGCCCAGCACAGAAAGTCTTGGACAGGTGCAGGTTTGATCAGTTGCACCGCCATAACCTCAAATGTATCGAATCTAGGGGCTATATGTCGGTTTATTTCATCAAGTAGGACACCTGGGGTGATCCTAGGATGTCCCATAACAGATGTGAGTGATCTATGATCTTGCAAAGTATTATATAACGACCTTAGTTCTTGAGTTCATGAACTCACTTCTTGCAAACAACTCTCAAACACTTGCTTCTAGAGCTTGCATCAGTAGGAGAAGATTACCAAGTGTAGAAAAGACAGCTAGGACCCTTAGTAAGCTTCTAATTACTTGCTTAGTTGTTTTAATTAGCTTAATTACCTAAAATTCAAACTTGTCGTAAATTAGCTTTGACTTTCGTTTTAATCACATATGGACCAGCCACTGATCAAATTGAAAGTGGTTATGGAACCATATTAAGGTAGGTGATTAACCCTTAAAAGGGCACCTCCTAATTATCTCGTTTGACTAGTTAATTGTCGGGTCAAAGTAGTTTGACAAAAAGTCAAACTGGACAGAATGCATGAAAATGATTTAAATTAGTAAAACAGAAGTTCTAAATTATATTTTAACATTCTAATGACTTGGTAATTAATATTAGAACATGTTTTATCAGTCCTAACCCGGCAATTAATAGTCTAAGGTCAGTTTATAACCGAAAGTCGAAAAAGCTTGACTTTTGCTTTGACTTTCAGTTCTGACCCGTTCAAGCTTAATTCTCCCATGTTTTAAGCTTCCATTAGGACCACATTACTCAGTAGTATAACCCTCTGAAGTTATATTGCATGGTGCCTAATGGTTTGAATTATATGCACATGATCGTTAATATGCTTAAAAATGCCATAAACGCCCTTTTGACACACAACTAAGATTTTTAGTAGTTATGCTCAATAGCGTAATTAGAGAGCTTTTTATTAATTAAATGGTGTAATTAGCATAAAGCTTATCTAAACCCAATTTTTGATACCAAAATTTTTACCTACTGATGTAAAATAATATTTTGGGATTTTTGAAGATTTTTATTTATTTTTACGCTGAGCATAACATAGGGTTATAGCTTGATTTCGGTAATTGTCGGTTTTACCCTTTTCATTCATAAAATGAGTTTTACATAACATTTTGATGTCAAACTTTTGGCTACTGATTTTATATGGTAAATAAAATATTTTGAACTTTATAAACTGATCAAAAACTCAGATTTCCTATTTTAACCCGAATATCCCTTAAAACCGACTTTTAAGCGTTTTTAGCACATAGTATGAGTTAAAACTATTTTTGGCATATAAAACTTATTACCTACTGATGTTTTAAGTTAATTTATATAATTAAACAGTAAGCCAAAGTTTTTTTTAAACTCAGAAGTCTATTTTGACCTTTAAAGCTTATGTGAAATTACCAAAATGCCCCTACGGTGCATAATTTGGTTATAAAAGATAAATTTCACATATATGCAATACTCTACTGATATAACTTATTAAATTAAATATTTTTACTGATTTCAAATGACCAAAACTTCAGTTTATTATAAAATCTCTTTTATAAGTATTAAAATTACCAAAATGCCCTTATGGGACTTAAATTGGTTTTAAATACTTTTTGGGCATATATGTTAACATCTTACAGATGTATTAACATATTTTGGGCATATTAAAAATTAAGACCTGTATATAATCCATTTGGTTACCCGTTACGCGTTTACGCGTTCGGATCGGTTTATGTGACTAGTTTACATATAATAGCCGAAACGGGGTTAACTTTATCATTAAATCTTCAATTTCCAGAATATGTTTAGTTTACCCATATTATACAAGTATCCAATCTTGTCGGGTCTAAATCATATTCTATTCCGGTCTCTGCTTAATCTAGGGTTTAGAACCGTAAAGTTTCCTTCTAGCTAGCCGGTCTAAGTCCTTGACTTAACTAAAGACCCTTTAGCATCCTAATAGGTTATTAAACCTTCTAATATAGATTAGTAGCGTCCGGTAGAAGGTACCATCAAAAAGATTTAGGATTATACTGCTTAGTTACCTTTCACACTAGCTCTGGTAAATACTTTTAACTTATTTTCCCTTATACGGGCTTGGGATATGGTATTATAATAATACCACTTGGTCGGGTATGGAATCATTTAATCGGATTGTGATTAATAAATTACATAACCCGTTTTAATCTGTCTTGTTTGATAACATAAACATTGGGGGTTAATTCGACCGTGTCCTGGATATCCTCAGCTCATTTCATTTGAAAATGGCCACGACCTATGCACGGGGTGTAGGCATACACCTGACAGATGCAAATGCTAAAATATAAACCTACATGTTGGGGATAACTCCTTCGTGGGTTCTATAAGTGGTGAGTCGGTTAATCACGACCGGCTTACAACCGGCCCCAATTGTAAGACAAACATGTAAATCTGTATACAAGATTATATTTAAATAATTGTCCCAAGTTATAAAAGATTTGTGCCATGTGTACTTAAATCAATTTTCATAAATGTTTTCTAAAGAGTCAGTTAATTGTATTTACCAGTGTAAACTGACGTATTTTCTTAGAGACTGATTTGACAGGTACCTCTCGTAATAGGCTGGAGCTATTAGGTGTCATAAGAGGATCTTGCAAATCCATAGCTGCCTGAAGTCTGTTATTTTGTTTCTTTGTATTTATTTATGATCCGCCTGTGGATCTTATTACATTCCAGTCTGTATATTCTTTCACTCGAACACTCAGACATTATGGTTTGTAATAGTTTATTCACCAAGCCTTCCGCTGTGCTATTATATTGTGTGTATTGACTATGATGATATCAACTACGTCACGATACTCCTCGCCGGGCAAACCGGTAATATGTGGAAATATCAGGGTGTGACAGGTTGGTATCAGAGCCAACATTGAGTGAATTAAACACTAACCTTTTTTGTTTAATCTCAGTGACACAATAAGCACAATCCTTAGACTTCAGAGTCTAGGCTAATGACCTAGGATTTTACTCTTAACTTTCCTTTTTATTGTTTATATTATATCTACTTGTTTTGACAGGTCACCAATTGGAAAATGCCACCACGAGTGAGAGGCAAAGGCAAAGGACCAATGCGTGGAGGGCCATCGGGCCATGCTGGACCCTCCCACTAACGTACCCCATCCGATTCACTCTCTGGCTCCGACTCACAAGACCATTGGAGCCATAGCTTCGAACCAGCAAGGCATTCTGTCTCACTTGGATCCTCACCATCTGACCCTCCATACTTTGGGTTGCCCATTCCTATTGAACCCTAACATTCCCATCATTCGCAGGAATCACATCACTCAAACCAATCACACCACTCCTTTAACTCTCATCCTTTTCATCACTCGGATTCTACCTACTCTCCAACTCAGTTTAACCCCAATGCATACGTCAACGACTTTTTGGGTTTCAATCCTCTTGGACCTGAGGATCATTTCTCTCAGGAGATGGAAATGGACGACGACCCGGACCCTGAAATGCAAACTGGAACACCGGGCCACCCTATTAGCATCTCGAGTGGTTCACCATATCAAGGATCGTCGTACAAAGGACCTGATTCGTATGCTGAGAAAATGGCTCATTATGATTGGTTCTTTACCCCTTCATACCATAACTCCCCAGCCCAACCTCCCTTGGTTGAACCACAGCTTCAAGCTGTTACCCCACCACCTTTACCAGTTGAGGAACCACCTCAACAGCCTCCCGAGCCGCCAAGGCAAAGGAGAAATGCTAGAATGTCTGTACGTGGGGGACCACGGTTCGCATCCCCTCATGGTTCAAGTTCTTACCCTCCTATTCCAGAGGACCCCCAATTGGGTGGACCTTCTCACAGCTGCTCAGTACAATGCACTATATCCTTCTTCTTACCCTTCAGTTTACCCAACTGGATATCCGGTACAGGGATACCAATACCCACCCTACCAACAACCTCCTCCTCATCAACAGGAACAAACTCAGGAGATTTTACAGAGGATAGACCAGGTTGAACATGAAGCCAGTGAACCTAAGAAGAAGCATAATGGTTTTCTCAAAGGTCTCGCGAACCTTATTAAAGGCAAGAAGAAGTAGGAAGTTGTTATTTTATGTTGTATTGTCTTTCAATAAGCCCCTGCGAGGACATTATTTTGTTTTCATGTACCAAGTCCCTGCGTGGACTTACTTTCCTTTTATGTAGCCCCAGCGTGGGCAGTGTGTTGTTTGCAAGTCCCGTTTAGGGCATCGATGTACTAGTTTTGTGGTTTAATGAAGTTATTTTCGATTTTAAATATGTATTTTTATATCATACTATATCACTTTAAATTTGATTGATCTGCCAAAGAAATTCTTAGAGGTATAACCTAGCCAAAATATTAAATGGCTATGATGGTATAACCTTTTTAAGACAATAAATCTTTGTTAATATCTGAAAATATGTTAATATTCCTGGCTATGCGGTACGAGAAACCACACAAGCCTCCAAATGTACTTGGGTCCTTCCAAGTCACTTATATATAGCCTATATGATCAATGTAAATCATGGCTAATAAACATCAATGAGATGTATACACCAGAACATCCATTTGAGATGTATGCTTATAAGCAAAGGTGTAATAATGACAATGGAAGTTTTATTTTATAGACTTCTAGTCAAAAAGGCGATGAACTTTGTTCGACCCTTAAAGAAATCACTGATCCGAGGGATCAGTGATCATAATCGTCCATGTGACAAGGCTTTCGTGCCATCTAAATGTCCTTCGAGACGAGCCTTGTGCTATATGAATATGACTCTCATGACATTAACAGCCGTGATTTATATCCCCTGTCTAATAAATATAAAGGATTATATCCTATTAATTATTTGTTATGGTTCTGTTATAACCTAGGCAAATCATGATTAAATGATTTTTATTTTAAATGGTCTATATGGATTATTAATACCATGACCATCTAATCATCAATGCAATGATTCTTTATGTAATTTAAATATAACATTATTGTTTAATATAGTACCCAAATCATGGCTGGATCTGACGAAGCAAACAGTCATCCCATGGGAGACAACCACAATACCAGGATCAATATCACTGCTGCTGAATTGCAAGCAATGATAACAACAGCAGTCGCTCAGGCTGTGGATGATAAGTTTAAGGATCCGAGTAATGTTCGGTCCAGAACTCACTCAAAACTCTTATCACAGTCACATGCATCAAGAAGGGATGAATCTCAGCATTCGTCCAATCAAAGATCTAAGCCTCAAAGAGTAGTGTTAAACCAGCCTCCTAAGTACAAAAAGAGTTGTACTTATAAGTACTTCGTCTCCTGTAAACTGAGGGATTTTACAGGAGAAAAGGGAGCAATTGACTGCATGAAATGGTTAGACGAAATGGAGACTGTGATTGACATCAGTGGATGTGCTAAGGAAGACATAGTCAAGTTTGTGTCTTAATCTTTCAAGGGCGATGCCCTCACTTGGTGGAAAGCGTTAGTACAATCCACTGGAAAGGTTCATCTGTATAATCTTTCGTGGAACAAGTTTGTAGATCTTGTGAAGGACACTTATTGCCCTCAACACGAAGTTGAGAGGATTGAATCTGGCTTCCTCACTTTAGTAATGAAGGATTTAGACTGTAGATCCTATGTGACCAGCTTTAATTCAATGTCAAGGCTGGTACCATATTTAGTCACTCCTGAACCCAAACGCATTGCACGTTTCATCGGTGGTTTAGCTCCCGAAGTAAAAGGAAATGTCAAGGCTTCTAAGCCTACTACATATAGATATTGTGAGAAGTAGGGCAAAGAAAGCCACCGATAATGGGAAGAGGAAGAGGGATGAGGAGAAGTCCCCTCAGTCTAACAAGAAGAGCAAAGGGAACTTTAGTTTTAAGAAGGGGCAGTCAAGTGATAAGCCCAGATGCAAAACCTGCAATAAAAGGCACTTTTGAAAGTGCAACCAGGACCCACAAGCCAAACCATGTGGGATTTGCAAAAAGAAAGGGCACAAATCTGTAGAGTGCCGGAACATTAAGGATGCAACCTGTTACGGTTGCAATGAAAAGGGGCACATCAAGACCAATTGCCCCAAGAATGCTAAGAAGCCCGAGGAGGCAAAGAAAACCAATGCAAGGGTTTTCAAATGAATGCTAGGGAAGCGGTGAACGACGAGAAAGTCATAACAGGTACCTTCCTCATTAATAATAATTATGCTAGAGTCTTATTTGATTCAGGTGCTGATAAGTCTTTCGTAGACCATAAGTTTTGTAAGTCACTGAACTTGCCTATTAAGACTCTAGACATAAAATATGAGGTAGAACTTGCCGATGGTACCTTAGAAACAACTTCGACTCTTCTTGATGGATGCTTTATATCCATCAAGAATCATTCCATCCCGCTATCCCTCTTGCCAATGAAATTGGCTGGGTTTGATATAGTTTTGGGCATGGATTGGTTGTCGCAAAACCAAGCCCAAATTGCCTGTGATAAAAAGCTAGTTATTATCAAAACCCCTTCTGGTGAATCCGTCACTATTCAAGGAGATACACAATACGGGTTGCCCAACAATGTGTCTATTCTCAAGGTATCGCAGTGTTTAAAGAGTAGATGTGTCATCTACATGGCACAAGTGACTGTGAATGATCTGAAGCCTAAGATTGAAGACATCCGAATCATCTCTGAGTAACCTGATGTCTTTCCTGACGAGTTACCTGGATTACCTCCTAAGAGGCAGGTAGAGTTCAGGATAGACATTCTACCAGGAGCTGCACCTATTGCACGAGCTCCTTATCATCTAGCACCTACAGAAATGAAAGAACTCAGGACTCAATTAGATGACTTATTGGAAAAGGGTTTTATACAACCTTGCTCTTCGCCTTGGGGAGCTCCAATATTATTTGTGAAAAAGATGGACGGATCAATGCGCCTATGCATTGATTATCGTGAGCTAAACAAAGTAACGATCAAGAATCGTTATCCCTTACCCAGGATCGATGATTTATTTGATCAGCTCCAAGGAGCGAGCTTCTTCTCAAAGATTGATTTGAGATCTGGGTATCATCAACTCAAGGTTAGGACTGAAGATGTGCCTAAGACGGCATTCAGAATGAGATATGGACATTACGAGTTTTTAGTGATGCCTTTTGGGCTCACTAATGCACCCGCAGCATTTATGGACCTCATGAATAGAGTCTGCAAACCATATTTAGATAAGTTTGTCATAGTCTTTATAGACGACATACTTATCTACTCCCGTAATAAAGACGATCATGAGAAACACCTCTGATGTATCTTAGGATTACTTCAACAAGAGAAACTATATGCTAAATTCTCCAAGTGTGAATTTTGGCTTCGTGAAGTCCAATTTCTTGGACACGTTGTTAATGAGCGTGGTATCCAAGTAGATCCAGCTAAGGTAGAAGCCGTAATGAATTGGGAAGCACCCAAGACTCCAACCAAAATTCGTAGCTTTCTGGGTTTAGCAGGTTACTATAGAAGATTCATTGAAAACTTCTCAAGGATAGCTGCACCATTAACTTCTTTGACCCGTAAGAATGTTAAGTTTGATTGGGGTCCGAAACAACAAGAATCCTTTGAGATTCTTAAACAGAAATTGAGCAATGCTCCAGTGCTAACATTACCTGATGGAATCGAAGAGTTTGTCGTATACTGTGATGCTTCACACACCGGTATGGGTTGTGTGCTTATGCAAAAAGGCAAGGTAGTTGCTTATGCATCAAGAAAACTAAAAGTGCATGAGAAAAATTACACCACCTATGATTTGGAGTTGGGTGCCATTGTATTCGCACTTAAGTTATGGAGACATTATTTATATGGAACTAAATATGTGATCTATTCGGATCACAAAAGTCTCCAACACCAATTCAATCAGAAAGAGCTCAATATGAGACAACGCCGTTGGATGGAAACTCTGAATGACTATGATTGCGAAATTCGCTACCATCCAGGTAAAGCGAGCGTGGTCGCTGATGCTCTAAGCCGAAAGGAAAGAGTCAAACCAATTAGGATCAATGCCAAGAGCATTGAGTTGAAGAATAGTCTGAATGAAAGACTATTAGCTGCATAGAAGGATGTTGTTTTGGAAGTTAACCTTCCAAATGAAAAGTTAGGTGTAACTGCTGAACAGTTAGCACCTGGGAAGGATGGAATCCTCAGAATGAACGGAAGGATTTGGGTTCCTATTCAAGGAGGACTTCGAGATGTAATCCTCCAGAAAACTCACAACTCCAAATACTCAGTTCACCCTGGAGGTGACAAAATGTATCAAGATTTAAAGCCTAATTATTGGTGGATAGGTTTGAAGAAATCTATTGCCACACATGTAGCTAAATGCCTAACATGTGCTCAGATAAAAGCTGAACATCAAAAGCCATCAGGCCTGTTACAACAGCCAGAACTTCCCACATGGAAGTGGGAAATGGTAACTGTGGATAAGATTGTGTCTCTTCATGGCGTGCCAGTGTCTATTATCTCTGATAGAGATACTAGATACACCTCACATTTTTGGAAAAGTTTTCAACAATCTTTGGGCACACGTTTGAATTTTAGTATTGCTTACCACCCTCAGACTGATGGACAGAGTGAGCATACAATCCAAACATTGGAAGACATGCTTCGTGCATGTGTTATTGATTTAGGAGGTAGCTGGGATGACCACCTACCTTTGATCGAGTTCTCCTATAACAATAGCTATCATATAAGCATTCAGGCTGCGCCTTTTGAGGCATTATATGGTAGGAAATGCAGAACGCCTGTTTGTTGGGCGGAAGTAGGAGAAGCTCAGCTATCAGGACCTGATATAGTCCTTGAAATGACAGACAAGATTGTCCAGATTCGCGATCGCCTGAAAGCTGCCAGGGATTGGCAGAAAAGTTATGCTGACAAATGGCGAAAACCTCTAAAGTTTGAGGTTGGTGACAAAGTCTTACTAAAAGTATCACCCTGGAAAGGTGTAATGCGTTTTGGTAAGAAGGGCAAGCTAAGCCCTAGATATATAGGACCATTCGAGATTATTGAATGTGTCGGCAGTGTAGCTTATAAGCTAAACTTGCCTGAGGAGCTTAGTGGAATCCATAATTTGTTCCACATCTGTAATCTCAAGAAGTGTCTAGCTGAGGAATCGCTAGCCATGTCTCATAAGGACGTACAGATTGATGAAAGCCTAAGATTTGTTGAAAGACCTATATCGATCGAGGATCGTCAGGTTAAAAAGCTTCGAAGGAATCATGTGCCTATAGTAAAGGTTAAATGGGAGGCCCATAGAGGTCCCGAATATACGTGGGAAGTTGAGTCCACTATGCGACAGAAGTACCCTCACTTATTCCAGTAAATCTCGGGGTTGAGATTTCTTTTAAGGGGGTGAGGATGTAACACCACGTAAAAACGTGTCCAATTATATATAGACACGTGTCCTAAACCTAAGAGATGTGAAAGATTGAGTTTGAAGGACTAAAGTTGACAAACAGTGAAACTATATGTTCGGAGGGACTAAAAGTGTCAACATGCCAAACTTGAGCCTCTGAATGACTATACATGATGAATATATTCTTAAACGAGAGATTGATTGGATATAAGAAGCCGTTTGTGAAAAGAATCGGAAGATTTTAAAACTACGAGGGTTAAACGTGTCAACATGTTAATTCTAACCTCTGAGTGACCTTTTAACGAACCCAAGGCTTCGAAATATTCAAATATACTCTCAAGAATAAGTGATAAAAATTTCACGTGGTTTCGAGATCGTTAAGCATGTTTTCAAGACTTTGGGCTATAAGTGTCAACTTGATGAAACTTGCTTTCATAGTGATATTTAACGAACCCGAGCCTAACGAAGTTAGTTTATACATCCTTGAGCTTCATCAAACTGATTACAAAGGCCTTTATTGCCAAAAATCATGTTAAAAAGGGTTTTTAACGATCAGGGACTGATTCTGCCATTTCAGAAACTTGTTTTGCCAGTTTCCTGGTTCCACGCGGGCCGCCTAAAAGTGCCCAGCGCAGAAACTCTTGGATAGGTGCAGGTTTGATCAGTTGCACCGCCTTAACCTCAAATGGATCGACTCTTGGGGCTATATGTCGGTTTATTTCATCAACTAGGACACCTGGGGTGATCCTAGGATCTCCCATAACAGATGTGAGTGATCTATGATCTTGCAAAGTATTATATAAAGGCCTTAGTTCTTGAGTTCATGAACTCACTTCTTGCAAACAACTCTCAAACACTTGCTTCTGGAGCTTGCATCAGTAGGAGAAGATTACCAAGTGTAGAAAAGACAGCTAGGACCATTAGTAAGCTTCTAATTACTTGCTTAGTTGTTTTAATTATCTTAATTACCTGAAAGTCAAACTTGTCGTAAATTAGATTTGAATTTCGTTTTAATCACATATGGACCAGCCACTGATCAAATTGAAAATGGTTATGGAACCATATTAAGGTAGGTGATTAACCCTTAAAAGGGCACCTCCTAATTATCTCGTTTGACTAGTTAATTGTCGGGTCAAAGTAGTTTGACAAAAAGTCAAACTGGACAGAATCCATGAAAATGATTTAAATTAGTAAAACAGAAGTTCTAAATTATATTTTAACATTCTAATGACTTGGTAATTAATATTAGAACATGTTTTATCAGTCCTAACCCGGCAATTAATAGTCTAAGGTGAGTTTATAACCGAAAGTTGCAAAAGCTTGACTTTTGCTTTGACTTTCAGTTCTGACCCGTTCAAGCTTAATTCTCCCATGTTTTAAGCTTCCATTAGGACCACATTACTCAGTAGTATAACCCTCTGAAGTTATATTGCATGGTGCCTAATGGTTTGAATTATATGCACATGATCGTTAATATGCTTAAAAATGCCATAAACGCCCTTTTGACACACAACTAAGATTTTAGCAATGTGAATGGAGAAACACCTTTGCTACCGATATTTAGACTTGTCCCGAAAATTTGACATCAGTTTGAGGTCTAGATTAGGAGTTATGCTCAATAGCGTAATTAGAAAGCTTTTTATTAATTAAATGGCGTAATTAGCATAAAGGCTATCTAAACCCAATTTTTGATACCAAAATTTTTACCTACTGATGTAAAATAATATTTTGGGATTTTTGAAGATTTTTATTTATTTTTACGCTAAGCGTAACATAGGGTTATAGCTTGATTTCGGTAATTGTCGGTTTTACCCTTTTCATGCATAAAATGAGTTTTTGACGTCAAACTTTTGACTACTGATTTTATATGGTAAATAAAATATTTTGAACTTTATAAACTGATCAAAAACTCTGATTTCCTATTTTAACCCGAATATCCCTTAAAACCGACTTTTAAGCGTTTTTAGCACATAGTATAAGTTAAAACTATTTTTGGCATATAAAACTTATTACCTACTGATGTTTTAAGTTAATTTATATAATTAAACAGTAAGCCAAAGTTTTTTTTAAACTCAGAAGTTTATTTTGACCTTTAAAGCTTATGTGAAATTACCAAAATGCCCCTACGGTGCATAATTTGGTTATATAAGATAAATTTCACATATATGCAATACTCTACTGATATAACTTATTAAATTAAATAATTTTACTGATTTCAAATGACCAAAACTTCAGTTTATTATAAAATCTCTTTTATAAGTATTAAAATTACCAAAATGCCCTTATGGGACTTAAATTGGTTTTAAATACTTTTTGGGCATATATGTTAACATCTTACTGATGTATTAACATATTTTGGGCATATTAACAATTAAGACCTGTATATAATCCATTTGGTTACCCGTTACGCGTTTACACGTTCGGATCGGTTTATGTGACTAGTTTACATATAATAGCCGAAACGGGGTTAACTTAATCATTAAATCTTCAATTTCCAGAATATGTTTAGTTTACCCATATTATACAAGTATCCAAGCTTGTCGGGTCTAAATTATATTCTATTCCGATCTCCGCTTAATCTAGTGTTTAGAATCGTAAAGTTTCCTTCTAGCTAGCCGGTCTAAGTCCTTGACTTAACTAAAGACCCGTTAGCATCCTAATAGGTTATTAAACCTTCTAATACAGATTAGTAGCATTCGGTAGAAGGTACCATCAAAAAGCTTTAGGATTATACTGCTGAGTTACCTTTCACACTAGCTCAGGTAAATACTTTTAACTTATTTTCCCTTATACGGGCTTGGGATATGGTATTATAATAATACCACTTGGTCGGGTATGGAATCATTTAATCAGATTGTGATTAATAAATTACATAACCCGTTTTAATCTGTCTTGTTTGATAACATAAACATTGTCCTGGATATTCTCGGCTCATTTCATTTGAAAATGGCCACGACCTATGCACGGGGTGTAGGCATACGCCTGACAGATGCAAATGCTAAAATATAAACCCACATGTTGGGGATAACTCCTTCGTGGGTTCTATAACTGGTGAGTCGGTTAATCACGACCGGCTTACAACCGGCCCCAATTGTAAGACAAACATGTAAATCTGTATACAAGATTATATTTAAATAATTGTCCCAAGTTATAAAAGATTTGTGCCATGTGTACTTAAATCAATTTTCATAAATGTTTTCTAAAGAGTCAGTTAATTGTATTTACCAGTGTAAACTGACGTATTTTCTTAAAGACTGATTTGACAGGTACCTCTCGTAATAGGTTGGAGCTATTAGGTGTCATAAGAGGATCTTGCAAATCCATAGATGCCAGAAGTCTGTTATTTTGTTTCTTTGTATTTATTTATGATCCGCCTGTGGATCTTATTACATTCCAGTCTGTATATTCTTTCACTCTAACACTCAGACATTATGGTTTGTAATAGTTTATTCACCAAGCCTTCCGCTGTGCTATTATATTGTGTGTATTGACTATAATGATATCAACTACGTCACGATACTCCCCGCCGGGCCCACCGTTAATATGTGGAAATATCGGGGTGTGACAGGTTGGTATCAGAGCCAACATTGAGTGAATTAAATACTAACCTTTTGTGTTTGATCTCAGTGACACAATAAGCACAATGCTTAGACTTCCGAGTCTAGGCTAATGACCTAGGATTTTACTCTTAACTTTCCTTTTTATTGTTTATATTATATCTACTTGTTTTGACAGGTCACCAATTGGAAAATGCCACCACGAGTGAGAGGCAAAGGCAAAGGGCCAATGCGTGGAGGGCCATCGGGCCACGCTGGACCCTCCCACCGACGTACCCCATCCGATTCACTCTCTGGCTCCGACTCACGAGACCATTGGAGCCATAGCTTCGAACCAGCAAGGCATTCTGTCTCACTTGGATCCTTACCATCTGACCCTCCATAATTTGGGTTGCCCATTCCTATTGAACCCCAACATTCCCATCATTCGCAGGGATCACATCACTCAAACCAATCACACCACTCCTTTAACTCTCATCCTTTTCATCACTCGGGTTCTACCTACTCTCCAACTCAGTTTAACCCCAATGCATACGTCAACGACTTTTTGGGTTTCAATCCTCTTGGACCTGAGGATCATTTCTCTCAGGAAATGGAAATGGACGACGACCCGGACCCTGAAATGCAAACTGGAACACCGGGCCACCCTATTAGCATCTCGAGTGGTTCACCATATCAAGGATCGCCGTACAGAGGGCCTGATTCGTATGATGAGAAAATGGCTCAGTATAGTTGGTTCTTTACCCCTTCATACCATAACTCCCCAGCCCAACCTCCCTTGGTTGAACCATAGCTTCAAGTTGTTACCCCACCACCATTACCAGTTGAGGAACCACCTCAACAGCCACCCAAGCTGCCAAGGCGAAGGAGAAATGCTAGAATGTCTGTACGTGGGGGACCACGGTTCGCATCCCCTCATGGTTCAAGTTCTTACCCTCCTATTCCAGAGGACCCCCAATTGGGTGGACCCTCTCACACGGTGCCAGGAGTCAACCATCCGCCAGTTTCTCATGCACCACGGCAGCCGCCGTTGGGTTTTGACAACCCGATCCTGACATACCCAGGTTCATCTGGGTATAATCCATCAGGATACCCATCGGACTATGGAAACCATGATCCCTACCTTACAGCTGCTCAGTACAATGCACTATACCCTTCTTCTTACCTTCCAGTTTACCCAATTGGATATCCGGTACAGGGATACCAATACCCACCCTACCAACAACCTCCTCCTCATCAACAGGAACAAACTCAGGAGATTTTACAGAGGTTAGACCAGGTTGAACATGAAGCCAGTGAAACTAAGAAGAAGCATAATGGTTTTCTCAAAGGTCTCGCGAACCTTATTAAAGGCAAGAAGAAGTAGGAAGTTGTTGTTTTATGTTGTATTGTCTTTCAATAAGTCCCTACGAGGACATTATTTTGTTTTCATGTACCAAGTCCCTGCGTAGACTTACTTTCCTTTTCTGTAGCCCCTGCGTGGGCAGTGTGTTGTTTGCAAGTCCCGTTTAGGGCATCGATGTACTAGTTTCGTGGTTTAATGAAGTTATTTTCGATTTTAAATATGTATTTTTACATCATAGTATATCACTTTAAATTTGATTGATCTGCCAAAGAAATTCTTAGAGGTATAACCTAGCCAAAATATTAAATGGCTATGATGGTATAACCTTTTTAAGACAATAAATCTTTGTTAATATCTGAAAATATGTTAACATTCCTGCCTATGCGGTATGAGAAACCACACAAGCCTCCAAATGTACTTGGGTCCTTCCAAGTCACTTATATATAGCCTATATGATCAATGTAAATCATGGCTAATAAACATCAATGAGATGTATACACCAGAACATCCATTTGAGATGTATGCTTATAAGCAAAGGTGTAATAAAGACAATGGAAGTTTTATTTTATAGACTTCTTGTCAAAAAGGCGATGAACTTTGTTCGACCCTTAAAGAAATCACTAATCCGAGGGATCAATGATCATAATCGTCCATGTGACAAGGCATTCATGCCATCTAAATGTCCTTCGAGACGAGCCTTGTGCTATATGAATATGTCTCTCATGACATTGACAGTCGTGATTTATATCCCCTGTCTAATAAATATAAAGGATTATATCCTATTAATTATTTGTTATGGTTCTGTTATAACCTAGGCAAATCATGATTAAATGATTTTTATTTTAAATGGTCTATATGGATTATTAATACCATGACCATCTAATCATCAATGCGATGATTCTTTATGTAATTTAAATATAACATTATTGTTTAATATAGTACCCAAATCATGGCTGGATCTGACGAAGCAAACAGCCATCCCGTGGGAGACAACCACAATACCAGGATCAATATCACTGCTGCTGAATTGCAAGCAATGATAAAAACAGCAGTCGCTCAGGCTGTGGATGATAAGTTTAAGGATCCGAGTAATGTTCGATCCAGAACTCACTCAAAACCCTTATCACAGTCACATGCATCAAGAAGGGATGAATCTCAGCATTCATCCAATCAAAGATCTGAGCCTCAATGAGTAGTGTTAAACCAGGCTCCTAAGTACAAAAAGAGTTGTACTTATAAGTACTTCGTCTCCTGTAAACCGAGGGATTTTACAGGAGAAAAGAGAGCAATTGACTGCATGAAATGGTTAGACGAAATGGAGACTGTGATTGACATCAGTGGATGTGCTAAGGAAGACATAGTTATGTTTGTGTCTCAATCTTTCAAGGGAGATGCCCTCACTTGGTGGAAAGCGTTAGTACAGTCCACTGGAAAGGTTCATCTATATAACCTTTCGTGGAACAAGTTTGTAGATCTTGTGAAGGACACTTACTGCCCTCAACACAAAGTTGAGAGGATTGAATCTGACTTCCTCACTTTAGTAATGAAGGATTTAGACTGTAGATCCTATGTGACCAGCTTTAATTCAATGTCAAGGCTGGTACCATATTTAGTCACTCCTGAACCCAAACGCATTGCACGTATCATTGGTGGTTTAGCTCCCGAAGTAAAAGGAAACGTCATGGCTTCTAAGCCTACTACATATAGATCTGCTGTGGATCTATCTTTGTCTCTCACTCTTGATATTGTGAGAAGTAGGGCAAAGAAACCTACCGATGATGGGAAGAGGAAGAGGGATGAGGACAAGTCCCCTCAGTCTAACAAGAAGAGCAAATGGAACTTTAGTTTTAAGAAGGGGCAGTCAAGTGATAAGCCCAAATGCAAAACCTGCAATAAAAGGCACTTTGGAAAGTGCAACCAGGACCCACAAGCCAAACCATGTGGGATTTGCAAAAAGAAAGGGCACAAATCTGTAGAGTGCCGGAACATTAAGGATGCAACCTGTTACGGTTGCAATGAAAAGGGGCACATCAAGACCAATTGCCCCAAGAATGCTAAGAAGCCCGGGAAGGCAAAGAAAACCAATGCAAGGGTTTTCCAAATGAATGCTAGGGAAGCGGTGAAAGACGAGAACGTCATAACAGGTACCTTCCTCATTAATAATAATTATGCTAGAGTCTTATTTGATTCAGGTGCTGATAAGTCTTTCGTAGGCCATAAGTTTTGTAAGTCACTGAACTTGCCTATTAAGACCCTAGACATAAAATATGAGGTAGAACTTGCTGATGGTACCTTAGAAACAGCTTCGACTCTTCTTGATGGATGCTTTATATCCATCAAGAATCATTCCATCCCGCTATCCCTCTTGCCAATGAAATTGGCTGGGTTTGATATAGTTTTGGGCATGGATTGGTTGTCACATAACCAAGCCCAAATTTCCTGTGATAAAAAGCTAGTTATTATCAAAACCCCTTCTGGTGAATCCGTCACTATTCAAGGAGATACACAATACGGGTTGCCCAAAAATGTGTCTATTCTCAAGGTATCGCAGTGTTTAAAGAGCAGATGTGTCATCTACATGGCACAAGTGACTGTGAATGATTCGAAGCCTAGGATTGAAGACATCCCAATCATCTCTGAGTATCCTAATGTCTTTCCTGACGAGTTACCTGGATTACCTCCTGAGAGGCAAGTAGAGTTCAGGATAGACATTCTACCTGGAGCTG
Organism: Helianthus tuberosus; assembly: GCA_030545235.1. NCBI lineage: Eukaryota > Viridiplantae > Streptophyta > Magnoliopsida > Asterales > Asteraceae > Helianthus > Helianthus tuberosus. The sequence continues at coordinate 74,513,655 of CM060385.1, read as the reverse complement.
CACATCGTCTAGCACCTACAGAAATGAAAGAACTCAGGACTCAATTAGATGACTTATTGGAAAAGGGTTTTATACAACCTAGCTCTTCGCCTTGGGGAGCTCCAATATTATTTATGAAAAAGAAGGACGGATCAATGCGCCTATGCATTGATTATCGTGAGCTAAACAAAGTAACGATCAAGAATCGTTATCCCTTACCCAGGATCGATGATTTATTTGATCAGCTCCAAGGAGCGAGCTTTTTCTCGAAGATTGATTTGAGATCTGGGTATCATCAACTCAAGGTTAGGACAGAAGATGTGCCTAAGACGGCATTCAGAACGAGATATGGACATTACGAGTTTTTAGTGATGCATTTTGGGCTCACTAATGCACCCGCAGCATTTATGGACCTCATGAATAGAGTCTGCAAACCATATTTAGATAAGTTTGTCATAGTCTTTATAGACGACATACTTATCTACTCCCGTAATAAAGACGATCATGAGAAACACCTCCGATGTATCTTAGGATTACTTCAACAAGAGAAACTATATGCTAAATTCTCCAAGTGTGAATTCTGGCTTCGTGAAGTCCAATTTCTTGGACACGTTGTTAGTGAGGGTAGTATCCAAGTAGATCCCGCTAAGGTAGAAGCCGTAATGAATTGGGAAGCACCCAAGACTCCAACCGAAATTCGTAGCTTTCTGGGTTTAGCAGGTTACTATAGAAGATTCATTGAACACTTCTCAAGGATAGCTCCACCATTAACTTCTTTGACCCGTAAGAATGTTAAGTTTGATTGGGGTCCGAAACAACAAGAATCCTTTGAGATTCTTAAGCAGAAATTGAGCAATGCTCCAGTGCTAACATTACCTGATGGAATCGAAGAGTTTCTCGTATACTGTGATGCTTCACACACCGGTATGGGTTGTGTGCTTATGCAAAAAAGGCAAGGTAGTTGCTTATGCATCACGACAACTAAAAGTGCATGAGAAAAATTACACCACCCACGATTTGGAGTTGGGTGCCGTTGTATTCGCACTTAAGTTATGGAGACATTATTTATATGGAATTAAATGTGTGATCTATTCGGATCACAAAAGTCTCCAACACTTGTTCAATCAGAAAGAGCTCAATATGAGACAATGCCGTTGGATGGAAACTCTGAATGACTATGATTGCTAAATTCGCTACCATCCAGGTAAAGCGAACGTGGTCGCTGATGCTCTAAGCCGAAAGGAAAGAGTCAAACCAATTAGGATCAATGCCAAGAGCATTGAGTTGAAGAATAGTCTGAATGAAAGACTATTAGCTGCACAGAAGGATGTTGTTTTGGAAGTTAACCTTCCAAATGAAAAGTTAGGTGTAACTGCTGAACAGTTAGCACCTGGGAAGGATGGAATCCTCATAATGAACGGAAGGATTTGGGTTCCTATTCAAGGAGGACTTCGAGATGTAATCCTCTAGGAAACTCACAACTCTAAATACTCAGTTCACCCTGGAGGTGACAAAATGTATCAAGATTTAAAGCCTAATTATTGGTGGATAGGTTTGAAGAACTCTATTGCCACACATGTAGCTAAATGCCTGACATGTGCTCAGATTAAAGCTGAACATCAAAAGCCATCAGGCCTGTTACAACAGCCAGAACTTCCCACATGGAAGTGGGAAATGGTAACTATGGATTTATAACCAAGTTACCTAAAACAAGGCACGGAAATGACACCATATGGGTTATAGTTGATAGACTGACAAAGTCAGCACATTTCTTGCCCATCAAGGAGACTCATAGCTCCGACAAGTTAGCCCAGTTGTATGTGGATAAGATTATATCTCTTCATGGCGTGCCAGTGTCTATTATCTCTGATAGAGATACTAGATACACCTCACATTTTTGGAAAAGTTTCCAACAATCTTTGGGCACACGTTTGAATTTTAGTACTGCTTACCACCCTCAGACTGATGGACAGAGTGAGCGTACAATCCAAACATTGGAAGACATGCTTCGTGCATGTGTTATTGATTTAGGAGGTAGCTGGGATGACCACCTACCTTTGATCAAGTTCTCCTATAACAATAGCTATCATACAAGCATTCAGGCTGCGCCTTTTGAGGCATTATATGGTAGGAAATGCAGAACGCCCGTTTGTTGGGCGGAAGTAGGAGAAGCTCAGCTATCAGGACCAGATATAGTCCTTGAAACGACAGACAAGATTGTCCAGATTCGCGATCGCCTGAAAGCTGCCGGGGATAGGCAGAAAAGTTATGCTGACAAGAGGCGAAAACCTCTAAAGTTTGAGGTTGGTGACAAAGTCTTACTGAAAGTATCACCCTGGAAAGGTGTAATGCGTTTTGGTAAGAAGGTCAAGCTAAGCCCTAGATATATAGGACCATTCGAGATTATTGAATGTGTCGGCAGTGTAGCTTATAAGATAAACTTGCCTGAGGAGCTTAGTGGAATCCATAATGTGTTGCACATCTGTAATCTCAAGAAGTGTCTAGCTGAGGAATCGCTAGCCATGTCTCATAAGGACGTACAGATTGATGAAAGCCTAAGATTTGTTGAAAGACCTATATCGATCGAGGATCGTCATGTTAAAAAGCTTCAAAGGAAGCATGTGCCTATAGTAAAGGTTAAATGGGAGGCCCATAGAGGTCCCAAATATACGTGGGAAGTTGAGTCCACTATGCGACAGAAGTACCCTCACTTATTCCAGTAAATCTCAGGGTCGAGATTTCTTTTAAGGGGGGTGAGGATGTAACACCATGTAAAAACGTGTCCAATTATATATAGACACGTGTCCTAAACCTAAGAGATGTGAAAGATTGAGTTTGAAGGACTAAAGTTGACAAACAGTGAAACTATATGTCCGGAGGGACTAAAAGTGTCAACATGCCAAACTTGAACCTCTGAATGACCATACATGATGAATGTATTCTTAAACGAGAGGTTGATTGGATATAAGAAGCCGTTTGTGAAAAGAATCGGAAGAGTTTAAAACTACGAGGGTTAAACGTGTCAACATGTTAATTCTGACCTCTGAGTGACCTTTTAACGAACCCAAGGCTTCGAAATATTCAAATATACTCTCAAGAATAAGTGATAAAAATTTCACGTGGTTTCGAGATCGTTAAGCATGTTTTCAAGACTTTGGGCTATAAGTGTCAACTTGATGAAACTTGCTTTCATAGTGATATTTAACGAACCCGAGCCTAACGAAGTTAGTTTATACATCCTTGAGCTTCATCAAACTGACTACAAAGGCCTTTATTGCCAAAAATCATGTTAAAAAGGGTTTTTAACGATCAGGGACTGATTCTGCCATTTCAGAAACTTGTTTTGCCAGTTTCCCGATTCCACACGGGCGGCGTAAGATCCTTTATGATCTTACGCGGGCCGCCTAAAAGTGCCCAGCGCAGAAATTCTTGGACAGGTGCAGGTTTGATCAGTTACACCGCCTTAACCTCAAATGTATCGACTCTAGGGGCTATATGTCGGTTTATTTCATCAACTAGGAGACCTGGGGTGATCCTAGGATGTCCCATAACAGATGTGAGTGATCTATGATCTTGCAAAGTATTATATAAAGGCCTTAGTTCTTGAGTTCATGAACTCACTTCTTGCAAACAACTCTCAAACACTTGCTTCTGGAGCTTGCATCAGTAGGTGAAGATTACCACGTGTAGAAAAGACAGCTAGGACCATTAGTAAGCTTCTAATTACTTGCTTAGTTGTTTTAATTAGCTTAATTACCTGAAAGTCAAACTTGTCGTAAATTAGATTTGACTTTCGTTTTAATCACATATGGACCAGTCACTGATCAAATTGAAAGTGGTTATGGAACCATATTAAGGTAGGTGATTAACCCTTAAAAGGGCACTTCCTAATTATCTCGTTTGACTAGTTAATTGTCGGGTCAAAGTAGTTTGACAAAAAGTCAAACTGGACAGAATGCATGAAAATGATTTAAATTAGAAAAACAGAAGTTCTAAATTATATTTTAACATTCTAATACTTGGTAATTAATATTAGAACATGTTTTATCAGTCCTAACCCGGCAATTAATAGTCTAAGGTCAGTTTATAACCGAAAGTCACAAAAGCTTGACTTTTGCTTTGACTTTCAGTTCTGACCCATTCAAGCTTAATTCTCCCATGTTTTAAGCTTCCATTAGGACCACATTACTCAGTAGTATAACCCTCTGAAGTTATATTGCATGGTGCCTAATGGTTTGAATTATATGCACATGATCGTTAATATGCTTAAACATGCCATAAACGCCCTTTTGACACAAAACTAAGATTTTTAGCAATGTGAATGGACAAACACCTTTGCTACTGATATTTAGACTTGTCCCGAAAATTTGACATCAGTTTGAGGTCTAGATTAGGAGTTATGCTCAATAGCGTAATTAGAAAGCTTTTTATTAATTAAATGGCGTAATTAGCATAAAGCCTATCTAAACCCAATTTTTGATACCAAACTTTTTACCTACTGATGTAAAATAATATTTTGGGATTTTTGAAGATTTTTATTTATTTTTAGGCTGAGCATAACATAGGACTTGATTTCGGTAATTGTCGGTTTTACCCTTTTCATGCATAAAATGAGTTTTACATAACATTTTGATCTCAAACTTTTGGCTACTGATTTTATATGGTAAATAAGATATTTTGAACTTTATAAACTGATCAAAAACTCAGATTTCCTATTTTAACCCGAATATCCCTTAAAACCGACTTTAAGCGTTTTTAGCACATAGTATGAGTTAAAACAATTTTTGGCATATAAAACTTATTACCTACTGATGTTTTAAGTTAATTTATATAATTAAACAGTAAGCCAAAGTTTTTTTTAAACTAAGAAGTCTATTTTGACCTTTAAAGCTTATGTGAAATTACCAAAATGCCCCTACGGTACATAATTTGGTTATATAAGATAAATTTCACATATATGCAATACTCTACTGATATAACTTATTAAATTAAATATTTTACTGATTTCAAATGACCAAAACTTCAGTTTATTATAAAATGTTTTATAAGTATTAAAATTACCAAAATGCCCTTATGGGACTTAAATTGGTTTTAAATACTTTTTGGGCATATATGTTAACATCTTAAACATATTTTGGGCATATTAACAATTAAGACCTATATATAATCCATTTGGTTACCCGTTACGCGTTTACGCGTTCGGATCGGTTTATGTGACTAGTTTACATATAATAGCCGAAACGGGGTTAACTTTATCATTAAATCTTCAATTTCCAGAATATGTTTAGTTTACCCATATTATACAAGTATGTTGGTGCACTGATGTCTGTTAACTTCGTCTTTATCGAGTCTTGTATTGTATTAGATAGATCAGGGCACAGAAATCGAGAAAACAGTATTTTAGGGTAATTTCGCTTGAAATGGACTTGATGTCATTTCAAACGAAATTAGCTGTTTCAAGCGAGATTAGTAATTCCGCACGGAATTAGGTAATTCCGTTTGAAAATTAATTCCGTTTGTAACTGTTTCAAGCGGAATTAGTCGCCTATAAATACTGAAGTGTCTGTGTCATTTGAAACGGAATTAGAACATTGTTTTCAGAGCCGAGGTGCTGTCGGATTGTTATTTGAATTGTAAAAGCTCAGGAAATCAATAAGAGAGGATAATTAGAAAGTATCAAGCTGTGTTATGTCAAATTCATTGATTCCGCCTTTGATTTTGATGTTAAACTCTTTAGATTGACTCGTTAGGGTCACACGACGATCCAACAAAGTATCCAAGCTTGTCGGGTCTAAATCATATTCTATTCCGGTCTCCACTTAATCTAGCATTTAGAACCGTAAAGTTTCCTTCTAGCTAGCCGGTCTAAGTCCTTGACTTAACTAAAGACCCGTTAGCATCCAAATAGGTTATTAAACCTTCTAATACAGATTAGTATCATCCGGTAGAAGGTACCATCAAAAAGCTTTAGGATTATACTGCTGAGTTACCTTTCACACTAGCTCAGGTAAATACTTTTAACTTATTTTCCCTTATACGGGCTTGGGATATGGTATTATAATAATACCACTTGGTCAGGTATGGAATCATTTAATTGGATTGTGATTAATAAATTACATAACCTGTTTTAATCTGTCTTGTTTGATAACATAAACATTGGGGGTTAATTCGACCGTGTCCTGGATATCATCGGCTCATTTCATTTGAAAATGGCCACGACCTATGCACGGGGTGTAGGCATACACCTGACAGATGCAAATGCTAAAATATAAACCCACATGTTGGGGATAACTCCTTCGTGGGTTCTATAAGTGGTGAGTCGGTTAATCACGACCGGCTTACAACCGGCCCCAATTGTAAGACAAACATGTAAATTTGTATACAAGATTATATTTAAATAATTGTCCCAAGTTATAAAAGATTTGTGCCATGTGTACTTAAATCAATTTTCATAAATGTTTTCTAAAGAGTCAGTTAATTGTATTTACCAATGTAAACTGACGTATTTTCTTAAAGACTGATTTGACAGGTACCTCTCGTAATAGGCTGGAGCTATTAGGTGTCATAAGAGGATCTTGCAAATCCATAGATGCCTGAAGTCTGTTATTTTGTTTCTTTGTATTTATTTATGATCCGCCTGTGGATCTTATTACATTCCAGTCTGTATATTCTTTCACTCGAACACTCAGACATTATGGTTTGTAATAGTTTATTCACCAAGCCTTCCGTTGTGCTATTATATTGTGTGTATTGACTATGATGATATCAACTACGTCACGATACTCCCCGCCGGGCCCACCGGTAATATGTGGAAATATCGGGGTGTGACAATTATCGATTGCATTTGAATCCTGCAACCCTAAAAACCCTTGGCCCAAAAGCATCAGTAGACATATCCTTGTGCAATCTTCGTTGCTATATAGCATCGGGCCTTCAAATATATCTCTTATTCTTTTGAAAGCAACACGTTCACGGCCCGGGAAAATTCGGTTTTTAAATGAGTCAGGGTGCTCAATCGGTGTCCAGTTAGTGGGCCCAAACCTTAACCCCGTTATAAGACAAAATTGTTTCGGGGTAAACATTAAAATTTCTTGGCCTAGGCGATATGTAATACCTAATCTGGGTGTAGGTGTATGCACTTGTAATTGTGCAACACCGAGTAAAAGTAGGCTATCACACATAACACACTTGATATCTAAATATGGCCCAAAACAGGTTTGCCTAATTTGGGATTCAATAGGTGCCGTCATTCTTTCGTTCAAAGTCTTTACTATTTTCCACGTTTGTCGAACTTTGATCTTTTTGGCCTTGTAAAGTAACAATTGAAATAAAAAACAAATAAACAATTGAATCTTAAGTTTGCATTACAAAAAATTGTAAATATACTAAAATACTAAAACAGTATAATAAAGGAAACAAAAGAGATAAAGTATCACCAATACACATGGGACAGGATTTTCACCAACGTCTTGCATGACGTGATCAGGTTGCATGTGCTCTGGACGACCCATAGGTGGGTAACCGTGGTAATTTGGATCCATTGTGAGTCAACGGTAAACGTGGTAGTTCGGCAGCAGAAATGAAACGATGGTCTGGTCTTCAAAGCGGGTCGGGTCTTTCGTCGAATCTTCAACGGTGGTCGGGTTTTTCTTCGGATCTTCAACGGTGGTCCACAAGGAGCATGTGGTCCCGAAGACGTTTGCCGGCACAAATGAAACACATGAACCCACACTCCCAAGGTCAAAACCTCTTCCTCGACACGTGTCACGCGATGGCTACACGGGGAAATGAACTGGAAACGTGTCGTTCATCCAACGATAGGAATGAGGAAACGTCTCAAGTTGCAGTTTAGACGTCTCAAGATTCTTGTGAAACGTCTCAAGTAACAGAAACGTCTAGATATGTTGGAAACGTCTTAAATGTCAGCGTTGACGTCTCGTGCAGTCGGAAACGTCTTAAGACGTCTAAAATGAAATGAAACGTCTCAAAATGTACTCAAACGTCTTCAAGATACCACGTGTCCTCAAATGTACTGAAACGTCTTAAAGAAATATCCTGAAACGTCTTAAAGACGTCTTGGTTGAAACGTCTCGTGCATGCATGCCACGTGTCCAAACGTCTTGGTTGAAACGTCTTGACCTAAATTCTCATTTAATTTATCGATATTTTTTTAAATAATAATTATTCCCTTCAAGTATAGTATTTGAGTACATTTCTGGAGCTCGCAAAAATGTTTGAAAAAAAATAAAAATGATGTATACTGCTCGCAACCAGCAAACAAATCATCATCTTGGATTCTCAAAAAATGGAGAAGTTCCAAGGGTGAAAGTTCTTCTGAAGTTTCACAACGAAATGATTCAGAACAAAGCCACTTTGTACACAATCGACAAAGTTTTCACCTCCACCGGGTTGGTACATGGGCAATTCCAGACGACGAAAGTGAGAACTGGTCAAAAGACGTGGAAACATTCTACAGAAATGGGGATGCGCCGTTCTGCTATTCAGCAGTTTTCACAAGATCAATAGAGTTTGACAAAAAATTTTGGGGGACTCTATTAGGTTTTCGCTGTGGCGGCTACCTAACGTCAACAGTTAATTATTCTTCCTAATATTTTTATTAAATCTAGAATTTTTTTCCCGTTATTAATTAATTTTAAATTACAACTTATACAGCATATTGAAGGATGGGTGGGAAGGCTAATGGCTTGGAGGAATAGAAAGATTCAAAGGGATCCGTTGTTAAACTTGCGGTAGACAATTCTTCCACCACAATTTTATGAAACGTTGTTAGATTCTACTCCTAAAAATGTTGTTAAATATGCCAATGGCAAATTACACCCATTTCCTTCTTTCTTCGAAGTGGATTACGTCTTCTTTCCGTTACCGTTAGAAAATAACGAATGGCTCCTAGCTCGACTAGAGTTATCGTCACAGGAGTTGGTGTATTACCCGTGCAAAAATGTTTGTGTCGGCAATAAATACATAAACGTTATTCACCCACGTTTGACGAAGGTTAAAGTTTATTTAGGAGCATTACTAGTGCATTTGCAATATTGGAAAAAAAAACAGGAAAACCAGAAAAATGTATCTCTGCCGAGCTCAATGACAACTACGTGGTATCTAACACATCAATCGCAGGGAATGAAGCTGTCTACCTGTGTATGCTTATGGAGCATCTGGTTACGGATAAACCAATAAATATAACTGGAGACATTTGTAAAACTTTTTTTTTTCGTACAGACAATTCATTGCAGAAAAACTGTATTTTTGGCGGTGTTTACCCCGTCCAAATGCTGTCTAGTTTATACAATAAAATACCTGTTTTTAATTTATTAATTTAATAAATAGTGATCAATGAACCCACTATAAGAGCATCCACAATAAGACCCACTAAAAACATGTCCAGTCAGTTGCCACATCAGAAAAACACTCACCCTTCAAAAACATCAAAAACCCACCCAATAAGAAAACACAAAAACACATAAAAACATTGCCACATCATCACCACCTTTTTAATTTTTAACCACACATTTACACCACTTATTCTCTCTCTCTCTCTCTATATTATATATATTAAAAGTACATGTGTCCCATCATTTACTCATTTTTTCTAGTTCTTGAAGAAAAACACCACCCAAAAAATGGGTATAAAGAACAAGTCCCACAGTAAGAAAAACATAAACATATGCCACATAGACATATAAAAACATGAAAAAATAGCTTATTGGAGATGCTCTAAATAGGCATAGGCATTCTTGCCATTTAACCACATCCAATCACAATTTAACCTGAAACTTGAAATTTGCTAAAAAAATCATGGATTCTTGGACCGACGAAGAAGACATTGCTATTGTCGTCTCCTACGCCGCCGCTCGTGATGAAGGCACTTACTCAATTTCCGATCCCGCGTTCTGGGGTCAGGTTATGAACTATTTCTGCATTCACGTGCAACAAACGACCCGTAGCGCCAATGACCTCAACACTCGGTGTGCTTTCATACGCTTCAAATGTAGCCATTTCTTAGGAAGGTACAAGAACGTTAAAAAAAAATAGGCACAACAACCTGGCTGAAGAAGAGGTCATTGAAGAAGCCCTGCTAGACTACGCAATAATTTATGACGAGGACTTTGAACACATTTCCGTGTTTGAAACTTTCAAAAATTATATTTAGCTAGCGTTTTTAGGATGTTATTTAAATTTATATTGTATCGTTTTTTAGAATGTAATAACTTTGGTAATTTAAAGTTATTATTGTTTAAAAGTCAATATTTAAAAACTTATAAATATGAAAAATAAAAAAATGGGAAAGCCGGGTATCGAACCCACGCCAAACCCGGTTCACACAAACACCAACGACTTAACTAACATATCACAAGCCACTACAACGTGGCCCTGAGAACGAGTTACATCCAGTTTTAAGTTTATTTATACACGTTATTTATTTTAATTAATTATTTTAACCAAATAAATATTTATAATTTATAATTTTAGTAGTTAATGTTCAAGTTTTAAATAGTTAAGTTTATTTATACAGTTTTAAATAGTTAAGTTTATTTATACAGTTTTAATAAATATTTATAACATTAAATAATATAACTTAAACTTGTTATTTTTAACATTAACATTATTGGGTGTAAGCCCAAACCCCTTACACCCAAACCCCGTAAGCCCACACCCCGTCAGCCCACACCCCGTAAGCCCAAACCCCTTTTGCCCAAACACCGTAAACCCAAACCTGTGAAACGGTCAACGGGCCAACCCCGTAAACAGTTAAAGAAAATATAAAACATTATATTAAAAAAAGAAAATACATACTAAACATTACATTAAAAAAAATAAAATATAAAAAGAAAAAAAAACATTACATTCAAAAAAAAAAACATCTAAAGCCAAACCCTAATCGTTTCCCACTGCGAGACGTGTTCGAAATCATGTCCTTCTCTGTGGCGGTAGTTGATGAGGGCAACCGCCTTGATGTCCTCCTCGCCAAGATCCTGGGATGAATCCTCCACAGATTTGTAGTAACCCTCGAACTTCTTACAGTCCAAGCGTATAACCCGAAACCTTAAAGATAAGGCGTCAACGCTGTGGCCGTGGTCCGGACCACGGAGTTGTGCAAAATATTGTTGCACACGGACCCATAGACCCCCCTGCCCTCGACGAGGAGGATTGGTATACACCTCCTCCCAAGCCTCCACCAATGCAATGTCCTCAACTTCGCTCCACGACGAAGTAGCCATGTCTGCAAAAACTGAACCGTGTCTGCTTGTAAACGTTGAACAACGAAAGCAGAAGAAGAAGAACGGTGCACGGCGTGTGTGTGTGTGTGTTTAGGGGTATATATAGTGGGGTTGGTTAAATGAATATGTAATTTAATATAACTTTAAATATTCTAACGTCTTAACATAACTTCGAATATATTTAATTTTTAATTTTTTTTAACTAAAATTCAAACGTCTTAATTGGCTGTTGAACGAATTAAGGCGGTTGAAACGTCTTAACATTGAATTGGCTGTTGAAACGTCTTTAACATTGAATTATACTGAATTGAACTAGAATTCAAACGTAAATTAGTAAAATTTATAACTTTATTATGATTGAATACAAAGTACATAAAAAACATAACACAAAAAAATACAAACATAATCATTTGAACTAGAATACACCAAATCGCTACTTCCAACATCGCTACTTCCAACTGGGTAGGAGATCCGGATTCTGATTCCGGAATTTGCATCGAAACACCTAGGAATAAAGATGGGTCGTGAATTGGAAAGTTCCATCAACCCACATTTATATTGGCCTAGGTGATATGTAACGGGTTGTTCACATTTTCTTCAACGGTTCTGCGGCTTCGATGATGTTAGAGGACCTGGCTAACACATTGGTGAGAGCCCATTGTGTTAGCCACGGCCTCATCAACCACCCTAAACGGGCAGAACCGTCATGTGCCGAACAACCCGTTAGACCCTTCACGTGTCCGTTGTAGATGAGTTCTTGAACCCGATCGACCCCGCAGAGCACGTGGAAGGGGAAATCCGATCTCATCCCATTAAATGGGAGAAGATCTGTGTCCGTTGTAGATGACTTCTTAGACCCGTTGTAGATGACTTCTTAGACCCGTTTGTTGAATCAGGGGGTCTGCCCATTTTTTGAAGCTGTGAACACCAATGGGGTAGAAGATATGGTGAAGAAGAAAAGGTTATGTATAACAGGGTTGAAAATTGTGAACGACTTAAAAACAGGTTTCAAATGTCTTAAAAATAACTTTGAAAACCGGGAAACGTCTCAAAAGTCTCAAGTTTGAATGAAACGTCTTAAAAAGAACATTGGAAACCGGGAAACGTCTCAAACGTCTCAAGGTTTTAATGAAACGACTTAAAAAGAACTTTGGAAACCGTGAAACGTCTCAAACGTCTCAAGGTTTTAATGAAACGTCTTAATTTTTTTTTTAAAAACGTGATACTTTCAAACGTCTCAAGCCGTGTTGAGGCGTCTCAAGCCATGCAAAACTATCAGCTTATCAGCTCAACTTTTAAAACGTCTCAAGCCGCCGTCTGAAACGTCTCAGCCAAGACGTTAAGACGTCTGAGCTGTGTCGGACACGCGGCAGCGTTTGGTTGGTCAGCCGCCAAGACGCTAGAACGTTTTTGTCGCGTCTACCCAAGACGTTTGACTTGGCTATTTTGGAAAAGTTGACCATAACTTGGATATTTTCCATTTTTTTCGTAGTTTTGTAGAAGTTGATGTTGAAAAAGCAATTTGGCCTCAAAAACTAAAGTGAACCTTTTTTGTTTACAGTTTATTCCCAAGTACCACTCTTCTGATTTTTTGTTATATTAGGAAAAAGGGTAAATTACACTTTTCGTACTTTATGTTTATACCGGATTGCAATGGATAACCTTTAACTTCAATAATTACAGTCATAGTCCTTTATTTGGAAAACTTGTTACACATTTCGTCCTTTAGTACTAACCAGGTTAAAAATTTAAGTTAAGTCTGGTCATGTGCACCTCATGTGAGGGCATTTCTGTCTTTTCAGACTTTGTTTCTTCTCCTTTTTGAAACTCATCTCTCTTTCTCAAACTCAGACTCCTCAACTCTCTCTTTCTCAATATTCCGGTATCTTACCAATCACCTAATCAATCAGAGCAAAGCAAATAACTTCCCTTAGCTTTAAACCAACCAAAAGGTTTAGCAAAAACATAATAATAATTTCCTCCTAAAATGAATCCTGATAGATAGATTTATATGATTAAGAATACCTCATCATCTGACGAGATCCCATAGCAAAGCAAATAAAATTAGATGGGTAAACAAAGTCCAATGGCCGGCGACAGCCTCTAAGAGATGTCAAACACAACCAACAAAAACATAAATTGTTATTATTAACCCTTGTTTCATACCAAACCAAACCAAATCAAGTAACGGGTTTCTGTGATAACAATAATACCATATCTCCTGGTCTGATCAGATCCCATCTGCCACCTAAACAAATATTAATAACAAATCGGTAAACAAACAAAGTCCATGAAACATTATTTTCTAACTACTAAAACCGATGTACTAGGTACCTCCAATGATTGGTAGCTCAAAGATGGTATGTTACCACAGGAGGAATGCAATTTTAGATAAAATGCTTTGGCATACAAATTCCACTTCATGTATTTCTCAGTAGCAGCAAAGCAACAAACCTCCCTGATCGAAACAAGTAGATAATTTCGATAATCTGACTCTCTGAAAGATGAAAAGCATCATCGATAGACCTAAGTTGCGGCATCTTCTTCACACTCCCCGCACTTCACACTCATCAATTCCCGTCGATTTCCACCCTCCCCACACTTCACACTCATCAAATTCTCTTTTTTGTTTCAGATCTGCGAAGAACCGGTGTCCCGATCTGCAAAGAGTCTAGCATCATTGTGATTTCGTGTTTCTTTGCGCGTGGGATTGAGAAGATGGGGTTAGAGGATCAGATTGTGACTGATTTTGTAAAGTGGTTAGGGTTCATATGGTGGTGACGGTTGCAGGATGTGGTGATGGTTAGGGTTCTAGGGTAGGGGAATTGGGGAAGATGATGTATATACGTAATTATTATTGGTTTTATTTCTTAAAAACATTTTAAATAAAAGCGTGAAATGACCATAATACCCTTAAGTGAATAGACTTAATTGATAAATTTAACCTGGTTAGTGTTAAAGGACGAAAGGTGTAACAAGTTTTCCAAATAAATGACTGTAACTGTAATTATTGAAATTAAAGGTCATACATTGCAATCTGATATAAAGATAAAAGGACGAAAAGTGTAATTTACCTAGGAAAAATATAAATCTTTTGATGCATGAGAGGCCAAATAACACTTGGAAAGAATTAAAAGGTTCTTGGATATTCCTTTATCGTTTCTTTTAGTATGAGGACTCAATTTTACTAATAAGTTAAACGAAGTGTACTTTGATATTAAACAAAAATTTGTTTACAATGCAAAGAAAATTAGTTCTCATTTTTATTTAAAAAAATACTCGTCTACCGGACGGGTATTAAACTAGTTATATAGGTAATAAACGTTTAACAACAGATTTGTTAAAACCGCTTTCAAGTTTCAAACGGACCAAATCGTCAAACAACTAAATTAAACTTTGAATTCTAACCTGCCAACTTGCTTCCTTTTAGACGGTTATTCGTTTCAATAGATTTTTTTAAGCGCAGATTAGTTAGAAAACAAGACTCATTCAATCACCGGCTTCTTCGAAGTTTAAAAGGTAAGAGTGCGTTACAAGATTAAGGAACAAACTTTATTTTCAAAATCTAGTGATCATTTTGATCCGAACTTACTTTTATAAAAATTTGTTTGTAATATGTCTATACTACCTAGGGCTGGCATATCGTGTATACCCGTACACGATAAGACACGACACGATAAGATACGATACACGAAATCCAATACACGAACACGACACGATAACTTATCGTGTCCTTTTTTTCAAACACGAACACGACACGATATACACGAAAATTACCTGTTAACACGACTGTTCGACTGTTATACACGAAAATTAACTGTTAATACCTGTTAACATGAACAAAAACACAAACACGACATGCTATTTGAGAGTTACAGAGTGAGTTTAGGGTTTTTTTTTTAATTGAATGAGGAATGAAAATAGAAAGGAATTGAGGAACCCACAAGCACATGGCTGATGAGTTTTATTTAATTTAATTTCTTATCATGTAGTAACGGGTATTAACAGGTAAACAGGTATTTAACCTGTTTATACACGAAAATTAACAGGTAATCTCGTGTCTACCTGTTTGGTACACGATACCTGTTAAGGCTATACACAATACATGTTAAATTCGTGTAAGTTCGTGTCATGTATTCGTGTAAAATTGCCAGCCCTAATACTACCTTATAATAAAAAGGCAACTTTGGTATTTCATTTAATTTTAAGATACCAAATATGTAAATTTTTGTATTCAATCATTTAATTTTAAGATACCTAATATGTGAATTTTTGGTATTTAATAATTTTGGTATGTATGACATAATTTTATTATTTAACGCAATTTTGGTATTTATAACATAATTTTTTATTTAATAAATACATTATTACTTATATTATTAATTCTTCTAAGGGAGTCCGGTGTGGTGAGGTAAGGGTGAGCGGCAAGGGGGTTTGTCGCGCGGGAACACCGTCGCCAACCTCCCTTTGCCGCTCGGTTTCAATCTTGATCGGTGAATGGATGCCGCTGCGGTTAGGGGAGGAAGGAGAGAGAGAGAGGGTGTGTGTGGTGGGGTCCATGCCATCTCTCAACCAATCACATCTTTTTCCTTTTTTTTAAAAAAGTTTACCACTTTACCGAGTGTCTATCCATTGCCAACACTTTTCAGTATAGTTTAAACAATTTTCACTGATTGACGTGACTCACTCTGATTGGTTGATTTTTTAGTTTGTCACTCTTAAGTGTCTAACCACTCCTTATACCCTAAGTAACTTAGACTCTAACAAAAACCAAAACAATTGATACACAAACATAAAACGAGTACAACATGGTAAATTGCCCACTATGTCGCAAAGCATGTGTTCTCCGCTAGTTTTTAAACTCGGCTTGATCGTTTTAAGCTCACGAATCGCTTGACCCATATCCAAAATAAAAGTATCCCAATAGGCTTCCGTCTAGATATTCAAAATTTTACTGTATTCTAGTTTATATGGAAAATTATTGAAAATAAAAGATTATGTAGTCGTAATTAAAAGAAAAACAATTATATTAATTTCGATTGGAATATAGAGATCCAAATTGTACAATTAAAGCAAAAGATCTCTAACCTTAATCGTAATCAATAATTATTTAAACACGCGGGCGACTTCACCGGAAAAGAGTCAACAACTGCGGCTCCGCCGTCCCACGTGGCGTCGCCGCCCTGGGCGACGGATGTAAATAAAACCCTTTTTCCAAAATTACCCTCTCTTCCTCCGACGGCGAGGGTTTATGAAACGGGTCTTCAGTCAACGGCGTCACCGGACTCAAAACCAATGCCGGAAAATCAAGAATGCTTGGAGAAAGCAGCTCATGAAGCCGCGCAGATGATTTCGGAGCCGATGGGTTAATCATCAAGCCGTTTTTTAAGCTGTTTCGGCGCTCGTATAGCTTGAACCCTTGCTTCTTTTGTGGACCGGTTTTAACCGGCGGGATGGATATTTTGGATGAAGTCGGGTCGGGTTGTCGGGTGGGGTTGGATGATCCGGTTAGCATTTGGACTACTTGTTTGAAGGAGGTGGTGTCGGCTTGGATGAAAGTTGTTGGTGGGTCGGATCTTGAAACGGGTCTTGGAGGCGTTTGGGTGGGTTTATTGGTGGTGGTGCTGCAGCCGTCGCTGGAGGAAGAGTTCGCTGGAGAATCATGTTGTGTTGAGATGATCTCCATTCGTGGAGTTTTGGTCAACATGGATTTTTGGTGAGAAGAAAGGATGAGTTCGATGGGAAAAAGTGACAAAGAAGAGAATTTAAAGAGGTTGAGGTTTGATGAGTTGTTGTGTTGACTTCATTATTCAACTGTTGGTCCACTCGAGCATTATCTTTCATTAAGTTTTTAAATGTTTTTGAGCTTTAGACACTCCGGTATGGTGGGGCGTGGGTTGAGGACATGTTGCGACACGTGGATTATGGGACATCCAAGATCAAAAGCTAATTTCAAAGGGGTATGGTGGGGCGTGGGTTGGGGGGTGTGGAAAAAAACCAATTTCAAAGGGCTAGTGCTCTTGGCCAATGAGGTTCCGCCATGTCATGTGGTAGCCCCGCCCCAGGTCCGGCCTTAAACTCCCGCCCAAAGGGCCACACCCAAACCCAAACCCACCCGGGGTGGTGACTTGGGCGTTTATCTCCAACCCATGACCCAACCCCCGCCCCATACCCCATAGTCTTATGTTTTTTTAACAGCAAATAAACTTTATTTATAACGCTAGCAAGAAGCTAGCCACCAATAATCCGGGGATCAAGTCCGAAAAAAACAAAAAACACATCCAGCCGAAAATAAAAACCAAGCCCCGAAACCTATCCCATCTTTAATGAATCAAATCTACCCCAAGAATCCCAAGTCATGTCCGTCATCCTACCGCGTTTAGTAATCCACAAATAGCTTATGACCTTTATCTCTTACATCATTCATAGCTTTCCAAATACTCCAAAACGCTGTTAAAATAACCCCATAGAACGCTTTTTTAGCACGAGTACCACTCTTAGCAATCAAGTGTAAACAAAGCAAATCCCGAACATGGAACGCGAAGAAAGGCGACACTTGACACCAAGAAAACACCAATTGCCACACCTCCATAAATACCGGACAACCCGTAAATAAATGGTCAACCGACTCCATATTAGTCTCACAAATGCTACACAATTGTGGACCAACGTGTATGTTTCGTCGAGACAACGCATCAACCATCGGGAGGCGATCAAGAAAAGCTCGCCACGCAACTACTACCACCTTCTTGGGGACCAATTGCACCACTCAAAAGAAGAAGCCGGAATAACATTTGTTGCTTCAAATACACATTTCTTAACATTCTTTACTGAGAATTCATTCGAGCTACCCACTGTCCAAGACCATGTATCAATACCAAAGGAGGTTGTCACACCAATCAAAAGAAGCATCAGGTTATCAAGCTCATATTGTTCTTCATTTGAAAAATCTAATCTCCTCCATTCACCATTGAAATTAGAGTGTTGTGAAGAACTAGGCAACCAATCCGAAACCAAGCAAGCTTTATTCTTTTCCAATGCAAAAAGTAGAGGAAACTTTTTATGCAACACATCATCCGATAGCCACCAATCGTACCAGAAAAAAATAGTCGACCCATTCCGAAGATTAGCTTTGATGGCTTTATCCGATCCAATTGGAAGCAAACTTGGTACACTAGCTATTTGCTTCCAAGCACTCCCTATATAAATCTTGACCGGAATATTAGTCCATCCCCGACCACTGCCATGTATAGACCACACCACCTTACGCCAAAGTGAGTCGCGACTCGTTTTAAATCGCCACCACCACTTTGACAACAAGCTCAAGTTCGTGTCTCGAAGAGAACCCAACCCAATACCCCCATATTCAACTGGAGCGACAACTTTATCCCAAGCCAACCAACTCATTTTGTCCACCTCATCCGTACCACCCCAAAAGAAGTTGCGGCGTAATTTCTCCAAGTCGTTTATTACTTGAACGGGAGCCCGAAATAGAGAAAAATAATACAAAGGGAGCGAATTTAAAACCGATTTTAGGAGCGTTATCCTACCCCCATAAGAAAGACACTTAGATTTCCAAGAAGACAACCTCTTTCGAACCTTTTCTAAAACCGGATCCCAACTTCTAACGAGGTTCATATTAGACGCAATGGGAACACCAAGATGGGTGAAAGGAAAATGACCTGACGCCACTCGCAAATCCGAAGCCATCTCAGCGATTTCATTGTCATTCACACCAACACCATAAAAGCGGCTTTTCCTTGAACTAATCCTCAAGCCAGAAATCAAATAGAAACCCCGCAATTGTGACAACTGGCAAATAACCGGTAACTCCGTACAAATGGATCACTATTTTATTTACATAATCTCATGCATTTAGCGTAATTTAATTACGTAACTGTGTCGTAAAACAGATAACAGTGTTAGGACAAGAAAACAATGCTAGAACATATGTTGGTTTTCATCGTATTGCGAAACCAATCAAACAATGTCCTAAAAGTGTTGGTAGAAAGTGTTGCGCGCACTATTCACGGTCACACTATTCATGCCAGCAAAACTGTGAAAACAGAACGAAACAATGAAAAACGACACACGGATAACATAACTGAGTCCATTTACATAAGGAAACAGTAATGAGAAAACATATCTTGCAAAAATCTAGGACTTTCCGGTACAACGCCCTAAATACTAAAACGTCCGTTTCGCTAAAAATAAGACAACTTTAACTCATCCGAAATAATAATTTAGCATTTTCGAGACTCCGGAATAATGACAAATGATAACAAATACATGAAAACAATATGAGGATATTAATGGGGTGTCCGAAACATAAGCTTTCGGCGCTGCGTCGCAACCCCCATAACTTGTCCATTATGGAACCGACAAGCTAGTTAACCATATTTTCGTCGCCAAAACAACCAAACGGACAACATGGCGAACTAGTTAAGCTTAATTTGGAACTCGAAATCACTTCATACATAATTTGGTTGCGGAATAACAACTTGCGGCAAACCTTCGTCGGTACGAAATAAAAGTGTCGTTAACTAGCCGACGCCTAAACGGAAAACATTTAAGGTATCAAAATACAACTTACACTAGTCTAGCGAACTAGTTAGCCATATTTTGACGTCGCAAGTACCCTAAATAAACGTCATAGTATCGATGGTGAATTAAAATCCATAGTTCCCGTTACTATATTACACCTTTCATATCTTACCCGATATCGAACCAATGAGCGAACTAGTGGCATTTTTACCATCCAAAATCAATACCCACTAAACTAATAAACTAGTTAGAGTTTATTTAAACATCCTAAACTTTAATTTCTTTCCTAATCATGAAATTCTCCAAATTCTCAACTATCTAAACATAAGGTTATTTCTACATGTGTTAAATTTAAAAAAAAAAAAAACAAAATCTTTTGTACCCCATGCCCATTTACGAGACTTGGTGTGTTTTCCCCACACCCACCTTGCTTGATTAGACAAAATGATGGAAGGAGTATGGCTAGCAAAAGATATTATGTTGACTAACATGATGTGGAAATTATAATAATACTTACACTACATTTCACCATTCATTCACCCTCATATTTGAAACACTCAAACAACCAACCAAACTTCCCTTTTTCTCACTCCCACTTACGGCTCCAAAGCACCCCATACAACCATCCATTTTTCAACCCTCAAACACCCAAAATTCCCTAAATCTAGCGAATACAAGAACATCTCTACATGGGTTAAGCATGGATCATCATTAGGAGCATTTTGGAGCATAAACATCTTCTTATTTTCTTGTCTAGATTGTGCAATATTGTAAGTCTTCTAATCACCATTTTGTTTAGCTTCATATTAGTAGTAGATTACTAAAGTACAAGTTGATCATCTTAGAATCAAAGAAAAATTCCACTTAAAACCCTAAACCAAAACTTAACAACTTACTAATCATGAAGTGTTATGTGGTTATTATGTGCTTTAGGGTTGTATGAGTTGTATGGTCTTGTAAATCTTGGTTAAAATAGGTTGTTTAACCTAGGATTTATGATAATCATGTTGTATGCTTAGTGTAGTAAACTAGATTAGTGATGATCTTGATGGATTAGTCTTAAAAATGAGATTTAAACCCTTAAAGGTTTAAATCAAGAAAGATCATCACGCTTAAATTGATGAGCTTTATATATATAAGTTTTTAAACTTGAAAGATTAAGGGTTTAATGGACTAAACATGGTGATTTAGAACTAATAAATGTGATTTTTAAATAAAACAAGTGATTTAACATATGATTATGAAAATCACACTTAAAAAGTCTTGAACTCCAAGACATAAAAGTCTTGGAATTTGTAAGAAGTTTAATACATATAAGTGCTCATGAGTTAAGGGAATAAATGGTAGTAATTGGTCACTTGATGTTGAAAATTTTTAAGATTGGTAGGATGACGATTTGGAAATTGATTTGGTGATTTAAACGCGTTTTGAAAATGTGGGGAAACGTCATAGTTTAGGGGAAACTATGGCGAATTTTTCTAAAAATCTAATCGTGATTAAAAATGGGATTAAAGGGTGATTAACAATGTTAAACATGATTAGTGGTCTTAAACGTCATTATGGAAACTTTGATAGGAATATTTAAGGTTAAATATTCAAGAAGTTCTTATGAACTTAAACTTGTATTTTTACAAAAATAAATGGGTAAAAATATAACAATGTATAAGTATAATTTTTGGTAAGAAAAATTATATATGTTGGAGACATATCAAGTATATGTATATGTGCTAGGTGTATGTAATTAGATACCTTTAGGGTGATCAAAATAATACACTCATAATTACAAGAAATACTTGTGTGAAACAAGTATAAAAAGATACCAAAAATACATATACATGTTTCCAACATATTCCAAAGAAATGTTATTAATACGGACGAATAAACGCAATGGACGGAACAACAATACATAACACTCGACGACGATAATTGGGCGTATCGACATCGCAAGGAAAATTACTACAATGTCGAGTCTAAAAATAACACCTTTTTAGACACTTAACGAACACGAATCTATAAGGCCGATAACAAAAATCCGGAAAGTTGAAAATCTATAAAATTACTAAGTATTTATTTTAGGACATGAACACATTTAAAAGTCCTATACTTAGTAAAATTTGGATAAAAATGCAAGATTATTAATGGGCTCACAAAACTGATTATGGGCTAGGCCCAGATTCCTTAAAAACATGGGCAAGGGCCCAATAACAAAATACAAGGGCAAGGGCCCAATAACAAAATACATTGGCAATGGCCCAATGACAAAATACATGGGCTAGGGCCCAATAACAAGAATTCATGGGCAAAGGCCCAATAGTAATAAATCATGGGCTAAGGCTCAATAACATTAAAACATGGGTTAGGCCTAATGACATAAAAGACATGGGCTCGTCCCAATAACATTAAAACATGGGTTAGGCCCAATGACATAAAAGACATGGGCTCGGCCCAATAAGATTAAGACATGGGTTAGGCCCAATGACATAAAAGACATGGGCTCGGCCCAATAACATTAAAACATGGGCTCGGCCCAATGACATGGGCTCGGCCCAATGACATGAGCAAAGGCTCAATGACATGCGTGCTCGACACGAGGACATGTGAAGGGTGAAGCCCGTTCACACATAATTCAATACATATAGAATACATGTATACACTTATGAATTCAATATATATAACAATCAAGCGA
The DNA here is from genome assembly GCA_030545235.1 of Helianthus tuberosus. Classification (NCBI taxonomy): domain Eukaryota; kingdom Viridiplantae; phylum Streptophyta; class Magnoliopsida; order Asterales; family Asteraceae; genus Helianthus; species Helianthus tuberosus. The sequence goes on along the minus strand of CM060385.1, from coordinate 74,491,206 downwards.
ATAAACTACCAACGCTCTAAAAATACAAAGTTGTTCCGAAGATGACAAGTGATAACATAATAAAGAATTCAAGATGAACAACTTGTACGAGGTCCGATAAGACCTAGTGTCTAATAAAGTTAGTACACATGTAGGTTAATCACACGTACGGACGCTCACTACGGTATTACATACAGGAACGCAAACTTGTGAGTTCATGTCCCTCCTTTCAATGATTTCAATGTTTTGTTTTTAAAACAATCGAGGGGAAATACATGTCAAAACTACGGGTATGTTAGCTATGGGTTTAGATGATAACATGATCAATGTTCATAAGTAGGATGATGACATAGTAACCATTAATCACTTAGTGACCAAGGTGCAAAAGGTGTAGATCTATTGAGCTTGAGACACGCTCCACTACTGGTTGGTATACCCTGGAGTGCTTTTGTGATCCCAAAGATGTCAAAGTTGTCTCGGGTTGGTTACGTACTTATGGTACATAATGTCAGGGGGCTCGCTACCCACTGATGGAGCCTTAAACTCCATAAATGCTATTAACATACCGGGATTTCATTACAAGAATACAAAGATTTCATATGATAACAATAACTACATGAACTCGCTCAACTTTTGTTGACTTTTTAAAACTACATGTATTTCAGGAAACAAGTGTAGCCGATGATACACTACGGGGAACGGGAAAGTCTATGACAACGATAGCCGCTTTTGGAGGGTTTGTCTTTTATATCCCAACTTCGTATGGGTATATAGGGGACAAAACCTCACTATGTTTTATGTCAAAAACTATCTTTTGTGTTGGGTAATATAACTATGTTATGGTTAACGTTTGTGAACGTTGTGGAAACTAGAAAACTATGTTGGAAACCTGTAAACTTTGTTTGAAAACAATATATCTATGGCATCATTGTGGTTTATTATGTTTACTCATTTGGATGCAATGATTACCTTTCTTACGTCACACACAATATGCTTCCGCTACTAGCAGGGTGTGACAGATTGGTATCAGAGCTCCGATTTTAGTGAACCGGGGAAAAACTTTTACAAAGTTTGGTCTACAATCACCAAGGGCTCACATGAAAACAAAGTCAATAACATTACGAAAGTGATTTCAAAAGTATGACAAAAATGACAAAAGGTTTTCATTGTGTCACGATGACATGAGGATCTATCACGCGAGCTCAACCATGAGTAACGGATAGGGATCAATACATGGTTAGTCTATAAGGATTAGACTCGAAACATTAGAAATTACATGTGAAACATGAGAACAAAACAACATGAGATTTAGTGATTATATATATAATGTATTTATATATGTGTTGTATGGAATATTTTGCCAAGAATGAAAGTACCTTCGACTATGAATTTTATTATTACACTTGGCTCACGCGATGAGAATAACGACCTCACGCCTATTATGAAGCTTATGGCGTGGTTCTTGAGTGAGGCCCTAAAGCATTGATCCCGTGGAAGATGTTTGTTTTCCCTCGGATAGGTATAAGTCTGGCTTCGGTAGTGACGACGAGGTGGAGGTGGCGGCCTTGGACAACAACTCTACTAGTGGGACGAGGTCCCTAAGGCTCATACTAATCGTGATTGATGACACTCTTGTCCAGACAAGGAAGATGAAGTACTCATCTTAAAGGTACCCCTCCAATTGTATTGTAGCGGATTCCCTCTACTTCTATTTCGGCTAACGTTGTGCCCTCTCACGAATAATGACAACGGGCGTTAGCACGTGTGCCATCACGAAGGTCCCTCCTATGTTGAAGGTATATAGACAATAGTGTCCTCTCGTTGACTGATCGTCTGTTTGAACGAGAGATTGCTAGGGTGACCATGCAAGACAATTTATTATTACGGGGGCCCACGTAATAACAACTTGTAGTGTATGGAAATCCTGGTGGGCTCTGCGGGTCAAGCTAATGATCACTATCCATTCGAAATTCTAAAGTTTTTCAAGTTTCTATCTAGTAGAACACTAACCGGGATGGTTACTATAGCTCTCTACGATACAGGAAGACCGCACGTATTATTCGCACCTAGCATTCGGTTTATAACACGAGTCGTTTGAGACTAGTCGTCGAAAGCAAACAAAACCTGTTGGCCACTCATGGAGGATTTTCCTCAACATTCTCGGAATTCTTGTACATGGGCTAGTTCTTTGGTATCTATGACACCTTACCTTATCTTAGTTATCGGAAATGATTGCATTAAACTCCGTCGTTTGACATTTGTCTTATTCTAAGGGATGACATGGCATGAGCCATGCTACAACCCCTTCATTGCATTATTCGACTTCTATGTGAATTATAACAAATTTGTATAAGCTCGTGGAGCTCAACGATATCAGCGTATTCGTCACACGGGTTAGTGCGGCGAAGGATTTTCCTACGTGGGAGGGTCGAGGTCCACAAGGTAGGAAATACATACTGTAAGGATGGAGACGACCGTTTGGTTTCTCCTCCTCACCGAATTACCTCCTTTCCCACTTAGGCATATGGCCAATACACGCAAGAGGTATTACGCATTTTGGATTGCGGTTATTCATGTTATCATTGTTTCAAAACATGTACGAAAAATGTGATCTTGAGGTTTCCATGACCAATTACATTCTTAATTCTTATGTGCATGGTAGGCTATATCTATCCAAATACAAGTCTAGACCCTTTGATACGATGCATCAAAAATAACATGGCGCCGAAAAGAAAATCTACGCGCAAGAAGGGTCAGTGAATCAGCACGCTACTATTAAAGTCAAACTCGTGTTTTTATGGAACAACATGAGGTTGTGGAGATTGCCAAACATGGGGTTGTTGAGTCGACACTAATGATGGTACTGATGGTACCGGCGGCTCAAGTGGTTCAAATTCCTATAGGATGAGAACAAGTAGCAATGCCACACCTGGAGATGCAATCACTCCAAATGTTAATTCTAAGTCTTTTCCGGATTATAAGCCGCGAGACCTCATTGGTATGGGAGGTGCGGTAAGTTTTGTCTACTAGATAGAGCCAATAAAGTAAGTTAACCGTGCTAGCAGATGTACTCCTAAGTAAACAACTTGGTAAACGAATAGCCTTCTGTTGAATGAGATGTTAATTTGGTGGAATCTCCAAGTACAAACTATAGGGAGTAACACAGCAAAAAGGTTGTCGTGGGAAGAACTCAAGGATCTTGCGCGAGAAGAGTATTACTCGCTAGCGGAAAAATTCCAAGGTTAGAAACCGAACTCTAGGACTCGATCATGATTAGAACCAATGTTATTGGTTACCCCCGACGCCTCTACAATCTCCCAAAGATTGTTGTATACTAGATAACACCCGAATCCAAACGCACGGAGCGCTACATTTGGGGTTTAGCCTGAGATACGAATCTGACATCAAGAAGCATGCTAGTAACTTGCCAAAATCCTGAAAGAGATAAGTGAAACTTTCATAATGAGGGCACTTGCAAAAGTGCCAAGAGTAACAGTGTGGTGAGACTGGGCACAAAACGGAAACTAATGAGTTAGTTATATTCAAGAATGAACGAGTAGGTTTTAACTGTGGCAAAGAGATCACTACAAGCATGGATGTTTAATGACGAATCATGCAAGCGAATAAGTAAGTGTATGGGTAGAACTATGAATACTCCCCAAAATCCCATTGTTGCCATGGGTACGTTCTACTCTACAACCAGCATGTATCAATCCCTTGGATACCAACGTCAGCCTAACTTAGTATCTTTAGATATTAAGCATATACTCGAATTAGAGTCATGTAGGTTAGACATGTCTGGCTCTATCAAGATAGCTAATGGGGAATTAGCGGAGTTATGTGAAGTCATTAAGGGTCACCGATACGTTTCCTACCAACCGACCCATTGCACCCATTTTGTTTGATACCGGTGTCGGTATTAGTTTCATCCCCCTAGAATTCGAAATATACTTGGCCAAGAATCAAGTAAGCTAAACGTTCCCCTCATTCCATAGTATTGGCCAACGGTAAATTAGTTGAGTCGGGAGAAGGCATTAAAGGATGCACACTCGAACTTGGAGCACATAAATTTAACATTGACCATTTTACCCATTCAATTGGGTTGTTACGACGTAGTTTTTTTTTGACATAAACTAGTTATCCGACAATCGAGCCGAAATTACATGTCATGAGATGATCATTCGCATCCCCCTGGTTGATGGAGAACATTTTTTAGTTCACAGGGAGAAAAAGGACATGCCCTTATGAATTGTTAATTTCATGAAGGCTTGAAGGTGTTTGAGAAAAAGGATGCATCGCCCTTCTTGCCCGTGTGGCTGACAAGAAGGCCGAGGAGCGCAAGGTGGAGGACATACCTGTGGTAAGGGGATACCCTGAAGTCTTTTCAGAAGACTTGCCGGGACTGCCTCCACAACGACAAGTGGAATTCCGTATCGATCTAGTGCCAGGAGCTGCACCGGTGGCGAAAGCTCCGTATCGACTGGTGCCCTTGGAGATGCAGGAATTATCTACTCAGCTTCAGGAGCTGCTTGACAAGGGATTCATTAGACCGAGTTTCTCACCTTGGGGAGCTCCGGTGCTATTCGTCAAGAAGAAAGATGGGACCTTTCGGATGTGCATCGGTTGCAGAGAACTAAACAAGCTAACTATCAAGAATCGGTATCCTTCACCGAGGATCGATGACTTGTTCGATCAATTACAAGGTTCTAGCTTTTATTCCAAGATTGATCTAAGATCCAGATATCATCAGCTGAGGATTCAAGAGGAAAGAATTACTAAGACAGCGTTTAGGACTCACTATGGGCATTACCAGTTCCTTGTTATGCCTTTCGGCTTAACAAACGCCCCCACCGTATTCATGGATTTGATGAACCGAGTATGTAAGCCATATCTTGACAAGTTCGTGATCGTATTCATTGATGACATTTTGATATACTCACGGACAGAGGCGGAACATGAACAACACTTGAGAACTATTTTGGAGTTGCTTAAGAAAGAACAATTGTATCCAAGTTCTCAAAATGCGAATTTTGGATTCGCGAGGTGCAATTTCTTGGTTATGTGGTGAACGAGAATGGACTATATGTTGACCCAGCTAAGATAGAAGCCATATAGAACTGGAACACTCCAAAAACCCCAACAGAAGTAAGACAATTTCTGGGTTTAGCGGGATACTATCGAAGATTCATCGAGAATTTTTCTAAAATTTCTCAATCGCTAACCTCACTCACTCAAAAGGATAAAAAGTTCGATTGGGGTGAAAAACAAGAAATGGCATTCCAAACACTCAAGGATAAACAATGTCAAGCGCCAATCTTATCACTCCCGGACAGTACCGATGACTTTGTGGTGTATTATGATGCATCGCACCAAGGCTTGGGTTGTGTGTTAATGCAACGTGAGAAAGTCATCGCGTACGCGTCACGACAGTTAAAAGTCCATGAAAAGAATTATACCACTCACGACCTAGAGTTGGGCGCAGTGGTATTCGCTTTAAAGATATGGCGTCACTATCTTCATGGTACTAAGTGTACCATATTAACCGATCATAAGAGTCTTCAACATATATTCAATCAAAAGGAATTAAACATGCCCCAGCGTCGTTGGGTAGAACTGTTGAATGACTATGACTGTGAAATCAAGTACCCTCCGGGCAAAGCAAACGGTGTGGCGGATGCTTTAAGCTGAAAGGAACGAGTCAAAACATTATGGGTACGAGCTTTAGAAATGAAACTCAGACGAACTTTACGGTTCGAGTGCACGATGCACAACAAGAAACTCTAAATCCGGAGAACATCCAAGCAGAATCCTTGCGGGGATTGGAAAAACAAATGGAAATGAACAAAGATGACACCTTCTATTTCATGGGAAGGATATGGATTCCATACTTTGGCGGTCTACGAGACTCGGTGATGGACGAAGCACACAAGTCGAAATATTCAACACATCCGGGATCCGATAAGATGTATAAAGGCTTAAAAGAACACTATTAGTGGCCTAATCTCAAGGGAGACATTGCGACCTATATTGGGAAATGCCTAACTTGTGAAAAGGTAAGGGCCGAATATCAAAAGCCGTCCGGCTTATTACAACAACTCGAGATTCCTGTTTGGAAATGGGAAGATATATCAATGGATTTCATCACAAAACTACCACGGACCTCTCGAGGTCATGACATGATTTGGGTTATCGTTGATCGATTAACCAAGTCAGCTCACTTCTTACCGATTCGCGAGAAAGACAGTACCAAGAAGTTAGCTGAACCTTACCTTAAAGAGATTATGGCACGTCATGGGGTGCCTGTGTCAGTAATCTCTGACCGAAATGGTTGCATCGTGTCAAGGATTTGGCAATCATTTCAAGCATCGTGTAGATCTAAGTACAACATTTCATCCGCAAATCGATGACCAAAGCGAGCGAACCATCCAAACTTCGGAGGACATGCTTTGTGCCTGTGTGATGGATTTAGGCGGAAACTGGGATACTCTTTTACCTTGGGTAGAGTTCTCATATAACAACATTTATCACACGAGTAGTAAAGCCGCCCCGTTTGAAGTATTATGTGACGAAAGTGCTGATCACCGCTAAGTTGGGCGGAAGCCGGTGACAAACAACTTATTAGCCCTGAACTAGTCCAAGAGACTACTGACAAGATATCAAAAATACAAGACCATATCAAAGCGGCTCGTGATAGACAAAAGAGCTACGCGAACAGAAGATGTAAACCATTATCCTTCGAGGTCGGAGACAAAGTCTTAATGAAAATGTCGCCCTGGAAAGGCGTAGTTAGATTCGGGAAACGCGGAGAACTAAACCCGGAATACATTGGGCCTTTTGAAATCCTGGCAAAGGTTGGCACTGTTGCTTACAAGCTAAAGTTGCTAGAAGAACTCAATAACATACACGACACATTTCACGTGTCGAATCTTAAAGAAAAGTCCAACCAACGAAAACAGTTATCATCCTAGCGGATGGAATTCATGTAGATGAAAAACTCCAGTTTACTAAAGAACCCGTTGTGGTTATGGACTGGAAAGTCCACAAAACAAGGAGAATACGTATTAAACTAGTCAAAGTCCGCCGGAACTCACGTCACAGACCCGAGTATACATGGGAAAGTGAAGATCAAATCAAGACAACGTATCCCCACTTGTTTGAGAATACTCCTGCAAAGGATAACTCAATGTGAATTTCAGGACGAAATTCTTTTTAACAGGGGGAGAATGTGACAACTGGCAAAAAACCGGTAATTCCGTATAAATGGATCACTATTTTATTTACATAATCTCATGCATTTAGCGAAATTTAATTACATAACAGTGTCGTAAAACAGATAACAGTGTTAGGACAAGAAAACAATGCTAGAACATATGTTGGTTTTCGTCGTATTGCGAAACCAATCAAACAATGTCCTAAAAGTGTTGGTAGAAAGTGTTGCGCGCACTATTCACGGTCACACTATTCATGCCAGCAAAACCGTGAAAACAGAACGAAACAATGAAAAACGACACACGGATAACATAACTGAGTCCATTTACATAAGGAAACACTAATGAGAAAACATATCTTGCAAAAATCTAGGACTTTCCGGTACAACGCCCTAAATACTAAAACATCCGTTTCGCTAAAAATAAGACAACTTTAACTCATCCGAAATAATAATTTAGCATTTTCGAGACTCCGGAATAATGACAAATGATAACAAATACATGAAAACAATATGAGGATATTAATGGGGTGTCCGAAACATAAGCTTTTGGCGCTGTGTCGCAACCCCCATAACTTGTCCATTATGGAACTGACAAGCTAGTTAACCATATTTTCGTCGCCAAAACAACCAAACGGACAACATGGCGAACTAGTTAAGCTTAATTTGGAACTCAAAATCACTTCATACATAATTTGGTTGCGGAATAACAACTTGCGGCAAACCTTCGTCGGTACGAAATAAAAGTGTGGTTAACTAGCCGACGCCTAAACGGAAAGCATTTAAGGTATCAAAATACAACTTACACTAGTCTAGCGAACTAGTTAGCCATATTTTGACGTTGCAAGTACCCTAAATAAACGCCATAGTATCGATGATGAATTAAAACCATAGTTCCCGGTACTATATTACACCTTTCATATCTTACCCGATATCGAAACAATGAGCGAACTAGTGGCATTTTTACCATCCAAAATCAATACCCACTAAACTAATAAACTAGTTAGAGTCTATTTAAACATCCTAAACTTTAATTTCTTTCCTAATCATGAAAGAATTCTCCTAATTCTCAACATATCTAAACATAAGGTTATTTCTACATGTGTTAAATGTAAAAAAAAAAAAAAAAATACAAAATCTTTTGTACCCCATGCCCATTTACGTGACTTGGTGTGTTTTCCCCACACCCACCTTGCTTGATTAGACAAAATGATGGAAGGAGTATGGCTAGCAAAAGATATTATGTTGACTAACATGATGTGGAAATTATAATAATACTTACACTACATTTCACCATTCATTCACCCTCATATTTGAAACACTCAAGCAACCAACCAAACTTCCCTTTTTCTCACTCCCACTTACGGCTCCAAAGCACCCCATACAACCATCCATTTTTCAACCCTCAAACACCCAAAATTCCCTAAATCTAGCGAATACAAGAACATCTCTACATGGGTTAAGCATGGATCATCATTAGGAGCATTTTGGAGCTTAAACATCTTCTTATTTTCTTGTTTAGATTGTGCAATATTGTAAGTCTTCTAATCACCATTTTGTTTAGCTTCATATTAGTAGTAGATTACTAAAGTACAAGTTGATCATCTTAGAATCAAAGAAAAATTCCACTTAAAACCCTAAACCAAAACTTAACAACTTACTAATCATGAAGTGTTATGTGGTTATTATGTGCTTTAGGGTTGTATGAGTTGTATGGTCTTGTAAATCTTGGTTAAAATACGTTGTTTAACCTAGGATTTATGATAATCATGTTGTATGCTTAGTGTAGTAAACTAGATTAGTGATGATCTTGATGGATTAGTCTTAAAAATGCGATTTAAACCCTTAAAGGTTTAAATCAAGAAAGATCATCACGCTTAAATTGATGAGCTTTATATATATAAGTTTTTAAACTTGAAAGATTAAGGGTTTAATGGACTAAACAAGGTGATTTAGAACTAATAAATGTGATTTTTAAATAAAACAAGTGATTTAACATATGATTATGAAAATCACACTTAAAAAGTCTTGAACTCCAAGACATAAAAGTCTTGGAATTTGTAAGAAGTTTAATACATATAAGTGCTCATGAGTTAAGGGAATAAATGGTAGTAATTGGTTACTTGATGTTGAAAATTTTTAAGATTGGTAGGATGACGATTTGGAAATTGATTTGGTGATTTAAACGCGTTTTGAAAACGTGGGGAAACGTCATAGTTTAGGGGAAACTATGGCGAATTTTTCTAAAAATCTAATCGCGATTAAAAATGGGATTAAAGGTTGATTAACAATGTTAAACGTGATTAGTGGTCTTAAACGTCATTATGGAAACTTTGATGGGAATATTTAAGGTTAAATATTCAAGAAGTTCTTATGAACTTAAACTTATATTTTTACAAAAATAAATGGGTAAAAATATAACAATGTATAAGTATAATTTTTGGTAAGAAAAATTATATATTTTGGAGACATATCAAGTATATGTATATGTGCAAGGTGTATGTAATTAGATACCTTTAGGGTGATCAAAATAATACACTCATAATTACAAGAAATACTTGTGTGAAACAAGTATAAAAAGATGCCAAAAATACATATACACGTTTCCTACATATTCCAAAGAAATGCTATCAATACGGACGAATAAACGCAATGGACGGACCAGTAATACATAACACTCGACGACGATAATTGGGCGTATCGACATCGCAAGGAAAATTACTACAATGTCGAGTCTAAAAATAACACATTTTTAGACACTTAACGAACACGAATCTATAAGGCCGATAACAAAAATCCGGAAAGTTGAAAATTTATAAAATTACTAAGTATTTATTTTAGGACATGAACCCATTTAAAAGTCCTATACTTAGTAAAATTTGGATAAAAATGCAAGATTATTAATGGACTCACAAAACTGATTATGGGCTAGGCCCAGATTCCTTAAAAACATGGGCAAGGGCCCAATAACAAAATACAAGGGCAAGGGCCCAATAACAAAATACAAGGGCAAGGGCCCAATAACAAAATACATGGGCTAGGGCCCAATAACAAGAATTCATGGGCAAAGGCCCAATAGTAATAAATCATGGGCTAAGGCCCAATAACATTAAAACATGGGTTAGGCCCAATGACATAAAAGACATGGGCTCGTCCCAATAACATTAAAACATGGGTTAGGCCCAATGACATAAAAGACATGGGCTCGGCCCAATAACATTAAGACATGGGTTAGGCCCAATGATATAAAAGACATGGGCTCGGCCCAATAACATTAAAACATGGGCTCGGCCCAATGACATGGGCTCAGCCCAATGACATGAGCAAAGGCTCAATGACATGCGTGCGCGACACGAGGACATGTGAAGGGTGAAGCCCGTTCACACATAATTCAATACACATAGAATACATGTATACACTTATGAATTCAATATATATAACAATCGAGCGAATAAACTACCAACACTCTAAAAATACAAAGTTATTCCGAAGATGACAAGTGATAACATAATAAAGAATTCAAGATGAACAACTTGTACGAGGTCCGATAAGACCTAGTGTCTAATAAAGTTAGTACACATGTAGGTTAATCCGTACGGACGCTCACCACGGTATTACATACAGGAACGCAAACTTGTGAGTTCATGTCCCTCCTTTCATGATTTCAATGTTTTGTTTTTAAAACAATCGAGGGGAAATACATGTTAAAACTACAGGCATGTTAGCTATGGGTTTAGATGATAACATGATCAATGTACATAAGTAGGATGATGACATAGTAACCATTAATCACTTAGTGACCAAGGTGCAAAAGGTGTAGATCTATTGAGCTTGAGACACGCTCCACTCCTGTTGGTATACCCTGGAGTGCTTTTGTGATCCCAAATATGTCAAAGTTGTCTCGGGTTGGTTACGTACTTATGGTACATAATGTCAGGGGGCTCGCTACCCACTGATGGATCCTTAAACTCCATAAATGCTATTAACATACCGGGATTTCATTACAAGAATACAAAGATTTCATATGATAACAATAACTGCATGAACTCGCTCAACTTTTGTTGACTTTTTAAAACTACATGTATTTCAGGAAACAAGTCTTGAGCCGGTGATACACTACGGGGAACGGGAAAGTCTATGACAACGATAGCCGCTTTTGGAGGGTTTGTCTTTTATATCCCAACTTCGTATGGGTATATAGGGGACAAAACCTCACTATGTTTTATGTCAAAAACTATCTTTTGTGTTGGGTAATATAACTATGTTATGGTTAACGTTTATGAACGTTGTGGAAACTAGAAAACTATGTTGGAAACCTGTAAACTTTGTTTGAAAACAATATATCTATGGCATCGTTGTGGTTTATTATGTTTACTCATTTGGATGCAATGATTACCTTTATTACGTCACACACAATACGCTTTCGCTACTAGCAGGGTGTGACAGCAATAACCGTCTTAAATTCAGCGCATTCCCCTTCGACCACTCCCCACAAAACACCACATCATCCGCATACATAAAATGGGAGAGCATAGGACCCGTTCTACCCACCCGAATTCCATTAAAAACGCCCAAGTAAGTAGCCCATCTTATGATCCGGGTTAGACCCTCCATGGTAAGGATAAATAAAAACGGGAACAACGGGTCCCCTTGGCGTAGACCACGTTGGCATGAGAACTCATATGTCGGTGACCCATTAACCAAGACGGAAGCATGGGAGCTCCGAACAATAGGCATAACCCAACCACGCCACTTTGATGAGAAATTCATTTGCGCCAAGATGTCTTCCAAAAAATCCCACCTCAAAGAATCATAAGCTTTCTCTATATCAACCTTTAGAAAAAAAAAACTTTTAGCTTCGACCTCTTCAACCAAGCAATAGTCTCATTAAGAATCAAAGGCCCATCAAGAATATTTCGATCACTGAGAAAGGCGGTTTATTCCTCATAAACAAGCCGTGGCATAAACTGTTTCAGGCGCAGAACAAGGACCTTGGACAACACTTTATTCAAAACACCGACCAAACTAACAGGTCTATAATCCGCCAAAGTAGCTTGATCACGGCCCTTTGGAATAAGAGCAATGAAAGCCGAAAAGCATCTCGGTCGAATGGAACCATTCGCATGAAACTCCACAAACATATTTAAGAAGTCTTGCTTCAAAATAGACCAAAACTTACGAATAAAAGTGAAGTTGAAACCGTCAGGTCCCGGCGCTTTACTCCCATCACAATCAAAAACTGCATTTGTAATCTCGTCCATAGAAAACGGGCTATCCAATAAAGCAACTTCATTAACAGAAAGCCGCATGATATCAGGATAGATAAACGCCGGCTTAGCTCTACCACAATCGCTAAACTTGTCCTCAAAAAAAGACACAATTATAGCCTTAACATGACCTAGGTCCGAGTCCCACAGACCATTACTACGTACCCCATGAATTCTATTATTCGCCGTATTGAGCTTTATGATACCATGATAATATTTAGAATTCTCATCCCTATCGAGAGCCCATTTAACTCTAGATTTTTGTTGCGCGTCCAATGTTCTCAACCTCTCTTCTTCAAACAGTGACTTCTTCTCTATAACCCGGGCCTCCATTTCAGATTCGGCCAATGCTCGAGATTCGGCAATTTTCTCCAATTCTTCAATTCTGCGCTTACAACCCGAATACTTCTCATCTCTTTGCCTACGTTCAGCATTCACCCACAATTTAATTCTACCTTTTAACCATTTCAACTTTGCCGCTAAGGCAACATCGGCAAGCCCTGAAAACCCAAAATAAGAAACAACAGAATTAACAAATTCCACAAACCCCGGCAACTCCAACCACGAGTTGTAAAACCGGAAAGGAATATGGCCAAAATCCGCATCTTTCAACGAGAGCAATATCGAACAATGATCTGAAAGGTGTCGAGCAAGTGACGTGACTGCCGCTCCTGACCAAGATACCATAAAGTCATTACAATCCAAGACCCTATCCAAATTACTTAACTTGTCACCCTGCCCGGACATATAAGTGTACTTATACCCGCACGTATTATATTTAAAGAGCTCCGCATCCCAAATAAAGTTGTTGAAATAAAGTGCATTTTGTAATGAGAATTCCGAATTGCACCTTTCATTTGCACATCGCACCTCATTAAAGTCCCCCAAAAAACCCCACAACCCACACAAAGATCGTCTATACAATAACAACTCATTCCAAAAACTCCGTCGACTCGCCGGATCATTAGGTGCATGAACATTTACAATATTTACATGAACATTAGCATGAACCATTAGTCCCGAAACCACCAGAACATGGTGAGACTTAATAACCCCAGATTGACGAAAACAAGATGGGTCCCACTAACAAATTAAACCCCCCGCATTCCCTTCCGAATCTACACAATCAAATTGAAAAACAGAGTTACCCCAAAACCTTGAAAGCAACCAAAGAGGAGGATTCGTTATCTTCGATTCTTGCAAGGCCATGAAATTCACACCGTGATGCATCCTCAAACCCCTAACCCAATTTGCCTTTCCTTTGCACCTTATCCCACGGATGTTCAATGAAAGAAAATTCATTGACTATCTAACACCCCATTCTCTGAAATAATCTCCTCTACAATCGGGCTACAAAAATTTTTCAAATCCATACCAACCAACTCCCCTACCTGAACTGTGGCATTTACCTCCTTATTAAGACCCACCGCCTCCTCTACCATTGCATTTGAAATCGGATCCGAAGACCCAGGAACATCCACAAGAGCGATAGGAGGAACGACATCCGGCTGCTCAGGTTCTGTATCACCAACTAGTAACTACTTGATCACTCCGAGCCAAGGTAACCTCCACCGATTCTTCCGACAACCTTGTATTCAAGTCCGGACACCTAAGTTCATTATCATGAAAGAAAGAATTAGAAAATAAAGGACCACGATAATTATCCTCTGGCGAATTATTAAACACCAAACGAGGCCTCTTCCTGCTCTTTACCGAATTGAAACAACCCATGTTAAAGCCCATCCCACTATTCCCAACAAACTCATTTGACTGAAACCCATGTCCCTGGCCCACACCAACCGGCCTAGTATCAGTTTGGCCCACACAATTTGAATGCTGAGCGGGAACAGTCGTATCCACCATAGAAGGAAAGTCTTCATTGACATGCAAATTTTCCTCCTGATTTTCAGCCGGATTTTATGACGAATTATTCACCGGAATATTCCCATCCAATGTCGTCTCATCGGACTCCGACGAAACATCCCGGATCTCACCTTCTTCCATTTCATCATCCTTATCTTCGACATTCACAGCTTCGAATTTCGGAACCCACGTAGAACTTTCTTCAACAACCCAAACCGTATAACCATTACCTTTCCAGTAGACGGTGACCTCTTCATCAATCCTAGCGGCAATCTAAGTAAGAACGTGAGTGAACCCAACCGAGTTATCAATACCGGTCCATGAAAACTCCGATGGCCAAACCACCTTTCCGAACAAGTGCCAACCTTATCAAAAACCACATTATCACGAACAGACACCGGCATGCCAACAACCTTGAGGACAACAATTCGTTCAAATGGCAAGGATTGACCAGTCCATGGAGATACCGAAATCAAAGCCTGTTCCCACACATCTTTTCTTGAATCCATAAAATCAGACATCTCAATGCTATCATGAAATGTAATAAGCACCGACAGGCCTCCTAGATACGAAACATCATCATCTTTATAACCTGCGTCCACCAACATCTTTTTGACTGCATGAAGTCGAGCAATGGTATTTGAAACACCGATCACTGCCCGTCCCATGCAATGCATGGGATATATTGCCCCCTCGTCATTCAACTCTAACGTCTTCTTGGACCCGGATGTGTCACCAAAGACCATAGTTAAGGGCGGAAACTCCGCATCCACAATATTCTTTTCTTTAGGAACCCATGTCTTTGTCCCCATGTCAGCCACATCATAAGAAATCTTTCGATGAGAGCGATCAAACATGGCCAGCGAAACCGAAATCCGAGAGTCCATGATGACAATTGTCACACCATGGCTTTGCGGAAGCGTGGTTAATTTGGTGTGACTTCTTAATACCATAGCTTAACCATAACAAAGCTATATGAAATAAAAACCATGCAAGATCATCCATTCGATTAAGTTTTAAAAACCAAATACATAACATTGTCTTAACGGGAACACATCCTAACGACATAAACATTGTTCAACAAATACAAACATCAACATGACATAAACATAGTTTAAGGACTGTGACTTGTCCAGGAAAGAGTCACATTCCCCAAACCCGGATGACCTCGTAACTAGTGCAGCGGGAAAACGTATCATACCGCGCCAGATCCTTTAATTCCCTGAAATACATGTAAGTTGAAAAATCAACAATAATGTTGAGCGAGTTCATGTGTAAGTGAGTAAATAAACCTTTGTAAGTATAAAAATCCTGGTATGTAGCACATAAGGGAATTGAGATCACCAATGGTTTGCAAGGCCACTGATATGTGTGAAGTGCAAGTAGGGAGACTCAAACCTAGCAGATTTATGCGTCGGGCACAAAGTCACCCCGAGGTCCGTTTCTAGTTTGGCCTGGGGCTGGGCTCGCTACACCCAGATAGATCTACCGCTCCTGTCCCTCGGTCCTACCATGAGGACTAATGGCCTCATGTTGCTCCTACCCACTCACATGATCTAAGTAGTAAACCTCCTTACGCTAACCATACCATGTATATAGTACTTGTAATCAAAGTAACATGTATTTCACCCCCGTAGTTTAGAAAACTGAAAACAGTTAAGAGAAAAGGGGGACATGAACTCACAGTGGTGTGTCTCTACCAAGTATACCTCCAAATCAAGCAGCTGTGTGACGACCTACACGTACTAACTCTATTAGACGGACGGCCGTGCCTTAGCTTTAAGGTTTAAGTTTTCGGGAAATAGTTAGACAACTATTTCGTGTTTACGTTCTGTATACTTGGTAATCATTTTCCTTCCCAAGGATGGGGGATTTAATACATGTGTGTTCGTATAATTTCGAAATATATTATTAAGTCTCACTTAAAATATATTTTATTTCTAACTCCAAAATATAAATATTCTTCTCAAAAATATTATATTTTCTATTACATAAATTTTCCCAAAATAATACCTTGACAAAAATACGCGTTAAGTCATATTTTCTTAAAAATGCGTAAGTTACGTTTTAAATGATCGAATGGTAATAATAATTACCGGTGTAACTTATATATTTATCGTAGAGACATTCGTATTATTTTGGATTCGTTAACATTCGATAGTATTATTTTTACCCTAAAAATAATACTAGTATTTTCACAAAATAATCATAAACACCTAACAAGTGTCGTTAAGAAAAATATATATACTAAATATATATTTACCAAGTTTTATTTTGTGAAAATCCCACCTCCGATGTTTTGTAAATATAGTCGTGGCGAAACTTATATTTTGAAAACATGTCGAAAAGTATTTCTAACACTTATAGTGAAAATATTTCTAAGTGTTAGGTTTTTGGAAAAATTTCGCCAGAGTTTCCTCTGTAACTGGAGGTGGCCACGCTCTCAAGCGTATCATTTTCTTTTATAAACCAAATCAACCATTTTTCTTATTTAACCAAAACAATATTCAACGCATCAAACTAGTTAATAAACATGTAATTCGCAAGAATCTCATGAACTTGTAGTTTTCTAATATTATGAAGTAAATCCCAATACTTTTAGCGGATCTTTATATAAAGCAATCCGATTTCGTAACAACCTCGTTTTTAGGAAATTCCGTTTTTACAACTTCTCGTCATCTTTTACAAAAATAGTCATTTTGTCGGAAGCGTGTGCTACACAAGTGTTTACACACTTGTGTGTTCTAAAAATCATTCGTGTTAGTGTAAGATCCGTCTTTAGAAAACATGATTTCTTTGATACTTGGTTCTTTGAAAATACCGCTTGTAGATACGTAGATCTACTAGTTTTTAACACTATTTCACAAGCAAAATCGCTTTTACACAAGTTCATGATTCGTGTGTGGTAGAGTTTCATCCTTTAACCCTTGTTACTTCCAAAACAACCTTATGTCATGATCCAAGGTCATGACCAATCCGGGTTAAATGACGATCCGAGCTACCACAACATAGATCGGGTCCAAATAATCACACAAATCAATTACTACAAGATTTACACAACATATGAGCTTTTAACCATCACTTTTAGTGTTTTTAGTAGACTTTTGTGTGTCATTTTGTAAGATTACAAGTTTTAACCGTTACAAATCATATTAACCACTTCAAAATAGTTCGAGAGGATGATTATAGCAACTTACTACTAGCTCGAGGCTAGGGAAGAATCTAAGCGCAAAATGAGAGGATAAAAGCAATAGAGTGAGGTCCTTCGTCTTCCGATTGCACCAAGCCTCCTTGTAGGTGATCCTTAACACTTGTACGAGCTTGGAACTTGCAAGATCAAAGCCGAAAAATGATGGATGGTGGTGGGGTACTCTCGGCCGAGAACCAAAGAGAGGGAGAGAGAGGAGTGTTGGTAAGTTGAGTGGTTAAGGTTATGTTGGTTTAAAGCTTTTTCTTATAGACAATTATCATGAGCATTAACCAATGGTTAATGTGTTATCTAGATATTAAGCACACTTATTATAATAATCAACAAATAGGACAAGGGTGTCCCCCAAGGGGACGGTTCGGTTAGGGGGGGGGGGGGTAATCCGGTTCCATTTCAACTAAACACTAAGTATTAGTTAGGTTAATCTAGTTTAGTTGAGTGATTAACCCGGTTAGTAGTGTGTTGTGCTCTATTGCGGGTGTTAGGGTATTCAGGGACCCTAACTGGCTCAGAAAAGGATAAATAATGTTATTAATAATATTTTCATGTTCCGGGTATAGTCCGGTTGTTCGGTTGGATAGTAATCCATTAAAGCGTTAAACAAGCTTTAAAGTGTCGTTATAATTATTTTTAGTGACACAACTTATTCCTCCAAAGTGTCGGGAATATTTTCCTCATGTTTTGGCACTTTATTAGTTAGCCAAATGCTGAATTGTTTATTAAAGTGCTGAATTTTGTGCTTAGAGCACGTTTTAGGCACATCCAGTCAGTGTAACTTATTCCTAGAGACGCAGTTCTACAACCCTTGTATCCCTACACTCACCACTAGTGTAGTAAAATATTTCTGGCTCATACAGGCCTTAGAGGCAGTGTCTGCCTGATGCTGGCTTTATCAGCATGTTCAATAGGTTATCCGTTTATAGTGCTACTGTGCTTTTTGTGCATCATGTTTGTCACTAAGGTTCAGCATGTAAATAATGTAGTGACGGTAAGTAAAGTATGATGCAGGTATATGCATGTATCAGAAATCAAGTAGCGGTTCATCAGTAATTTCAAACAAGCACAGTAATTAAGCAGTAATTAATTATTAATTAAGTCGTACGGATACCTGGTTTAGTGAGGGTTGTCACATTCTCCCCCCGTTAGAAAAATTTCGTCCCGAAATTTTAAGTTCTGCTTGTAGATGCAGGGTTCTTAGGAAATAAGTGGGGGTATTTCTCTTTCATCCGGTCCTCACACTCCTAGGTGTATTCAGGACCATGTCTGGCATTCCCACGAACTTTGACGAGCTTGACACTGCTCCGGCGGGTCTTGTTTACTTTCCAATCCGTAACCTCAACCGGTTCTTCAACGAAATGGAGCGTGTCGTCAACATGAATCTCGTCGATGGGAATGGCAATGGTATCTTGAGTTGGACTTTTCTTCAGGTTGGATACATGAAATGTATCGTGAACTGAATGGAATTCAGCAGGTAAGTCCAGCTTTTATGCTACTAGCCCTATCCTATCCAAAATTCTGAAAGGACCAATGTAGCGCGGATTTAACTTTCCACGCTTTCCGAAGCGTGCCACACCCTTCCAGGGTGAAACTTTCAATAAAACCATATCTCCAACTTGGAATTTCAAGTGTTTCCGGTTTGGATCTGCATAGGCTTTCTGTATTTCACGAGCTGCTTCGATGCGTTTTCAGATCTACGCAATCTTGTCTGTCGTCTCTTGGACGATTTCGGGACCAACAAGCTGTCTATCACCTGCGTCAGCCCAACATAGGGGTGATCGACACTTGCGTCCGTAAAGAGCTTCGAATGGCGCGGCACCAATACTGGTGTGGTAGCTGTTGTTGTATGAAAATTCGACCAAAGGCAAATGCTTATCCCAGCTACCGCCCAAATCCATAACACACGCTCTCAGCATGTCTTCCAAAGTCTGTATCGTCCGCTCGCTTTGCCCGTCGGTCTGCGGGTGAAATGCGGTGCTCAGATTTAATTGTGAGCCAAAAGCTTCTTGGAAGGATTGCCATATCTTTGATATGAACCTTCCGTCTCTATCGGAGATGATCGAGAGAGGCACTCCATGACGTGCGACGATCTCTCTCATGTAAATTTCAGCCAACTTGCTCGTATTATCCTTCTCTCTGATAGGTAGAAAGTGTGCTGACTTTGTTAATCGATCCACTATTACCCAAATAGTGTCATGGCCTCTTGGCGTTCTTGGCAACTTTGTAATAAAATCCATGGAGATTTGTTCCCATTTCCACTTGGGAATCTCAGGTTGTTGCAGAAGTCCTGAAGGCTTCTGGTATTCCGCTTTCACCTTAGCGCATGTTAGACACTTGCTCACATAAACATCAACATCGCCTTTCATCCTAGGCCACCAATAATAATCTTTGAGATCCTGGTACATCTTATCCGCTCCAGGGTGGATAGAGTACCGCGACTTGTGAGCTTCATCGAAAATAACTTTCCTTAAACCTCCAAACAAAGGAACCCAAATCCTTTTCTCAAAACATAACGTTCCTTCCTCGTTTGGTACCAGTAGCTTCTCCATCCCACGGAGATATTCTTCTTCAAGGTTTCCTTCCTTGAGAGCTTCTTTCTGCGCGGCACGAATGCGCAAGGAAAGATCGGTTCGGATAATCATTTCTAAAGCCCTAACCCTTATGGGCTTGATCCTCTCTTTTCGACTCAGGGCGTCGGCGACCACATTCGCCTTCCCTTGATGATACTTTATCTCGCAATCGTAATCATTTAACAACTCAACCCATTGTCTTTGCCTCATATTCAGCTCCTTCTGGTTGAATATGTGTTGTAGGCTCTTGTGATCTGTAAAAATTGTACACTTTGTACCATAAAGGTAGTGTCTCCAGATCTTTAATATAAAAACCACTGCGCCAAGTTCCAAATCATGTGTGGTATAGTTCTTTTCATGTACTTTCAATTGACGTGATGCGTAAGCAATAACCTTTTGGCGTTGCATCAACACACAACCCAATCCTTGACGCGAAGCGTCACAGTATACCACAAAATCATCTGTACCTTCCGGTAGTGCTAAGATTGGCGCATTGCAGAGCTTATCCTTCAATATCTGGAACGTTTCTTCCTGTTTGATTCCCCAATCAAACCTCTTATCTTTCTGGGTGAGGAGCGTCAATGGTTGAGCGATCTTTGAAAAATCCTCAATGAACCTTCGATAGTAGCCAGCCAAACCCAAGAATTGTCGAATCTCGGTTGGTGTCTTAGGCGTTTCCCAATTCTTGATCGCTTCGATCTTTGTGGGATCAACATGGATTCCATTTCCATTAACCACATGTCCAAGAAATTGGACTTCACGTAGCCAAAACTCGCACTTAGAGAACTTGGCATACAACTGTTCCTTCTTCAGCAACTCCAAAATAGTTCTTAGATGCTGTTCGTGCTCAGCCTTTGTCCTTGAATAAATCAAGATGTCGTCGATAAACACAATCACAAACTTGTCCAAGTACGGCTTGCAAACTCTATTCATCAAATCCATGAACACTGCAGGTGCGTTTGTTAACCCAAACAGCATAACTAGGAACTCGTAGTGTCCATAACGAATTCTGAAGGCTGTCTTCGGGATACTCTCCTCTTGTATCCTTAACTGATGGTATCCAGATCGCAAATCGATCTTTGAGTAAAAGCTTGAACCTTGCAGTTGGTCAAACAGATCATCAATTCTTGGCAGAGGATATCTATTCTTGATCGTCAGCTTGTTCAACTCCCGGTAGTCTATGCACATACGAAAACTACCATCCTTCTTCTTGACAAACAGGACCGGAGCTCCCCAAGGTTGGTCGGATAAATCCCTTGTCTAACAACTCTTGAAGTTGTGTCGACAATTCTTGCATCTCAAACAGGGCAAGTCTATAAGGTGCCTTAGCCACAGGCGCGGCGCCTGGAACTAAGTCAATGCGGAACTCTACTTGTCTCTGAGGTGGCAGTCCAGGTAAGTCCTCTGGGAAGACTTCTGGATATTCCCTCACGACAGGGATGTCTTCTATTCTCGGCTCAGCAGCCTTCTTATCCACAATGTGTGCCAGGAAGGCAACACATCCCTTCTGCAAACACTTTCGCGCTTTCAGGCAGCTGATAATTCTTAACGGCGTATCACGCTTCTCCCCGTGAACCACAATTGTTTCGCCATCTTCGGTTGGGATACGAACGACCTTTTCGTGACAAACAATTTCTGCCTTGTTGCTTGATAACCAATCCATTCCTACTACTACGTCAAAGCTCCCCAGCTGGACTGGTAGTAGATCCAAAGTAAACTCACGCTCTCCCAATTCGATTGCACAACCTCTGATCACTTCATTGGCTTCTACTAACTTCCCATTGGCCAATTCGATTGAGTAGGGAATATCTAATTTACTAGCGACTAAACCAAGCATATTCTTAAACTCTAACGACACGAAGCTATAGTCGGCACCAGTATCAAATAAAACGGATGCATAGCGTTGGTTTACAGGGAACGTACCAGTGACAACATTGGGATCCTGGCACGCCTCCCTCGCTTCAATATTAAACACTCTTCCACGGGCTTGGTTTAACTCTGGGCAGTTCCTCTTGTAATGCCCAAGATCACCACCGTTGAAGCATCCGGGTCTCTGCCCGTTTCCACCAGCTTGACCATTCCTCTGGTTACGATTCACGGCGCCCGCTTGATTAGCATTGTTGCCTCGATTCCCATTACCTCCATTGTTTCCTTGTGGGCGATTTCCATTCCCACCCCGGTTGTTATTTCTGTTTCCGAATCCTCCCTGGCCTCCCTGGCCAGCAGTGGCCCAACAAGTGTCCTTCAAGTGGCCCGGCTTTCCACATGCTTCGCATACTTTCACACTACAATGGCCAGAATGGTGGCGTTGGCAGGTATTACACTTGGGCTGGGTGCCCATATATCCTTTTCCTTTCTTTCCACTACCAGCTGTAACCTGAGCTGGCGTGCCTGATCCTCCTTTCTTAACCACCACACTGGCGCCCTGCTTGAAGTTCGAGAACTTCCGTTTGTTACCTCCTGATGACTCGACGTGAGTCTCTTTCTTCTTAGGCTCAGCATCATCGAACTTGTTCAGGCGAATAGCCTCCTCTGTGAGAGCCACGCTTAGATCAATTGCCTCAGTAATTGTCGCAGGCTTGGATGAGGTCACCATGCTTATGATTTGAGGAGCTAATCCCCAAATGAAACGTTCAATCCGTTTGAACTCCGGAGTGACCATGTAGGGTACCACATGCGATAAGTCATGGAACCTCTGAACGTATTCTGCGATCTTTGGACCTTCCATTTTCAAATGCCAGAACTCAGTTTCCAATCTTTGGATTTCCGCGCGAGAGCAGTACTTTTTGCGCATAAGTTCCTTCAGTTCGGTCCAGGTTAGAGCGTAGGCAGCAGCTTCACCAAGTGTCTGTACTTGCAAATTCCACCAAGATAGGGCTCCATCCAGAAATAGCCCAGAAATGTAGGTGACTTGCTGGTCCAGTGCACATTTGCTCATGCGGAGAACAGATTCAGTCTTCTCGGCCCAACGAACAAAAGCGACAGCACCTCCGGTGCCATCAAAGTTGACAGGCTTGCAGTCTAAAAACTGCTTGTAGGTGCACCCTGCACATACGTTACAACATATAAATGACATTAGCATCCTTGCTAGAGATATCCAATTAGATCATGGTATGTCTTAATGACTTAGTATTACCATGAGGTGGATTGTTGTTGCCATTGTTGTTTGAGCTGCTTCCGCTGGGTCCTCCTTGCGAGGCGGCGTATTGTGCGATGGCAGCAGCGATGACTTGTTGGAGTTCTGCCTCATTGGTAGGCATCGGCGTTTGACGTCTCGGCGGCAACTTCTAAAAGATGTGTTTACGTCGGTCAGGCCATAATAAAGATCCCATGTTATAATACATACGCTTTATTATGATAGTAATAGTACATAACATCTCATGTTATAATCATATCAATCACACAACATCTCATGTCATAGAATATAAATAACCAAATCAAGCATCAAATATGATGAGAATACTGCGATTGCCATATATTGAGACCACATAGTAAGCGTACAAGTACATCACAGTGTCATACAACATCAGTCGACTAGGGGCTACATCCCCCTAGTCCAAAAACTATATCAAATCAGTGTCAATACATCAAATACATGTCAACAAAAGTCAGAATCATAATGTAGTCTCCAAAAATGCTGTGCAGTCAAAAGCATTCGCCGTCTTCTCACCAACGTCTACCCACACGGTACTGAAGAGCTCTACACGGATGGCGGTGGAGGAGGGGGAAAGTGAGTGTAAAATAAACGACGCAACTGGAGCCAGTCCTCCTCCATGGCTCTCTGGGTACGCAACCAAGAAGCAACCTGCTGCTCAAGTGCCAAAAGGCGGGCAGCATAGTCAGGTAACAATGGTCGAGAGTGCTGCGAAGAAGCAGGGTGGGTCTAACCCTGATACTGGCACGGCGGCGGCTGGGCTCTCTCAAGCTCCTGAATGCGCCGTGTGAGTGCCTCCTGCTGGACAACAATCGATATCAAAACGTCCTCAATAGTATACCCCATATGGAAAGGATGGTAGGGGTCGGTCGGTGGCATAACAGAAGGTGACGTCCAAAGAAACGGCTCACTGGTGGGATCAAAAGGTGCCACATGAAATGGAGAAACAGGGGGAAAAGTAGCAGACGGTGGTATAGCAGGGATAGATACCGGTACATGTCCAAAAGGGTGAGCCGAAGAACCCTCTCCAGGTCGAGCTGGAGGTGTGTACTGTGCAAATGAAAAAGAGAAATCAACGTGACGTGCATCAGTGGTATGAGGAGGAATAGGTGGAACCTCATCATCAGCAGGAATCCACCCACACTGGGCGTGCTCATCTCGTGGGTCAATCTGTGCCTCAAAAAGTGCTCGATCAAACTGAACTGACATAGGATCATGGTGAGGTGCAACAAGAGGGTCAACTGGTGCATCAGCAATAAGTGGGGGATCAACATGATCAGCAGTAATGACATGATCGCCCTCCAACAACGGAGCATCCACTGGGTGATCATCAATAGGTGGGTCAGCAATGACAGGCTCAATAATAGGTGCGTCAGCATGAACTGGGTCGTGCTCAAACGCAGGGTCTAGAGAGGCTACCTGCTCAGGGGCCATGGCAGGCTCGGGGTCATCAAAGGCCATCCCAAAATCAAACTCGGGATCGATGGGATCAACTGGGTCTACTGGATCCTCCATAGGCTGATCCATGGGTATAAACTCTAAATCCTGATCTGGGTCAAATCCTGGGGGAAAGACAGGATCGGAATCCTCCACATCATCGTGGTCGAAAGCAAAACTAGGAATAGGGGCAACAGAGGATGCCTGGTCGGGATCTGATCCATATGAGAAGTGCTGCACACTCTGGGTGTATGAAGGTGCGGAGGCCACAGACTCGAAAGAGTCTGGGACCGGAGAGTGAGCGGGTGACTCCTCGGCGGGAGCATCTGCGATCATCAAGAGATCACCAGCAGCAAGAAGGGCCTCACCCTGAACATCCTCCTCTAAGGGCTCATCATCATACAGATCGACGTCGTCATCATCATCGGCGTCGAGAAGCAAATTGTAAGCAGGATACGAAGCAAGTGGTATGGGAGCAGGGATCTCCACTAACGGTAGGTCCCCGGCCAAAGGGCCATCAGCGAGCTCATCAGCACCATTAGGTAAAGCAAAGAGCTGAAAGTCGTCCTCGTCCGTGCTAGTAACGTCGGATGTGTGGACCTCGCGCTCTGAAGACTCGAGGTTGTCTGATACTATAGGTCTAGGGCCTGTGGTGTCTGAGTCACCTGTGCCAGAGGTGTCCATGGTGTCTGTAACATAAACACAAACATGCACAAACAGTCAATCATGCAATCAAATAATCACATAAGTCACCAAGTAAGCATTCAAATAATTCTCCTAGTCCCACTAGCCTCCCAGTCTCCTAGACTGATACTCCTAGTCTCACTAGCCAAATTCTCCCAGCCTCTTAGACTGCTCTTCCTAGTCTCACTAGCCAAATTCTCCCAGCCTCTTAGACTGCTCTTCCTAGTCTCACTAGCCAACTACCTCGATCTCCCAGACCGAGCCTCGGCCTCCAAGACCGAGCCTCATCCTCCAAGACTGAGCCTATAAATAATAAATAAAATGTGCTCAACATTTGTTTGTAAAAACATTTTGGATCTGGACTTAAGTGGTATGCAGTAAAAATGTTTTCGTGAGAGCCCTAGTGATCATAGTCTAGACTCGAGAAAGAATCCTAGTTCGCTATGATCAGAGCTCTGATACCAAGCTATCACACCCTGGCTTTGCGGAAGCGTGGTTAATTTGGTGTGACTTCTTAATACCATAGCTTAACCATAACAAAGCTATATGAAATAAAAACCATGCAAGATCATCCATTCGATTAAGTTTTAAAAACCAAATACATAACATTGTCTTAACGGGAACACATCCTAACGACATAAACATTGTTCAACAAATACAAACATCAACATGACATAAACATAGTTTAAGGACTGTGACTTGTCCAGGAAAGAGTCACATTCCCCAAACCCGGATGACCTCGTAACTAGTGCAGCGGGAAAACGTATCATACCGTGCCAGATCCTTTAATTCCCTGAAATACATGTAAGTTGAAAAATCAACAATAATGTTGAGCGAGTTCATGTGTAAGTGAGTAAATAAACCTTTGTAAGTATAAAAATCCTGGTATGTAGCACATAAGGGAATTGAGATCACCAATGGTTTGCAAGGCCACTGATATGTGTGAAGTGCAAGTAGGGAGACTCAAACCTAGCAGATTTATGCGTCGGGCACAAAGTCACCCCGAGGTCCGTTTCTAGTTTGGCCTGGGGCTGGGCTCGCTACACCTAGATAGATCTACCGCTCCTGTCCCTCGGTCCTACCATGAGGACTAATGGCCTCATGTTGCTCCTACCCACTCACATGATCTAAGTAGTAAACCTCCTTACGCTAACCATACCATGTATATAGTACTTGTAATCAAAGTAACATGTATTTCACCCCCGTAGTTTAGAAAACTGAAAACAGTTAAGAGAAAAGGGGGGCATGAACTCACAGTGGTGCGTCTCTACCAAGTATACCTCCAAATCAAGCAGCTGTGTGACGACCTACACGTACTAACTCTATTAGACGGACGGCCGTGCCTTAGCTTTAAGGTTTAAGTTTTCGGGAAATAGTTAGACAACTATTTCGTGTTTACGTTCTGTATACTTGGTAATCATTTTCCTTCCCAAGGATGGGGGATTTAATACATGTGTGTTCGTATAATTTTGAAATATATTATTAAGTCTCACTTAAAATATATTTTATTTCTAACTCCAAAATATAAATATTCTTCTCAAAAATATTATATTTTCTATTACATAAATTTTCCCAAAATAATACCTTGACAAAAATACGCGTTAAGTCATATTTTCTTAAAAATGCGTAAGTTACGTTTTAAATGATCGAGTGGTAATAATAATTACCGGTGTAACTTATATATTTATCGTAGAGACGTTCGTATTATTTTGGATTCGTTAACATTCGATAGTATTATTTTTACCCTAAAAATAATACTAGTATTTTCACAAAATAATCATAAACACCTAACAAGTGTCGTTAAGAAAAATATATATACTAAACATATATTTACCAAGTTTTATTTTGTGAAAATCCCACCTCCGATGTTTTGTAAATATAGTCGTGGCGAAACTTATATTTTGAAAACATGTCGAAAAGTATTTCTAACACTTATAGTGAAAATATTTCTAAGTGTTAGGTTTTTGGAAAAATTTCGCCAGAGTTTCCTCTGTAACTGGAGGTGGCCACGCTCTCAAGCGTATCATTTTCTTTTATAAACCAAATCAACCATTTTTCTTATTTAACCAAAACAATATTCAACGCATCAAACTAGTTAATAAACATGTAATTCGCAAGAATCTCATGAACTTGTAGTTTTCTAATATTATGAAGTAAATCCCAATACTTTTAGCGGATCTTTATATAAAGCAATCCGATTTCGTAACAACCTCGTTTTTAGGAAATTCCGTTTTTACAACTTCTCGTCATCTTTTACAAAAATAGTCATTTTGTCGGAAGTGTGTGCTACACAAGTGTTTACACACTTGTGTGTTCTAAAAATCATTCGTGTTAGTGTAAGATCCGTCTTTAGAAAACATGATTTCTTTGATACTTGGTTCTTTGAAAATACCGCTTGTAGATACGTAGATCTACTAGTTTTTAACACTATTTCACAAGCAAAATCGCTTTTACACAAGTTCATGATTCGTGTGTGGTAGAGTTTCATCCTTTAACCCTTGTTACTTCCAAAACAACCTTATGTCATGATCCAAGGTCATGACCAATCCGGGTTAAATGACGATCCGAGCTACCACAACATAGATCGGGTCCAAATAATCACACAAATCAATTACTACAAGATTTACACAACATATGAGCTTTTAACCATCACTTTTAGTGTTTTTAGTAGACTTTTGTGTGTCATTTTGTAAGATTACGAGTTTTAACCGTTACAAATCATATTAACCACTTCAAAATAGTCCGAGAGGGTGATTATAGCAACTTACTACTAGCTCGAGGCTAGGGAAGAATCTAAGCGCAAAATGAGAGGATAAAAGCAATAGAGTGAGGTCCTTCGTCTTCCGATTGCACCAAGCCTCCTTGTAGGTGATCCTTAACACTTGTACGAGCTTGGAACTTGCAAGATCAAAGCCGAAAAATGATGGATGGTGGTGGGGTGCTCTCGGCCGAGAACCAAAGAGAGGGAGAGAGAGGAGTGTTGGTAAGTTGAGTGGTTAAGGTTATGTTGGTTTAAAGCTTGTTCTTATAGACAATTATCATGAGCATTAACCAATGGTTAATATGTTATCTAGATATTAAGCACACTTATTATAATAATCAACAAATAGGACAAGGGTGTCCCCCAAGGGGACGGTTCGGTTAGGGGGGGGGGGTAATCCGGTTCCATTTCAACTAAACACTAAGTATTAGTTAGGTTAATCTAGTTTAGTTGAGTGATTAACCCGGTTAGTAGTGTGTTGTGCTCTATTGCGGGTGTTAGGGTATTCAGGGACCCTAACTGGCTCAGAAAAGGATAAATAATGTTATTAACAATATTTTCATGTTCCGGGTATAGTCCGGTTGGATAGTAATCCGTTAAAGCGTTAAACAAGCTTTAAAGTGTCGTTATAATTATTTTTAGTGACACAACTTATTCCTCCAAAGTGTCGGGAATATTTTCCTCATGTTTTGGCACTTTATTAGTTAGCCAAATGCTGAATTGTTTATTAAAGTGCTGAATTTTGTGCTTAGAGCATGTTTTAGGCACATCCAGTCAGTGTAACTTATTCCTAGAGACGCAGTTCTACAACCCTTGTATCCCTACACTCACCACTAGTGTAGTAAAATATTTCTGGCTCATACAGGCCTTAGAGGCAGTGTCTGCCTGATGCTGGCTTTATCAGCATGTTCAATAGGTTATCCGTTTATAGTGCTACTGTGCTTTTTGTGCATCATGTTTGTCACTAAGGTTCAGCATGTAAATAATGTAGTGACGGTAAGTAAAGTATGATGCAGGTATATGCATGTATCAGAAATCAAGTAGCGGTTCATCAGTAATTTCAAACAAGCACAGTAATTAAGCAGTAATTAATTATTAATTAAGTCGTACGGATACCTGGTTTAGTGAGGGTTGTCACAACAATCTCATTCAAACTCTGAAGAATAGAATAAGGATCCCTGATCTTAACACATCGAATAAATCCGAAAACTCTCCCTTTAATCGTTCGCCTCCTCGGAACCCATTCATCCGTAACTGTGACAAAATCCTTGAAAGCCTCCTTCAACTTCAAGCCCGTAACCCTATCCGAGAAGTTTGTAACGTAGAAGGTTGTCCTTGTAGCCGGATCGTCGTCGTCGAAATGGTTGTTTGAAGCCTGCCGCCGTGAATCGCCTCTTCTATTAGGATTGCCCATTTTTTAAATTACTAAGGGCCGCGTTAGATAAGGCCGGACTTTGAGGTCGCCGGAGGAATGAGGATTCTGACGAGCCCGTACGTCGGAATGAGGATTTTGTACTTACTTATTATTATTATTATTATTAATATGATTATTATTATGATTATTATGATTATTATTATTATTATTATTATTATTATTATTATTATTATTATTATTATTCTTTTAAATGTATACTTCATTAAAAGAGCATGTTCTAAACCAAATAAAACCTAACGATTTGACTTCGCTAAAAATATTGACCACCTTAACCTATTTTTATGAAAATCAGAGAGCATTCCTCGCTTCCAAAGACACCAGCACGAAACAACCACCGCCCCTTGTAGCGCAAGCTTCTCTGCAACCCGTTTCCCACAAAAATGTGGATCTCGAGCAGATCTCTGAACTAGAAAACAAATAAATAAGGTGCCCAGCACCACGCAACAATTTTCTGCCATAAGACGGTAGCCCAAGAACAACCCGTGAACAAGTGATCAACGGACTCCACGTCGGAAGCGCAAAACAAACACATAGAATCTTCAATAAAAATCCCTCGTCTTGATAACGCCTCAACCGTAGGAATTCTGTTTAGCTCTGCTCTCCATGTCAACACGCTGCACTTAATCGGAACCCATTTAATCCAATGTACTGACTTTATTTATATTTCTAGGTATACGAAGCGTGGGTGTAAAGGAAAATGGTTTGGTCAATATTCTGATATAATACAAGATTTAATGTAATTACTATACAATGCGGAGCATGTTACCGCATCTAGGGGTGTGCAAAAAACCGAATTAACCGAACCATAACCGAATTAACCGATAAAATCGAACCGAAAAAAGCGAACCAAATAAAAAACCGGTGGGTCGGTTAATGGTTTTTTTGAAAACCGAATGTAGCGGGTCGGTTATGGTTTTCAATGTTTCCATACCCAGCATAACCAAACCGAACCGATATGTAACAAATCTTTGTAGGATTTTGGACTTTTCACCAGTTTTTTTAATATTTGATGTTTTTATTAAAGATTTTTAGTATGTACGGGTTATTTTATATCGTTTTGCAGTTTTGATTGAATGCTTATTTGAATTTATGAAATATATCACATCACTTTATTTGAATATTCAGTGTTAATATCATAGATTATATGTATTTTTAATGCTATGTAATATACTAACATATACAAATATGCAATAACATTTTTTTTCATGTTAAAAAAATTAACATATTTTAAGTTAGGCTATACACGGTTAACCACCCACAACCGACCCGCTATAACTATCAAAACCGATTAACCATAACCGTCATAACCGATCGGTTATGCTTATGGTTATCCATTAACCGACATAGCGGTTATGATTATGGTTTTAAGCCAAAAACGAACCAAACCGACCCATGCACACCGCATCCTTATTTGCTAGCAACTAATCCAGATCATAGTATCATTATCCAACTAACGTGTGGATCTAGTGCTAATTCCTCGTACGGACACGTTGCCACCTTTGCGCGGTTAGAATATTTGAGTTTTGTCATGATTATATTTTGATAGTTCGGGAAAGAATGTCCTTTGTTTACCCGTGTGTTGTTTTTCACAAGTACGGACCGTGGGCCACTCTTATTCTACTACGTGAGTCCCGATCGTTAGATCATATGTAGTGGTGAAGGAAGACGTTTGGACATTATCCGTCATGTGGCGGTCCAGTCAGTAATGAGGGATTATGGGGCGTTTCTTTAAAATGGGTGTAGTGGTATAATGCCCAATTGTTAGGGGAGGATTTCTTAATGACCTATGATCCTCAAGTGTTATCCAGTTTGGTGATCCTTACTTCAGTGAAAATTAGTGATCCTCAGAAGTACTTCAGGATCAGGATCATGGATTATCCTAAGGATCCTTATACTAATGATTGTTTACTTTGAATTCGTAATTGTTTTGCAGGAGTATCAACTTGGACTTGGTCTTGGCGATATTCCTGGAGAATATTCTAAGTCTATTCTGCACGTGCTTAGCCAGAAATGGACGTTGTGGAGTCGTGGAAGACTTGCACCATTTGCGGATAGTTTGTTAGGCTAGATATTTTCTAATTATAAAGGGGTAGCGAGCTAATTTTGAGAACACTTGGCTATTTTTTGGCTACACACACTCGTACAACTGCACTCATCAGCTCTCGGCAAAACACTTAGCATTTTTTCATACATTTCTACACGATACACTGTAGTGATCCTTGTACTTAGCTCGCTATCATCCGAAGTTGTAAAAGATTTATTGTTTAATTTGAGTTGGTGATCGGTAGTTTCCATCACCCGAGGTTTTTTATGCCGGAGATCATTCATTGATCAAGGGCTTTTTCCTCGTATAAATCTTTGTGTCTCCTGTGCAATTCATTTCATAGTGATCCTCATTGTTGTTTACCAATTCAAGCATCATGCCCCGTAACAGAGAGTTTGGTTGCATTATCCTCATCTG
The DNA here is from genome assembly GCA_030545235.1 of Helianthus tuberosus. Taxonomy (NCBI): domain Eukaryota; kingdom Viridiplantae; phylum Streptophyta; class Magnoliopsida; order Asterales; family Asteraceae; genus Helianthus; species Helianthus tuberosus. Next base: position 74,459,183 of record CM060385.1, on the reverse strand, counting down.
ATTTTTGACCAAAACAGTTTGGCGCCCACCGTGGGGCCATTGGTTCTTCATTCCTAAGAGATTCTCATTTTTGTGATCATTTCGGTTCATTACATCCGAGCAAATGGCTTCATCATCAAAGAACACTTCCAATGCGATGTCTGCGGTCAATTCGTCCTAGGGCATTCCACCTTTGCCTCCACCACCTTCTGGACCTCAGAATAATGCCGAGAAGAAACCAACTCCCATTTTCTCAAAACCTCCAACTTCTTCTGCTTCTTATACTCCCACTACTAGTGACTTGTTTACTCTGATTTTGCAGATGAAGGATCGTATACAGCAGCAAGATAAGACCAATGAAAGGATTCTTAGAGAAATTGGAGACATCAAGAAACAGAAGAGATCGGCAGAGGATCATTCCCCACTGATGCCCAGATCTTTGAATTTCGATACTCCGGTTATAACTTCTCAGCCTTCAGTGGTTCCAGACGTACAATATGTGGGAGGGCCAAAAGGAGTGCATTACGGATCATCAGCAATGACTCAGGCTTCAGGGTCACACTTCCAACCAGCAGGATCCCATCCTCAGCATATAGGATCCTTCGTAAGCTCAGGAGGATATTCATGAGCGCAGCAGATTCAAGGATTCTGGCCGTTTCCAGGATCCTCCCAGGTTCAAGGATCCTCTCAGTTTCAAGGATCCTCCCAGGTTCAAGGATCCTCTCAGTTTCAAGGATCCTCTCAGGTTCAAGGATCCTCCTACGTTCCAGGATCCTCCCAGGTTCAAGGATCTTCCTACGTCCCAGGATCCTCCCAGGTCCAAGGATCCTCTCAGTTTCAGGGATCCTTCCAGAATCTGGGATCCTTAAGGAGTTTGCAATCAGGGAGTTTCGACATCCATCAGGGAGATTTCATTCCAATGCAGACCATTGCTTCTACTGGTCCATCGGTCATTCCAGAGCCTCAACAATATGGATTCACATCCGCTCTTCCTAATTTGAATCCAATGGGAGGTAACACTTTTAATAATTCTTATACCACTAACCATGGCCTTATGCAGGATACAGGTATCAATCATGCCATGGCCAGAGAATTGCAAAAGTTAAAGGATATGATATCAAGTGTCCCAGGAGTGGTCAAGCCTATCCCGGAGATTGCAGATGGGAGCCACAAGATATCTCGTTTTGCACCACCAATCTGTGATGCTGAGATACCCAAGAGGTTCCACGTGCCTACTATGAAGTTGTATGACGGTTCAACAGATCCTGAAGAACACATAGCACAATACAGGGAAAGGATGGAGATCAATCCCATTCCAGAAAGGTTAAAGGAAGCATGTCTGTGCAATGGATTTGGATCCACTCTTACTGGATCGGCTCTTAAATGGCTGCTAAGTCTTCCCCCTTACTCTATTACCTCGTTTGCTAATCTAGTTAACCTATTTAATAACCAGTTTTCTTGTAGTAGAAAATTTGAGCGTTTAACTAGTGATCTGTATAGGATAACCCAAGGTCATAATGAATCATTAAGGGATTATATCACTAAATTTAGTAAAGAATCCTTAGATATCCCTAACCTGGATATAGCTACGGCTGTTGAAGCCTTTAAAATGGGATTGCTTAGGGATTCATTATTCTATAATGATCTTGTTATGACACCATGCAGGAATCTAGATGAGGTAAGAACCCGGGCCCTTAGGTTCATCCGGCTAGAGGATGACAAAAGGATCCAGGAGAGGTTAGCAGGATCCTCAAAGCAAGAGAAGCAAGGATCCTCATTCAAGAACAACAAGTTCAGATCCTATAACAAATCTGATAACCAGAATGTGCATGCTGTTGAACAAGAAGAGGATGATGAGGATTATCCTCCAATTTCTGAATATTGTTTTTCTGTTGATAACAATGAACTAATCCTTGCGATGCAGAATTTAGGTGATAAGGCTAGGTGGCCCAGGAAAAATGACAGACCAGCTGCAACCAAAGATAAGTCAAAGTGGTGTGCATATCATGAAGATTTTGGGCATCTCACAGAAGAATGCATCGCATTGAGAAAAGAAATTGGATACTTGTTGAGCAAGGGGCACTTGAAAGAATTATTGGGGAGAAAGAAGTCAAGGACTCAGGATCCTGAAAGGATCCCAGAGAAAGCTCCAGCCCCTCCAGCAGATGCACAAGTTATAAACTTTATTTCTGGTGGATCAGACATTTGTGGAACGTCCTTCTCTGCAGCTAAAAGACATGCAAAGGAAACCAAGATGGATAATGGAGATAGACCCATTCGAACATCCAGTGTCTCCGAAGGAAAAGTCATAACTTTTGATGAGGATGATCGCGATGACATTCAGGATCCTCATCATGATGGTTTGGTTATCACTCTTTTTATTTCTAACCATTTTGTTCGCAGGATCCTTATAGATGGAGGAAGCTCTATGAACATTATCCAGCTTGATGTCCTCAAGAAGATGAATATTCCTGAATCCGATATCATACCAAGATCCTCTGTGCTCGTGGGATTCAGTGGCGAAACTAAGAATACTCTGGGGGACATTAAACTCCCAATCTATATCGAAGGCTTACATTCTTACCAAAAATTTTGTGTTATTGACTGTTTATCTTGTTGTAATGTTATCCTTGGCAGGCCTTGGATACATGACATGAAGGCAGTCCCATCCACTTATCATCAATGTGTGAAGCTTCCTAGTCCTTGGGGAATAGTGAAGATTGATAGTGATTAGCAAGAAGCTAAGAACTGCTACACCTCATCAATGAAACCAGCCTCAAAGTCAAGGGAGCAATAGCAATTAAAGCATCCTCCAAGGGATGTCCTGGAGGCAAGAGAACAGGATTTGAAAGAAATCCTCATGGATCCTGATGATCCTGAATCCAAGATCTTGATTGGGTCAGGGATCCTTAGCGATATTGAACAGGAGCTAGTATCCTTCCTTAAAAGAAGGAAATCCACCTTTTCCTAGAAACATGAAGACATGACAGGTATATCTAAAGATGTAATTACTCATAAACTTGGCATTGACAGGTCATTCAAGCTGATTCATCAAAAGAGGAGGAAGTTTGCACCTGAAAGGAATGCTATTATCCAGGAAGAGGTAGATAAGCTACTTCGAGCAGGTATGATTAGAGAGGTCAAGTATCCAAGATGGCTGGCCAATGTGGTTGTTGTTCAAAAGAAAAACGGAAAGTGGAGGGTATGTGTCGATTTCACTGATTTAAACAAGGCATGTCCCAAGGATCCTTTCCCATTACCCCACATTGACTCAATAGTGGATGCGACCGCGGGTCATGAACTGTTAACTTTTATGGATGCTTCATCTGGATTTCAACAAATTCAGATGGAACCATCCGATCAAGAGGATACAGCCTTTATGACTCCAACTGGTATATACTGTTATATTGCTATGCCATTTGGACTAAGAAATGCAGGTGCAACTTATCAAAGGCTAGTGAATATGATGTTCAAGGATCAGATTGGACAAACTATGGAGGTTTACATAGACGATATGGTGGTAAAATCCAAAAAGGCTGAGGATCACCTAAGGGACTTGGAGGAAGCATTCAATATCCTTGACAAATATAACATGAAGCTTAATCCTTCAAAATGTCACTTTGGTGTTAAAGCAGGTAAATTCTTAGGATATATGGTGACAAAGAGAGGCATTGAAGCCAGTCCAGAACAAATCAAAGCTATAGTGAACATCAAGTCCCCTGCCAATGCTAAGGATGTTTAGAGGGTAACAGGCAGGATTGCAGCTTTAAACAGATTCATATCCAAATCCTCAGAAAAATGCAAGGAATTCTATGATATCCTAAGGAAGAACAAGAAATTCGAGTGGACTGAGAAGCATGAAAGTGCCCTAAGAGCTCTTAAGGATTACCTATCCTCGGCCCCGGCCTTGATGAAACCAGAAAAAGGAGATGTGTTATCCTTATATCTTGCGGTATCCTCAAAAGCAGTAAGTGCCGTCCTTGCTAAGGATCACGAAGGTACACAACATCCTGTCTATTATGTAAGTAAGAGTTTACTTGATGCTGAATCCAGGTATTCACACTTAGAAAAACTTATCCTTGCATTAATTATGGCATCTACTAAATTGAGACATTATTTTGAAACTCATGCCATTATTGTCAAAACTAATTTTCCAATTAAGAATGTCCTCAGGAAACCTGAAATGTCAGGAAGGATGGCTAAGTGGGCAGTGAAGCTTAGTGCATATGATATAAGATATGAGCCTAGGACAGCCATTAAATCCCAAGCATTAGCTGACTTTGTGGCAGATTTCAGTAGCGATTTGCAAAAGGAAGCTGAACTAGAAGTCCAGCAGCTAGAGGAGACCAAGGATCCTTGGATACTCTATACTGATGGATCCTCAAATGTCAAAGGAACAGGGCTTGGAATACTACTAAAATCGCCACAGGGGGACATAATACCCCACTCCATAGCTTGTGAATTTCAAACTACCAACAATGAGGCTGAATATGAAGCCTTGATAGCTGGTTTGCAAATTGCAAAGCATATGAGAATTAGGTATCTTGAGGTACATGTAGATTCTTTGTTAATCACTAATCACTTTAATGGATCCTATGCTATTAAAGGTGAAAAGCTAACCAAATATTTGGAGATAGTCAAAGAATTGGCACTCACTTTTGTATCCTTTAGTTTGACACAGGTACCAAGGGAAGAGAATGCGGAAGCTGATGCATTGGCTAATCTAGGATCATCTTTGAAGATCCCGGAGGATATAAGTATCCCCATTATCCATATCCTGGCTCCTGCCATCGAGGATCATGTGGCTATGGAAATAGGAGAGGATTCTACAATTATCCCTAGTGAGGATACTCAATCTCATTCAGAATCATGGATCCTCCCAATCATGAGATACTTACAACATGGGGAGATTCCTACAGGAGAAAACCCTAGGGCTTTCAAAATTAAGGTATCTCAGTTCACAATTTTAAATAATATGTTGTATAAACGATCTCTTGCAGGACCATACTTAAGATGCATTGAGGATCCTGAAATCCAAGAAGTTTTAAAAGACTTCCATGAAGGAGATTGTGGAAACCACACTGGGGGCAGGGCATTATTCTCAAGGATCCCGAGGACAGGATACTATTGGCCAACTATGAAGAGAGATGCTGTGGAGTATGCTAAGAAATGTGATCCTTGTCAGAGACACAGCAATATCCTTCATCAACCAGCTGAATTTTTACATCCTATATCCTCCTCCTGGCCATTTATGAGATGGGGTATGGATATAGTTGGTAAGCTCCCTAGGGCACCTGGTGGAAAAGTGTTCATGCTTGCTATGACTGATTACTTCTCCAAGTGGATAGAGGCTGAAGCTTTTGCCCAAGTCAGAGAAAAGGAAGTTATATCCTTCATTAAAAGAAATATTATAACTAGATTTGGTATTCCTTCTGAAATTATATGTGATAATGGTTCCCAATTCATTGGGGGTAGAACTACTAACTTTTATGACAGCTGGGGGATTAAGATGATAACATCAACACCAGTCCACCCACAGGCTAATGGTCAAGCAGAATCATCCAATAAGATCATCATCAACAATTTGAAGAAGAAGCTTGGATCCAAGAAAGGGAAATGGGCAGAAGAATTACCTTATGTGCTTTGGGCTGATAGGACAACTCCTAAGAATGCTACAGGCCAAACTCCATTCTCCTTGGTGTTTGGGGCAGAATCAGTGATCCCTACGGAAATGGTGGTTCCAACTGCTAGAACAAGTATTCCTGATCCTGAGGAAAATGATGAGAACTTGCTTCAAGACCTGGATACCATAGAAGAAATCAGGGATTTGGCAAAGATAAGGATGACCAGTTATCAGTAAAGGATGGCTGGTGCTTACAATAAAAATGTTAGGATCAGGAAGTTCCAAATTGGTGATATGGTGTTGAGGAAAGCATTTCAAAATACCACCAATCCTGCTGAGGGAAAGTTGGCACCAAAATGGGAAGGACCTTACTTGATTGAAGCAGAGGCAGGAAAGGGGGCATATCGATTGCTAACAATGGAAGGTGATTTGCTACCTAGAGCCTGGAATGCTATCCATTTGAAGAAATACTTCATGTGATCCATGATCCTAACATGATAAGTATCCTTGAAGGATCCGTAGAACACAGATGATCCTCATTTTGGTAACATTCTAATCTCAAACTATTTCATTTACTTATTTTCCCACATAAGGATAAGGATCCTGCATCTTTTATCCATCTTTCACGTGATTCTGAGTTTTGAAGGTTCAGGTATCCTTAGCAAAGGGTTGATTATCTACAAAAGCAACCAGTTACTTGGGTTTGACCCCAGTTATTTGGGCTTGACCCCAGTTTCGCCAATAGCGCACGATGATCCTGGTATAGTTCATGGCAGTGGGACCAGTACTCGTTTTAGGGGCTGATAATTCCATTGTACTGGCTATACCTAGGATCCTACGTATAATGGTAGACGTACCATACATCCGTTCTTAAGGTTTCTAACGTTTTCACTTTAGCTAAGGTTTTGGCATTTTCATGCCACTAAGTTTGGATAGTCGCCAGTTAGGGCCATACTCCAGTTCACACACGATCCTTGGGCTTGTCCCCAGTTATCCTTGGGCTTGTCCCCAGTTATCCTTTGGGCTTGTCCCCAGTTAACCTTTGGGCTTGTCCCCAGTTGCTAATCCTTATCTTATATTGGCTTAGTCCCAAGTTGAATTTTGTTTCAGGTTTTTGGAAACAAATGACTAGGGATTCTTGATCCTTACCTTCTACTAAGGTTTGTTTATGGTTATCCTAATTTTAAGTGTTAAAGGATAGGATCCTAACTTGGATTCTCAGGTATGATCCATAACTGTTTTGATTTTATTCATTATGTATTTAAGTGACACTTATCCTTTGACAACTGAATTCATAATCCTTAAACTATGTTATTTTTCATAACTTGTCGATTATGTGATATGTGATCCTTGATCATATCCTTAACTCTTGAGGGATATTTTTCAAAAATTTTGTCTTTACTTGATAAGTTTAATCAACATAAACATCACAACAGTTGGAAAGTAAAATCTTAACAAGGATATCAACACAGGATAAGCCAAAAAGTTAAAGTTATTTTATTAACAAAAGATTAAACCCTTTAAAGGTTGTCAAAATTGCCAACCCACGTTTCTACCAGCAAAACGTGGCCCGTCCACATGGGTTGGCAAAGGGTGTCCATTGTCTAAAGGTCTTGCTAAGTAAGTGCAGGAAATTAAAGACGGCAGGATCACAATGGCTTCATCCCCCAAACAGAGGATCCCCCCCACCATTTGTAATCCTACCTATTGTTCAAAGGATCATCCATGATCCTCAACCCTATTTACTATTGTTTAAGTACAGACCAACCATTGTTCATCAAAACATCATCAAAACAAAAATCATAACCAAATTAAAAAAGTGGGCTCCGGCTACGTCTAGAAATGTCCTTCATCGCCCACTCATGCAGCCTACACCTTCGCTGCATCACCATCACCATCTCCAGCTCCACTAGCTTCACCACCATGATCCTTACCACTGCCTCCAGCCTCGATTGTCAGGATCTCCTCAGCCTCCTCCTCATCATCCAGCTCAGCCAGCCTTGCCTTCCAGCCTTCCACATCCCAGTCGCTCCTGTCGAAGTCAGGATCCTGAGCTTCCAAGGCCATCTGCAATTTGGTCTTGTACATCGCTATGGCAGCAGAGACTTTGGCATCATGGGTGATCTCGTTCTTCTCATAATCAAAGTTGATCAGGAGTGTAGCCGTCTGAGCTTTGGCGTCTTTGAGTTCTTTTTGGAGGTCAGCAATCTTAAGATCCTTGAGCAATGCGACTTGTTGAAGGTCAGCAATCTTCTTGTCCTGCTCCTCGACATGCCCAACGTAGTCTTCAATCTCAGCAAATTTCTGCAAAGAAGATAAAGAATAGTTCAAGAACAGGTGATCCTCAAATAAGATGGATACCTAAAGCAGGGACAAGGATCCTTACTTCGTTGAAGTATTCAAGGAACTGGTGGCGGATCAGGGGCAGACCTTGCAGATCCTCAGCTTCAGAAGCTTTCCTTTTCTTGCCACCCCTTCCTTTGACGGGTGCCTTGGGGATCGAAGCAGTTGGGCTGGCAGGAAGCTTCCTCTTGGAGGATCGTACAGTGTCAAGCTCAGTAACACCGAATCTAGAGGCAGATTTTGATGACTTTCCAGTACCTGCACACCCAAAACAGATAAGTGTCCTTATTTTATTCATATACAACTATTTATTTAAACATTTGAATATAAAAAGAACAGGATACTTACTTGACATGGTGACAGAGCCTGAGGATATCTCTTGAGAATCCTGGCTGATTGTCTTGAATGATCTTGTTTCAGGACTGAGTCTTCTATAAGCAGCGAGTCTCCCCTTGGTGGTAGCTGAAGGGATAATATGCGAGAATGTGATAGCTGTACAAAAGAAACAAAAGCATGTTAGTAATCATTTTCAGAAATAAGCTTACTTGGTGATCCTTCTAAGGATCCTCCTATCCTACCATGGGTGGACCATTTCCTGGGTAGATCCTTTCCGTTTGGGATAGAGTCTCTTCTGACAAAGAAAAAGCGTCGTTTCCAGTTCGTATCGTTCTTGGTGGCTTTAAAAATAGGGTGTTCGTCACCAGGTTTTCGTTTAAACAAATATCAGTGGGATCCAAACGTTGTAAGATCATACATCTCAGCCAACTCCGACATTCCTAGGTCAATCCCTTCCTGCTCGATGATTCTTTCAAGGGTATATAAGACCCTCCAAATCATCGGCATAGCTTGGATGTAAGAGATGCCGGTAAGGGAAAAGAAGGATTGGGTAAAGTCTGGAAAAGGATAGGTGTATCCTATGGTGAATGGGGTAACAGAAAAGGCAATCCAAGTTTCAGAGATATAGTCGCTCAAAGCAGTGGGATCAAAGGGTTTGATAACGGTGTTCGCCGGGAAACAATAGCGAATTTTATCAATTTGTGCATCGGTGAAACAACAGCGTTCTTTTCCGGAATCTTTGATGACCCCTTGGCTCTTTAAGGGGCTGTTCTTCTTGTGATCCTTGCTTGGTGAGTTTCGGAGCATCATTTTTGATGAGATGATGGTAGAGGAAGAAAAACAGAGTAAGAGAAGGAAGAAATGGAAAAGAGTTACCTGCTTGATCGTCGGATAAGAATATAAAGGGAGTTCTCTTGAACTTAAATGTGAAATGATCCCTATCTCTAACTCCCATTTATAATAATGATTTTGCAGGATAAGTCACCTCAGTGACATCAGCATTCCAACGGCTAGTTCGATCTTAACGGCTATATATCCGTTAGTTTGTTACAGATAAGATCGACAAAATACAACTCGTTTATTTACAATATAACTCCTTATATTTTGGGGGCAATTGTTAGGGGAGGATTTCTTAATGACCTGTGATCCTCAAGTGTTATCCTGTTTGGTGATCCTTACTTCTGTGACAATTAGTGATCCTCAGAAGTACTTCAGGATCAGGATCATGGATTATCCTAAGGATCCTTATACTAATGATTGTTTACTTTGAATTCGTAATTGTTTTGCAGGAGTATCAACTTGGACTTGGTCTTGGCGATATTCCTGGAGAATATTCTAAGTCTATTCCGCACGTGCTTGGCCAGAAATGGACGTTGTGGAGTCGTGGAAGACTTGCACCATTTGCGGATAGTTTGTTAGGCTAGATATTTTCTAATTATAAAGGGGTAGCGAGCTAATTTTGAGAACACTTGGCTATTTTTTGGCTACACACACTCGTACAACTGCACTTATCAGCTCTCGGCAAAACACTTAGCATTTTTTCATACATTTCTACACGATACACTGTAGTGATCCTTGTACTTAGCTCGCTATCATCCGAAGTTGTAAAAGATTTATTGTTTAATTTGAGTTGGTGATCGGTAGTTTCCATCACCCGAGGTTTTTTATGCCGGAGATCATTCATTGATCAAGGGGTTTTTCCTCGTATAAATCTTTGTGTCTCCTGTGCAATTCATTTCATAGTGATCCTCATTGTTGTTTACCAATTCAAGCATCATACCCCGTAACAGAGAGTTTGGTTGCATTATCCTCGTCTGATTTTTGACCAAAACACCAATGATGCCCCATATTTACCCAATTATTTATTTTTTTGTTTTTTTAATTAAAATTAAGGATATTTGACCGTGGAAGGGTCTGATTGACTTAAGATTTCTCCACACAACGTTTAATTTGGAATGGCCCAACCCAATTTCGCAACAAAAACGCCCCTTGAGGCGACGGAAGGGCGTGGTTGGGCTGGGGGGGGGGCAAGAAACCCCCACTAACGGGTGGTCTTATGTTCTCTTAGCGTCCTTTTTGTTTCTTATTGATACAAACCAACTCTAGTTCGGGTTATAGCTCTTCCATAAAAAGTAAATAATAAAATAAAACCTAACGAGCGAAATTCATTTTAGTTACTAAAACCCATACTTTTTTTTAACAAGTTTTAATAACTGACGGACCACTAAAGTATTATCGTGCTACCAGTGAAACTACCCGATCATATCCATCTTCACTAGCAATAATATAATATTTATACACCAATTAAGGAGAAAACCCAATAAATACGAGAAATATTCCATTGTGGAAATCGAACCCATAACCCCTACTAATCACTTAAAAAAGTACATATCTTAAGAGAAAACCCAATAAATATGAAGAAAAACCCTCATTGTGAAAATCGAACCTAGAACCATACTAATCACTTAAAAAAGTACATATCTTAGCACTCCAAAGCATATCTTGTTGGTAATTTTTTGTTTAACTTTTAGCTATATTTTTACCATCAAAATGTTAATTACAAAATAATAGCCAACATTGGCCGTCAGTTACTTCTTTTTCTCTCCTCATTGGTTCGTCCGTAACATTGATTGGCATTTCTTTCTTCCTTCAAATCATAAAAATAATAAATTTTTGAATGTGTTACATCTAATATCTTTATGATTATGTCAGAATAATTTAACATATATTGTAACATATGCAACTTATAGCCACTTAATTATTTTACTCCCTTATCATTATAATGAGCCCATTCGTATCATATAAACCACTGTTTTAAATACTGGTTGGTAATATCGGATATGGGCCTGATATAAAAAAGGCCGGTTAAACTAGAATACGGTATTTTAATGAGCCCATCTCAAGTATATATTGGAGGAAGAAAATCCAATTAGCGTTTGGAAAGAAGAAAAGCCAATTCGTGTATGGAAAGATGAAAATCAATTCAAGTATGAAGAGGCACAATAACTCGTTCAACATAGAGGACCACAAGGAAAATAAAAACTTTGCTTGTAAATATTAATAAATATGTCATGTGTGATAGCTTTCTTATAAATTCATTTTCTTCATGCTTCCCATTCCTAAAAGCCAAGAAAATACTCAACCCTAAAACAACGAATCAATCAAACCACCACCAGTCCCTTACCCCGGTCGTTCACTACGGCAAAAGACCGACGAGCAATTCACCAAGTTCGTGAGCTTACTTAAACAACTTCATATCAATCTCCCTTTTATAGAAGTCCTCACTCAAATGCCGAGGAACTCCAAGTTCATGAGGAACTTTCTCACCCACAAAAGAAAGATTGAATCCATCAAACAAGTCAACTTAAGTGAAGAATGCTCGGCGACACTCCTCAACAAACTCCCACAAATGAAGATTGATCACGGAAGCTTCACCATTCCATGCTCCATTGGAGGAACACCGGTAAGTAACGTGCTTGCCGACCTAGGGGCTAGCATTAACTTAATGCTCGCCTCTATGTTCAATCCACTCGGATTAGGAAAACCGCATCCCACAAAGATGAGCATCCAACTTGCGGAAAGTTCGGAAAAATACCCTCAAGGTGTCATAGAAAACCTCTTGGTCAAGGTCGGGGAGTTTGTTTTCGCCGACTTTGTAATCCTAGAATGGAGGAAGACACCAAAATCCCGCTCATACTAGGAAGACCATTCCTTGCCACCGCACGGGCCATGGTGGATATGAGTGACAGAAGGTTGACACTGAGGGTAGGAGACAAGGAGATGTGAGAGTCCAGGATCCGGCGAGTTTGACGGAGCTTTGGTCCCGAGATAACCAGTTGGTGATAAGAAATGAGTAGAAGTAGAAAACGACACCGAACAAGTCAATTTAATATGGTTTCTATTAATGTATAAAAATTACATACCCGTGAAACCAGTTGGATAACATCTCCCCTCAGGGAACCAAAAGCTTGTCCAACACATGACCCAACACCCATATATATAGGCAAGTTGCCTTCGTACGAACCCACTATGTGCCTTCGTACGAACCGGGTTTGGCCTTGGCTTCGTATGACCTAAAAAAGGTGTCCGTTCGTATGAAGGGACTCCCTTTGTACGAAGGAGCTGTTACACCACAAAACCTTTCAGTTCGTTACGTATTTCACACTATTCTATACAATATTCAACACACGCTTTATCTAACCTATTCGCACAGTGGCGGACATACAATATATATGATAGTCCAGGAAACGTCGAGTTTGACGGAGCTTTGGTCCTGAGATGATCGGTTCGGTGATAAGAAATGAGTAGAAGATAGAATCGACACCGAACAATCACTTATAATCTGGTTTCTATTGATATATGAAAGTTACATACCCGTGAAACCAGTTGGACAGCATCTCCCCTCTGAGAACCAAAAGCTTGTCCAAATGGGAACCCCACATCCCAATTTATAGGAATCAGCCTATCCGCCCGGATGAGTCTATATCCATCCATTCGGATGGACTCCATCCGCCCGGATAGACCTTTACACTACAGAACCTATGGCGGATAGGGTTTTAACAGATGAACATGTTGTCCATCCGTCCAGATGGACTATGACAATATCAAAACCTTATCCTTTATACACACTACTCTATACAATATTCAACACACACTCTATCTAGCCTATTCGCATAGTGGCGGACATACACAATATGCACCAACAGATTCCCCCTTGGTCATCACTGTTGAATTGTCACGTTGAAAACCTTGAGCTGTATTTGAAATATTCTGCAACTTCAATCAGGTGTCTTGAAATCTTCAATAGATTCCCCCTTGATTGATGATCCGGATTTGCTTTTGACAGTGTTATGCACAAATTTCCCCTGAATAAATCTTCAGGTCTTTGTTTGCACAATTCACAACTCCTCCTCTGGTTTGCTAAATTGCAATCTTCACGAACAATCACTAACTTGAAACTAATCAATGCAGCAATCTCTGTTTCAACCTTAACCACATCCAAGTTCGGTTTTTGACATGACATTTCAGCACCATCGATCTCGTATTCCGCTTGCTCGATCTAAGTATTGTATAAAAACCCAACCGACAATTGATAGAAACTTCAAATACCCCACTGGTTAATATCAAATCTGTGATTACCCCTGAAAATCTGAAACTCCATTTTCCGTGATCAACATTCAGCACCTTTTAGAATGATCGGTCTGTGTAAAAGGTAATCTCCACAATCAGCAAATCTTCATCGGATAACGAATCATCTGTCCGGATAACGAACATGTTGCCCATCCGTCCGGATGGACTATGACAATATCAAAACCTTATCCGTTATACATACTACTCTATACAATATTCAACACATGCTCTATCTAGCCTATTCGCACAGTGGCGGACATACACAACATGCACCAACAAGATGAAGTTTGAAGTAGGACAACGTGTGGAGGAGGACCCGGTCAAATACCTCAAAGCAATAGACTCAAGCCTCGACTACAACCTTATTCGGTGCATCTTGGGATGCGAGTCATCCCGCTCGGGTAATATTTGACCGACTTTTGGTCTAGCCAAGGACCCTTATAAATGTGGCGCACCATGGAGGCATTCCATGGGCTATCCATCAATAAAGTAGTTTAATTTAGTGTAGTTTTTAGTTAATGCTTTTATTTTTTTTAGTTTTTCTTTTTGTAGGAGTAGGATACACTCAAAAGGATGGTGAGAAGGTCAAAGGACGTTGACCCAACACCCCATGCATGAAAATAGATGACTCCTGACTAAAAATCTTCAATTAAGTAAGTGCAGCACGGGGTCATGTCAGGTAAGCACACCCTCGTGCCCCATGTATGCTGTAACATTTTTATTCTAGAACCTTGACACGGGGCCGTGTCCCATGGGCACGCCCCTGTGTTTGCCTTCTGGAAAAATTTGGTACTGTCACTTTTGACACGGGGCCGTGGCTCCCACACACGGGGCCATATCAAGTGGCTGCTTTCTAAAAATTTTGTTATTTTTAACACACATCTTACACATTTAATCAATCTAACCAATTTTGAACACATTGAGAACAATGTGTAATTTAAGTGTAGGGGGGACTTAATAACTTGAATATTATTTGTCCTAAAAACAAGACTTACACAAAACTCTACTTGGAACCGCTAAAACACCCCAAATCTTTTTCAAAACTTGTTTTTTTTGTTTATAGTTTAAGTTAAGAAATCAAGTTTTAAAAAAGTTCAAGTTTTTATAAATATTTACAACCGATGGCGCCACGATAATAAAGGAACCATACGAGAAAAAAAAATATGAAAAAGGCATGACAAATTTTTTAAAATTTGATTGTATATATACTTTCACATTTTTACTCTTTCCCACAAACTTGTGAGTTTTAAGCCTTTAACGAGCATCCAATACCATATCTATACTAAATTCTCGTTCTTCATTTCTTGTGTGAATAGCCCGTATGATTCCTACAAATCTAGAACTTGACAAGACAATACATTCCCGGTCCTTACCGACTAATCCAAGTAAGTACATGATTGAGGCATAAGAATTTTTAACACTTTTTCCATTTCAACCTTATTTTCTATTTTTATCTCCCCACAAAAACACAAAAATTTCCCTTAGTCAACCACTTTGAGCATAAACCCTTTCATTTCAAAACCCACAAGTCACCATCACCCAAAAACCATATTTTTATCTTTACACCCTTTATTTTAGTAAAATTCGGGTCTTTTGAAAAAAAAAAACACAAATATGTGACTAAGGCTTATCAAAAGAAAAAAAAAGAAAAACAACAACTATGGTTTAAAATGCTTGAAATAAATAAGCAAATCTACTGCTTAAAAACACTTAGTTAGTTCATAAAGTCACAAATAAAATTTTCAAAAGAAAACCGACTTTTTACACTTTTAATAAAACTACCCTACCCTTAACCAAAAACCTACATTTTCAAAGTCCTCTTGATATTTGCAAAGATTAAGTAAAAAAGGATGAGGTTTGATTGATTGTTAAGCTTATGGTAGGAGTAAGTTCTGTACCGGAACCAAGCGTTTCACTTATACATTTTGGCCGAGTGTTAAGTGACCACTTGTGAGGTATGTGAACGTATATATAGCTTAATGAAATTTTAAAATATATGTTATGCTTATAAATATTTATTTTTCTTAAAAAGTTCTAAATAAATAAATCATGTCGAATAGGATTGTAAATAATAATTAAAACGAGAATAAATAATGAACTTGGATTCCCGACACTCTATACACAAGATCCAAAACTTCTCTTCTACCCATTCTATTTGGGAATGTAAGCAAATATATAAGAGTTTTGCTTGAGGACAAGCAAAGATTCAAGTGTGTGGGTATTTGATATGCACAAAACGCAACATATAAATCATATCAAATGAGGTATAAAAACAATCCTTTTTAGTACTAATGTTGGAAAAAGTGTCTTTCTTTGTTTACTTTTGATTTTCAGAAACAAACAAAGGAAGAAATTAACAGTGAAAACCAACATGAATATGAAGAAAGGAAGTTGGTACACTATACCGACCCTCGAAGCTTCACCCCAAACACAAAAATAACAAAGCCAGAGCTCAAGCACGGGGCCGTGCCAGCCGGGCATGGGCCGTGCTCCATTCAAGATTCTTAGAGGATAAAGACAAACAAAAAATGACAAGGGACACAGGGCCGTGTCCCCTAAGCATGGGACGTGGTCAACTCTCAGATTTGAAAATCTAGGTTCGTATTACAAGTACAAAGGACACGGGGCCGTGTCGTTAACACACGGGGTCGTGTGTGTAGATGGGCTAACAACAACATTAAATGAAGACATAGAAGGAGAAGGACACGGGGCCGTGTGAAGCTACTATTTTCAGCTATAAAAGAAGTTTCTTGGCTCATTTGCAAACCATCCCTTAGCAAACCACTTTGTAGGATCGATGATTCGTACAAACGAGTCAATCAGAGTCAGATCTAGTTTCTAGAAAGGCGGAATCAGACTAGAAACCGTCAATCAGTGTTAGAACAGGAGTAGAAGAGTAGAAAGTCACTTTAAAATGTTCTTCATTGATTTTAGACGTTTTGGCACAGAGAGAATCGGATAGCAGTTCGGTACAAAATTCTCCAGAAAGTTACAAATGAAGAACACTACTAGCCTATTTATAGACCTGCCAGACCTCATGGGATAACACACCTAGACCGCACGAGCTAAGGCTTCCACCTCGTGCGACCTGACCAATCAGGTCGTGCGACCTGGCTAATACACATAAACTTAACATTTTAAACCACAAAGCTAGCCTATTACATATAAATGACATGATATAGACTGATGACGCAGGCGATAGACATTATGCATCAACAAACTCCCCTTGGATATTGCCTTAGTCTTCAGTCAACCGGTCTTCAAAACATTCTTCACACAGACTTGAAAAATTCTTCCCTTTGCTTTGGCTTTTTCAATAACGCTTTCCTCAGCTGTTCCTTTTCTTTGGCAGATCTCTTTTCTTCCTCAGCTAGCTTTTGCCTCCATGTAGCTCGAGCGATTCTGTCTTTTTCTTCACGCTCTTCTCTCTCCTTCTTTGCTTTCAGAAACTCTTCTCTTTCAATCTCTCTCCAACTTGTTAACCACATATTTTTAGAATTTATACCCTTCTGAAAACATACTGTAGCTACCTTCTGAAACTGCAGAGCTTCTTCTCTATCTTCTGCCTTATATCCAATCTTGTTCACAAACAGACATTCAATATCCTTTGCAGAACAATTTACTATCCATATTGGATCGAACATGTGAATATTTCTGATTTCATTCCCAACTCTGTACACAATTACTGCTTCGGTCGTCATGCAACTATAAACCCAGCATACAAACCCTTCATGAAAATTCTTTTCCATCTTTGGCAATGGAATATTCTTCATAACCCTGGGCTTCTTGATCTTCAGAATTGTTTCCACAATACCTGTAACAGGATCCTTCCTCTTGACTTTCTTAGGATAATGTGGCTTCCAGTGTCGAAATTCTCTGAAGGTTTCAAATTTCATCAAGCCCCACATTGGATATGATAATGTTTTGACTTGGGACAACTCTTCAACATCCCACCAAGGTAGAGACATTATATCTTGAATATATTGGAAATATTGAACACCAAATTCTCTTCTAATAGCATAAGCGTTGACTTGTGGCAAGTACCCCCAGCTTATGATATCACCCAAAGAAACATCTCTATCCCTTCTGTAATACTGTAGTGGTCTTTTGTATTTTCTTTCCGTATCCTTCCTGAACCACTTCTTTCATTCTGCACGTTGTTCTTCTTTAGACATTTCTCTAAAACTCTTACTCTTAACACTTTCAGCAACTTTTCTTCTCAATTCATCCTCATTTGCTTGACTGAAAAACTCAGCAAGAGTTGGAAAGCTAGAAGTATCAAAATCAACATTCTCAGACTGATCATCGTCGCTCCAGTCTTCTACTTCCACTTTATCATAATTATCAGCTTCTTCAACATACTTGTACTGATATGCAGGTTGATGATTGATATCAAATTCGTTCAACTCCTCTTCAAAATTGAAGTTAAACTCATCTTCTTCAACATCCATCATCTTAGTGATCTCAGCTCTAGTGTAAGTATGCAATAACTCACCTTCTTCTACGTCATGTTCAAGACGTAGAATCAAACCTGCACCCTGATCAACAATCGCATCTACATTTTCAGCATCACCATGCTCCCCCTCTCCTCCTGCATTTTCTGGTTCTTCGTTTGCATAGTCATGAAGATACTCGTCAATATTCTCTTCTTGTGACGCTTCAGTTACTTTTATACCAGAATTACCTTGATCAGCATCATCATTTCCATCATCATCATTATTGCTATGAACAGAATATACTTCATCTGCATCATCTTTCAGATTATCATCTTCGTCTTCTTCATCATCTTCGATCTTAATCATACCGGATATTGAAGTTAATGGATAAGGATCTGGAATAGACAATTCTGGAACTTTTGTCGGGGATTTCGGCTCAATTAGAACAATTTCCCTTTCAGTCACTTGAAAATCATCTTCAACTAGAACACTTTTACCCTTATCTTTCATTCCAGCTTCTATTTCAGCTTCACGTCTTGCTCTAACTTCCGCAAGTTCTATCTCTTCAAACCTTTGCTCAATCGGCTTACCAATCAAATCTTCCAACACTTTCTTTAACATATACTCTTCATGTTCCTTTTTAGCATTCTTGGCTTCTAACTCTTGATTTTTCAACTTGAAGTACTCATTCTGCTCATCCCTTCGAGACTTTTCTTCTTCCAAGTCAGCTATTCGAACTTTCAGAATGTCTATGTCGACTTGATCAGCTTCAATCTTTTTCAACAAAGATGAATTCTCAGATTCAACAGACTTGACACGTTCCTCTAACTTCTTTTTCTCACTTAACACCTCATTCACCTTCTTTTGCAACTTCTTCACAAGATCATCATTCACAAAGCTAAAATCATCAAGCTCTTCAAGAACTGCACTCTCTGGAATATGTGGAAAATTTTCAAAACCAGGCGATCCAGGAGTAGTATGAACTGGTGGTTGTGTGGTTGGTGGTGTTTGTTGAACGTGTTGTGATGTTATTGGTGGTTGTTCATGAATGGGTAATGAAATATGATGTTGTGGTGGTGATTGTAAAGGATCAGGTGATGGTTGTCGTGGTGGTGGTGATATTGGTTGATTTTGTGGTGGTGATGGTGGTTTAGATTGTGGTTCTGGTGGTGGATTTATTTTCAGCTTGAATTTTAACTTTCGCGCTGCTGGAGTTTTGACACGTTTTCTTGATGTTGATTTCTTTCTACCTCCTGAAGATGGTGGTTTTACAACCTGGACATTCTCTGCTGGAACATATGTTTCATCATCATCCCCTCCTCTTTCTCTTCTTTTGTTTCTCTCTATCTTTTGGATCATAGTTTTCCCTGATCCAACGTTCAACTTCAGCATCCGTATCAACTTCTGAACCCGATGAACTCTCCTTTTCATCATCAACTACTATCTTACTAGCTGATTTCTCAGCTTCTACAGTATCATCAATATCTTTCAACAACTGCTCAGTTTCAGGAGTTAACGGTTCTTGATCTTTTTCAACATTAGCTTCTGTCTCATCTACTTCTGGTTCATCAACCAGCAATGTTTCAACCGCTTTCTTTTTATGTTTCTTCTGTGGTTGAGAAGATGATCCTTCTTCAGCTTGAACTTTCGGTGTAGGATTTCTCTTTCCACCTTTTTTCTTCTTTTCTGTTTCTACTTTTGTATACAATCATTTCGAGTTTCACAAAAATCTTCTAACTTCTTTAATTCATCAATTGCACTCTGATCTTTCATTTCAGCATCATTCCTCCACTTTAAATGATTTACTAGATCTGGATCCTCATACTTATCACTTTTGATGAACCCGAAAAACTCTGTCTTCTTCGGTTCAGGCCAATTCTTTGTATACTTGGATAATCGGATTAACGTTTCATTATCCATGTGATGCAACAGCATTAGATCATTTTGTTCATTTTTCTTCAGATTTGGATACGCATGATCCAACATCATCTGCACAAACCTTGGATACACCCAACTTCGACTACCAGAAGTAATATTATCTTTCATGTAATGAAAAATAATTCTAGAAAAGTTGTATTTCTTGTTTAGTAGCAACGCTGTCACCATACACATTTGATAGTCTTTCATAACATCATATCCACCTTTCCTGTAACTTAACGCTTGAATCACTGAGTGAATAAAAAATGTGTACGGTTTCATAAAACAGGCTTTCAAATAATTTGCTTTATTCAACGGGCCGTTATAACCCATTCTAAGCATACATCCTTTGACCATCCTTTCCGGAAACCCTGTTGGCGAATTATCGTCATCTGGAAACTCTAATACTTCTCGTACAAGCTGTTCTGTGATTATGATTTCTTTATCTTCATTATCTATCCGAACACTTGAATTAATAACATCATTCACTTCAACATAACTAGCATTCTTCCAAAAATGATCAACATGAGATTTGAATACTTTGTACTGATCCGTTAAAGCTTTTTGAATTGGTAAACGCCTCATGAATGGCAAAATCTCCTTAAACACACCCATCTTTGGTAGTGTTTCATCGTAAACATAGCAAGTATTGTGCGATGGTTCAAACAACACGTTCGATGCCTGAAAGACAAACAGAAACAAACTAGTTAAACAATTTGCACAAGTTTCAAGACAAAACTAACATTCACACGATCTGGCCTCATGCGATGTGGCCAGTTCATGCGACCTCGTGCCAAAATGATTAGACTTTTCCAAACGATCTGGTGTAGAAGCGATCTGACCAACACATACGGTCTGGTGGTCAAATGAACAGACCAACCCCAAACGACCTGGAATTCAAATGAGTTAACCAATCTCAAACGGTCTGGAACTTCAAACGAGTTGGCCAATCTCAAACGGTCTGGAACATTCACACCGTCTGGCCATCTCGTGCGGTCTGAATCAAGAAATCAGCCACATCGTGTGGACTTGTTTCACCTCGTTTGAACACAGATATATGAACAGTGAATTTGCAGGTTTTCAAAAATTGTTTCTATTATGAAATTGATACCCTAGATCTGTTCTACAACAAAATCCGAGCATGTTGATATGATTTTTGTTCGATTTAATCGACTTTATAAGCCTAGATCTAAGTTCAAACAGTTTGTTCATTCGTATTCATACGAGTTCATGAAATTTGGTTCAATTTAGCCAATAATCTGTACCTTTCCCATGATATAAGCTGTGCGAACCAACTTATACAAGGAATCCGAACACTAGATTACACGATTAAAGCTTGAAAAGCACTGAAATCGCTCAAATCGCTTTGAAGAATGTGTGTGATGCGGTGTGAGAACTGAAACAGTTCACGCGATCTGGGCTCTCCTTTAAATAGAGGATGCCAGGTCTCACGAGTTGAATGTTGAGGCGGTTTGAGGTGTTCATACGGTCTGGCCAACATTTGAAACGGTTTGGCCAGCTCGCACGAGTTGGCACCTCGTGTGAAACTTTTATTATTATTATTATTATTATTATTATTATTATTATTATTATTATTTTCAAATTTCTGAATTTTTAATTTTTTAACTTTTTACCAACACACTCAGTTAACCAAGTCCAATTTAATGACCCTGGTCAACTGTTTAGCCTGTCAAATTCAAATTAATGACTTTGGCCGACCAAATTATGATCTTGCTGACAATTTTGAAACATTTTAAGTTCAAATTAATGAACTTTTAAGCATTTTGAGCAATTACCAACACTTTTCTCAAACTTTTCTTATCCAACCCAAATGATCCAACTTGTTTAGCGCTGTTGGACTTTGATCATCAGATCCCCAACGTCTGTTGTCGAAAATAAGATGAAATGACAAATCTTTTTGCATTTTTCAACATTTTAGCTAAACAAACAGAAAATCTTTTGGATTTGAAGAAACTGGAAACTGTACAAACATATTTACAGACAATTTTTTGTGAGTTTGTGTAAGAGGATCATATCAGTTTTTGAGACTTATCACTAACACCGTTGATCTTGATTTAACTTTAACTCTTAAACAAATTCACTTCTGATTGTCAGTATTGTTGTCCACTTAAACTTCTACACAAGTTTCAATTGATTCAAGATACGAATTAGTGTTTTAAGGACTTAACTTATTCG
The DNA here is from genome assembly GCA_030545235.1 of Helianthus tuberosus. Classification (NCBI taxonomy): domain Eukaryota; kingdom Viridiplantae; phylum Streptophyta; class Magnoliopsida; order Asterales; family Asteraceae; genus Helianthus; species Helianthus tuberosus. The sequence continues at coordinate 74,437,223 of CM060385.1, read as the reverse complement.
CGTGTCCCACCTCAGAATATACTCCCGTATCAAAATTCCCTAGATTCAGTATTACAGGTGAGTATACCAATCTGATATCTGTATTCGGGTTAGTGCGAGACCTTGAGAGCTCAGGTATGAACTACCATTCAGTCAAAGAGATGAAGGCTCGACTTTAGGTGTGTTCCCTTTAGAGAATCTTTTCTTCAACTGCAATTGATTCGTATCTTTCGATATTTTATCAATTTTTATGGAGAGGGTGAGCTTTAAAAGCGCGTAAAGTATTATACGGGGTCTAGGCCATTGCTTCCGCAATATCAGAAGACCAGGTATAATACCCCAGATATCAAACAGTATAAAGACCTAGTATCTCAGAATCAGGCAATCTCTCAAACAAGATTTCAGGGGTTACCCATATATCCGAGAGATGTTCCCCACGAGGATAAGCAGCTATTCGTTATATTTATATCTCGAACTCAATCTACTAATCGTGTGAAGTCTACTGGCACATCATCAGTGAGACTTGTTTAAAAAACATTTTGACTTTCCATTTCTTTAGCATGTTGTGATAGTCCACTGATGTACTATCATTTCCTCTTTTTACACAAACCTCTTTTTGTCTTTTTCAATGTTTTTGTATTTATGAAATTTTATCATGTTTTTGTATTTTCTATAAACTTTCTCCCCCTAAAATCAAAAGCAGTAAAGAAACTGTACAGAAATCATGACAACTAGACGCAGATCACTTCTGATCGCCATCCGCCTCGGCCACACACTCTACCACCCTCCCAGAAAACAAATTCTTTAACCCGTTCAATTTTAAAAGATAATTAAATCTTGTTTTATCAAAGGGTTTAGTGTAAAAATCAGCTCTCTGATCATCGGTGTGAATATAATCAATTCGAATCAATTTTTTGTCGTGACAATCACGAATAAAATGATGTCGAATCTCAATATGTTTTGTTTTTGAATGTTGAACCGGATTTTTAGTGATATTAATGGCTGCCTCGTTGTCCACAAAAATTGGCGTGTCTAAGAATTGCAGTCCATAGTCCCTCATTTGCTGTTGAATCCAGATAATCTGGGAACAACAGCTGGAAGCCGAAACGTATTCAGCCTCACAAGTCGAGAGAGCGACTGTGGTCTGTTTCTTACACTGCCAAGTGATTAGCCGAGTTCTGAAGAACTGGCAACCAGCAGTTGTGGACTTAGCGTTTAACTTACAGCACCCGAAGTCAGAGTCAGAATATCCAATTAGAGAGAAGACACCGGATCGGGGATTCCACAAGCCGGTGCTTGGGCAACCTTTGAGATACCGTAAGATCCTCTTCACTATCATCACGTGTGATGCTCTGGGACTTGACTGGTACCGGGCGCAGAGGCAGGTTGGATACATGATGTCCGGTCGTGATGCTGTCAGATACATTAGCGATCCTATGATTGACCGATAAAGCGTTTCATCCACTTTCTCACCACTTTCATCCGGACATATGCCATGATTCGTAGCCAGGGGGGTTGATATGGGAGATGATTCAGACATATTGAATTTGTCCAACACATCATTCACATACTTGGTCTGGTGTATGAAGATTCCATCGGGCAGTTGCTCAACTTGAAGCCCGAGGAAGAACTTCATCTCCCCCATTGAACTCATTTCAAACTTCTGCTTCATGACCTTCTCAAACGTCTTACACAATTCATCGTTCGTTGATCCGAAAATTATATCATCAACATATATTTGCACGATCAGTAGATGTCCTGCAACCTCTTTAGTGAACAGGGTACTATCGACAGTCCCTCTAGTGAACCCGTTGGTCAGCAGATGCTGGGAAAGCGTCTCGTACCAGGCTCTCGGGGCCTGGTGTAATTCGTATAACGCCTTATCAAGTAGATACACCTTGTCCTTGTGTACAGGATCGGTAAAACCCGGTGGTTGACCGACGTACACCTTTTCTTTAATCTTGCCGTAGAGGAATGCAGATTTGACATCCAGTTGGTAGACCTTGAACCCCTTCCATGACGCGAACGCCAAGAAGATTCTGATTGCCTCAAGTCGAGCAACGGGAGCATATACTTCAGTAAAGTCAATACCTTCTTGCTGACTAAATCCTTGGACTACCAACCGTGCTTTATTCCTTACTATAACCCCTCTATCATCTCTCTTACATTTGAAGACCCACTTGGTCTTGATCAACTTCTGATCTTCCGGGAGATCAACCAACCTCCACACTCCAAGCTTTTCAAACTGTTGTAACTCCTCTTGCATTGCATTTACCCAACTCTCTTCGGTCAATGCTTCTTTGTACGTTTTCGGCTCTACCTGCGAGATAAAACATTTTAATGAGAAGTCTACTTATAAAGGTGCTACAGATGAGTAAAAACATGTAAGCCCTTTGTTTATTTGTTCGCGGGTTTTCACACCGCTTTGAAGGTCACCAATGATTTGCTCCGACGGATGGTAAGATAACGTTTTTGGCATGACTGTATCCGGTACGCTCACTTCCGATTGCAAATTTGTTATATTCTAATCACCCATGTGATCAATAACATTTGAAGTCGCAATATTTGGTTCCTCGTCATAAATCGGATCGGTTTCCGATTCTGAGTCGTCAGATTGGTCAAATATTGGAGCTGTTTCTTCTGGGAGTACATGTGCAGTTCCACTAGGACCAGCCTCATGATCATTTGAACCCACGATGGGCGAAGAAACCACCAATGGTCTCGGCACTTGTTCTTGTGAAAAAGATTGTTGTTGTTGGTATAAGAACGCCAGTTCCTCCTCATTCGGCTCTGTCGGTAAATGGAATAATTCCCAGAGATTGTCGTAATCAAATAGCAACCTGTTTCCGGGAAGTTGATTTGGAGCGGTAAACCGTTGACAGTCAACATGTTGAACTTGTATGATCTTCCCCACACTCGAAACAAAAACTCTCTCCAACGGACTAGCGTATCCTACAAAAAAACCTTCATTAGCTTTCGAACCAAATTTACCGTCTGAATCAATGAATGTGCATGGTGATCCGAATGGTTCTAAATATTTCAGATTCGGTTTGTAAAGATGAAGCAATTCAAAACAAGTTTTCTTGTACTTCTTCACCGTAAGAACCCGGTTGAGCGTGTAACATGCCGTGGCGACCGCTTCACTCCAAAAATATACCGGTAATTTCGAATCTGCTAACATGGTACGAGCCGTTTCGATCAACGTACGATTTTTTCGTTCTGCGACACCGTTTTATTGAGGAGTATACGGTGCGCTGAACTCATGAAGAATGCCCTTATCGTTGCAGAATTCGAGCATACGGTTGTTCTTGAATTCCGTGCCATTGTCGCTTCGAATACGTCTAATCGGCAGTTTGTAAATATTCTCCATCTTTTTTAATAGCCTCATCAAAGAATCAAACGTTTCCTCTTTTCTCTCTAGAAACAACACCCAGGAAAATCTTGTAAAGTCGTCAGTCACAACTAAACAATATAGATCTCCACTTATGCTTTTCACATTTACCGGTCCGGAAAGATCCATATGGAGTCTTTCGAGCGGTAATCTGATGGAGTTCAAGAGCTTTTTCGGGTGTGATTTATTCGTCTGCTTCCCTTTCTTACATTCAATACAGTCATCGTTAAGATGGAAGCTTTTCAAATTAACCCCGTCTACAAGATCATTATGAACTAAAAAGTTCATCTTTCTCAAGTGAATATGGCCCATTTTACGATGCCACATGATGGATTCTTTCTCAGTCGCCTTCGTCTTACTCACAAAGCATTGAGCCTTTTTATCTATCGTTGTTGCAACGCTCATGTCTAGTACATAAAGATCGTTTTCACAAGGAGCGTGCATCAACACCATTTCTTCGGGTATTTTAAACCCCGGTTTAAGAATCAGACATTTATCTTTTGTAAAATGAACAGTAAATGACTTATCACAAATCTGAGAAATGCTCAACAGATTGTTTTCTAACTCAGCAATGTAGTTCACTTTATCGAATGTTACGACCCCGTTAGTAAGTATTCCTTCTCCAACAATTCTTCCACCTTGAGTTCCAGCAAACTCGACATAACCTCCATTGATTGACTTGACGTCGTATAACAGTGCTAACATCCCTGTCATGTGCCGTGAGGCGCCGTTATCCATTATCCATTTAGAAAGGATAGACCTTGGAAGCCCCTACACACATCAAAAGACATTTACTTAAACAATGATACCCAAGATTTTTCAACATTTGGTACACTACCAAAGACAATATCATGAGCTACTATGTCAACTTTTGGAATGTTCAAAACAACATTTGGAACATCAGACTCTGGTTTTGATTTTAGAGCTCCTTCCTTGATAGGTGGGAATACTTCAATCAACTTATCTAACTAAAACTCAATTTTCTCATCAGTGGTTGCAAAGATTTTTGGTTCAGATTTTAAAACCTCTTCCATTTTCTTTTCCTCAAAAGAATGTTTAGGTTTCTCCGCCCATGATTGACTTTGGGAAGTCTTTGTTTTAGAATAAGCCTTTGAAGTCTTTTGTGATTTTGAAGATTCACCAATTTCAAAAGTTGATTTTGATTTGTCCTCTGACTTCAATGATTCACCGCGTTTAAGAATACGTTCAGGGGATACCATAGGTGATTTTCCCTTAACATCCGTTGAATTTTTTGGTTTTGGTTTATGGAAAACTGGTTTTATTATCTCTTTGACACATTGTTTGGCCATGTGACCGATTTCATTGCATCGATAACAGATTCTTTTGTCATATTCAACAAAAGTGGATCTGTTGGCCTCGTATCTTATCTTTTTAGCCGCAATAAAATTATCAATTGCTTGCTTACTAAAGATATAATCCTTTTCGACTTCTGTATTATTACCAGACACAAACACTTCACTCAATTTTTCTTTTGGCTTAACTTCTTTCTTAGCCATTTTCATCTCAAAACCAACACCTTTCTTTTTGTAATTATTACCATATCTCTTGTTATTACCATTGTTACCCACCCATTCTTTTTTCTTTCCCGGGTTGTTTGTCGGTTGTTGTTTAACAAAAGATTTTTTCGGTTTTGATAGAAACGAATTGTTGTTAACTTCTGAGATATCAATTTCCATGTGTTTAAAAACTTTTTCAACCTTTTCCAGGTTCGCATTCTGAATCGGGTACTCAAATCAGTATACAGTTTGTCAGTTCCGGTCATCGTGTAAACCACAATGATCGAATCGTCATCCAGAACTTTATCTGACTTTGGGATAAACTTATCAAGAAAGTTTCCGTCATCTTCAGAATCTGAACTGGAATTCTCAAAATGAGTTTTAACCGTTTTGAAACCAGTGTTATCACTCTCTTCATCCAACACTTGGTCTACAACTGTTTTAACCAGTTGTGACTCGTTGTCGGTGTCAGACGGAGAGAATGTAACATCTATGTTTTCCGGTAACTCATTCTCTTCTGTTCTCAGTTTGAGATTCAATGCCTCCTCAACCCCGTCTAGATATTTCTGAGTATAATGATTCCACATTGGGGGTGGAACATTTTTGAAAGCTGGTTTAACTTCAGTTTGTTGAGGAACGATCTGATCAATCACATATGAAGATGAAAGATAACTGATCAACTTTTTGTCAACTCTTTCTAACTCAATGCGCATCAGTTCAAGTTCCTTCTTTAGAGATGCGATTTTGTCCAGATGGATGTTAATCGACATTTGCTTTTCCATGACCGTAGCTTTGAGCAAATTAGCAACGTTATCATTTTCTTTACTCTCAGTGTGAATCATTTTAATTGATCATGACAGAGTGTCATAAGCTTCTTTAACATCATTAAAATCAAATTTTAATCTGTCATTAAACTTTTTCAACTCTTGAAACTGTTTGTCTTTTTCAAGACAATCCATGCATGGTTTCAAACAGTTTTCGCATGGCTTTTCAAGAATTGGATCAACTTTTTCAAAAACAATTTCTTGTTTATCATTTTTACTTTCCGATTTACCAAACTCTCCGGACTCAGACTCAGATTTCTCTTCGGATTCGGACTTCACATTTTCTGATTTGTCATCGGACTCGGACTTCTCTCCTGACTCATACGTATCACAAGTCTCGATAATTGACTCCTTTTCAACAGACACTGACTCTTGAGTTGTATCTTTGGTCTCATTGTTATCAGAAGGTGTTTTAGTTTGTTCTACCTCTTGCAGCTTGACCATAAGAGCTTTGTCTGCTATTTCTTTCAAAGTCTCTTCATTCATTTCCTTTGAGACATCAATGATCTCTTGAACCGGAGTTTGTTCAACTTTGTACTGTGGGCAAAAACCCGTAGTCGGTTCACTAAAGAAACCTGCAAAAGAATCAAATACATTAGTTGGCATTATAGATTTAAATGCATTAGTAATAACCTCCTATTCAGATAGATAATGGTAGACCGCCGCTGCCTCCTCTTCTAGATCTGCAAAACTTTCTTCATTCACCACTTCACTGACTTCTTCAAATTCAGGAACACATTCCTCGATTTTCGGTTCCGACTCTTCAATAATTTCAGCCATCATTGCAAGACCACCTTTTGGAACGTACTTATCCCAACTAAAACCTTCTGGAATCTTTTCATCATCTTGATTCACCAAAAGAGCTTTTTCTGTTTGTTTGGATTGACTGTTCTCGATTTGAGGTCGTGGATTGAATGGTTGTTGACTGTTTTTATGATAGATGGCCTGTCGGTAATAATCGTTGGCGAATGGATTCTGGTGGTTATTGTTGGTGCATGCGTCTGTCGACTTCGTCTTGTATCATGTCTAGTATTAGAATTGTTAGATCAGGGCGCGTTGTACGAGAAAATAGGAGGTTTTGGGTGAGATTGAGCTAATTCCGCTTAAAGGAGGTAATTCCGCTTGAAAGAGACATGTTCAGTTTCAAGCGAAATTAACATAGTTAATTCCGCTTGAAATGTCACACTACCACATTCAAACGGAATTAGTTCTCTATAAATACCCTCTCAAACGAAATCATTTGTAACTTTGTGATTTCTGGTACCGAACTGCTGCCGACGCGTCGTTTGATCTGTATTGCTATTATAATCAATAAACAAGACGTTTAATAGTGAAACAAGCTGTTTTACAAGTCTGTTTCTTAGTTTCCGCCTCTGAAACAGACAAGAACTCTTCTGATTGACTCGTTTGGGTCACGGAACGATCCTACAAGTGGTATCAGAGCTCAGGAAGAAGAGTTCTTGCCAAAACAGTCTTAAAATCTGTCTTCTACACCTTCTTTTCAAAATTGAACTAGTTTTCACGGTCAAAAAGTCTTGAATTTCACATATTATGTGCGAAACTATGTTTTAATGAATCCTTGAGAAAATTGGACCATAATTCAATCTAAATTTGATAAAATCAGTAACTCCGTTTCAAAATCAGATTGAATTTGATGATGTCAGCAGCATTTCAAACGAGATTAGGACTTAATTCCGCTTGAGTTTGCTATTTCGCTTGAAAAGTAGACCTATTTCCGCTTGAAATTCCCTGATTCCGCTTCAGAGGTTAATTCCGTTTGAATTGTTTCAAACGATATTAGGTAATTCCGCTTCAAGTTGGTATTCCGTTTGAAAGTGTACTTGTTCAAACGAAATCAGGTTATTCCGTTTGAAAGGTGTTTCCGTTTGAGAAGTAATTTTGTTTGAAGAGTTGATTTCGTTTGAAGGTTAATTCCGTTTGAAGAAGTTGATTTCGTTTATAGGTTAATTCCGTTTGAACTTGTACTTAGTGTGAAACTTGAGTTTTTGTGACACTATTTTCCGAATCATGGACGAGGAATTCTACAATGCGTTTACGACACCGATTGCCCCTGTTACTGCTGCCGAAACATTGTATAGTGAGAATGAAACATGAACTTACCAAAAACCTCCTAAGCTAATGTTCATTGAAGATTTTAAAGATTGGCAAAATCGATTTGAGAACTGGGTGCAAGCATATAAGTTTGACGCGTGGTGTGCTTTACACAAAGATTATGAGAAACTGAAAAATGAGCGTGGGCTTGAAAAAGCTTTTTGTGATTTTTCAGAAAGTGATAAATTGAAGTATACAAGTGAGAAAATGATGATTAGTCTTCTACAACAAGCGGTAAAGGAATATATTTTTGTCCTGGTTCAACATGAGAATACTGCTAGATCGATTTGGAATGCACTGATTCAAAAGTTCAAAGGAAGCGCAGATATGATTAAAAACAAAAAGGAGTTATTGAAGAAATCATTTGATATGTTTGCAGCTTTCGATCATGAAACAACAAAGATGACCATTGATAGATATTGTCATTTAGTATTGGAAATGGGAAGATTGGATATTAAGAAAGATGATGATGAATGGGTTGATAAACTTGCTGATGCATTACCACAGCAAAAATGGGGAACTTATCTGTTGATTGTGAAACACATGAGGAAGTCTGAGAATATGAATTTGGCACAGTTTATTCAAAAGATTGAAGAGCATGAGTTGGATATTCAGAAAACGGCAATCATGAAAAATCCAAATGCTTAACAAGATGTCAGTTTATATTACAGAGGGAATAAGTTTGAGGCTAACCCCAACCCTAGCCCAAAGATCCAAACTGGTTTTAGTGCTGACAGTTCGTCTGGAACAAAGGGTAGTAATGTGACAGAGTGGTGGATCTTCATCTTCATATTCAAGCTTTGATCCGAATCATACAACATCAAGTCCTCAACAACAGAATTCTACATATCTACAGTGCAATGTTACCTTGAACATTCAAAATGGTCAAAATCTGTCTCCAGAAATAGCCAAGCAACACATGGCATCACTCGTTGCTATGTTGGAATCATATGAAAGCTTGATTGGTGGCAGAATTGGAAATCCGATGCTTACCAAAGAGGATTATGACCAAATTGATGTAGAGGAACTTGAATTGATGGATGTGAAGTGGTGTTTAGCCAGTGCTGTGCGAAGAGCAGAAAATTTTACACAAATCACTGGTAGAGATGATTTTCGGGGAATAAGTGAATCTCCAATAGGTTTTGACAAATCGAAAGTCACCTGTTTTCATTGCAAAGGAAAAGGCCATTTTAGACGAGAATGAAAAAATAAAGAAGCAACTGGAAGACAAGATGGAATGAATGATTATTATCAAAAGTCAATTTTTCATCAGGTTGTTCAACAACCACAAATTGCTAAAGAACCACAAACTGCTCATGCACGTACCATTCAAGAAAGAAGAGCTTGTTATGGGATAATTGATCAAGATGATGAATTTGTTGTAAAGGGATTTAGCTGGGATAAATACATTCCACCAGGTTCAGGTCTTGTTGCTAGAATTCTGGGTGAAGATGAGGCTAGTCAGAAAAGAATCCAAATTTTTCCAGATCTAGGAAGTGATATTGATACCGATGATGAGGAAGAATATCTTAACAAAGCTAGAAAAGGCATAGATCCTGACAGTTTTAATTTGTTTTTTGCAGATAAAGTTGTGTTGCTGAATCAAAAGAAGATTGGCAGATTGAGGAGAGAGCTGGAAGCAGCAAGAATTCTTGCTGATGAAAAAGCAAAGACAGAATCATAAGAAGCTATTGTTGATAAAGTAACTGAGAAAGTAATAGAAAAAATTGTTGAACTGGAGAAAGTGGTAGAAAAGATAGTTGAAGTCGAAAAAATAGTTGAAGTTGAAAAACTAGTCGAGGTTGAGAAAATTGTTGAAAAGATCGTTGAGATAGAGAAAGTTGTTGAAGTTGAGAAACTCGTTGAAGTTGAGAAGATTGTCGAGGTTGAAAAGATAGTTGAGATTACTAAAACTTGTGAGAAGTGTTTAGAATCTTGCAAAGTCTGTGAAGAAAAAGATAAAAAGATTGCTGAATTAGAGAAGATAAAAGAAGATTTAATGTGTGATGTGAAGTATGTGAAGGAGTCATATGATGTTTTGAACAGGACGGTTGATGGTTTGAACAAAACAAACTTGGAAGTTGATAAAGCAATGACAATGATGAGTTCAACATTGATGACAAAGCAGAAAGTCATTAATGAGTACATTGAAGATTGTGCAAAGCTGAAACAAGATGTGGAACTTGAGAAGATTGAGAGTGAAAGGATTAAACGATTACTGTTGAGTTATACAACATGTGATTATTTGATTGATCATGTGTATCCTACTGTTGCAGGTCTTGAAGCATTCAAGGAGAAAGAGACGGAAGACACCGATACTGGTAAGAAACAAGGTGTCAAGTATAACAAGTGTCCGCCTCCAATATATGAAAGTTATGCTCCCAGAAAGCCTAATGAGGAACATTTAAATAAGGCTCTCAACATCAAGTTAAAGTCTGAAATCATTGATGAATTACCAGACAATATTGATGTAACATTCACAGCGTCTGACACTGATCATGAGTCTGTGTTAGTAAAGAAAGTTGTCGATCAGGTGTTGGATATGGATGAAGAGTTAAAGTCGGAGTCTAAATCTGAGAGTTCGAGTTCGTCAGAAAAGAGTTCGAGTTCACCGGTTAAAAGGGTTTACAATAAAGAATTCATGTTATCAAAATCTAATTTGAATGATGGATCAATCAAAGTGGCTTATACTTTGAATGATTCAGACAAATTATATTCTGATAAGGAATTCCCAATAAGAAGTGTCAAAACGGAAATGATCAAACAGATTTTCAAATTAACAGAAATTAACATTTCTGAAATAAAAGATTTAAATCTTGATGGAAAACCTAATAAGCACACTTCTTCAAGAATTAAACAAAGAGTAAACAGGAAAATGGGTTACGGTTCTGGTTATGGTTTTCAAAAGAAACCAAACCATAACAGTAATTTCAAAAAGAAAGCTTTGGGTTTTAGTTCTTCAGAAAATTATAAAAATGAAAAAAATTATAAACCAAAAACAACATTTGTTGCAGGAGGAAGTTATGAAGACGAGCAGAAGAAACCTTTCTGGAAACAGTCAAATCAAGAGTTTCTTGCTGAAATAAAGAAGAATGTGAGGAAATTTGCTCATAGAGTAGATAAAAGAACCTGTTTCAAGTGTCAAAAGGCTGGACATATTGCTTGGAATTGCCAACAGTCCAACAACACAAAACAGGGAGTTACTTCTAACTCAAAATTGAAAGAAAAACTTGTCATTGAGAAGAAACAATCAACTGAGAAATTTAAAGTGTTTGAAAATTCAACTTCCGAAGAAGGTGAAAGTTCAAAACGTTTTTACAAAAGAAAAGTTGATTTAAACAAACAAAAATGGGTTGTAAAATCTGAGAATAGTTCTGACAATGAATTTGATTCCATAAAATCAGAGGAGTCATTTGTTGAGAAAAAGGTTGATAATTCCGTTCCAGAATTGAACGAGGAAAATTTTCCGACATTGTCAAAGGAAAATTTGAAGTCAAAAGGTAGGTTTGAGATTTCAGGACAATTCTTCACTGGTAAAGGAGAATTTGATGCTGAAAAGACTTTTAATGGAAAAGTCAAACATATTTTTGGTAAGATGGTTGACAGGAAAGTTAAGGATGCAAAAGAATTTTACAAATCAAAATGTTGGTGGGATAGGTGTGTACCAGAATCTCCCAAGGCTGGTCAGGCTTGGGGGAAAGTATTTCCAAACTGAAATCCTGACTTGCCGGAGCTCCCAAGCAGGTAATGGCGGAGCATGAATCGGCATCTTTATTGAAAATTTGTTTTTAAAGAGGTATGAATTGCCGGAGCTCCCAGGTTGGTAAAAGTGGAGCAGGAATCGGCATCTTTCTTGATAAATTCACGGGATGGTAACTGTGATATTTCGTCTTACAAGTGGTAAATCAGGGACATTAAGTTGTACTTGATTTTTTTACAAGTGGTGTTTGTTATTTGAAACTAAAAATTGTTATAAAAGAATAAGGTGATGAATCCCCTAACCTACAAGAGGTTTTTGATGAAAACAAAACTTGTTTTCCGGAAAAACCATTTGATTAAAACAAACTTAACTGTTTTGAAATCACAATGGGAAAATAGTTTGTTGTAAGGGGGAGTTCTGATTGTTTATGCAAAGTGGATGGCGATTTGATATCAGTTGTCATTTTACTTGTACAGTTTAATTTAAAATTTCTTTAAATGTGTTTGAATTTTAGGGGGAGTAAGAATTTCTGAAAATCCAAAAACATTTGAAAATTTGAAAATTTGAAAAAGTCAAAAACATGATAAAACAAAAAATGAGTTTTGTTGTAAAAAGAGGAAATGATAGTACATCAGTGGACGATCACAACATGCTAAAGAAATGAAAAGTAGAAAAGGTGATAAACGGTCTCATTGATGATGTGCCAGTAGGTTTTTGCACATTTAGTAGATTGTGACGAGATATAAACCTAAATTTCAAACTTGCTTATATCGTGGGTAACATCTCTTGAATATATGGGTAACCCCCGAAATCTTGTTTGAAAGGTCCCTCTTTCTGAGATACTAGGTCTTTATACTCAGTGATATCTGGGGTATTATCCCTGGACTTCTGATTTTGCGGAAGCAATGGCCTAGTCCCCGGAGAATGCTTTCTGCTTGCTTGAAATATAGCACCACCCTCAGCATAAAAATGATGAAACATTGAAAAATGCAAATCATGTGCTGTTGAAACAAAAGATCCTCTAAAGGGGACACACCAAAATTCGAAGCCGTCATCTCTCTGCTGAACGGAAGTTCTGACCTGAGCTCTCACGGCCCTCGCATATATAACCCCTTACAGATATCATCTAGGTATACTCACCTGTAAGACTGAATATTGGGATCTGGATACGGGAGTATATTCTGAGGTGGGACACGCGAATAAGTTTTAGTATCTAAGACACTAATCTCGTATCTCAAAACAGTTGAACTTTGTGTGAAGATTTAAGTGGATCAGTATACTGACAATCTAAGTGAATCGTTTAGAACTTAAAATGTGAAAAGCTTAACGGTGTTGGTGATTTGTCTCATAAACTGATATGATCCTCTTACACAAACTCACAAAAATATTGTATGTAAATATTTCTTATTGAATTTTTATTATATAAAAATCCAAAAAGATTTTCAGAGTGTTTTAGCATAAATTTTGAAAAATACAAAAAGATTTTAGAAAACTGATGTTGGAAAGCTGATTTTCAAAATTCCGAGTGCTGAACATGACGAACAGGTTTGGGAAGAGTTTGTTTGAAAGTTATTTTTACAAGTAGTCATCAGAAATTTAAAATGTTACATAATTCTTGATGTGTCACTTACATGTGGTTTCTAATTTTGTTATAGTTTAAATTTTATAAAACTTTTGTTTTGGGTAGAGGATGTGCAGGATAGCCTGGATTCTGATTGAGTGTATAGAGCCAGGTTGAGATCCTGATCCTGTAAAAGCCAGACTACGATCACAGTACAACTTGAGGGGAGTCTGTTAGAGAGAGAGAGTCTGAAGATGCAAGAGCTGGGAATTTGATACTGAAGATGAAAGAAGAAAGTTAGAGAGAGGTAAGAGCCAGATCGAGATTCTGGAAAGAGCCCGAAGACTGATAAAGACTGAAGACGTTGAAGACTCGACATTTAAGAGTCGTCAACATTCGAGGGGGAGTCTGTTGGTTCATGCGTCTTTCGACTTCGTCTTGTATCGTGTCTCGTATTTGAATTGTTAGATCAGGGCGCGTTGTACGAGAAAATAGGAGATTTTGGGTGAGATTGAGCTAATTCCGCTTGAAGGAGGTAATTCCGCTTGAAAGAGACATGTGCAGTTTCAAGCGAAATTAACATAGTTAATTCCGCTTGAAATGTCACACTGCCACATTCAAACGGAATTAGTTCTCTATAAATACCCTCTCAAACGAAATCATTTGTAACTTTGTGATTTCCGGTACCGAACTGCTGCCGACGCGTCGTTTGATCTGTATTGCTATTATAATCAATAAACAAGACGTTTAATAGTGAAACAAGCTGTTTTACAAGTCTGTTTCTTAGTTTGCACCTCTGAAACAGACAAGAACTCTTCTGATTGACTCGTTTGGGTCACGGAATGATCCTACAGTTATTAACTTCTCTGTTCGGACATTCGCGCTTGAAGTGTCCCTACTCTTTACACTTGAAGCAAGTCATCTTCGATTTATCGAATCCAAGTTTAGAATCAGGACATGCGAGACTACTTCTTCCGGTAATTTCCATGAACGTCTGAGCTCTTCTCACAATGCTCGCCATACACCATTTTATGTCGATGAGTTCTAGTTCCTCGGGATCAATGTGATCGTAATCTTCTTTAGTCATGTCTGGGTTACCAATTCGTCTGGCAACTAGACTCTAGTAATGTCACACCGCCAAAATCCACACGCGGAGTATCACCGCTTGGAGGCGTGACATGACCAGAATCCAGCCACCAATCATATTGAACAATGTATTTAAAATAGATAAAATCCAACCACGCAATATAATTGGTGTTCAAAAACTAGTTAACCAAGTACAAATTTAAACAGTGGAAGCATAAGACGTAAAACCAAAACATAAGTTCAATAAGTTCATAAAGTTTAAATGTTTAGAACGGGACATAACAGTCCATATCCCACAACGACCTCCTCCTCGTGCAAGCTCCATAAGCATCTAACGACCTGCAAAGCATGTAGTAACGAGTCAACAACAAACTTGAGTGAGTTCATAGTTGGTTGTCCATTTTAGAGTTGTTTCCAAAAACGTAGTTTAATCTTAACCAGCTATCCAGCCGTGGGGGTTACCCCATAGTTCGAAAACGTTTATTAGTTAACCCATTTTTACTTTGGCCGTTTCAGCCGTGGGGGCTACCCCATGTTCATAATCCCTGGCTATACAGCCCGACACTCCGACCGAGGGGGCTACCCCATTTTTAAACTACCAGACTCGTTACCATATCAACTACTAACGAAAATAAGTTGTGCCCTAGCGTCGGTGTCTATCATCATTGACGTGCCATAGTCCATTAATACACGCCCGTCCGAACGACACGGTGTGAGGTTTGTTAAACCTAATAGCGCTATTAACTAATGACCCGCTCGCTATTGGCCTCGGCGATTAAGTCGATATAAAATGAGGGACTTCGTTGATAGAGTTCTAGTCTAGTAAATCTAAATCCGTCCCAATAGGACGAGGAATTCACATTCCTGAACACGTCCCAACAGGACGAGGAATCCCTATTCCTTAACCCATTCCAATTCTCACCGGGAATTACCATGCTTTGTAGAAAAGTGTGAACTCACCTTGGTTTGCTCGGTTAGATTAGTTACTCTAATAATCAGGCATTAAGCACATCCTAACATGGTACAGATAACAATCAGTTTCACGTGCATGCATAATACGTATCCTACGTACGGTTTATCTACTCATTACTTCTATCACATAGCACGCACTCACGTTAACATTTTACGCCCATATAAACATCCCATCTATACCCATTCAAAAGCAAACATACGATATTGCACATAACACTTTCATTGACATATAACATGTTAGATCATTCTCAGATAACCTACCCGACATTTAGACACGCAAATTGCTACTTATGTCGTTTTAGCTTTAACATTCAAAACTGGGCTGTTTTCGAGAATTTTAATAAAATAGTTAACTTGCTCGAAAAATTCCCAAACTTTTACAGAATATTTTAAACAATCCAAATATTACTGTGTAAAAATATCGGGATTCAATTCATTACCAATATTTTATAAAAAATCATTTACCGGACTGCAATCAGATTCATCACTTTCTGACTGCAGTCCACGGAATAATTCATTTAAAATTCATCGTAAGTCCGATTGATGAAATTCCAGTTGGAACATTACTAAGACATCAGTGGTCATCTACAGTATAAATTTCATGAGCTAATTCTACACATATTTCAAGTTATGACAAAAAACATAACACACATTTTCTACAGTAAAACGCAGCTTTTGCTGCTGTACAAAACGACCCTTTAAAAATAGCAAACGAAGTCTAAAAATTATGATTCCAGTGCCACTAGAACCGTATTTCAAGATAACACATTGTAGACTCAAGAAAATCAATTTTTCGTTAAGTTATGACCCGGTTACAGCCGACTAAAGGCGGCTGTAACAGTTTGACAGCTTCCTGTTTTCAGCTTATAGCGCTCTAACGCAAGTTCTATTTGTTCCGTTAACATGCCTAGTGATCAAAAACGACATTTAACATCACTTGCAGCAGGTTATCGTTTATTTAACTCAGATTTATCATGTCAAGTACCATCGTTCATATCAGATTTCCAGAGTACAAGTTTTCATCAAGTAACCAACATAAACAAGACAACATCATACTAACATCATTTCATCATAATACATCCTTTAACTACTAAAAATAGGAAGTAACCAAGAGTTAACAAGAAGCTTACAACTAGCTATAAGCTAGGGAAGAAACAATGAAGAAATCGAGTGGATAAAAGCTAGCAAGGGAGGTTCTTCAAGTTCCAAGAGTTCCACACCTTCAAATCTAGCTTCTTGCACCTCAAAATGGTCTTGGAATGGAGGATTAATGGCTGAAAATAATGGTGGTGTGGTGATGGATGGAGGCTGAGATATGGAGGAGAGGGAGAAAAAGAGTTGGTGAAGATGATGAATGAATCCTTATGTGATCTTATAGTATCTTCACAATCTTTCTCCGTATCCTTGAGATCTCTTAAAGTACACTCAAGATCTACTCATAATCTAAGCAAGATCCTTGAGATTTAGTGAAATCTTATGGGGATTTTGGTGGGGTCCCCATGACCGGCCACTCTTAAGGGGGGGGGGGGTAAAATGAAACTTCCAATTTGTAATATATATAAATAGGTTAGTTTCAAATGTAAAGTTTAGGGACTTGAGGTGTTATTATGTTATAAGGGGTGTTATGGTGTTCGGGGACCATAACTAGCTCAGAAACATTAAAACAATGCTTCTAGTAATATTTTTATGTTCCGGGTAAAGTCCGGTTGTTCGGTTAAATACCGTTTCATTAAAGTGCTAAGTTATTCCGTATAGTGTCCTTTATGTATATTTTTGTAACACTTTTAATTCCCAAGGTACGCTTGAGAACCTTAACATCTCGATCAGTAATCTCTACTGGTTCCTCGATGAATCGCAGCTGATCGTCGATAGTGAGCTCCTTGAGAGGAACTATGAGGGTCTCATCTGACAGACACTACTTCAGATTCGACACATGGAATGCGTTGTGAACTCCGCTGAGTTCTGCCGGTAGATTCAACTTGTAAGCGACTTTACCAATTTTCTCAATGATTTCTAACCGTCCGACATAGCGTGGATTGAGTTTGCCTCGTTTGCCAAAACGAACTACACCTTTC
This sequence comes from Helianthus tuberosus, assembly GCA_030545235.1. Lineage (NCBI taxonomy): Eukaryota > Viridiplantae > Streptophyta > Magnoliopsida > Asterales > Asteraceae > Helianthus > Helianthus tuberosus. The sequence continues at coordinate 74,420,006 of CM060385.1, read as the reverse complement.
CAAGGTGAGACTTTAAGTAGCACTCGATCCCCAACCTGGAACTCGAGTGGTTTCCTGCGCTTATCAGCGTAGCTTTTCTGACGGTCACGAGCTGCCGCCATTTGTTGTCGTATCTGAGCAATCCTCTCGGTTGTATCTATTACAAGTTCTGGGCCAGTGATTTGGCTGTCGCCAACCTCTGCCCAACAAAGAGGTGATTGGCACTTCCGTCCATACAATGCCTCGAACGGAGCAGCCTGGATACTGGTGTGGTAAGTGTTGTTATACGAAAACTCCACTAACGGGAGATGTTTTTCCCAGCCATTACCAAAGTCGATTACACATGCCCGAAGCATGTCTTCAAGGGTTTGGATGGTGCGTTCTGATTGCCCATCCGTCTGTGGATGATATGCTGTGCTCATGTCTAATCGGGAACCAAAGGACTTGTGCATAGCTTGCCACAACTCAGATGTAAAACGTGAGTCACGATCAGAAATGATGGAGGTTGGCACTCCGTGCCTTGATACTACTTCCTTTAGGTAAACGTCTGCTAGAGTAGAAAACTTATCCGTTTCCTTGATATCCAGAAAATGTGCAGACTTGGTCAATCGATCCACTATCACCCAAATAGTGTCATTTCCGCGTTGGGATCTAGGCAGGCCAGTAATGAAATCCATGGAAATTTGCTCCCATTTCCATTTAGGTGTCTCTGGTTGTTGAAGTAGGCCTGATGGTTTCTGGTATTCGACCTTGACCCTAGCACAAGTCAAGCATTTACTGACGTAGGTTGCTATGTTGGCTTTCATGCTAGGCCACCAGTATGTAGTCTTTAAGTCATGGTACATCTTATCCGAACCAGGATATACTGAGTAAAGAGACTTGTGCGCTTCATCCATCACATGCTCGCGTAAGTTTCCGTAAAGTGGGACCCAGATGCGCCCGTTTACATAGTAGGCGCCGTCTTCCTTTTGTTCTATCCGTTTTCTTGATCCTCGTAGGGACTCCGCCCTGATGTTTTCTGTTTTCAATACTTCAACCTGAGCATCTCGTATCTGAGTAGGAATACTAGATTGGATGGTAAGTTGTAACGATCGCACACGTTTAGGTGTAGTATCCTTTCGACTGAGGGCGTCGGCCACAACATTGGCTTTGCCCGGATGGTACTTGATCGCACATTCGTAATCATTCAAGAGCTCGACCCATCGACGTTGTCGCATGTTTAACTCCTTTTGCTTGAAGATATGCTCGAGACTCCTGTGATCGGTGTAAATGGTGCACTTGGTACCGTACAGGTAATGTCTCCATATTTTAAGTGCGAAAACAACTGCTCCCAGCTCCAAGTCGTGCGTAGTGTAGTTCCTTTCGTGAACTTTAAGTTGGTGTGATGCATAAGCAATGACTTTATCTCGTTAAATCAACACACAGCCCAATCCTTGTATGGACGCGTCGCAGTAAACCACAAAATCATCTGTGCCTTCAGGTAACGAAAGAATAGGCGCGCTACAAAGTCTCTCCTTTAAGTACTGAAATGTGGACTCCTGTACATCACCCCAACGAAAGGTGACACCCTTCTGAGTCAGTGAAGTGAGAGGTTGCGCAATCCTTGAGAAATCCTTGATAAACCTTCTGTAATATCCTGCCAAACCCAAGAATTGGCGGATTTCTGTTGGTGTACGTGGTGCAGGCCAGTTCTTGATTGAGTCTACCTTGGATGGATCAACATGAATCCCATCCTTGTTTACCACGTGGCCTAGAAAGTGGACTTCGCGAAGCCAGAAGTCACATTTCAAAAATTTGGCATACAACTGCTATGTTCGAAGAAGTTCCAAAATAAGCCTTAGGTGTTGCTCGTGTTCTTCTTGACTCTTCGAATAGATCAGGATATCGTCGATGAAAACTATGACAAACTTATCCAGGTAAGGCTTACACACTTGGTTCATGAGATCCATGAAAACCGCAGGTGCATTCATCAATCTGAAGGCATAACAAGAAACTCGTAATGCCCATAACGAGTCCTGAATGTTGTTTTAGAGATATCCTCGTCTCGGACTCTCAGTTGATGGTAACCTGACCTCAGGTTAATCTTGGAGTAGAAACCCGACCCTTGCAACTGGTCGAATAAGTCATCAATGCGTGGAAGAGGATAACGATTCTTCACGGTCACCTTGTTGAGTTCGCGGTAGTCAATACACATTCTAAAGGTACCATCTTTCTTCTTCACAAATAATACTGGAGCTCCCCAAGGCGAAGAGCTAGGGCGAATAAAACCCTTGTCCAACAGGTCTTGCAATTGAGTGGACAATTCTTCTAGTTCTGATGGGGCTAAGTGATAAGGCGCACGAGCTATGGGTGCTGCTCCAGGAGTTAGCTCGATTTGAAACTCGACTTGACGATGAGGCGGAAGACCAGGTAATTCCTCAGGAAATACCTCAGGAAAGTCGCGCACAATAGGAATATCTTCTATTCTCTTCTCTTCCATTGATGCATCAGTAACGAGAGCTAGAATGGTAGTGTGGCCCTTTCGTAAACACTTCTGGGCCTTAAGGAAAGAGATGATGCCCACAACAGCACCACTCTTGTCGCCACGAATCACGAGGGGTTCTTCACTAGAACGAGGGATGCGGACAATCTTCTCGTTGCAAAGAATTTCCGCTTGCTGATGAGATAACCAATCCATCCTAATAACAACGTCGAAACTACCCAGAATGATAGGAATGAGGTCAATAGAAAATGTCTGATTAGCAAGAACAAGATTACAACCCTTAATTATGTGTGGCCTCTAAACTTTTACCGTTTGCTAGCTCTACCATGTGTTTGGTGGTCAAAAGTGTTGGAGTACGCTTAAGCATTTGACTAACTTTTAAGGACACATAGCTAGTATCGGCACCCGAATCAAATAAAACAGTAACATAAAAATCATCCAGTAGAAACTTACCCATCACAACGTTGGGATCATTCCTAGCATCACCCTGTCCAATCACGAAGGCACGACCCCTTGCCCCATTACCATTGTTGTTTCCCCCATTGCCGTTTCCATTCCCCTGATTGTTGTTGTTCTGGTTCTGATTTAGCTGGGGGCAGTCTCTCTTGAAATGGCCTTCAGCACCACATTGAAAGCACCCTTTGTTGTTACCTTGTTGTTGCTGCTGCTGGCGTTGATTCGGTGGGGCTTGCTGTTGCTGCCGATTCTGATTCGCTGGACCCTGACTCCTGCAATCCCTTGCAATGTGACTAGGCTTGTTGCATCGATGATAGTTGCCTCTACTACATGGCCCGCTGTGGTGCAAGTTACAACGATTACATTTGGGGTGATTCCCCTTGTATCCACCCTGCCCTTGACTTCCAGAAGGCTGCTGACTGGGGCTCTTATAGTCCTCAGTCCTTCATTGCTGTGACTGAGACTGAACAGAGGTAGAACCTTTGCTCGAATTTCTATCCCATTTTCGGTTGTTGTCGCTAGGAGCATCAGGAGTAGTTGTGGCACTGATACGTTTGGGCAGCCTGTTTTGCTCCACCGCCTGGTCAGTGAGACGATGAGCTAGTCGTATAACTTGCTGAATGGTACCCAGGTTAGCTGAAGTCACGTGACTCTAAATCTCTGGTACAAGACCCTTGAGGTACAACTCAATACGTTTGATGGGACGGTCTACCATAGTAGGACACAAGACGGCCAGCTCGTTTGACCTCTTCGTATATGCCTCAATTTCAGACCCCGTCATTTTCAGATTGAAAGATTCCACCTCTAGCTTGTGGATGTCGTCACGACTACAGTACTCTTTCTTGATCAAATATTTGAAGTCATTCCATGGGGTGGCATTAGCAACCGCCAGCCCTAGCAGTTGAACCTGTGCTTTCCACCAGGTTAACGCAGCACCTTCGAGTGTTCTAGTAGCAAATTTCACCCTACGATCTTCAGGGCATTCACACATCTCAAAAACAGACTCAATCTTCTCGAACCAGGGAAGAAGGCCTACAGCTCCTTCTGTGCCGCTGAAAGTATTAGGTCGGCAATCCATGAACGTTTTGAACGTACATACGGGAGGCGGAGCATGTTGACCTGTGGCGCGAGAATAAAAGACAAGGTTAAGCACAAGGGTTGGTTTGCGAGGGTAGGATCAAAACGTCCTAAGATGGGTTGATATGGTAGGTTATACCTCCTGTAGGGACAGCTGCGAGTGCCTCAGCCACTCACTCGTTGATTAGAGCCGTCAGCTGGGCTTGAGTCAAGTTCAAACGTCCACTCATGATCTTCACAACGAAGCAACGTAAGTGAGAAAAGTGTCGCGAAAGTGCGTAAGCGTGGGATGACAGAAGAGAGTAAGCACACAAGGTTCAAATAGCAGTTATCACGTTAACTAATGCACTATGTGAACTATCAAATAAACAATATAAACATAAATCATACCACTTATTGTGTCGAGTCTTGCACGTGGAGCGAAGCGTCGTTGTGGATCGTTGAGCACTGTACAGGTTATAGTCTGGTTTTGACAAAAAGCTTTTCCCTTTTTAAAACCAAGTTCACTATAACCAATGACTCTGATACCAATCTGTCACACCGCCAAAATCCACACGCGGAGTATCACCGCTTGGAGGAGTGACATGACCAGAATCCAGCCACCAATCATATTGAACAATGTATTTAAAATAGATAAAATCCAACCACGCAATATAATTGGTGTTCAAAAACTAGTTAACCAAGTTCAAATTTAAACAGCGGAAGCATAAGACGTAAAACCAAAACATAAGTTCAATAAGTTCATAAAGTTTAAATGTTTAGAACGGGACATAACAGTCCATATCCCACAACGACCTCCTCCTCGTGCAAGCTCCATAAGCATCTAACGACCTGCAAAGCATGTAGTAACGAGTCAACAACAAAGTTGAGTGAGTTCACTGTTGGTTGTCCATTTTAGAGTTGTTTCCAAAAACGTAGTTTAATCTTAACCAGCTATCCAGCCGTGGGGGTTACCCCATAGTTCAAAAACGTTTATTAGTTAACCCATTATTACTTCGGCCGTTTCAGCGGTGGGGGCTACCCCATGTTCATAATCCCTGGCTATCCAGCCCGGCACTCCGGCCGTGGGGGCTACCCCATTTTTAAACTACCAGACTCGTTACCATATCGACTACTAACGAAAATAAGTTGTGCCCTAGCGTCGGTGTCTATCATCACCGACGTGCCATAGTCCATTAGTACACGCCCGTCCGAACGGCACGGTGTGAGGTTTGTTAAACCTAATAGCGCTATTAACTATTGACCCGCTCGCCATTGGCCTCGGCAATTAAGTCGATATAAAATGAGGGACTTCGTTGATAGAGTTCTAGTCTAGTAAATCTAAATCCGTCCCAACAGGACGAGGAATTCACATTCCTGAACACGTCCCAACAGGACGAGGAATCCCTATTCCTTAACCCATTCCCATTCCCACCGGGAATTACCATGCTTTGTAGAAAAGTGTGAACTCACCTTGGTTTGCTCGGTTAGATTAGTTACTCTAATAATCAGGAATTAAGCACATCCTAACATGGTACAGATAACAATCAGTTTCACGTGCATGCATAATACGTATCCTACGTACGGTTTATCTACTCATTACTTCTATCACATAGCATGCACTCACATTAACATTTTACGCCCATATAAACATCCCATCTATACCCATTCAAAAGCAAACATACGATATTGCACATAACACTTTCATTGACATATAACATGTCAGATCATTCTCAGATAACTTACCCGACATTTAGACACGCAAATTGCTACTTATGTCATTTCAGCTTTAACATTCAAAACTGGGCTATTTTTGGGAATTTAAAAAAAATAGTTAACTTGCTCCAAAAATTTCCACACTTTTAAAGAATGTTTTAAGAAATCCAAATATTACTGTGTAAAAATATCGGGATCCAATTCATTACCAATATTTTATAAAAAATCATTTACCGGACTGCAATCAGATTCATCACTTTCTGACTGCAGTCCACGGAATAATTCATTTAAAATTCATCGTAAGTCCGATTGATGAAATTCCAGTTGGAGCATTACTATGACATCAGTGGTCATCTACTGTATAAATTTTATGAGCTAATTCTACACAGATTTCATGTTATGATGAAAAACATAACACACGTTTTCTGCAGTAAAAACGCAGCTTTTGCTGCTGTATAAAACAACCCTTTAAAAATAGCAAACGAAGTCAAACAATTATGATTCCAGTTCCATTAGAACCGTATTTTGAAATAACACGTCATAGACTCAATAAAATCAATTTTTCGTTAAGTTATGACCTGGTTACAGCCGACTGAAGGTGGCTGTAACAGTTTGACAGCTTCCTGTTTTCAGCTTATTGCGCTCTAACGCAAGTTCTATTTGTTCCGTTAACATGCCTAGTGATCAACAATGACATTTAACATCACTTGCAGCAGGTTATCGTTTATTTAACTCAGATTTATCATGTCAAGTACCATCGTTCATATCAGATTTCCCGAGTACAAGGTTTCATCAAGTAACCAACATAAACAAGACAAGATCATACTAGCATCATTTCATCACAATACATCCTTTAACTACTAAAAATAGGAAGTAACCAAGGGTTAACAAGAAGCTTACAACTAGCTTTAAGCTAGGGAAGAAACAATAAAGAAATCGAGTGGATAAAAGCTAGCAAGGGAGGTTCTTCAAGTTCCAAGAGTTCCACACCTTCAAATCTAGCTTCTTGCACCTCAAAATGGTCTTGGAATGGAGGATTAATGGACGAAAATAATGGTGGTGTGGTGATGGATGGAGGCCAAGATATGGAGGAGAGGGAGAAGAAGAGTTGGTGAAGATGATGAATGAATCCTTATGTGATCTTATAGTATCTTCACAATCTTTCTCCATATCCTTGAGATCTCTTAAAGTACACTCAAGATCTACTCATAATCTAAGCAAGATCCTTGAGATTTAGTGAAATCTTATGGGGATTTTGGTGGGGTTCCCATTACATGCCACTCTTAGGGGGGGGGGTAAAATGAAACTTCCAATTTCTAATATATATAAATAGGTTAGTTTCAAATGTAAAGTTTAGGGACTTGAGGTGTTATTATGTTATAAGGGGTGTTATGGTGTTCGTGGACCATAACTAGCTCAGAAACATTAAAACAATGCTTCTAGTAATATTTTTATGTTCCGGGTAAAGTCCGGTTGTTCGGTTAAATACCGTTTCGTTAAAGTGCTAAGTTATTCCGTATAGTGTCCTTTATGTATCTTTTTGTAACACTTTTAATTCCCAACACTTAGGAAAACATTCAGGACTATTTAGTCAATTTTCTGCGCAATCATTAAGCACAATTTAATATTAATTAATCGTACGGATACATGTAATTATGAAAGAACGGGATTTGTCAAGTCCCTTTCGAAATACCTAGAAAGCGGGAACGGGATTTGTCAAGTCCTATAGCGCTATTACATACAACCGAGCGGCGTGATCAATATTAATGAATGTACTACTTCGTCATACCAAATGTCTTTTTCAATGTAAGCATGTCATGAAAATGTCTTTGTAAAACCAAATGTTAGGTATACTAAGTCAATATACCATAAAAATGTCTTTGAAAGAATGTATTATATGTAATATGTAATAAAACATGTATAATGTCATGAAAACGGAAAGTAAAGTTATGCATATATGCTTCACCCCAAAACATTTGAAAACGTAAAATAGGGGAACTATGTACTCACCTTTGGGTGAATTTTTATATGTTAACACAATCCCTCAAATTGTTTATTCGTCCTAAATTAAATAAGAACAATTTAATAATCAAAATTCACAAAAATACCGAAGTTTCTCCGATACTTAGAATTTTCACATAGCTTCGAGATTTTCTCGAAAAGTTATTATTTTTTATTATGTTGGTGTTAATATATATATATATATATATATACGTTCATATATATATTTTAAAAGAAAACTTTGCGATTTGAACGATTTTATTGGTGACCCTCATCATGTTATAAGCAATATATCTACGATTTGCGCGTCGTAATATATATACTCAAGTGTAACATACTAATAATAGTGTAATACACATAATTTTTTCAAGTATTAACATGTCATCATACACATATTATAAAACACATAACACATTGTAACACATAAAATTTACCCATGAACAACTCATTATAGTGTATGTTGAAAAACACGTATTTTAGTGATTCGGTAACGTTTTTGGGCGCCGGAAGTCACGTATGACTAACCAAACACCAAGTAAACTTAATATAAGTTAAAATAATTATTTTTATATCAAAAATATCAGTTTACTTACTGATCTAAAATAGTTTTATAAAAATCCTCCGAAAAGCCGATTTTTAACCGTTTTACCGCATAGTTTTGCATCAAACGTTACCCTAACCATCCCAAATCGAAACGACTTGATATTTTAACATAACCCATGTTATTTACTGAATAAAATAGTGGTTATACTCATGATAGTGCAGGTCTCACATAAAGCACATAAATCATACAAATTTCACATATTTTACCACTTTCTAAGCTATATGTACAACACGCAAAGCTATCAAACCTATGACAAAGTTTCATGCCATTATAATATACCAAATAATGTTATTTTTAGTGTTTATAATCTGTTCTAAAACATTTTTGTCATATAACCATTTTTTAATCACTTCTTGAGCTTTAAATCAACATGTATTCTTATGTACAAGTGTCTAAAGCACACTATCATATCATCAACATTTCATATGAGTTTAGATGCATCAAACATGTGATTTATTCATGTTTATTTGCTGATTTAATTTGAACATTCATCATATCATGCACAAATCATCAAACACTTGCATTTTAACTATCATTCAAGAACAAGCAACAACTTAAAATTTCTTAAATATGTCTAATAAATTTTTAGCCATTTACATGTCAAAATACTAACATTATTCCAAAGTATAACTCATGGCTCAATCTCTCCTTTATATCTCTAACATATTTGCACATAGCCTTGTTCATGCAAGAAAACATCTTAAACAAGTATTTGTTAAAAATCAAACTCAAATCTCATACAGACACACACACACACACACACACACACATATATATATATATATATATATATATATATATTCGGTTATATGTACACACATATATACCACCATTTTTATTTTGTATCAAGACCCATTTCTTTTTAGATTTCAAGTTTGTGAAAAATTCCAAGATTCAAGAGAAACTTCAATTCATCAAGAACAACTAAGAATCAAGAGTATGATTTAAACATACATTTTATACCTTCAAGATTCAAGTAAGTTGTTGATGAGATTTTGATGATATGGAGCTTGAAATCACTTGAAATCACCTTGGAAACTCCTTTGGATCTTGACACCAACTTAAAATTAGCTTGGAATGGATCTTGATCTTCAAGAACAAGGTTGAAGAAGATGATAATGGTGATGGTGGTGTGGTTACGGTTTAGGGGAAAGAGAGAGTGAGGGAGTGGAGTGTGAATGAGAAATGAAATGAAGTATGGTGATATATATAGGACAAGATCTCAAATAAATCTCCATAAGATCACATAATATCTTATTGAATCCAAGAAATATCAAATATGATATTGCAAGATCTAGTAAATATTTTGGTGGGGGCCATATAAGGTGACCGTAAATTTGAAAGGGGGGGGGGGGTTAAATGTAATTTTGATTGGTAAATTAGATAAAACAGGTATTTAACTGGGTACCGGGTATTTTATCTAGCGTTTAAATCCCGGTTTATGGCGTTTTAAATTATTTTTATTATTCTATAAAAATAAACTCACCAAATTATTACTAAAATAAATTTTAGTTGCCGAGACTGGCTGCGTTGTCTGCGTTTTGCAGTAGAAGCACTGTGTTACGTAGTAACACGCGGTACACGCTTAAACTTTGAAAAATAATGTTTTCAAGCGTTTTAATTTATTTTTCAACACGAACCTGATTAAAAATAAAATTTTAATCATAACAGAATATTTTCAGGATTTAAATATTATCCGGGTGGTCACCAACGTTCGTTTCGCAGTTTTGTCGCAAATAGTTCTAAAGTTCGAATAAACATGTTTTTGCCATACCGAATCCTTCGAAACTTATTTCTAAGTTATGTAAAGGGTATTTAGGGTATGTTTGGCTTATGTCACAGTTCCGGAGTGTACGTCGCGTTAAACTGATTATGTTTACGTAACGGTTAATGATTTTACTTCCAGAACAGGTTTTAGAGTTCGGAATTGAACAATGATTGAAAACGTACTAATGTCACAAATAATTAAACAAATATTGAAATTAAAACGTCATATTTCATTAAACACAAAGTTGTTCGGAACAGTACAAGGGTTAAAATACACAGATGTCACAGTCTCCCCTACTTTTGGAAATTTCGTCCCGAAATTTAATTAGAGTAAACTTGTGGGAAAGGTGTGGATGTTTCGCTTTTAAATAAATCCTTCGTTTCCTGAGTAAATCTCTGACCACGTTTGGATTACCAGCGAAATTTTGTTATCAGTACTCATCTGTTGTCTATAGGAATGAGTTCAGATCAAAAGATTTAAACTTCACTCCAATCGACAGATGTAAGATGGTACCAAGCCTCAAGAGAGTCATGTAAATGCCAAAGTGGCATTCTTTGTTGTAAAATAACTCGAAAAGACTATTATAGGAAACTTGTTAAAATACACAGATGTCACAGAATGGATTGGTTGGTAGCCAATCATGCTAGTATTTTGTGTGATCAAAAGACAGTACAAGTAAGTACACCAACATGTGAAAAGATCACAATTAAAGGAGATAAGCCAACTAGAACGACAAAATTCATCTTTGTGATGAAAGCTGCAAGTTATGAAAGGAAAGGTGGAATAGTGTATATGATTTCCATAATCATTAACACTAAAGGAAAAGAAATAAAAGATATTCATGTAGTATCTAAATTCTCAGACGTTTTTCCAGAAGTGTTACCTGGATTACCACATGATAGATAGGTAGAATTTAGAATTCACCTAATACCAGGAACGACACCGATTTCCAAGGCACCATACCGTTTAGCACCGACAGAAATGCAGGAACTGAAGAAACAATTGGACGAACTTCTTGACAAAGGTTTCATACAACCTAGTTCATCACCGTGGGGAGCACCAGTACTGTTTGTCAAGAAGAAAGACGGATCGATGCGTATGTGCATTGACTACCGCAAATTGAACAAGGTTACAATTAAAAATTGGTACCCACTTGGTGCGTGGTTAGCGTAATATGATTTTATTAATATTTTAAGCCCAATTTTTCGCATTAGTCAAGTTTTAAATTTTTTAAACATGATATTCTACTAACACTAAACACACATTTGGGCAAGTGCACCCGTCGTGAGTGTAGTATAGCGTTGGTAAGATACCGAGGTCGTCCAAGGACACAAGAGCTTTTAGTACCGGTTTATCCTCAACGTCTAATCAATCTAAAATTTTGAGAAAAGGTTTAAAACATGAAAATTAAAAACTAAAAATGGAGAACTAAAAATTAAATAAAAATAGATAGACAAGATGAATCACTTGGATCTGACTCGCCTTTAATGCACCCTTTGATGATTTTTGCACTTTCGGACTTTTTAATAGATTATCTTAGTTATAGTAGTAGGCCCCTCTTTTGAGGGTGATGTTACCCTCAACTCAGTGGTTTGAGTCTGCAAGGATACAATCCCAAAGGGTCGGAATATTGAAAGATAATTAATTAGAATATTAATGCGAAAAGTGGTAGGCCCCTCTTTTGAAGGTGACGTTACCCTCGGCTAAGTGGTTTGACTCAGCAGGGATACAATTCCAAGTAGCCGGTTTAACATATTAATAGTAGTTTACATATGAGGGGTTCAAACCATTCGCACCCCCGCCATCCAATACCAGTGGGTATTGAAGGAGGTCCTAGTAAGCTTGAACCATGTCCTTGCAGGATCTATACACCGAACAACGCAAGAACCTTACTAAACCATTCCCTTAACCCCCGACCAGGTAGACAACATATCTCTATATAGACCGTAGAGACATGAATGATGTAATCTTTTACTTTATATAGACAGTAAAGTAACGCCAAGACACCACGGACAAATGATAAAGAAAATTCACCTTCAAAATAAGAAACTAGTTATTAAAGTCATTAATACCAAACCAAATAAAAAGTGCCGAAAGATTAAAAATCAAAAGTAATACATAAAAGGCTTGTCTTCACCAAGTGATGTAAGAGGCTTAACCAAACATGGCCTTTGATTGGTAAGAACTCTTACGATCAATCTTGGATCCCGAGACTACTACACACTCTAAAGATGGATGTTGGATGATGGTGGTGGGTGTTGGTGGTGTAGTGGTGGTGGAGTGATGGCAAAATGGGAGAGTAGTGGTTTGCCAAGGGATGCCTTTGAAGTGAACCAAGCACCTCTATTTATAGCCTGCACAGAGCCTTGGCCACGGCCCAATGTCCAGTGGGCACGCCCCCATGGCCAGCCTTTTCTCTTCCTTCATTAAATGCAGTTGTTAGCAGAGGGACCCACACGGCCCCGTGTCCAGCGGGCATGGCCCCGTGGGCAGAATCGTATCTGTACTACCAAGATTTTGCAAGATTCTGTGTATCTTAGCGTTGACCACGCCCCGTGTCGAACTGGACACACCCCCGTGGTGGGCGTGGAAGCTTCTACAACTTTGTCTTTTCTGCAGGCATCTGACCACGCCCCCGTGTCCAGTGGGCACGGCCCCGTGGTCAGTCTTCTGTTGACTTGTTTTTGCTTTGGGGATACTACCGAGGGGTCGGGCATGTCACGTTTATTCCTTTTCTTTGTATTTATGTTGGTTTTGGCTGTATATTTGTTCCTTTTGTGCGTTTACGCTCATTTGGTCCTGTAAATTCAAAAGGAAGACAAAAACACACTTTTTCCAACATTAGTACTAAAAAGGGTTAGTTTTATGCCTCATTTGATGTAATTTATATGTTACATTTTGCACACATCAAATACCCCCACACTTGAATCTTTGCTTGGCCTCAAGTAAAACTCTTTAATATGTGGCTTACACACCCAAATGGAATAGGTAGAAGAGAAGTTTTGGGCTTGTCTTGAGTGTCGAGAATCCAAGATCTTTATTGGATTTTTAGTTATTTACAATCCTATTTAGTATGATTTATTTAGAACAGTTCATAAGAAAAATTACTTATTTGGGCATAACATGCCTCTTTAAAATTCCATTTATATACAAGTTCACATATCTCACGGGAGATCACTCAACACTCGGCCGAAGATGTATTTTTGTGAAACACTCGAGACCGGCATGGAACTTGTCACACATCGACCGCGTAAAACAAGGAAACCGCGGCGGAAACATCGGGGAGTGGAGCGACAAAATTATTATTTCACAACCATGGATTCAAAAGTTTCGTTTTATTTAGTTATTAAATATTTACATTGTCTCAAAGTTAAAACAAACTAGTTCACATATCGAGTATCATCATTATTAAGTCACTAAGGCCTCGTCCGGTCCTAAGTGAGCATGCATCCTAGTCACAATCAACATCATTCAACACCACCTGAAACGAAATATAAAAATAAAGTCAGCAAAGAAATGCCGGCGAACACATAGGTTTTGTGTGAGTGTTAGATTCATGACTCGTTTACATGTTGCAATACCTCGTTTGATTACAAGATTCGATAATAGAAAACCTTATTTTAGAAAAGAGTTTAGTATTGCAATATGATTAACCAGCTCAAACTAAGTTGGTTATAGTTTATAAAATCTCATTGCCATAAATCTTAACACAAAACATTTGTTTAAGTAAACCAAATCGTAAATCGTTCTCGTAAAATAACTCGTATGGTTTATATCATTTAGTAAACATCGTTGTGTGACATCGTTTAAAATCATTCATCCAAGTGAACTAAATAACGCTACGGAATGTAATATGATAAAAGCACTTATATATAAGAAGTACCAGCGGCGTATCTACCATACTTTTATCATATTACACCCGTCCCATTATCTAATCACAACCCAAAAACCAATCGTTTAATTTTGTTTAACTCGTGTTATAAAACATCGTTTAATCGTTCAAATCGTTCATATCGTTTAAATCGTTCAATCGTTCAAATCATTTAATTGTTCAAATCGTTTAATCGTTCAATCGTTCAAAATCGTTCAATCATTCAAATCGTTCAATCGTTCAAAGCGTTCTCATTTTAATTGTGAAAACTACTTTTGGTCGTCTCGCTTATAACATTCAAACCTTCGCAACTCGTCCATCGTTCAACTCGTATTAACAAACCACCAAAGGGTAAGTCAACAATCATCAGGTTCGGTTGTTACCCACATAACCCCCATACCTAACCATGGTGGCAGTCCGATAACGGGATTTGTCAGATCCTATGGTACCATAACCTAATACTGGTCGGCTCGGCCAAAGCTAATGAATGTCATTCGTTATGTAAATATGTCCAACAAGTTCGTTCACATTATCAAAATTGATATTGTTTAATATAAACCATAGTATTCGTTTTTGAAATCATCGTTAAAAGCATCGAAATCGTTTAACACATATGAATCACCCCAAAACAATTGAAAACAGTAAAATAAGGGAACTATGTACTCACATTGAAGTGCAAAGTATCCTTGATTTAATGAACTATCAATGCTCGGGCAAACCAAGGAAATCAAGTAGCACCTAGTAATCGGATCGCTAGTTAATAAATCGACGCCTAAATCGGAAGATCAGGTAGAATGAGGTCTCGTAAACCAAATGAGTATTGGAACTCATGTGATATGGTTTAACAAAGCCTACATTCAAAATCGGAACCTATCCTAAGTGCTTTACGACCCGTTACGACCCATTAAGGTAGCTTACGCTACTTTAACGTGTCGTTCGCGTAAATGCGCGTTTGAGACGCCTAACTAGTCCTATGACAAGTATTATATGCCCTAACATGTTTAAATATGTTGCATAATCAGTTTAAGTGACAAAAGTTAAGTTACATATGCTTAAAATAAAATTATGCATGAAAAGGGCATTTTGGTCATTTTCCTAAGGCATATAAACTACCTATCATACAACTAATTAAACTAAGTGACCATAAGGTATAACCTCAGAAGGTTATTCCCTAAACAACTATGGTCACAAAATATGCTTGGTCGGATCCTAACGATCGACCAAACGGGTCGGGTTCGAAAGTCTAAGTGGTTGTCAAGACCGCTTGACTTACGACCCTAAACAAGCCCTAGACTAAAAGTGACGAGTTAAACATATTAAAACATGTTTAACTAAGTTAGAAAACAAGTTTGATATCAAAAAAAGCGTTTTGATACCCAAAAATAGCTTCGTTGCAAAATACGCAGAAACACTTATTTTGACCGAAACTTTGACTCGTCACTTCGACTAATCAACGTGGTAATCAGTAGGTATAGTCACAAGGGACTATAACCATCATGATTACGCTCAAGTTGCAAAGTTCAAACGAACTTTGTGTTAACCAATTCATGGTCAAAGCAGAAAGTTAAACAATGTTTGACTTTCACGCTTTAAAAGCATAAACAAGCATGAAAGAAGCTTACAAAGGGTCCAAGCTAAGAAGAATTGATCCAAAACACTCAGGTATGAAGTCTTAAACTTCAACTTAGAGCAGATTTTGAATCAAATGTGAGGAATGAATGAGAAACCCACTTCTATTTATAGTAAGTTTGGATCAAGGAGATCATTTCATGTGTTAGGAGGTTCAATCTTGACCCTACACTTGTGGAACAAGGTTTCTAATACAATGGGATGCTCTAAAACAAGTCCATAGTATTGAAAAATTGCATAAAAGACCCTGAAGTTCAAGCTGGTTGCTGAAAACAGACTTTCTTTCAAAAGTAGGTCGTCGCGTGCCGCCACGGGTACCCCCCTTTGCTGTGGCGCGACACCACACCCTACCTGAGCCAGAAACTTTCGAAACTTGGCAAGAATGGTCCCTGCAGCATGTTTAAGCCATTTTCGACGCGTTTAAACCCCGTTAACCCATTTTTAAGGCTCTACAAGGATGTTAAAGCACAGGGGACTTGAAACATGCTTGAAAATATCTCGGTTGTCGGTTCGTTTGGTCGTACGGTTGTGTCATTCGGTTAATTACGACGAAAACTCGAACGGACGCAAAAACGATCCAAATTACACGACGAATGATATTTTTGCATTCCAATCACTAAAATAAAATATTTTAATGATTAAAAAAAATTTTGGATGTCCGGATATGCTTAGAACGTAAGATATGCGCGAAAATGCAAACTTATGCACTTTTTGATGCTTTTAGTCCCTGTTGATCAAATAAGTTTATTTTCGCATACCAAACCCCTCAAAGCCTATTTCTAAGCTATGTAAAGGATGTTTAAGGTATGTTTAACTTATGATCATGTTCTGGAATGTTCGTTACTATACGAATCGGCATACTTTCGCAGTTTGTCACAATTAGTCCCTGCGATCGAATACACTTGTTTTCAACACACCAAACTCTCCAAAACTTATTTCTAAGTTATGTAAAGGTTATTTAAGGTATGTTAAGCCTATGTCACTATCACGGAGTGTTTTTCGCATTAAATTGATTACGTTTACGCATCAGTTTGCGTATAACTTTCCACAAAGCGATTTAGAGCTTGAAATCGAACTCGAATCAAATCGTAAAATCGTCAAACACAAATACACAAATATTAACACCAAAACACATCATTTCATTGATAATTGATATTTTTTTACATCGTACATCATTTACAGAGCACAGTTGTCATAGTCTCCCCTACTTTAGGAAATTTCGTCCCGAAATTTTAACTAGAGGAAACTTGTGAAAACAAATGTTGATATTTCGCTTTCATTTGGTCCTCACGCTCCCAAGTAAACTCTGGGCCACGTTTGGACTCCCAACGAACCTTGACTAATCAAATTCGTTTGTTCTTCAGTTGCTTGATTTCACGGTCCACTATCTCCAATGGTTTCTCGACAAAGTGCATCGTTTCATCAACTTGAATTTCGTCGAGTGGAATATGAAGATCAGTATCGACTAAACACTTTCGTAAATTGGACACGTGGAATGTTGGGTGAATATTCCCAAGTTCAGGAGGTAGCTCAAGTCGATAGGCAACCTTTCCGATTCTTTCAACAATCTTAAATGGTCCAACATATCGTGGTGTAAGTTTTCCTTTCTTTCCAAATCTCACCACTCCCTTCCAAGGAGATACCTTGAGTTGGACACGGTCTCCGACTTGAAATTCCAAGGGCTTGCGTCGCATATCCGCATAACTCTTTTGACGGCTTCTAGCTGTCAGAAGATTATCATGAATTTTCTTGATTTTATCTGTCGTTTCCAAAATGAGCTCAGGTCCAGTAAGCTGAGCTTCACTGATCTCATTCCAACAGACAGGTGAACGACATTTTCGATCGTATAAAGCTTTGAACGGTGCCATATTGATGCTAGCATGATAACTATTGTTATAAGAAAACTCGATCAATGGAAGATGAGAATCCCAATTACCACCAAAATCTATCACGCATGCTCTAAGCATATCCTCCAAAGTTTGAATCGTTCTCTCGGATTGTCCATCTGTTTAGGGATGATAAGCAGTGCTTAGATTTAGTTGGGTTCCCAAAGCAGATTGCATGGTTTTCCAAAAGTGAGATGAAAATCGAGCATCACGATCAGATATGATATCCAAAGGAACACCATGTCGAGACACAATCTCGTCAACATAAATCTTGGCAAGTTTATCAGCAGATAGATCATCGCGAATCGGTATAAAATGAGCTGACTTCGTCAATCGATCAATAACAACCCAAATAGCATCGTGACCTCTAGATGTATCGGTAACTTAGTGATGAGATCCATCGCAATGTTCTCCCACTTCCATACCAGTATCTCTGGTTGTACAAGCAAACCAGATGGTCGTTGATGTTCAGCCTTGACTTTGAGACAAGTTAGGCATTTCAATAAATACAAGGCAACATCCTTTTTCATACCAGGCCACCAGTACTGAGTACGAAGACCCTTGTACATTTTGTCAGCACCAGGATGGATAGAATATCGAGACTTATGAGATTTGTCCATCACTAAAATGTGAAGATCGTCTTGTTTCGGAATCCACAAATGATTCTTGAAATAAAGTAATCCATCGTCTTTTGTTTCGAGTTGAAGCTCTAGTTGACGTGGTAATTCCTTACCCATCAGATCTTGTGTAACACGCGTTTGTTGAGCTTTAGAGACACGAGTTTGAATATCAGATAGAGTTCAAACACAATGAAGCTTGACTCGTTCCTTTTGACTTAGCGCATCAGCTACGACATTCGCCTTACCAGGATGGTAGCGAATTTCGCAGTCGTAATCATTTAGGAGTTCAACCCAGCGTCGTTGTCTCATGTTTAGCTCTTTCTGATTGAAAATGTGTTGGAGACTTTTGTGGTCTGTGAAAACCACACATTTCGTACCATAAAGATAGTGTCTCCAGATTTTGAGTGCAAAAACTACAACTCCCAACTCAAGATCATGATTCATGTAGTTCTTCTCGTGAACTTTCAGTTGTCTTGACGCATAAGCTATAACTTTGCCTCGTTGCATGAGAACACAACCAAGACCTAGATTCGACGCGTCACAATAGACAACAAAATCATCGTTTCCATCGGGCAAAGATAAAACAGGAGCATCATAGAGTTTTTGTTTCAAAGTTTGGAAAGCTTCTTCTTGTTTGGGTCCCCACTCAAAAGGCTTATTCTTCTGAGTCAAAGCAGTGGAGGAACTGCGATCTTGGAGAAGTTCGAAACAAATCGTCGATAGTAACCAGCAAGACCAAGAAAAGAACGAACTTCTGTGGGTGTCGTAGGTGTGTTCCAATCGTTAATAGCAGCTATTTTTGAAGGATCCACATGAATACCCTGCTCGTTAATAATATGACCCAAAAACTGAACTTCTTTAAGCCAAAATTCACACTTGGAGAATTTGGCGAAAAGTTGTTCCTTCTTTTGGAGTTCCATCGTCAGATGGATGTTGTTCGTGATCGGCTCGAGACTTTGAATAAATAAGGATATCGTCGATGAACATAATGATGAACTTGTCTAAATAAGGTTTACAAACCCTATTCATTAAGTCCATGAAAACAACTGGGGCATTCGTCAAACCAAATGGCATGACAGTGAACTCGTAATGACCATATCTCGTACGAAAAGCAGTTTTGGGAATATCTTCTTCGAGTACACGAAGCTGATGATACCCAGAATGCAGATCGATCTTGGAAAAACATGTAGCACCTTGCAGCTGATCAAAGAGATCATCGATTCGTGGTAGGGGATATCGATTCTTAACGGTAAGCTGATACACATACGAAAAGACCCATCTTTCTTTTTCACAAACAGGACAGGAGCGCCCCAAGGTGAATAACTCAGTCGGATGAATCATTTATCAGATAACTCTTGAAGCTGTTTTGATAACTCTTACATCTCAGACGGTTCAAGACGATAATGTGCTTTCGTAATCGGGTTAGCATTAGGTACAAGATCAATATGAAATTCGACTTGACGAACTGGAGGCAAACCAGGCAGTTCATCAGGAAACACCTTTGGATAGTCTCGAACAATCAGAATATCTTGAATACTCTTGCTCTTGCCTTTCTCCTCTATGACATGTGCTATAAAGGTGACATATCCTTTTCGTAAATAACTTTAGGCTTTCGTACATGACATGAGTTTCAAACCAACTGATGGTTTCTCGCTACGAACTTCTAAAATTTCACCAGACAAAAGAGGAATACGAACCATCTTATCAAAACAAACCACCTCAGCATGAAACTTAGTTAACCAATCCATCCCTACAATAATGTCGAAACTTCCAAGTTGCATCATTGTGAGGTCAATAGGAAAAAGATGGTTATCAAGGTTCAACTGACAATCGCGAATGACAGAATCGAGTACAAGTGGTTTACCAGTAGCAACTTCGATAGATAAAGGTTTCCTCAGTTTAGTTCTAGGTATCGCAAGCAAAGGCTCAAATGAAACAAAACTTCTATCGGCACCAGAATCAAAAAGAACAGATGCAGGTCGATGGTTAACAAGGAACGTACCATTAACAACCTCGTTGTCAGCACCCGCCTCGTTAGCATTCAAATTGTATGCTCGTCCACGAGCGGGATTCACATTGGCATTGGCATTCGGATTCACAAGCTTCGGACAATTGTTGCAGAAATGACCTATCTCTCCGCAGTTATAACACGAGCCAGGTGGATATCTAGCAGCATTTCCCAGAACCTGTGCTGGATTCTGAGCAGCTTTATTCTGACCCAAACAACAAATGTTGGCCGTATGCCCAAGTTTACCACAAGTGGTGCACTGTTTACAAGCCTGATGAGTCACATGATGACCATTGCACCGATTGCAGTGAGGTGCGGTACCAGCATACTGTTTCTTGGCGGGAGGTTGTGCTGGTGGGTTCTGAGCATTTTGTGCAGTGACAACAAAGTTTTGGGAAGCCTTGCGCTTCCTCGATCTCCTTGACGACTCGCCCTTTTTCTTACCCTTAACCTTGTCTTGTGTGGTGTCGGTTGACTGCTTCTTGTCACCCTTACGAGTAAGTTTACCCTTCCTGACTTGAGACTCAGTCAGGGTTGCAGCCAGTTCGATTGCCTGACGAATAGTGGTAGGGTTACTACCAGTTACAATGTCTTGCACAGAATCAGGCAGACCATCGATATACCTCTCAATCGCTTTCTCCAACGGGGTAATCATAGTAGGACACAACAAACTCAACTCCTCATAACGATCCGTATACGCATGGTGTTCTCCCCCATCTTGTTTTAGATCGTTGAACTCTCGTTCCAAAGCCCTTATCTCATGTCGGGGACAGAACTCTTTCATCATGAGAGCCCGTAGCTCTTCCTAAGTTTGTGCCATCGCCACATCGGCACCCCTATCACGCATCACACCATTCCACCATGTAAGAGCACGCTTCTCAAAAACATTGGATACAAACTCAACCTTTCGTTCATTCGGACACTGAACATGTCTAAATGTACTCTCCAGACTCTCGAACCATTGTAGGAGCGCAGTTGCTCCTTGAAAGCCAGAAAACTTTAGTGGTTTAGCCGAATTGAAAGTCTTAAAACTGCACTGAGCATTGTTGTTATTATTTTTGTTCGCTTGATTAATCTGAGTTATTAGGTTCGGAATCACGGCAGCCATTTGCTGAGCGACAAGGGCTGCGATTTTGGCGTTAGTTTGAGGTTGTGCATCTCGTCGAGGAGGCATATTATAAAAAGAACAAGGAAACATGAGAAACGAGTGAGATCGACAATTGGATGAACAAAAGAGGTATTGAAAACATCGACAAAACAAAAGGAAGGCGATCATTCGTTCGTTACCTCGAACAAACAAATGATACACAGTGACTAATCAAAGTAAATGGGTCAATATAATGTATCGCGGAGACATGCTTTAGCCTATAAGTGGACACTCACCCCAAGAGTTCCCAGGTAAGAGTGACTGGTACGATTATGTGGATTTGTACGAACACTCTAGCCTTAGACAGAAAACCCGAGGTACAGGCATCCACCCTTCCAGATTGCACGTGTTCACATTATAAGACCCAAACTTTGACGAGATTTTGAAAATTTGGAAGGCATCAAGACAAAAATGAATCATCCAAAGGGTGGGTGATTGATTTTTAAAACAAATTTGTTATTGTGTTCTCATTGTGGTTATCACCTAAAGATAGGTGACGATATTGTTTTAAAATCTAAACGCAAGAAACTTGCGTTAGGGTCCTAGAAAGTTATAGTCTAGGTCAAAGCATTACTAATAACCTAATTCCTTATAACCATTGGCTCTGATACCAACTCTTCTGTCACACCCCGACCGCGTAAAACAACGAAACCGCGGCAGAAACATCGAGGAGTGGAGCGACAGAATTATTGTTTCACAACCATAGATTCAAAAGTTTCGTTTTATTTAGTTATTAAATATTTACATTGTCTCAAAGTTAAAACAAACTAGTTCACATATCGACTATCATCGTTATTAAGTCACTAAGTCCTCGTCCGGTCCTAAGTGAGCATGCATGCTAGTCGCAATCAACATCATTCAACACCACCTAAAACATATGTAAAAATAAAGTCAGCAAAGAAATGCCGGCGAGCACATAGGTTTTGTGTGAGTATTAGATTCATGACTCGTTTACATGTTGCAATACCTCGTTTGATTACAAGAGTCGATAATAGAAAACCTTATTTTTTAAAAGAGTTTAGTATTGCAATATGATTAACCAGCTCAAACTAAGTTGGTTACAGTTTATAAAATCTCGTTGCCATGAATCTTAACCCAAAACATTTGTTTAAGTAAACCAAATCGTAAATCGTTCTCGTAAAATAACTCGTACGGTTTATATCATTTAGTAAACATCGTTGTGTGACATCGTTTAAAATCGTTCATCCAAGTGAACTAAATAACGCTACGAAATGTAATATGATAAAAGCACTTATATATAAGAAGTACCAGCGGCGTATCTACCATACTTTTATCACAATACACCCGTCCCGTTATCTAATCACAACGCAAAAACCAATCATTCAATTCGTTTAACTCGTTGGGTTATAAAACATCGTTTAATCGATCAAATCGTTCAAATCGTTTAATCGTTCAGTCGTTCAAAATCATTCAATCGTTCAATCGTTCAAATCGTTCTCGTTTTAATTGTGAATACTACTTTTGGTCGTCTCGCTTATAACATTCAAACCTTCGCAACTCGTCCATCGTTTAACTCGTATTAACAAACCACCAAAGGGTAAGTCAACAATCATCAGGTTCAGTCGTTACCCACATAACCCCCATACATAACCATGGTGGCAGTCCGATAACGGGATTTGTCAGATCCTATGGTACCATAACCTGATACTTGTCGGCTCGGCCAAAGCTAATGAATTTCATTCGTTATGAAAATACGTCCAACAAGTTCGTTCACATTATCGAAATCGTTATTGTTTAATATAAACCATAGTATTCGTTTTTGAAATCATCGTTAAAAGCATCGAAATCGTTTAACAAATATGAATCACCCCAAAACAACTGAAAACAGTAAAATAGGGGAAGTATGTACTCACATTGAAGTGCAAAGTATCCTTGATTTAATGAACTATCAATGCTCTTGAAAACCAAGGAAATCAAGTAGCACCTAGTAATCGGATCGCTAGTTAATAAATCGATGCATAAATCGAAAGATCCGGTAGAATGAGGTCTCATAAACCAAATGAGTATTAGAACTCATGTGATATGGTTTAACAAAGTCTACATTCAAAATCAGAACCTATCCTAAGTGCTTTACGACCCGTTACGACCCATTAAGGTAGCTTACGCTACTTTAACGTGGTGTTCAAGCAAATGCGCGTTCGAGACGCCTAACTAGTCCTATGACGAGTATTATATGCCCTAACATGTTTAAATATGTTGCATAATCAGTTTAAGTGACAAAAGTTAAGTTACATATGCTTAAAATCCAATTATGCATGAAAAGGGCGTTTTGGTCATTTTCCTAAGGCATATAAACTACCTATCATACAACTAATTAAACTAAGTGACCATAAGGTTTAACCTCGGAAGGTTATTCCCTATACAACTATGGTCACAAAATATGCTTGGTCGGATCCTAACGATCGACCAAACGGGTCAGGTTCGAAAGTCTAAGCGGTTGTCAAGACCGCTTGACTTACGACCCTAAGCAAGCACTAGACTAAAAGGGACGAGTTAAACATGTTAAAACATGTTTAACTAAGTTAGAAAACAAGTTTGAAATCAAAACAAAGCGATTTGATACCCGAAAATAGCTTCGTTGCAAAATACGCAGAAACACTTATTTTGACCGAAACTTTGACTCGTCACTTCGACTAATCAACGTGGTAATCAGTAGGTATAGTCACAAGGGACTATAACCATCGTGATTACGCTCACGTTGCAAAGTTCAAACGAACTTTGTGTTGACCAATTCATGGTCAAAGCAGAAAGTCAAACACTGTTTGACTTTCACGCTTTAATAGCATAAACAAGCATGAAAGAATCTTACAAAGGGTCCAAGCTAGGAAGAATTGATCCAAAACACTCAGGTATGAAGTCTTAAACTTCAACTTAGAGCAGATTTTGAATCAAATGTGAAGAATGAATGAGAAACCCACTTCTATTTATAGTAAGTTTGGATCAAGGAGATCATTCCATGTGTTAGGAGGTTCAATCTTAAGCCTACACTTGGGGAACACGGTTTCTAATACAATGGGATGCTCTAAAACAAGTCCATAGTATTGAAAAATTGCATAAAAGACCCTGAAGTTCAAGCTGGTTGCTGAAAACATACTTTCTGTCAAAAGTCGGCCATCGCGTGCCGCCACGGGTAACCCCCTTTGCTGTGGCGTGACGCCACACCCTACCTGAGCCAGAAACTTTCAAAACTTGGCAAGAATGGTCCCTGCAGCATGTTTAAGCCATTTTTGACACGTTTAAACCCCGTTAACCCATTTTTAAGGCTCTACACGGATGTTAAAGCATAGGGGACTTGATACATGCTTAAAAATATCTCGGTTGTCGGTTCATTTGGTCGTACGGTTGCGTCATTCGGTTAATTACGACGAAAACTTGAACGGGACGCGAAAACGATCCAAATTACCTGACGAATGATATTTTTGCATTCCAATCACTAAAATAAAATATTTTAATGATTACAAAATTTTTGGGTGTCCGGATATGTTCAGAACGTAAGATATGCGCGAAAATGCAAACTTATGGACTTTTTGACACTTTTAGTCCCTGTTGATCAAATAAGTTTATTTTCGCATACCGAACCCCTCAAAGCCTATTTCTAAGCTATGTAAAGGATGTTTAAGGTATGTTTAACTTATGATCAAGTTCCGGAATGTTCGTTACTGTACGAATCGACATACTTTCGCAGTTTGTCGTAATTAGTACCTACGATCGAATAAACTTGTTTTCGACACACCAAACCCTCCGAAACTTATTTCTAAGTTATGTAAAGGTTATTTAAGGTATGTTAAGCCTATGTCACTATTCTGGAGTGTTTTTCTCCTTAAACTAATTACGTTTACGCATCAGCTTGCGTATAACTTTCCAGAAAGCGATTTAGAGCTTGAAATCGAACTCGAATCAAATTGTAAAATCGTCAAACACAAATACACAAATATTAACACCAAAACACATCGTTTAATTGATAATTGATATTGTTTTACATCGTACATCATTTACATAGCACAGTTGTCACAGAACTTACTTCTACCATATCTTGCCAAGTAATCAAACCTCCTTCTTTTTAACTATAAACCTTTGTAAATATCAAGAGTAATTTGGGAAAGGGTTAGGCTTGGGCTAAGAGTAGGTGGTTTTGGTTAGTGGTTAGTAAAAAGGGCTAAAAGCATAAAAAGCATCGGTCGTCGTAAAACTTTTTGTTTTTGTGACTTTTATTCAAACTAAGCATATTCAAACAAAGTTTCTTTGAGGAACTTGTTTGTTTATTGCAAGACTTTCATTTTTTCCGATAGGGAACATCACAAGATAACCGAGCTTTTTACTAAAACAAAGGGGGTTGAAAAGAAAAAAGGGTTTTGGTGGGTAAAGGGTGTTTGTTTTGTGGGTTTTGAAATGAAAAGTTTTAGGCTCAAAGGGGTTAACTAGGGGGATTTTGGGTAGGTGATAAAAATGAAAAATAATGGTGTTGAAAGGAAAATGGGTTAGTCCTAATGCCTCCATCATTTACTTACTTGGGTTTAAGTTGGTAAGGACCGGGAATGTATCGTTGTGGCAAGTTCTAGAGTTGTAAGAACCAAGCGGCTCTTCACACAAGAAACGAAAAATGTGCATTTAGTTTAAAGATATATGCTTGTATGCTCAATAAAGGCTCAAAACTCACTTGTCATACCTTTCATAATTTTAATAATGTGATCAAGTATATATAATCAAATTTTAATAAGATTTGTCATGCCTTTCATAATTTTCTTATTTTGTTCTTTTTATCACGACGCTATCGGTTGTAAATTTGTAAAAATATAACCTTTTTAGAACTTGTTATTCCCAAATTAAACAAAGACAAGTAAAAAAATTGAAAAATTTTGAAAAAAATTGGGGTGATTAGCGGTTCCAATAGAGTTTTGTGTAAGTCTTGTTATTAGGACTTGCAAAATTCAAGTTTTTAGCATCCCCCCCCCCACACTTAAATTACACATTGTCCTCAATGTGTCCCAAAATAAGTTTTTTAGGTTGATTGAGTGTGTAAAAAGGTGTTGAAAAACAAAATTTTATGTTAGTGGGCGTCTTGACACGGCCTCGTGTTGGTCCGGGCACGACCCCGTGTTCAGATCGCCAGTAACAAAATTTAATAGAAGGCTAGGCACGGGGCGTGTTCAGTGAGCACGACCCCGTGTCCAGTTACCTGAACTGGGCAAATTTCTGCAGAGCCTGGGCACGGGGCGTGTTGGGCTGAGCACGCCCCCGTGCTGAACTTGCTGTAATGCTGGAAAATTGTCGGGAGACTCTGTTTTTGTGCATGGGGTGTGGTTTTAGCGTTCCCTTGGTAACCTCCACCTTTTCGAGTGTGTTTTAATTATTTCAACATCATCCAAACACCATTCAATAAATTAAACCATCATTCATTAAAAAGTGCGAGATACATAGTTCCTAAAAAATAAAAAAGTTCAAACTAAAAACTAAGATAGATAGGTAGGCCCTAGAATGCAAGAAATTGTTAAACTACAAAGAAGTTCTATCCTAGATGTTTTCATTATGAGAACAACAAAAACCCGAAAAATGATTTTTCCGGTTGAATAAGGCCTTTAGAACTTCTTCCCGGAGGGTGGTCCTCACACATCGTTGAGCCACTCCTCTATCTCCCGAGGGAGAAGGAAGACGGGCTCATTGTCCACCTCATGTGGAGGAGGTGCGACCTCTACCGGAATCTCTTGTAAGGCGTCTAGAGGAGGTTCCGGGGAATGTCATCCCATCCGGTGGGATTAATCACTTCTTGTGCCAAGTTCCAATCCTCTTGTGGGAAGATTGGTACCATAGGCGGCATTGCAAGAATGTTCAACCTTTGGTGCAAAAGGCTGATTTCTTGGAAGTTACTCTCCAGCCCTACCATTAGATAGTTGATACGGTCAACTAGGACCTCCTCCACGGATGTCATCTCATCGAGTGCTTCTCTTAGCGCCATTACGTAATGCACAAGGGTCGCCTTTATCGATGGCGTTCTTTTTCTGCGACTGTTTCTCGAGTGAGCTGAAGATGTTCCGCTGTTCTGGCTCGACATTCTAAGAAAACAAGTCGAAAAGTTCAAAATAATGATACTGTAACTCCGGCCACGGCCCCGTGTTCGCTGGGCACGGCCCCGTGGCCACCATTCTGCAGGTTTTTAAATCAAGGAATCTTATTGTTTTAAATCATTTTTCTGACTTTTAAGACATTTCTGAGCACAAATAACTTAAAACTGTGTTATAAAACTTATTTTTAATAAGATTCCTTGGTTAAAAACCTTGCAAATATCATAATAAAGCTTGAAGACATGGAAGTTTCAAGCTTTAATGGAGGTTTGAGGAGTTTTTGGAGAAGAAGGCAAGAGACAAAATTGGTAAAGATAAGATGGTTGTTGACAACCTTCTTTGGAATATACCTTGTAGGGTATGTGTGAAGATCCCAGCAGATCTTGGTCTTTGGAATGGGTCCTAATGTGCAGGAATCATGCTGACTTTATAGAAAACGACAGCACACTGACCACGGCCCTGTGTCGGCTGGACACGGCCCTGTGGTCAGACAAGACTCTGACACATTTTGTCCGTATTCTGAACATGGGGCGTGCTGGCCTGGACACGACCCCGTGGTTAATTTTTAGGTGGGCATGGGGCGTGTTGACCTGGACACGGCCCTGTGGCTAGAGAGTTTTATGAAGTTTTGTCTTATTTTAAGGAATTTATCCGGATCAGGTGGTTCCTTACTGGAGGGAACAACACCGAAGTGCCTAAGGTACCTTAATTGCTCTTGATTTAAACAAGAACGCAAGAGGTTATTGGAAAGGGTAAAACCTAAGCTAAATACCGGTGGGCGAGGCTGACCTTTATTCCCCTTATCCTGGCTCTCGTTAAAGAAGGTATATGTCGAATCGCTCAGGTCTATGAACGCATCTGAAGAGACCGATGGAGAGTCCTTCACGGCATAATTGACATAGGGACGACTATCACTCAAGTCCTCACAAGAGTTAGAGGTGCTTTCGGTATCGATGATGTTGTTAGAATCCGAATTCGTCCCCAATAATTCTCCTTGATTGTCGTCTTGTGATGAATAACTCGTTTTCATCTCAAGCTCTTCTAATTTTTGGAGAATTATTTCTTCGAGCTGACATAATTCTTCGTAAGTTATGTCATCTAAAAGAAATGGTTGAGGGCATTCGGGGGAGAGATAGGGATCGTTTTTACTTTCCCCCATCTTAAGGTTACAAGGAAACAATAGGTCTAAATAGTGGGGAGTGTAATTTAGAAAGTAACATTCTAAATCTTTATGAAATCCACCACATATTTGACACCATTCACCATAAGAGGAGCGAAAGTAAAAAATAATCAATATCGCTCATATTTTTGTCAGAAATTACTAACCGTCGGGATCTTACGGTTCTGTTTTCAATAACTGAAGTTTGGACACGGGGGCGTATTCAGTGGGCACGGCCCCGTGGTCAGCTACTGTCTGACTTAAAACAGGATTGCCAGCAACAAAGATGGACACGTCCCCGTGTCTGGCTGAGCACGGCCCGTGCTGAAGCCAGCAGAAGCTGAAAAATTAAGAAGAATCCTAAAATAATAGAAAAATAAGTAAAAATGATTAGGCCGTTGATTCCTAACTTTCTTAAAATCCTTGTGTCCCCGGCAACGGCGCCAAAAACTTGGTGCGTGGTTAGCGTAATATGATTTTATTAATATTTTAAGCCCAATTTTTCGCATTAGTTAAGTTTTAAATTTATAAAACACGATATTCTATTAACACTAAACATACACTTGGGCAAGTGCACCCATCGTGAGCGTAGTATAGCGTTGGTAAGATACCGAGGTCGTCAAAGGACACAAGAACTTTTAGTACCGGTTTATCCTCAACGTCTAATTAATATAAATATTTGAGAAAAGGTTTAAAACATGAAAAATAAAAACTAAAAATGCAGAAATAAAAATAAAATAAAAACAGATAGAGAAGATGAATCACTTGGATCCGACTCGCCTTTAATGTACCCTTTGATGATTTTTGCACTTTCAGACTGTTTAAGAGATTATCTTAGTTATAGTAGTAGGCCCCTCTTTTGAAGGTGACGTTACCCTCAACCCATTGGCTTGAGTCAGCAAGGATACAATCCCAAAGGGTCGGAATATTGAAAGATAATTAATTAAGTTATTAATGAGAAAAGTGGTAGGCCCCTCTTTTGAAGGTGACGTTACCCTCGGCTAAGTGGTTTGAGTCAGCATGGATACAATCCCAAGTAGCCGGTTTAATGTATTAATAGTAGTTTACATATAAGGGTTTCAAGCCATTCGCACCCCCGCCATCCAATACCAGTGGGTATTGAACGAGCTCCTAGTAAGCTTGAACCAGGTCCTTGCAGGATCTATACACTGAACAAGGCAAGAACCTTACTAAACCATTCCCTTAACCCCCGACCAGGTAGTCAACATATCTCTATATAGACCGTAGAGACATGAATGATGTAATCTTTTACTTTATATAGACAGTAAAGTAACGCCAAGACACCACAGGCAAATGATAAAGAAAATTCACCTTCAACATAAGAAACTAGTTATTAAAGTCATTAATACAAAACCAAATAAAAAGTGCCGAAAGATTAAAAATCAAAAGTAATACATAAAAGACTTGTCTTCACCAAGTGATGTAAGAGGCTTAACCAAACATGGCCTTTGATTGGTAATAACTCTTACGATCAATCTTGGATCCCGAGACTACTACACACTCTAAAGATGGATGTTGGATGATGGTGGTGGGTGTTGGTGGTGTAGTGGTGGTGGAGTGATGGCAAAGTGGGAGAGTAGTGGTTTGCCAAGGGATGCCTTTGAAGTGAACCAAGCACCTCTATTTATAGCCTGCACAGAGCCCTGGCCACGGCCTCGTGTCCAGTGGGCGCGCTCCCGTGGCCAGCCTTTTCTCTTCCTTCATTAAATGCAGTTGTCAGCTGAGGGCCCCACACGGCCCCGTGTCCAGCGGGGATGACCCCGTGGGCTGAATCGTATCTGTATTATCAAGATTCTGCGTATCTTAGCGTTGACCACACCCCATGTCGAGCTGGGCACGCCCCCATGGTGGGCGTGGAAGCTTCTACAACTTTGTCTTTTCTGCAGGCATCTGACCACGCCCTCGTGTCCAGTGGGCACGGCCCCATGGTCCGTCTTCTGTTGACTTGTTTTTGCTTTGGGGATGCTGCCGAGGGGTCGGGCATGCCACGTTTATTCCTTTTCTTTGTATTTATGTTGGTTTTGGCTGTATATTTATTCCTTTTATGTGTTTAAGCTCATTTAGTCCTGTAAATTCAAAAGGAAGACAAAAACACACTTTTTCCAACATTAGTACTAAAAAGGGGTTAGTTTCATGCCTCATTTGATGTAATTTATATGTTATTTTTTGCACACATCACCACTACCGAGAATTGATGATCTGTTCGATCAACTTCAAGGAGCTTGATTTTTTTCTAAGATCGATTTACGTTCAGGATATCATCAACTGAAAGTACAGAAAGAGGACATTCCTAAACTGCTTTCAGAACAAGGTACGGTCATTATGAATTTACTGTCATGCCATTTGGTTTAACCAATGCTCCAGCCGCATTTATGGACATGATGAACAGGATATGTAAACCATACCTGGATAAATTCATAATTGCCTTTATAGATGATATTCTAATTTACTCTAAGAGTAAAGTGGATCATTCAGAGCATCTGTATACACTTCTGACATTGTTGAGAAAAGAAAAACTTTATGCTAAATTCTCAAAATGTGAATTTTGGTTACAAGAAGGGAAATTCTATAACGCCCCATTTTCATTCACTTTAGAACTTAATAAATTCAACAATTATTTTTAGAAAAATTCGGCATGACCCGTTTGCTATATGAACAATCCCTGTTTTGACAAACGTAATTTCAAGTAATTAACATCACTTTCAAAAGACTTACAAATCCAAAACATAGTTTTAGATAACTACCGACATCTAGAGAAATTTCAAAAGACCAAACAAGTCAAACTTCAAAGTTTAACCAATAATTAAAACTAACTACAACAAAATACATTTGACCATGACTTTGTTACAAAAGGTAGCGAAAGCGCTTGTAGGCGAATTACATATGGGTGCTCGTTCCAAGTCGCCGAACCGATTAAATTGAGGCTTTACCTACATCAAACACCAAGGAAAGAATTAATCCATATTCACATTAACCATTCTTAAATCAATAGTCTACATATTACTTGCCTTTACAACATTCTTTTTCTTTACGCTTACTACCCGTTGAACGGGTCAATACATTCCCGTCTCGATAGAAATGTTACATTCCATTCTTTACATACCCGTTAATAACGGACATTAACATTCATAACATAACTCCCATTCGGTTCGTTTATGACGAACTATAAAAATCCTTACATTCTTTCGTAAGCACCCCAACCCGTACATGACGGATCGAGTAAAGCTTCATTACATTCTTTCTTAACTCTCCAATAACCGGTTCAACTAAGATAAATCGGTTATGATGCAACCTTATTCATAAACCTTCCTTTCACATCATTCGTTCATAAGGGATCATACTACTTACTTCTCAACTTCCATAAACTACCATTACTCAATTTTTGGCATATATGACGAGTTACAATAAAGATTAGTAATCATAATACAACATGCTAAAAATGTATGTGTAAATTAACATACCTCGATCTTGCGGGCCTTCCGATTTCCTAGTACTTGAACCTTCTTCCTTCGCGCCTATATCAATACATTCATTCGTTCATTTAGTACCACAAAATTTCATTCCATCATCTCTCAAATTACATATATTTATTCTCTCAAGCATTTCATCAAACACTTGGCGGGTTTCGCATTTGTGGGACACTAAGTACAAGCTTTCAAAGCATAATTCCTACTAATTCATTTCAAAATTCATCAACAATCAATCAAGTTCATAATATTCTTTTATCCTACATTCATTTGTTTAAGATTCAAGTACTACAACATCACATATATCAAATTTACACATGATCACTACTAATTTTTCCACCATTCTACATCTCTAATATTTCATATCAAATGGGTTATGCAATTAGCTTTTCAAATGATCAAATTCACACATAAACAAACATGATTCTTGTTCCATAGAGAAGTCCTAACTCCCATCTACACAATTTCTTGCATAAACTCGAGATTGGGTTATGACCCAATTCCTACAAATCATGATTTCGAGAAATTGGACTTACCTCTTTAAAAATCAAGTTTAGATGAGTGTATATTTGAGTTCATGCAGTTGATTTTCTTCTAATCTCTTAACCAATTGATTGAATTTGATAAACAAGGGTTTTCACCCTTGTTCTGCCTTGTTCGATCCCCAGACACGCACAATGTGTGTGTTTCAGGCTTTTCCCCTTCTAATACCTTTATTTTATCATTGGCCATGTTTAACCCCCATAGAGTTTACATGTTTTTAATTTGGCACTTTCCATCCTTTATCTAGCTTTTGTGATATTTTTACTAACTAAGTTAATTCTTTTAGTTATTTAACCTATTTTCATGTTAACCCTTTTTGGGGTGTTACAAGTCTACCCACTTAAAAGAGGTTTCGTCCCCCAAACCTGGACACATAACAAATAGATCAATTCTACTCTTAATTTTTCATCTATTCATTCACAAGCTTACTACAACATAAATGCATTCGGGGTCTTGGCAAAAGTTTCAGTCATGCATCAACATATTTGTGTGCATTGTCACTACGTTCTTAACTTAAATAAATTACGTGCATAATCACATATAAGTCAGAATCTGATCCAGAGCTCTTATTAGTGTCATTTTCATTTTATAATGCTAGTTCCTAGAATACATCATCACTAGCACTTCGTTCCTTGAAATTTATTCCAATGTATACTATTGGTCGTACAAGCTTATGTTTACGGCTTGTTTCTATCTTTCTAATTAAGCGTACATATTCATACATTTACTAATATAAATAAATCGATTTATTTCATTCCGCTCATGAACCATGCACGATATAATTCATTATTGTAATCATGAGCAAACCCCATTATCCCATTACTAATGTTCTTCTAATTACTTTCTTATTCATATGAGGCTTAGCATAACATTATACGTATAAAGCTACCCACTTGCTAATTACTTTTTCATACTTAATACGAGTATAAAACATCATTCTATGGTTACTACCGTCACTTGAACTAATTACAAGTTTGAGTTTAGCCTCAAATTTAATCCTTCGCACACTTTATTATTAGCTCCTTGCATGAACTACTTATGATAACAACCAGGTATGTTGTGTACGAGCACCATACGAGCGTTTAACCAAATCAGTTCAAATTTTCATTTAAGGCCTTTAGATCTCCCTCTTAATGACATTCATACCTTCTCACGCTGACCATTACAGGTCGATTATTGTATACCATACCATAATTATCCTACCATTCATTTTGTTCACACTTACAAATAAATCTACAGATTCTTAATCATCAATCAAGAATTAAAAAATTTACTAACCTCGCCTTCATTGCATAAATCAGTTATCCGTGTGCCGGATCGATCCGCTTCTTTATATGTACCTTCCGTACCAAAATTGGTCTCATTCATTCATGAAATATGCTCCCACTCGTGAGCATCCTTCCACTAGCTTTATTACTATCATCTCACTAAGAATTCCATCATATTTATCTATAAATAAATAGTTAGCACATAACCTTTCATAATTGCGTCCTACATGGTGTTGGTTCGCCTATTGTCTCTTTCACAATTTCCTTAAGTACATGCTAAAACATATCGTACATTCCATTTCTTACATACTATCCATTCATTTTATTGGTCATTTCGTCAACTTTCGCAGTTTGTTCTTTCAAGGTCAGACTAACACCCCCCTTACTTATTGTGGTCGTATCGAGGTACACGTTCGTACCTTATACTTGCATACTTGCAAGGTCTTCATTTACTTCGTTTGACTTTTCGGAAGTCCAATTGTAAATACATTCTTACATATGTGTATCAGTTATCCTATTCTGTCACATCATTCTCTAGTCGAGCCTTAAGCTCCTGTTAGAAATATAATCTTTTTATACTTACCTGGCGCGGGTCAAATCCCTTGACTCGTTATTCATACTTTGCGACGGTTAATACTTTCCAAACTATGACAATGCATGCCCATACATTATGCTCACCTATAAGTAATAAACTTGACAAATCGAACATTAAATACCGAGTTCAAATGGCGATCGCCATTTGACCTGACTCATTTGAGTTTTGTTCTTAGTTTTTATTCTTATTGTTTAATCTGTCTTCACTTACGGATTCGAACTTTTAACTTATTACCTTTCATTCTTACTGGTTTGATCTGGGTTTGTTTATGGATCCAACCTTTCATTCCTTACATGGTTGAATCCATTTCTCAGATTCAAACATTTTCATCCGTACATTTCTTTCTTCTGCCGTATCATTTACCATATCATTTCTTATGATACGTTTTCATATTAATCTTCTACATTCAACTTCAAGTGTTGGGTCCTAACACTTAATTCCATGACCTAATTCATGTAGCGCGTCTCAACGCGACACTCTACCTCCTATTTCTAGTGGTGTTCCCACCCTTCTTTCTTAAGTATGTTTTACATTCAATCGTAAGCTTAAACTTTTCATTCTTATCTTTCTTTCTTATATTGATCCGATCTTTTAAGAATCGTTAGACCCCTTTTTGTTAGCTTGACCGGACATAAGTGAGATGATTCTCGTGTTTTTCTCGAGCTTCGGTCAACATATGACCATCCCTTAATATACCATTTCCATTTGTTTGTTCACCGTATTTGGTGTTAATTCACCTACGTCCTCTAACATGTCTCTTACTAATGAGTATCCTACATTACACGTTGCATTTCTTACGTAATACTTCCAGCATTTGTAAGTAATTATTATTTACTGACTTCTACAATATAACCTTTTAAAGTCAACCACCACCCAGTACTTTTTGTATATAAGTATTGTAGTACGTGTTGTACTTACTTTCAATTCGAACACACTTACAAAACGTCTTTAGCTAACATCTTAACTAATATTCTTTCCATACCTTTCATTAACATTACCAAGTTCTCATTTCCATATTAAAACTTCTCAACTAAAATTTATGACCGGTTTAAAATGATGCCAACCATTTCAACAAAACGTACCTTAACCTTTCTCATTTATTTATACGTTCCACTTAATTTCAAATATTCAAACACGTATACATCGTCATGTAAATAAATTCTAAGTGATTGCGAATTCACCTTCCTTTAGCGTCCACGTTCATGCTTACCTCATTGCTTCCTTTTCACCCTTTGCCATCCATGCTCAAGTCAATTGAAAAGATTTTCATCCTTACATATCATTACGTTCGTAATATCATTAGCTTATATGAGCATACATACGACAGTTCACTTTCTTTCTATTCATACGTTAATCAACTTTCGTTAGTAAAATTTTGTATAAATGAGACATTCATTAATAGTCATCTCATTTCAAATCCATACAACTAAATTATCATCAAGCATAACATGTAATTCATCTAGTACATAACACATTAACTCTTTACTTTAACAATTGTGTCTAATGGCCATCCCATGATATCCCTATACTGTCGACTTTCAGAAAGTCAACTGTCTTGTTTATACACTTTAAACTTTTGAACATGTATTCATCTAAATATGGTAGGTCATAATATTAATATCCTACGCATTTCATACTCGTATTGTATGACATATACAATTTACGTGATCCTCTAAACAATACACATATACATTCACATACATGTACTTTCACATGCTAACGCTCCATGATTCTACAAATAGCAACTTTCATTCAAAACAACTATATAACATAATTTCAACATATCCTTTACTATTAAGCTCGTATGATTCATATTTAGCACATATTCGCCTCTTTGTCATACTAAAGCAAATCATTATATACACATAAGTATCGCACCATTCCAAACACAGGGTACTAGCCTCTAATGCATAATTCTGGTCAAAGCATACATTTATCCGAAGTCTCATACGAATTCCATCTACTCACATTCTTCAAATTATTTTCACCACTAATCTCATCATTCTTTTTATACTCATTTATTAACCATTCAGGTTCCTTCACATATCCAAGTACTTTAGTCTACATTCACTTCTTTCATTATTTATTATCATACGTTTCCAACTCCACTTTATACATTCGTCATTCATTTCATGCAATTCCATACATTACATTCGACTTTTATAAATTTTACTTCATTGTGATCACAATTTGTGATCGTAAATATCTTATTATTATGCTCATAAGGATTTTATGTCATTATCCGATAGTCTTTTAGATCATACGGGAACCCTAAACGTGAAAAACAAACAAAACAAAAAAATTTCAACGGACTAAACTCCCGCTGGCCGTCGGCGACGGCCTCATATCCCGTCGGCGACGGGCTCTAAAAAGTGGCGTCGGCCACTTTGTCCGTAGACAGTCAATTAGGGCGTCGACGACGGCTGAGCAGCCCGTCGGCGATGGCCTCCCGATTGACGAATCGCTGCAAATCTCATTTTCGGTGTTTTTCATTCGTTTTCTAAGTCCGTTTCAGCCATACGGTTGTTGGAACTGTAGGATCCTGTTTCGACCCGAACGAGTCGTTCAGAGGTGTTCAACTTCGTTTCAGGTGCGGAATAACAAGAAACGAAGGTAGAAATAGCTGATTCTTCACTATAACTGCTGATTGTATTGATTAACACACGATTACATGCAGTTCTTCACACCGGCAGCACTTCGGTATGGTATACAAGGCAATCTTACATGGTTTCGCTTATAAGCATCTATATATAGTGCTTGAGGTTTCGCTCCAATGTACAGGTCACATGAGCGAAACCCTAATGACCATATAAGCGAACCTATCAATAGCCACATAAGCGAAACCCCTATGACTCTATAAGCGAAACCCTCATCTAACAACATACATTTTCCAGTTTTCTCGTAAAACGTGCCCTAATCTATACATTTCAATATAAGACTCGATACAAGACGAAGTCGACAGATGTAGTGCACCAACAGACTCCCCCTCAGATGTTGATGAGTCGACTATCGAGTCACGACAATGCTATGTCTTCACTTCTTCAGTCTTGATCAGTCTCTGGGTTTCTCTCTTTCTATCTTCATCTCTTTCTCTTAAATCACCAACAAACTTCTTCTCTTAGATTTTGACAGCTTTAAATTCATCATCATCAACATGCACTCCCCCTCAAATGTTGATTCATCCTACATAAAACTCTACCACAAACATAAGTTTTATGATAAACATTTAAGCATATAGACACCATTTGAAACTATCTCAAACAAATATATCAATTCATTTCTGATGGACCACTTGAAACTATATCGTTTTACTTATCAAAATAACACACTCTTCCAAACCATCTATTCATCATGTTTAGCACTTGGAATTTTGAAAATCAGCTTTTCAATATCAGACGTCAAAAATCTTTTTGAATTTTTCAACATTTATGCTAAAACATATCAAAAATCTTTTTGGATTTTCTAAAAAAAATAACTGACACCACTTGTAGAATCAAGAAAATGCAGAAATGAAATATTTACAGACAATATTTTTGTGAGTTTGTGCAAGAGGATCATATCAGTTCATGAGACAAATCACCAACACCGTTAAGCTTTAAACATTTTAAGTTCTAAACGATTCACTTAGATTGTCAGTATACTGGTCCACTTAAATTCTCACACAAAGTTCAACTGTTTCGAGATACGGATTAATGTCTTAAGCACTTAAACTTAATCATGTGTCCCACCTCAGAATATACTCCCGTATCCAGATCCCAATATTCAGTCTTACAGGTGAGTATACCACAGATGATATCTGTAAGGGGTTATAATGCGAGGGCCGTGAGAGCTCAGGTCGATACTCCCGTATACGCAGAGAGATGACGGCTTCGACTTTTGGTGTGTCCCCTTTAGAGGATCTTTTGTTACAACAGCAATGACTATCAATTTTATTGTTTCATCAATTTGCTGAGGGCGACACTATATTTCAAGCAAGCAGAAAGTATTCTCTGGGGACTAGGCCATTGCTTCCGCAAAATCAGAAGTCCCGGGATAATACCCCAGATATCACTGAGTATAAAGACCTAGTATCTCAGAAAGAGGGACCTTTCAAACAAGATTTCGGGGGTTACCCATATATCCGAGAGATGTTTCCCCACAAAATAAGCAAGTTTGAATTTAGGTTTATATCTCGTCACAATCTACTAAATGTGTAAAAACCTACTGACACATCATCAGTGAGACCGTTTATCACATTTTACTTTCCAATTCTTTAGCATGCTGTGATAGTCCACTGATGTACTATCATTTCCTCTTCTTCACAACAAAACTCATTTTCATTTTATCATGTTTTTGGCTTTTTCAAATTTTCAAATGTTTTTGGATTTTCTGAAATTTCTTACTCCCCCTAAAATGCAAACACTTTAAAGAAAAATTGAAAACAAACAATACAGAAAATTGACAACCGATATCAAATCGCCTCAATTCGCCATCCACTTGGCATAAACAATCAGAACTCCCCCTCACAACAAACTATTTTCTCATTTATATTTCAAAACACTTAAGTTTGTTTTAATCAAAATGATTTTTCCGGAAAATAATTTTTGTTGGTTTACCACTTGTAAAGTTAGGAGTTTGGTTCATCACATTTTCCTTAATCATTTTTTAAAAATCAGATACAACTTAATGTCCCTGATTTACCACTTGGAAGTGAAAATTTCCATCAACCACTTGTAGGAATAAAACCTCTACACAAACCATTTTACCAATCAATATGCCGATTCCTGCTTCGCACTTACCAACCTGGAAGCTCCGGCATATTCATTCAACCTGTAAAATTTTAACAATTTTAACGACTTTCATACAAACACTTTAAAATATGAATGATGCCGATTCCTGATCCACGATATAAACTTGGGATCTCCGGCAAGTCCACAGACTTACTGTTCATAGTATGAGCCATCCCAGTCACAAACCAGGGATGGTTTAACCTTATCTTTCTTCGTCTTCTTCTCGTAAAACTCTTTAACCCCTTTGACTTTTCGATCAATCATTTTACCAAAAATATGTTTCACAATAGGGTTAAAGGCCTTTTCAACATCAAAAACCTTTTTGTCATCATAAAATTGGTTTGAAATCTCAACTTTACCAATTTTCTTTTTATAGTTTTCAGTCCGAAGTGATGGAAAATTTTCATCATCCACAGTCAGAACTGATTTTTCTCCTTTTACCTCAACCTGTGGCTCATCTGATTTTGTGGAATCAGATTCATCGCCAGAAGATAGCTCCTCTGATTTTGACCTATCAGAATCATCGCTAGAACTACCTCCGGACTTCTTAACCACCCATTTTGGTTTGTCATTGTGACACCTGTGTCACTTCAACCATCAAACAAATACCAAGCCAATGAAATATTGTATTTCATACTTGGGATCTGTATAAATATGTGTATCTTTTGCACATATCAACTCTTGTTCTATTTCAAGCTTTAAATCGCTTTCTGGAGGGTTATACGCGCACTGATGCGTAAATATAACCAGTTTAATGCAACGAACACTCCGGAATAGTGAAATAGGCTTAACATACCTTAATTAACCTTTACATAACTTAGAAATAAGTTTTGAAGGCTTTGGTATGGCAAAATCTAGTTAAATCGCTTACAGGGACTAAACTTGACAAACTGCGAAAGTATGCCAATTTGAACTGTAACGAACATTCCAGAACATGACCATAAGTTAAAAATACCCTAAATATCCTTTACATAGCTTAGAAATAGGCTTTGAGGGGTTCGGTGTGCTAAAATAAACTTTTGGCTCATTCAGGGACTAAAAGTGTCAAAAAGTGCACAAGTTTGCATTTTCGCGCATAACTTACGTTCTGAATACATCTGGACATCCAAAAATTTATGTAAGCACTAAAATATTTTAATTTAGTGTTTGGCACAAGAAAAATCCATTCGTCACGCCATTTGGATCGTTTTTCGCGCTTATGCGCATTCCGTCGTAATTAAGCGAACATCGCGTTCGTACGACCAAACGAACTGACATCCGACATATTTTTGAGCATGTTTCATGTCCACAATGTTTAGGCATCATTTTAGGGCCTTAAAGTTGGCTTTACGGGCCTTAGAAGTGTCGGAAATGGCTTAACTACACAACAGGGACCAAAACTGTCATTTTTGAAACTTATTTTCTGATCAGAACCCCCATGCGGCCCGCATTAGTTTTGGTGTATCCTGAAGCGGGCCGCGTCAGCCTTCTAGAACAAATAAGATCGATTAGTCAGCTGATTCCAGCTGTTTAATCCACACCCACACATTCTAACTTGCCCTTTCAGCTCATGGGGGATCATTTTTAGCCACCATAACTTTCCAACAAGTGTACGCACAAGATTCGAGCACGGTTTCCATGAAAGGATCTTAACGGTTACCCGAAAACTATAAATACCCATCCACCCCCATTGCAAAACCCACAAGAATCTGATTAAAAAGACTCTAAGTTGGAACCATTGTTTCATACCTGAGTTATTTTGATCACGATTAGCATTCGGGGACCCTTCGTAAGTATTCTTTCGTTCTTTTATTGCTTTTCGAGTCTTTTCGAGTCTGAAAGTCAAACTTTGTTTGACTTTCTGCGTTGACCAGTTTATGGTCAATGCGAAGTTCGTTTGAACTTCGCAACGTGAGTGTAATCACGTTGGTTATAGTCCCTTGGGACTATGCCTACTGATTACCACGTTGTCTAGGGTCGTAAGGGTAAGCGATCTAATAAATCGCTTATACCTTCGAACCCGACCCATTTGGTCGATCATTAGGATCCGACCAAATACATTAGGTGACCATAGTAGGTAGGGAATAACCTTCCGAGGTTATACCCTATGGTCACATCGTTTGAGTAGTTGTATGATAGGTAGTTTATATGCCTTAGGTAAATTACCAGAATACCCTTTTCATGTATAATTGGTAATTAAGCATATGTAACCTAAACTTTTGTCACATAACTGATTATGTAACATGTTTAGGCATATAACACTTGTCATAGGACTAGTTAGGCGGTCCGAACGCGTTCTACGTGAACGACGTGTTAAAGTAGCATAAGCTACCTTAATGAGTCGCGATGGGTCGAAAGCACTTAGGTTAGGTTTCATTTAGTATGTAGGCTTTGTTAAACCATATGACACGAGTCTCTATACTCGTTTGGTTTACAAACCCTCATTCTATCTAAATCATCCGATTTAGGTCCGGTTATTAACATAGTTACCTATATTAGGTGCCGTTTGATATCCGCGATCTCTAGCATTGTTTGGTTGTTACTCAAGGACTACTAAGCAATCTCAAGTGAGTACATAGACCCCTCTTTTACTGTTTTCCAAACTGTTTTGGGGTGGAACACATGTGCCTACTTGTTACTTTCATGCTTTCCATGTTTTCGCATCATATACCTGCTATGTTCGTTAGTACATTATAGTACATGATTTCATTACCTTTCATGCTATGTATGCCCATTATGTGCATACTTAGTACATCGTTTTACATTACATTTTATGCTATGTATGTCCATTGTGTGCATACTTAGTACATCGTTTTACATTACATTTTTGAACCGTTTATAACAATTTGACTATGTGAACCGTTGTAAACATTTGACTATGTGAACCGATGTAAAAATTTGACT
This sequence comes from Helianthus tuberosus, assembly GCA_030545235.1. Classification (NCBI taxonomy): domain Eukaryota; kingdom Viridiplantae; phylum Streptophyta; class Magnoliopsida; order Asterales; family Asteraceae; genus Helianthus; species Helianthus tuberosus. Next base: position 74,377,998 of record CM060385.1, on the reverse strand, counting down.
ATGTGAACCGCTTGTATCTGTGAACCGTTTGTATCTGTGAACCGTTTGTATCTGTGAACCGTTTGTATCTGTGAACCGTTTGTATCTGTGAACCGTGTGAACCGTATTTGACCATACATAAACATTTCTACAATTGTTAAACATTACATCCTGATGGTTTGGTTTGAGTAAGTGATTTAAGTAACGAGGCGTGTGTAATATGATACAAGCATGGTGGATACGCCGCTGGTACTTCCTATATATAAGTGTTTGTATGGTATTACATATCGTAGCGTTATTTGAATCATTTCAGTTTGAGACATATAACATATTATACAAATATCATACTTTTCACAAAACATTGATTTACAAACAACTTATCTTATACAAACACATTTTTTTACATGGTTATTCATTTAACCTGACATTTATTTATACATATCATCTGATCTTATCGTTTTTCAAATGATTTACAAGACAAAGCAAATTACAAGGTTCATGACTAAACATTTTCTCAAACATAAGTCATGAATCTTATTTTCACAAACCTATGTATATCACAGACATTTTTATGCGGACGTACCTATTTTCACATGTGTTTTCAGGAGATGATGCATAGGACTTATCAAGACATACTTAGGCGGACCTGTGCTTTAGTGACTTAAAACGAGACAAGAACTAGATAATTTATGTTATGTACTCTTTGTTTCTTGTTTAAAACAATGTAAACTCTCATATTTGTTTAATAAAACGAAACTTTAATTTCCATGGTTGTGAAACATTAATTCTGTTACAACACTCCCCGATGTTTCCGCCACGTTTTGTATGTTCTACGTGGTCGGGGTGTGACAGTCATTTTTAGCTCTTTTGTTGTAAAACTTGTTTGAACATTCACCAATTTCAAATGTAGAATTTTTGAATAACTTGGTTCGGTCAATTGATGGTTCAAACTCAATCACTTTCTCTTTGAGTTTACGAGAAACTCCCTGTTTTGATTGTATTGCCTTTGAACAATCTCTGGCAATATGTCCAACAGTGTTGCATTGGAAACAGGTTCTCGTATCTTTTCTCTGATCAACCACCTTCTTCATGTCATCTTGCTTCTTTGCAAGGAACTCACTGTTTGACTGTCTCCAGAATTCTTTCTTTTCTTCTTCTTCTTCTTCTGCTGATGTACCTGAAACAAATGTCATCTTTGCTTTAAAATCACGAACATATTTTTCATTTTTCTGTTTTTCTGTTGGAATAAATCCAAGACCTTTCTTTTTGAAATTACGGTTAGGGTTTGGTTTCTTGTAAAAACCATAACCAGAACTGTAACCTTTTTTCTTGTTTAATCTTTGTTGTACTCTTGAGGTGTAAGGTTTAGATTTATCATTAAGATTTAAATCTTTTATTTCAAAAATATTAATTTCTGTTAGTTTGAAAACCTTTTTGATCAATTCATTTTTGACACCTCTTATTGGAAATTCCTCATCAGAATATAATTTGTCAGAATCATTCAAAGTATATGCAACTTTAAACGTTTCATCATTCAAATTAGATTTTGATAACATGAATTCTTTGTTGTAAACCCTTTTAACCGAAGATTTTGGACTGTTGACTGTCGAACTCGAACTTTCAGAACCAGACTTTGACTCTGACTCTGACTTTGACTCTGAGTTTGACTCCAACTTTGACTCCTCAGTTTCATCTCTATCTAACACCTGATCGACAACTTTCTTTATTAACTCGGACTCATGATCAGTGTCAGATGATGTAAACGTGACATCTATATTTTCTGGCAAATTGACTGAGGACTCCGACTCCCATTGTAAATTTGTTGCTTTTTCGACTCTTTCCTGATTTGGATTTCTGGGCAAATATCCATTTTCTAGCGGGGGTGGACACTTGTTGTAACCGACATCTTGTTTCTTACCAGAATCCTTCTTGTCAGTCTTTTCCTTTGTGTCTCTCTTCTTCTTGTTCTTCTTTTCTGGAGTCTTTTCTTTAGAAATCTTCTGTTCTTCAGTTACCTCATCTTCTTCAAATGCCTTCAATCCTTCAGCAGTTGGATAGATCCTGTCAATGACATAAGAAGTACATGAGTAACTTTTCAACAATCGGTTTACTCTTTCAGTCTCAATTCTTTGTGTCTCCAGCTTTTGTTCAAGCACAGCACACTTCTCGATGTAATTATTCACAACTTTCTGCTTTATCATGAAAGCTCCTTGAAGTGTCTTCATTGCTGTTGCTTGTTCTTCACTTGTTTGATTGTATTGGTTCATTGCTTTGTTCAGTACATCGTAAGATTCCTTCAAACTATTTAAGTTATAGATCAGTGTACTGTTCTGCTTCTTCACAACTTCACAGTTTTCACACTTCACTGGAATCTTCTTTGCATCAACCTCTTCATCAACTTTGAACTTTGGAACTTCAACCTTTACTTTCCTTTTGATTACTGGAACTTCTTCGTCATCACTGCTCACTGGTGTTTTGACCTTTTTCTTCTTCTTTTTAACCTTTTCATCTTCACTGTCACTTTCAGCAATCAATTTCATATCAGCATCAAATTTTCTTGCCCAATACTCAGTATCATCATCACTGTCCTCTTCAACTCGGGCTACAAAAGCTTTGTGAGCTATAGCTTGATCAGGAACATAATTATCCCATGTGAAATTTTCCCAGCTAAATCCTTCAGGTAACTTTTCATCATCTTGATCAATCACACAGGCTTTAACATCAGATGGAATATATTTATCCCAGTTGAACCCTGTTGAAGACTTCTCATCTTGATTCACCACACACGCTCTCTTTCCAGAATCTTCAATCACATTTCTTCCATGCGCAGTTTGTGCCTGATGTTGTTGTTGTTGAGGTGGTTGCTGAGCAACTTGATGGTAGATGGCTTTTCGGTAGTAATCATTGTTGTTGTTAAAAGGATTCTGAGCTCCACTTGCTTCACGATTGGTGCACTCCCTCTTGAAGTGACCTTTCTCCCTGCATCAAAAACAAGTGACTTTAGATTTGTCAAAACCTAAAGTAGAAACACCAGCTTCACGAAGATCATCTCTTCTAGTGATTTGCTTTAATTTCTCAACTCTCCTAAACACGCTGGCCAAGCACCATTTTATGTCCATCAGTTCCATCTCTTCAGCATCGATCTGGTCGTAATCTTCCTTTGTCAGCATTGGATTCCCGATTCGACCTGCAACAAAACTACCATAAGATTCAAGAACAGTTCCTAATAAAGACATATGGCTTTTTGCTAACTCTTCAGAATATTCCTGATCATTTTCAATGTTCAATACAATATTGCATTGAAGCTTTTTGCCATTTCTTGTTGTTGAAACATTCGGATCAAAAGATGGAAATGATGAAAAACTTGTATTGCTGCTTGATCCTTTAGAAGAACTTTCAGATGGACTCTTTGCATTGAATGTTGTTTGAACTTTTGGTGACAAGTTGGTGCATTTATCAGTGACACCACCTTTGTAGTAAAGTCCGATGTCTTGTTCACCATCGAAATCTTTCATTCTTATAACCTTTCTCTGCTCCATCTCCTGAGCTTCAATCTTTTCAATAAACTTGCTCAGTGTCAAATCTTTAAAACCTTTCTTGTTTCTGAGCATCATGAGATAAGTACCCCACGTTTCATATGGTAACGCATCTGATAATTTTTCAATCAATTCCTCATTGTCTTTATTGATCTTCAACCTCTTCATGTTAGCAAGCAGATTGCAATATCTTTCAATGATTTGCTTAGTGTTCTCATTTTTCAATCCTCGGAACAAATCAAACTCTTTTTTCAGTAATGACTTCTTGTTCTTGACCATTTCCTCACTGCCTTGAAACTTTGACTTTAATGCTTTCCAGATTGAATAAGATGTTCCATTATGTTGTAATAGAACCATGATGTCTTCTTTAACTGCTTGTTGAATCAGACTTAACATCATCTTCTCATCTTTGTATCTCTTCCGGTTTTCAGCACTAAGATCTTTAATCGGAATTTTCTCTTCATCGTCATTCATTGGTCTAACGTATTTTGTTTCGACATTCTCCCATGCATCTAGATAATTTGCCTGTACCCAGTTTTCAAACTTTTCTTCCCAACTCTTGTACTCCTCTATGTTCATGAGTTTCGGAGGTTTTTGCATCGTTCCTGTTTCATTCTCCAACATCGTGTTCTGTGCAATACTCATCGAGTTAACTGGTGTAGCGAATGCGTTGTAAAAATCTTCATCCATGTTTCAGATTTTAAAAATGTAAACAACTGTCCTTTTGAGCGAAATCAAGACTCTTGGATGTCCTTAAAAGCGAAATTAGTATTCTGTATGACCTATGAGCGAAACCAGGTGCTCACAAAAGCGAAACCCCTGGTATTGTTCACTGAAGCGAAACCTTATAATGGTCGAATAAGCGAAACCTCTGATTTGGTGACACAAGAGCGAAATATGATGGTCAAAAGAGCGAAACACCTGATATTGGTGACACAAGAGCGAAATCAAAGTGTTCAAATAAGCGAAATTACTGAATGTACGTATAAGCGAAACCTAATCCGAACGTGATTTGGTCCATTTTTAATCCGAATTTCAGTGTCAAACTTTCAGGGATTTATCTATGTCCAATTACGCACAATCTGTGAAATTTTGAGTTTATTTTGACCGGTAAAACTGTCTGAACTGAAGAAAGAAGGTGTAGAAGTAAGAAATCTCGATGAATTCCAGCTAATCTCTGTAGAACTCCTCCTCCTGAAGCTCTGATACCACTTGTAGGATCGTGTTTCGACCCGAACGAGTCGTTCAGAGGTGTTCAACTTTGTTTCAGGTGCGGAATAACAAGAAACGAAAGTAGAAATAGCTGATTCTTCACTATAACTGCTGATTGTATTGATTAACACACGATTACATGCAGTTCTTCACACCGGCAGCACTTCGGTATGGTATACAAGGCAATCTTACATGGTTTCGCTCATAAGCATCTATATATAGTGCTTGAGGTTTCGCTCCAATGTACAGGTCACATGAGCGAAACCCTAATGACCATATAAGCGAACCTATCAATAGCCACATAAGCGAAACCCCTATGACTCTATAAGCGAAACCCTCATCTAATAACATACATTCTCTAGTTTTCTCGTAAAACGTGCCCTAATCTATACATTTCAATGTAAGACTCGATACAAGACGAAGTCGACAGATGTAGTGCACCAACAGGAACTTCCCGTTTAACCTCCCAACATTACTCCCAGTATAATTAACTTAAATATTTATATCATAAACATATCATAAATACTTGCATCTACAACAAACTTAAATCTTTACCTCAACGCGATCTTGGAGCGAGCACACCTTCGAGCGAGCCGTCATTTTGAGTTCGAGCACTACTACTTGTGCTCGAATCCCTCAAACCTCGGCTCTGATACCAACTTATAACGCCCCATTTTCATTCACTTTAGAACTTAATAAATTCAACAATTATTATTAGAAAAATTCGGCATGACCCGTTTGCTATATGAACAATCCCTGTTTTGACAAACGTAATTTCAAGTAATTAACATCACTTTCAAAAGACTTACAAATCCAAAACATAGTTTTAGATAACTACCGACATCTAGAGAAATTTCAAAAGGCCAAACAAGTCAAACTTCAAAGTTTAACCAATATTTAAAACTAACTACAACAAAATACATTTGACCATGACTTTGTTACAAAAGGTAGCGGAAGCGCTTGTAGGCGAATTACATATGGGTGCTCGTTCCAAGTCGCCGAACCGATTAAATTGAGGCTTTACCTACATCAAAAACCAAGGAAAGAATTAATCCATAATCACATTAACCATTCTTAAATCAATAGTCTACAAATTACTTGCCTTTACAACATTCTTTTTCTTTACGCTTACTACCCGTTGAACGGGTCAATACATTCCCGTCTCGATAGAAACGTTACATTCCATTCTTTACATACCCGTTAATAACGGATATTAACATTCATAACATAACTCCCATTCCGTTCGTTTATGACGAACTATAAAAATCCTTACATTCTTTCGCAAGCACCCCAACCCGTACATGACGGATCGAGTAAAGCTTCATTACATTCTTTCTTAACTTTCCAATAACCAGTTCATCTAAGATAAATCGGTTATGATGCAACCTTATTCATAAACCTTCCTTTCACATCATTCGTTCATAACGGATCATACTACTTACTTCTCAACTTCCATAAACTACCATTACTCAATTTTTGGCATATATGACGAGTTGCAATAAAGATTAGTAATCATAATACAACATGCTAAAAATGTATGTGTAAATTAACATACCTCGATCTTGCGGGCCTTCCGATTTCCTAGTACTTGAACCTTCTTCCTTCGCGCCTATATCAATACATTCATTCTTTCATTTAGTACCACAAAATTTCATTCCATCATCTCTCAAATTACATATATTTATTCTCTCAAGCATTTCATCAAACACTTGGCGGGTTTCGCATTTGTGGGACACTAAGTACAAGCTTTCAAAGCATAATTCCTACTAATTCATTTCAAAATTCATCAACAATCAATCAAGTTCATAATATTCTTTTATCCTACATTCATTTGTATAAGATTCAAGTACTACAACATCACATATATCAAATTTACACATGATCACTACTAATTTTTCCACCATTCTACATCTCTAATATTTCATATCAAATGGGTTATGTAATTAGCTTTTCAAATGATTAAATTCACACATAAACAAACATGATTCATGTTCCATAGAGAAGTCCTAACTCCAATCTACATAATTTCTTGCATAAACTCGAGATTGGGTTATGACCCAATTCCTACAAATCATGATTTTGAGAAATTGGACTTACCTCTTTAAAAATCGAGTTTAGATGAGTGTAGATTTGAGTTCATGCAGTTGATTTTCTTCTAATCTCATACCCAATTGATTGAATTTGATAAACAAGGGTTTTCACCCTTGTTCTGCCTTGTTCGATCCCCAGACACGCACAATGTGTGTGTTTCTGGGTTTTCCCCTTCTAATACCTTTATTTTATCATTGGCCATGTTTAACCCCCATAGAGTTTACATGTTTTTAATTTGGCACTTTCCATCCTTTATCAAGTTTTTGTGATATTTTTACTAACTAAGTTAATTCTTTTAGTTATTTAACCTATTTTCATGTTAACCCTTTTTGGGGTGTTACAAATTCCTTGGACATTTGGTTAATCAGGAAGGAATTCATGTGGATCCCACAAAGATCGAGGCAATTACTAATTGGAAAGTCCATGAATCACCAACAGAAGTAAGAAGTTTTTTTTTGGACTGGCAGGATATTATAGACGGTTTATCCAAGATTTCTCTAGGATAGCCATTCCATCAACAAAACTGACCTGTAAATCAGTTAAGTTTGAAAGGGGGACCGAAACAGGAAGAAGCCTTTAGAATTCTTAAGTAAAAGTTAACCAACGCACCCATACTCGCATTAACAGAAGGCACTGAAGACTTTATAGTCTATTATGATGCGTCTAAATTAGGATATGGATGTGTGCTGATGCAACATCAAAAGGTTATAGCCTATGCCTCTAGATAACTTAAGAAACATGAAGAGAATTACACAACCCATGATCTAGAGTTAGGAGCCATAATTTTTGCCCTTAAGATTTGGAGACACTATCTTTATGGCAATAAGTTTGTTGTCTTCACAGATCATAAGAGTTTACGACATATTTTTGGGCAAAAAGAATTAAATATGAGACAGAGACGATAGATGGAAATTCTTAGTGACTATGATTGTGATATCCCGTATCATGCAGGAAATGCTAATATAGTAGCTGATGCTTTAAGTCGAAAGTATCATGAAAAGCCAAAACGAGTACGTTCTCTTAGATTAAATTTACAAGTAGATTTAAATGAGCAAATTAGAAAAGTACAGAAAACAGTAATCAAGGACGATGCTGAAAGTTTAAAAGGAATGATTAAAGAGTTACAAAAAGGAACAGATGGAATTTGGAGATTCCATAAGATACAATCTGGATACCTAAACAAGGAAACCTACGCCACAGAATTCTAGAAGAAGCCCATAAGTCTAAGTATACGATACATCCCGGAAGTGATAAGATGTATCAAGATCTAAGAAAGAATTTCTAGTGGATAGGAATGAAAAAGGATATAGCAAACTACGTTGCTAAATGTCTAACCTGTTCACAAGTTAAAGTTGAGCATCAGAAACCTTCAGGGTTATTGCAACAATTGGAGATGCCAATATGGAAATGAGAATTAATAACAATGGACTTTGTTACCAAATTACCCAAGACACGAAAAGGTAATGATACAATCTGGGTGATTGTTGACAGATTAACCAAATCTGCTCATTTCTTACCAATGAAGGAAACTTTCAGTATGGAACAGTTAGCCAAGCTAATGTAAATGAAATAGTTTCATTACATGGAATTACTTTATCTATTATATCTGATAGAGATAGCCATTTTACTTCTCATTTTTGGACTAGTTTCCAAAAAGCAATGGGAACCATGTTAAATCTAAGCACAGCTTATCATCCATAAATGGACGGACAAAGCGAAAGGACAATTCAGACAATGGAAGATATGCTTAGAGCTTGTGTAATTGATTTTGGAGGAAATTGGGACGATCATTTACCATTAATAGAATTTTCCTACAATAACAGCTATCATACTAGCATTAATGCTGCACCGTTTGAAGCACTTTATGGACGAAAGTGCCGAACTCCAGTCTGTTGGGCAGAGATTGGAGAAAAGCAACTATCGGGACCAGAGATAGTACAAGAAACAACGGACAAAATTATTCAAGTCAAGGAAAGACTAAAAGCAGCACGAGATCGTCAAAAGATTATGCAGATAACCGTCGAAAACCTTTGGAATTTCAAGTTGGAGATAAGGTATTGTTAAAAGTTTCTCCATGGAAATGAGTAGTCAGATTCGTTAAGAGAGGAAAGCTAAGCCCCAGGTGTATTAGACCTTTTAAGATTATTAGAATAATAGGACCTGTAGCTTATCAGCTACAACTGCCAGAGGAAATGGCAGGAATACATGATGTGTTTCATGTATGTAATCTCAAAAAGTGCTTAGCAGACGAAACATTAGTAATACCTCTTAAGGACATAGGGGTAAATGAGAAACTTAAGTTTGTAGAGAAACCCCTTCAGATTGAAGATAGAAAGATCAAGAATCTCAAACACAAGAGATTAGTTCTGTTCAAAGTGAAATGGGATTCCAAGAGAGGACCAGAATACACTTGGGAGCTCGAATCAGAAATGCAAAGAAAATATCCACACCGGTTCCAGTAGATCTCGAGGATAAGATTTAAATCAAGGTGGGGAGGATATAACAACCCTCCTAAGACCCCTTAACATAAACCCTAAACGTCCTAGAATATACCCCGTATATGAAAAACGGGCCTAGAATACCTTAATATTTGTAAAAAACAAATAAAACAAATAAATAGAAGCCCTTACTGGCACGACCCATTGCTCAGGGTCTGTCACGGGGCGTGAGCCCCTTGGTTTGCCAGACACGGCATTGTGCCACGTGTCCAGTTAAACGACAAGGCTACCCCTTTGACTTGGTAAAGCTATAGTCGCCACGAAGGCTCTTGCGAGCCCCGATGGCCAAAGCCAAATTGATCGCGGGGAGCGACAGAATGGCTGATCAGCCTATAAAAGGGGGTCGAGAGCTCAGAATTCATCGTTCAAAATTTTCTTTTCTCTCCCAAGATATAGTAGACATAATACTCGAGGTATTATACCCCTATAAAGCGAAGCTCTGCCTCGTAAGTATTATAACTCCCGATCACATATCTGTTACCCTACCCGATTGATCTATGGCTCCGTAACGCATGTCAAGGCTCTGCCTGACTCAGTCGTTGGAGTTCTATCTCGTGTTACACCCGATTGATCTAGGACTCCGTAATGCATGTCAAGGATCTGCCTGACTCAGTCATTGGAGTTCTGTCTCGAGTTGTATGGTTAATGTGATTTGGGTTATCTTACTAACACGTGTGCATTGTTTAATTTTAGTAGATAATAACCAGGAGAATCACCAGGAAGCTATAGTAGTATCACCTAAGTCAACAATGTGAGTCATTCCCCTTTTATAAACTCTTTATGTGAGTCATTCTCTTTTTCTACCAAATTGTTTTACCAAAACCTCAAATGTTTTCAATTACAATTACAGTGATTAAGTCTTTGTAATTCTACAATTGTTGCCAGTATTATGGGGTTTGTATACAGTACTTGATAACCTTCACAATTGGGCATGGGTATCCAATGTGTGATATGACCATAGTCACAGATTCATCGAGTGACACGTGCTGAACGAGTAATTGTATAGATATAAACATTGTAATCGCCCTTAATACTGTAATGTGTAACAACTGATGTTTTACAAATTGGAATGTACTCGCCAGTATTTCATGCTGATAAAACCTTTTTAAAACGCGTTTCAGGTAACTTAATGTGAAGCCAATAGAAGCCAGCTGGAGAGCACTGAAGGCTTAAAGTTGTGGCTATAAAAGTTACCAAATAAAGAAAAGGAATTTATGTTTTCAATAATTAGGGTTTATCCATACAAATGTATTGTCAAATGAAACTTGAGTTTTATCCCATTTATTATTATGAAAGTTTTGTGTTTAACTCTTATAAAAATATTTCCTAACTACGGTCCAGATGTATTCTGCTACCAAAATTAATAAACACCGATACCATCTGACGGGCCCGCGACTCCCGCTCCTGGGGTAGGGGTAGGGGTCGGGGGCTGCGACATCTTTATTTCATAAGCCATTGGTGGGGCTTAAGGAACAGTTGGTGTAGGCTGTTCAAACGCGTCTATGAGACTTGTTAAAGATTTATCCAAGTCTCATGGAGTTGTATTGATTTAGGAACTCACCCCTTATATAGGTTCATTTAACCCTTGAACCTATTGAGCAATACGGCCTGGGAGCTCATCCCCTTACATGGCCCCAGCCATGGAGTGTTTTGCTTGGTTCTCAACCTAATTATAGGATAGAAAGACAAGTTTTGGTAGAGAATGTCATGATTCATTCATAGAAAGGTACTTCGATTACAAAGGAAAGACAGAACAATTTTTCAACATTTCATAAGACATTCTGTCTACACATGGAACCTTTTGAGGTTTTTGCCATTCCAATGGCGAGGAAGCTTCTTTCCTTGTGCATCAGCTAGCTTGTATGACCCTCCCTTATGCGCTTCGAAAATGGTGTAGGGTCCTTCCCATTTTGGGACCGAGTTTCCCTTGATTTTCTTTTTTGCTTGCTTCATTGTTTTGGAGAACCAAGTCCCCGAGCTTAAATCGTTCATGTTTTACCCGGGTGTTGTAGTAAGATTCCATCTTTTGCTTGTATTTGGCCTCTCGTATAGAAGCTTGGTCATGAGCCTCTTCTAGGAGATCCAGGTTCAACATGGTTTATGTCTTCTTTGAATCAAGGTCGATGTTGAACGTTCGTTGTGTGGTGACTCCTAATTCTGCTGGGATGACAGCTTCCGACCCAAACACTAAGCTATAAGGTGTTTTCTTGTGACTTAGTTTTTCGGTTGTTCGGATGGCCCATAAGACGTTGGAAACTTATTACCATGCCTTCCCAACATGGCTTTTATCCCTTCCATGATGCTTCGATTCATTCTCTCAACTTGGCCATTTGATTAAGGATAAGCAACCGAGCTGAACACTTGTGTTATCCGGAATTCTTTGCACCATAAGCTGAATGGCTTCTCAGCAAATTGTTTGCCATTATCTGTGACCAGCACCCTTGGAAGCCCGAAGCGGCAAATTATGCTTTCCCACAAGAAGTCGATGACTTGCTTTCCTGAGATCTTTCCTAATGGCTTGATTCTGGCCACTTCGTCAAGTAATCCACAGCCACCAATAAGTATTTTACTCCCCATTTGGATGGTGGGAATGGGCCAACAATGTCAATTCCCCACTTGTGAAATGGCTAAGCTGAGGAGAGGTGTCACACCCCGATATTTCCACATATTACCGGTGGGCCCGGTGGGGAGTATTGTGACGTAGTTGATATCATCATAGACAATTAACACAATATTATAGCACAACAGAAGGCTTGGTAGATTATTTACTATTACAAACCATAATGTCCGAGAGTTCGAAATAAAAGAATATACAGACTAGTTGTAATAGAGCTCCACAGGCAGATCATAAAAACAAATACAAGAAACTGAAATAAACAGACTTCAGGCATCGAAGGATTTGCAAGATCCTCTTAATTGACACCAAGTAGCTCCAGCCTAATTTCGAGAGGTACCTGTCACTTAGTCTTTGGAAACTACGTCAGTTTTCACTGGTAAATACAATTAACCGACTCATTTGAAAAGAGTTTATGAAAATTGGTTTAGGCGCACATGGAACAAAATCATTATAACTTGGGACAATTTTTATTAAAATCTTGTATGCAGATTTACATGTTTGTCATACAATTGGGGCCGGTTTGGAAGCCGGTCATGATTAACCGACTCAGCACTATAAAACCCACAAAGGAGTTATCCCCAACATGTGGGTTATTTAGCATTTTCATCTGTCAGGTGTATGCCTACACCTCGTGCATAAGCCGTGGCCATTTACAAATGAAATGAGCCGAGGATATCTAGGACACGGTCGTATTAACCCCCAATGTTTATGTTATCAAACAAAACAGATTAAAACAGGTTATGCAGATTTATTAAATCACAATCCGATTAAATGATCTCATACCCGACCAAGCGGTAATAACTTACCGTATCCCAAGCCCGTATAGGGAAAATAAGTTAAAAGTATTTACCTGAGCTAGATGTGCAAAGATGCTACTCAGCCGTATAATTCCTAAGTCCTTATGAAAATATCTTCTACCGAAGCTACTTAATCTGTATAGAAGGTTTATTAACCTATTAGGATACTAACAGGTCTTTATTTAAGTCAAAGACTTAGACTGGTTAGTTTGAAAGATACTTTACGGTTCGAAACGTTAGATTAAGCGGATACCGGAATGGAATGTGATTTAGACCCGACAAGTTTGGATACTTGTATAATATGGGTAAACTAAACACATTCTGGATTTTGAAGTTTAAATGATAAGGTTAAACCCATTTCGGCTAATTCATGTAAACGAGTTACATAAACCGAACCGAACGCATAAATGCATAACGGGTAACCAAAAGAACCATATACAAATCCCATACATTATTATGCTTAAAATATGTTAAGACATCAGTAAGATGTTAACATATATTCTCAAAAAGTATATAAAACCGAATTAAGTCCCGTAAGGGCATTTTGGTCATTTTGAGAATTATAAAAGAGGTTTAAAATAAACTGAAGTTCTGGTCCAAAACATTCTGAAAAAAAAAAATTATTTTATGATGTTATAACAGTAGGATATCATACATATGTGTGATTTATCTTTTATGGCCAAATTATGCCCTGAAAGGGTATTTTGGTAATTTCACATATGTTTTTAAGGACAAAATTGGAAGTCTGAGTTCATGACTTATACCTACTGTAAAAATATTAAAATTTATTTTTAAATTCAGTAGGTAACAAGTCTTGGGTGCTAAATATGGTTTTCAACCATACTATGCACCTAATTAGCGTAAAAATCGATAATTGACGATATTTGCCATGTTTATGTGATTATGAGATTTTGATCAGCCTTGGATGTTTAAAATATTTTATTTTTTCATATTAGATCAGTAGAAAAAGGTTTGGCATGTTAATCATATGTGAATCACATTTTATTAGTAAAAGGGGCATTATCGTCAATTATATAATTTATACGAGAACTCAATGTTATGGTCAGTATCTAATCTGACTCAACATTCCAAAAATCCCTAAAAATGATATCATAACAGTAGGTAATGAGTTTTGTGTCAGAATCTATGTTTAAACATGATTTATGCATAAAAGCGTAATTTAGTCTTTATAAAAGCTAAATTTGCGATAATTTGCATTACATTAGTTTGAGACCAGAAAACAATGTCAAATTAATTTAGACATGTTTATATACCAGTATTTAACTTATTTGTATGCTCACGTATCCAAAAATCTCATTTTTAGACTATAAGGGCAAAATGGTCAAAACTAAGCATAATAACAAGGACATGCATATAATTCAGAATATTAAGTGACCAGGTAATATAACCTCAGAGGGTTATACTACAACATTATATGGTCCTAATGGAAGCTTAAAACATAAAGCATTTAAGCTTAATCGGGTCAGAACTGAAAGTCAAAGAAAAAGTCAAGCTTTTGCGACTTTCGTTTGCGAACCGACCCTAAACTCATAATTGTCGGGTTGAACATGCTTAGACATGTTCTAATAATATTTACCAAGTTATTTAAGTAACAAAACATGATTCATAACTTCTACATTATCAGTTTTAGTTATTATTTGAAAATCTGACTAGTTTGACTAGTTGCTTTGACCCGACAATTAACTAAGTAAACGTGATAATTAGGAGATGCCCTTTTGAGGAATTAACACCTACCTAATTACGATCACGTAGCCATATTCGCCTCGAACAATGGCTGGATGGTTTAGGTCTAAACTGAAAGTCAAAGCGTTATTACGATAACTTTGACTTTTGGTCTTTAAACACATAAAAACTAAACTTGAGTGGCTAAGGACACTTACAACAGGTCCTTGCACGAAAATTGAACTATAGTGGGCTCCCTCTTGATCAGGAATCCTAGCGAATGCTCAAGAAAGCTCAAGCAAGGAGATGAGAGTGAAAGTTTTGAATGTGCAAGGATTATGGCAACCCAATGCCTCTATTTATAGTGCATGAGACTCCCCCAAGATCATCACATGTGTTAGGGATGTTGTAGGATGGCTCCAGGTGTCCAAAGTGGTATTAAAAACCATCAAAGGTTCATAGATTTCGAGTTATGTGAGTATGAAGTAGTTTGTTTGGAGAACAAGGATGAAACCTGCAGAGGTCAACATAGTTCTGTGATACGTGGTCGAAAACTGGTTATCGTTTGTGCTTAAGTTGATGTTTTTACATAGCTTTTAATCTTGAATAGCCTACTTTTAATGGGATTCGTTTTTTACAGGTCTAAAAGAGTTTAAGTAGCTAATCGGGAGCTAAACGGAGCACCGGGACGTGAATCGGATTAATCGGGGATGTGAAATGAACAAAACTGGGTTAATCACGAAGATTGGATGTGTTTTGGGAATGTTAATGGATTTAAAATGAATATATTGGAAGATGGCATGATAGAGGGCTGAATTACGAGTACGTGGGCGAAAACGGTGAGTAAAACGGAGCTATAACGAAGAAGTTATGAAGAAAACAGTTTCGGACGAAACAGGAAAAACTAAAGGTCGTCGGGGACGGGCTCTAGGCCGTCGCCGACGGGCTCTAGAAACACCCGTCGGCCAAAAAACCCCGTATACAGACAAACAAGCCATCGGATGGTTTCAGCACATGGGGAGGCCGTCGGCGACGGGCAGCGGATCTCTGAATCGCGAATTTCATTCATTTGGGTGATGAGAACGATTTTAATTGGTTTTTTAGCAATGAATTCGGGAGTTACACATCTTGGGGAGTTTGAAATCAAGTTCTGGGAGCCACAATTGATTCATCTATCACCAACGATTCATCTCGATTCCACCTACCATCTTCAACATATTCATCATCAAGAATCATCACCATCATTGAGAATCACCATCCAAACCCTAGTTCATCCAAGCCATTATTCTTTTCACCATCAACATCCACCAAAACCCTAATCCTCATCCTACTACCAATTCACAAGATTCAAGATGATTCAATTGGCATTCCACTCATTCGGTGATCAAGTCTCTTCAACCATGAGCGGCTAATCATCTCAGTTTCACCCCGGCGTAGGTAGTTGTTAATTTAGGGTTTCGAATTGTTTATTGCTTCAACTTTGTGACAACTTGTGTTTGATTTTTGAAACCATTGATAATAGTGTTACATTTGTTGCGAATTCGTAAATTGTCGAACGATGTTAAAAGTTATGACTTTACGAAATGGTGATATGTAATTGTGCATTGTCGTGGTTAGGTTTTATTTGTGTTGACTATAAAGTGTATTCTTGTCCGTTCTTCGGGAGGTTGATAGTTATTGGCACCTAAGTCACGGTACACTAAATCCGCTAATCATATGCATTTGAGTTGAATCTAAAAACTTGTAGAAACCCTAGGTTAGCAATTACCGAAACCGGGTGTGATTCCTTTTTCTTATTATTGTTCTAGTAATCAATTTTCTTGTAATCGTTAATCATTAGTGGTTAATCAATTTAATCAATTCACTTAGTCTAAACTCACATCTCTCAATAAAACAAAAATACAAAAACATTCTAGTAAGCTTCATAAATCGTGACATTTGTTCTAATTCATTCGAATCCACACACAAACCACATACTCTTCGTGGTTCGACCCCTTGCTACCACAAACTATTTGTTTAGGGTAAATTGGGCTTATAAATTTTATCTTTGACCGGAGCGCGACACTCCGATCAAATTTTGGCGCCGTTGCCGGGGAGTGCGTGCGCTTTGTGTTTGGATATTGTGTGAATTACGTGATTAACTATTTAAGTTGCATAATTTCTTTTCTTGTACTTTGTCTTCGTAAATTGTCGAACGATGTTAAAAGTTATGACTTTACGAAATGGTGATATCTAATTGTGCATTGTCGTGGTTAGGTTTTACTTGTGTTGACTATAAAGTGTATTCTTGTCCGTTCTTCGGGAGGTTGATAGTTATTGGCACCTAAGTCACGGTACACTAAATCCGCTAATCATATGCATTTGAGTTGAATCTAAAAACTTGTAGAAACCCTAGGTTAGCAATTACCGAAACCGGGTGTGATTCCTTTTTCTTATTATTGTTCTAGTAATCAATTTTCTTGTAATCGTTAATCATTAGTGGTTAATCAATTTAATCAATTCACTTAGTCTAAACTCACATCTCTCAATTAAACAAAAATACAAAAACATTCTAGTAAGCTTCATAAATCATGACATTTGTTCTAATTCATTCGAATCCACACACAAACCACATACTCTTCGTGGTTCGACCCCTTGCTACCACAAACTATTTGTTTAGGGTAAATTGGGCTTATAAATTTTATCTTTGACCGGAGCGCGACACTCCGATCAAATTTTGGCGCCGTTGCCGGGGAGTGCGTGCGCTTTGTGTTTGGATATTGTCTGAATTACGTGATTAACTATTTAAGTTGCATAATTTCTTTTCTTGTACTTTGTCTTTTTCCTTGTTACACGGGTGTGTTACTTGTGCAGGTTACAGGTAATGTATGCATACAAGGAATTCCGGGAGGACTTCACCATTAGTCTACGAACCGGAAATTGAAAGAGTCGCAAGAAGGAATTTAGCAAGCCAGTTAGAGGCAACCATTATTTCTAATCAAGTCACCCAAACACCACAACTCACACTGACCATTGAACACGATTCAATGGCAAACCAAAACTCCAATCACCCAAACCTCAACCAAAACCAATTCCAATCCCGTGGAACCTTTTATCCCGTCCAAAATGTTCAAGCTATACCTCAAGAGCGACCGGGTGATAATAACAACAACAATGGACCACCCACACCACCTTTTCAAAACCAAAATCCCAATAACACCCAACGAACACCCCAACAACAAAACCTTCATCGACACAATTCCTTACCCATCAACCTTGATGACCAGAATGTCAATTCCAATCGTTGAGGTAATCAAGATCGTGGCAATCCCGCGAACGAAGACCCATTCTCTTTGGTTACCGCCAACCACGAAACAATAACCAAAGAAACCGAGATGATGGGTTTTACAACAACAACAACAATGTTAACCCTAATCGGATTCCTCGTTTCGTGGGAGTAGGTAACCAAAGAGATAACCAAGGTGGAAGCCGAAGAGATGATCGAAGAGGTGATAGGGGAGGTGATCGAAGGGACAACCGAAGACCGGTTGATCAAGAAGTTAACGGTCCGCATCGTCGTCAACAACCTCCACGGGGAGTGAATGACCGTTTTCGACCGGTAGTTACCGACAATGACTCTCCTATAGTGTGCGAAAGGAGAATGTTTGATTGCAAACCCCATTACATCAATATACTTCCCCATTTCAATGGGAGGTCTAATGATGAGCCGTACACGCATTTGGCGGAGTTTTCCTCCATTTACAATACTATCGGGGGACATAACTTCGCATTGGAGGAGGTCAAGCTTCGACTATTCCAGTTTTCGCTAAAGGACAAGGCGAAGCAGTGGTTCCTTACACTTCCGGCGAATAGTATTCAGACATGGGGTGAGATGCAACAAGTATTCTTTGATGAGTACTATTCGATGGCAAAGACTGACGATATGCGGGATGAAATAAGGTCGTTTCGGCAATTATTGAGTGAACCGTTGCATGAAGCATTCACTCGATTTAAGGAATTGATCCAGAAGTGCCCACATCATCAAATTGAAAAATGGGAGTTGGTTAAATGCTTTGTGAGAGGGTTGGATGACGAAACATGGAATCGTCTAGAATCGATGAGCACTGGAACTTTATTGAGCAATCACGAGGATGTCGATTAGGAGTTCCTAGAAAGAATGAGCAAGAGATCAAAGGCGAAAGAGTCAGCCGACCGAGCCAAAAAGCACCCTACCTCAAGGTCTTGGCCCGATCGTGATGCGAGTTCTAAGGATCGGATTGATACGTTGGAGCGGGAATTAGCCCGCATGAAAAAGAAGGAGGTGAATGCGGTTCAATTCGCAGTGTGTGAAGATTGTGGGGATATCGGCCATAGGACCGATCAATGTCCAACGGGACCGGGTGATTACACCGAGGAGGTAAACAAAGTGTATGGGGATCGAAAGCAATACGACATGAATTCCAACACTTACCATCCGGGTTTGAGAAATCACCCTAACTTCCGATATGGCAACGCCTCGAATCAAATGAACCCGAATTTCCAGTCGGGTAATCAAGGTGGTCAAGGTGGTTACTCTTATAACAACCATCAAGGTGGTAACCAAGGGGGTTACCAAAGGAATTACAATCAAGGGGGTAACCAAGGGTATCAAAACCGTGAAGGTAATTATCAACGTGGTTACAACCAAAGTGGAAATGGGGGTGATGTTTCAAACTCTCAAGGTGATGACTCGATAAATTCAAAATTTGATGCTATTATGAATGCTATCAACCATTCAAATCAAGAGATGAAGAAAGAGTTTGAGGTACGAGATAAATCCCATAAGGCGTTGGAGAAGCTAGTTGGGCAACTTGCACAAGAGATGGCTCAGATTCGGGGAAATGTAGGAAAACTCCCAAGTGACACCACAATGAACCCGAAGCATCAAAGCTCAAGCACGGGCAATGTGAAGAATGTACACATTAGCGCGGTAAGTCTTCTTCCGAATGATGAAATTTGTAGTATTCAAAGTATTCCACCACCACAATTTGTTGATGGTGTAGTAGTAGATATAAGTGATGAGCCGGAAAGTGGAAATGAACAAGAAACGATTTCACAAAGTAAAATTGAAAATATAACTAAAAATTCTTTTTGTGAAAATTGTTTAAATCAATTTAACCTGATTAATGCATCAAAAGTTGAGGAACGGTACCCACCGAAGGACGAGAGGTGGGAAAATTTTAAACAAGCAAAAATTAATTTACCGTTACTTGATGACATTAAAAAGGTTCCGGCTCATGTGGAACGCTTAAAGTAGTTAAGCATCGAAAAACGGCACAACAAATTACCCAAACCGGTTGATTTGATATCTCATGTTAGTGCCGTTTTATATAGTGCCCTTCACCAAAAAGCTCAAGATCCGGGAGATCCTCTTATTCCAATTCAAATTGGAGCATTTAAAATCGAGAGGGCGCTCCTCGATCTTGGAGCTTGTGTGAGCATCTTGCCCGGGAGTTTGTATGACCAATACGATTTTGGTCCATTGAAAAAGTTTGATACTCCCATGGTATTGGCCGATCAGACTCCCACGCATCCAAGGGGGATGGTGGAAGACGTGATTGTGAAGGTGGAAGATTGCTATTACCCAGTGGACTTTTTGGTAGTAGACTATGTTGGGTGTGTTGAGGACACCCAGCCGATAGTCATACTGGGTAGACCGTTCCTCGCAACTGCTAATGCCATAATAAATTGTGCAACGGGAACGGTGAGCATGAAGTTTGGGGACCGGGAATTAAATTTAAATGTTTTTCCAAATTTCACTAACCCGCTCGGTGAGGATAAGTGTCCTAAAAAGGACATGAATCCAAACAAAAAGGTATGTGCTATGGTTGGTAGGTTTGGAGGAACAAAGAAGAAGACGGTCAAGAAAAAGAAGGCAAGGAAGTCACCTCTAGAAAAGAAGAAGGAAGAGGAGGTGAGGAAGTTTGGACCGTTTGGCAACAAATGGTATGAATCACCGGTGGGTGATTTCGAGGAGTTCGTAGGCGGCAAGCACGCCATTCGACCACCATGAGGTGGTAAGTCAATTGTTGTTGTATATTTTCTTTCGCAATTAGTTTTAGTTTTTTCTTTGTAGTTTTGTTGTTGTTGTTGTATAATGTTGTTATTTCATTTTAGTAGTTAAATGAACGTTGTGGGTGTGTTCCCTATATAACCCTCACGAGACCTACTCGTCCTCCCGAGCTATCGGGGGGTTTAAAAGGGCTTGTTGCATAAGCTAAATGCAACCGTGATTCCTACGAAAGTGAGTTAGGATTGTTATTGTTGTAAATTATTTTTACACAAAAATCAAGGTAATTTAACGCATGATTTGGTAACAATTTCATAAAAATGGTAGAACTAATTACCTAACAAATTTCAATGGTTGTGAGAAGCATGCTTCTACACAAGGGTTAGAATTTGTAGGTACATGATGTTCGAGAGACAACCGTTTTTATAAAGAGAAGAAGAAGATATGGGCATCAAGCGACAAAAATCAGGTGCATGTGTTTCCTTTCTACCTTGATTCTTAGTTTAGTAATAAGTGGATTGTATTTTGTATTTTATTTTTTTTCCGGGGTGAAATTTTGGGAAGGGTAGTCGTGTCACATCCCTTGTGTGTTTTAAAAACTCTAGTTCTTACACATTGAGGACAATGTTTACCTCAAGTGTGGGGATGGGGGAGTAGTAAAAGTTTTCAATTTTGACCCGTTCATTTAAATACTACACATTGGGGACAATGTTTACCTCAAGTGTGGGAATGGGGGAAAATTTCAAAAAAATTTCAAAAAAAAAAATTTCTTGTTTCAAAAGCGATCTTAAAAGCACAAGTAACTAAGTCAACGAGGGATGGCACAACCCATTTGGTCTTTTGTCATGGTCAAGTTCAAATTAATAACATGGCGGGTATTTAGCGGGTGGTTATTTGGGAGTAATGCGCCTAAGGAACTAGCATTTGATGCATATCACATATCATACCCTTATACGTGAGGTTTTGAGCCACTTTTATATCATAGATTTACATGTTTCTTTGTTTGAGTGGACCATTAGTCGCGTATTGTAGAACTTGCAACTTTTGATACGTTTGAGACCATAGACCGAATACAAGCACGAGAATGATTAAGGCATTAGGTAAACCTTTTCCTTTTACACCATTTTTATATCCTTACCCAAAAATTATCTCCTAGTAGCCAATTTTGAGCCTAATCCCTTCGTTTGATCACCCTTTAGCCAATAACCTTAAAACCTTTTTCTTTTAAACCCGTGTGATGGAAATTCGATTATAGAAGTAAAGTTTGTATAGTTGTAATTGTTTGTTTGCAAAAAAACGAAAAAAAAAAGAGAAAAATCAGAAAATGTTATGAAAAAGACGTGAAAATTGTTGAGAAAGGAACAAAAATATGTGTTCTTAGTTGAGAAATAAAAGGCGAAAGCTTGTTGCCTTCTAGTTTGATATTGGTAGTCAGTTGTGCGTAGATTAGTTGTTTTGTAATAAAAATCGAATTTACATCACCTTAGCCACTTTAAAATATCCTATTTCCTACCCTTAGCATAGCCCCATTACAACCCGTTCAAAGACCTTACGACTTGTGCTTGATATTCGTGTTCGGTGGTGGAGAATGATTGAGTTGCAAGCCTATGCGGGTACGTGTTCTAATCGGTTTTGAGGTATTAATTGATTGAAGTGCTAATACATTATACACATTAGCCAATTTATAAGCCGAGTGGAGAGAACATTGTGAGGAATGTGCATGACTTGTTAGTTTCACGGGCGTGTTAATCTTGGATAACCATTTTTTTTGTGATTAGTCACTTCACCGTTAAATATGTTGAAAAGTGTAAAGAGTTTGAACTTTAGTATGACAATTAACCTTAACCTTCGTCTCGGGAATGGGGAGTGTATTCGTTGTTCGACCCACGTGAAAGTGAAAAACAGATTTGCTTGAGGGCAAGCAAAAGACAAGTGTGGGGATGTGATACGTGGTCGAAAACTGGTTATCGTTTGTGCTTAAGTTGATGTTTTTACGTAGCTTTTAATCTTGAATAGCCTACTTTTAATGGGATTCGTGTTTTACAGGTCTAAAAGAGTTTACGTAGATAATCGGGAGCTAAACAGAGCACCGGGACGTGAATCGGATTAATCGGGGATGTGAAATGAACAAAACTGGGTTAATCACGAAGATTGGATGTGTTTTGGGAATGTTAATGGATTTAAAATGAATATATTGGAAGATGGCATGATAGAGGGCTGAATTACGAGTACGTGGGCGAAAACGGTGAGTAAAACGGAGCTATAACGAAGAAGTTATGAAGAAAACAGTTTCGGACGAAACAGGAAAAACTAAAGGTCGTCGGGGACGGGCTCTAGGCCGTCGCCGACGGGCTCTAGAAACACCCGTCGGCCAAAAAACCCCGTATACAGACAAACAATCCGTCGGATGGTTTCAGCACATGGGGAGGCCGTCGCCGACGGGCCCCAAGCCGTCGGCGACGGGCAGCGGATCTCTGAAAGGCGAATTTCATTCATTTGGGTGATGAGAACAACTTTAATTGGTTTTTTAGCAATGAATTCGGGAGTTACACATCTTGGGGAGTTTGAAATCAAGTTCTGGGAGCCACAATTGATTCATCTATCACCAATGATTCATCTCGATTCCACCTACCATCTTCAACATATTCATCATCAAGAATCATCACCATCATTGAGAATCACCATCCAAACCCTAGTTCATCCAAGCCATTATTCTTTTCACCATCATCATCCACCAAAACCCTAATCCTCATCCTTCTACCAATTCACAAGATTCAAGATGATTCAATTGGCATTCCACTCATCCGGTGATCAAGTCTCTTCAACCATGAGCGGCTAATCATCTCAGTTTCACCCCGGCGTAGGTAGTTGTTAATTTAGGGTTTCGAATTGTTTATTGCTTCAACTTTGTGACAACTTGTGTTTGATTTTTGAAACCATTGATAATAGTGTTACATTTGTTGCGAATTCGTAAATTGTCGAACGATGTTAAAAGTTATGACTTTACGAAATGGTGATATGTAATTGTGCATTGTCGTGGTTAGGTTTTACTTGCGTTGACTATAAAGTGTATTCTTGTCCGTTCTTCGGGACGTTGATAGTTATTGGCACCTAAGTCACGGTACACTAAATCCGCTAATCATATGCATTTGAGTTGAATCTAAAAACTTGTAGAAACCCTAGGTTAGCAATTACCGAAACCGGGTGTGATTCCTTTTTCTTATTATTGTTCTAGTAATCAATTTTCTTGTAATCGTTAATCATTAGTGGTTAATTAATTTAATCAATTCACTTAGTCTAAACTCACATCTCTCAATTAAACAAAAATACAAAAACATTCTAGTAAGCTTCATAAATCGTGACATTTGTTCTAATTCATTCGAATCCACACACAAACCACATACTCTTCGTGGTTCGACCCCTTGCTACCACTAACTATTTGTTTAGGGTAAATTGGGCTTATAAATTTTATCTTTGACCGGAGCGCGACACTCCGATCAAATTTTGGCGCCATTGCCGGGGAGTGCGTGCGCTTTGTGTTTGGATATTGTCTGAATTACGTGATTAACTATTTAAGTTGCATAATTTCTTTTCTTGTACTTTGTCTTTTTCCTTGTTACGCGGGTGTGTTACTTGTGCAGGTTACAGGTAATGTATGCATACAAGGAATTCCGGGAGGACTTCACCATTAGTCTACGAACCGGATATTGAAAGAGTCGCAAGAAGGAATTTAGCAAGCCGGTTAGAGGCAACCATTGTTTCTAATCAAGTCACCCAAACACCACAACTCACACCGACCATTGAACCCGATTCAATGGCAAACCAAAACTCCAATCACCCAAACCTCAACCAAAACCAATTCCAATCCCGTGGAACCTTTTATCCCACCCAAAATGTTCAATCTATACCTCAAGAGCGACCGGGTGATAATAACAACAACAATGGACCACCCACACCACCTTTTCAAAACCAAAATCCCAATAACACCCAACGAACACCCCAACAACAAAACCTTCATCGACACAATTCCTTACCCATCAACCTTAATGATCGGAATGTCAATTCCGATCGTCGAGGTAATCGAGATCGTGGCAATCCCGCGAACGAAGACCCATTCTTCAACATAGACGATTTAAGGAACGCCATCCCCGATGACGAACCTTATAGTGTTCCCGGTTATCAATTGCCGGAGCATGTGAGTGTTCATACGGAAAATTCAGATGACGGGGGCTACTATAATGATCGGGTCAATGATGACGAAGATTGGGGGTACGTGAATCAGGGTAATATCTACAATGCACGAGGATTTGAAGATGAGGAGTTTGGCTATCAAAATGCCAACTATGTGGGGAACGATGATTATGGGTATGGGGATAGGAGGAATGACGGTTACGGAAATAACCGCCAACCATGAAACAATAACCAAAGAAACCGAGATGATTGGTTTTACAACAACAACAACAATGTCAACCCTAATCGGATTCCTCGTTTCGTGGGAGCAGGTAACCAAACAGATAACCAAGGTGGAAACCGAAGAGATGATCGAAGAGGTGATAGGGGAGGTGATCGAAGGGACAACCGAAGACCGGTTGATCAAGAAGTTAACGGTCCGCATCGTCGTCAACAACCTCCACGGGGAGTGAATGACCATTTTCGACCGGTAGTTACCGAAAATGACTCTCCTATAGTGTGCGAAAGGAGAATGTTTGATTGCAAACCCCATTACATCAATATACTTCCCCACTTCAATTGGAGGTCTAATGATGAGCCGTACACGCATTTGGCGGAGTTTTCCTCCTTTTGCAATGCTGTCGGGGGACATAACTTCGCATTGGAGGAGGTCAAGCTTTGACTATTCCAGTTCTCGCTAAAGGACAAGGCGAAGCAGTGGTTCCTTACACTTCCAGCGAATAGTATTCGGACATGGGGTGAGATGCAATAAGTATTCCTTGATGAGTACTATTCGATGGCAAAGACTGACGATATGCGGGATGAAATAAGGTCGTTTCGGAAATTATCGAGTGAACCGTTGCATGAAGCATTCACTCGATTTAAGGAATTGATCCAGAAGTGCCCACATCATCAAATTGAAAAATGGGAGTTGGTTAAATGCTTTATGAGAGGGTTGGATGACGAAACATGGAATCGCCTAGAATCGATGAGCAATGGAACTTTATTGAGCAATCACGAGGATGACGATTGGGAGTTCCTAGAAAGAATGAGCAAGAGATCAAAGGCGAAAGAGTCGGCCGACCGAGCCAAAAAGCACCCTACCTCAAGGTCTTGGCTCGATCGTGATGCGAGTTCTAAGGATCGGATTGATACGTTGGAGCGGGAATTAGCTCGCATGAAAAAGAAGGAGGTGAATGCGGTTCAATTCGCAGTGTGTGAAGATTGTGGGGATATCGGCCATAGGACCGATCAATGTCCAACGGGACCGGGTGATTACACCGAGGAGGTAAACCAAGTGTATGGGGATCGAAAGCAATACAACATGAATTCCAACACTTACCATCCGGGTTTGAGAAATCACCCTAACTTCCGGTATGGCAACGCCTCGAATCAAATGAACCCGAATTTCCAGTCGGGTAATCAAGGTGGTCAAGGTGGTTACTCTTATAACAACCATCAAGGTGGTAACCAAGGGGGTTACCAAAGGAATTACAATCAAGGGGGTAACCAAGAGTATCAAAACCGTGAAGGTAATTATCAACGTGGTTACAACCAAAGTGGAAATGGGGGTGATGTTTCAAACTCTCAAGGTGATGACTCGATAAATTCAAAATTTGATGCTATTATGAATGCTATCAACCATTCAAATCAAGAGATGAAGAAAGAGTTTGAGGTACGAGATAAATCCCATAAGGCGTTGGAGAAGCAAGTTGGGCAACTTGCACAAGATATGGCTCAGATTCGGGGAAATGTAGGAAAACTCCCAAGTGACACCACAATGAACCCGAAGCATCAAAGCTCAAGCACGGGCAATGTGAAGAATGTACACATTAGCGCGGTAAGTCTTCTTCCGAATGATGAAATTTGTAGTATTCAAAGTATTCCACCACCACAATTTGTTGATGGTGTAGTAGTAGATATAAGTGATGAGCCGGAAAGTGGAAATGAACAAGAAACGATTTCACAAAGTAAAATTGAAAATATAACTAAAAATTCTTTTTGTGAAAATTGTTTAAATCAATTTAACCTGATTAATGCATCAAAAGTTGAGGAACGGTACCCACCGAAGGACGAGAGGTGGGAAAATTTTAAACAAGCAAAAATTAATTTACCGTTACTTGATGACATTAAAAAGGTTCCGGCTCATGTGGAATGCTTAAAGGAGTTAAGCATCAAAAAACGGCACAACAAATTACCCAAACCGGTTGATTTGATATCTCATGTTAGTGCCGTTTTATCGAGTGCCCTTCCCCAAAAAGCTCAAGATTCGGGAGATCCTCTTATTCTAATTCAAATTGGAGCATTTAAAATCGAGAGGGCGCTCCTCGATCTTGGAGCTTGTGTGAGCATCTTGCCCGGGAGTTTGTATGACCAATACGATTTTGGTCCATTGAAAAAGTTTGATACTCCCGTGGTATTGGCCGATCAGACTCCCACGCATCCAAGGGGGATGGTGGAAGACGTGATTGTGAAGGTGGAAGATTGCTATTACCCAGTGGACTTTTTGGTAGTAGACTATGTTGGGTGTGTTGAGGACACCCAGCCGATAGTCATACTGGGTAGACCGTTCCTCGCAACTGCTAATGCCATAATAAATTGTGCAACGGGAACGGTGAGCATGAAGTTTGGGGACCGGGAATTAAATTTAAATGTTTTTCCAAATTTCACTAACCCGCTCGGTGAGGATAAGTGTCCTAAAAAGGACATGAATCCAAACAAAAAGGTATGTGCTATGGTTGGTAGGTTTGGAGGAACAAAGAAGAAGACGGTCAAGAAAAAGAAGGCAAGGAAGTCACCTCTAGAAAAGAAGAAGGAAGAGGAGGTGAGGAAGTTTGGACCGTTTGGCAACAAATGGTATGAATCACCGGTGGGTGATTTCGAGGAGTTCGTAGGCGGCAAGCACGCCATTCGACCACCATGAGGTGGTAAGTCAATTGTTGTTGTATATTTTCTTTCGCAATTAGTTTTAGTTTTTTCTTTGTAGTTTTGTTGTTGTTGTATAATGTTGTTATTTCATTTTAGTAGTTAAATGAACGTTGTGGGTGTGTTCCCTATATAACCCTCACGAGACCTACTCGTCCTCCCGAGCTATCGGGGGGTTTAAAAGGGCTTGTTGCATAAGCTAAATGCAACCGTGATTCCTACGAAAGTGAGTTAGGATTGTTATTGTTGTAAATTATTTTTACACAAAAATCAAGGTAATTTAACGCATGATTTGGTAACAATTTCATAAAAACGGTAGAACTAATTACCTAACAAATTTCAATGGTTGTGAGAAGCATGCTTCTACACAAGGGTTAGAATTTGTAGGTACATGATGTTCGAGAGACAACCGTTTTTATGAAGAGAAGAAGAAGATATGGGCATCAAGCGACAAAAATCAGGTGCATGTGTTTCCTTTCTACCTTGATTCTTAGTTTAGTAATAAGTGGATTGTATTTTGTATTTTATTTTTTTTTTTCGGGGTGAAATTTTGGGAAGGGTAGTCGTGTCACATCCCTTGTGCGTTTTAAAAACTCTAGTTCTTACACATTGAGGACAATGTTTACCTCAAGTGTGGGGATGGGGGAGTAGTAAAAGTTTTCGATTTTGACCTGTTCATTTAAATACTACACATTGGGGACAATGTTTACCTCAAGTGTGGGGATGGGGGAAAATTTCAAAAATTTTTCAAAAAAAAAATTTCTTGTTTCAAAAGCGATCTTAAAAGCACAAGTAACTAAGTCAACGAGGGATGGCACAACCCATTTGGTCTTTTGTCATGGTCAAGTTCAAATTAATAACATGGCGGGTATTTAGCGGGTGGTAATTTGGGAGTAATGCGCCTAAGGAACTAGCATTTGATGCATATCACATATCATACCCTTATACGTGAGGTTTTGAGCCACTTTTATATCATAGATTTACATTTACATGTTTCTTTGTTTGAGTGGACCATTAGTCGCGTATTGTAGAACTTGCAACTTTTGATACGTTTGAGACCATAGACCGAATACAAGCACGAGAATGATTAAGGCATTAGGTAAACCTTTTCCTTTTACACCATTTTTATATCCTTACCCAAAAATTATCTCCTAGTAGCCAATTTTGAGCCTAATCCCTTCGTTTAATCACCCTTTAGCCAATAACCTTCAAACCTTTTTCTAATACATTATACACATTAGCCAATTTATAAGCCGAGTGGAGAGAACATTGTGAGGAATGTGCATGAGTTGTTAGTTTTACAGGCGTGTTAATCTTGGATAACCATTTTTTTTGTGATTAGTCACTTCACCTTTAAAATATGTTGAAAAGTGTAAAGAGTTTGAACTTTAGTATGACAATTGACCTTAACCTTCGTCTCGGGAATGGGGAGTGTATTCGTTGTTCGACCCACGTGAAAGTGAAAAACAGATTTGCTTGAGGGCAAGCAAAAGACAAGTGTGGGGATGTGATACGTGGTCGAAAACTGGTTATCGTTTGTGCTTAAGTTGATGTTTTTACGTAGCTTTTAATCTTGAATAGCCTACTTTTAATGGGATTCGTGTTTTACAGGTCTAAAAGAGTTTAAGTAGCTAATCGGGAGCTAAACGAAGCACCGGGACGTGAATCGGATTAATCGGGGATGTGAAATGAACAAAACTGGGTTAATCACGAAGATTGGATGTGTTTTAGGAATTTTAATGGATTTAAAATGAATATATTGGAAGATGGCATGATAGAGGGCTGAATTACGAGTACGTGGGCGAAAACGGTGAGTAAAACGGAGCTATAACGAAGAAGTTATGAAGAAAACAGTTTCGGACGAAACAGGAAAAACTAAAGGTCGTTGGGGACGGGCTCTAGAAACACCCGTCGGCCAAAAAACCCCGTATACAGACAAACAAGTCGTCGGATGGTTTCAGCACATGGGGAGGCCGTCGCCGACGGGCCCCAAGCCGTCGGCGACGGGCAACGGATCTCTAAAACGCGAATTTCATTCATTTGGGTGATGAGAACGACTTTAATTGGTTTTTTAGCAATGAATTCGGAAGTTACACATCTTGGGGAGTTTGAAATCAAGTTCTGGGAGCCACAATTGATTCATCTATCACCAACGATTCATCTCGATTCCACCTACCATCTTCAACATATTCATCATCAAGAATCATCACCATCATTGAGAATCACCATCCAAACCCTAGTTCATCCAAGCCATTATTCTTTTCACCGTCATCATCCACCAAAACCCTAATCCTCATCCTTCTACC
Organism: Helianthus tuberosus; assembly: GCA_030545235.1. Lineage (NCBI taxonomy): Eukaryota > Viridiplantae > Streptophyta > Magnoliopsida > Asterales > Asteraceae > Helianthus > Helianthus tuberosus. The sequence continues at coordinate 74,348,156 of CM060385.1, read as the reverse complement.
AATTCACAAGATTCAAGATGATTCAATTGGCATTCCACTCATCCGGTGATCAAGTCTCTTCAACCATGAGCGGCTAATCATCTCAGTTTCACCCCGGCGTAGGTAGTTGTTAATTTAGGGTTTCGAATTGTTTATTGCTTCAACTTTGTGACAACTTGTGTTTGATTTTTGAAACCATTGATAATAGTGTTACATTTGTTGTGAATTCGTAAATTGTCGAACGATGTTAAAAGTTATGACTTTACGAAATGGTGATATGTAATTGTGCATTGTCGTGGTTAGGTTTTACTTGTGTTGACTATAAAGTGTATTCTTGTCCGTTCTTCGGGACGTTGATAGTTATTGGCACCTAAGTCATGGTACACTAAATCCGCTAATCATATGCATTTGAGTTGAATCTAAAAACTTGTAGAAACCCTAGGTTAGCAATTACCGACACCGGGTGTGATTCCTTTTTCTTATTATTGTTCTAGTAATCAATTTTCTTGTAATCGTTAATCATTAGTGGTTAATCAATTTAATCAATTCACTTAGTCTAAACTCACATCTCTCAATTAAACAAAAATACAGAAACATTCTAGTAAGCTTCATAAATCGTGACATTTGTTCTAATTCATTCGAATCCACACACAAACCACATACTCTTCGTGGTTCGACCCCTTGCTACCACTAACTATTTGTTTAGGGTAAATTGGGCTTATAAATTTTATCTTTGACCTGAGCGCGACACTCCGATCATTCTGTCGAAATTAAGCCGTTGCGTCATGCGACGGCATAGGGGATAAAAGGTCGCGCAACGCGACACCCTAAGTTACTAGCAAACTAAGTACTAAGTTTCATTCTTGGTAACTTTGTTCCCTGCACCTTTATATTCATAATAACTTTCATTTTAGGCTCCTCTAACCCTTGTAGTTAGTTTGTAGATGATCTAGGGAGTATAACCAAACACCGTTAGGTCCGGTTTCATTAAACGATCACCGAAAACACTAGTTTCATTTCGTTGACGCTTTTAACCCTTATTCTTGGAAATTTAAGTAAATAACACATAACGATATCGAAACCTCGTGAATTTGATATCACATATTCTTGAGAGTATAATTGAACATTAAAAAGCCCCAGGTTTGTTAAAAGGTCACTCAGAGGTAAGAATTAACATGTTGACACGTTTAACCCCTTTATCTTGTAAACTTTCGATTACTTTCACAAACGGCTTCTTACGTTCGAATATTCACTCGTTTAAGAATATATTCATCGTGTGTGGTCAATCAGAGGCACAAGTTTGGCATGTTGACACTTTTAGTCCCTTCACATACGTATTTTCATCGTTTGACAACTTTAGTCCTTGTAATTCAATCTTTTTCATGTTTAGGGTTTAGGACACGTGTCTTCACATAATTGGACACGTTTTTATGAGGTGTTACATCCTCACCCCCTTAAAAGAAATCTCAACCCCGAGATTTACTGAAACAAGTGAGGGTACTTTTGTCGCATAGTGGACTCTACCTCCCATGTATATTCAGGGCCTCTTCAAGCATCCCATTTAATCTTTACAATCGGTACATGCTTTCTTCAAAGCTTTTTAACCTGTCGATCCTCGATCGATATAGGTATTTCGACAAACCTCAGGCTTTCATCAATCTATACGTCTTTATGAGACATTGCTAGCGATTCATCAGCTAGACATTTCTTTAAGTTACAGATGTGGAACACGTTGTGAATTCCACTAAGATCCTCAGGCAAGTTTAGCTTATAAGCTACAATGCCGACACATTCGATGATCTCGAATGGTCCTATATACCTCGGGCTTAGCTTGCCCTTCTTACCAAAGCGCATCACACCTTTCCATGGTGATACGTTTAGTAAGACTTTGTCTCCTACCTCAAACTTTAGAGGTTTTCGCCTTTTATCTGCATAGCTTTTCTGCGTATCTCTGGCAACTTTTAGGCGTTCACGAATATGGACAATCTTGTCCGTTGTTTCAAGGATTATTTCAGGTCCTGATAACTGAGTCTCTCTAACTTCAGCCCAACAAACAGGCGTTCTGCATTTCCTCCCATATAATGCCTCAAAAGGCTCTGCCTGTAAGCTAGTATGGTAACTATTGTTATAGGAGAACTCAATTAAAGGTAGGTGGTCATCACAGCTACCACCCAAATCAATAACACATGCACGAAGCATGTATTCCAATGTTTGAATTGTACGCTCACTTTGTCCATCCGTTTGAGGATGGTAAGCAGTTCTAAAATTCAAACTAGTGCCTAATGATTGTTGAAAACTTTTCTAGAAATGTGAAGTGTATCTAGTATCTCTATCGGATATGATAGATACTAGCACTTCGTGAAGAGATACAATCTCGTCCACATACAACTGAGCTAGCTTATCGGAGGTGTGAGTCTCCTTAATGAGTAATAAATGAGCTGACTTAGTCAGTCTGTCAACTATGACCCATATAGTATTGTTTCCATGCCTTGTTTTAGGTAACTTGGTTATAAAATCCATGGTTACCATCTCCCACTTCCATGTGGGAAGTTCTGGCTGTTGTAGTAGTCCTGACGGCTTCTGATGTTCAGCTTTAATCTGAGCGTACATCAGACATTTAGCTACGTGTGTGGCTATAGATTTCTTCAAAGCTATCCACCAAGAACTGGCCTTTAAATCTTGATACATTTTGTCACCTCCAGGGTGAACTGAGTATCTAGAGTTATGAGCTTCTTGAAGGATTACATCTCTAAGTCCTCCACAGATAGGAACCCATATTCTACCAATTAGTCTAAGGATTCCATCTTTGCCAGGTGACAACTGATCAGTAGTTACACCTAACTTCTCATTTGGAAAGTTAGCTTCCAATAAAGCTTCCTTCTAAGCAGCTAATGGCCTTTCATTCAAGCTGTTCTTAAGTTCAATACTCTTGGCATTAATTCGTATAGGTTTAATCCTTTCTTTTCTGCTCAATGCATCCGCGACTACATTCGCTTTACCAGGATGGTAGCGAATTTCACAATCGTAGTCATTCAAGGTTTCCATCCAACGGCGTTGCCTCATATTGAGATCCTTTTGATTGAACAAGTGTTGGAGACTTTTGTGATCTGAATATATCACACATTTGGTTCCATACAAGTAATGCCTCCACAACTTAAGTGCAAATACAATGGCACCCAATTCCAGATCGTGGGTGGTGTAATTATTTTCGTGCACCTTCAATTGTCGTAATGCATAGGCAATCACCTTGCCTCTCTGCATAAGCACACAACCCCTGCCAGTGTGCGAAGCATCACAATAAACTACAAACTCTTCTGTTCCCTCAGGCAATGTCAACACTGGAGCATTGCTTAACATGTGCTTAAGGATTTCAAAAGATTCTTGTTGTTTAGAACCCCAATCAAACTTCACATTCTTGCGGGTCAAAGTAGTTAGTGGTGCAACTATTCTTGAGAAGTTTTCAATGAACCTTCTGTAATATCCAGCTAATCCTAGAAAGCTACGAATCTCTGTAGGTGTCTTAGGTGCTTCCCAATTCATGATTGCTTCTATTTTAGCGGGATCCACCTGGATACCATGCTCGCTCACAACATGTCCAAGGAATTGGACTTCGTGAAGCCAGAATTCGCACTTGGAGAATTTAGCATACAGCTTCTCCTTTTGTAGCAAGCCTAGGATACACCGAAGGTGTTTCTCGTGATCAGCTTGATTACGAGAATAGATAAGTATGTCGTCTATAAAGACAATGACAAACTTGTCTAGGTACGGCTTGGAGACTCGATTCATGAGGTCCATGAATGCTACAGGTGCGTTAGTGAGCCCGAAAGACATCACTAGGAACTCATAGTGGCCATATCTTGTCTTAAACGCGGTCTTAGGTACATCTTCAGTTCTAACCTTGAGTTGATGATACCCAGATCTTAAATCAATATTCGAGAAGAAACTTGCCCCTTGGAGTTGATCGAACACATTATCGATACTGGGTAATGGATACCGGTTCTTGATTGTCACCTTGTTTAGTTCACGGTAGTCAATGCACAGACGCATTGAACCATCCTTCTTTACAAACAGTATGGGTGCTCCCCAAGGAGACGAGCTGGGTTGTATAAAACCCTTTTCCAATAAATCGTCTAGTTGGGTTCTTAGCTCTTTCATTTCTGTAGGTGCTAAACGGTATGGAGCTCGTGCAATCGTTGCAGCCCCAGGTAGAATGTCTATCCTGAATTCGACTTGCCTCTCAGGAGGTAATCCAGGTAGTTCACCAGGAAAGACATCAGGGTATTCAAAAATGATTGGAATGTCTTCAATATTTGGTTTCGGTTCATTAACTATCACCTGTGCCATGTAGATGACACATCCATTCTTTAGACACTTGGATGCTTTGAGTATAGATACATTATTGGGCAAACCATAGTGTGTATCTCCATGAATGGTGACTAACTCACCGGATGGGGTTTTGATGTTAACTAGTTTCTTATCGCAGGTAATTTGGGCTTGGTTATGCGATAACCAATCCATGCCTAAAACTACATCAAACCATGCCAGTTTCATTGGCAAAAGAGATAGCGGAATTGAATGATTCTTAATGGATATAAAGCATCCATCAAGAAGAGTTGAAGCGGTTTCTAAGGTACCATCTGTGAGTTCTACCTCATATTTAATGTCTAGAGTTTTAATAGGCAGATTTAGTAATTTACTAAACTTATGGTCTACAAATGACTTATCAGCACCTGAATTAAATAAAACTCTAGCATAAATATCATTAATGAGGAAAGTACATGTTATAACTTTATCATCATTCACCGCCTCCTTGGCATTCATCTGAAACACCCTAGCATTGGTTTTCTTCGCCTCATCAGGCTTCTTGGTGTTCTTTGGGCAGTTGGTTTTGATGTGCCCTTTTTCATTGCAACCATAGCAGGTTGCATCCTTTAAGTTTTGGCACTCCAGAATTTTGTGCCCTTTCTTCTTACAAATCCCACAAGGCTTAGCTTATGGATCCTGATTGCATTTCCCAAAATGCCTTTTATCACAAACCTTGCACCTGGGTTTGTCACTAAACTGACCTTTCTTGAAACCAGACTTTCCCTTCTTCTTTTTATTTGACTGATGGGACTGATCATCCTCCCTCTTTCTTTTCCCGTCTTCTGTAACCCTCTTTGACTTGTTCCTTATAGCATCTAGAGTAAGAGATAATGAAAGATCTATAGTTGATCTATAGGTGGTAGGCTTTGAAGCCTTGACATGTCCCTTGATTTCAGGGGCTAAACCACCAATGAAACGCGCAATGCGTTTTGGCTCCGGGGTGACCTGATACGGAACAAGTCGGGACATTGAATTAAAACTAGTAACATAAGATCTACAATCCAGATCTTTCATAACCAACGTGAGGAAATCAGACTCCACCTTCTCCACTTCGTGTTGTGGACAATAGGTGTCTTTCATAAGCTCAACAAACTTAGCCCAAGAAAGGTTATACAGAGGAACTTTCCCTGTGGATTGCACTAAGGCTTTCCACCATGTCAGGGCGTCGCCCTTAAAGGATTGTGACACAAATTTAATGATGTCCTCCTTGGCACACCCACTGATATCCACAACCGTCTCCATCTCATCTAACCATTTCATACAATCAATTACTCCCTTTTCCCCAGTGAAATCCCTTGGTTTACAAGTGGCAAAATATTTGTAAGTACAACCCTTGTTGTACCGGGGAGTCTGATCAAAGACAATCTTCTTCTGAGATTCACTCTTCTGATTGGATGAATGTTGTGATTCATTCTTTTTTAACGTATGCGATTTCGAAAGGGACTTTGAATGAGTTTTTGATCAAACATTACTCGGTTCTTTAAACATATTGTTCACAGCTTGATTAATTGTCATGTTTATCATGGCTTGAAGTTAAACGCCAGTAACATTTATGCTTGTATCATTATTGTTTCCCTCGACTGGATGACTATTAGCTTCATCGGAGCCAGCCATGATTTGATTGCTAAAACTCAAAAGATTCATTTGTTTAATAATTTAACGAATCATCTTATTTGATGATTAGATGGCCATGGTATAATTAAACCATATAGACCATTTAAGATAATTATTCAGAAATTATTTGATTATAGTGTGCCTAGGTTGCAAATGAACCATTACTGGCATTCAAGTAGGATATAATCCTTTATATTTATCAGACAGGGGACATAAGTCACAACTGTCAATGTCGTATTGACATTTTTATATAGCACAAAAGCTCGTCTCAAAGGACTTTTAGATGGCACAAAAGGCCTCGTCACTAGGACAATTTAAAACATAATCAATGATCTCTTGGATCGGAAATTTTAAGGGTCGAACATAGTTCATCGCCTTTTGACAAGAAGTTATAAAATAAACTATCTTTGTCAGAATTACACATTTGCCCGTAGGCATAACACCTCAAATGGATGTTTTGGTGTATACATCATATTTGATGTTAATAGCCATGATTCACATTGATCATATAGACTATGTAAGGGCCTGGAAAAATCCAAGTACTTTTGGAAGCTAGTGTGGTCTCTCAAGTCACACTGCCAGGAGTGTTAACATGTTTTTAGATGTTAACAAGGAATCATTGTCTTAAGAGGGTTATACCATCATAGCCATTAATAGTTTGGCTAGGTTATACCTTTAAGAACATCTTTTGGAATTGTCTTTGGCAGATCAATTAAAAATTGAAATGATATTTGTATGATGAAGTAATAAAATACACATATATAAATTTCAAAAGAAATTCCATTAAAATACTAAACAATTACAAAAAGTGCCCTAAACGGGTCTTTGAAATAAATAATTGTCCGCGCAGGGACTAAAGAAAAGAACAAGTCCTCGCAAGGACTGAAAATAAAAGAACTGTCCACGCAGGGACTTAATTGAAACTACAATACAAAATAAGATAGAACCTTCTACTTCTTCTTTCCTTTGATGAAGTTTGCAAGACCCTTAAGGAATCTATGGGTCTTTCTTTCCCGTTCTTCCGCCTTTTGTTCAACCTCCTCCAACCTCTATAAAATTTCTTGCTTTTGCGATTGTTGAGGTGGAGGTTGAGGTTGCTGCTGATAAGAAGGGTATTGATACCCTTGTACGGGATACCCAGTTGGGTATGCTGGTGGAAACGGTGAGGGATAAAGAGCGTTAAAGTGAGCTACCTCAAGATATGGATCATGGGCAGGGGCTTGATATTCAAACGGGTTATACCCAGTCGAACCTGGGTATGTAGGTATTGGTTTTTCATAACCCATCGGCGTTGGCGGTGGTGCAAAGGTAACCGGCAGGGGATCAATTTCCGGCACCGCGTGAGAAGGTCCACCCATTTGTGGATCTTCGGGGATTGGAGGGTAGTGCTTGAAGCTTGTGGGGAACTGAATCTCGGTCCCCCTCACACGGACATCCGTGCGTTCCTCCTCCGTCTTGGCGGCTCAGGAGGTGGTTGTGGTGGTTGTTGAGGTGGTTCCTCAACTGGCAATGGCGGTGGAGTTACCGCATGGAAGTGTGGTTCCTCCAATGGAGGTTGTGGAGGAGTGTTGTGAAAAGGAGTGTATTCCCACTTGTAGCTGTTCCACCTTTCGGCCCATGAATTGGGGCCTTGGTATGGCGATCCTGCATATGAAGAACCGCTGGAAATACTGATGGGATGCGTAGGCTTCCCAGTCGGTGGCATTGCTGGATCTGGATCACTATCCATATCCTTATCCATGTCTTGCGAGAAATGATCCTCGGGGCCCAATGGGTTATAACACGGTGGTTCGTTGTTAAAATCATTACGATTAAATTGACCCGGAGAGTATGAATGGTGGGAATCAGAATAGTGAAACGAGTGTGAGTGCAGCGAATGTTGCGAGTGATGTGAGTGGTGAGAATGGTGAGAGTGGTATGAATGCTGGGGCTCGTCTTGTTGAGGGGGCCAAATGAATGGTGGTATGATGGTAAGGTACCTAGCGAAACTGAGTGTCTCGCAAGTTCGAAAGAGTATCTCTAATCATCTCGTGAATCAGAACTGCTAAATGACGCTGAAGGTGTGCGTCTATGTGAGGGTCCAGCGTGACTAGATGGTCCTCCCCTCATGGGACCTTTTCCTTTTCCTCTGACACGTGGCGGCATTTTATAAAACCTGTCAAAACAAGAAAACAACATATAAACGACAAAAGGAAAGTTAAGAATAAATCCTAGGTCATTTTCCTAGACTCGGAAGTCTAAGGAATGTGCTATTGTGTCATTGAGATTAAACACAAAAGGCTAGTGTTTAATTCACTCAATGTTGGCTCTGATACCAACCTGTCACACGCCGATATTTCCACATATTACCGGTGGGCCCAGTGGGGAGTATTGTTACATAGTTGATATCATCATAGACAATTAACACAATATTATAGCACAGTGGAAGGCTTGGTAGATTATTTACTATTATAAACCATAATGTCCGAGATTTCGAAATAAAAGAATATACAGACTGGTTGTAATAGAGATCCACAGGCGGATCATAAAAACAAATACAAGAAACCGAAATAAATAGACTTCAGGCATCTAAGGATTTCCAAGATCCTCTTAATTGACACCAAGTGGCTCCGGCCTAATTTCGAGAGGTACCTGTCACTTAGTCTTTGGAAAATACATCAGTTTTCACAGGTAAATACAATTAACCGACTCATTTGAAAAGAGTTTATGAAAATTGGTTTAGGCGCACATGGCACAAAATCATTTATAACTTGGGACAATTTTTATTAAAATCTTGTATACAGATTTACATGTTTGTCATACAATTGGGGCTGGTTTGGAAGCCGGTCATGATTAACCAACTCGGCACTATAAAACCCACAAAGGATTTATCCCCAACATGTGGGTTATTTAGCATTTGCATCTGTCAGGTGTATGCCTACACCCCGTGCATAGGTCATGGCCATTTACAAATGAAATGAGCTGAGGATATCCAGGACATGGTCGTATTAACCCCCAATGTTTATGTTATCAAACAAAATAGATTAAAACGGGTTATGCAGATTTATTAAATCACAATCTGATTAAATGATCTCATACCCGATGTAACATCTGTGCTTGTAATCATTGTGAACAGTTCAAATATCAATAAAACAATGTTATTTGATCCCAATGTTTGTTTGGTTATGTTTTACATTTTTCATGTTTTGACTTTTATTCAATTTCAAACTCTATATCACTTTCTGGAGAGTTATACGCAAACTGGTGCGTAAACGTAATCAGTTTAATGCGACAAATACTCTGGAACATCAACATATACTTAACATACCTTAAATAACCCTTACATAACTTAGAAATAAGTTTTGAAGGCTTTGGTATGGCAAAAACAAGTTAATTCGCTTACAGGGACTAAACTTGACAAACTGCGAAAGTATGCCAATTTGAACAGTAACGAACATTCCGGAACATGACCATAAGTTAAACATACCATAAATATCCTCTACATAGCTTAGAAATAGGCTTTGAGGTGTTCGGTGTGCTAAAATAAACTTTTGGGACATTCAGGGACTAAAAGCGTCAAAAAGTGCACAAGTTTACACTTTCGCGCATAACTTACGTTCTGAATACATCCGGACATCCAAAAATTTATGTAAGCACTAAAATATTTTATTTTAGTGTTTAGGCTTGAGAAAAATCCATTCGTCGCGTCATTTGGATCGTTTTTCGCGCTTATGCGCATTCCGTCGTAATTAAGCGAACATCGCGATCGTACGGCCAAACGAACCGACATATGAGATATTTTTGAGCACATTTTAAGTTCCCTATACTTTAACTTCATTTTAGAGCTTTGAAATGGGGTTAACGGGGCTTAAACGTGTCAAAAAAATGCATCGAAAACCAAGTTTTGAGGTTGCAGGGACTGAAACTGTAAATCTGCCAAACTAGGTCCGTAAACAGGGGCCAGATGCAGCAAAACGTTTTTTTTCAGCTTTTAACAGCCCTTAACACTCTCCAAAGGCCAAGTGCCAAGTGTCAAACTCTTATGGTGGATGGCAAATGAGTTACCACAACTTTCCAACAAGTGTACGGCTTAGATCGTGCCCCCTTTTAGAAGAAATGATCCTAACGGTGGACCATTTACTATAAATACCCATCACATTTTCACTCATTCCTCACAAGAATCTGATCTAAAAAACTCTAAGTTGGAACCATTGTTTCATACCTGAGTTATTTTGATCTAGATTAGCATTCGGGGACCCTTCGTAAGTGTTCCTTCGTTCTTTTATTGCTTTTCGAGTCCGAAAGTCAAACTTTGTTTGACTTTCTGCGTTGACCAGTTTATGGTCAATGCGAAGTTCGTTCGAACTTCACAACGTGATTGTAATTACGATGGTTATAGTCCCTTGTGACTATGCCTACTGATTACCACGTTGTCTAGGGTCGTAAGGGTAAGCGATCTAATAAATCGCTTATACCTTCGAACCCGACCCATTTGGTCGATCATTAGGATCCGACCAAATACATTACGTGACCATAGTATGTAGGGAATAACCTTCCGAGGTTATACCTTATGGTCGCTTCGTTTAAGTAGTTGTATGATAAGTAGTTTATATGCCTTAGGTAAATTACCAAAATGCCCTTTTGACGCCAAAATTCATTTTAAGCATATGTAACATAAATTTTGGTATCTAAACTGTTTTGGTAACAATATTAGATTTGTTAAGGCATATTTTACTTGTCATAGGACTAGTTAGGCGGTCCAAACGCGTTTCACGCGAGCGACGCGTTAAAGTAGCATAAGCTACCTAAACGGGTCGTAATGGGTCGTAAGCACTTATGTTAGGTTTCATTTAGTATGTAGGCTTTGTTAAACCATATTACACGAGTTTCCATACTCGTTTGGTTTACGAACCCTCATGCTACCCGATCTTCCGATATAGGTCCGGTTTATTAACATAGTTACCTATATTAGGTGCCGTTTGATTCCGTGATCTCTAGCATTGCTTGGTGGTTATCTTAGGACTTCTGAGCAATCTCAAGTGAGTACATAGACCCCTCTTTTACTGTTTTCCAAACTGTTTTGGGGTGGAACACATGTGCCTACTTGTTACTTTCATGCTTTCCATGTTTTCACATCATATACCTGCTATGTTCGTTAGTACATTATAGTACATTGTTTTACATTACATTTCATGCTATGTATGCCCATTGTGTGCGTACTTAGTACATTGCTTTACATTACATTTCATGCTATGTATGCCCATTGTGTGTGTACTTAGTACATTGCTTTACATTACATTTTATGCTATGTATGCCCATTGTGTGCGTACTTAGTACATTGTTTCACATTACATTTCATGCTATGAATGCCCATTGTGTGCATACTTAGTACATTTGTTTCACGTCACATGCTATGTATGTCCATTTGTTACATACTTAGTACAGTTGTTTTCATCACATGCTTACATTTTGGTATGACATTTGGTTTGTTTCAATGGAACAATACATTCATTAACATTAGCTACGCCGTTCGTTAGTAGGTAGTGGTACCATAGGAATTGACAACTCCCGTTCCTGAAATCCTGGGTTTGTTTGGATTGGAAGGAATAACCGAATTTGATATACATAACTTAGATAAACCTTTAATTTGTTTAAGGGTTTATCGCCACAGTCTCAAGGCTTGGATGTATGCATTTTCACAATACCGCATAAATGTCTGTATCAGTATAGCATGCATTTGTTCCACAAAACATAACTTTGATTTAAACCTTGTTTTACTTCAATACTTTGTTTTTGTGCATTTTACATATGGTTTAGTTGATATATTTCACTTACCATACATGATATTTTTTGGTACACATTCCATGATCTACATTAAACATAAACATTTTGACATTGACATACACATTTGGTGGTTTACATTGGACATAGACATTTCAATATGATTTACACGTTAACACATGACAATTCATTTATACATAAACAAATTACGTTGGTGGTTGGTTTGAGTAAGTGATTTGAGTAACAAGGCATGTGTAATATGATACAAACATGGTGGATACGCCGCTGGTACTTCCTATATATAAGTGTTTGTATGATATTACATGTCGTAGCGTTACTTAAATCATTTCAATATTTGACATATTACATTTTACATAAACAACTTATTTTCACAAGACATTGATTTACAAAACAACATATCTTATACAAACTCATTTTACTTTGTTATTCATTTAACCTTACATTATTCTCTTATTTATACATATCATTGCTTTTTGAAAGAATTACAAAACAAAACAATTTACAAGGTTCATGACTGACTGTTACTAAACAACTTTTTCTTAAACTTAAGTCATGAATCCTATTTTCACAAAACCTATGTATCTCACAAGCATTTTTATGCTAACGTACCTATTTTTACATGTGTTTTCAGGTGCTTTTGCGTAGGATGTTAATCGTGACACTAGGGCGGACCTGTGCCTTAGAGACATAAAATGAAGATAGAACTAGTTTTAATTATGTTATAAACTCTTTGTTTCCTGTTTAAGACAATGTAACACTCTTGTTTAATAAATAAAATATAACTTTGTATGCCATGGTTGTGAAACAATAATTCTGTTACAACACTCCCCGACGTTTTCCGCCACGTTTTGTATGTTATACGTAGTCGGGGTGTGACAGAAGAGTTGGTATCAGAGCCAATGGTTATAGGGAATTAGGTTATTAGTAATGCTTTGACCTAGACTATAACCTTTCTAGGACCCTAACACAAGTTATCTTGTGTTTAGATCTTAAAACATGCATATCACCTATCCTTAGGTGATTATCAAAACAAGAACCTAATTTTTTTCCGAAACGAATTTTGAAAAACAATCATCTGTTTTTGGATGATTTATTACAAGGTTTTGAACCCTCTATTGTAAGGTTTTGAACCCTCTGTTATATGGTTTTGAACCCCTTTAAGTTTTCAAAATCTCGTCAAGGTTTTGGGTTTTAAATAATGTGAACACGTGCAAACTGGAAGGGTGAATGCCTGTATTCTGGGTTTTCTGTCTAGGCAAGCACTTCGTATATATCTCATCAGACGCGAGACCAGTTGTGCTTACCTGGGAATTCTTGGGATGAGTGTTCACTTATAGGCGAGCATGTCTTCGCAATACATTATTTTTGATCCATTTACTTTGATTAGTCACTGTGTGTCGTTTATTTGCTTGGTAATGCGGACAAATGACCACCATCTTTTCTTTTGTTAATTTTGTTTCATCTCATTCTCTTCATCCAATCATCTCACTCGTTTCCTTTCATGTTTTCCTCTTTTAGAATGCCTCCCCGACGCGAAACCCAGATAGCGACTGCCGAACTGGCAGAAATCATTGCGCAGCAGATGGCTGCTCAATTCCCAAATCTCTTTGCTCAATGGAACCAAGCCAACAACAACAACAATGCTCCATGCAAATACAAGGATTTTAACTCGGCTAAACCACTCAAGTTTAGTGGTTCTGAAGGAGCGACTGGGCTTCTTCAATGGTTCGAGAGCATTGAGAATACTTTTCGCCACGTGCAGTGTCATGACAATCGCAAGGTCGAGTTTTCTTCGAGTGTATTTCAGAAGAGGGCTCTCACATGGTGGAACGGGGTTATGAGAGACCGTGGTGCAGAAGTTGCTCTAGCACAAACCTGGGCTGAACTTAGAGCTCTTATGATGAGGGAGTTTTGTCCTCGTCATGAACAACGAGCGTTGGAGAAAGAGTTTGATGTTCTGAAGCAAGATAGTGGTGAGCACAGGGCGTATACTGATAGGTTTGAGGAGTTGAGTCTGCTTTTCCCGACTATGGTTACCCCACTCGACAAGGCTATCGAAAGGTACATCGACGGCCTACCTGACTCAGTGCAAGACATCCTTACTGGTAGTAACCCTACCACACTCCGTCAGGCGATTGAGTTAGCAGCGACTTTGACTGAGTCACAGATTCGGAAGAATAAGTTACACAGGAAGGGTGACAAGGGCAAGAAACAGTCGGCTGACAAGGAAGATAGCAAGAAAGGTCAAAACAAGAATGGAAAGAATTCTGGTTCTGCAAGAGGGTCAAGGAAGCGTAAGGCTTCCCAAAATTTTGCTGTAACTGCCCAAGGTAACCAGGCAGCTCCCAACCAACCCGCACAGCTTCCAGCAAAGAAACCCTATTCAGGGAATGCACCCTTGTGCAATAGATGCAACAGTCACCATCAACCGCAACATAAGTGCCGTTTCTGTACTAACTGTGGGAAGTCAGGTCATCTTGCCGATGTTTGTCGGTTTGCTCAGAATCAGGCAGTTCAGAACCCGGCTCAACAAGTTGCTCAGCCTCCTGCTCCGCAACAGGGTCAAGCTGCACGACCACAATACCCACCAGGTGCTTGTTATAACTGTGGGGATCTGACCCACTACAGAAACCGATGCCCAAGGCTAGCCAACCAGAATCAGAATCCAAACCAGAATCAGGCTCAGGCTCCGGCTCGAGGCCGAGCCTTTAACATGAATGCCCAAGAGGCGCAGGCGGACGATAACGTGGTGAACGGTACGTTCTTTATTAATAATCAGCCTGCATCTGTTCTTTTCGATTCTGGTGCCGACAAGAGTTTTGTGTCATTGTCTTTTGAGACAATGCTTCGCATGTCTAGAACGAAACTAGGTAAACCTTTGACAGTAGAAGTTGCTAATGGTGAACCCATTGTTCTTAATTCCGTTCTTCGCAACTGCCAGTTGAACCTTAACGACCATCTTTTTCCTATCAACCTCACGCCTATGCAACTTGGAAGCTTCGACGTCATAGTGGGTATGGATTGGTTATCCAAGCATCGCGCAAAGGTAATTTGTTTTGAGAAGATTTTTCGTGTGCCGCTTTTGACAGGCGAGATCCTACAGGTTCGTGGTGAGAAACCTGCCGGTGGTCTCAAACTCATGTCTTGTTTTAAAGCTCGGAAGTATCTGCGAAAGAATTATGTGGCCTTCTTGGCACATGTCATAGCAGATAAAGGCGAGGGTAAGTCTCTCCAAGATATTCCTGATGTTCGGGATTTTTCTGAAGTATTTCCTGAAGATTTGCCTGGTCTACCCCCAGCACGCCATATCGTCTTGCACCATCTGAGATGCAAGAGTTGTCTAAGCAGCTTCAGGAACTCTCTGACAAAGGTTTTATACGTCCTAGCTTTTCACCTTGGGGTGCTCCCATTCTTTTTGTCAAGAAGGAGGATGGATCTTTTAGGATGTGTATCGATTATCGTGAGCTTAACAAGCTTACCATCAAGAATCGATATCCCCTACCTCGCATCGATGATCTCTTTGATCAGTTACAGGGCGCTTCTTATTTTTCGAAGATTGATCTGCGTTCTGGATATCATCAACTTCGTGTGCATGAAGAAGATATTCCCAAGACAGCGTTCCGTACTCGTTATGGGCATTATGAGTTCACAGTCATGCCATTCGGTTTGACTAATGCTCCTGCTGTTTTCATGGACTTAATGAATAGGGTCTGCAAACCTTATTTGGATCAGTTCGTCATTGTTTTTATTGACGACATCTTGATTTATTCTAAGACGCGAGCTGATCACGAGCAACATCTTCGTCTTACTTTGGAACTCCTAAAGAAAGAGCAACTTTTCGCCAAATTCTCCAAGTGTGAATTCTGGCTTAAAGAAGTTCAATTTTTGGGGCATATTATCAACGAACGAGGTATTCATGTAGATCCCTCCAAGATCAGTGCGATTAAGGATTGGGATACGCCTACTACTCCTACTGAAGTTCATTCTTTTCTTGGTCTAGCGGGTTATTATCGCCGCTTCATTGAAAACTTCTCAAAGATTGCAGTTCCCCTAACTGCTCTAACTCAGAAGAACAAACCCTTTGATTGGGGATTCAAACAAGAGGAAGCTTTTTAACACTTGAAGCAGAAACTTTGCGATGCGCCTGTTCTATCATTGCCTGAGGGTGATGATGATTTTGTCGTGTATTGTGATGCATCGAAACTGGGCCTTGGTTGTGTTTTGATGCAAAGGAACAAAGTCATAGCATATGCATCGAGACAGTTGAAGATACATGAGAAAAACTACACCACTCATGATCTTGAGTTGGGTGCAGTTGTCTTCGCTCTTAAGATCTGGAGACACTACTTGTACGGTTCAAAATGTGTGGTTTTCACTGACCACAGAAGTCTTCAGCATATCTTCAATCAGAAAGAACTCAACATGAGGCAACGACGTTGGGTTGAGCTTCTAAACGACTATGACTGCGAAATTCGCTACCATCCTGGTAAGGCGAATCTCGTAGCCGATGCATTGAGTCATAAGGAACGTACTAAGCTTCACTGTGTTCGTGTTCAATCTGTTATTCAAGCTCGATCTGATATCCAAGCCCGCATTTCTCAAGCTCAACAAACTTGTGTTTCACAAGGTTTGATGGATAAGGAATTTCCTTACCACATAACACCTGCTCTGGAACTGAAGGACAATGGATCGTATTACCTCATGGACCGTTTGTGGGTCCCAAGCCAGGATGATCTTCGTACCTTGCTTATGGATGAAGCCCATAAGTCTCGTTATTCTATTCATCCGGGCTCAGATAAGATGTATAAGGATCTTCGTATTCAGTATTGGTGGCCTGGTATGAAGAAAGACATTGCCTTGTATGTATCAAAATGCCTTACTTGTCTTAAGGTTAAGGCTGAACATCAACGTCCTTCTGGTTTATTGGTGCAACCAGAGATCCCAGTTTGGAAATGGGAAAACATTACTATGGATCTTGTTACCAAACTTCCACGCACAAAGAAAGGTCATGATGCCATCTGGGTAGTCGTTGATCGTCTTACTAAGTCAGCGCATTTCTTGCCAATCCGTGAGGATTTTCCTGCTGACAGACTTGCTAAAATCTATGTGGATGAAATTGTAGCTCGACATGGTGTTCCTTTGAACATCATTTCTGACAGAGATGCTCGTTTCACTTCTCATTTTTTGGAGAACCATGCAATCTGCTATGGGGACCCAACTTAATCTGAGCACAGCTTATCATCCGCAAATGGATGGTCAATCTGAGAGAACAATCCAGACTCTGGAGGATATGCTTAGAGCTTGTGTGATCGATTTTGGTGGTAGTTGGGATTCACATCTTCAGTTGATTGAATTCTCCTACAACAACAGTTATCACACCAGCATCAAAATGGCTCCTTTCGAGGCTCTCTATGGTCGAAAATGTCATTCACCAGTCTGCTGGAATGAGATCGGCGAGGCTCAACTTACTGGACCTGCTCTCATTTTAGAAACAACTGACAAGATCAAGAAAGTTCGTGATAACCTTCAGACAGCTAGAAGCCGTCAAAAGAGTTACGCGGACCCAAAACGCAAGCCCTTGGAATTTCAAGTCGGTGATCGAGTATTACTTAAGGTCTCACCTTGGAAAGGTGTGATCAGATTTGGAAAGAAAGGAAAACTTGCACCTAGATACGTTGGACCATTCAAGATCGTCGAAAGAATCAGTAAGGTAGCCTACAGACTTGAGTTACCTCCTGAACTTGGAAATGTTCATCCAACTTTTCACGTGTCCAATCTCAAGAGGTGTTTAGCTGATGAGAACCTCCACATACCACTTGACGAAATTCGTGTTGGTAAAACACTGAAATTTGTTTAGAAACCAGTGGAAATCATGGAACGTGAAGTCAAGTGGCTCAAACGCAAGCGCATTTCTTTGGTCAAAGTTCGCTGGGAAGCTAAAAGTGGACCCGAGTTTACTTGGGAACGCGAAGATCAAATGAAGGCGAAATATCCGCATCTTTTCCCACGAGTTTCCTCTAAATAAATTTCGGGACGAAATTTCCACAAGTAGGGGAGACTGTAACATCTGTGCTTGTAATCATTGTGAACAGTTCAATTATCAATAAAACAATGTTATTTGATCCCAATGTTTGTTTGGTTATGTTTTACATTTTTCATGTTTTGACTTTTATTCAATTTCAAACTCTATATCACTTTCTGGAGAGTTATACGCAAACTGGTGCGTAAACGTAATCAGTTTAATGCGAAAAATACTCCGGAACATCAACATATACTTAACATACCTTAAATAACCCTTACATAACTTAGAAATAAGTTTTGAAGGCTTTGGTATGGCAAAAAAAAGTTAATTCGCTTACAGGGACTAAACTTGACAAACTGCGAAAGTATGCCAATTTGAACAGTAACGAACATTCCGGAACATGACCATAAGTTAAACATACCATAAATATCCTCTACATAGCTTAGAAATAGGCTTTGAGGTGTTCGGTGTGCTAAAATAAACTTTTGGGACATTCAGGGACTAAAAGCGTCAAAAAGTGCACAAGTTTACACTTTCGCGCATAACTTACGTTCTGAATACATCCGGACATCCAAAAATTTATGTAAGCACTAAAATATTTTATTTTAGTGTTTAGACTTGAGAAAAATCCATTCGTCGCGTCATTTGGATCGTTTTTCGCGCTTATGCGCATTCCGTCGTAATTAAGCGAACATCGCGATCGTACGGCCAAACGAACCGACATCTGAGATATTTTTGAGCACATTTTAAGTTCCCTATACTTTAGCTTCATTTTAGAGCTTTGAAATTGGGTTAACGGGGCTTAAATGTGTCAAAAAAATGCATCGAAAACCAAGTTTTGAGGTTGCAGGGACTGAAACTGTAAATCTGCCAAAGTAGGTCCGTAAACAGGGGCCAGATGCAGCAAAACGTTTTTTTTTTTCAGCTTTTAACAGCCCTTAACACTCTCCAATGGCCAAGTGCCAAGTGTCAAACTCTTATGGTGGATGGCAAATGAGTTACCACAACTTTCCAACAAGTGTACGGCTTAGATCGTGCCCCCTTTTCCAAGAAATGATCCTAACGGTGGACCATTTACTATAAATACCCATCACATTTTCACTCATTCCTCACAAGAATCTGATCTAAAAGACTCTAAGTTGGAACCATTGTTTCATACCTGAGTTATTTTGATCTAGATTAGCATTCGGGGACCCTTCGTAAGTGTTCCTTCGTTCTTTTATTGCTTTTCGAGTCCGAAAGTCAAACTTTGTTTGACTTTCTGCGTTGACCAGTTTATGGTCAATGCGAAGTTCGTTCGAACTTCACAACGTGATTGTAATCACGATGGTTATAGTCCCTTGTGACTATGCCTACTGATTACCACGTTGTCTAGGGTCGTAAGGGTAAGCGATCTAATAAATCGCTTATACCTTCGAACCCGACCCATTTGGTCGATCATTAGGATCCGACCAAATACATTAGGTGACCATAGTAGGTAGGGAATAACCTTCCGAGGTTATACCTTATGGTCGCTTCGTTTAAGTAGTTGTATGATAGCTAGTTTATATACCTTAGGTAAATTACCAAAATGCCCTTTTGACGCCAAAATTCATTTTAAGCATATGTAACATAAATTTTGGTATCTAAACTATTTTGGTAACAATATTAGATATGTTAAGGCATATTTTACTTGTCATAGGACTAGTTAGGCGGTCCGAACGCGTTTCACGCGAGCGACGCGTTAAAGTAGCATAAGCTACCTAAACGGGCTGTAATGGGTCGTAAGCACTTATGTTAGGTTTCATTTAGTATGTAGGCTTTGTTAAACCATATTAAATGAGTTTCCATACTCGTTTGGTTTACGAACCCTCATGCTACCCGATCTTCCGATATAGGTCCGGTTTATTAACATAGTTACCTATATTAGGTGCCGTTTGATTCCGTGATCTCTAGCATTGCTTGGTGGTTATCTTAGGACTTCTGAGCAATCTCAAGTGAGTACATAGACCCCTCTTTTACTATTTTCCAAACTGTTTTGGGGTGGAACACATGTGCCTACTTGTTACTTTCATGCTTTCCATGTTTTCACATCATATACCTGCTATGTTCGTTAGTACATTATAGTACATTGTTTTACATTACATTTCATGCTATGTATGCCCATTGTGTGCGTACTTAGTACATTGCTTTACATTACATTTCATGCTATGTATGCCCATTGTGTGTGTACTTAGTACATTGCTTTACATTACATTTTATGCTATGTATGCCCATTGTGTGCGTACTTAGTACATTGTTTCACATTACATTTCATGCTATGAATGCCCATTGTGTGCATACTTAGTACATTTGTTTCACGTCACATGCTATGTATGTCCATTTGTTACATACTTAGTACAGTTGTTTTCATCACATGCTTACATTTTGGTATGACATTTGGTTTGTTTCAATGGAACAATACATTCATTAACATTAGCTACGCCGTTCGTTAGTAGGTAGTGGTACCATAGGAATTGACAACTCCCGTTCCTGAAATCCTGGGTTTGTTTGGATTGGAAGGAATAACCGAATTCGATATACATAACTTAGATAAACCTTTAATTTGTTTAAGGGTTTATCGCCACAGTCTCAAGGCTTGGATGTATGCATTTTCACAATACCGCATAAATGTCTGTATCAGTATAGCATGCATTTGTTCCACAAAACATAACTTTGATTTAAACCTTGTTTTACTTCAATACTTTGTTTTTGTGCATTTTACATATGGTTTAGTTGATATATTTCACTTACCATACATGATATTTTTGGGTACACATTCCATGATCTACATTAAACATAAACATTTTGACATTGACATACACATTTGGTGGTTTACATTGGACATAGACATTTCAATATGATTTACACGTTAACACATGACAATTCATTTATACATAAACAAATTACGTTGGTGGTTGGTTTGAGTAAGTGATTTGAGTAACAAGGCGTGTGTAATATGATACAAACATGGTGGATACGCCGCTGGTACTTCCTATATATAAGTGTTTGTATGATATTACATGTCGTAGCGTTACTTAAATCATTTCAATATTTGACATATTACATTTTACATAAACAACTTATTTTCACAAGACATTGATTTACAAAACAACATATCTTATACAAACTCATTTTACTTGGTTATTCATTTAACCTTACATTATTCTCTTATTTATACATATCATTGCTTTTTGAAAGAATTACAAAACAAAACAATTTACAAGGTTCATGACTGACTGTTACTAAACAACTTTTTCTTAAACTTAAGTCATGAATCCTATTTTCACAAAACCTATGTATCTCACAAGCATTTTTATGCTGACGTACCTATTTTTACATGTGTTTTCAGGTGCTTTTACGTAGGATGTTGATCGTGACACTAGGGCGGACCTGTGCCTTAGAGACATAAAATGAAGATAGAACTAGTTTTAATTATGTTATAAACTCTTTGTTTCCTGTTTAAGACAATGTAACACTCTTGTTTAATAAATAAAATATAACTTTGTATGCCATGGTTGTGAAACAATAATTCTGTTACAACACTCCCCGACGTTTTCCACCACGTTTTGTATGTTATACGTGGTCGGGGTGTGACACCCGACCAAGCGGTAATAATTTACCGTATCCCAAGCCCGTATAGGGAAAATAAGTTAAAAGTATTTACCTGAGCTAGATGTGCAAAGATGCTACTCAGCCGTATAATTCCTAAGACCTTATGCAAATATCTTCTACCGAAGCTACTTAATCTGTATAGAAGGTTTATTAACCTATTAGGATACTAACGGGTCTTTATTTAAGTCAAAGACTTAGACCGGTTAGTTTGAAAGATACTTTATGGTTTGAAACGCTAGATTAAGCGGAGACCGGAATGGAATGGAATGGAATGTGATTTAGACCCGACAAGTTTGGATACTTGTATAATATCGGTAAACTAAACACATTCTGGATTTTGAAGTTTAAATGATAAGGTTAAACCCATTTCGGCTAATTCATGGAAACTAGTTACATAAACCGAACCGAACACATAAATGCATAACGGGTAACCGAAAGAACCAAATACAAGTCCCATATATTATTATGCTTAAAATATATTAAGACATCAGTAGGATGTTAACATATACACCCAAAAAGTATTTAAAACCGAATTAAGTCCCGTAAGGGCATTTTGGTCATTTTGAGATTTATAAAAGAGTTTTAAAAATAAACTGATGTTCTGGTCCAAAATATTCTGAAAAAAAATATTTATTTTATGATGTTATAATAGTAGGATATCATACATATGTGTGGTTTATCTTTTATGGCCAAATTATGTCCCGAAAGGGTATTTTGGTCATTTCACATTTGTTTTTAAGGACAAAATTGGAAGTCTGAGTTCATGGCTTATACCTACTGTAAAAATATTAAAATTTATTTTTAAATTCAGTAGGTAACAAGTCTTGGGTGCTAAATATGGTTTTAAACCATACTATGCACCTAATTAGCGTAAAAATCGATAATTGACGATATTTGCGATGTTTATGTGATTCTGAGATTTTGATCAGCCTTGGATGTTTAAAACATTTTATTTTTTCATATTAGATCAGTAGAAAAAGGTTTGGCATGTTAATCATATGTAAATCACATTTTATTAGCAAAAGGGGCATTATCGTCAATTATATAATTTATACGAGAACTCAATGTTATGGTCAGTATCTAATCTGACCCAACATTTCAAAAATCCCTAAAAATGATATCATAACAGTAGGTAATGAGTTTTGTGTCAGAATCTATGTTTAAACATGATTTATGCATAAAAGCGTAATTTAGTCTTTATAAATGCTAAATTTGCGATAATTTGCATTACATTAGTTTGAGACCAGAAAACAATGTCAAATTAATTTAGACATGTTTATATATCAGTATTTAACTTATTTGTATGCTCACATATCCAAAACTCTCATTTTTAGACTATAAGGGCATAATGGTCAAAACTAAGCATAATAACAAGGACATGCATATAATTCAGAATATTAAGTGACCAGGTAATATAACCTCAGAGGGTTATACTACAACATTATATGGTCCTAATGGAAGCTTAAAACATAAAGGATTTAAGCTTAATCGGGTCAGAACTGAAAGTTAAAATAAAAGTCAAGCTTTTGCGACTTTCGGTTGCGAACCGACCCTAAACTCAGAATTGTCGGGTTGAACATGCTTAGACATGTTCTAATAATATTTACCAAGTTATTTAAGTGACAAAACATGATTCATAACTTCTACATTATCAGTTTTAGTTATTATTTGAAAATCTGACTAGTTTGACTTTTTGACTAGTTACTTTGACCCGACAATTAACTAAGTAAACGTGATAATTAGGAGGTGCCCTTTTGAGCGATTAACACCTACCTAATTACAATCACGTAGCCATATTCGCCTCGAACAATGGCTTGACCATTTAGGTCTAAACCGAAAGTCTAAGCGTTATTACGACAACTTTGACTTTTGGTATGTTGGATCTGAGTTTGTTTCTGATTGTATTTTGTGTTTGTAATTAAAATGAAAATGGTTGAGTGTGCAGCGGAATTATAATGAAAACAAACTTTGCATACAATCAAACGAGAGTAATACTTTGATCAAACATCTTTTCTCAATGAATCGGAAGATTGAATCTATTTCAATAACGATTACAATGATTGATGAATGAATGCAAACTCCCCCTCAGCCAGAGCTCAGTTGTTTGTTCGTGCAAAGAAGACGATGATGCAAAAGAGCTAATAGAACAGTACAAAGTACTGAACTATTTATAGGCACTTGCAAACCACTGAGCATCTTAGCTGACGTCACCATGAAAGTGACATCTAACCTCCTAACAAACTCTAACCTCTGATCTATACAGACACTGCTATACAAACTACTGACATTACATTACATTGCATAAAGACAACTATACTACTGCTGCCTTCCACTGCTGTGAACCCAGCAGCACTTGTCCGGATCAACAGTACTTGACTCAAGGCAGTAGATTGAATCAGCAGAGCTTTGGTCTTCCATCAGTCTTTAACTTTGGGCAGTAGATATAAGGCAGCACTTTGCAAGAACGGTAGATAGGAGGTCAGTAGATGTTGAAGTTCACTTTCAAGGGGAGAGACTTGATCATATCATATCGTAAACGTCTGCTTATTCTGGATCCACTGCTCTGATCCAGTTTTGGCTTTAATTATCTGTTCCTCTTGATAGGGTTCAATCCCAACATGGTATTTAAACACATAAAAACTAAACTAGAGTGGCTAAGGACACTTACAACAGGTCCTTGCACGAAAATTGAACTATGGTGGGCTCCCTCTTGATCAGGAATCCCAGAGAATGCTCAAGAAAGCTCAAGCAAGGAGATGAGAGTGAAAGTTTTGAATGTGCAAGGATTATGGCAACCCA
The DNA here is from genome assembly GCA_030545235.1 of Helianthus tuberosus. Taxonomy (NCBI): domain Eukaryota; kingdom Viridiplantae; phylum Streptophyta; class Magnoliopsida; order Asterales; family Asteraceae; genus Helianthus; species Helianthus tuberosus. Next base: position 74,323,963 of record CM060385.1, on the reverse strand, counting down.
ATGCCTCTATTTATAGTGCATGAGACTCCCCCAAGATCATCACAGGTGTTAGGGATGTTATAGGATGGCTCCAGGTGTCCTAAGTGGTTTTAAAAACCATCAAAGGTTCATAGATTTGAGTTATGTGAGTATGAAGTAGTTTGTGTGGAGAACAAGGATGAAACCTGCAGATGTCAACATAGTTCTGTCGAAATTAAGCCGTCGCGTCGCGCGATGGCATAGGGGATACAAGGTCGCGCAGCGCGACACCTTATGTGACCAGCAAACTAAGTTTCATTCTTGGCAACTTTGGTCCCTGCGCCTTCATATGCATAATAACTTTCATTTTAGGCACTTCTAACCCTTGTAGTTAGTTTGTAGATGATATAGGGAGTATAACCACCGTTAGGTCAGGTTTCGTTAAACGATCACTGAAAACACTAGTTTCATTTCGTTGACGCTTTTAACCCTTATTCTTGGAAATTTGCGTAAATAACACATAACAATATCGAAACCTTGTGAATTTGTTATCACATATTCTTGAGAGTATAATTGAACATTACAAAGCCCCGGGTTCGTTAAAAGGTCACTCAGAGGTAAGAATTAACATGTTGACACGTTTAACCCCTTTGTCTTGTAAACTTTCGATTACTTTCACAAACGGCTTCTTACGTTCGAATATTCACTTATTTAAGAATATATTCATCGTGTGTAGTCAATCAGAGGCACAAGTTTGGCATGTTGACACCTTTAGTCCCTTTGCATACGTATTTTCATCGTTTCACAACTTTAGTCCTTGTAATTCAATCTTTCACATGTTTAGGGTTTAGGACACGTGTCTTCACATAATTGGACACGTTTTTACGAGGTGTTACAAGAGGGGACTAGATCATGTTTGAGACTTTTATGTACTGGGGCATGTAGCTGACAGGCTTCACACTTTCCTAATTGTTCAGAGGTATCTTGGTGCATGGAGGGCTAGAAGTATCCGAGGTTCATTAACATTGCAACCACCGACCTTGGACCATAATGAGCCCCACATATTCCTTCGTGGACTTCCTTGATCAGATATTGACTCGGTTTTAGACCAACACATCGGAGTAGTGGTGCGAGGTAACCTTTTTTTGTAATGGATTTCCCCTTACAACACATATTGCCTTGATTTGATGCGAAGCCTTTCAGCCTCAGTCTGATCATCACGCAACTCACCGTTTTTCACGAATTTGATAATAAGAGTCATCCAATTTGGCCCTTCATCGGTGATTACATCTTGAACTTCAAGTTCTTGAATAGATGGTGCTCTTAATACTTCGACTAGTACCTTCTTGGTGAGGTGAGTGAATGTGAGGGATGCAAGTTTGCTTAGTGCATCGGCCTTCTTGTTTTGAGAACTTGGAACCTATTTGATAGCACATGCATGAAATGTACTCATGAGTTCTTTTGATTCTCTCTGTATTTCTTCATGTTGGGCTCTTTTGCTGTGTAGCTGTCATTTACTTTACTTGAAACGAGTAGGGAGTCTGTGAAGACTTGAGGCTTTTGGACACCCATTTCTTTGGTCTGCTTAAGCCCATCAATCAGTGCTTCATACTCAGCTTCATTATTGGTGGTCTGAAATTCAAGTCAAACAACATATGTAAATTCTAACCCTTCAGGGTTGATCAAGACTAGCGCAGCCCCTGACCCTTCGATGCTGGAAGATCCATCGGTAAAAAGCTTCCAGGTATCGGGGTTAGATGATCCAGCGGTAGTGGTGTTAGCTTCCGTTGTGGGTTCTTTCAAGACTTCTAAGATAAAATCAGTAAGGATTTGAGCCTTAACATCCTTCCTTGGAATGTAAGGGATGTTATGTTCATCTAGTTCCATGGCCCATTTGGCTAGCCGTCCGAAGGTTTCTGGTTTTTTGAGCACACTCTTAATAGGCTGGTCAATAACCACTTGTATGGGGTGTGCCTGAAAATACCTTCGAAGCCTTCTAGCCGTTTTGACTAAGGCCAGGGCAAGTTTTTTCAAAGGAGGATACTTGATCTCTGCTCATTTTAGAGTTATACTGAAGAAGTAAACGGGTACATGAACCTTGTTACGTTCAATGGTCAGAACCGCACTTATGGCTTCCTCAGCAACAGAAAGATAGACAAAGATCATTTCTCCCGTTTCCAGACAACAATGTCTAGGAGTGAAGCCAAGTTTTGCTTCATTTGGTGGAAGGCTTCCTCTGCTTCTTTAGTCCATCGAAAGTCTTTCTTATTGGAACACCCCTGGAGGGTTTTAAAGAAACGTAAGGACTTTTATGCTAACTTTGACGTGAAATGCTTCAAGGCTGCGAGCATTCCATTTAAGCTTTCTACTTCTTTTATGCTTTATGGGGATTTTGTGTCAAGGATGGCTTTGACCTTGTTGGGATTGGCTTTGATGCTTTGCTTTCCCACAATGTGCCCCAGAAACTTGCCTTCTTCAAAACTAAACAAACACTTGACTGGATTGAGCTTCATATTAATCTTTCTCAAGTTTCAGAAAGTTTCTTGTATGTCATCAAGCATTTGACCTTCTGTTTTGCTTTTAGTTACCAATTCGTCAACATAGGCTTCCATGTTCCTACCAATTAGCCCAATGAACGCTTTGTCCACCAAATGTTGATAAGTGGCACCTGCATTTTTTAAACCAATTGCCATTTTCTGATAGCAGAAGATACCTTCATCATTGTGAAACACGGTTTTCTCTTCGTCTTCCTTTTTCATTTGGATTTGATGGTCACCCTTGTAGGTGTTCAGGAAGCATTTGAATGGGAAGCCTGTGAGCGAATCAACCTTAAGGTCTATTTCAGGCAATGGGTAGCAATCCTTTGGGCATGCTTTATAATCAATGCACATTCTCCAAGACCCATTAGGTTTGCGAACCATTACCGAATTGGCTACCCATGATTGATACCTGATTTCTCGGTGGATTCCGGATTGAACAAGCCCTTCCACCTCTTGAAAGGCTACGAGGCTTCTTTCCGGAGCCAGGCTTCTTTTTAGTTGGAGAATGGGTTTCACATCAGGGGGAATCTTAAGCTCATTCTAAGCAATGTCATGGGGGATACTGGTCATATCTTTCGGACACCATGCGAAGATGTTGAAATTGTGTAAGAGTAGTTTCTAGTACATGAGAGTGTCCTCAGTGAGGTTGGTGTTTACCCTTATCCTTTGCTAAGGATATTTTGGTTTATAATCAACCCATGTACATCTTCTTCATTCTTTTTCGAACTTTCCCCTTCAACCAGGAAAGCTTTTTGAGTGGGTTGAGGGGTTGCTATCCCCCTTTCATTAGGAAACTTTATAGTGCCTTGACCGACTGAAACTACCATTCCGAACACATTTTGCTCAGGCCTTCCTATGATAACATCATAGTTGGAAGGGATGTTGATTACCACGAAGGTGAGCTGCTCGTTCGTTCCATTTTTTCTTCGCGGAAACAAACGAGGGTTATTTGGCCTAAAGGTTTGATGGGTATGTCGGCGATACCTTTGATGGAAGATTCAGACTTCTGAAGCTTGGACCGTTCATCATTGCTGAGGCAATTAAAACATTTTTCGAACATGATTTCAATGGCTGCTCCAGTGTCGATGTAGGCCTTGTGTGTCTTGATGGTTCCTATTTTAGCTTCTACCACCAAAGGGTTTACGAGTAACTCTCCTTCTGGTGGGGGGAAGCAAATGCATTGGCATTCCTATGCTTCCAGACGAGGGCGTTTGTGGGAAGCCTTACCTTCAAAGTCCACCATGTTTACTTCTGTCACACCCCGACCACGTGAGACAACGAAACGTGGCGGAAACGTCGGGGAGTGTTGTAACAGAATTAATTGTTTCAAATCCATGGCAATTTAAAGTTTCGTTTTATTAATCAAACAAGAGAGTTTACATCGTTTTAAACAAGAAACAAAGAGTACATAACATAAATTAACTAGTTCTTGTCTCGTTTTAAGTCACTAAGGCACAGGTCCGCCTAAGTATGTCTCGATAAGTCCTATGCATCAACTCCTGAAAACACTTGTGAAAATAGGTACGTCAGCATAAAAATGCCTGTGAGATACATAGGTTTTGTGAAAATAGGATTCATGACTTGTAAGTTTAAGAAAATGTTTAATAAAGTTTAGTCATGAACCTTGTAAATTGATTTGTTTTGTAAATCGTTTGAAAAACAATAAGTTCAGATGATATGTATAAATAAGAGAATAATGTATGGTTAAATGAATAACCATGTAAAATGAGTTTGTATAAGATAAGTTGTTTGTAAAACAATGTCTTGTGAAAAGTATGTTATTTGTATAAAATGTTATATGTCTCAAATTGAAATGATTCAAATAACGCTACGATATATAATACCATACAAACACTTATATATAGGAAGTACCAGCGGCGTATCCACCATGCTTGTATCATATTACACACGCCTCGTTACTTAAATCACTTACTCAAACCAAACCATCAAGATGTAATGTTTAACAATTGTAGAAATGTTTAGGTATAGTCAAATGTCTATTGTCAAATGGTTCACATGGTTCAATAGATACAAATGGTTCACAGAATGTAATATAATGTGTTCATATGCTGGATGAGCATATGCAACAAAATGTAATGTAAAACAATGTACTAAGTATGCACACAATGGACATACATAGCATGAAATGTAATGTAAAACGATGTACTAAGTATGCACACAATGGACATACATAGCATGAAATGTAATGTAAAACAATGTACTAAGTATGCACACAATGGACATACATAGCATGAAATATAATGTAAAACAATGTACTAAGTATGCACACAATGGACATACATAGCATGAAATGTAATGTAAAACGATGTACTAATAGTGTACTAATGAACATAGCAAGCATATGATATGAAAACATGGAAACACGAAAGTAACAAGTAGGCACATGTGTTTCACCCCAAAACAGTTTGAAAACAGTAAAAGAGGGGTCTATGTACTCACTTGAGATTGCTTATTAGTCCTTGAGTAACAACCAAACAATGCTAGAGATCACGGATATCAAACTGCACCTAGTATAGGTAACTATGTTAATATACCGGACCTAAATCGGAGGATCGGGTAGCATGAGGGTTTGTAAACCAAATGAGTGTAGGAACTCATGTAATATGGTTTAACAAAGCCTACATACTAAAATGAAACCTAACCTAAGTGCTTACAACCCATTACGACCTGTTTAGGTAGCTTGTGCTACTTTAACGCATCGTTCGCGTGAAACGCGTTCGGAATGCCTAACTAGCCCTATGATAAGTAAAATATGCCTTAACATGTCTAATATTGTTTCCAAATCAGTTTAGATATCAAAAGTTATGTTACATATGCTTAATATGAATTTTGGCGTAAAAAGGGCATTTTGGTAATTTACCTAAGGCATATAAACTACCTATCATACAACTACTTAAACGATGTGACCATAAGGTATAACCTCGGAAGGTTATTCCCTATACTCTATGGTCACCTAATGTGTTTGGTCGGATCCTAATGATCGACCAACGGGTCGAGTTCGAAAGTATAAGCGATTGTTTAGATCGCTTACCTTACGACCCTATATAAGCACTAAACTAAAAGTGACGAGCTAAGCATGTTAAATCATGCTTAACTAAGTTTAGAAAAACAGGTTTGGTATCAAAACAAACGGTTTTGATACCTAAGAGTAGTTTGGTTACAAAATACGCAAGAATGCGCATTTTGGCCGAAACTACGACTCGTCACTGAGCCTTGATTACGGGGTAATCAGAAGGTATAGTCACTAGGGACTATAACCATCGTGATTACGCTCACGTTATGAAGTTCAAACGAACTTCGCATTGACCATAAACTGGTCAACGCAAAAAGTCAAACAAAGTTTGACTTTTAACGCTAAAAGAATAAAAAGAACGAAGGAACACTTACAAATGGTCCCCGCTAGTAAATCTTGATCAAATAGCTCAGGTATGAAGCAATGGCTTCAACTTAGAGCTTTTAGATCAGATTTGTGGGTTTTTGGAGTTGGGATGGATGGGTATTTATAGTAAATGGACAACCGTTAGGATCGTTTATCGAATAACGTGCTTTGATCTTATCCCTACACTTGTTGCAACCTTGTGGTAACTCAAAATGGTCCATCATGAGCAGGAAAGGGCAAGTGTGGGTGAGTGTTGGGGGCATAACAGCTGTTAACAGCTGTTAAAACGACCTTTGCTGATCTGAAAGGGCCTCACGTGACGCCTAGCCACCCTCGCGTCACGCCTAGCCTCCTTTCTGTAGTTTTGGCAGATTAGGTCCCTGCACATTGTTTCGTTGCGTAACGGCACTTCTAACACCCGTCAATCCCAATTTCAAGCTCCATAATGATGTTAAGACATAGGGAACATGAAATATGCTTGAAAACATCTCGGATGTCGGTTCGTTTGGCCGTACGGTTGCGATGTTCGCTTAATTACGACGGAATGCGCATAAGCGCGAAAAACGATCCAAATTGCGCGACGAATGGATTTTTCTCATGCCAAACACTAAAATAAAATATTTTAGTGCTTACATAAATTTTTGGATGTCCGGATGTATTCAGAACGTAAGTTATGCGCGAAAATGCAAACTTGTGCACTTTTTGACGCTTTTAGTCCTTGAATGACCCAAAAGTTTATTTTAGCACACCGAACCCCTCAAAGCCTATTTCTAAGCTATGTAAAGGATATTTAGGGTATGTTTAACTTATGTTCATGTTCCAGAATGTCTGTTACAGTTCAAATTGGTATACTTTCGCAGTTTGTCAAATTTAGTCCCTGTAAGCGAATTAACTTGATTTCGGCATACCAAACCATCCAAAACTTATTTCTAAGTTAAGTAAAGGTTATTTAAGGTATGTTAATCCTATTTCACTATTCCATAGTGTTCGTTGCATTAAACTGGTTATATTTACGCATCAGCTCGCGTATAACCTTCCAGAAAGCGATTTAAAGCCCGAAATCGAACAAGAAATGATATGTGCAAATGATACACATATTTTTACAAATCCCAAGTATGAAACACAATATCTAATTGATTTGGTATTTGTTTGATGGTCACAGAGGCACAGTTTTCACAGTCTCCCCTCATTTAGGAAATTTCGTCCCGAAATTTATTTATAGGAGTCTGTCTGTGACTTTGTGTTAAATAACCATCAAGGATAAGGCATAATCCTGATATTCCTCTTTAACGGACATTTTTCAGAAATGGAAATGAAGGAAGAATCAGGGATATTCATTTCCCTTCGATGGAAAATTTTTAGAAACGAAAAATGCACGGAATGAGTCATTTTTCCTTAATAGGTATCCTTCAGAAACGAAAATGCACGGAATGAGTCATTTTCCTTAATGGGTATTCTTCAGAAACGAAAATGAACGGAATGAGTCATTTTCCAAAATTTCTTCAGAAACGAAAATGAACGGAATGAGTCATTTTCCACAATTTCTTCAGAAACAAAAATGAATGGAATGAGTCATTTTCCACAATTTCTTCAGAAACGAAAATGCACGGAATGAGTCATTTTCCACAATTTCTACAGAAACGAAAATGAACGAAATGAGTCATTTTCCACAATTTCTTCAGAAACGAAAATGAACGTAATGAGTCATTTTCCACAATTTCTTCAGAAACGAAAATGAACGGAATGAGTCATTTTCCACAATTTCTTCAGAAACGAAAATGCACGGAATGAGTCATTTTTCACAATTTCTACAGAAACGAAAATGAACGGAATGAGTCATTTTCCACAATTTCTTCAGAAACGAAAATGAACGGAAGGAGTCATTTTCCACAATTTCTTCAGAAACGAAAATGAACGGAACGAGTCATTTTCCACAATTTCTTCAGAAACGAAAATGAACGGAACGAGTCATTTTCCACAATTTCTTCAGAAACGAAAATGAACGGAATGAGTCATTTTTCACAATTTCTTCAGAAACGAAAATGAACGGAATGAGTCATTTTCCACAATTTCTTCAGAAATGAAAATGAATAGGGTTAACTCTAGACACACGACCAAACTTGCTGTGGTTTATGTGCACTGAATTCCATAATTATGTATGCATCCATAATTACGTAATTCCTTACATAGTCCGCACAGTTTGTCTTGTAATGTTTAGGGGAGGAAAATCAAACCTGTGATGAGTGTGACTAGACTACCATAGGGTCCTTTTAATTAGATCGACAAATGATCCTTTTAGTTAGGCCACCAAGTAGTCCTTTCAGCTATATCATCACATGATGTTCCTAACCAGATTTTTGGATCGATCTGTTTAACTAGACCACTCACGGGGTCTAAGTATGGAGTAGTACTTTATAATCCAAGGGACTTAACTACAACGTAGAAGTCCATTAAGGATTTTAGGTAGTACCTTTGGGTATCCTACTATGAATCCCTTATACGAAGATATGGAAGATTCTACGAGGATTTGGATAACAAAATTTGGATCACACAAAAACATAAAAAGAATCACATAAGCACATAATCACATAGTTGTTTAACTTGATTATTAATTTGTTATTAACTTGTTATCGATTGAAAATGGATATGGAAACCAGTCGATGGACTTCAATGTCCTCTGGGATCTATCTGAAAAGATAGGGAGGTCTCCCAAAAATTCGATTTTGTTTTCAAAGGACCGTAATATTCGAATTAAGGAACACAACAATTTTAGGATTTACGGAAATACCCTTAGGTACCCTATTAAGGATTTATAGTGGTACTTTGGGTATTCGTCCAGTGTTGTAACTTGCGCCTTGTACTTCGTTTCCTTGGAAGAAGCGGGTACTTAGGAATTTCGTGGAAAACGCAAGAGATCATAAAATAGAAAAATTATATTTGGGGGTAGTTTGTTTTTCAAGGGATACGATTCCTAAATTGTCGGTATTGTAAGGGATATGTTGTTTATACATACAACCTCATAAATACATTGCAATGTAAATAAAAGATTTATTTATAAACAATGATAACAACTGTTTCATGGACCTTAACAACAAAAGAAAATAATACATAAAACGTGATTATTTCTAAAGGTGTTGTCTTCTAGTCGGTCAGATGCTCATCCCTGTGCTGGATTTGCATTAGCAAGCTTTGGGCAATTTCTTCGGAAATGACCCATCTCGCCACAATTGTAGCAAGAACCTGGTGGAAAGCGAGCTTGAGCAGGATTGTTGTCAGCTTGATTTGGTGCAACTGCAGCTCGGCAAACTTTTGCTGTATGACCTTTAAGTCCATAAATTTGGCATTCGCGGCACTTCACACTAGCATGATGATGAAGGTTACATTGGTTGCACAAGGGTGAAGTTCCATTGTATGGCTTCCTAGCAGGGGGTTGAGCTGGTTGGTTGGGGACGGCTTGACCATTGTGAGCGACCACGGCGAAGTTCTGAGAAGCCTTTAGCTTCTTTGACCTCTTAGGGGATCCAGTCTGTTCATCCATGGTCTTTGATTCCTCGATTGGTTTCTTATCATCTTTTCGGAAAAGTTTACCTTTCCTGATTTGAGATTCAGTCAAGGTAGCAGATAGCTCAATGGCCTGCCTAACCGTAGTGGGGTTACTACCAGTAACAATGTCCTGAACTGAGTCAGGGAGACCATCAATGTATTTTTCGATCGCCTTATCCAAATGCGTAACCATGGTAGGACACAACAGGCTCAGCTCCTCATATCGATCAGTGTATGCTCGATGTTCACCGCTGTCTTGCTTAAGATCGTCAAATTCCCTTTCCAAGGCCCTGATCTCGTGACGAGGACAGAATTCCTTCATCATCAGTGCTCTAAGTTCTTCCCACGTTTGAGCCAGTGCCACTTCGGCGCCCCTATCTCTCATCACACCGTTCCACCATGTCAAAGCCCGTTTCTCAAAGACACTAGATGCGAAATCTACCTTTCGCTCATTTGGACATTGTACATCTCTGAAGGTGCTCTCTAAACTCTCGAACCATTGCAGAAGTGCAGTCGCTCCTTGAGACCCAGAAAACTTTGATGGCTTAGCCGAGTTGAACGTTTTGAAGTTGCAGGGGGCATTATTGTTGTTGAGGGCTTGGTTACATTGAGCAACGATGTTCGGGATTGCAGCAGTCATTTGCTGTGTAATACAGCTGCCAGCTCTTCAATAGATACCTGATTTTCGCATCGTGGAGGCATTCTAAAAGGGGAATCAAGAGAGAAAACAAATGAAATGGCATTGGGTAAGAATAGGATGTTACAATTACCGACCAAAATCATGGGTGATGGTCATTTGTTTGAACCACGAAGCAAACAAACGACACACAAAAGCTGAATCAAAGCAATTAGATCCTCATAATGTATCGCGAAGACATGCTCGCCTATAAGTGGACACTCACCCCAAGAGTTCCCAGGTAAGAGTGACTGGTCCGATTATGTGGATTTGTACGAACACTCTAGCCTTAGACAGAAAACTCAGGGTACAGGCATTCACTCTTCCAGTTTGCACGTGTTCACACTATTTTGGACCCAAAACTTTGACGAGAGTTTGAAAACTCAAAGGGGTTCAAAACCTTATAACAGAGGGTTCAAAACCTAGTAATCAATCATCCAAAAACAGATGATTAATTTTCAAAGCGGATTCGAACTTTGATGTTCTCGTCGTGGTTATCACCTAAGGATAGGTGACGTGCATGTTTTAAGATCTAAACACAAGATAACTTGTGTTGGGGTCCTAGAAAGGTTATAGTCTAGGTCAAAGCATTACTAATAACCTAATTCCCTATAATCATTGGCTCTGATACCAACTTTTCTGTCACACCCCGACCACGTGAGACAACGAAACGTGGCGGAAACGTCGGGGAGTGTTGTAACAGAATTAATTGTTTCAAATCCATGGCAATTTAAAGTTTCGTTTTATTAATCAAACAAGAGAGTTTACATCATTTTAAACAAGAAACAAAGAGTACATAACATAAATTAACTAGTTCTTGTCTCGTTTTAAGTCACTAAGGCACAGGTCTGCCTAAGTATGTCTCGATAAGTCCTATGCATCAACTCCTGAAAACACAAGTGAAAATAGGTACGCCAGCATAAAAATGCCTGTGAGATACATAGGTTTTGTGAAAATAGGATTCATGACTTGTAAGTTTAAGAAAATGTTTAATAAAGTTTAGTCATGAACCTTGTAAATTGATTTGTTTTGTAAATTGTTTGAAAAACAATAAGTTCAGATGATATGTATAAATAAGAGAATAATGTATGGTTAAATGAATAACCATGTAAAATGAGTTTGTATAAGATAAGTTGTTTGTAAAACAATGTCTTGTGAAAAGTATGTTATTTGTATAAAATGTTATATGTCTCAAATTGAAATGATTCAAATAACGCTACGATATGTAATACCATACAAACACTTATATATAGGAAGTACCAGCAGCGTATCCACCATGCTTGTATCATATTACACACGCCTCATTACTTAAATCACTTACTCAAACCAAACCATCAAGATGTAATGTTTAACAATTGTATAAATGTTTAGGTATAGTCAAATGTCTATTGTCAAATGGTTCACATGGTTCAACAGATACAAATGGTTCACAAAATGTAATATAATGTGTTCATATGCTGGATGAGCATATGCAACAAAATGTAATGTAAAACAATGTACTAAGTATGCACACAATGGACATACATAGCATGAAATGTAATGTAAAACGATGTACTAAGTATGCACACAATGGACACACATAGCATGAAATGTAATGTAAAACAATGTACTAAGTATGCACACAATGGACATACATAGCATGAAATGTAATGTAAAACAATGTACTAAGTATGCACACAATGGACATACATAGCATGAAATGTAATGTAAAACGATGTACTAATAGTGTACTAATGAACATAGCAAGCATATGATATGAAAACATGGAAACACGAAAGTAACAAGTAGGCACATGTGTTTCACCCCAAAACAGTTTGAAAACAGTAAAAGAGGGGTCTATGTACTCACTTGAGATTGCTTAGTAGTCCTTGAGTAACAACCAAACAATGCTAGAGATCACGGATATCAAACGGCACCTAGTATAGGTAACTATGTTAATATACCGGACCTAAATCGGAGGATCGGGTAGCATGAGGGTTTGTAAACCAAATGAGTGTAGGAACTCATGTAATATGGTTTAACAAAGCCTACATACTAAAATGAAACCTAACCTAAGTGCTTACAACCCATTACGACCCGTTTAGGTAGCTTGTGCTACTTTAACGCATCGTTCGCGTGAAACGCGTTCGGAACACCTAACTAGCCCTATGATAAGTAAAATATGCCTTAACATGTCTAATATTGTTGCCAAATCAGTTTAGATATCAAAAGTTATGTTACATATGCTTAATATGAATTTTGGCGTAAAAAGGGCATTTTGGTAATTTACCTAAGGCATATAAACTACCTATCATACAACTACTTAAACGATGTGACCATAAGGTATAACCTCGGAAGGTTATTCCCTATACTCTATGGTCACCTAATGTGTTTGGTCGGATCCTAATGATCGACCAACGGGTCGAGTTCGAAAGTATAAGCGATTGTTTAGATTGCTTACCTTACGACCCTATATAAGCACTAAACTAAAAGTGACGAGCTAAGCATGTTAAAACATGCTTACCTAAGTTTAGTAAAACAGGTTTGGTATCAAAACAAACGGTTTTGATACCTAAGAGTAGTTTAGTTACAAAATACGCAAGAATGCGCATTTTGGCCGAAACTACGACTCGTCACTGAGCCTTGATAACGTGGTAATCAGAAGGTATAGTCACTAGGGACTATAACCATCGTGATTACGCTCACGTTATGAAGTTCAAACGAACTTCTCATTGACCATAAACTGGTCAACGCAGAAAGTCAAACAAATTTTGACTTTTAACGCTAAAAGAATAAAAAGAACGAAGGAACACTTACAAAGGGTCCCCGCTAGTAAATCTTGATCAAATAACTCAGGTATGAAGCAATGGCTTCAACTTAGAGCTTTTAGATCAGATTTGTGGGTTTTTGGAGTTGGGATGGATGGGTATTTATAGTAAATGGACAACCGTTAGGATCGTTTATCGAATAACGTGCTTTGATCTTGTCCCTACACTTGTTGCAACCTTGTGGTAACTCAAAATGGTCCCTCATGAGCAGGAAAGGGCAAGTGTGGGTGAGTGTTGGGGGCATAACAGCTGTTAACAGCTGTTAAAATGACCTTTGCTGATCTAAAAGGGCCTCGCGTGACGCCTAGCCACCCTCGCGTCACGCCTAGCCTCCTTTCTGCTGTTTTGGCAGATTAGGTCCCTGCACATTGTTTCGTTGCGTAACGGCACTTCTAACACCCATCAATCCCAATTTCAAGCTCCATAATGATGTTAAGACATAGGGAACATGAAATATGCTTGAAAACATCTCGGATGTCGGTTCGTTTGGCCGTACGGTTGCGATGTTCGCTTAATTACGACGGAATGCGCATAAGCGTGAAAAACGATCCAAATTGCGCGACGAATGGATTTTTCTCATGCCAAACACTAAAATAAAATATTTTAGTGCTTACATAAATTTTTGGATGTCCGGATGTATTCAGAACGTAAGTTATGCGCGAAAATGCAAACTTGTGCACTTTTTGACGCTTTTAGTCCCTGAATGACCCAAAAGTTTATTTTAGCTCACCGAACCCCTCAAAGCCTATTTCTAAGCTATGTAAAGGATATTTAGGGTATTTTTTAACTTATGGTCATGTTCCGGAATGTCTGTTACAGTTCAAATTGGCATACTTTCGCAGTTTGTCAAATTTAGTCCCTGTAAGCGAATTAACTTGATTTCGGCATACCAAACCATCCAAAACTTATTTCTAAGTTATGTAAAGGTTATTTAAGGTATGTTAATCCTATTTCACTATTCCGGAGTGTTCGTTGCATTAAACTGGTTATATTTATGCATCAGCTCGCGTATAACCTTCCAGAAAGCGATTTAAAGCCCGAAATCGAACAAGAAATGATATGTGCAAATGATACACATATTTTTACAAATCCCAAGTATGAAACACAATATCTCATTGATTTGGTATTTTTTTGATGGTAACGGAGGCACAGTTGTCACAACTTCCTTCTTTTTTTCTTCAGCCATCTTGTCTCTTACCCCCTTAACCAAGTGGGCCAGTTCTCCAGATTTGATGGCTTCCTCGATCCTCTTTTTAAGTTGGAGGAAATCGTTAGTATGGTAACCCTTTTATTCATGTAACTCACAATACTGGTTTGAGTTTTCATTCCTCTTGCTTTTTGGTAATGGCCGTGGAGTTCGAAAGTTGTGTTTTACTTCTTCGGTTGCCAAGATCTCTTGTGGGGTATTGGTCAAAGTTGTGAAGCTTATAATCTTTTCTCGGCTTGGAGGGTTCCTTCCTTCACGTCTCCTAGAATCCGAGCTTCTAGAGCGTTTATCATAAGAACCAAAGTTTCCTCTTTTTCTGTTGGGACTATTGCTTCGCCAACTAGGAGCTCTTTTTCTTTATTCCTTGATGTCAACAGCTTCTTCTCCTCGGATGTGGGCTTCAGCCCTTTCAAGCGCTTCTTCAAGGGTTTTAGGCTGGCATTTGTTGGAATCTCTTATAAGGTACTTGGAAGTGATGGCATTCATGAACCCTGCCACCCTCATTTTTTCATCAGCGCCTACATAAGTTCAACCTTCCTTCTTGTATCTTTCAATGAAGTCTCTATGACTTTCATCGCCACACTGTTTTATCAGGAAGATTACCGTGGAATCCTTAACATACCTCTGTTGTTGTGAGAAATTGGCTAGAAAACCTTTCCTGAGATCATCAAAGGTCCGAATGCTTCGTTCAGGAAGGTCGTTGAACCATATTTGTACGGATCCCACGAGGGTTTGCATGAACATTAGATAACATTCGGTGTTGGACCATTTTTCAATTCTTGCAGCCTCAATGAAAATTTCGAGGTGGTCTTTGGGATCCTCGGTGCCGTTATAGGTTCTTATGTGTGATGGCATCTTTATCTGGGTTTGGAAGTCATAATCGACAATTTGTTGGGAGAAACAAGACAAGTTACTAAGTTTGTAAGGTTTGGTGAGGTCTTTATCCACTCTTAATGTCGGGTTACTATTCGAGGTGCCTTGGTGTGTGGCCAACACTTGGTTGATGAAGTGTTGCCAAGGGAATTGTGCCATCATTTGTGTCATTATTTGTGGCATCAGGTGAAAACATTGAAGGCTTTCTGGAAGAATCACGTAATTCATTCCCATAGGATTACTCATGGCTGCACTTCGAGCCATGGGTAGGACAGCCAGGGCCTGTTCCCATGAAGTGGAAACAGGAAGGGGAACCCTCAAAGCCAGTGACTACTAGAGTTGATCGAGAGTGGTTACATGCCCTATATGTGCACTGGTTGCAACAGGTTGGGTGGTAGGCAAAGGAAAAGCAACTAGGTTTGGCCTCCCAACAACATAAAGACTCAAGTTAAGTGGTAGGTTAGTTATACTAGTACCAACTTCAAAGCATGATGTTGTAGGTCGTGAGCTTCTTAGTGGAGGAGGGGGAGGACCAGGTGCCAACGAAGGTTCAGACTCATCATAGTCTAACCTTATTCTTACCCCTTCTCCCTTTCTTTGCTCACATGTTAGCTGAGAAGAGATCTCAACTGTAGGAAGTTTCTGGCTACTCCCTCGGGCGTTAGATATATGGGTTTCGGTGTACACATAGCATCGATTGGGGAGAGACAACCCCTAAGCGGGAAGGGGTCGGTGTTTGAAAAGGGGAGAACTCCGAGAACACAATCCCCGTTGGAGTGCCTCCGAGAGTAGAGAAATGTGTGGATATGGCTGGTGATGCCTGACCAGCGTTTGGTTCCGAATCAGTGTCATGTGGCACCTGATTCACCTCGCTGGGAGATTCACCGTCAGACATGGGAGAACTTTGGAAAATTGGAGCTACACGGTGGGCGCCACGGTGGGCCCCACGGTGGGCGCCAACTTGTTGCTACAACAAATATAAGACCAAGGATAGTAACGAGACCTACGAGGTTAAAGCGTTTAAGGGTTTCAATTAGCTTAACGCAGGTCGTTGGGTCCCCCCACATTTGTAGTACGTGGAGTTGGATCGAGTTGTTATTATTGATTTGAATCCTGGATTGAAGGATCTTCAACCCATAATATTTATGTTTTACTGTTGTTTATTGTTTGAAGTGAAGAATAGACTAAGTAAGGTGCAAGATCTAGAGAGAGAGAAGGGAGAATATGGTGTGTGTCTGTGTGTGTTTTAGTCAAAGCATCTGCTGTTTATAGAAGAAAGGATCTTCTATAAGAAGAAACACTTGACCCTCGATCCAAGACTGCAGTGGATGACTTACCCTTTTTGGTTGGTGAAAGGCTTTTAACCTGCGGATAATAGAGTTCACTCTCCGACATGCGCCTGTTGCTGCTGGATGGGAGAGTCCACACGTACAGTACGATGTGACTGGACACTGTCTCATTCCTTTTGCTGCTTATGACAGTTGCTAGCTTTCGAACGTTTTGGCTTTCAACCTTTTAAGCTATTTTGCATTCTGATCAGTTTATTAAGTTTTGAGCTACCCACGTCATCAATGGTCCCTAACGTTTGGTCACTTTTGCCACTTTAGTCCCAATCTCAAGTATTTTGAATCTGAGTCAATGTGGTTTCAATTTTGTTGCCATTTTCATACAAAATCAAAATCTGGTCAGATTTTTTAGTTAACATCCAGTTGTTTTTTTTTCTTTTTCCTCCTTTTAGTGAAGGGCAAAATTGTCAGATTTTTTTTTTAATTTGTTATAATAAAACGTTAAAATATCATTTTGCCCTTCATTAAAAGGGAGAAAAAAGACAAAAAAAAAAAAAAAAAAAAAAAACCTGAATGTTAACTGAAAAATTTGACCAGATTTTGATATTGGATGAAAATGACAACAAAATTGAAACTATAGGGAACCAAATTCAAAAGGTTTGAATTTTGGACTTAAATGAGAAAAGTAAACAAACCTCAAGGACCATTTTGGTAGTTTACTCTAAAATAGTGGTATACTAACTCAAACGAAGGATAATAATATACATGGAAGATAAAACTAATTTACCACTAAACAAAGTGTTTGAGAGCTTCTTGGTACACCGACCTGAAATATTTATCCCAATTAAAATAGTGTGGTGGGAAAGGGATAGAGCTAATGTTCCAGATGACCCTAGTTCGATTCCTGTCCCCCTTCATTAATTTCGACAACACCCGGTGATGATTAAAGACTAGGCGAGTTGGCGCCGATCGTTAGTTCAATCCTTGAACTGAGCACCTCACCCCTCCGGTTTAGAGACAAGTGTATCCTTATTTAGTAAATTTTGCCAGTACCCATTTGAAGAATTCGTTAGCCATTAAGAAAAATAGTTCAACTACAAATCTATAAAATAGACAATAACTAATTTTAGGATTTAATGGGTGTGTTTTGCTATTAAAAAACAAAGTGTAAATTTTTATTGAGGTGTCTTGACAAGTTAGTCTAGTGGTTAATCACTTGGTTTCTTTCTTTGAGCTCTCGAGTTCAACTCTCACTAGCATCACCTTGAAGGACATTGATGGTGACAATGAAGTTTAGAGCTAGGCCTTTTTGGAGGTCGCCAATTCGAAACCGAGCCGAACTGGGTTTTACCACAATGGGGCTTTAGGCGGGCTGGTTTTCCCTAAAACTGGTGGATCGGGTATGCATCTAACTCTAACCATTATGAAGGAGATGATACATTTACTCAATTAAGAGCATCCTATAATACTTATACGGTAATTTAGTTGGCCGTTAAAAAAATTATTGAGATTTTTGACAATAAGATACCTTTAATCAATTAAAAAAAATCATGTCGGCAATATTGACCACTCTGTCGGTCCTCATAGAATGATGAATGACCAAAATAGCTCGTTATAAATTATGAAAGTTGACTAGGTTACAAAGTAATGGCATTTGTCTTTATAAAAGTTCGGTTGAAATCATAGGCCAGTTCAGAAAAGCTATTTGCCTAGGTTACAAATTATGAATGACCAAAATAGCTCGTTATAAATTATGAAAGTTGACTAGGTTACAAAGTAATGGCATTTGTCTTTATAAAAGTTCGGTTGAAATCATAGGCCAGTTCAGAAAAGCTATTTGCCGGTTTGACTTATGATGTCCTACAATAAATTAAATGGTTGTGAAAAACCGGTCTAGATAACATGAATCAGGCCGTTAAAAAAAAAGAACATGAATCAGCATCGCCCCGGAATAGTTTACTTACATTTCCTATAAGAGTTTTTGTTTTATAATACGTTAATTACACCAAACTATTCAAAAGATGATCAAATATTAAACAACTAGATTTGGAACATGTGTATTACATTCAACTATTTAAAATTTAATAAAACATTAAACAATTGTTTTCTATACTAGATTAATTTGAGTAGAGTAGTGGGTATCCATCTATTCGCATAATGGTGGAACTGACCCATTAAATCAGAGGTATCCAAAAAAAAAAAAAAAAAAAATTATCGTGCAATCATACAACACAAAGAAAAACGAAAATAAATAAATAAAGTAAAACAAATACTTAATTGTTATAAATATTGTTATTGTGGTTATCAACTCCTAAAATAACTTAGCTTCTTTTCCAAAACTCCATCTCCTATATATAGTCTAGGGATGAGCAAAGCGGTATCCGATACCGAACCGATACCGATCCCGAATTTCACCCAAACTAGGTACCGATACCGATACCGAAACATGTCGGTTCGGTATCGGTACGGTACGGTATCGGTATTTTGAGGGTCGGTATCGGTATCATACCGATACCGTACCGATACCGAAAACGCCAAAAAGTGGATACCGTATGGGATACCGAAAAAAATCGGTATCGGTATTTTGGGATCGGGATCGGTATTCGGTGGCATATGCTCATCCCTAATATAGTCATTGTATTCTATTGTATTAGATATACCTATCAATGAAATATCAATCCCTTTCTCCCTCCATCTCTACTATATTGTTTTGCTAATAGACTAGTTTCACAACACGTTATCAGCACGAGAGTGCTCGAATTATCATTGGTTTAATCGTTGATTAAAGTCACGGTTATCTATCCTATGTCATTGATGATGTTTTGTTGATGAAAGTTTTGGTGGCCCGAGGTGTTTCCAACGAAGATTAGATTTTGTAGACATGGCGATTGAAAAGTGATAGAAAGACTATTTGCTTTGGTTCTTTCAAAATAAGTTCTTTTTTCCATCATACATGTTTCTATGCATAAAGTACTACTTTTATAGCTATATTGCTGCTTGTTGGATATGTCTTACTTTTCAACGCATAAAGTACTACTCTTATAGTTATATTACAGCTTGTCGAATATGCCTTACTTTTCAACTTTTTATATTACCGTGTTATGAATGACCGTTGACTACTTGGCCAACATGAGATTTTTGGAAGTCCATTGAAAAGGGAATCTTCAAATCCTAATAATTTTTGTTAACCTTTTCCACAATAAAAAATCATCACGGTATTTAAAAAAGAAAAATTAGTTTAATATATATGTGAACACATGCTATAGAAACCTAGTTGAGAAAATATTTATTATTGATTTCTTTAGCTTAATTTTATATATTTGCTGGTTATATTGCGAACCTATTGATTATTATAGTTTGATAATTTTTTTTATACGTGTTTAATAGACAAACTTTGCATGACTTCGAAAAGACCTTCTTTAGAAAATATACACTTGTATGGCGTTATGATCATAACTCTTATTTACAGCTTAGTATGATTGGTGATGTTTAGCCAATTTTTTTCGATATGCTACGTATGACAAATAACCTAAATCGGAGTATAAATTGGAGAAGATGACTAGATATATATATATATATATATTTCATTGGGGAACACTAAAAATGTGGGGAACAGCGGGGAACTGGCTCAAACGAACTCCGATTGGACTCATTCCAGCGGCGTTGGAACCGGCTCGTCGAACCCTAACTAAGATCTCTTAACCCTAAACCCTAAATCCTAACTCCTAAACTCTAAACCCTAAAGCTAAAAAATAAGGCTAAAACATAAGCTAAATCGTAAAATCTAAATTATAAACCCTAAAAGCTAAACCCTAAAGGCTAAACCTAAAGCTAAACCCTATAGCTTAACCCTAAATCTAAACCCTAAACCCTAAAGCTAAACCCTAAGGCTAAACCCTAAGGCTAAACCTTAAAGCTAAACCCTAAAAGCCAAACCCTAATATATTTAGAGTTTAGGGGTTATGATTTAGGGTTTAGGGTTAAGAGATCCTAGTTAGGGTTCGACGAGACGGTTCCAACGCCGCTGGAATGAGTCCAATCGGAGTTCGTTTGAGTCGGTTCCCCACTGTTCCCCACTTTTTTAGTGTTCCCCAATGAACCTCACACCCTTCCCCTATATATATATATATATATATATATATATATATATAATATTTTAGTTTAACTACCGGCTTTCGGATAAATCGAGGGTGTTAATAATAACACATGGTAAACCTTATTTTAACATGGTGTATATGGGCCGTATAAGGTTATACGGCCCGTACAAAATAAGATAAACTGACAAAGGCTGTGGGCGCAACCTTTGTCAGTTCATCTTACTCTATACGGGCTGTATAACCTTATACGGCCCGTATACACCATGTAAAAATTAACTTTGGTCGTATACAATGTGACAACCCGAACTTTCGAGGTTTGAACTGTTTTAACTAGTGATTTTAATTTTCAATGATTCGCTCATTCCATGTCTTTGAGTATTAAACTTTCGTTATACGCTTTGTATGTTTGTGTGGTCGAGCGAATAAAGTGTTTGTATGTTAGTTGGGCCGTCCTTAGTGTTTAGTGTTTATTTAGTCGTGCCAAGCTTGTAACGGGCCATGCATACACAACTCTACCCAAGTGAATACATGACTCCCAATTCGCAATGTTTGGGGCAACTTGGGCCTGTTTCTATCTTGATTGGCGATGCACCCCAGCCCACTCGGACCACACCAATCAAATCAGGCCGAGGCCCATCTTGTTATGCGAATAATATGAGGATTAAGGGGGGGTATTGTTACGTGATTAGTGCAAACCAGCAAACCCTAAGACTTTAATTCTCTTCTTGCTCCTCTGGTCGGTGGCAGAAGTTCTTTCGTGGCTATCTTCTCGTGGTCTAGGTATTGTCACACATCTATTATTCGGTTAGTTGTCATCCTTGTTTAATGATTTTTGCAAAGTGTTAGAAGAATTAGTGCATTACTAGTGACATATGTTCTGATATGATTTGTGTAGTACATGATTAATCTTTGTAACACGATTGGTTTAGTTGGTAGATATAATCTGATGCTAGCAATGTTGTGTACACGGTTGAATGAATCTTGGTGTTTAAATGATAAGGAATAATCTCGAAACCTTGTTAGCTGTTTAATGGTTATGATTCGAATGGTGTGTAATTGGTCATTATGTGATTTAGATTTACTATTTGCTTAATTCTAATTTACTGTAGATGTTAATAATAATATAAGACTAATCAATGATGAATACAGGTTAAATCATGTTATAACAATCTGTTTGTATAATGCTCTTGATTATTCGAAATTGCTAATAAGTGTATAGGGTTCTTGTGCACCTTAAATGATATAATGATTATGGAGATATGAGGGCCATGTGTTTACTGAAAAGGTATCTTGGGTTTGTCAATTGCATGTGAAGATAGTGGGATGTATGGAGGTCCAATAAGAGTCTATGGCATTTATTGAAAGGATATGTTCAATCGACAAAGTAGCATGTGAATACATAATTTGCATGATTTGAGAGTTATAGTGGTGATATTACTGGACCGGATTACACCTACAAATTACACGATTTGAATAATGTCACCGGGCTAAATCACACCAAAATGGCATATCTAAAGCTGGGCCGCACACTATTGGGTTAGATCAATAATATGACTGTGGGCCGCATAATTATATGATGAGTAACAATAGACTATTGGGTGTTTATTGAACATGAACAAATAATGTGACCTAGTACGTGATCCGAATATATGCTATGTGAATATATGATGATACAGAACTAGCGTGTTGCATGAATTACTGTGGTGACTTGTATAATGTTATGTGAAATCTATGTATGCTACAAGTGTGGTATGTGTAGTGAATACGTGATTTTGTGTACGTGAACAATTTGGATATAAACTGATCATGTACACGTGCGTACTCTAGGACTTGATTGATAAACTTTGAGCACATACTTAGCATACCGAGCAAATCAAGGTGAGTTCACTGCACTTTTCTAAGCATGCGTCCCGGTGGTTTGGGACATCTGGTAAACGTTTCTAAAGGGAATACTGGGTAAACTGTTATTTGGGATGTTGGTTATTGAACACAGAATCGATCATCTACCGTGTTGCCTGTAAGGCAATGGGGTAACTAGTTGATAGCGCTATTAGGTTTGACACCCTCACACCGGGCCGTAAGGATGGGCGTGATCTAGTTACCTGGACATCATTACCAATGCTTGGTTAGGGGCATTGGGGTTGGGCACACTCCCAGGTTATATTGGGCACACTCCCATGGTATATATTGGACACACTTCCAGTATATAAGACTCTCCTACGTTAATAACAATCCCAAAACGAAACGATGAGTTGACTTAACAGATATCTGGTAACTACACACGTTAACAAAACCTTGAACTCACCAGCGTAGTCTGACACACTTGTTTACATGCTTGTAGGTAATCATTGAAGGAACTTGAGAGCTTGCCGTCTGATGCTGCTGGAGTGGTTGTGGTCATAATAAACAATTACATTGATTTGGTTTTGATACATTTATACGCTTATACATTTATGCTTCCGCTCAATACTTTGGTTTTGGTTTAAATTACAAACGATACATTTCTTTCAATTGAGTATTTCAATACATTATAACTTGTGTTTGATATGATTGGTGGCTCTTTGTTGGATCGTT
Organism: Helianthus tuberosus; assembly: GCA_030545235.1. Taxonomy (NCBI): domain Eukaryota; kingdom Viridiplantae; phylum Streptophyta; class Magnoliopsida; order Asterales; family Asteraceae; genus Helianthus; species Helianthus tuberosus. The sequence goes on along the minus strand of CM060385.1, from coordinate 74,301,002 downwards.
GCACCTCCATTAGGGACATGCCCTAGGTGGTAATTTGGGGGTGTGACATACAACATATACGATAGTTTTATACAGGTCGTATAAGGTTATACTACTCGTATACATCAGATTTCCTTTTTTTTGGAGTTAATATTCATACATTAGGGTTTCGATTTCCTACTTTTTAATATTCACAAAATTCGATTTCCTATGGAAACGGTGGCTATGGAAAGAAGGCTATTTAAAAACCAAAAATATATTTTTATTTTGTAAAAAAAATTGAAAAATGAAAAAATTGTGTTTTTAAATTTTGTCAAAAATCTAAAATTTCAAAAATATGATTGAATATGCTAAAACTCTCACGGCTGAACAAACATGATTATTTCACAATTGAAAATCGTTTTAACACTGTTAAAAATTAGTGTGTTGTAAATCATGAGGGTACTTTCTGCAAAATAGAGCATGTGAAACAGAAAATGGATGGCGAGATGAAGCTATCTACATCGGTTTGTTACATTTTAAAAAACAATTGACAACTAACCCTGAAATTTTAAATGTTTTGGATTTTAGGGGGAGTAAAAAATTTCAGAAAATTAAAAAAAACATTTGAAAATTTGAAAAAGTAAAAAACAATAGAAAATTCAAAAATGAGTTTTTGTGTAAAAAGAGGAAATGATCGTACATTAGTAGACAATCACAGTATGCTAAAGAAATGGAAAGTTAATTGTGATAAACGGTCTCACTGATGATATGCCAGTAGGTTTTTACACGTTTAGTAGATTGGTTTCGAGATATAAACCTAAATATCAATAAACTTACTTATTTCGTGAGGAACATCTCTCGGATATATGGGTAACCCCGAAAATCTTGTTTGAGAGATTGCCAGATTCTGAGATACTAGGTCTTTATACTGTTTGATATCTAGGGTATTATACCTGGTCTTTTGATTTTGCATCAGCAATGGCCTAGACCTCGTATAATACTTTATACGCTTTATTAAAAAGCTTTCCCTTTGCATAAAAATTGAAAAATATCGAAAGATATGAATCAAGTGCAGTTGTAAAGAAGATCCCTAAGTGGGACACACCTAAAGTCTAGCCTTCATCTCTTTGACCGAACGGTAGTTCATACCTGAGCTCTCAAGGTCTCGCACTAACCCAGAGAACAGATATCAATATAGTATATTCACCTGTAAGACTGAATCTAGGGAATCTTGATACGGGAGTATATTCTGAGGTGGGACACGCGAATAAGCTAAGTTCTCAAGTCACTAATCTCGTATCTCAGATCAGTTGAAATTTGTGTGAAAATTTAAGTGGATCAGTATACTGACAATCTTAGTGAATCGTTAAGAACATAAAGTGTTTATAGCTCAACGGTGTTAGTGATTTGTCATAAACTGATATGATCCTCTAATGCGAACTCAAACAAAAATATTGTCTGTAAATATTTCTTTACTACTTTACATTAAAGAAGAAGTACAAAAAGATTTTCAGTGTGTTTTAGCTTAAACTTTGAAAAAAATTCAAAAAGTTTTTGTTACTACTTTATTTTCAACAACCGATGTCTGAAAGCTGACTTTCAAAATCTGAGTATGCTGAACATGTTTCTGAAAAATACACAAGTTCATTAATTTGAAACTTGAAATTTTATTCAAAAATCAAAACAAGTTTGTGAAATCTCCAAGGTCATTAAGTTGGACTTAGATAATAATTGTGAGGATATGGATTTTTAAAATGTCAAATATGGAGTTACTTGATAGGGGGAGAGAGTCAGGAAATCCTGGAAAGTTACATTCTGTTACATCTATGTTTTGAAGCCAGGTTACTGATTTTGAATTTTTAGATTTAAGAGCCAGGTTATTATTCATAGGAAAACCTAAAAACTTTCTCTGTCACATATTTGAAATGCTCCAGTTTATGTTTAGAGCAAGGTTTTCATTTATGAATGAGTTAATTACTATTTTCGCCCTTGTGGTTTGTCAAAAATCACTATTTCAGTCCATTAGTTTAAAATTTGCGATTTCAGTCCCTGTGGTTTCACTTTCGTTACCATTTCAGTCCATCTCCGTTAACCCCATCCATTTATTCTGTTAAGTACACGTGAATTGACCATAATGCCCTTATTAATAAAAAACAAAAAGATATCTAAATTAGTTAATTACTGTTTTCGTCCCTATGGTTTGTCAAAAATCAATATTTCAGTCCCTGTGGTTTCACTTTCGCAACCATTTTAGTCCAGTCTCCTAACACCGTCTATTTTATTGTTATGTTTTTAATGAAATACCTAAATTACCCTTGTGTTAATTAAATAAAAAACCATGGAAATTTAAAAGATTGTATTCTAGGACCCACTTGTTAAAACACAACCACACGCTACGCTACCCCACCCCACTCCATCCTTGCTCTCATTTTCGGCAAAAGTTTCCGGTCATCTTCTCCGGCATCACAACCCCACCTTCTTATGTCCGGCGACCCATTACCCTTCCTCAATTAATATCTTCCTAGCAGCATCAGCTAACATAATAACTTTGAAAAATAATGCTTATCTGGACATTTTCTCATTCTAAAATCCAAAATTAAAATTTTGGAACCATATATGTAAAAATAGTGTCAGACTTCTACTTCTACCGAAGCCATGGTGGGTCAAACCCTACAATCCAATTTAAGTCCATATGTCATACAACAATAAAATCATATAAATCCAATAATAAAATCATATAAGTCCATATTTAATTAACACAAGGGTAATTTAGCTATTTTATTAAAAACTTAACGGTAAAATAGACGGTGTTAGGAGACTAGACTTAAATGGTTATAAAAGTGAAATCATAGGGACTGAAATCATAAATTTTAAACTAATGGACTGAAATAGTGATTTTTGACAAACCATAGGGACGAAAACAGTAATTAACTCATTTAGATATCTTTTTGTTTTTTATTAATAAGGGCATTATGGTCAATTCATGTGTACTTAACAGAATAAATGGATAGGATTAACGGAGGTGGACTGAAATGGTTACGAAAGTGAAACCACAGGGACTGAAATCGCAATTTTTAAACTAATGGACTGAAATAGTGATTTTTGACAAACCACAAGGACGAAAATAGTAATTAACTCTTTATGAATTTGATTGTCAAATATCTTATAAATTGTTTGAGATATGCAGATTTTGCCAGACTACGATCCTAATAGCTGAGACTAAGGGGGAGTCTGAAGACAAGCTCAATGCAAGGGAGAGTTTGCATTCAAAGTCTTAGATAACTATTTTGGAAGAACTTGTACAAGGTGTTGATCCTAGTAGCTGAAAGTACGGAAGCTTAAAGTTAGGGGGAGCCTGAAGGAGGAGTTAAGTGAAAGGGGGAGAAGCTGAAGCTGAAAACAGATCCATGGGGAGTCTGTGGTGCTGAAGTTGTCAACACTTCGTGAAGACTCAGAGAGAGACAAAAAGCTACGAGATTGACTGCAGCAATATCCAAGGGGGAGTATGTGAGTGAATATGTCTATCGTTTGCGTCAATCACGTATCATAGCTTAAACGAATAAGACAAGATTAGTATTGAATAGAAGAGAGCTTGATATGAAGCTGAAGTAGCTTCGTACGAAGCTAGCAGCTTCGTACGAAGGGACAATTCAAGGCTTCGTACGAAGCCAGTGTCTATATATAGGAGTCTTGTGTTTGTCATTTGGATCTTTTGGGCATTCTTGAGGCAAAGCTCTGCCCGTTTGTTTTCGTGGTTCTGTACTGTCAAATCAGTAATAGAAAACAAGTTATCATTACATATTTGTGTTCTCATCCACACACGTAATTGGATTCCGCACATATCACGTGTTCGTACGCATTCAACGGTTGAAGATTCGATCCAGGGTTCGAAATCACAATGTTTTTACCAATTTCTCCTACTAACTCGGACAACTTTTTTTCTTCTTCAGAGGGTTTAACTACCTCTTTCAATTGTGCCATCATGGCCTTCTCTACAATCTCTATCAAATTTTCATCATTCGTCTCTTTACTAACATCGATGATTTCTTCTACAAGTTCTTTCTCGCTATCGCTAAAACATAAATCATTGTAGTTACCTTCCTCTCCAAAGAAACCTGCAAAAGATTTGAAAACATCAGGAGGTATAATAAATCTAAATGCGTTATTAATAACCTCTTTAGTCGGAACTTGAAAATTATCGGTAATGATGTTTCAGCATCATCAACGTCTTCTGGGCTTTCATCAAATCTAACCTTAGCACAAACTTCTTCAGTAGCTTCCTCAACCTTCTCTTTATCCATAATCATTTCAGCTTCACCCAATTCGGCTACAAGTGCACGACTATTGGTTTTAGGAATGAGATTATTCCAATTGAACCATTCATCCTCTTGGATTACAACCAAAGTCTTGTCTTTGGATTTTGAATCATCTTTAGTTGGGATCGTGATGCGGGCCCAAGTGTGGAGGAGCGGGCCATCTTGTATTTGGAGGCCCAAGATCGCGTAACAAAAGGGGCTTCACTAAAATGGCTCTAACTTGGGCTACGGGGGTCCGTTTTGGGCGTGTGACCAGGCGAAACGAACGTGAGAATGAGCTCCATCTTGTTGCAAATGCCTATGGCAGTTTGGGTCATCATCCGAGCCAAAAAACGCTTATTTCTATTAGTTATTTGCATTTTTATGTTTTTTGAGCTATTTTGGGCATTTTGATTTTGGGCTTGTGTTTGGCCCGCTATCTTTTTTAGGCCCATTTCAAATTTCTGTTCTTATTTATATGTCCCTCTAGTAATTTGAATAATCAGACTTGATTTTTGATATAACTAATTTTTCACTTCAAATTCCGTGCCTTTTGGGTGGAATCTTTGGGGTTGGGGAAGAACTACATGGGTATTCTTAGAATCAACGTGTTCGATCTTCGTTTTCGTATCACGCGCTACATCAGATCGACCTTGAAATATTCGGTGGATGTTGAGAATTCTTGTGATAGATAGCCTTTTTGTAGTAATCACCACCAAACGAGTTGTTGTCGTTTACTTCTCGGTTTGTGCACTCACGTTTGAATTGACCCTTATCTTTGCATTTGAAGCACGTAACCTTTGACTTATCAAACCTTAACTTAGAATCCGGCCCTCCAATGCTACCGGGTCCTGTGATCTCCATAAATATTTGAGCTCTTCGCACTACCCTTTCCATGCACCATTTAATATCAATCAACTCCATTTCTTCCGGATTGATCTGATCTTAGTCCTCCTTGGTCATATTTGAATTACCAATTCTTCCTGCCATTAAGCATTCATAGGACTCGAGTATCGATGCTAGAAATGTTATGTGGTCTTTTGCGGTTGACTCGGTAAATCCTTGAGCATTTTGTAAGTTGACAACAATGTTGCATTGTAATACATGAGAATTAGTGCTCTTTTTTCGATAATTGTTTGAACTTTGAGAAGACTGAGAACTTTGAGTTGGAGTATAGGATCATAAGATGAAAATTGTTTAGGATATGAGGAATAACCACCACTGCTTGAATAACTTCCATTATTTGATGAATTACCCGAAGATGTATCGGCACTGAACGCTGTTTGGATTTTCGGACTTCGAATATTCGCATAATCACCTCCCTTATAATACAAACCTACATCATGTTGAACACTCACACCCATTATCTTTACCATCTTTCTTAGCTCAAGCTTGTGAGCTTCTAACCTTTCGATGAACCCTTTGCTATTATACTCTTATGTATTACTTTTTAGAATCATGAGATATGTAGACCACTCTCCTTGAGGTAAAGCATCTGCCAGTTTATCTACTCACTCGTCATCATCTTTTGTAATTCTCATTCTTTGCATTTCAACGACTAGGTGACAATATCTATCAGTCAGTTGTTTCATAGACTCTCCTTTCATTTCATTGAAAATATCAAACTCTTTCTTCATAAGAGACTTTTTGTTGTTTTGCAGAGACTGATCTCCTTGATACTTCACTTTGAGAGCATTCCAAATTGATTGAGAAGTTCCTTGGTGTTGTAGCAGAACAAAGATGTCTTCTTTAATTGCTTGCTAAAACAAATTCATCATTTTCTTTTCTTTGACAAATCTTTCTTTATCTGCCTGAGGGATCTGGGTTAATTTTATCTTTTCACCATTCTCTCAGGTTGGAATCACATACTCTTCTTCTATTGCAAACCAACAATAAAAGTTATTTGCTTGTACCCAAGTCGTGAATCTACTGTTCCACCTTTTATAGTCTTCCATACTCAGCAGCTTTGGGGGTTTGTGTAACACCCCGACCGCGTAATACAACAAACCGTGGTGGAAACGTCGGGGAGTCATGTCACATAATCATTTTTCGCAACATATGGTATTTGAAGTTTTGTTTTATTTTGTTAATACACTTGTTGTTTTGATACAAACCAAATAAATACAAACAATTGTCTTTCAAGTTTTAAGGTCACTAAGGCCCTCGTCTATCCTATGTGTAGCAAGTAATCAACAATCGTCACATAATAGAACCTGAAACATATGTGAAAAAACAGTCAGCATAAAAATTTCGGCAAGTACATAGGTTTAGTATGTCAAATTCATGTCTTTGAATTCATATTGCAATACCTTGTCCAACCTCGAGAGTCGACGAGTGTAATCCTTGAAATCAAAAAGTGTTTGATATTGAAATATATTTTATCAACTTTACAAGTTGATATAAGTAAAACAAAACCATTGTAGCCATGAATCTTGACTGAAAACATTTGACTTTGTAAAACCAAGCAGTAAATCATCTTGAATGTAAACATCGTATGGGGTATCTTTAATAGACCCTAAAAGGCCTCTTTAACAAGACTAACAAATCATCACATGATTTGTTAATCAGAAAACAGTTTATGTCGTTCCCCAAACTACCCACCAAATCCAGTGAATAGCCTAGTAACGGGATTTGTCAGATCCTATGGTACCATAACATACTACTAGTCAGCTTGATCAAAGCTAATGAATGTCATCCGTGTTATAAACTAACGCACTTCGTTCACATTTTTGAAATCGTTTTGTTTTATATAAACCATAGACTTTGTTTATGAAAACTTGAAAAACATTTAGCACATATGAGTCACCCCAAAACAATTGAAAGCATAAAAGAGGGGCGCTATGTACTCACTTGAGATTGCTAAGTATCCTTGAATCAAGTGAAGTATCAAGCTTCGTATGTGTCCTAATGTGTCCGAACATCGGTAACTATGTTAAAGTAACGGTACATAATCGGAGGAATCAGATAGAATGAGGTCTTTTAAACCAAATGAGTGTTGGAACTCATATGAAATGGTTTAACAAAGTCTACATTCTGACTTGGAATGAATCCTAATTGCTTTCGACCCGTTATGACCCGTTAAGGTAGTTTACGCTACTTTAACGTGTCATTTACGCAAATGCGCGTTCGGATGGTCAAACTAGTCCTATAATAAGTCTTATATGCCTAAACATGCTTAATAATGTTGCAATATCAGTTTAAGTGTCAAAATTTAGGTTACATATGCTTAAATTGAATTTATGCGTAAAAAGGGTATTTTGGTCATTTCCTAAAAGCATATAAGCTACCTATCATATAACTAACCAAACGAAGTGACCATATGGTATAACATCTCGAGGTTATTCCCTATATAATTATGGTCACAATATGTGTTTGGTCGGATCCTAATGATCGACCAAACAGGTCGGGTTCAAAAGTCTAAACGGTTGTCAAGACCGCTTGACTTACGACCCTAAATAAGCACTAAACTAGAAGCGACGAGTTTAACATGTTTAACTAAGTTGGAAAATTGATTTGGTATCAAAACAAAGTGTTTTGATACCCGAAAATAGTCCCGTCGTAAAATGCACATAATCGTGCACTTTGACCGAAACTTTGACTCGTCACTTCGACTAGTCAACGTGGTAATCAGTAGGTATAATCACAAGCGACCGTAACCATCGTGATTACGATCGTGTTGCAAATTTCAATTGAACTTTGTCTTGACCAATTAATGGTCAAAGCTGAAAGTCAAACACTGTTTAACTTTTAGCTTGAAATAGCTAAAAATAAATAAACAAGACTAGGAAGAACACTTACAAGTGTTCTAGGATGAAAAGAAGACTAGAAAACTCAATTAGGAAGCCTTCAACAATTGTGGTAGCCTCCAATTAGAGTTTAGAGTGAAGAAGAATGGAAATGAGCAATGGATGAAGCAAAGGATGGGGTTATTTATAGTATTTCATGGATTGATCATTACAAGTGTGTTATGTGTTCTCCAAGGAATGATATCCACCATACAAGTGTTAGGACCTGATTAGTAACCTTGAAGAACACATTACTTGGTCCCCAAACAAGAAAACAAGCAACCAAAACCATCAATTCAGCTGATTTATATGAAAAACAGCTTCTGCCCCGCGAGCCTGCGCAGATCAGATCTTTCAAGAGTTGGCAGAATTGGTCCCTGCTGCTCCAAAACTTGTTTTTTGACGTGTTTAACCCCCGTTAACCCATTTTCAAGGCTTTATAAGGATATTAAAGCATAGGGGACTTGAAACATGCTTGGAAATATTATGGATGTTGGTTCGTTTGGTCGTACGATCGCGTTTTTCGGTTAATTATGACGAAACTCGAACGAACGCGAAAACGATCCAAATTACGCAATGATTGGTATTTTTGCATTCCCATCACTAAAATATAATATTTTAATGATTAAATTTTTTTTGGATGTACAGATATGGTCAGAACGCAAAATATGCGTGACTTTGCATACTTTCGCAGTTTTGATGCTTTTAGTCCCTGTGATCAAATAAGCATATTTTCACATACCGAACCCTCTAAAAACTTATTTCTAAGCTATGTTAAGAGTATTTAGGGTATGTTTTAGCTTATGACCTTGTTCCATAGTGTACGTCGCTTCGAGAATCGGCAGACTTTCGTAGTTTGTCGTAAATTGTCCTTATGATCAAATAGACTTGTTTTTGACATACCAAACCCTTCAAAACTTATTTCTAAGTTATGTAAGAGATATTTAGGGTATGTTTAGCTTATGTCACTATTCCGTAGTGTGACACCTGTGTCTCTACGACCATCATACAAATGCAAATCCAATGAAATCTTGTGTTTCATTCTAGGGATTTGTACAAATACATGCGACCTTTGCACATATCAATTCTCATTCAATTTCGAGCTCTAAATCGCTTTCTGGAAAGTTATACGCGAACTGATGCGTAAACGTAATCATTTTAATGCAACAAACACTCCGGAACAGTGACATAGGCTTAACATACCTTAAATAACCTTTAAATAACTTAGAAATAAGTTTTGGAGGGTTTGGTGTGTCGAAAACAAGTTTATTCAATCGCAGGGACTAATTTCAACAAACTGTGAAAGTATGCTGATTTGTATAGTAACGAACATTCTGGAACTTGATCATAAGTTAAACATACCCTAAATATCCTTTACATAGCTTAGAAATAGGCTTTGAGGGGTTCGGTATGCGAAAATAAACTTAATTAATCAACAGAGACTAAAAGCGTCAAAAAGTGCATAAGTTTGCATTTACGCGCATATCTTACGTTCTGAACATATCCGGACATCCAAAAATTTTTGTAATCATTAAAATATTTTATTTTAGTGATTGGAATGCAAAAATGCCATTCGTCGTGTATTTTAGATCGATTTCGCGTCCGTTTGAGTTTTCATCGTAATTAACCGAATAACGCGACCGTACGACCAAACGAACCGACATCCGAGATAATTTCAAGCATGTTTCAAGTCCCCTATGCTTTAACATCCTTGTAGAGCCTTGAAAATGGGTTAACAGGGTTTAAACGCGTCGAAAATGGCTTAAACATGCTGCAGGGACCATTTCTGCCATTTTGTGAAACTTTCTGGACCTTGGGAGTGGTGGCGTCGCGCCACAGCAAAGGGGTGATGCCGCGGCGCGACACGACGGGTGCATTTTGATAGAAATTTTAGTTTCAGCAATCAGTTTGAACTTGAGGGTCTTTTATGCAACTTTCTCAATACTATGAATTAGTTTTGGAGCTCCCATTGTATATAAAACCATGTTCCACAAGTGTATGGTTAGGATTAAACCTTGATTCTTGCAAAAACACTCTTCATGATCTTGTTAATCCAAGCTTACTATAAATAGAACTGGGTTCTTCACTTCATTCCTCACAATTTGATCTCAATTCTTCTCTAAGTTGAAGCTCTCACTTCTGAAGCTTCATACCCGAGTATTTTGAGTTCAAATCTTCATTGCTTGGACCTTTTGTAAGCTTCTTTCATGCTTTTATGCTTTTCAAGCATGAAAGTCAAACAGTGTTTGACTTTCTGTTTTGACCATGAATTGGTCAACACAAAGTTCGTTTGAACTTTGCAACGTGATCGTAATCACGATGGTTATAGTCCCTTGTGACTATACCTACTGATTACCACGTTGATTAGTTGAAGTGACGAGTCAAAGTTTCGGTCAAAATACGTGTTTATACGTATCTTGCAATGAAGCTATTTTCGGGTATCAAAACACTTTGTTTTGATATCAAACTTGTTTTCTAACTTAGTTAAACATGTTGTAACATGTTTAACTCGTCACTTTTAGTCTTGTGCTTGTTTAGGGTCGTAAGTCAAGCGGTCTTGACAACCGCTTAGACTTTCGAACCCGACCTGTGTGGTCGATCGTTAGGATCCGACCAAGCATGTTTTGTGACCATAGTTGTATAGGGAATAACCTTCCGAGGTTATACCTTATGGTTACTTAGTTTAATTAGTTGTATGATAGGTAGTTTAAATGCCTTAGGAAAATGACCACAATAACCTTTTCATGCATAATTTGTATTTAAGCATATGTAACTTAATGTTAGGGCATATAATACTTGTCATAGGACTAGTTAGGCGTCTCGAACGCGCATTTGCGCGAACGACGCGTTAAAGTAGCGTAAGCTATCTTAATGGGTCGTACGGGTCGCAAGCACTTAGGATAGGTTCTGATTTAGAATGTAGGCTTTGTTAAACCATATCACATGAGTTGCAATACTCATTTGGTTTACGAGACCTCATTCTACCCGATCTCCCGATTTAGGTACCGATTGTTTAACTAGCGATCCGATTACTAGGTACAACTTGATTCCTTGATTTCCGAGCTTTGTTAGGACACATAATCAAAGATACTTACAATCTCAAGTGAGTACATAGTCCCCTCTTTTACATTTTCAAATGTTTTGGGGAGATACATATGCGCCGAGACGCTATTTTCATGATTTTGACTATATGATTACACAAGCATAGTACTTATATTTTGACAAATTGAACTATTGTCCATGACTTAAACACTGATTTACAAGTTTGTACAACTATTTGTCTATTCATATGTTTACTTATACATTCATTAACAATGATCAAGCTGATTGGTAGTACGATATAGCGCTATAGGACTAGACACCCCATTCCTGTTGTATGGAATGTCAGAAACCAAAATTTTAACCAAATGGAATTTGCCTTTGTGGTATTTCTATAGTCTCTAAAGTGTAGTTTGATGCACTAAGGTTTGAATGTATTACAAAATCACGATATATTATTTTGATATACTACCAACGTGATACTGTTTGTTAAAGCATAATTTGATATGCTATTTTTTACTAAAGTATAATTTGATATACTACCAAACCACGATTTAGGTATGTTCCGACATACTACCAACGTGATATTATTTACTAAAGTATAGTTGATATACTACCGACTTTGTTATTTCATGAACTAAAGTATATTTTAATATACTACCAAAGCATAGTTGATGTGCTATTTCCAAATCCAAAGCATAAGTTGATATGTTATTTACAAAACCAAAGTATAATATATTATACTACCGATGTCTTTCATTCTTAAACCAAAGTATACTTGTGATATACTATCGAATCTATTATTTCCGAAACTAAAGTATATTCTAATATACTATCTATTTAACTATTTCATAACTAAAGTATACTTAGATATACTACTCATCTACTTATCTCCAAACCAAAGTATATTTTTGTATATACTATAAACATTTTACCAAAATGACGTATTTTAGAAACAAAAACTTTTACAAGGATTCATGGCTATTTTTGAAAACATAAAACCTTTTCTTGTGTTATCCAAAGCCATGAACCTAATTCACAAATCCTATGTTACTCACAGGAATTTTTATGCTGACGTACCTATTTTCACATATGTTTAAGGTGCTGCTATGTGATGATTGTTGATGAATGCTACACATAGGATGGATTTGTGCCTTAGCGACTTTAAAACTTGAGAGACATATATTTGTATTTATATGATTTGTAATAAAACAATGAGTTAAATAATTTATTAAAACGAAACTTTTTAATCCATGGTTGTGAAACAATGATTTTGTTACAACACTCCCCGACGTTTCTGCCACGATTTGTTGTTTTACGCGGTATGGGTGTGACAGAAAAGTTGGTATCATAGCTCATGGTTATAGGAAATTAGGTTAATAGTAATGCTTTGACCTAGACTATAACCTTCCTAGGACCCTAACACAAGTTGTCTTGTGTTTAGTCTTAAAACAATACCGTCGCCTATCTTTAGGTGGCAACCAAAACAAGAACACCAATTTATAAATCCGTTTTTGAAAACCAATTATCTATTTTTAAATGATTTATTATAAGGTTTTGAACCTTCAAAGTTTTCAAAATCTCGTCAAAGTTTGGGTCTAAATAATGTGAACACGTGCAATCTGGAAGGGTGGATGCATGTACCTCGAGTTTTCTGTCTAAGGCTAGAGTGTTCGTACAAATCCACATAATCGGGCCAGTCACTCTTACCTGGGAACTCTTGGGGTGAGTGTCCACTTATAGGGTAAAGCATGTCTTAGCGATACATTAGTATGACCCATTTACTTTGATTAGTCACAGTGTCATTTGTTTGTTTTAGGTAACGAACAAATGGTCACAATCTTCATGCTTGTTCGACATTCTTTTAAGCATTCAATTCTTACTATCCGATATCATCTCACTCGTTTCTTTTCATGTTTCTTTGCCTTTTTAGAATATGCCTCCTCGACGTGATGCACAACCTCAAACTAACGCCGAACTCGCAGCTATTATCACTCAGCAAATCACTGTTGTACTCCCGAACCTGATAACCCAAGTAAACCAAGCAAACAACAATAACAACAATGCTCCGTGCAACTACAAGCAGTTCAACTCAGCTAAGCCACTCGCATTTACTGGGTCTGAAGGGGCCACTGGGCTCCTACAATGGTTTGAGACTCTCGAAAGCACGTTTCATCATGTACAATGCCCAAACGAACAAGAGGTTGAGTTTGCATCGAGCGTATTCCAGAAAAGAGCACTTACATGGTGGAACGGTGTAATGAGGGATAGGGGTGTCGACGTGGCATTGGCACAAACTTGGGAAGAGCTTCGAGCTCTAATGATGAAGGAGTTCTGTCCTCGTCATGAACTCAGGGCGTTGGAAAGGGAATTCGACGATCTAAAGCAAGACAGTGGTGAACATCGAGCCTACACTGATTGTTATGAGGAACTGAGCCTGTTATGTCCTACCATGGTTACGCCTTTGGATAAGGAGATCGAAAAGTACATTGATGGTCTCCCTGACCTAGTTCAGGACATTGTTACTGGTAGCAACCCTACTACCGTCAGACAGGCCATTGAACTATCTGCTACCCTGACTGAATCCCAGATCAGGAAAGGTAAGCTTTTCCGAAAAGGCGACCCGAAACCATCTAACAAGTCTACACAAGAAAAACCAAAGGATAAACAGACTGAGTCCTCCAAAAAGTCGAAGAAGCGTAAGGCTTCACAAAACTTTGCTGTAGTTGCTCAGAACAATCAGGTTGCACCAAACCATCCAGCACAACCTCGTACTAGGAAAAACTATGTTGGTACCGCACCTTTGTGCAACAAATGCAACCGTCATCATCTGGAATAAACACAGTGTCACAAATGTACCCATTGTGGGCGATTGGGACATTTAGTCAATACCTGTCATTATGCTATTCAAAACCAAGCTGCTGCAAATCCTGCTGTTGTTCAAGCACCATTTCCACCTGGATCGTGCTATAACTGTGGTGATCTTACTCACTATCGAAACAATTGCCCAAGGCTTGTTAACGCAAATCCAGCACGTAGACGAGTGTTTAACATAAACGAGGCAAACGCAAATGACAATGCAGCAGTGAACAATTAGACTTTTGTATTCTCCTTGTTGTTATCTTTGACGCTTGAAACAATTCAGTTGTTATATAAATAAAATTGTTGTTTCACTTTTATTTACAAGACTGATACGATTGTGTGTATGTGTGACATACCCCTACGATGCCGACACTAAGGAACCATGTTCCTTACAAAACAAACTACTCGTGTGATTCTTTCATTTTATGATCACTTGTGATCTCCCCGAAAATCCTAAGTACTCGTTTCTTTTAAGGAACAAAGTACAAGGTACAAGTTACAAATTCTTAAACAAATACTTGAATATACCATTTCAAATCCTTGATTTAATACCTAAAGGTACTTTCATGAATCCTTAATTGGATTCCTTGTGTGCTTTAATACGAATGTTACGATACAACAAAGACGGAACCAAATCCTTATACGATCTTCCTATCTTCATAGTTAGATTCTTGGGGATATTTAAAGTACCAGTTAAAGTCCGTGATTGGATTTCTGGTGTACTTTAAATGCATTGATTCAAATTAATGAACGAGCTAATAACTAAGTTAACAACTATGCGATTATGTGATTATGTGTTTATGTGTAATTCTAAAGCTCACTATCTAAGTCCTGGTAGAATCTTCCGTATTTTCATATGTTAGATTCTCAGAAGGATACTCAAAGTACTATCTTAAATTCCTTAAGGGGCTTTTCTATGCAAATAGTAAGAACCTTGGATTTCAAAGTGCTATTTCAAAATGATTATTTGATTCAAAGTTAAAAAGACCTATTAATGGTCTATTTAAAGAGATCGTACGACGGTCTAGTTAAGAAGATCATGTGTTGGTCTAGTTAAAAAGATCGTTCGTTGATCTAGTTAAAAAGATCCTTTGATGGTCTAGTCAAGTCATTACATGTTTGTTCGATTGATTTTACCCTACGCATTATAAAATGAACTGTGCGGACTGTGCAAGGAATTACGTAATTATGGATGCATACATAACTATGGAATTCAGTGCACAGAAACCACAACAAGTTTTGTCATGTGTTAAGACCTATAGTGATAAGAATAACGAGACAAGAACAATTTAAAAAGGGCATGGTGGATACGCCGCTGGTAATTCCTATATATAAGTGTTCCTTATTACATTGCGAACGTAGCGTTATTTAAGTTACTAGAAGTCCTGGACTTTGACCAATGTTATTTTATCTTACACTCTCCAACTCCGATTTCGAGCACACACAAGTTTCCTATAACAGTCTTCATAGGAAATAATCTCCTATTCATTGTTCGAAGCTTCATGTTTTGTTACAACAACGACATGTAACACCTGTGTCTCCACGGCCATCAAACAAATGCCAAACCAATGAAATATTGTATTTCATACTTGGGATTTGTAAAAATATGTGTATCATTTGCACATATCAATTCTTGTTCAATTTCAAACTCTAAATCACTTTCTGGAAGGTTATACGCGCACCGATGCGTAAATATAACCAGTTTAATGCAACAAACACTCCGGAATAGTGACATAGGCTTAACATACCTTAATTAACCTTTACATAACTTAGAAATAAGTTTTGAAGGCTTCGGTATGGCAAAATCAAGTTAAATCGCTTACAGGGACTAAAGTTGACAAACTGCGAAAGTATGCCAATTTGAACTGTAACAGACCTTCCGGAGCATGACCATAAGTTAAACATACCATAAATATCCTTTACATAGCTTAGAAATAGGCTTTGAGGTGTTCGGTATGCTAAAATAAACTTTTGTGTCATTCAGGGACTAAAAGTGTCAAAAAGTGCACAAGTTTGCATTTTCGCGCATAACTTACGTTCTGAATACATCCGGACATCCAAAAATTTATGTAAGCACTAAAATATTTTATTTTAGTGTTCGCCAAAAGAAAAATCCATTCGTCGCGTCATTTGGTTCGTTTTTCGCATTCGGGACCAGATTCGATGTATTAGCCGTTGTTTAATTCACAACCACACATTCTAAACACCATGACATTTCAACACATGTGTGGATGGAATTTAAACACCTAAACACCATGACATTTCAACACATGTGTGGATGGAATTTAAACACCTAAACACCATGACATTTCAACACATGTGTGGATGGAATTTAAACACCTAAACACCATGACATTTCAACACATGTACGGATGGGATTAAGGCACGTTTTCCATGAAACGATCTCAACGGTTCACCGAAAACTATATATACCCCATGCCTTTCATTGTTTTAAGGCACTAGAATCTGATTAGTTGTGTTCTAAGTTGAAACCTTGTTTCATACCTGAACTATATTGATCTAGATTAGCATTCGGGGACCCTTCGTAAGTATTCTTTCGTTCTTTTCCTTATTTTTACTGCTTTTCGAGTCAGAAAGTCAAACTTTGTTTGACTTTCAGCGTTGACCAGTAATGGTCAATGCGAAGTTCGTTTGAACTTCGCAACGTGAGTGTAATCACGTTGGTCATAGTCCCTTGGGACTATGCCCACTGATTACCACGTTGTCTAGAGTCGTAGGGTAGGCGATCTAATCAATCGCCTATACCTTCGAACTCGACCCATTTGGTCGATCATTAGGATCCGACCAAATACATTAGGTGACCATAGTAGGTAGGGAATAACCTTCCGAGGTTATACCCTATGGTCACATCGTTTAAGTAGTTGTATGATAGGTAGTTTATATGCCTTAGGTAAATTACCAGAATACCCTTTTCATGTATAATTGGTAATTAAGCATATGTAACCTAAACTTTTGTCACATAACTGATTATGTAACATGTTTAGGCATATAACACTTGTCATAGGACTAGTTAGGCGGTCCGAACGCGTTTCACGCGCACGATGCGTTAAAGTAGCATAAGCTACCTTAATGGGTCGCGATGGGTCGTAGACACTTAGGTTAAGTTTCATTTAGTATGTAGGCTTTGTTAAACCATATCACACGAGTCTCTACACTCGTTTGGTTTACGAACCCTCATGCTACTCGATCTTCCGATTTAGGTCCGGATTAATTATGTAGTTACCTATATTAGGTGCCGTTTGATTCCGTGATCTCTAGCATTGCTTGGTGGTTATCCTAGGACTTCTGAGCAATCTCAAGTGAGTACATAGACCCCTCTTTTACTGTTTTCCAAACTGTTTTGGGGTGAAACACATGTGCCTACTTGTTACTTTCATGCTTTCCTGTTTTCACATCATATACTGGTTATGTTCATTAGTACACTATTAGTACATTGATTTACATGACTTTTCTGCTTCGTATGTTAACTTAGCATACTTGGTACATCATTTTACATTACATTTCATGTTAGGTGTGCCCATTGTGTGCATTACTTAGTACATTGTTTTACATTGCCTTTCTGTTGCATATGCTTATCCAGCGTATGAACACATTATATTACATTTTGAACCGTTATAATCATTTGACTATGTGATCCGTTGATATCTGTGAACCGTTTGTAACCGTTGGACCGTGTGAACCGTTTGTAACCGTTGGACCGTGTGAACCGTTTGTAACTGTTGAACCGTTTGTATCCATTACATGATTTACATTAGACATGAACATTACTTTGGTGGTTTGGTTTGATTAAGTGATTAAGTAACGATGCGTGTGTAATATGATACAAGCATGGTGGATACGCCGCTGGTACTTCCTATATATAAGTGTTTGTATGGTATTACATATTGTAGCGTTATTTGAATCATTTCAGTTTGAGACATAGAACATTTTTATACAAATAACATACTTTTCACAAGACATTGTTTTACAAACAACTTATCTTATACAAACCCATTTTACTATGGTTGTTCATTTAACCATACATTATTCACTTATTTATACATATCATCTGAACTCATTGTTTTTCAAATGATTTACAAAACAAAGCAAATTACAAGGTTCATGACTAAACATTTTCCCAAACATAAGTCATGAAACCTATTTTCACAAAACCTATGTATCTCACCGGCATTTTTATGCTGACGTACCTATTTTCACATGTGTTTTTCAGGAGTTATTGCATAAGATGATCAAGATATACATAGGCAGACTTGGGCTTTAGTGACAATAAAAGATGCAAGACTAGTTAATTATGTTGTATTTCTTTGTTTGTTAAGACATTGTAACACTTTTAATCAATAAAACGAAACTTCAATTGCCATGGATTTGAAACAATTAATTCTGTTACAACACTCCCCGACGTTTCCGCCACGTTTTGTATGTTCCACGTGGTCGGGGTGTGACAGAAAAGATGGTATCAGAGCCAATGGTTATAGGGAATTAGGTTATTAGTAATGCTTTGACCTAGTCTATAACCTTCTTAGGACCCTAACGCGAGTTTACTTGCGTTTAGTCATAAAACAATACCGTCACCTATCCTTAGGCGACGACCACAACAAGAACATAAATTTCAAAACCGCTTTGAAAACTAATCATCTGTTCTAGGATGATTTATTACAAGGTTTTGAACCCTCTATTGTAAGGTTTTGAACCCTCTGTTATATGGTTTTGAACCCCTTTGAATTTTCAAAATCTCGTCAAGGTTTTGGGTTTTAAATAATGTGAACACGTGCAAACTGGAAGGGTGAATGCCTGTATTCTGGGTTTTCTGGCTAGGCAAGCACTTCGTATATATCTCATCAGACGCGAGACCAGTTGTGCTTACCTGGGAATTCTTGGGATGAGTGTTCACTTATAGGCGAGCATGTCTTCGCGATACATTATATTAACCCATTTACTTTGATTAGTCACCATCTCATTTGTTTGCCTTTGGTAACAAACAAATGGTCGAACTCTTCATGCGTTGTCATTTTCTTTTGACTATCTTTCGCTTGTTTCCTCCTATGCCTTTCGTTATCTTCAAGATGCTTCTTCATCGCAACAACAATGTCCGAACCAGGTGCTGCAACTACCCAGCAAATAGGCGTCATACTCCAGAGGACCGATGATTTAGCAATCACCATGACTCATCTCAGGGATGAAGCCGTGTAAGGGAACCGCTCCTTGGAGAAATCAATGCAACCTTCATCATTCAAATCAGATACCCTGTTACAAATGTACCCACGGTGGACGATGGAGACATTTGGTTAACATATGCCGCTTTGCAATCCAAAGCAAAGCTGTTACAAATCCTGCTGCTACTCAACCTTCAAACTCTGCTTCATATGTCGCTTGACATATCTGGCGCCTCAACCTCATGAACTTTCTACCTTGTGTATCGACGTAAGCACGCCTAGTGCAAGGTGTCGGAACACTCTCGTTACACAAACTCCAAAAATCCATGTAGGATCTTTCTATCCTCATAATTAGATCCTTGTGGATGTGTATCATTCATCGGAGTCCTTAATTGAATTCTTTGTATGATTCAATACGTACATCACAATTCAATAAGGACAAAGCCGAATTCCTTTTAAGATTATCCTATCTTCATAGATAGATTCTTGAAATGATTAAAGTGCCAAATGAAATCCACGAATTGGATTCCTGGTGTGCTTTAAGTATCCGTGTTCGAAGATAACAAGATAATGACGATTAAACAATTATGTGGTTATGTGCTTATGTGTTTCCTTTTATGTGTTATGTGATCCAAATTATCTTATCCAAATCCTCGTGGAATCCTTCATATCCTTGTACAAGAGATTCGTAGTAGATATCCAAAGGTACTATCTTAAAATCCTTAATGGACTTCTACGTTGTAGTTAAGTCCCTTGGATTATAAAGTACTACTTCATAATTAGACCCCTTTAGTGGTCTAGTTTAACAGATTGATCCAAAAATCTGGTTAGGGATATCATGTGATGATATAGTTGAAAGGACTCCTTAGTGGCCTAATTAAGAAGATCCTCTGTTGATCTAATTAAAAGGGGCCTATGGTAGTCTAGTCACCGTCATCACAAGTTTTATATCCTTCCCCACAACATTACAAAACGAACTGTGCGGACTGTGCAAGGAATTACGTAATTATGGATGCATACATAATTATGGAAATTTAGTGCACAGAAATCACAGCAAGTTCTATCATGTATCCAGAGTTAACCCTATTCATTTCCAATTCTGATGAAGCATCCGTTGAGGAAAAATGAACTAGCTATTCATTTTCCACTTCTGAAGAATATCCGTTGAGGGAAATGAATATCCGTTGTTTATCTTTTCATTTCCATTCTGAAGAATAACCGTTGAGAAAAATGAATTATCCATTCATTTTCATTCTGAAGAATATCCGTTGAGGAAATGAATACCCGTTGTTTATCTTTTCATTTCCGTGCCTGAGGAAATAACCGTTGAAAATGACTCCGTTAGTTCATTTTCGTTTCTGAAGATTTATCCGTTGTGGAGATGAATATCCGTTGTGTAATCCTTCATTTCCAACTCTGAGGAAATAACCGTTGAAAATGACTCCGTTAGTTCATTTTCGTTTCTGAAGATTTATCCGTTGTGGAGATGAATATCCGTTGTGTAATCCTTCATTTCCAACTCTGAGGAAATAACCGTTGAAAATGACTCCGTTAGTTCATTTTCGTTTCTGAAGATTTATCCGTTGTGGAGATGAATATCCGTTGTGTAGTCCTTCATTTCCGTGCCTGAGGAAACAACCGTTGAAAATGACTCCGTTATTTCATTTTCGTTTCTGAAGATTATCCGTTGAGGAAATGAATATCCGTTGATTTTTCTTTCATTTCAAATTCTGAAGAACAAACCGTTGAGGAAAATGACCCCGTTTGTTCATTTTCGTTCTGAAGAATATCCTTTGAGAGAAATGAATATCCGTGGATTTTTCCTTCATTCCCATTTCTGACGAAGAATCCGTTGAGAAAGAATGAATCATCCATTCACTCTCACTTCTGAAGAATATCCGTTGAGGGAAATGTATATCCGTTTAGTTAATTCCTTTATTTTCCATTTCCGAAGAACCCGTTGAAGAAAATGACTCTGTTCGTTCATTTTCGCTTCTGAAAAATATCCGTTGAGGAAAATAACCAGATTATGCTTTACATATCTTTGATGACTATTTGACACAAAGTCATAGACAGACTCCTACGAATAAATTTCGGGACGAAATTTCCTAAAGTAGGGGAGACTGTAACACCTGTGTCTCCACGGCCATCAAACAAATGCCAAACCAATGAAATATTGTATTTCATACTTGGGATTTGTAAAAATATGTGTATCATTTGCACATATCAATTCTTGTTCAATTTCAAACTCTAAATCACTTTCTGGAAGGTTATACGCGCACCGATGCGTAAATATAACCAGTTTAATGCAACAAACACTCCGGAATAGTGACATAGGCTTAACATACCTTAATTAACCTTTACATAACTTAGAAATAAGTTTTGAAGGCTTCGGTATGGCAAAATCAAGTTAAATCGCTTACAGGGACTAAAGTTGACAAACTGCGAAAGTATGCCAATTTGAACTGTAACAGACCTTCCGGAGCATGACCATAAGTTAAACATACCATAAATATCCTTTACATAGCTTAGAAATAGGCTTTGAGGTGTTCGGTATGCTAAAATAAACTTTTGTGTCATTCAGGGACTAAAAGTGTCAAAAAGTGCACAAGTTTGCATTTTCGCGCATAACTTACGTTCTGAATACATCCGGACATCCAAAAATTTATGTAAGCACTAAAATATTTTATTTTAGTGTTCGCCAAAAGAAAAATCCATTCGTCGCGTCATTTGGTTCGTTTTTCGCATTCGGGACCAGATTCGATGTATTAGCCGTTGTTTAATTCACAACCACACATTCTAAACACCATGACATTTCAACACATGTGTGGATGGAATTTAAACACCTAAACACCATGACATTTCAACACATGTGTGGATGGAATTTAAACACCTAAACACCATGACATTTCAACACATGTGTGGATGGAATTTAAACACCTAAACACCATGACATTTCAACACATGTGTGGATGGAATTTAAACACCTAAACACCATGACATTTCAACACATGTACGGATGGGATTAAGGCACGTTTTCCATGAAACGATCTCAACGGTTCACCGAAAACTATATATACCCCATGCCTTTCATTGTTTTAAGGCACTAGAATCTGATTAGTTGTGTTCTAAGTTGAAACCTTGTTTCATACCTGAACTATATTGATCTAGATTAGCATTCGGGGACCCTTCGTAAGTATTCTTTCGTTCTTTTCCTTATTTTTACTGCTTTTCGAGTCAGAAAGTCAAACTTTGTTTGACTTTCAGCGTTGACCAGTAATGGTCAATGCGAAGTTCGTTTGAACTTCGCAACGTGAGTGTAATCACGTTGGTCATAGTCCCTTGGGACTATGCCCACTGATTACCACGTTGTCTAGAGTCGTAGGGTAGGCGATCTAATCAATCGCCTATACCTTCGAACTCGACCCATTTGGTCGATCATTAGGATCCGACCAAATACATTAGGTGACCATAGTAGGTAGGGAATAACCTTCCGAGGTTATACCCTATGGTCACATCGTTTAAGTAGTTGTATGATAGGTAGTTTATATGCCTTAGGTAAATTACCAGAATACCCTTTTCATGTATAATTGGTAATTAAGCATATGTAACCTAAACTTTTGTCACATAACTGATTATGTAACATGTTTAGGCATATAACACTTGTCATAGGACTAGTTAGGCGGTCCGAACGCGTTTCACGCGCACGATGCGTTAAAGTAGCATAAGCTACCTTAATGGGTCGCGATGGGTCGTAGACACTTAGGTTAAGTTTCATTTAGTATGTAGGCTTTGTTAAACCATATCACACGAGTCTCTACACTCGTTTGGTTTACGAACCCTCATGCTACTCGATCTTCCGATTTAGGTCCGGATTAATTATGTAGTTACCTATATTAGGTGCCGTTTGATTCCGTGATCTCTAGCATTGCTTGGTGGTTATCCTAGGACTTCTGAGCAATCTCAAGTGAGTACATAGACCCCTCTTTTACTGTTTTCCAAACTGTTTTGGGGTGAAACACATGTGCCTACTTGTTACTTTCATGCTTTCCTGTTTTCACATCATATACTGGTTATGTTCATTAGTACACTATTAGTACATTGATTTACATGACTTTTCTGCTTCGTATGTTAACTTAGCATACTTGGTACATCATTTTACATTACATTTCATGTTAGGTGTGCCCATTGTGTGCATTACTTAGTACATTGTTTTACATTGCCTTTCTGTTGCATATGCTTATCCAGCGTATGAACACATTATATTACATTTTGAACCGTTATAATCATTTGACTATGTGATCCGTTGATATCTGTGAACCGTTTGTAACCGTTGGACCGTGTGAACCGTTTGTAACCGTTGGACCGTGTGAACCGTTTGTAACTGTTGAACCGTTTGTATCCATTACATGATTTACATTAGACATGAACATTACTTTGGTGGTTTGGTTTGATTAAGTGATTAAGTAACGATGCGTGTGTAATATGATACAAGCATGGTGGATACGCCGCTGGTACTTCCTATATATAAGTGTTTGTATGGTATTACATATTGTAGCGTTATTTGAATCATTTCAGTTTGAGACATAGAACATTTTTATACAAATAACATACTTTTCACAAGACATTGTTTTACAAACAACTTATCTTATACAAACCCATTTTACTATGGTTGTTCATTTAACCATACATTATTCACTTATTTATACATATCATCTGAACTCATTGTTTTTCAAATGATTTACAAAACAAAGCAAATTACAAGGTTCATGACTAAACATTTTCCCAAACATAAGTCATGAAACCTATTTTCACAAAACCTATGTATCTCACCGGCATTTTTATGCTGACGTACCTATTTTCACATGTGTTTTTCAGGAGTTGTTGCATAAGATGATCAAGATATACATAGGCAGACTTGGGCTTTAGTGACAATAAAAGATGCAAGACTAGTTAATTATGTTGTATTTCTTTGTTTGTTAAGACATTGTAACACTTTTAATCAATAAAATGAAACTTCAATTGCCATGGATTTGAAACAATTAATTCTGTTACAACACTCCCCGACGTTTCCGCCACGTTTTGTATGTTCCACGTGGTCGGGGTGTGACACGACATCACCTAGACAATTAACAAATTCACTAAGAATCCAAACATGGCCCAGTGTTTTACTTAGGGAACGGAGGATTCGTTCGAAAGCGAAACAATCACATTTGTTTTCACAAGTTTCCCCTAAAAATTTAAATTTCGGGACGAAATTTCCTAAAGTAGGGGAGACTGTGACACATGTGTCTCTACGACCATCATACAAATTAAAATCCAATGAAATCTTGTGTTTCATTCTTGGGATTTGTACAAATACATGCGACCTTTGCACATATCAATTCTCGTTCAATTTCGAGCTCTAAATCGCTTTCTGGAAAGTTATACGCGAACTGATGTGTAAACGTAATCATTTTAATGCAACAAACACTCCAGAATAGTGACATAGGCTTAACATACCTTAAATAACCTTTACATAACTTAGAAATAAGTTTTGGAGGGTTTGGTGTGTCGAAAACAAGTTTATTCGATCGCAGGAACTAATTTTGACAAACTGCGAAAGTATGCCGATTTGTATAGTAATGGACATTCCAGAACTTGGTCATAAGTTAAACATACCCTAGATATCCTTTACATAGCTTAGAAATAGGATTTGAGGGGTTCGGTATGCGAAAATAAACTTAATTGATCAACAGGGACTAAAAGCGTCAAAAAGTGCATAAGTTTGCATTTACGCGCATATCTTACGTTCTGAACATATCCGGACATCCAAAAATTTTTGTAATCACTAAAATATTTTATTTTAGTAATTGGAATGCAAAAATGCCATTCGTCGTGTAATTTGGATCGATTTCGCGTCCGTTCGAGTTTTTGTCGTAATTAACCGAATAACGCGACCGTACGACTAAACGAACCGACATACGAGATAATTTCAAGCATGTTTCAACTCCCCTATGCTTTAACATCCTTTTAGAGCCTTGAAAATGGGTTAACGGGGTTTAAACGCATCGAAAATGGCTTAAACATGCTGCAGGGACCATTTCTGCCATTTTGTGAAACTTTCTGGACCTGGGGAGTGGTGGCGTCTTGCCACAGCAAAGAGGTGATGCCGTGGCGCGACGCGACGGGTGCATTTTGATAGAAATTTTAGTTTCAGCAATCAGTTTAAACTTGAGGGTCTTTTATGCAACTTTCTCAATACTATGAACTAGTTTTGGAGCTCCCATTGTATATAAAACCATGTTCCACAAGTGTATGGTTAGGATTAAACCTTGATTCTTGCAAAAACACTTGTCATGATCTTGTTAATCCAAGCTTACTATAAATAAAAGTGGGTTCTTGACTTCATTCCTCACAATTTGATCTCAATTCTTCTCTAAGTTGAAGCTCTCACTTGTGAAGCTTCATACCCGAGTATTTTGAGTTCAAATCTTCATTGCTTGGAACTTTTGTAAGCTTCTTTCATGCTTTTATGCTTTTCAAGCATGAAAGTCAAACAGTGTTTGACTTTCTGCTTTGACCATGAATTGGTCAACACAAAGTTCGTTTAAACTTTGCAACGTGAGCGTAATCACGATGGTTATAGTCCCTTGTGACTATACCTACTGATTACCACGTTGATTAGTTGAAGTGACGAGTCAACGTTTCGGTCAAAATACGTGTTTATACGTATCTTGCAACGAAGCTATTTTCGGGTATCAAAACACTTTGTTTTGATATCAAACTTGTTTTCTAACTTAGTTAAACATGTTTAACTCGTCACTTTTAGTCTAGTGCTTATTTAGGGTCATAAGTCAAGCGGTCTTGACAACCGCTTAGACTTTCGAACCCGACCTGTTTGGTCGATCGTTAGGATCCGACCAAGCATGTTTTGTGACCATAGTTGTATAGGGAATAACCTTCCGACGTTATACCTTATGGTCACTAAGTTTAATTAGTTGTATGATAGGTAGTTTATATGCCTTAGGAAAATGACCAAAATGCCCTTTTCATGCAGAATTTGTATTTAAGCATATGTAACTTAATTTTTGTCACTTAAACTGATTATGCAATATATTTAAACATGTTAGGGCATATAATACTTGTCATAGGACTAGTTAGGCATCTCAAACGCGCATTTGCGCGAACGACGCGTTAAAGTAGCGTAAGCTACCTTAATGGGTCGTAACGGGTCGCAAGCACTTAGGATACGTTCCGATTTAGAATGTAGGCTTTGTTAAACCATATCACATAAGTTGCAATACTCATTTGGTTTACGAGACCTCGTTCTACCCGATCTCCCGATTTAGGTACCGATTTTTTAACTAGCAATCCGATTACAAGGTACCACTTGATTCCTTGATTTCCGAGCTTTGTTAGGACACATAATCAAAGATACTTACAATCTCAAGTGAGTACATGGTCCCCTCTTTTACGTTTTTAAATGTTTAGGGGTGATACATATGTGCCGATACGCTATTTTCATGATTTCGACTATATGATTACACAAGCATAGTACTTATCTTTTGACAAATTGAACTATTGTCCATGACTTAAACACTGATTTACAAGTTTGTACGACTATTTGTCTATTCATATGTTTACTTATACATTCATTAACAATGATCAAGCCCATTGGTAGTACGATATAGCGCGATAGGACTAGACACCCCTTTCCTGTTGTATGGAATGACAGAAACCAAAATTTTAACCAAATGGAATTTGCCTTTGTGGTATTTCTATAGTCTCTAAAGTGTAGTTTGATGCACTAAGGTTTGAATGTATTACGAAATCGCGATATATGGTATATTTTGATATAGTACCAACGTGATACTGTTTGCTAAAGCATAATTTGATATGCTATTTTTTACTAAAGTATAATTTGATATACTACCAAACCACGATTTAGGTATGTTCCGACATACTACCAACATGATATTATTTACTTAAGTATAGTTGATATACTACCGACTTTGTTATTTCATGAACTAAAGTATATTTTAATATACTACCAAAGCATAGTTGATGTGCTATTTCCAAATCCAAAGTATAAGTTGATATGTTATTTACAAAACCAAAGTATAATGTATTATAATACCGATGTCTTTCATTCTTAAACCAAAGTATACTTGTGATATACTATCGAATCTATTATTTCCGAAACTAAAGTATATTCTAATATACTATCTATTTAACTATTTCATAACTAAAGTATACTTAGATATACTACTCAACTACTTATCTCAAAACCAAAGTATATTTTTGTATATACTATAAACATTTTACCAAAACAACGTATTTTAGAAACAAAAACTTTTACAAGGATACATGGCTATTTTTGAAAACATAAAACCTTTTTGTGTTATCCAAAGCCATGAACCTAATTCACAAATCCTATGTTACTCACAGACATTTTTATGCTGACGTACCTATTTTCACATATGTTTCAGGTGCTGCTATGTGATGATTGTTGATGCATGCTACACATAGGATGGACTTGTGCCTTAGCGACTTTAAACTTGAGAGACAATTATTTGTATTTATCTGATTTGTAATAAAACAACGAGTTAGATAATTTATTAAAACGAAACTTTTTAATCCATGGTTGTGAAACAATGATTCTGTTACAACACTCCCCGACGTTTCCGCCGCGATTTGTTATTTTACGCGGTCGGGGTGTGACACGTAGTGTACGTTGCGTTAAACTGATTACATTTGCGTAATAGTTTACGTAAATCTTCCAGAAAAGCTTCTCGAGAGTTCGGAATCGTACTAGGATTGATAAGTATAAATGTCATATGTAATTATACAAATCCCGAGAATGAAACACAAGATTTCATTGGATTCGTATTTGTATGATGGTCGTATAGGCACAAATGTCACAGTCTCCCCTACTTTAGGAAATTTCGAGTCTGTTTGTATAAGTTATGTTAAGCAATTGTCTTGCATGGAATCTAGGGTGTTATCTATTTGCATAGAGTAATTGTTAGGAAACTTTATTGTATTTGTTGTTGAAAATAGTTTAAGTTACTTAGAACTAATTCCGTCAACACGAACCGACCGACGAACCGTCCTAGAAGCACTAAATATCAATACAGAGAAAGAAAAAATTCCAGCTTCAAATTCATTGATTAAAGATCAAGAAAAAATTACAAGACTTCAAAATGTTAGCAGTACATTATGGAGTTTACAAGATACAAAGTTAAGGAATTGTGTTAATAAGATAATATATCTTATTATCACATTAAATATTTTTTCAAGAAAAGGCTTCCATAAGAAAAAGAAAATGAATCTTTTCTTTTGGAAAAACAATCATCAGAAAAAGAAAAGGAATCTTTCCTTTTGAAAAAGCATTTCATCAGAAAAGAAAAGAATCTCAATATGTGAAATGCATTCAGCAGAAAAGGAAAATAAGAAAGTTGGTGAATAAATAAGATAAAGGCTCTGGGCACACATACCAACATTCTTTTTTAACCCCTTCAACCAATCATAATTGAGATAGAGCACATGCATTCTCTATAAATACATAATTCCTTCATAGGAATTAGGTGTGTCATGTAAAGTTATGTTTTCATATAGAGCTTTTTGTGTGAGTTTACCCCCTGGTTTGGCCCAGGGGGTGACATTCGAGATTCGAGTTTATTCTCGGATCGACCCCTTCTTCTTTGTTTGATTCCGCCAAACAAAGATTAATTCTTATGTTCATAGAATAATTCATTTATTTTATAAGAGTTAATCATTGAAGAAATCTCACTCTTACCGTCTCTATTTTTATTCTTTGAATGTTTATATACTTCACAAACACCGTCTCTACGATCGAAGAAAGATGAATCATTCGAACAGGATCACAAAAAGGGACCAACAAGTGGTATCAGAGCAGACTAGATAAATTATTTCCAAGATCCCTTGCTCCTGTAAGAGAGACGCATATTCATGATCTATCAAAGGTAAAAAGAAAAATCTTTTTTTTTGCAGATCTAAAAAATATAAAGTATGTAGAAGAGTTATTATTTTTTTATGTTATTTTCATTACTTTTATTATTGCTTTTATTATTACTATTACTATTATTATTATTATTATTATTATTATTATTATTATTATTATTATTATTATTATTATTATTATTATTATTATTATTATTATTATTATTATTATTTTCTTTCTAGCATAAAAAGAGGTGTAGAAAAAGGATATAAAAACACAAAAAAAGGGAGTTAAACAAAGATAAATGAACTTTAGTTTATCAGAAAGAAAAATTTTGACATCTAAAAAGAAAGTTTCTGATAAAAGAAAGTTTATTCGTATCTTATCTGATGAAATAACTCCAAATTCTGGTTAGTTAATCTTCAAAAAAAAAAAAAAAAGGAATTATAATGATTAAAAGAGGTAAAAAATTGTGTTAAATTTTAGAAAACAATAATAACTATTATCTTTTAAAAAGTTTCACAAAATATTTCTTGAAGAAAAGAACAAAGACTTGGAGTTGCACCAGAAAAGCATGTGTAAGTGATATCTCTAAAACTCTACTTATTCCCTCTCATCATAAAAAAAACATCTGATTTTCTGATGTGTTCATCAGATTTTCTAATGATTTCTAATGCGTTTATCAGATTTTCTGGTAAAAAAAATCTTTTTTCAGATTTTCTGGTAAAAAAAATCATTTTTTAGATTTTCTGATGATGTCATCAGATTCTATCAAATCCCATCAGAATTTCTGTTAAAAAAATGAAAAAAAAAATATTAGATTTCTGATGAGGTCATCTGAATTTCTAATGATGTCATCAGATTTTCTTGTAAAAATAAAAAAAAGGAAAAAAAATCAGATTTTCGATGCGTTCATCAGATTTCCATCAGATTTCATCAGATTCCATCAGATTCTTTGATCCGAAAAAAAACTCGACGGTTCAAGATCATTTTTATAGTCTTGCATGGTTCGTTATTTTTTGAAGCCTCGTCAATTGATACCCTAAATGTCACACCCCAAAATACGTCGCAGCGGAATATTAAACGTAGTGGTGACGGAAGTTGGTGCCCATTTATATCTTGTTGAACGATGCACTTATTTGTTGGACATTTCGATTTATTTTAGAACATAAGTTATTAAACGTTACATTTTAAAACCACGACACAACCACATAAGTTAAGTTGTCTTTGATCCTCGCAGATCTTATTATATACGTCCCAGAAAGTTTAAAAGAAAACCAACATTTTTAAGTAACACAACATGCATCATCAAACACAAGATACGCCATGATTCCCGAAGCCGAACTCAAGTACCTGTAGAACACGTTTAAAATCAAGTGTCAACACAAAGGAAGGTGAGTTCACATATTCAAATCTAACAATTTGATCCAAAGGAAAACTTTCTAATTATGTGTTTATTTTAAAACATCCATATAATTTTTAGAAAGTCCATTTACTTCCTTAATAAAATCCATGGGTCATCCGTCGTAGTTCAAAAACCCGACATTAAGGCATTTTCCCAAGTTTTGTAAATTAAATTCATAGCGTCAACGTTCATACTCGTATGTTAGCTAGACAATACGAACTATATATTTACCATGCAGGGATAATCAATGCTAGACAATAACCAGAATTTAAATTTGTCGCTTGACTTGACACGGGGCGACCGGTCACGACGGGGTTGTCAACCCGATAGATCTACCAACAATTCATCGCGTGCAATACTTAATCGAGTAAACGACGTCATTGGCGCAGGGTCCATATTGAGACCATATATGATGTCTGCCTCATGTACAATATATATATCCTACTAATATGACAAATTTAATATACGATGTTGTACGAATCCCCTGAAATCCCCACCGAAATGTAAGCCTATGCCGATACTTACTCTCTTGAGAGCAAGCAATATTCGTTCCAACATCACGGTCGGTTTTTCCTCAGAAACACCGTACCATCCCAACCCCTCATCCAAACATATATTCATCAAAAATGTTTTACCTCGAAACGTAGGATTTATCAAACTCCATATATTTTCAATGAAAATATACAATTTATATAAAAAGGTATGTTTTAATCCAAAAACATTATTAAACCCTTTTTGGTTTGTTCTACCCCCAAAACATATACAAAGCAGTAAAAGAGGGGTTTAGTGACACTCACCTTTGGTGCGTATTTTAAATAGCGCAATCCCAGAGATTGATTTCCACATGTCCTATTATATATATAGGAACGATTTTTAAATCAATATACATCACAAAAATCCGAAGTTTCTCTGTTTCTTAGAATTGTCACATAACTTTGAGATTTTCTCGAAAAATTCACGTTTTTGATTATGTTGGCACGTTAGTATATATATGAGTTCATATATATACATTTTTAAGATTTTGCGACTTGAATGATTTTATTGGTGACCGTTATCATGTAAATCCCTTAACACTCCCGTTTATACGTAATACATCTACGATTTGCGCGTCGTAATATATATACATAAACGTTCACATAATTTATTATCGAAAAATGCGAAATATTGTCAACTTATCTATTTTGTCATTTTTAGAGCAAATATACATAAAATATCTTATATGTACCAATTTTCATGCTTGACAAATAAGTTACACATTTAACGCGATTTTTACTGTTTCTACCACACAAAACGCACAAGTATACATGCATAAGCCAAATTTCCAATGTCATGTTAAAACTTAACATATTTTCACATTCATATGTTTAAATCACATAACACATCTTAACACATAAGGTTTACCCAAAAATTACCCATACTAGTGTTCGTTGAAAAATGCGTATTTTAGCGATTTGGTAACATTTTCGGGCGTTGGAAGTCACGTATGACCAACCAAACACCAAGTAAACTTAAAATTTGTTAAAATACTTATTTTTAAACTAAAAATATCAGTTTACTTACTGATCTAAATCAGTTTTATAAAAATCACTCGAAAAGCCGATTTTTGACTGTTTTAAAGCATGGTTTTGCGTTAAACATTACTATAATCATACCAACTCGAAACGACTTGATATTTTAACACAATACATGTTATTTACTGATTAAAATAGTGGTTATAACCAGATTAGTGCATTTTTTGTGTAAGTCACATAAATCATGCGATTTCACGTATTTTACAACTTTAAAAGCACCAAGTACAACATGCAAGGCTAGTAAACATCATGACAAAGTTATATGTCACTAAGCACTTTAAAATAACTTTATTTTAGTGTTTATAATCTGATTAAATATGATTTTTTATGAAATCATAATCATATGATTATTTCATGCCTTCACATATCCATATAAGTTCACATATGTGCATCTAATGCACTCACACAACATCATTACCATCACTTATGATCTAACCATGCTTTAAAATTTACTAACATCATGTTCTTACAAATATTACACATATCACCATGATCATTCAAATCATTCATATTTATTCATGCTTAGATCTTTCACGTTTAAGATTGTATAACCACTTTTACATGCATGCATACATATATACATACATATATACGAAATATATATACACACACACATACTTCCAAAATTTACTTTTCAATATATCACTTTCAAATCTCAAATCACTTTAGAACATTCTTATATGACAACTAAAAATTTCTTCATGCCTCATACTTTTCAAGAAATCAAATAACCAAGAAATCTTTCATTAAAAATTCAAATTACAACCTATGCACATACATACACACATTCTCGGCCCTATATACACACATGCATACACCCATTTTTATTTTGTTTAAAATCTCATTCATTGTTATTTTCGAGTTTGTGATTAATTCCAAGTTCAAGAGAAACCTTCAATCATCTCTATCATGACTAAAAATCAAGAAGATGGTTTTGAAAATAAGTTTATACCTTCAAGATTTCTTAGTGGGTTTTTGATAAAGATGATGATATAAGGCCTTCTTCTTGCTTGAATCTACTTGAAATCACCTCCAAACCTCCTTACAAGCTTGAAATCACCATGTAAAGCCTTTGAATCTTCAAGATTTGAATTTGAAAATGGAATGTTGGTGTGGTAAGGGGGTGTTCGGCCGAGAATATGCAAGAGGGAGAGAGAATGATTTTTGAATGTGGGTTTCTTGAAAAATGGAAGTGTATAGATGCATGCATTGGTCTTAATCATCACATTCTATTCCCTAGTGAATACAAGTGTCTAATTTACAAGAATCAAGAATGTTTTGGCAGCCCTATGTGCCGCCACATGCCTCTCTCACACACACCATGATATATACATACATATGTTATATGTATATTGGCTCAAAAACATGTTTTTTATTGAATACCGGGTATTTTATCTAGCGTTTTAATCCCGTTTTGGTGCGTTTTTAAATTATTTTTATCATTCTATAAAAATAGTCACTTAAAATTATTACTGAAATAATTGCCTTGACTGGCTGCGTTGACAGTATTTTGTCTAATTCACGCAGTATCGCGCGGTACGCGCTCAAACTCGAAAAATAGAGTTTCTTAGCGTTTTAATTTATTTTTCCTCACGGATATGATTAAAATTACTATTCTAATCATAACAGACTATTTTTAGGATTTTAACACTGATCGGGTGGTCACCGACATTCGTTTCGCATTTTAATCGTTATGCGATAAGCGTTTGTTTTATCGTTGCCAACATAATTTTTATAAACATCTGAATTTACCAACACATCAAATATCATACATAAACATCATAGTCAGTCACAAACAACCTTTTTACATGTTCACTACACAGATTACTATTGTATGGTGCGGCCTTAAAAGCCGGGTGTCACAGTCTCCCCCTGTTTAGGGAATTTCGTCCCCGAAATTCTACTTCACAGGTTTCGTTTTTGCACTTGGTGGGAAGAGGTGAGGATATTTCTGTTGCGTTTGGTCCAGTCACTCCCAGGTGAACTCGGGTCCACGCTTAGAATCCCAGCGGACCTTGACCAACTTAATCCTACTCCTCCTGAGTTTCTGGGTTTTCCAATCCAGAACCTCCACTGGTTCCTCGATAAACCTCAGTTTATCGTCCACTCGAACCTCTTCAGGGGGTATAATTAGTGTCTCATCAGACAGACACTTTTTCAGGTTGGAAACATGAAATACATCATGAACTCCACTCAATTCCTGTGGCAACTTGAGCCTATACGCGACTGGTCCAACTCGAGATGCGATTTCGAAAGGACCTATATAACGCGGGCTCAACATTCCCCCTTTCCCAAACCTCACAACGCCCTTCCATGGTGATACTTTCAACATGACTCTATCACCGACCTGAAACTCCAGCGGCTTCCTTGGGTTATCTGCATAACTCTTCTGTCGATCCACGGCAGCCTTCAACCTATTCTTAATCTGGATGACTTTGTCCGTGGTCTCCTGGATAAGCTCGGGTCTGGTCAAATTCTTCTCGCGACTTCAGCCCAACAGAGTGGTGATCGACACTTCCTTCCATACAGGGCTTTAAACAGAGCCGCCTTAATGCTAGCATGGTAACTATTGTTGTAAGAAAACTCTGCCAAAGGCAAATGAGTATCCCAACTTCTACTGAAGTCAATCGCACACGCTCTTAACATATCCTCTAACGTCTGAATGGTCCTCTCGCTCTGAC
This sequence comes from Helianthus tuberosus, assembly GCA_030545235.1. Lineage (NCBI taxonomy): Eukaryota > Viridiplantae > Streptophyta > Magnoliopsida > Asterales > Asteraceae > Helianthus > Helianthus tuberosus. The sequence continues at coordinate 74,266,283 of CM060385.1, read as the reverse complement.
CATCCGTTTAAGGATGATATACAGTACTCATATCCAAACGAGAACCCAACGATTTCTTGAGAGATCGCCAAAACCTGGAGTCAAATCGTCCGTCTCTATCCGAAATGATTGACACTGGTACTCCATGATGGGCTACAATCTCGTTAAGGTACAACTGCGATATTTTCTCCGTACTGTCTTGTAACGCCCCCGAATCTAATTATATGTGTGTATATTTATATTGCCATAATACCTTTTAAGAAATAACTAGGAAGTGAATCTAGTTAGAAAGTGAATTAGAATTTTTAACTAAAAGAACCAAGTTTTGGCCATTTAAAAATAAATATGCAGATATGAGGGGCGGAATATGTAAATATTGAAAGTTAAGTTAATAAAAACACAAAAACACACCACACACATGTGTGTGCGTGTCTGGTCACCAGGAACAAGAAGGAGAAAGAAAACCCCTCTCATCTTCACAAAATTTGAACAATTGAAGCCCTAAACATGGACATAGCTCTTGCATGTTAATGAAATTTTGATCAACTAGTCCTACTAAAGCATAAGGTAACAAGAATTTTATGTTTTGGTGATCTTGAATATTTGGGGTTTCAAGAAATCCTTGAGTTAATATGAAATTAGTATGATAATGAACTAGGATCACCTATTAGTACATGAAGAATGCTTGGGATATATTAGATTGATGTTAGAGGTGAAAAACCCACCTAGAGTGGAATGGTAGTGATATATATAACATAAAATTTTGATGTAATTTAGCATGATGATGTTGTATGATGATATTCTTATTAAATTGTTGCTAAGTGAAATCGAATTAGGATGAAGGTTGTATGAGATTTTGATGGGAATTGATGTTGTTGATGTTGGTGCATTTACTGTCTGTTAACTTCATCTTAATCGAGCCTTATATCTAGATAGGATAAACGAGCACACAACAGGGTTAGAATTTAGGGTTTTATGTGTAAAAGTAGGTGATTCCGCTTGAAAGTGTCTATGTGAAGTTCAAGCGAAATCAACATATGTTATTTCGCTTGAAATGAACATTGACATGTTCAAGCGAAATCAGCTCAAGTATATATAGGTGTGTGCCGAATTCATTTGGAGCGGAATTAGATCATATGCTCTGAGTCGAGGTGCTGTCCATTTGTCATTTGAACGTGTAAAAGCTCAGGATTGATCAATAAAAGGATAATTAGAAAGGAACAAGCTGTGTTGACATCTTTTACATTGATTCCGCCTTTGTATTTGATGATGAACTACTCATACTGACTATTTAGGGTCACACGACGATCCAACAAGTGGTATCAGAGCTCAGGACGAGGAGTTCATACCAATTCAGCTTGATTTTACTGGATTCTCTCACTTCTACTCATTCTTTTCTGATTTGAACAAGTTTCAACGGTTGAAATGCCCTGATTTTGACATATATCAAGCGAAACATAGTTTTAACTAATCCTTGAAAGTATTGGACCTAAATTAGAACAAATTCTGATAAAAACTTGTATTTCCGCTTGAAATTCTGTTCGATCGTGCTGATGTCATAGCTATTTCGCTTGAAAAGAGCATATCATTTCAAGCGAAATCTAATTTCGTTTGAAAAGCCATAATTTCGCTTGAAAATTATTGTCTGATTTCGCTTGAAGTTTGATTCAGTTTGAAAGTTCAAGCGAAATAAGTGATTTCGCCTCAAAACCTGATTTCGCTTGAATTACTATTCCGCTTGAAAAGCAATTTTGCTTGTAAACTGATTCCGCTTGAAATTGTTGTTTTTGTTAAAATCTAAAATTTTTCTAAGTGTTTACTGATCATTTCAGGTATTTGAAAGATGGATGATTTGTTCATGAATCCATTCTGTGACGTGTTTGCTTTTGCTGGAAACGGTGGAGATGATACTTCAAACGACACATCAAACAACACAAATGAGAAAGCTCTGAGGGTGAAAAAGACTATTTCAGATACATTAAGTGTTGAAAGTGCCTATGGAACATACAACAAACCTCCAAAACTGTTGGCTATTGAATATTACAATAGGTGGGCTACAAGATTTGATGAGTGGCTTCAAGCTTTTGCATATCAAAGCTGGAAAAATTTAAAGAATGGTTACATTAGAGGAGAAAAGTTTGGTGAAAGTTTGACAGATACTGATGATATTGAAAGATATATTGCTGAACAAAAGTGCATCGCGTTGATTCATCAGTCTGTGAGAGATGATATAATTTCGTTGATTGAATATGAGAATTCAAAAGATCTTTGGGAGAAACTGAGGGTAAAATGTGTAGGTAGTGCTGAGATAGTCAAAAACAAAAAGAAACTGTTGAGAAAAGAGTTTGATTTGTTTGGTTGTTTAAAGAACGAGTCTGTTTCCAAGATGATTGAGAGATTTGGGCATCTGAAATTGGAGCTGGCAAGACACAAAATTATATATACTCAAGAAGAGTTGGTTTACAAACTGTTCGATTCGTTGCTGAATGAACAAGATTGGCAGTACTTTGCATTAATGCTGAAGAATACAATCAAGTCTGAAGATTTAACAGTGGATCTGCTTATCGAAAGACTGGAGAGTCACGAGTTGGAGATCAAGAAATCTAGCAAAGTCAACAACACATCTTATCAGCAGAATGTTGAGTTGTACTACAGAGGAAATCTACCAAAAACTTGTTCTCCAAGAACAGCATTTTCTGCAGAGAGTTCAAAGAATTTGAATCAAGAAACTCCTCACAGTGGTTTTCATAGTGGATCTTCTTCAACAAATTCAAACCAATCTACATCAAAGAATCTGTTCCAATGTAATATTGCTGTGGATCTGAAGAACACTCAAAATTTCAGTGAAGAGTCAGCAAAACAACAGATGGTGTTCTTAGCATCGGTGTTAGAATCGTATGAGAGCCTCGTGGCGGGCAAGATTGGAAACACTAACCTGACTAAAGAGGACTATGATCAAATAGATCCTGAAGAGATGGAACTGATCGATATCAGGTGGTGTATGGCCAGTGCTATGAGACGAGCTCAAAGGTTCGTGGAGATTACGGGCAGACATTCTATTGGCGGACCGTCCACAAAACTTGGCTTTGACAAATCAAAAGTCACGTGTTTCAGGTGTAAACAAAAAGGACATTTTAAACGTGAATGTCGTAACGCTCCTCTGATGATACTGCAAATCCATTTCGCGAAGATTACTATAAAAGAGCAATCTATCATCAGAATAAATCAGAACCGCCCAGAATGAAGCAGCTTGAGGATGCCCCCAAAGAAAAATCAAGAGCTCTTGCTGTTATTCATGATGACGAAGGTTTTGATTGGAGTGAACTGCTACCAGAGGAAGATGCAGTTGGTTATGCTTTCGAAGCAGAAAAGATTTACTCCTGTCAAAGACACCAGAACTGAAGAACAAAAATACCTCGCAAGAAAGCAGAAAGCAGAATTCAAGATGATGAGATTATCTAAGGTGTACAGTGATGCCAAGAAAGCAAAGAGATGGGATGCTGATAGAGAATGTTACCTTGATCCTCAAGGAAACATTGCTATTGATACGAAAACTCTTAGTATAGAAACTTTCATTGAGGAATATGCTGCAGAAGAAGATGCCAGACAGAGAGAATGGTGGGGAGATGGAGAAGAGAAAGAAAAAGAAAAAGAGAAAAAGAATGAATCGCAGTCTAAGAAGATTGATGAGGGGATTATCGATACTTCACAAGAATTTACCGCTGAAAACTTGGGGAAGATGGCTGACAAAGTTCTTGCTGCAAAGGAACTTGAGGTTGACTCTAAGTCTGAAACTGAATCTAAAAGCAAGGTCAGTCCAAATGTTTCAACAAGTGAGACAGGTAAGAAAGTCAAAGGTGATAGTGAATGCAAAAGTTGCATGAAAAACTGCAAGTTTTGTAGTACACTTACTTACTCTAGTAATGCAAAGGTTGAAGAATTGACAAGAAGAGTCAGAAAGGTTGAAGATCAGATTTTAGACCGTGATAAAATGCTAAAAGCTTCAAATGATCGAGCTAACAAGTTAACTGAAAGAATTGAAAATGATAAAATTGAAGTAGAAAGAATTAGGAAAGAAAATGAAAAATTGGTTCTTGAAAATCGTAAACTCTCAGAAAATTTTGACAAACTAAAACGAACGGTAAAAGATTCTGATGAAAGAAATGGTAAAACCAATAAAGAAAATGAGCATTTAACTGTAGTTCTTAGACACAAAGAAGAGCAAATCAACCAACAACTGGATGAGATTGCTAAATTGAAACTTCAGTTTGAAGAAGCTAAGATTGAGAATGAGCGTATTAATATGAAATTAACCAGTTACAGCTCCGCAAGCTTTGTTTTACAACACATTGTTCCTAAACCCATTGGGAAAAACAAAGCAGGCGAAGATGTTTACTCGGATGGAACTGGGGTTGGGTTTCATCAAGTTCCACCGCCTGTGTTAAACAATTTCTCAAAGAAAAGTCCGGGTTGGTTAATGTTGAAGATGAAACGAATGAAATAAAACTTCCAGAGTCAAATGATGTTAAATTTTCTTCATCTGATGATAGTGTTCAAACTGATATTGTGAAAGGCATGGCTGAAAGTGTTTTGAAGTCTGATAGTGATTCAGTTGAGGATGAAGAGTGTTTTCTGAACAATTACATTCCGAAACCAAAATCCAAAAACAACTTAAATGAAGAACCTACTCTTGTCATGTACAAGATGTCGGGATCGGATAAGTTGTATTCGGATTCTGAGTTTCCTCTGGAGAATGTTAATATGGACAAGTTGAAAAATGTTTTCAAACTGGTTGAAATTGATTTGTCTGAAGTAGAAGGTTTGAATCAGACAAAGAGGCAAATGAATTTTGAAAAAGATAAAGCTTACTACAAGAAACCTGTTGTTCCACCACGTTTTTATAACAACAATCGAAACAGATGGTCGGGTGGTTATCAGGGTGGTAAGAATTATCAAAGGAAAAATGTTCAAAACAAGAAGTTTGCTGAGAAAAAGGTGTTTGTGAATAGTTCGAGTTCACTTTCTGACGAAGAATCTAAGATTTTTTCAAAAACAAATGAAGAGTTCTTTGAGAAGAAAGCATCGCAGCCTCAGTCTGAAGGCACAAGTCGGGTAGTTGACACTCGAACATGTTTTAAATGTAATCAAGTTGGACATATTGCACGAAAGTGTACCAACTTGAAGCCTAAGACTGAAGTTGTGATGAATTCAAGAAAGAAAGATGATGTGAAGGGAAAAGCTCCATTGGTTGTTGAGCAAAAGGTTTTGAAAAATGAAACCACCAAAATTAAAGCTGAACCTGTTAAGAATATGGTAACTAAAAATGACAAGTTTTACAAACGGGTTGCATTATCTCAACAAACATGGAAACCAAAATCAGAGAAACAATTTTCAACTTCACAAGAGAAGAAAGTTGTTCCTAAAAAGATTCTTCAAAATGAAACCAGAAAAGAAAATATTTCAATTTCTTATGAAAATTTTGTTAAAAAGAATGTTTCATTGGAAAAAGAGGAGAAAGTTGACATAAAAGAGGTTATTGATAATAAACTGGAAATAAATGATAAAAACTTTCCACCTCTTAAATCGGTTGTAAAGTGCATAGATGAGATTAAGTTACCTGAGTCCGATGAGGCTTGGGCAGCTTATTTCAGCTAATCATATTTCTATCTGGTGCAGGAGCTTCCAAGATCCGTTTCACGTTGGATTATGGATAGTGGAGCTTCTCGGCACATGACGGGGAAAACAGCCCTGCTGTACGATGTTAGAAATTTCAATGGTGGTTATGTGGGATTCGCAGGAAATCAAGGTGGTAGAATAGTTGGTGAAGGAATGTTATCCAATGGGATTGTTACGTTTGAAAGAGTTAACTACATCGCCGAGCTTGAAAACAATCTTCTGAGTATTTCTCAGATCTGTGATCGCATGTATACAACGTACTTTACAGACAAAGAATGTTTGATCTTGAAACCAGGATTTGTTATTCCTGAAGAATGGATTATCATGAGGGCACCTATAGTGAATGATCTGTACGTGTTGGACATGAGCGTAGCTACTACTACCACGGGTCAAGCACATTGTTTTGTGTCCAGAGCAACTGAGAAGGAATCAAAATTGTGGCACCAGAAGATGGGTCATATACATCTTAGAAAAATGAATCACTTGGTGCATAACCACTTAGTTATTGGTGTTCATGTCAAAGGTTTTCATCTGGAAGGAGAATGCATTAGCTGCATCAAAGGCAAGCAGAAGAAGAAATCACATCCTAAAAAGAAAGTCAATTCAGTCTCAAGACCGTTAGAGAGACTCCATATGGATCTGTTTGGTCCAGTAAACGTCAAAAGTATTACAGGGGATCTTTACTGTCTAGTGGTAACAGATGATTTTTCAAGGTTTTCATGGGTTTCATTTCTGAAGTCGAAAGATGAGACGTTTGATAGTTTGATGACGTTGTTCAGAAAAATTGAAAACTTGTACCAAAGGCGTATCAAAAGAATCAGAAGTGATAATGGTACTGAGTTCAAGAACAACAAGATGGAAGAATATTGTGATGATAGAGGTATATTGCATGAATTTAGCGCGCCTTACACTCCGCAACAGAATGGAGTAGCTGAAAGAAAGAACAGAACGCTAATTGAAACGGCCAGGACTATGCTTGCTGATTCAAAGCTACCAGTAAATTTTTGGGCAGAAGCAGTATCCACCGCATGCTATACACTCAATCGGGTTCTCATAGTGAAGAAATTCAATAAGACGTGTTTCGAGCTGATCAATAACCACAAGCCGAACCTAAAGTATTTAGAACTGTTTGGGTCTCCCTGCACAGTTCTAGAGCCTTTTGGTAAATTTGGTCCAAAGTCCATTGAAACGAGTCTTTGTTCCAAGCTTGAAGCGGATTATTGAAGCACACAATGTTGAGTGTCAAGGTTACACAATGCCACCGCAGAATCCAGGCGATTCATGGCGTTTTCATTATGACACTTTGTGGGATTCGTTTGACATGGAAGAAGAAAAGGAAGAAGAAGAAGATTTCTTTGACGAGTTGGATATTCTGAGAGAGTATGAGTCTTCACAGGAAATGTTTCCAGCTGAGTATTCAAGTCGACCACGACAAACTTCAAATGATCATGAAGCAGGTCCGAGCAATGCTAGAGAACATGATGATATTCAACAAAATGAAGTTGCTCCTGATAATCAGACGACAGTCAATGATAATCAAGAATCTGATAACATGCCAGTATTTGATCATGGTGATTCAGATTCTGAGGGGGAGCATATCCAGATTTCAAGTCAAACAGACCTAGTCAGTGAACAAGGTGCAAATCAGAATGTTACTAATCTTGAAGGCGAGGTAGATGTTTCAGGCAAGGTGATGCCAATAACTCTTTCATACCATCCAGAAGAATTGATCATTGGAGAATTGCAATCAGGCGTTCGCACTAGCCGTCAAATTAACCAAGGCCTTACTTGCTTTTATTCTACAGTAGCACCTTTACAAACTGAGTTTTCACTAAGTTGTTTTATTTCGCAGATCGAACCGTGAACATATAAAGAGGCGTTAACTGAAGATTCTTGGGTCAATGCTATGCAAGAAGAGTTGAGTCAGTTTGAGAAGTTAGGAGTGTGGAAATTAGTAGACTTGCCTGATGGTCAGAGGAAGATAAACACCAAGTGGGTGTTCAAGTGTAAGAGAGACGATCGAGGGGTTATTATTCGTAACAAAGCTCGACTCGTAGTCCAGGGTTTCAGTCAGCAAGAGGGGATAGATTTCACTGAAGTATATGCTCCGGTTGCTCGACTAGAAGCGATTAGAATCTTCCTAGCATTTGCATCTTGGAAAAATTTCAAAGTTTATCAGTTAGATGTAAAATCGGCGTTTCTCTACGGGAAGGTAAAAGAGGAGGTATATGTCGGATAGCCACCGGGCTTCACCGATCCAATCCACAAAGACAAGGTCTACTTGCTAGACAAAGCGCTGTATGGTTTACACCAGGCCCCGAGAGCTTGGTACGAGACATTGTCTCAACACCTACTAGCCAATAGCTTCATTCGTGGAAAAGTGGATGCCACTCTCTTCACCAAAGAGGTCGACGGACATCTTCTGATCGTTCAGATATATGTGGACGACATCATATTTGGGTCAACAAATGAGAATTTGTGCAAAGATTTTGAACAAGTTATGAAGCAAAAATTTGAAATGTCATCGATGGGTGAGATGAAATTCTTTTTGGGACTTCAGGTTGATCAACTACCCAAGGGAATTTTCATACATCAAACGAAGTACGTTCATGATATCTTGGAGAAATTTGGGATGTCAGGTTCTACTCCAGCTTCCACCCCATTAGCAACGAATCATGGGATAAATCCTGATCTCACCAGAGAGAAGGTAGATGAAATGATGTATCGTTCCATGATCGGTTCGCTGATGTATTTGACAGCTTCAAGACCCAATATTATGTATCCAACCTGCCTCGCAGCAAGATATCAATCTAATCCGAGAGCTTCGCACATGGTAATTGTTAAAAGGATATTACGCTACCTTAAAGGAACTCCATCGTTGGGGTTGTGGTATCCAAAAGATGGCGTATTTATGCTCGAAGGTTATTCCGATTCAGATTTCGGATGCTGCAAAGTTAATGCTAAATCAACAACAGCGGGGTGCCAGTTCTTTGGATCACGATTGGTCACCTGGCAATGCAAAAAGCAGACCTCTGTGGCTTTATCCACATGTGAAGCGGAGTATGTATCTGCAAGCAGCTGCTGCTCTCAGATTTTGTGGATCCAGCAACAGATGCGCGACTATGGTTTGCAATTTCTTAACACCCCTATCTTTGTTGATAATGAGGCAGCGATTAACATTACTAAAAATCCAGTTCATCACGCTAAAACCAAACACATTGAAATTCGTCATCACTTCATCCGAGATTGTTTCGAGAAGAAGTTGATACGAATTGAGAAAATCAACACTGATGAACAAAAAGCTGATTTACATACCAAAGCGTTTGATAAAACTCGTTTTCAATACTAGTTAAAATTGAACGGTATGGAGCTTTTATCGGTGTTGGAGGAGATTCTTGGCGTTGATGAAGGTACCACTGTAGATGATGATGTTGAGAAGCAATCTGCAATGGTTTGTCGATTTTTTACTTGTTTTGGTATTTAGGGGGAGAGTATAGGGTAATATTTTCTGAAAATACAAAAACAGTAAAAAAAATCAAAAATCCAAAAACATGAGATATTTTCAAAATCCAAAAACAATAGAAAATCTAAAAAGGAGCTTGTGTAAAAAGGGAAAATGATAGTACATCGGCTTGACAGTTACGGTATGCTAAAGATATGTAATGTTTAAAATGGGTTAAACAGTCTCGCTGATGATGTGCCGATAGGTTTTTGCACAATTAGTAGGTTTGTTCGGGATATAAATCTAAAATCCTTACTTAATTATTTCGTGGGGAACACTACTTGGATATATAGGTAACCCCTGAAATCTTGTTTGAAAGATCCCTTTTTCTGAGATACTAAGTCTTTATACTCAGTGATATCTGGGGTATTATTCCGGGACTTCTGATAATGCGGAAGCAATGGCCTAGTCCCCGAATAATACTTTCAGCATTGCTTGAAATATAGCACCACCCTCAGCTAAAAAATGATAAAACATTGAAAAATGCTAATCATGGCTGTTGTAAAAAAGATCCTCTAAAGGGGACACACCAAAGTAAAAGCCGTCATCTCTCTGCTGAACGAAAGTTCTAACCTGAGCTCTCACGGTTCTTCGCATCTAACTCCTTACAGATATCATCTGTGGTATACTCACCTGTAAGACTGAATATTGGGATTTGGATACGAGAGTATATTCAAGAGGTGGGACACATGAATGAGTTTAAGTTTCTAAAATACTAAATCCGTATCCTGGACAGATTGAAATTTGTGTGAGAATTTAAGTGGATCAGTATATCGACAATCTAAGTGAATTGTTTAATTCTGAGTATGAAATAAAAGCTTAACGGTACTTGTGACTTGTCGAATAGCTGATATGATTCCCTAACACGCTTACCAAAAATATGTTTGTAAATAGTTTACATTTACTGCATTTCATTTCTGTATTTCATTTCTAGTTTAGAAACTTTATTAAAAATCCAAAAAGATTTTACATTTCTGCTTTATTTTTGACAAACCAAAGTGGAAAGTTGATCTTCAGATTCGATTTGAAGCAGATCCAAGAAGATGTCTGAACTGGAGGATGAGTTGTGAGCTTAACATGATAAGTTTGTGAAAGTTGAAAAGTTAAAGCAAGTTCATTAATTTGAAACTTGTAAATTTTTCAGAAAATATTTGAACAAAATGTCAGTGTGAATTGTCACAGATCAACCAAGGTCATTAAATTGGACTTGGTAGACTAATTGAGTAATCAGGGTCATTAGTTTGGACCTGAATACTTTAGTAGATTTCTAATTCTGACAAGATAATTGAATGAGTTTGAATGGTAAAATTGGATTGAATCTATTATTGTCATATATCTTATATTTGGGTAGAGATTGTACAGGAAACAAGAATTAAGTACTCCATGGCAAAGAAAATGTCAAAGTATGAATCAGAATTCAAGTCCCAGCTGATCGAGAGGGGGAGTCATCGAAAGGGGGAGTCAGAATTCTGGATCAACACTCAAAGGGGAGATTAAAGTTTAAAATTTGAAGTTAAAGATTGAAGGGAGCTTTACAATGTCAAGACAATTTGGAAAGAGACTAAGACTAAAGACTCGACGCCGAAGACTTCGTCAACATCCAAGGGGGAGTCTGTTGGTGCATTTACTGTCTGTTAACTTCGTCTTAATCGAGTCTTATGTCTAGATAGGATAAACGAGCACGCAACAGGGTTAGAATTTAGGGTTTTGTGTGTAAAAGTAGGTGATTCCGCTTGAAAGTGTCTATGTGCAGTTCAACCGAAATCAACATATGTTATTTCGCTTGAAATGAACATTGACATGTTCAAGCGAAATCAACTCAAGTATATATAGGTGTGTGCCGAATTCATTTGGAGCGGAATTAGATCATATGCTCTGAGTCGAGGTGCTGTCCATTTGTCATTTGAACGTGTAAAAGCTCAGGATTGATCAATAAAAGGATAATTAGAAAGGAACAAGTTGTGTTGACATCTTTTACATTGATTCCGCCTTTGTATTTGATGATGAACTACTCATACTGACTATTTAGGGTCACACGACGATCCAACAGTTGATGTTATTAATATGAATAGGTCAAATTAGGCATAAAATACTTGTACACTATGCTTAATTATCAGTACGCACGCCAAGTGTTTGTCGAAATGCTCGAATGAATTAATCATGGGATTTTACAATGTTAAAATGGTTAGACTTGAGAATCGGTTGTTTGTTAATGAAGGTATGTTGATAACAGGATGAAAAGAATGATATGAGACTAAAGTATGTGATTCTTAGATTATAGGGATTAAAGAAGAAAGCTCAAATTGCTCCGGATCGCAAACGAACAACGACAAAGGTAAGTTCATTCGCTTACAAGTGGTAGTAAATTGATAAATTTGGATGGTTATTATTTTGCTAATTTATGAATCCTTCATATGCGTAACGGGTTAGTATAATTTGAAGATGTGTTGAGAATACGAGACGAATGAGTAGAATGAATATCACGCTAAGTTGGAAAGTTTATGTTCGAATGAAGTTTTAAAAAGTGTTCTTGTAGTTCGATTAGTAAATTTAATTCATATGAACTTACGACTTAAATGTTAAATTGGTTGGTTGAATGATGGTAAAGCAACTTGATGGAAGGCGCTACTTGGACCAAACACACTCATGATGCATGCTTCCGCAAAAGATACTAGTTACGGGTCTAACTTTTGTGAAATGGTTTAGTTAAATTGGTCTTTTGTAAGTAACTAAAACGGAAGTCAATACTTGTTGAAACTAAGTAATTAAGGATTATATTAGTAGTCTAAGAAATGTTTGGGTTGTAAACTTTTGTAACTATCTCATTAGATGATGTGAAGCTAAATGCAGAATTTTGTATGATGTTTATTCGACCCGTTTGGGAAAATTTTCGTTAATTTCGTCACTTTAGTCATTTCAAATATTTAGACCTTACAAGTTGGTATCGGAGCCTAGGTTTGAGAGATTCTAGCAAGTTATGGTGCTTGGACTCAAGCCGAGAGCTCTTGTGAAGGTGTGTTCGTTCCAAAGCGCCATGCAAGTAAGTGACTTAAGGATTTCGAGCTACGTTTTTAATGGGAAACGGGAAGGGAATTCTGGTTATTTTACAATAATGATTTGGTTAAGATGTTGAGAAATGTTATGGGGGACTTCGGGACTCCGCGGGACGGATTCGGGTTGAAAAAGGGCCTGGAAATGAGATTTTTGAGTTAATCAGCGTCTGCAAAATGGAGAGACCGTCGGCGACGGCCCTTTATGGCGTCGGCGATGGCACCCCTTCACCCGACGCCTTAAATCTCTGCCTACGGACAATTGTCAGCGACACAACTTTACAGAAGCCGTCGGCGACGCACCTATGTTCCGTCGGCGACGACACCTCCTTGTCTGCCTTTTTCTGAATTGTTTATTTGTAATGCATGGGCCTCTAATCCAGTTCTAGTATTCGTTAAACACTAGGAACACATCAAATTGATTATGAAACTAAGAATTCAAGATAGCTAACATGTTTTAATGATGAATGTGTGAAAGAATGGGAAGTCTTGTACACGAATGAATGAAGTAATTAACGCATTTAGAATGTTGTAAAGAAAGATTGGATGGGTTTATGACTTATGAGAATGAATTATTAAGAACGAATGATGTATAGGATAAGGAGAATGAATGTAATGATGTTTAACATAAGTATTTAATTGTAGATGGCAAGTGGAGGAAACACGGATACCACAGAACGGATAACTCGAAACGAGTTAAACAAGATAATTTCGGATGAAGTAGTGAAGGCGTTTGATGCTAATGTTTCAAAAATAGCGCAAGAAGTGGAGAGCCAAGTATTAAGTAGGGTGGAGACTATGGTAACAAGTAAGGTAGATGAGTTGAAAGAAATGATAACCGGGATCCAGGGCAAGAAGGATGCACGACGGTGCACATATAAGGATTTCATGGCATGTAAGCCTGCGACTTATAGTGGAGAAATCGATCCCATTGAATGTCAAAGATGGATAGCCAATACGGTGGGAGTGTTCATTCGAAGTCATTGTGATAAAGAAGATCAAGTCATGTTTGCCACGGGGCAACTTTTACGAAGGGCTAAAGATTGGTAGGATACGTATAGTAAAGAGATCGACGAGGATAAAGTTCAAACTTTGACTTGGCAAGAATTCAAGCAACCTTTTATCAAATACCATTGTCCACAATCAGCCGTGGATCGAATCCAAGAAGATTTTCTCCGACTCCGACAAAAGGATGAATCAATTGATGAGATTACAAATACTTTCCTTGATCAGCTGAAGTTTTGCGGAGAAATAGTCGGAACGGAGAGGAAGAAGATTATCCGTTATCATGGCATGCTAAAGGCTGAATATCGGGAGTTCATAACTCCTTCAAAATGTGAAACTTTGGACGAGATTATTGATTTGGCAAGGGATAGGGAAATTGAGTTGAAGAGATAGGCTGAACGCGGGGAGAAAAGACAAGTTGAGAAAGGATCAACACAAGGTTCTTCCAAGAAACCTAAGACACACGATCAAGGAAAGAAAGAAGCTTCTAAAGGAGGGTTTCCATGATGTAAAACGTGTGGAAAACCCCACTCGGGAGAATGCTTATTGGGGAGGAAAGGATGTTACAACTGTGGACAAGAAGGGCATCCATTTTATAATTGCCCAAATCCCAAGAGAGTGTGATACAACTGTAATGAATCGAGCCATGTAAAGGTCGAATGCCCAAAGCTCAAACAAGGAACGAAGAAAGAAGGAAGGAAGGAAGAAACCGCTAAAGCTAAGGGAAGAATGTTCCAAATCTCTACGGAAGAAGCTAGAGCTCACCCGAATGTGGTGTCAGGTATCTTTATGATAAACTCTATACCCGCTTATGTGTTGTTTGATACCGGGGCTAGTAGATCATTCATTTCTAACGAGTTTGTACATTCCCTTTTGTTCACGATAGAATGAATGCCTACACCATTAGAGGTAGAAATAGCCGACTGTAAGAGTTACCTTTTACAGGAGATATGTAGAAACTGTAAGATTACTATCGGGGGGGGGGGGAGGATTTTGACATTGATTTAATTCCCATGGTCTTAGGAGAATTCAGAGTAGTAGTAGGTATGGATTGGTTATCCCACTATCATGCGGAAATATTATGTGGAAACAAAATCATTCATGTGATATCTCCTAAGGGAAAACGAGTAAGTATTCAGGGGAAAGGAAGGTAGAGACAAAATTCTATACTATCTTAGAAGCAGTCAAGTATGTGAAGAATGGAAGTAAGGCATTCTTAACCTATGTTGTTGACACAAAATTTGATGCTTTGAAAATTGAAGATACTAAGATTGTGAACGAATACCCGGATGTGTTTCCGGATGAATTGCTGGGACTCCCATCCGAGCGAGAAGTCGAATTCCGTATCAAGTTGGAACCAAATGCCAAACCGGTAGCCAAGGCCCCTTACCGGTTGGCACCCGCGGAAGTACGGGAATTAATGGTCCAATTACAAGAACTTCTTGACAAGGGCTTCATACGCCCTAGCGTGTCCCCGTGGGGAGCGACCGTTTTGTTCGTTAAAAAGAAGGATGGGTCGATGAGAATGTGCATCGACTATCGTGAGCTCAACAAACTCACGATAAAGAACCGATATCTCCTTCCGAGAATAGATGATCTTTTCGATCAATTACAAGGGGCAAGTTGGTTCTCAAAAATTGACTTGCGATCGGATTACCATCAAGTACGAGTAAGGGAAGAGGCCCCGTACCTAAGACCACGTTCAGAACCCATTACGGACATTATGAATTTTTAGTAATGTCATTCAGGTTAACTAACGCTCCAGCCGCTTTTATGGATTTAATGAATAGGGTATGTCGAAATATGCTAGATCAGTTTGACATAGTATTCATTGATGACATTTTAGTATACTCTCGTAGCGAGTCTGAACATGCGAGTCATCTACGTCAGGTGCTTGAGACGCTTCAAAAGGAAAGGTTATATGCTAAGTTTTCTAAATGTGCATTTTGGCTCAGGGAAGTGCAGTTCTTAGGCCATGTAATCAATGAGAAAGGGATTTTGGTGGATCCCTCTAAGGTGGAAGCTGTGGTAAAATGGGTACCCCCGAAGAATGTTAGTGAAGTAAGAAGTTTCCTTGGTCTAGCCGACTATTATCGGAGATTTATCCAAGACTTCTCCAAAATAGCCCTTCCTTTAACCAAGTTGACAAAGAAGGAAGAAAAGTTTGAATGTGGTGATAATCAACAGAAAGCTTTCCAAATGTTAAAAGAGAAATTGTCGAGCTCTCCTGTATTAACTCTGCCATAGGGAATGGAAGAGTTAGTGGTATATGCGGATGCATCTCATCAAGGGTTGGGGTGTGTCTTGATGCAACGAGGCAGGGTTATTGCCTACGCTTCAAGACAACTAAAACAACATGAAATTAACTACCCAACCCACGATTTAGAACTGGCAACGGTAGTTTTTGCCTTGAAAATCTGGAGGCATTATTTGTATGGAACAAAGTGTACAATTTATTCAGACCACAAAAGCCTAAAATACTTCTTCGAACAGAAAGATCTTAATATGAGGCAACGAAGGTGGCTAGAATTGATTAAGGATTACGATTGCGACATTCTTTACCATCCGGATAAAGCTAATGTTGTGGTGGATGCACTAAGCCGGAAGGGATACCCACCACCCATTCGAGTGAAATCAATGAGAATGATAGTCACACCAAACCTCCTCGAAACAATACGAAAGGCGCAAAATGAGTCCTTAAAAGTAGTATCACAGCCCCAAAATCCACCATTCGGAGTATCACCGCTTGGAGGCGTGACATGACCAGGATCGAGCCACCAATCATATTGAACAACGTAAATAAGTAAGTAAAACCAACCACAATACAATTGGTGACCATAAGACAGTAACCAACTTTAAGTTAACAGCGGAAGCATAAAACGTAAAGCTAAAACATAAGTTTCATAGTTCATAAGTTTAAAGACCCAAGACATAAGTTCCATAAGTTAATAAAGTTTAATTATTAAACACGGAACATAACAGTCCGCATCCCACAACGACCTCCTCCCCGTGCAAGCTCCATAAGCAGCTAACGACCTGTAAGGCATGTAACAACGAGTCAACAACAAAGTTGAGTGAGTTCACGGTTGGTTGTTTAGTTTTAAGTTGTTTCCGAAAACATGGTTTGTCTTTCGTTGGCTTAATTGCCGTGGGGGTTACCCCATGGTTGAAAGTATGATTAACCAGTTCCTTCTTTATTACCCAAACCATATCCATGATCAGTGGGGGCTTCCCCATGTGAACCACTAGACCGTACCATATCGACAACTGACGAACAATAGTTGTGCCCTACGTCAATGTCTATCATCATTGACAGTTTGCCATAGTCCATTAGTACACGCCCATCCGAACGGCACGGTGTGAGGTTTGTTAAACCTAATACCGCTATTAACTAATGACCCGCTCGCCATTGGCCTCGGCGATTAAGTCGATATAAAATGAGGGACTTAATGATAGAGTTTTGTCTAGTAAGTTTTAAGGTTGTTGTCCTACCCAAGGAGGACGAACGTACGTATTCTACCCAAGGAGAATACGCAGGATTAATATTGGCATCCTACCCAAGGAGGATGGCGGTACATATCCTACCCAAGGAGGATATGTAGGTTTCGTTTTAAATTCTTTTACCCATTCCAAACCACCGTGAATCCCATGCCTTAGAAAGTGTGTGAACTCACCTTGGTTTGCTCGGTTAGATTAATTACTCTAATAATCAGGAAATCAAGCACGTCCTAATAAGGTACATATAACAATCAGTTTCTCATGCATAACATGTATCCTACGCACGGTTTATCTACTCATTACTTCTACCACATACCACACAATTCAAATGTCAAGTTATATCGTTAAGTTACATCATTTTATCCTAAAGTAATATAACTATCACACAAAATAAACAAGTATCCATACAAGTGTTCTAATATAAAATATATATTCTAAATATATATATTTATCCATTTTACTTATAAAAGTCAACTTCCGATACTTTGTATTTTGTAACAAAACCTTTGGCGAGGTTTATTTTGAAAACAAAGCTAAAAATATACTTGTAACACTTGTTTTAGAAAATATTCTCTAAGTGTTGGAATTTTAGAAAATTTCGCCAGAGTTTCCTTTGTAAATGGAGGTATCCATGCTTATTAGCATATCATTTTCTTTTCGGAAATCATTCAATCAATCAACCACAAGTTACCAAGCAACATTATACTAGTCAAGCGCAAAAACAATGCACTTTTACATAACAACATGAACTTGGTTTTTCATAAAAACGCGTAGTAACTTAGTGGGGTGTTTAGTGGGTTTAGTTACCCTCCAAAGTGTGTTTACTTTTGTTGAAATCTCATTCTCGAGATTTTTAGATGTTTACAGCTTGTAAACTCATTTTGCAAAAATGTGTATTTATTGGATCTTCTTGTTCTAAAAATATTTCTACGCTTATTTTGTTACTAAAATAGTGTAGGTTTAACAAAAGTCGTAACCTTTCAAAAAATCATCTTCTACTCTTGATTTATTTAGGAAAAACCATTTGTAAACCTCGGATCCATACGATCACCAACTTACTTTGTTTACTAATTTTTCAAGAAAACATATTGTTACCAAGTTCATGCTTAAACATGGAGGTGATTCTTTTATGTTCACTAATCACCTCCGAACTTGTTAACTTAAGTTTTTAATCTTATTTTAACAAGTTCAACCATGATGTTAAACATCATATCTCTAGTGATCATCAAACGAGCAACAAGAAATCATCAATAATACAAGACAACATCATTCATATCATTACTTCTTCATCTTGTCAATATTTCATCATTAAGTTAGCTTTATGTTCAAGTTTGTGTTCATGATCTTTTTAGTGTTCTTGTAGTTACATCATAATATAATCATTAACCACCATAAATATAAAATAAAGGATGATCAAAGAAGCTTACTACTAGCTTTGAAGCTAGGGAAGAAACAAGGCGAAAAATGAGTGGTTAAAGACAAACGAGAGAGGTCCTTGGCAATCCGTGAGCTCCACACTTCGTGATTCACCTTGGTGCACCTTGGGATGGTCTTGAAATACTTGAATCAAAAATCGAAAATGGTGGTGTATGTGGTGGGGTGTTCGGCCGAGATTACTTAGAGGGAGAGAGAGGTGTTTGTGTTGTAATGAGGAAGGTGAGAATGATGGAGGATATTATAATATTCTAAACCTTTTAACCGAAGGTTCTTATGCTCACATAAGTACATACACACTTCACATCACAATCTTACTAGTTCCAAGGAAAGTTTGAAGTTATCTTGTTGTGGGCTATGGGAGCCGAAATTCAGCCAAGAATTGGGGGCTTAGTGTAAGTTATTAGGTAACTAGGTAAGTAATTAGGGGTGCTATGTGTAAGTTTATGGTGAGTGCAAGTATAATCAAAATCTTCACATTCCCTAGGTAAACACATGGGGATTTGCAAGGTTTATAAAAGTCTTGTAATGGGGTCCCATGGGGACGGTTATGTGTATGGGGGGGGGGGTAAATTGTAAATTTGTGGGTAAATAAGTTAATTAGTGGGAGTTTAGTGCTATGTCTTGTGTTTAGTGTGTACCGGGTATTATGCAAGGTGTTATAGTGTCCGGGAACCAATACTAGTTCAAAAAAAAGTGTAACAATGTTTTTAACATTATTTTTGTATTCCGGGTAATGTCCGGTTGTTCGGTTTGATACCGTTTCATTAAAGTGCTAGGCGATACCGTAAAGTGTCCTTTATGTAACTTTTTGTAACATTTTAAATTCCCAACCCTTGGGAAAGCATACAGGATTATTTAGTCAATTTTCTGCACAAGACTAGTATGTTTACAAGCACATGTAAGTATGACGCAGAAATCAGAAAGCAGTTAAGTAATTCAGTACAGTCATCAAGAACTTTAATTAACATTAATAAATCATACGGATACATGAAATTTTGAGGGTTGTCACATTCTCCCCCTGTTAAGAGAATTTCGTCCCGAAATTTTGCGCGTGGTTACTGAGGAAGCTAGTCAAGTTGCGTTGGTTTCCTGGTTTTCCTGGGGTGTCACATCATCCCCCCGTTGGTTTGGAATTTCGTCCCGAAATTCTGCAGTAGCTTCAGCCTCAGTAGTGGTTGCACTTTTACTAAACAACTGGGGATACTTGAGTTTCATTTGGTCTTCTCGTTCCCAGGTATACTCTGGGCCACGACAGGAGTTCCAACGAACTCGAACAAGGGGTATTCTGGTATGCTTGAGAATCTTAACATCTCGATCAGTAATCTCTACTGGTTCCTCGACGAATCACAGCTGGTCGTCGATAGTGAGCTCCCTGAGAGGAACTATGAGGGTCTCATCTGACAGACACTTTTTCAGATTTGACACGTGGAATACGTTGTAAACTCCGCTGAGTTTTTCAGGTAGATTCAGCCTGTAAGCGACTTTGCCAATTTTCTCAATGATTTCGAACGGTCCGACATAACGCGGATTTAGTTTGCCTCATTTGCCAAAACGAACTACACCTTTCCACAGTGAGACTTTGAGTAGCACTCGATCCCCAACCTGGAACTCGAGTGGTTTCCTGCGCTTATCAGCATAGCTTTTTTGACGGTCACGAGCTGTCGCCATTCGCTGTCGTATCTGAGCAATCCTCTCAGTCGTGTCTACTACAAGTTCTGGGCCTGTGATTTGGCTGTCACCAACTTCTGCCAAACAAAGAGGTGATCGGCATTTACGTCCGTACAATGCCTCAAACGGAGCGGCCTGGATACTGGTGTGGTAACTGTTGTTATATGAAAACTCCACTAACGGGAGGTGTTTTTCCCAGCCATTACCAAAGTCGATTACACATGCCCGAAGCATGTCTTCAAGGGTTTGGATGGTGCGTTCAGATTGCCCATCTGTGTGTGGATGATATGTCGTGCTCATGTCTAATCGAGAACCAAAGGACTTGTGCATAGCTTGCCATAATTCAGAAGTAAAACATGAGTCAGGATCAGAGATGATGGAGGTTGGCACTCCGTGCCTTGATACTACTTCCTTTAGGTAGATGTCTGCTAGAGTAGAAAACTTATCCGTTTCCTTGATAGCCAGATAATGTGCAGACTTGGTAAGTCAATCCACGATCACCCAAATGGTATCATTTCCGCGTTGAGACTTGGGCAGGCCAGTAACAAAATCCATGGAAATTTGCTCCCATTTCCATTTCGGGATTTTTGGCTGTTGAAGTAGGCCTGATGGTTTCTGATATTCGGTCTTGACTCTCGCACATGTCAAACATTTGCTAACGTAGGTTGCTATGTGGGCTTTCATACCAGGCCACCAATACGTAGTCTTGAGGTCGTGGTACATCTTATCCGAACCAGGATGTACCGAATAACGAGACTTGTGTGCTTCATCCATCACAAGCTCGCGTAAGTTTCCGTAAAGTGGAACCCAGATGCGCCCTGTTACATAGTAGGCACCGTCTTCCTTTTGTTCTAGCCGTTGCCTCGATCCTCGTAAGGACTCAGCCTTGATGTTCTCTGCTTTCAACGCTTCAACCTGGGCATCTCGTATCTGAGCGGGAAGGCTAGAGTGAATGGTAAGCTGTAACGCACGTACACGCTTAGGTATAGTATCCTTTCGATTGAGGGCGTCGGCCACAACATTGGCTTTGCCCGGATGATACTTGATCGCACATTCGTAATCATTCAAGAGTTCGACCCATCGACGTTGTCGCATGTTTAACTCCTTTTGCTTAAAGATATGCTCGAGACTCCTGTGATCGGTGTAAATGGTGCACTTGGTACCGTACAGGTAATGTCTCCATATCTTAAGTGCGAAAACAACTGCTCCCAATTCCAAGTCGTGCGTAGTGTAGTTCCTTTCGTGAATTTTAAGTTGGCGCGATACGTAGGCAATGACCTTGTCACGTTGCATCAACACGCAACCAAGGCCTTGGATGGAAGCGTCGCAATAAACCACCAAATCATCTGTGCCTTCAGGCAATGAGAGAATAGGTGCGCTACAAAGTCTCTCCTTTAAGTGCTGAAATGTGGACTCCTGTGCATCACCCCAACGATAGGTGACACCCTTCTGAGTCAGTGAGGTGAGAGGTTGCGCAATCTTAGAGAAATCCTTGATAAATCTTCTGTAGTAGCCTGCCAAACCCAAGAACTGGCAGATTTCTGTTGGTGTACGGGGTGCAGGCCAGTTCTTGATCGAGTCAACCTTGGATGGATCAACATGAATCCCATCCTTGTTTACCACATGGCCTAGAAAGTGGACTTCGCGAAGCCAGAAGTCACATTTCGAAAATTTGGCATACAGTTGCTCAGCTCGAAGAAGTTCCAGCATAAGTCGTAGATGCTGCTCGTGTTCCTCCTGACTCTTAGAATAGATCAGGATGTCGTCGATGAAAACAATAACGAACTTATCCAGGTAAGGTTTGCATACTCGGTTCATGAGATCCATGAAGACCGCCGGTGCGTTTGTCAACCCGAAAGGCATGACCAGAAACTCGTAATGGCCGTAACGAGTTCTGAATGCTGTTTTGGAGACGTCCTCATCTCGGACTCTCAGCTGATGGTATCCTGATCTCAAATCAATTTTAGAGTAAAAGCTCGACCCTTGCAGCTGGTCGAACAAGTCGTCAATACGTGGAAGAGGATAACGATTCTTCACGGTCACCTTGTTAAGTTCGCGATAGTCAATACACATTCTGAAAGTACCGTCTTTCTTCTTCACAAACAAGACTGGAGCTCCCTAGGGCGAAGAGCTAGGACGTATAAAACCCTTTTCCAAGAGTTCTTGTAGTTGCGTGGAAAGTTCTTCAAGTTCTGATGAAGCTAGACGATAAGGTGCTCGAGCTATGGGCGCTGCTCCAGGAGCTAGCTCGATTTGAAATTCAACTTGACGATGAGGCGGCAGACCAGGTAATTCCTCAGGAAATACCTCAGGAAAATCACGTACAATAGGAATGTCTTCAATTCTCTTCTCTTCCATTGATGTGTCAGTAATGAGTGCTAGAATGGTAGTGTGGCCCTTTCGCAAACACTTATGGGACTTAAGGAAAGAGATAATGCCCACAACAGCACCACTCTTGTTGCCATAAATCATGAGAGGTTCCTCACCAGAACGAGGAATGCGGATGATTTTCTCCTTGCAAATAATCTCCGCTTGATGATGAGATAGCCAATCCATCCCAATAACGACGTCGAAACTACCAACTACGATAGGAATAAGGTCGATAGAGAAGGTCTGACCAGCTAAGACGAGGTTACAACCTTTAACTATGTGTGTGGCTTCAAGACTTTTACCGTTTGCTAGTTCTACCGTGTGTTTGGTGTTCAAAAGTGTTGGAGTGCGCTTAAGCATTTGGCTAGCTTTTAAGGATACCTAACTAGTATCGGCACCCGAATAAAATAAAACAGTAACAAAGAAGTCATCCAGAAGAAACTTACCCATCACCACGTTGGGATCGTTCCTCGCATCACCCTGTCCTAGCACGAAAACACGTCCCCTGGCACCGTTGCCATTATTGTTACCCCCGTTGTTGCCTCCATTGTTCTTCCCGTTTCCTTGGTTGTTGTTGTTCTGATTCTGGTTCAGCTGAGGACAGTTCCTCTTAATGTGGCCTTCAGCGCCACACTGAAAGCATCCTTTATTGCCCTGTTGTTGCTGCTGCTGGTGGTTCTGTGGAGCTTGTTGTTGTTGTTGGCGATTCTGATTTGCTGGTCGTGCGCTCCTGCAATCCTTTGCTTCATGACCAAACTTGTTACACCTCATGCAACCACCCTTGTGGCACTGCCCGCTATGATGCTTGTTGCACCGGTTGCACTTGGGGTGGTTCCCTCGGTATCCACCCTGTCCTTGACTACCAGAAGATTGCTGACCAGGACTCTGGTAGTCATCAGTCTTTCGCTGCTAAGACTAAACTGAAGTAGAACCCTTGCTCGAATTTCCATCCCACTTGCGCTTGTTATCACTGGGAGCATCAGTAATAGTAGCACTAATACGCTTGGGTAGCCTGTTCTGCTCAACTGCCTGATCAGTGAGACGATGAGCCAACTTGATGATTTGCTGAATGGTGCCAAGATTAGCTGAGGTCACGAGGCTTTGAATTTCTGGCACCAAACCCTTAAGGTACAGCTCGATACGCTTGATAGGAGGATCAACCATAGTGGGACACAGGATAGCTAATTCGTTCGACCTCTTTGTGTATGCCTCGATTTCAGACCCCGTCATCTTCAGATTGAAAAATTCTACCTCTAGCTTGTGGATGTCGTCACGACTACAGTACCCTTCTTTGATCAGTTCTTTGAAACCGTTCCATGGGGTGGCATTAGCAACCGCCAGCCCTAGCAGTTAAACCTGTGCCTTCCACCAGGTTAACGCAGCACCTTCGAGTGTTCCAGTAGCATATTTCACCCTACGATCTTCAGGGCATTCACACATCTCTAAAACAAACTCAAGCTTCTCGAACCAGTGAAGAAGACCTACAGGCCCTTCTGTGCCGCTGAAAGTACTAGGTCGGCAATCCATGAATGTTTTGAACGTGCACACAGGAGGCTGAGCATACTGACCTGTTGCGCGAAAGTAAAAGACAAGGTTAAGCACGAGGGTTGGTGATGTGCGATAAAGTGTCGTATATATTAGGTGTATATTTTAAGCCCTTTTTAACACTTATTTTAGCCAAGTTTTAAATTTATAAAACACGATATTTCACTAACACTAAACACACATATGGGCAAGTGCACCCATCGTTGAGTGTAGTATAGCGTTGGTAAGATACCGAGGTCGTCCAAGGACACAAGAGCTTTTAGTACCGGTTTATCCTCAACGTCTAACCAAAATAAAAGTTTAGAAAAATGTTTTAAACTAAGAAAATAAAACTAACTAAAATGCTGAAAATAAAAATAAAAGAAAAAACAGATAGACAAGATGAATCACTTGGTTCCGACTCGTATCTAGTATAACCTTTGATTATTTCCGCACTTTTGCACATAATTAAGAGATTATCTTAGTTATTGTAGTAGGCCCCTCTTTTGAAGGCGACGTTACCCTCTCCCCAGTAGTTTGAGTCAGCAGGGATACAATCCTAAAAGGGTGGATTATTGGAAGATAATGAATTAAGTTATTAATGCAGTATTGTGGTAGGCCCCGCTTTTGGCGGTGACGTTACCCTCGGCTAAGTAGTCTGAGTCAGCAGGGATACAGTCCTAAATAGCCGGGTTATAGTATTAATAGTAGTTAACTTATGAGGGGATCAAAGAGTTTGGACCCCCGCCATCCAATACCGTGAAGTATTGAAGGAGGTCCTACTAAATTTGACCCAGGTCCATTGCAGGACCTCTAAACGCTGAACAATGGCAAGACCTTTACCAAACCGTTCCCTTAACCCCCTACCAGGTAGCCAACATATCTCCATATAGACCGTGGAGATATGAATGGTGAAAATCCTTTATTTTATATAGATAGTAAAATAATGCCAAGACACCACGGACAAACGATAAGGAAAGATCACCTTCAACATAAGTAACTAATTATTAAAGTCATTAATACAAAACCAAATAAAAAGTGCAAAAGATTAGAAATAAAAAGTATTATACTGGACACTTTGTCTTCACCAAGTGATGTAAGAGACTTAGGCAAACATGGCCTTGATTGTCAAGAACTCTTACGATCAATCTTGGATCCCGAGACGACTCACACACTCTACGATGGACAATGGATGATGGTCGTGGATGATGGTGTTGTGATGGTGGTGGGTGGTGGATGAAGTGTGAGAGAGGTGGTGTGCCAAGGGATGAGATGAAATGAATCCAAGCACTCCTATTTATAGGCTGAACAGAGAGCTGGACACGGCCCCGTGTCCGCTGGGCACGGCCCCGTGTCCGTCTGACAATCTCTCTCCTCATTAATTGTAATTCGCAATTACAATAAATGCGCCTGCTGTACTTTCGACACGCCCCCGTGTCCGCTGAGCACGGCCCGTGGTGGGCAATAGAAGCTTCTATAGGTTTGTCTTTTCTGCTGCTTCTTGGGCACGGCCCCGTGCTGGCTGAGCACGGGGCGTGTTCAGTCTTCTGATTTCTCTACTTTGCTTTGGAAGGTGTCGTTGAGGGTTCGGGCAGTCCACTAATATTCCTTTTCTTGTATTTATGTTAGATTTAGCTGTCTTTTTGCTTCTTTTGCGTTTTTGAGCTCATTTAATCCTGAAAATACAAAAGGAAGACAAAAACACTCTTTTTCCAATATTAGTACTTAAAAAGGGTTAGTTTTATGCCTTGTTTGATGTAATTTATATGTTGCATTTTGCACACATCAAATACCCCCACACTTGAACTTTTGCTTGTCCTCAAGCAAAACTCTTTAATATGTGGCTTACACTCCCAAATGGAATAGGTAGAAGAGAAGGTTTTGGGCTTGTCGTAGAGTGTCGGGATTTCCAAGATCTTTTTGGGTTTTATTTTTATTTATTTACACTCTTATTCGTAATGATTTATTTAGAACTTTTCATAAAAGAAATTACTTATTTGGGCATAACATGCCTTTTTAAAATTCTATTTATATACAAGTTCACATACCTCACGGGGAAATCACTCACACTCGGCCGAAGGTGTATTTTTAGTGAATCACTCGAGAGCGGCATGGAACTTATTCCTACCATAGGCTTGCCAAGAAATCAATCCTCCTCCTTTTTAACTTTTATACCTTTGTAGATATCAAGAGGACTTTGTGGGTTAAGGGTTAGGCTAGGGTTAAAGGTAGGTGGTTGGGTTAGTGGTTAGTAGAAAAAAGGGCTAAAAGCGTAACAAGTGTCGGTTTTCGTATTTTTGCAACTTTTTATTTTGATGAAGCTTTTATTCAAACTAAGTTATTTTTGATTAACTTGTTTGTTTATTTTCTTTTTGCTTCATCATTATCACACATTTTTTTTTTTTTTTTTTTTTTTTTTACGAAGAACCGAACTTGTTACTAAAATAAAGGGTTAAAAATGAAAAAGGTTTTGGTGGGAAAAAGGGTTTTTGTTTGGGTGATGAAACGAAAAGGTTTAGGCTCAAAGGGGCTAACTAGGGGGATTTTTGGGTAGGTTGTAAAAGAAAAAGAAAAATAATGGTGTAGAAATAAAAAGGGTTACTCCTAATGCCTCCATCATTTACTTACTTGGGTTTAAGTTAATAAGGACCGGGAATGTATTGTCATGGCAAGTTCTAGAGTCGTAAGAACCAAGCGGCTATTCACACAAGAAACGAAAAATGAGCATTTAGTCTAAAGATGTAAATTTGTATGCTCAATAAAGGCTCAAAACTCACTTTTGTGGGAATGGGTTTTTATGTGATCAAGTATATATAATCAAATTTTAAATAAGTTTGCTATGCCTTTTCATAATTTTCTTATGTTGGTTCTTTTTATCACTACGCTATCGGTTGTAAATTCGTAAAAATATAACCTTTTTGAGAACTTGAATTTCCCGAGTTAAACCTAGACAAGTAAAAAAAAAAAAAAAAAATTGAAATTTTTGAAAAAATTTGGGGTGATTAGCGGTTCCAATAGAGTTTTGTGTAAGGCTTGTATTTAGGACTTGCAAAATTCAAGGTTTTAGCATCCCCCCCACACTTAAATTACACATTGTCCTCAATGTGTCCCAAAAATAAATTTTTAGGTTGATTAGATGTGTAAAATAGTGTTTAAAAAGCAAAAAATTGTGTTACTGGGCACTGAACACGGCCCCGTGTTGAGTGGGCACGACCCCGTGTTCAGGTGTCAGTAACAAGAACTTACAGAAGGTGGACACGGCCCCGTGTCCACTGGACATGGCCACGTGTCTGACAAAATTCTGCAGAACAGAAGCCAAACAGCAGGTCTGGGAGGTGAGCACGGGGGCGTGTTGGCTGGACACGTCCCCGTGTGGACAGTCTGAAAGCCTGAAAAACAAGTTTCTTCCTCCGGTTTTTCCATCCTGGTCCTATAAGTGCTGAGGCTTAGCACCCCAAGCCTTGGTTTGTACCTGTTTCATCACTTAATACCACACCAAGCAATACAAACATCCTACATTACCACAGTTAATTGATCCAAGCATAAAGTAAAAGAAAAATAAAACGGAAAATAAAAGTGTTTAAGGAAAGTAAATTGTTCAACTTCTGGCACGCAGGCCACCAATCGTTCGATAGATAAAGGGACTTAAACCTGTGGGCTCGCCATCAACCCGCTCCTGCTCCTCCAAACCCTCTAATCCATATCTTCATCGCTATCATCACCTCCATCCCCATGCCCCGCCATGTACTCCCGGATGCTGCCGATATCGTCTTGTATATCATTGATGTTGTGTTCAATAGCTCCGACCCGGTGGTATGTGTTGTTGGCGAGGTTGTAGGCGTTCCTGGTACACATGAGGTTTTCCTGCATAAGATCATGTAAGCTTTGAAAATTAGGAAAACCGCCTCCTTGTGAGGAGGATTGACCCGGATCACCATGGGGTGGATACTGGTGGTGGGGAGGTGGTGCGTGAAGAACTAGGGCCTCCTGTGGGTTCCATGCATAGCCTTGCGTTCTTTGGAAACTCACTGTTCCGTCTTCCGCCTCATAGAGTAAGTTCATGGCTCGGCAAATGTGGTAGTCAACTCGTCCCGACCATGGGCTTCTTTCAAAGGCTCTTGGAATTCGCGTGTAATGCTTAAAAAGACGGTACACCCATCCTCCGAAGAAGATAGGCGTTGGAGCTCGAGCAAGGCGGTTGAGATGCATGTTTCTTAACAGGAGATACGGAACATCAAGAGGCTTTTGGTTGTGGATACAGTGGAGGACAACCAAATCTTTCAACCCTACAACACCACTACTGTCGTGACGTTGGTTTAGAGAGTAGGTGAGGATCCTGTGAATGTAGCGATAGAGCGGATCCCTCAGCTTTGTACTCTTGGTGCTACGAGGGTCGTAGATTCCTTCACCGATTTGAGCCCATGCGGCTTGTCTTTCATTTCCCTCCAAGTCTCGTAATCCCCCGGTATTTTCTTCGTTTCCCGATTCCTCTTCTTGGTATAGACCTATTATGGCTCCAAATTGTGCCATGGAGATCGAGTACATTGTTCCTCCACACCGAAATACAACCCCAGTATTGTCAAATGGGTCACACCTTGAATCGAAGTTGAAGGTACTGTAGAACTCCATGGTACATTGATGCACCGACTGAAGCCTAGTGTTTAATGCAACAGCTAGTGGTCCCGTAACGATGTTGTTGAATCGGTTCAGCTAGTTTACCAAGGTTAACAGCTCCGTGCAAGCTCTCCTGGGGTACTCTTTGGGTCTTGTTTGAAGAACCTCATACCTTGCCCTTGCATCAAGCTCACTTGCATTGAACCTTGTGAACTTTGCCATCTTGACGTTGTTAGATCGGTAAGAGACGTCGAAATTTCGCGCAAAATCGCCTGGAACCAGAGCTTTTGTGGGGAAACGGGGCGTGTGGAATGAAGAAACTGTTTTGAAAAAGGGGTTTTATCCCGTCTGCAGCGCGAACACGGCCCCGTGTCCAGCGGACACGGCCTCGTGCCGAGCAGCTTTTTTTTTTTATGTGCGCGTGTGAGTGCCCCTTTTTCCCATAAGCTATGGTTTAGAAAACTTACCGCTTTATTCTGTCGTCTCAATCGTTCGTAACTTACCAGGCATGATGTTTTTATTCTTCCACAGTTTGAAGCGAGATCTCTTCTTCCTCATCCTCAATAAATCCTTGATAGAGTTTCAGCCGTTGGCCATTGACTTTAAATGGTGGCCCATTTCGAGGTTTAATTTCTACTGTTCTTTGGCAAGCATCACATGTCTTTACAAGATTTTGAGCATCTTTGTAAATGGTTGGCCAATAAAATCCTGAATCGAACACCTTTCGTGCGGTACTGGCAGCACCATGATGTCCTCCGTATGGACCTTCATGACAATGGCGGAGAATTCTTCGTGCTTCACTACCATGTACGCATCGTCTGACGAGTTGGTCGGCACACATTTTGAAAAGATATGGATCTTCCCAAAAGTAGTGTTTCACATTGGCAAAGAATTTTTTTCTTTGATGATGTGGCCATCCTTTTGCGACTATACTGCTAGCTAGGTAGTTAGCAAAGTCGGCGTACCATGGTTCTTCCTTATATTCCACCATTTCCAGGGACTCAGTTGGAAATTTTTCGTTGATTTGCTCGTCCCTGGTTGCCTCCAAAGCTGGGTCTTCTAAGCGTGAAAGATGATCTGCTGCGGTATTTTCTGCTCCTCTTTTGTCCTTGATTTCAATGTCAAATTCTTGGAGGAGTAGAATCCACCTAATCAAACGTGGTTTTGCGTCTTGCTTCTTAAAGAGATATCGAATGGCTGCATGGTCTGTATAGACTATAGTTTTAGAAAGAACAAGATAAGAACGAAATTTATCAAAAGCAAATACCACAGCTAGTAACTCTTTTTCAGTTGTTGTGTAATTTTCTTGTGCATCGTTAAGTGTTTTACTAGCATAATATATTGGGTGGAAATGCTTTTCTTTTCTCTGTCCCAAGACAGCTCCAACTGCAAAGTCACTAGCATCACACATGATTTCGAAAGGAAATTTCCAATCAGGTGCTATCATGATAGGTGCATTGACTAGCATTTCCTTTAGGGTTAGAAATGCTTGATTGCAATCCTTGTCAAAGATTAAAGGAGCATCTTTTTCAAGTAATTTTGTTAGAGGCCTTGAGATCTTTGAAAAGTCTTTGATAAACCGCCTATAAAATCCGGCATGCCCTAGGAAACTTCTAATAGCTCTTACGGAGGATGGAGGAGGTAATCTAGAAACGGTATCTATTTTGGCTCGATCCACCTCCATTCCTTCGCTTGAGATTTTGTGACCGAGTACTATTCCCTCCGTTACCATGAAATGGCATTTTTCCCAATTAAGGGCGAGGTTAGTTTCCTCACATCGGGATAACATTCGTTCAAGGTTATCGAGGCATTGGTCGTATGAATCCCCAAAGATAGAAAAGTCGTCCATGAAGACTTCCATTGTCTTTTCTATCATGTCATGGAAAATGGCTACCATGCAACGTTGGAATGTTGCGGGGGCATTACATAGACCAAACGGCATGCGTCGATAAGCAAAAGTTCCATAGGGACATGTGAAAGTTGTCTTTTCTTGGTCTTCGGGTGCTATCGGGATTTGAAAGTAACCTGAAAAACCATCCAAGAAACAGTAAAATTTATGACCGGATAATCTTTCTAACATTTGATCAATGAAGGGTAAAGGAAAATGATCCTTTCTTGTTGCTTCATTTAATCGTCTATAATCTATACATACTCTCCATCCTGTGACGGTTCTCGTTGGTATTAATTCATTCTTTTCGTTAGTAATTACCGTCATACCTCCTTTCTTTGGAACTACTTGGACGGGACTTACCCAAGGACTATCGGAAATAGGATAGATAAGTCCGGCGTCAAGTAATTTGATGACTTCGTTTTTAACCACTTCTTGAACATTTGGATTTACTCGACGTTGTGGTTGTATGACCGATTTGTAGTCATCATTCATCAAAATTTTGTGTGTGCACATAGAAGGACTAATTCCTTTTATGTCAACAAGTTTCCAAGCTATTGCATTTTTGTGTTTTTTCAAAAGATTAATTAGTTTTTCTTTTTCTAAGTTATCTAATTTAGACGAAATAATTACAGGTAACTTACCATCTTTGTCTAGAAAAGCATATTCCAAACCTTTTGGAAGTTCTTTGAGCTCAAGTGGTGGGTCTTTAGGAGACTCCTTATTTGGTTGCTCGTTTCGATCAAGAACTTTAAAAGTTTGTTCTATGGCGACCTCTTCTTCAACAAAGTGGTCAATCTCTTCACTTGTATCGGGTGGTTCATCGTCATCTTCAATTAGGGGGTCATTATTGCCGAATGGATATTTCATTGATCGTTCGAGATCGACACTTCTTTTAAATGCCCCTAATTGAAGAGGTAAATTGTTGAACTTCCGGTTTTTCAAAGCTTCGTGAGTTTTTACAAATGGTCGTCCCAACACTAGAGGAGCGTCATCGAGGATGACAAAGTCGGTTGGGATTACCATTTGATTTGTTTGAACCAAAACATCTTCAACTATACCGATTGATTTTATTACTTTCCGATTGGATAGAAAAATGGGTATTTGAAGTGGAGAAAAATCACTAATACTTAATTTTTCGAAAATGTAGTTAGGCATTATGTTAACACAAAGATCTTTATCGATTGTGACATTACTAATAAACGAATTTTGAAAGAAACATGGAACCGGTGTGATGTTAATTTCAAATGGGTCTTCTTTTATTAGCGAAGTTTGATCATTAGTTAACTTAACACTTACCGTTCGTTTCGTCAATTTTATTGTTAGTGTTTAACTCTTTTAAAAACTTAGCATGAGTGGGTACTAAACAATGATTTTCGAAAGAAGGTGTCAAGAGATTAATTTCTTCAAAATTAGACTCTTCTTGGATTTTAACGTTGTTGGACTCACCTTTTTCGTTGTTTAACTCATGTGTCGGTTTTTCACTTATTTGTTCTTCCATTTTTTCATTTTTAGTTATCTCTTCTTTTTTTAATTCTTCTCTTGCGCGGGACTCCTCTTCCCTTGCGCGAGCTTCTTTTATACATCGATCGATAACTCTAATGTGTTCTAATATCCTATCGGTCACTTCGGTTATAGAAAAAGAATCATTATTTTCTAAGCTTGAATCCGGTTGTTCGACCCTTTGTTCCTCATAATACCCATATGAAGTTGATGGTTCACACCATTGTCCTTCATTGTAAGCATATGATGGATAAGGTTCGTAATTTTGTTCTTCATAATACTCATATGAGGTGGGTTGTTCACGCCAAGGTTCCTCATAATAAGCATATGAAGGTGGTGGCTCATATCTTGGTTCCTCAAAGTATGAGTAAGAAGGCTCATACCTTGGTTCATCAAAATATGGGTATGAGGGAGGAGGTTCATACCTTTGATCTTCATAGGATGTGTATGAAGTTGATGGCTCGTACCTGGGCTCCTCATAGTAAGCCTATGAATCGGATGGTTGATACGAGTGATTATTTTGAATCGAACGTGTATTACGACAATTAGTGCAATAATTACCCCTATAATCATCCTCATCATAGGTGTAGTTGTAACCTCCTGAGTATTGATCCATAAGAATCACTCAGCAGACCACAACTGAGTCTCGGGACCAGAAAATGAAAACAAAGACTGAAACAGAAGGCTGGACACGGCCCCGTGTCTGGTGAACACGGCCCCGTGTACAGGATCTGTATCTGGGCGTTTTAATTAAAGTTACTGGTCACGTTGAGCACGGGGGCGTGTTCAGTGAGCACGGCCCCGTGTTCAGACTCTGTATCTGGGTATCTAACTAAAAATATGCAGCACGGGGGCGTGTTCAGTGAGCACGGCCCCGTGTTCAGGCTACTGTAAATGCAAACTAAACTAAAATGCAGAAAAATGTGCGTGCGTTTTGAAAAGGTTTTGAAAAAACTGATTAGGCCGCCGATTTTAAACTTTCTCAAAATCCTTGTGTCCCCGGCAGCGGCGCCAAAAACTTGATGTGCGATAAAGTGTCGTATATATTAGGTGTATATTTTAAGCCCTTTTTAACACTTATTTTAGCCAAGTTTTAAATTTATAAAACACGATATTTCACTAACACTAAACACACATATGGGCAAGTGCACCCATCGTTGAGTGTAGTATAGCGTTGGTAAGATACCGAGGTCGTCCAAGGACACAAGAGCTTTTAGTACCGGTTTGTCCTCAACGTCTAACCAAAATAAAAGTTTAGAAAAATGTTTTAAACTAAGAAAATAAAACTAACTAAAATGCTGAAAATAAAAAATAAAAGAAAAAACAGATAGACAAGATGAATCACTTGGTTCCGACTCGTATCTAGTATAACCTTTGATTATTTCCGCACTTTTGCACATAATTAAGAGATTATCTTAGTTATTGTAGTAGGCCCCTCTTTTGAAGGCGACGTTACCCTCACCCCAGTAGTTTGAGTCAGCAGGGATACAATCCTAAAAGGGTGGATTATTGGAAGATAATGAATTAAGTTATTAATGCAGTATTGTGGTAGGCCCCGCTTTTGGCGGTGACGTTACCCTCGGCTAAGTAGTCTGAGTCAGCAGGGATACAGTCCTAAATAGCCGGGTTATAGTATTAATAGTAGTTAACTTATGAGGGGATCAAAGAGTTTGGACCCCCGCCATCCAATACCGTGAAGTATTGAAGGAGGTCCTACTAAATTTGACCCAGGTCCATTGCAGGACCTCTAAACGCTGAACAATGGCAAGACCTTTACCAAACCATTCCCTTAACCCCCTACCAGGTAGCCAACATATCTCCATATAGACCGTGGAGATATGAATGGTGAAAATCCTTTATTTTATATAGACAGTAAAATAATGCCAAGACACCACGGACAAACGATAAGGAAAGATCACCTTCAACATAAGTAACTAATTATTAAAGTCATTAATACAAAACCAAATAAAAAGTGCAAAAGATTAGAAATAAAAAGTATTATACTAGACACTTTGTCTTCACCAAGTGATGTAAGAGACTTAGGCAAACATGGCCTTGATTGTCAAGAACTCTTACGATCAATCTTGGATCCCGAGACGACTCACACACTCTACGATGGACAATGGATGATGGTGGTGGATGATGGTGTTGTGATGGTGGTGGGTGGTGGATGAAGTGTGAGAGAGGTGGTGTGCCAAGGGATGAGATGAAATGAATCCAAGCACTCCTATTTATAGGCTGAACAGAGAGCTGGACACGGCCCCGTGTCCGATGGGCACGGCCCCGTGTCCGTCTGACAATCTCTCTCCTCATTAATTGTAATTCGCAATTACAATAAATGCGCCTGCTGTACTTTCGACACGCCCCCGTGTCCGCTGAGCACGGCCCGTGGTGGGCAATAGAAGCTTCTATAGGTTTGTCTTTTCTGCTGCTTCTTGGGCACGGCCCCGTGCTGGCTGAGCACGGGGCGTGTTCAGTCTTCTGATTTCTCTACTTTGCTTTGGAAGGTGCCGTTGAGGGTTCGGGCAGTCCACTAATATTCCTTTTCTTGTATTTATGTTGGATTTAGCTGTCTTTTTGCTTCTTTTGCGTTTTTGAGCTCATTTAATCCTGAAAATACAAAAGGAAGACAAAAACACTCTTTTTCCAATATTAGTACTTAAAAAGGGTTAGTTTTATGCCTTGTTTGATGTAATTTATATGTTGCATTTTGCACACATCAGTTGGTTTGTGAAGGTAGGATCTAAACGTCCTAGGATGGGTTGATATGGCAGGTTATACCTCCTGCAGGGACAGCTGCGAGTGCCTCAGCAACCCGTTCATTGATCAAAGCCGTCAACTGGGCTTGAGTTAGGTTGATACGTCCTCCGCGTCCGTTCATGATCTTCACAACGAAGCAACGTAAGTGAGAAAAGTGTCGCGAAAGTGCGTAAGTGTGGGACGACAGTAGAGAGTAAGCACACAAGGTTCAAATAGCAGTTATCACGTAACTAGTGCACAGTGTGAACTATCTAACCGACAATATAACATAAATCATACCACCTATTGTGTCGAGTCTTGCACGTGGAGCGAAGCGTCGTTGTGGATCGTTGAGCACTGTATAGGTTATAGTCTGGTTTGTCAAAAAGCTTTTCCCTTTTTAAAACCAAGTTCACTATAACCAATGGCTCTGATACCAATCTGTCACACCCCCAAAATCCACCATGCGGAGTATCACCGCTTGGAGGCGTGACATGACCAGGATCGAGCCACCAATCATATTGAACAACGTAAATAAGTAAGTAAAACCAACCACAATACAATTGGTGACCATAAGACAGTAACCAACTTTAAGTTAACAGCGGAAGCATAAAACGTAAAGCTAAAACATAAGTTTCATAGTTCATAAGTTTAAAGACCCAAGACATAAGTTCCATAAGTTTATAAAGTTTAATTATTAAACACGGAACATAACAGTCCGCATCCCACAACGACCTCCTCCCCGTGCAAGCTCCATAAGCTGCTAACGACCTGTAAGGCATGTAACAACGAGTCAACAACAAAGTTGAGTGAGTTCACGGTTGGTTGTTTAGTTTTAAGTTGTTTCCGAAAACATGGTTTGTCTTTCGTTGGCTTAATTGCCACGGGGGTTACCCCATGGTTGAAAGTATGATTAACCAGTTCCTTCTTTATTACCCAAACCATATCCATGATCAGTTGGGGCTTCCCCATGTGAACCACTAGACCGTACCATATCGATAACTGACGAACAATAGTTGTGCCCTACGTCAATGTCTATCATCATTGACAGTTTGCCATAGTCCATTAGTACACGCCCGTCCGAACGGCACGGTGTGAGGTTTGTTAAACCTAATAGCGCTATTAACTAATGACCCGCTTGCCATTGGCCTAGGCGATTAAGTCGATATAAAATGAGGGACTTAATGATAGAGTTTTGTCTAGTAAGTTTTAAGGTTGTTGTCCTACCCAAGGAGGACGAACGTACGTATTCTACCCAAGGAGAATACGCAAGATTAATATTGGCATCCTACCCAAGGAGGATGGCGGTACATATCCTACCCAAGGAGGATATGTAGGTTTCGTTTTAAATTCTTTTACCCATTCCCAACCACCGTGAATCCCATGCCTTAGAAAGTGTGTGAACTCACCTTGGTTTGCTCGGTTAGATTAATTACTCTAATAATCAGGAAATCAAGCACGTCCTAATAAGGTACATATAACAATCAGTTTCTCATGCATAACATGTATCCTACGCACGGTTTATCTACTCATTACTTCTACCACATACCACACAATTCAAATGTCAAGTTATATCGTTAAGTTACATCATTTTACCCTAAAGTAATATAACTATCACACAAAATAAACAAGTATCCATACAAGTGTTCTAATATAAAATATATATTCTAAATATATATATTTATCCATTTTACTTATAAAAGTCAACCTCCGATACTTTGTATTTTGTAACAAAACCTTTGGCGAGGTTTATTTTGAAAACAAAGCTAAAAATATACTTGTAACACTTGTTTTAGAAAATATTCTCTAAGTGTTGGAATTTTAGAAAATTTCGCCAGAGTTTCCTTTGTAAATGGAGGTATCCATGCTTATTAGCATATCATTTTCTTTTCGGAAATCATTCAATCAATCAACAACAAGTTACCAAGCAACATTATACTAGTCAAGTGCAAAAACAATGCACTTTTACATAACAACATGAACTTGGTTTTTCATAAAAACGCGTAGTAACTTAGTGGGGTGTTTAGTGGGTTTAGTTACCCTCCAAAGTGTGTTTACTTTTGTTGAAATCTCATTCTCGGGATTTTTAGATGTTTACAACTTGTAAACTCATTTTGCAAAAATGTGTATTTATTGGATCTTCTTGTTCTAAAAATATTTCTACGCTTATTTTGTTACTAAAATAGTGTAGGTTTAACAAAAGTCGTAACCTTTCAAAAAATCATCTTCTACTCTTGATTTATTTAGGAAAAACCATTTGTAAACCTCGGATCCATACGATCACCAACTTACTTTGTTTACTATTTTTTCAAGAAAACATATTGTTACCAAGTTCTTGCTTAAACATGGAGGTGATTCTTTTATGTTCACTAATCACCTCCGAACTTGTTAACTTAAGTTTTTAATCTTATTTGAACAAGTTCAACCATGATGTTAAACATCATATCTCTAGTGATCATCAAACGAGCAATAAGAAATCATCAATAATACAAGACAACATTATTCATATCATTACTTCTTCATCTTGTCAATATTTCATCATTAAGTTAGCTTTATGTTCAAGTTTGTGTTCATGATCTTTTTAGTGTTCTTGTAGTTACATCATAATATAATCATTAACCACCATAAATATAAAATAAAGGATGATCAAAGAAGCTTACTACTAGCTTTGAAGCTAGGGAAGAAACAAGGCAAAAAATGAGTGGTTAAAGACAAACGAGAGAGGTCCTTGGCAATCCGTGAGCTCCACACTTAGTGATTCACCTTGGTACACCTTGGGATGGTCTTGAAATACTTGAATCAAAAATCGAAAATGGTGGTGTATGTGGTGGGGTGTTCGGCTGAGATTACTTAGAGGGAGAGAGAGGTGTTTGTGTTGTAATGAGGAAGGTGAGAATGATGGAGGATATTATAATACTCTAAACCTTTTAACCGAAGGTTCTTATGCTCACATAAGTACATACACACTTCACATCACAATCTTACTAGTTCCAAGGAAAGTTTGAAGTTATCTTGTTGTGGGCTATGGGAGCCGAAATTCAGCCAAGAATTGGGGGGCTTAGTGTAAGTTATTAGGTAACTAGGTAAGTAATTAGGGGTGCTATGTGTAAGTTTATGGTGAGTGCAAGTATAATCAAAATCTTCACATTCCCTAGGTAAACACATGGGGATTTGCAAGGTTTATAAAAGTCTTGTAATGGGGTCCCATGGGGACGGTTATGTGTATGGGGGGGGGGGGGGGTAAATTGTAAATTTGTGGGTAAATAATTTAATTAGTGGGAGTTTAGTGCTATGTCTAGTGTTTAGTGTGTACCGGGTATTATGCAAGGTGTTATAGTGTCCGGGAACCAATACTAGTTCAGAAAAAAGTGTAACAATGTTTTTAACATTATTTTTGTATTTCGGGTAATGTCCGGTTGTTCGGTTTGATACCAT
Source organism: Helianthus tuberosus (assembly GCA_030545235.1). NCBI lineage: Eukaryota > Viridiplantae > Streptophyta > Magnoliopsida > Asterales > Asteraceae > Helianthus > Helianthus tuberosus. Next base: position 74,228,395 of record CM060385.1, on the reverse strand, counting down.
TCCGTTAAAGTGCTAGGCGATACCGTAAAGTGTCCTTTATGTAAATTTTTGTAACATTTTAAATTCCCAACCCTTGGGAGCATATAGGATTATTTAGTCAATTTTCTGCACAAGACTAGTATGTTTACAAGCACATGTAAGTATGACGCAGAAATCAGAAAGCAGTTAAGTAATTCAGTACAGTCATCAAGCACTTTAATTAACATTAATAAATCATACGGATACATGAAATTTTGAGGGTTGTCACATGTAGGGGATCCAAAAAGTGAAAGGACAAAAGGGGTTTGAAAATAAACTTGAAGTAAACACGACATTCTTACCTCCCGCCTTAGGACAATCCTTCTTGAAATGTCCTTGTTCCCCGCACTGAAAGCATCCCTCAAGCTTCGTTCCTTCCAGAGTACTTTTGGCATCGCGGGAAATATGTCCATTTCGTCCACATCTACGACATTTCTTCTGCTCGTCCTCGTGAGTCTTCCTCTCAGAACCACCTAGGTTATCCCTAGCGTTATCCTTTCTAGAACTGACTACATACGCCTTCCTCGAACTGCGTTTCCTATCGCGCTTCTCTTCAGTCTCCTTCCTCGAGCTCTCGGACTTGCGTTTCTTTGAATCTTCTGTCTTAGTCTCAGAACGCCCCGACCGTTCAGATTTCGCGTCTGCTTTGGCCTTGCCCGATGACTTCCCAGTTTCCTCCTTTTTATCAAGACCACTTTTGCGAGCAGCGTCATCGGCTAATGATTTTGCCAATGTAGTAGCCTCTAGGTAGGTGGTAGGTTTCGCGGATGTAACCATACTGCGAATCTGTGGCGACAATCCCAAGATATACCTTTCTACCTTTGCATATTCGGGAGTAACCATTCGTGGAACTAACCTCGCCAAGTCGTTAAAATGAGAAGTGTAAGCTCTGACGTTCAGACCTTCCATGGTTAGGTTCCAGAAGTCGGTCTCGATTTTCTGAATTTCACTGCGCGGGCAGTACTCTATCAGGAGCATCTCTTTAAGTTCGTTCCAGGTCAGACCGTAGGCAGCGTCTTCACCCAAAATTTGAACTTGCGAGTTCTACCAAGACAACGCTTCATCAAGAAAAGAACAAGAAGCATATCTCTCCCGTTGATCAGCAACACAACCACTGATTGCCATGACAGATTCCATCTTCTCAATCCATCGGGTGATATCTAAGGGTCCTTCAGCACCGGTAAATGATCATGGGTTACAGCCCTGGAATGTTTTATATGTACATCCGTGCACTGTTCAATAATGTTAATGGAAATCAGGAATACATTCCAATGATATCGTAACACATGAACTACTAAAACTTTCCGATCATATTTTACCTGGAGGGTTTCCATTATGTGCCCCACCAAAACCTTGCCCGTGTGCACCACGTCCACGTCCCTGACCATCATTTTGGTTAGCATTGAGTTGTTCCATGGTAGTATTAACGTGTTGGGCTATGAGTTGAGCCAACTCTTCCGGTGTGGTAGGCAATCCAATACCCTGTCTTGCTTTTGGCGGCATTTCGTCGTTTCTATTATTACAACAATAATATTCACATAAGACGATAACCAAAAATAATTCAATCATTAAATGTTAGTGGACCAAACATTGCACATGTATAATATCCACATATTAATGAGAATAATTTTTAAACCAAAAGTAATTCATCGATATTCATTATAGAAATTGTTTAAACTTGTTTTCAGTACAAAATGACTATCCTTGGCATGTCTACATCGACACCCATAACAAGTTCTGTGACATCTGAGTATTTTAAACTTTGTACTGTTCTGAAAAACTTTGTATTTAATAAAATATGGTGTTTTAATTTCAATATTTGTTTAATTATTTGTGACATTAGTACGTTTTCAATCATTATTCAATTCTGAACTCTCAAACCTGTTCTGGAAGTGAAATCGTAAACCGTTATGTGAACGTAATCAGATTAACGCGACGTACACTCCGAAACAATAACATAAGCCAAACATACCCTAAATACCCTTTACGTAACTTAGAAATAAGTTTCGAAGGATTCGGTATGGCAAAAACATGTTTATTCGAACTTTAGAACTAATTGCGACAAGACTGCGAAACGAACGTTGGTGACCGCCTGGATAATATTTAAAATCCCAAAAATATTCTGTTATGATTAAAATTTTATTTTTAATCATGTTCGTTTTGAAAAATAAATTAAAACACTTAAAAACGTTAGTTTTCAAAGTTTAAGCGCGTACCGCGTGTTTTTTTTTTTTTTTGGGAAACGGGGAAAACCCCGGGCAAACATTTATTAGAAAAAAAATAAAAGAATACAACAAAGAACTATACTAGATCCGGGATATAGGCCCAAGATCAAGTATAGCCCAACCAAAAATGGGCAAACTATACATAAAATACCACCTATGCCCAAATCTAAATCCTAATGGCCAACTAAGGCCCATCACAAAAATCCACACCCTAATACAAAAAATAATCGGAAGTAACATACAAGACCCAAAGAAATTTATCCAGGTAGCCCAAATCTTCAAGCCCACTTCACACTCTTCACGGCCCAGACCAGTTTCCGTCCATTTCCTCCAATTTTTATCCAGATTATTACAACATCTCCTCATATTTACATAGCTCCCATCTCTCCATCTTAAAGCCCTTTGAGCCCACTCATTCCACTTTGAATAAAACCAATTAAATCTGGCCCACTCCAGTATATTTCCCAATATATACACCCACTGAAATTTGATGGCCCAACCATACATCCATCCGGCCCAGTTACACAAATCACACTTAATAGCCCATAGCCATTTCAACCTCAACCAATCAGCCCATATGATTCTGCCCAGCTTGTAATTCCCAACTAACAAACCAAAAAAACAACTTATGCGACCAGCAATTACTACACCGCCCAGACTTGGAAGCACTATTAGGATAACCATAATTCCCACAATTAACAGCACATCCACTCGCACCCAGTTCTTCTCACCGAAATGAAATAATAAACTGCACTCAATAGAGATACAAGCTGCCACCTTTATACCCTTGAAACCATCCCAAATCCATTTCAATCCAACCCAACTATTCTTTTTTAGATCATTCAAAATCCATTTTTCACATAACCATCCAAGGCCAATATAATATAAACCAAAAGTTATTCCCAGACAAACCACCCATTTCATATAACAAACCCAACAGCCTATCTTCATAATACTAAATCCATCCAAAGCCGAGCCAGTTGTCACCCATTTCAACATATCAGCTGAATAGTATTGACATTTAACCTCAACAATATTTCTAATGGTCTTGCATATGATTTCAGCATTAACCATTCTTACTAAGGGCCAGCTAGACATATCAGCATCACATATTTTTAAAAAATCCCCAGACCAAGCTTCATAAATGTACAGTCCCAACTTAATCAATTTACTCATTATATCCAAGTTCCACTCAGTATATATCTCAAGTATCACACTTGGAATTCCTTTCTTTTCAAAAGCATCAACCATAACCTTGATCTGAATAATCCAGTATGCAAACACCACTGTGCCCCTATACTTCCACCAACATCATTTTCTACACCCGAATTCTTTCAGCTGCCAAACAGTATCCAGAATTCCAGTATTCCCATAGTACCCTTCCCAAACATGAATTTTTAGACTTTCATAGTTTGAACTCATAAGTCTCAAAACTCTTTTAATCTGCACCATGACAGTGTCCAACCAAATTTTTAGCCACCTGAACCTTCTAATCTTTATCATAACAGAATCCCTACAATACCCCTGCCTCCACCACTCTATATTTCCAGCAATTAGCATTCTTTGCCTATAACTCCACCATACCCCAGCTATGCAACACCATTCAAACAACCTCTCATCATCAGTCATAGGCATCCGGCACATACAGGTGTTCATAATCTCAATTAAACACATCCACCAATATAAACTACAACACTCATTGACATAATCCGTAGTCTGCAGATCATTTTTAAAGATAAACTCCCTACCTTTTGCCACCTTAATCAGCCTATAGTTCATTATGCTATCATTACTAATACCCCCAAACAATCTTTTTTCAATATCTTGATCACACCACAGGCCACCCATATTCCTACTCTCCCTTCTCATGAAAACCTCACCATCAAATCTTATCCCATCTTTATAATCCCAAAAATACCCACGCCCCCTTCTAGTCACTTCAAATAAAACACCTCCATGGTAGACACCTATTATACTGCACCTACCCCTCAGCAGCATCATACAAATTTTATTCCCATAATACTCCTTCCACCTTTTATCTCCAATCCAGCCCAGTTTACCCCAAAACCCATAAAATCCAAATGGGTTAATAAAAACAAAAAGCAAAGCTTTAAACCAAGAAAAAGGCTTAGAAAGAAACCAATAATGCTGGGATTGATTGCCATTGATCAGATCTATAAAAGTACAAAAAAAATTTGGGGTGGAAAATAATGTCCTAAACCCAATGGCAATCTCCATCCTTATATCTCCCTGGTGAGTGCTTCCCGATAGCACCATAAAACCTAATATCCCAAACACTAACGCTGAAGTGGTTAGAATGGTAAAGGTACCCTTTAGACTAACCACAAACCAAGAAAATAGGCTCAAATTTCCTAACAAAAACAAACACAAATTAGAATGAAAAATTAAAGCAGTTCTAGGGTGCAAAGTATTGAGTGAGATGATTACCCATTTAGCTTTAAGTGTCCTTATTTCTCCTGATTCCCAATAATAAAACCCCCCACCCCTTAGCTCAAAAGAGATGATCCACAAAGATCCAATAACACACACAAGCCTCTTACCTAACCACAGGTTTTCAGATCTTTGTTTGGTGCTACAAAAACAAAAGCTTAAGGAAGAGTATAATAGCCTACATACAAAGATCTGATCCAACCTTATACCTCCCAAGTGTAGACTTATCCCAAGTCTCAAATATCCTAAAACCCAGTATCCAAAGGCTGAGTTAATACTGTATTCTAATATGAATAGAGATATTAACAGAGTTAAACACAGCCTATACCACCATGAAAAGAATAACACATACTCCAAAACACAACACAGAGTTCTAAAGAATGGTTGCAACAACCAAAGAACTACCCAAGCATGAGCTGTACACCTTATTCCTGCATTTCCCAAAATACCCCCCCACCCAATTTCCTACCTTTCCATCTATAGACTCAACACTCATAAGAAAAATTTGGGGGTCCCAAACCATACCCCTCCCAAGAATGCCCAAGCTCACAAATAAAAACACACACCCAAACCCCCACCCAACTGCCCCTCTCCACTCAGAAATGAGACCCAACAGATAATTGTCAAGGAATTTCTGGTCAATAAAATTTCTCTCTAGATAGTCTAACTCTTTAGATCTCAATCTCCCAAAGCTGCTACAGTTTTTTATCTCTGTACCCAAAAAACCCTTGCTTTCCATCTTGCTATTATTTCTAGTCAGACACTTTTCCATTGATCCACTATTTTATATGGGTCTTTCCAGAAAACTTTGAAACCCCACTCCTTACTAGCCCTCAAGGTGCTTGCACTAGTATAAATTCTCAACCCCATCAGCCTAAGCCTCACTGTTTCTTTGATAATATCACATAACTCATCCACCGGCCTTTGTTTATTTTGAAACAGTCTGAGATTCCTTTCCTGCCAAACATAGTACCGCGTGTTACTGCGTAACACAGTGTTTCTACTACAAAACGCAGACAACGCAGCCAGTCTCGGCAACTGATATTGATTTCAGTAATAATTTGGCGAGTTTATTTTTATAGAATAATAAAAACAATTTTAAAACGCCATAAACCGGGATTTAAACGCTAGATAAAATACCCGGTATCCAGTTAAACACCAGTTTTAACCTACATATATCATTTATGTGTATTTTGTGCTTATTTATATGTATATTTCGTGTATGTATGTAAGTAGACATGTGCCCACCTCTTTCCTTCCACTTGACAAGTGTTGATGCATGCAATCTTCATAAATCTTCCATATCTCTATAAATCTTTCAAGATCACAAACAAAATCAAACCAAGATCACTCCTCTCTCTCCTCCCCCATAACCGTACACCCCTTTCTCTCTTCCATTTTCATTTTTGCAACCTTGTTCTTGAAGATTAAACTCCATTCCAAGCTAGTTTCAAGTTGGTGTGAAGATCCAAAGGAGTTTCCAAGGTGTTTTTAAGTGATTTCAAGCTCCATATCATCAAAATCTCACCAAAAACTCACTTGAATCTTGAAGGTATAAAGTTTATGTTTAAATCATACACTTGATTCTTGGTTGTTCTTGATGATTGGAAGTTTCTCTTGAATCTTGGAATTTTTCACAAACTTGAAATCTAAAAAGAAATGGGTCTTGATACAAAATAAAAATGGTAGTATATATGTGTGTATATATAACCGTATATATATATGTATGTGTATGAGATTTGAGTTTGAGTTGATTTTTGATAAATACTTGTTTAGGATGTTTGCTTGCATGAACAAGATTATGTGCAAATATGTTAGAGATATAAAGGAGTGATCGAATCATGAGTTATAATTTGAAATAATGTTAGTATTTTGACATGTAAATGGCCAAAAATTTATTAGACATATTTGAGATTTTTTAAGTTGTTGCTTGTTCTTGAATGATAGTTAAAATGCAAGTGTTTGATGATTTGTGCATGATATGATGAATGTTCAATTAAATCAGTAAGTAAACATGAATAAATTACATTTTTGATGCATTTAAATTCATATGAAATGATGATGATATGATAGTGTGCTTTAGACACTTGTACATAAGAATGCTTGTTGATTTAAAACTCAAGAAATGATAAAAAAATGATTGTATGACAAAAATGTTTTAGAACAGATAATAAACACTAAAAATAACATTATTTGGTATATTATAATGGCATGAGACTTTGTCATAGGTTTGATAGCTTTGCATGTTGTACATATAGCTTAGAAAGAGGTAAAATATGTGAAATTTGCATGATTTATGTGCTTTATGTGAGACCTGCACTATCATGAGTATAACCACTATTTTATTCAGTAAATAACATGGGTTATGTTAAAATATCAAGTCGTTACGATTTGGGATGGTTAGGGTAACGTTTAATGCAAAACTATGCGGTAAAACGGTTAAAAATCGGCTTTTCGGAGGATTTTTATAAAACTATTTTAGATCAGTAAGTAAACTGATATTTTTGATATAAAAATAAGTATTTTAACTTATATTAAGTTTACTTGGTGTTTGGTTAGTCATACGTGACTTCCGGCGCCCAAAAACGTTACCAAATCACTAAAATACGTGTTTTTCAACTTACACTATAATGGGTTGATCATGGGTAAATTTTATGTGTTACAATGTGTTATGTGTTTTAATATATGTGTATGATGACATGTTAATACTTGACAAGATTATGTGTATTACGCTATTATTAGTATGTTACATTTGAGTATATATATTACGACGCGCAAATCGTAGATATATTGCTTATAACATGATGAGGGTCACCAATAAAATCGTTCAAATCACAAAGTTTTTAAAATATATATGAACTCATATATATAAATACACCAATATAATAAAAAATAATAACTTTTCTAGAAAATCTCAAAGTTATGTGAAAATTCTTTGTATCGGAGAAACTTATGTATTTTTGTGAGTTTTTTTATTATTAAATCGTTCTTATTTAATTTAGGACGAATAAACAATTTGAGGGATTGTGTTAACATATAAAAACGCACCCAAAGGTGAGTACATAGTTCCCCTATTTTACGTTTTCAAATGTTTTGGGGTGAAGCATATGTGCATAACTTTACTTTTCGTTTTCATGACATTATACATGTTTTATTACGTATTACATATAATACATTATTTCAAAGACATTTTTATGGTATATTGACTTAGTATACCTAACATTTGGTTTCAAAGACATTTTATTGGCATATTGACTTAGTATGCCTAAGGCATGGTTTTACAAAGACATTTCTCATGACATGCTTACATTGAAAAGGACATTTGGTATGTTTAACGGGTTAGTAGTACATTCATTAACATTGATCACGCCGCTCGGTAGTATGTAATAGCGCTATAGGACTTGACAAATCCCGTTCCCGCTTTCTAGAATGACAGAATCCGAATACATTTTTGATAAACCTTGATCCTGATAAGGGTTTATCCGACAGTCTCAAGGCTTGAGTGTATGCGATAGACAAACCACATAAATGTTCATATCGATAAAAGCAATGGTTTACAAAACATAACTTTTGTTTTAAACTTTTGTTTATTCAAAAATCTTGTTTTGTACATGACATTTTGATTACATAAGACATTTGTTTATACATGACATTATGCATTTGGCTTGAGTAAATACTATTTATTCGCCATACAAGACATGGTTTATACTGGACATTTGACATTGGATATTGATATTTAAACAAGACATTATTTCATGGTTATTAATAAGTGATTTAAGTAACAAGACGTGTGTAACATGATAAAAGCATGGTGGATACGCTGCCGGTACTTCCTATATATAAGTGCTTTTATTGTATTGCATATCGTGGTATTATCTAAACCACTTCAACAAAGACAAGACATGACATATTTTATACATATTATTTTCATTTGGTTATTTACTTAATCATACATCATTCTTTTAAATCATTTGATTTTCATATGATTTTATAAAAGAAAATATTTTATAAGGTCCATGACTACTTTTCATTAAACATTTCTTTTAACATTCAAAGTCATGAATCTTCAACACTACACCTATGTTACTCACAGGCATTTTTATGCTGACGTATTTACTTTCACATATGTTTCAGGAGCGAATATTTGATGTGAGCAAGCTACACTTAGGGCGACTTGGGCCTTAGCAATCTAAAATCAAGAAAGTTATCATCTTTTATGTTATGTGTTTTATTTGAACTAAGACAATGTAATAATTTAAGCTTGTAAAACTTAACTTTAATTATCATGTGTTTTGAAACAATAATTCTGCCACACGACTCCCCGACGTTTCCGCCGCGGTTTGTTGTTTTACACGGTCTGGGTGTGACAGAAGAGTTGGTATCAGAGCTCATGGTTATAGGGAATTAGGTTATTAGTAAAACTTTGACCTAGACTATAACCTTTCTAGGACCCTAACACAATTTACCTTGTGTTTAGATCTTAAAACAATACTATCACCTATCCTTAGGTGATTAACAAAACAAGTACACAAATCTCAATTCCATTTGAAAATCAATCATCTATCCTTAGATGATTTGTTTTTAGGCTTCATGCCTTTGAAGTTTTCAAATCTCGTCAAAGTTTCGGTCTTAATAATGTGAACACGTGCAATCGGGAAGGGTGGTTGCCTGTACCCTGAGTTTTCTTTCTAAGGCTTGAGTGTTCGTACAAATCCACATAATCGGACCAGTCACTCTTACCTGGGAACTCTTGGGGTGAGTGTCCACTTACAGGCTAAAGCATGTCTTCATTATGCATTATGTAGACCTATTTACTTTGATTAGTCACTGTGTGTCGTTTGATTGGGCCTTAGCAATCTAAAATCAAGAAAGTTATCATCTTTTATGTTATGTGTTTTATTTGAACTAAGACAATGTAATAATTTAAGCTTGTAAAACTTAACTTGAATTATCATGTGTTTTGAAACAATAATTCTGCCACACGACTCCCCGACGTTTCCGCTGCGGTTTGTTGTTTTACGCGGTTGGGGTTTGACAAGTTCACACAAAAATTCCCATATAATATCCAAAAATGAAACTGGCACGCAGGCCCCAATGAAAAGAGTATCAAAAATGTCTAACAATACAACCCATCAAATCAATCAACAACAAACAATCAAGAAAACGATAACGAATATCAACGCTTCAAACCTAGAGATTCTAACATCTCCTTGACAAGTTTCTCTAAATCCACTATCCTCCAATGCATCTCATCTCTCGCAATACCGTCCATAACCTTCAACTCCTCGTGCTCATCCATCTGTCCCTCAAGGTACTTCACCTTTCCTTTGGCTGAGTCCAAATCCTTGCGCAGTGGGACGAGCTGTCGATCACAGTGGCAATATTGGTCTACCCTATCTCCTTTCTGCTTCTTGGAAGCAGGTACCGTCTCAGCATGTCACACCCCCAAAATACCACATGCGGTAACCCCGCTAGGCGTGTGACGTACCAGGATCTAGCCACTAATCACATTGAACTAACCATAAGATGTTTAACAAAATTCCCATTCATTAAATAAAGCATTCATAGAACAAAATCCAAGTTAAATAGTGACAGCAGAAGCAAATAATAATTCATTGTTTAATTGTTTCAAAACGCAAAGTATAAGGATTCAATAAACAAGACACGTGTATCCAAGCACTGCGACCCATGACCACTCCAGCCATCCAGATAGCAAGTTCCTTTCCATAGTACCTAACGACCTGCGAGCATGCAACAAGTGTATCAGACAACGCTGGTGAGTTCATAGTTTTACGAAAACGTGAATTACCAAGTGTTTAATCCAGTTTGTTAACAAATCCGAAAGTAATGTTGATAATATCTCGATACTGAACAAGACGGCTCCTGATGTAAGTTTTGCCCATTCCCCAGGGCTCCTATTAAAACACTGGGCATGATTGGGTCATTAGTTCACACCTGTCCTCTCCAGTACGGGGTGAGGATGCCAAACCTAAGTAGCGCTACCAACTAATACCCCGTTACCTCTTCGGTAACAAAAAGATGGGACTTAAGATTGATAGGGTAAGAGTATTATCCAACATTCTAGTTTTTACCAAAAAGACTTATCCCTCCTCGGGATACCCACTGACTGTCCCAACCACCGGGACACATGCTCAAGAGTAGTGAACTCACCTTTGATTTGCTCGGTATGTTAAATTACCCGTCCAAGTTGGTCAACCCAAACCCTACCGTGGTTACCAATCAACATTAGTTACACAATCAAACGAGTCACGTATTTGTACATAATAAGTCACGTATTCATACATAGTAAATCACATATTCATATACAGTTTGCATCTACCGAATATCATATAACAATTACACTCTTCTATTCATGTTCACATCCCATGTATAACATGCATTAGCACACCACAGTTAACTGGGCTATCTATAAAAGCCCAAGCCCAAACAGAAGGCCCTTCGGCGAAGTACCACCCGACGAAGAACCTGGGTGACAAAACACCAATCTTTTGTCGACATCCAGTGTGGCGAATTACCAATCTTTCGTCAACAACCCAGGCAACGAAATACTTATATTTCATCGAGGTTGATTATGACGAAACATCATAAATGTTTCGTCGAGCTCAGTTATCAAACCCTTAACCACAGAATCATCAGTTACATACAGATTCAACATAAACAAACGATTAAACGACGGTTTCTTTACGAGTTCTGTACACCTAACTACTGATCAACATTGACTAAACAAAACATCATGGTTTCCTTAAATCATGCAATTTCTAACCAAACACAAGAATCATTATTACGTTCGTCGTACCCTCCCTAATGACGAACAATCATCGACTAACATGCAATCCACTCATTACCCGGAATCTACCAATCCCTCATACTAACAATACCGCATACAATCATCAAAATCATAACAGTTTCAGATTTACAATAGTTTAAATGAACCCTAATCACATACAAACTCACATCATCAAGACTTCGTCGAATAACAAGATTAAACACTCACCGTGATACCGAAGGGTTGTGATAGATCGAGATGAAAAGAACGTTTAGAGATCCTAAGATTGCCGTTGCTCAGAGAGTAGGGAGAGAGAGAGAACCTAGGGTTTATTTTACGGCAACTGAATACAATATAAGAAGTTATACGACTCATAGCTGGGCCGCCGCGAATTAGATTGGGCCGAGGCCCGTTACCGGTGAAAAACCTCTTTCGACGAAAGACCAATCTTTCGTCGAGATGTAGTTGGCGAAAGACCCTATCTTTCGTCGAGATGGGTATGTGACGAAGAACATTATTAAATCTTAATTAAACTATACTTAATTATATTTAACATCACCAGTAACATAAAACATTAATCATTTAATTAACTACACACGACACCACGTACAACGAATCATAAAAAAAGAACTATAAAATCAGTGATGCGAATGGGAAAAACCTTGAAATCTAGGGTTGTCACATTATCCCCAACTTGAAAGAAATTTCGTCCCGAAATTTGTCAAGTAGTCCAGAGTGGCAAGATGTTAACTCAGGATGGCTGTGGGTTTTCCGCGGGTGCCACATCATCCCCAACTTGAATGGGAATTTCGTCCCGAAATTCACTAGTTTTGCCAGACTTAGATTTGCCAGACTTGGACTTGTCATCTGGGAATAAATGTGGGTAATTGAGCTTCATCTGATCCTCGCGTTCCCATGTGAACTCCGGTCCACGTCTTGAGTTCCAACGGACTCTCACGATAGGAATTCGACTGTGTTTACGGACCTTGACTTCCAGATCCATAATTTCTATTGGTTCCTCGACAAACTGCAACTTGTCATCGATTTTCAGCTCTTGAAAAGGTACCATAAGTGTTTCATCAGACAAACACTTCTTTAATTGTGACACATGGAAAACATCGTGAATGTTACCCATCTCAGCAGGTAACTCGAGCTTGTAAGCCACTTTACCAATCCGTTTCAAGACATTGAATGGTCCAACATAACGTGGATTAAGCTTGCCGCGCTTCCCAAAGCGCACCACACCCTTCCAGGGTGAGACTTTCAACATAACACGATCGCCCACAGCAAATTCCAAGGGTTTCCTACGCTTGCCAGCGTAACTTTTCTGGCGGTCGCGCGCCGCTGCCATACGGTTTCTAATCTGAACAATCTTTTCCGAAGTTTCAAGAACAAGTTCTGGACCTATGACTTGGCTGTCACCCACCTCAGCCCAACAAAGGGGAAAGCGGCATTTCCGGCCGTACAATGCTTCAAACGGAGCTGCCTGAATGCTAGTGTGGTAACTGTTGTTGTAGGAGAAATCAATCAATGGCAAGTGTTTCTCCCACCCTTTCCCAAAATCGATCACACATGCCCGTAGCATGTCTTCAAGCGTCTGGATGGTTCGCTCTATTTGACCATCCGTCTGTGGGTGATACTCAGTACTCATGTTGAGGTGTGAGCCAAACGATTTATGCATCGACTGCCATAAATCAGATATGAAACGTGGATCACGACCAGAGACAATAGAGGTCGGCACTTCGTGCCTAGATACGACTTCCTTCAGATAAACAGCAGCAAGTTGTGAGAACTTATCCGTTTCCTTAATTGCTAGAAAATGTGCTGACTTCGTGAGTCGATCAACGATCACCCAGATGGTATCGTTTCCGTTTTACCCGTGATGAAATCCATAGTAATCTGCTCCCACTTCCACATGGGTATCTCTGGTTGCTGAAGCAGGCCCGAGGGTTTCTGATACTCTACCTTGACTTTCGCACAAGTCAAACACTTACTCACATACGTCGCGATGTTGGCTTTCATCTTCGGCCACCAGTACAAAACTCTGAGGTCCTGATACATCTTATCCGAACCTGGGTGAACGGAGTATCGGGACTTGTGCGCTTCGTCCATCACAAGCTCTCTAAGGTTACCAAACAAAGGGATCCATACCCGTTCCATAAAATAATAAATGTCGTCTGATCTCTTCTCAAGTCGTTTCTCCATGCCCCGTAAGTATTCAGCTTCCAAGTTTTCTTCCTTTAATGCTTCAGTCTGAACCGAACGGATCTGATCAGGAAGATTCGAGTGAATGGTGAGCTGTAAGGCTCGCACACGCTTAGGTTTCGTCTCCTTCCGACTAAGGGCATCAACTACAACGTTAGCCTTACCTGGGTGACACTTAATGGCACAATCGTAGTCGTTTAGTAGTTCTACCCAGCTACACTGTCGCATATTCAATTCCTTCTGGTCGAAAATATGCTGGAGGCTCCTGTGATCGATGTAGATAGTGCACTTGGTACCGTACAGATAATGCCTCCAGATTTTCAACGCAAAAATCATAGCTCCCAGCTCCAAGTCGTGAGTTGTGTAATTCTTCTCGTGAACCTTCAACTGTCGAGAGGCATAGGCTATCACTTTCTCGCGTTGCATCAACACGCAACCGAGACCCTGAATAGAAGCATCACAATATACTACAAAATCCTCGGTACCTTCTGGTAAAGACAAGATCGGTGCACTGCAGAGTTTCTGTTTCAAAAGTTGGAAAGCCTCCTCTTGCTTATTTCCCCAAGAATACATAACGCCTTTCTGTGTCAACGAGGTAAGTGGTTGAGCGATCTTTGAGAAATCCTTGATAAATCTTTGATAATACCCAGCGAGACCAAGAAATTATCGCACCTCCGAAGGATTCTTTGGTGCCGCCCAATTTCTGATAGCATCAATCTTAGCAGAATCCACATGTTTTCCCGATTCATTCACAATGTGACCAAGGAAGTGCACTTCTCGTATCCATAAGTCACACTTAGAAAACTTCGCGTAGAGTTGCTCCTTCCTCAGGAGCTCTAAAATATGACGCAAGTGTCACTCATGGTCTTCCTTGCTCTTAGAGTAGATCAAGATGTCGTCAATAAACACAATAACAAAATCGTCAAGATACGGTTTGCACACACGGTTCATAAGATCCATGAAGACCGCTGGTGCGTTCGTCAACCCAAACGGCATAACCAGAAACTCATAATGCCCATACCGCGTTTGAAAAGCCGTTTTAGGAACATCTTCCTCTCGAACTCTCATTTGATGATAGCCCGATCTTAAATCGATCTTTGAGTAGAAACTTGACCCTTGCAACTGGTCAAATAGGTCGTTGATACGCGGTAAAGGATAGCGGTTCTTGACTGTTACCTTGTTGAGTTCTTGATAATCTATACACATACGAAAAGATCCGTCCTTCTTCTTCACAAACAAAACTGGGGCTCCCCAACGTGAAGAACTGGGTCGGATAAAACCTCTATCCAATAGTTCTTGGAGTTGATTCGATAGCTCTTGCAACTCTCCTGGTGCAAGACGATAAGGAGCACGAGCAATCGGAGCTGCTCCTGGCATAAGGTCAATATGAAATTCCACCTGTCGATGTGGAGGTAGACCGGGTAACTCTTCAGGAAACATGTCATAGAACTCACGTACAACTGGAAGGTCCTCGATCTTCCTTTCTTTAGATTGTGAATCGGTAACAAGAGCTAGGATAGCAGGGTAGCCCTTTCGTAGACACTTCTGGGCTTTCATGGCTGAGATGATGCCGACCATGGCACCACTACGATGACCTTGAACCGATAAAGATTCCCCACTGGGGAGGGGGATACGCACGATTTTCTCTTTTACAAAGAATTTCTGCTTGATGCTTAGACAACCAATCCATGCCAACGACCACATCAAAACTTCCAAGAGTAACGGGGAGTAGGTCAATGTCGAACACTTGACCCATGAGATCAAGTTTACAACCAAAAAGGACATGAGAAGCTTCAATCGATTTACCATCAGCTAATTCTACTACATGCTTATTTACAAGAGGTGTGGGGGTCAACCCCAACTGACGACTGAACCCCAAAGACACATAACTCCAATCGGCACCAGAGTCGAATAAAACAGAAGCAAATATGTTATTTATGGAGAATGTACCAGTCACCACATTGCCATCATTTCTGGCTTCCCCAGCTCCAATGGTGAACACCCTTCAGTGCGCACCATTTCCACCATTGCTCCCATTGTTGTTGTTTCCGTTGTTATTGTTCCCATTGTTGTTGCCACTAGCATTCTGATTTAGTTAATGGCAGTCTCGCCTGATGTGACCCTTGGCTCCACATTGAAAACATCCCTTATGATTTCCACGGTTTTGCTGGGGTTGTTGCCTTTCCTGCTGCTATGGCTGTTGCTGTTGTGGGGTGTGCTGCTGCTGTTGGTTCAGAAGTGAAACCCTACAATCCCTGGCCATCTGCCCCACTTTGTTGCACCTGTGACATACTCGGGTACACGGCCCCCGATGGTGATAGTTGCACTTATTGCACTTTGGTTGTTTCCCCGCATAAGAACCCTGACCCGAACTGTTGCCCTGGCTTTGATTAATGGAGGACGACTGACTGAAACTGCGATTGCTGCTATTGTCTAGCCGCTTCTATGACTGATTCGAGTTCATCACCTTATCTACATCATTCCATTTCTGCTTCCTATCAGTGACAGGCGTATTAGCTATGGTTGTAGCAGCAGTAGTGGCAGAAACACGTGGTGGTAGCGAGCCATGCTCCACCTCCTGATCTGTGATCTTGTGAGCCAAGCGGATAATCTGAGCTAAGTTGTTGAGGTTCGCTGCAGTAACCAAGCCCTTAACCTGCGGGGCTAATCCCTTGATGTACAGCTCGATTCTTCGGTGTGGAGGTTGTGATAAGTTCGGGCACATATTAGCTAACTCATGAGACCTCTTCGTGTATGCCTCGATCCCCGACCCCACCATCTTCAGATCATAATACTCATTCTCCAGTTTCTGCACCTCATCGCGTGGACAATACTCCTCCCTCATCAGCTCCTTAAAATCGTCCCGAGTGGTCGCATTTGCCATTTCTATACCCAACATCTGAACCTGGGCATTCCACCATGTCAGCGCACCATCCTCGAGTGTGCCTGTAGCATACTTCACTCTGTCCCCAACCAGACAGTTACACATTGCAAACACCGATTCCGCCTTTTCAAACCAATGCATTAGCCTCACAGCCCCTTCAGTCCCACTGAACGTCTGTGGCCTGCAATCCATGAACGTCTTAAACGTGCAAGCAGGCGGATTGTTTTGATTCGGATTAGCTTGCTGACCTAACGATGAAAGAAAACACAGCACACGGGTAAGAGTTGTTGTGTACGCGACACAAGAATAAGGAGTAATTGGCACATATCGTACCAGCTTGGTAGGCTGCCAAGGCTTCAGCGACACGTGTGTTAATCAAGTTTGTCAGCTCAGCTTGAGTCATTGGGATGTGACCACGTCCGTGACCTCATCCGCTCATGATTCTATATAAGAGAAGGGAAAAGGTCAAGAGTCGAGATAAGGTAGGAGTCAAACTCACAACGATTACTACAGTTTACTAAGTTACACTAAACAACAGAGCGGAACCCCTTTCACACTCGTCAGATCTCACTGGGACTCACATGCACCTCATATTATTATTATGTGTGCACCCATTATAATTATGCGACTTGCAGGTTTACCTCAACTCCTCCCAACTCATGCTAAAAGGTTCCTCAATTTCTCGCAACAAAACAAAACACCACAAACATAAATCACGAAAAGCTAACGAGATATCTCACTGTGACTCTATCAATCACATAACTCAGGTAAATACTCATGAATTTAGTCTCAAATGCTAAGTGTGTGCAATCGCGTGCAACATCATACATATGTGTATACTAGATTTACTAGACTATAATAGACGAGAGACGAACCTTGCAATCTGGAGCTGAGTGTCATGGTCGCTTTATGAACTGTTCGGTTATAGTCCGGTTTTATAAAAACGTTTTAAAACCTAGTTCACTATAACTAGTGGCTCTGATACCAAACTGTCACGCCCCCAAAATACTACAAGCGGTAACCCCGCTAGGCGTGTGACGTACCAGGATCTAGCCACCAATCATATTGAACTAACCATAAGATGTTTAACAAAATTCCCATTCATTAAATAAAGCATTCATGGAACAAAATCCAAGTTAAATAGTGAAAGCGGAAGCAAATAATAATTCATTGTTTAAATGTTTCAAAATGCAAAGTATAAGGATTCAATAAACAAGACACGCGTATCCAAGCGCTGCGACCCATGACCACTCCAGTCATCCAGATAGCAAGTTCCTTTCCATAGTACCTAACTACCTGCGAGCATGCAACAAGTGTATCAGACAACGCTGGTGAGTTCATAGTTTTACGAAAACGTTAATTACCAAGTGTTTAATCCAGTTTATTAATAAATCTGAAAGTAATGTTGATAATATCTCGATACTGAACAAGACGACTCCTGATGTATGTTTTGCCCATTCCCCAGTGCTCCTATCAAAACACTGGGCATGATTGGGTCATTAGTTCACACCCGTCCTCTCTGGTACGGGGTGAGGGTGCCAAACCTAAGTAGCGCTACCAACTAATACCCCATTACTTCTCCGGTAACAAAAAGATGGGACTTAAGAGTGATAGGGTGAGAGTATTATCCAACATTCTAGTTTTTACCCAAAAGACTTATCCCTCCCCGGGATACCCACTGACTGTCCCAACCTCCGGGACGCATGCTCAAGAGTAGTGAACTCACCTTGATTTGCTCGGTATGTTAAATTACCCGTCCAAGTTGGTCAACCCAAACCCTACCGTGGTTACCAATCAGCATTAGTTACACAATCAAATGAGTCACGTATTTGTACACAATAAGTCACGTATTCATACATAGTAAGTCACGTATTCATATACAATTTGCATCTACCGAATATCATATAACAATTACCCTGTTCTATTCATGTCCACATCCCATGTATAACTTGCATTTGCACACCACAGTTAACTGGGCTATCTATAAAAGCCCAAGCCCAAACAGAAGGCCCTTCGGCGAAGTACCACCCAACGAAGAACCTGGGCGATGGAACACCAATCTTTCGTCGACATCCAGTGTGGCGAATTACCAATATTTCATCAACAGCCCAAGCGACGAAATACTTATATTTCGTCGAGGTCGATTATGACGAAACATCATAAATGTTTCATCGAGGTCAGCTATCAAACCCTTAACCACAGAATCATCAGTTACATACAGATTCAACATAAACAAAAGATCAAACGATGGTTTCTTTACGAGTTCTGCAGACCTAACTACTGATCAACATTAACTAAACAAAACATCACGGTTTCCTTAAATCATTCAATTTCTAACCAAACACAAGAATCATTATTACGTTTATCGTACCCTCCCTAATGACGAACAATCATCGACCACCCAACATAACAGTTTCATCGATTAACATATAGATCATTGACCAAACACCCAGATGTTATCTAACATGCCATCCACTCATTACCCGGAATCTACCAAACCCTCATACGAATAATACCGCATACAATCATCAAAATCATAACAGTTTCAGATTTACAATAGTTTAAATGAACCCTAATCACATATAAACTCACATCATCAAGACTTCGTCGAACAACAAGATTAAACACTCACCATGATACCGAAGGGTTGTGATAGATCGAGATGAAAAGAACGTTTAGAGATCCTAAAATTGCGGTTGCACAGAGAGTAGGGAAAGAGAGAGAGAGAGAGAACCTACGGTTTGTTTTACGGCAACTGAATACAATATAAGAAGTTATACGACTCACAGCTGGGCCGCCGCGAATTAGATTGGGCCGAGGCCCGTTCCCGGTGAAAAACCTCTTTCGACGAAAGACCAATCTTTCGTCGAGATGTGCTTGGCGAAAGACCCTATCTTTCGTCGAGATGGGTATGTGACGAAGAACATTATTAAATCTTAATTAAACTATACTTAATTATATTTAACATCACCAGTAACATAAAACATTAATCATTTAATTAACTACACACGACACCACGTACAACGAATCGTAAAACAGAATTATAAAATCAGTGATGTGAATGGGAAAAACCTTGAAATCTCGGATTGTCACACAGCACATGACGTAGCTGCGATATCCCCAGTGGGCCTAGTCCTCTTCCTACGACGATAATAAACTAGAAGAGGAGTAGTAGGAGCGCGTGACTCTAAGACAGGCAAAGAAGACTCAGATAAAACGGGTGAAGGGATCTCAGCAACAGGCTCGATCACAGCAGCAAGTGGGATGACTGATGGCTCTAATGGTTGAGCCGTGACAATAGTGGCGTCCACCACTTGTGCGATACTAGGAGATCCTCCGATAGTAGAGACACCCCTGATCACGTCACCGATAGCTGGTACAATACTAGATGATCGTCCCGTCTCATGGATCGAGTGAGGCACATCATCATCATCATCATCATCTATCCACCCATTGCTAGTGAAAGCGTATCGGAGGTCTACCTGACTGGCAAAAGCAGCAGGGTCGACGTGGAAAGATGAGGTAAGCTCGGTAGTACCAACCATCTGTGGAGCCATGATAGGTATCTCTGGTAGCAAAGGTCTGGGTGAAGTCTCAAAATTTGGCTCGTAACCTGAGTCGTGGATCTCGATAACCTCGTGTCCGTGCGACATCTATGACACATATATAACCGTACAAGTAAGTGCATAATCAAAATGAACAGTAACACATAAGGCCAAATAAACAGAGAATCACGTATGCACATAAACACATAACGATTTTCATACACGATAAAATTTTCTATGTTTATTTTAAAATCTTGGTTTCGAGAATTTTGGACTTCATATCTCAAAATTCTTCGGTTGAAGT
This sequence comes from Helianthus tuberosus, assembly GCA_030545235.1. Taxonomy (NCBI): domain Eukaryota; kingdom Viridiplantae; phylum Streptophyta; class Magnoliopsida; order Asterales; family Asteraceae; genus Helianthus; species Helianthus tuberosus. The sequence continues at coordinate 74,207,976 of CM060385.1, read as the reverse complement.
CTAGTGTTTTCTCCCAAAAACATCTAGTTCGCTAACAACCATTGGCTCTGATACCAACTTCTGTCACACCCCAAAATACATCGCAACGGAATATTAAATGTAGTGGTGATGGAAGTTGGTGCCCATTTATATCTTGTTGAACGATGCACTTATTTGTTGGACATTTCGACTTATTTTAAAACATAAGTTATTAAACGTTACATATTAAAACCACGACACAACCACATAAGTTAAGTTGTCTTTGATCCTCGCGGATCTTATTACATACGTCCCACAAATTTTAAAAGAAGTCCAACTTTTTCAAGTAACACAACATGCATCATCAAACACAAGATACGCCATGATTCCCGAAGCAGAACTCAAGTACCTGTAGAACACGTTTAAAATCAAGTGTCAACACAAAGGAAGGTGAGTTCACATATTCAAATCTAACAATTTGATCCAAAGGAAAACTTTCTAATTATGTGTTTATTTTAAAACATCCATATAATTTTTAGAAAGTCCATTTACTTCCTTAATAAAATCCATGGGTCATCGGTCGTAGTTCAAAAACCCGACATTAAGGCATTTTCCCAAGTTTTGTATATTAAATTCATAGCGTCAATGTTCAGACTCGTATGTTAGCTAGACAATACGAACTATATATTTACCATGCAGGGATAATCAATGCTAGACAATAACCAGAATTTAAATTCGTCGCTTGACTTGACACGGGGCGACCGGTCACGACGGGGTTGTCAACCCGATAGATCTACCAACAATTCATCGCATGCAATACTTAATCGATTAAACGACATCATTGGCGCAGGGTCCATATTGAGACCATATATGATGTCTGCCTCATGTACAATATATATATCCTACTAATATGACAAATTTAATATACGATGTTGTACGAATCCCCTGAAATCCCCACCGAAATGTAAGCCTATTCCGATACTTACTCTCTTGAGACCAAGCAATATTCGTTCCAACATCACGGTCGGTTTTTTCCTCAGAAACACCGTACCATCCCAACCTCTCCTCCAAACATATATTCATCAAAAATGTTTTACCTCGAAACGTAGGATTTATCAAACTCCATATATTTTCAACGAAAATATACAATTTATATAAAAGGTATGTTTTAATCAAAAAAAATTATTAAACCCTTTTTGGCGTGTTCTACCCCCAAAACATATACAAAGCAGTAAAAGAGGGGTTTAGTGACACTCACCTTTGGGTGCTTATTTTAAATAGCGCAATCCCAGAGATTGATTTCCACACATCCTATTATATATATAGGAATGATTTTTAAATCAATATACATCATAAAAATCCTAAGTTTCTCCGTTGTCACACCCCGACCACGTAAAACAACAAAACGTGGCGGAAACGTCGGGGAGTGTTGTAACAGAATCATTGTTTCACAACCATGGATTAAACAGTTTCGTTTTATTAAATTAAACGTATTACATTACATTGGAATTAGAAACAAATCAAGAACAAATAGACTTTCATTGTTATTAAGTCACTAAGGCCTCGTCCATTCCTATGTGAGTGTACACAAAAATCATCATCAAACATCATCAACTATGGTACCTGAAACACACGTGAAAATACGTCAGCATAAAAATGCCGGCGAGTACATAGGTTTTATATGAGTGTCAGATTCATGTCTCGTTTTACATGGTGCAATACTTATTTAAAAACCTTTTTTTTAAAGTATAATATTGTGACATAATTAACCAACTCAAATCAAGTTGGTTATAATTTGCAAAATGTTATAGCCATGATTCTTAACTCCAAAACATTTGTTTTATTAAATCGAATTGTAAAATATCTCATAACAACTCGTTAATAAAACTCGTATGGTTTATATTTGTTCAGAAAACATCCTTGTGTGACATTGTTTCGAAATCGTTTACCCAAGTGATCTAGATAACGCAATGATATATAATGTGTTAAAAGCACTTATATATAGGAAGTACCAGAGGCGTATCCACCATGCTTTTAACACATTACACCCGCCCCGTTACCTAATCACTTCCCTAACCCAATGGCTCAAACAGTTACAAATGGTTCACATACATCAAATGGTTACAAATGGTTCACATACATCCAATGATTACAACTAGCTAAACGTAGTGACCATAAGGTATAACCTCGGAAGGTTATTCCCTATACAACTATGGTCACCTAATGTGTTTGGTCGGATCCTAATGATCGACTAAACGGGTCGGGTTCGAAAGTCTAAGCTGTCACACCCCGACCACGTAGAACATACAAAACGTGGCGGAAAACGTCGGGGAGTGTTGTAACAGAATTAATTGTTTCACAACCATGGCATACAAAGTTATATTTTATTTATTAAACAAGAGTGTTATTTTGTCTTAAACAGGAAACATAGAGTTCTTAACATAATTAAACTAGTCTTCTTCATTTTTAGTCTCTAAGGCACAGGTCCGCGCTAGTGTCACGATCATCATCCTATGGAAAAGCTCCAGAAAACACATGTGAAAATAGGTACGTCAGCATAAAAATGCCTGTGAGATACATAGGTTTTGTAAAAAATATGATTCATGACTTGTGTTTAAGAAAATGTTTAGTCATGAACCTTGTAATTTGCTTTGTCTTATAAATCATTTGAAAAACGATAAGATCAGATGATATGTATAAATAAATGTAAGGTTAAATGAATAACCATGAAAAAAATGAGTTTGTGTAAGATAAGTTGTTTGTAAACAATGTCTTGTAAAAAGTATGTTATTTGCATAAAATGTCATGTGTCATAAATTGAAATGATTTAAATAACGCTACGATATGTAATACCATACAAACACTTATATATAAGAAGTACCAGCGGCGTATCCACCATGCTTGTATCATATTACACACGCCTCATTACTTAAATCACTTACTCAAACCAAACCACCAATGTAAATCGTTTATGTATAATCAAATGTCAAAATGTTATTGTGTAAACCATATCAAATGTCTGTGTTTAATGCAAATCATGAATTGTGTATATCAATGTCAAAGTGTTTATGTCTAATGTAAATCATGTAATGTGTATCCAAAAATGTCATGTATGGTATGTGAAATATATCAACTAAACCATATGTAAAATGCACAAAAACAAGGTATTGAAGTAAAACATGGTTTAAATCAAAGTTATGTTTTGTGGAACAAATGCATGCTGTACTGATATAAACATCTATGCGGTATTGTGAAAATGCATACATCCAAGCCTTGAGACTGTGGCGATAAACCCTTAAACAAATTAAAGGTTTATCTAAGTTATGTATATCGAATTCGGTCATTCCTTCCAATCCAAACAAACCCAGAATTTCAGGAACGGGAGTTGTCAATTCCTATGGTACCACTACCTACTAACGAATGGCGTAGCTAATGTTAATGAATGTATTGTTCCATGTTAAACAACCCAAATGTCATACCAAAATGTAAGCATGTGATGAAAACAACTGTACTAAGTACGCACACAATGGGCATACATAGCATGAAATGTAGTGTAAAGCAATGTACTAAGTACGCACACAATGGGCATACATAGCATGAAATGTAATGTAAAACAATGTACTAAGTACGCACACAATGGGCATACATAGCATGAAATGTAATGTAAAACAATGTACTAAGTACGCACACAATGGGCATACATAGCATGAAATGTAATATAAAACATGTACTATAATGTACTAACAAACATAGCAGGTATATGATGTGAAAACAGGGAAAGCATGAAAGTTACAAGTAGGCACATGTGTTTCACCCCAAAACAGTTTGGAAAATAGTAAAAGAGGGGTCTATGTACTCACTTGAGATTGCTCAGAAGTCCTAAGATAACCACCAAGCAATGCTAGAGATCACGGAATCAAACGGCACCTAATATAGGTAACTATGTTAATATACCGGACCTAAATCGGAAGATCGGATAGAATGTGGGTTCGTAAACCAAACAAGTATGGAGACTCATGTAATATGGTTTAAGAAAGCCTACATACTAAATGAAACCTAACATAAGTGCTTACGACCCATTACGACCCGTTTAGGTAGCTTATGCTACTTTAACGCGTCGCTCGCGTGAAACGCGTTCGGACCGCCTAACTAGTCCTATGACAAGTAAAATATGCCTTAACATATCTAATATTGTTACCAAAACAGTTTAGATACCAAAATTTATGTTACATATGCTTAAAATGAATTTTGGCGTCAAAAGGGCATTTTGGTAATTTACCTAAGGCATATAAACTACCTATCATACAACTACTTAAACGAAGCGACCATAAGGTATAACCTCGGAAGGTTATTCCCTATATACTATGGTCACCTAATGTGTTTGGTCGGATCCTAATGATCGACCAAATGGGTCGGGTTCGAAGGTATAAGCGATTTATCAGATCGCTTACCCTTAAGACCCTAGACAACGTGGTAATCAGTAGGCATAGTCACAAGGGACTATAACCATCGTGATTACAATCACGTTGCGAAGTTCAAACGAACTTCGCATTGACCATAAACTGGTCAATGCAGAAAGTCAAACAAAGTTTGACTTTCGGACTCGAAAAGAAATAAAAGAACGAAGGAACACTTACGAAGGGTCCCCGAATGCTAATCTAGATCAAAATTGCTCAGGTATGAAACAAAGGTTTCAACTTAGAGCACATTAGATCAGATTCTTGTGAGGAAAAGTGAAGGGTGGAGGTGGGTATTTATAGTTTTCGGTTCACCGTTAGGATCATTTCTTGGAAAAGGGGGCACGATCTAAGCCGTACACTTGTTGGAAAGTTGTGGTAACTCATTTGCCATCCACCATAAGAGTTTGACACTTGGCACTTGGCCTTTGGAGAGTGTTAAGGGCTGTTAACAGCTAAAAAAAAACGTTTTGCTGCATCTGGCCCCTGCTTACGGACCTAGTTTGGCAGATTTACAGTTTCAGTCCCTGCAACCTCAAAACTTGGTTTTCGATGCATTTTTTTGACACGTTTAAGCCCCGTTAACCCCATTTCAAAGCTCTAAAATGAAGTTAAAGTATAGGTAACTTAAAATGTGCTCAAAAATATCTCAGATGTCGGTTTGTTTGGCCGTACGATCGCGATGTTCGCTTAATTACGACGGAATGCGCATAAGCGCGAAAAACGATCCAAATGACGCGACGAATGGATTTTTCTCAAGCCTAAACACTAAAATAAAATATTTTAGTGCTTACATAAATTTTTGGATGTCCGGATGCATTCAGAACGTAAGTTATGTGCGAAAGTGTAAACTTGTGCACTTTTTGACGCTTTTAGTCCCTGAATGTCCCAAAAGTTTATTTTAGCACACCGAACACCTCAAAGCCTATTTCTAAGCTATGTAGAGGATATTTATGGTATGTTTAACTTATGGTCATGTTCCGGAATGTTCGTTACTGTTCAAATTGGCATACTTTCGCAGTTTGTCAAGTTTAGTCCCTGTAAGCGAATTAACTTGTTTTTGCCATACCAAAGCCTTCAAAACATATTTCTAAGTTATGTAAGGGTTATTTAAGGTATGTTAAGTATATGTTGATGTTCCGGAGTATTTGTCGCATTAAACTGATTACGTTTACGCACCAGTTTGCGAATAACTCTCCAGAAAGTGATATAGAGTTTGAAATTGAATAAAAGTCAAAACATGAAAAATGTAAAACATAACCAAACAAACATTGGGATCAAATAACATTGTTTTATTGATAATTGAACTGTTCACAATGATTACAAGCACAGATGTTACAGTCTCCCCTACTTGTGGAAATTTCGTCCCGAAATTTATTTAGAGGAAACTCGTGGGAAAAGATGCGGATACTTCGCCTTCATTTGATCTTCGTGTTCCCAAGTAAACTCGGGTCCACGTTTAGCTTCCCAGCAAACTTTGACCAAAGGAATGCGCTTGCGTTTGAGCCACTTGACTTCACGTTCCATGATTTCCACAGGTTTCTCAACAAATTTCAGTGTTTTACCAACACGAATTTCGTCAAGTGGTATGTGGAGGTTCTCATCAGCTAAACACCTCTTGAGATTGGACACGTGAAAAGTTGGATGAACATTTCCAAGTTCAGGAGGTAACTCAAGTCTGTAGGCTACCTTTCCGATTCTTTCGACGATCTTGAATGGTCCAACGTATCTAGGTGCAAGTTTTCCTTTCTTTCCAAATCTGATCACCCCTTTCCAAGGTGAGACCTTAAGTAATACTCGATCACCGACTTGAAATTCCAAGGGCTTGCGTTTTGGGTCCGCGTAACTCTTTTGACGGCTTCTAGCTGTCTGAAGGTTATCACAAACTTTCTTAATCTTGTCAGTTGTCTCTAAAATGAGGGCAGGTCCAGTAAGCTGAGCCTCGCCGATCTCATTCCAGCAGACTGGTGAACGACATTTTCGACCATAGAGAGCCTCGAAAGGAGCCATTTTGATGCTGGTGTGATAACTGTTGTTGTAGGAGAATTCAATTAACTGAAGATGTGAATCCCAACTACCACCAAAATCGATCACACAAGCTCTAAGCATATCCTCCAGAGTCTGGATTGTTCTCTCAGATTGACCATCCGTTTGCGGATGATAAGCTGTGCTCAGGTTAAGTTGGGTCCCCATAGCAGATTGCATGGTTCTCCAAAAATGAGAAGTGAAACGAGCATCTCTGTCAGAAATGATGTTCAAAGGAACACCATGTCGAGCTACAATTTCATCCACATAGATTTTAGCAAGTTTGTCAGCAGAAAAATCCTCACGGATTGGCAAGAAATGTGCTGACTTAGTAAGACGATCAACAACTACCCAGATGGCATCATGACCTTTCTTTGTGCGTGGAAGTTTGGTAACAAGATCCATAGTAATGTTTTCCCATTTCCAAACTGGGATCTCTGGTTGCACCAATAAACCCGAAGGACGTTGATGTTCAGCCTTAACTTTGAGACAAGTAAGGCATTTTGATACATATAAGGCAATGTCTTTCTTCATACCAGGCCACCAATAGTGAATACGAAGATCCTTATACATCTTATCTGAGCCAGGATGAACGGAATAACGTGATTTATGGGCTTCATCCATAAGCAAGGTGCGAAGATTTTCTTGGCTTGGGACCCACAAACGGTCCATGAAGTAATACGATCCATTGTCCTTCAGTTTCAGATCAGGAGTTATGTGATAGGGAAATTCTTTATCCATCAAACCTTGTGAAACACAAGATTGTTGAGCCTGAGAAATACGGGCTTGGATATCGGATCGAGCTTGAATAACAGATTCAACACGAACACAATGAAGCTTAGTACGTTCCTTACGACTCAATGCATCGGCTACGACATTCGCCTTACCAGGATGGTAGCGAATTTCGCAGTCATAGTCGTTTAGAAGCTCGACCCAACGTCGTTGCCTCATGTTGAGTTCTTTCTGTTTGAAGATATGCTGAAGACTTTTATGGTCTGTGAAAACCACACATTTTGTACCGTACAAATAGTGTCTCCAGATCTTTAGAGCGAAAACAACTGCACCCAACTCAAGATCATGAGTGGTGTAGTTCTTCTCATGTATCTTCAACTGCCTCGATGCGTATGCTATGACTTTGTTCCTTTGCATCAGGACACAGCCAAGACCCAATTTAGATGCATCGCAATAAACGACGAAATCATCATTGCCCTCAGGAAAAGTTAGAACAGGCGCCTCACAAAGTTTCTGCTTCAAGTGTTGAAAAGCTTCCTCTTGCTTGAATCCCCAATCAAAGGGTTTGTTCTTCTGAGTTAGAGCAGTTAGAGGAACTGCAATCTTTGAGAAGTTTTCAATAAAGCGGCGGTAATAACCCGCTAGACCAAGAAAAGAACGAACTTCAGTAGGAGTAGTAGGCGTATCCCAATCCTTAATCGCACTGATCTTGGAGGGATCTACATGAATGCCTCGTTCGTTGACAATATGTCCTAAGAATTAAACCTCTTTAAGCCAGAATTCACACTTGGAGAATTTGGCGAAAAGTTGCTCTTTCTTTAGGAGTTCCAGAGTAAGACGAAGATGTTGCTCGTGATCAGCTCGCGTCTTAGAATAAATCAAGTTGTCGTCAATAAAAACAATGACGAACTGATCCAAATAAGGTTTGCAGACCCTATTCATTAAGTCCATGAAAACAGCAGGAGCATTAGTCAGACCGAATGGCATGACTGTGAATTCATAATGCCCATAACGAGTACGGAACGCTGTCTTGGGAATATCTTCTTCATACACCCGAAGTTGATGATACCTAGAACGTAGATCAATCTTCGAAAAATAAGAAGCACCCTGTAACTGATCAAAGAGGTCGTCTATACGCGGTAGGGGATATCGATTCTTGATGGTAAGCTTGTTAAGCTCACGATAATCGATACACATCCTAAAAGATCCATCCTTCTTCTTGACAAAAAGAACGGGAGCACCCCAGGGTGAAAAGCTAGGACGGATAAAACCTTTGTCAGAGAGTTCCTGAAGCTGCTTAGACAACTCTTGCATCTCAGACGGTGCAAGACGGTATGGAGCTCTGGCAATGGGATTTGCACCAGGTACGAGATCAATGCGGAACTCGACTTGGCGTACTGGGGGTAGACCAGGTAACTCTTCAGGGAAAACTTCAGAATAATCCCGAACGATAGGAATATCTGAAATAGACTTACCCTTGCCTTTATCTGCTGTAACATGTGCTAAGAAGGCTACATAGTTCTTCCGCAGATATTTCCGAGCTTTAAAACAAGACATGAGTTTGAGACCACCGGCAGGCTTCTCACCACGAACCTGTAGGATCTCGCCTGTCTAAAGCGGCACACGAACAATCTTCTCAGAACAAACTATCTCTGCGTGATGCTTAGATAACCAATCCATACCCACTATAACGTCGAAGCTTCGAAGTTGCATTGGCGTGAGGTCAATAGGAAAAAGATGGTCGTTAAGGTTCAACTGGCAGTTGTGAAGAACAGAATCAAGAACAATGGGTTCACCACTAGCAACTTCTACTGTCAAGGGTTTTCCTAGTTTCGTTCTAGACATGCGAAGCATTGGCTCTAAAGACAATGACACAAAACTCTTATCGGCACCCGTATCAAAAAGAACAGATGCAGGCTGATTATTAATAAAGAACATACCGTTCACCACATTATCGTCCGCCTGCGCCTCTTGGGCATTCAAGTTAAAAGCTCGCCCTCGAGCCTGAGCCTGATTCTGGTTTGCATTCACCAATCTTGGGCACTGGTTACGGTAGTGGGTCAGATCCCCACAGTTATAACAAGCACCCGGTGGGTAGTGTGGTCGTGCAGCTTGGCCCTGTTGTTGAGCAGGAGGCTGAGCAACTTGTTGAGCCGGGTTCTGAATTGCCCGATTCTGAGCAAATCGACAAACATCGGCAAGGTGACCTGACTTCCCACAGTTAGTACAGAAACGGCACTGATGTTGCGGCTGATGGTGACTGTCGCATCTATTGCACAAAGGTGCATTCCCTGAATAGGGTTTCTTCGCTGGAGGATGTGCGGGTTGGTTGGGAGCTGCCAGGTTAGCTTGGGCAGTGACAGCAAAATTTTGGGAAGCCTTATGCTTCCTTGACCCTATCGAAGAACCCGAATTCTTTCCATTCTTGTTTTGACCTTTCTTGCTATCTTCCTTGTCAACCGACTGTTTCTTGCCCTTGTCACCCTTCCTGTGTAACTTATTCTTCCGAATCTGCGACTCAGTCAATGTCGCTGCTAACTCAATAGCCTGACGGAGTGTGGTAGGGTTACTACCAGTAATGATGTCTTGTACCGAGTCAGGTAGGCCGTCGATGTACCTTTCGATAGCCTTGTCGAGTGGGGTAACCATAGTCGGGCAAAGCAGACTCAACTCCTCAAATCTATCAGTATACGCCCTGTGCTCACCACTATCTTGCTTCAAATCATCGAACTCTCTCTCCAAAGCTCGCTGTTCATGACGAGGACAAAATTCCCTCATCATAAGAGCTCTAAGTTCAGCCCATGTCTGTGCTAGAGCAACTTCTGCACCACGATCTCTCATAACCCCGTTCCACCATGTGAGAGCCCTCTTCTGAAACACACTCGAAGAAAACTCGACCTTGCGATTGTCAGGACACTGAACATGACGGAAAGTATTCTCAATGCTCTCGAACCATTGAAGAAGCCCAGTCGCTCCTTCAGAACCACTAAACTTGAGTGGTTTAGCCGAGTTAAAATCCTTGTATTTGCATGGAGCATTGTTGTTGTTGTTGGCTTGGTTCCATTGAGCAAAGAGGTTTGGAAATTGAGCAGCCATCTGCTGCACAATGATTTCTGCCAGTTCGGCAGTCGCTATCTGGTTTTCGCGTCGAGGAGGCATTCTAAAAGAGGAAAACATGAAAGGAAACGAGTGAGATGATTGGATGAAGAGAATGGGATGAAACAAAATTAACAAAAGAAAAGATGGTGGTCATTTGTCCACATTACCAAGCAAACAAATGACACACAGTGACTAATCAAAGTAAATGGATAAAAAATAATGTATCGCGAAGACATGCTCGCCTATAAGTGAACACTCATCCCAAGAATTCCCAGGTAAGCACAACTGGTCTCGCGTCTGATGAGATATATACGAAGTGCTTGCCTAGACAGAAAACCCAGAATACAGGCATTCACTCTTCCAGTTTGAACGTGTTCACACTATTTAGAACACAAAACTTTGACGAGATTTTGAAAATTTGAAGGCACAAGGCCAAAAACCAAACTGGAAGGGTTCAAAACCATATAACAGAGGGTTCAAAACCTTACAATAGAGGGTTCAAAACCTTGTAATAAATCATTCAAAACAGATGATTGTTTTTCAAAAATCGTTTCGGAAAATTTGGTTTTTGTTTTGATAATCACCTAAGGATAGGTGATGTGCATGTTTTAAGATCTAAACACAAGATAACTTGTGTTAGGGTCCTAGAAAGGTTATAGTCTAGGTCAAAGAATTACTAATAACCTAATTCCCTATAACCATTGGCTCTGATACCAACTCTTCTGTCACACCCCGACCACGTAGAACATACAAAACGTGGCGGAAAACGTCGGGGAGTGTTGTAACAGAATTAATTGTTTCACAACCATGGCATACAAAGTTATATTTTATTTATTAAACAAGAGTGTTATTTTGTCTTAAACAGGAAACATAGAGTTCTTAACATAATTAAACTAGTCTTCTTCATTTTTAGTCTCTAAGGCACAGGTCCGCCCTAGTGTCACGATCATCATCCTATGGAAAAGCTCCTGAAAACACATGTGAAAATAGGTACGTCAGCATAAAAATGCCTGTGAGATACATAGGTTTTGTAAAAATATGATTCATGACTTGTGTTTAAGAAAATGTTTAGTCATGAACCTTGTAATTTGCTTTGTCTTATAAATCATTTGAAAAACGATAAGATCAGATGATATGTATAAATAAATGTAAGGTTAAATGAATAACCATGAAAAAAATGAGTTTGTGTAAGATAAGTTGTTTGTAAACAATGTCTTGTAAAAAGTATGTTATTTGTATAAAATGTCATGTGTCATAAATTGAAATGATTTAAATAACGCTACGATATGTAATACCATACAAACACTTATATATAGGAAGTACCAGCGGCGTATCCACCATGCTTGTATCATATTACACATGCCTTGTTACTTAAATCACTTACTCAAACCAAACCACCAATGTAAATCGTTTATGTATAATCAAATGTCAAAATGTTATTGTGTAAACCATATCAAATGTCTGTGTTTAATGCAAATCATGAATTGTGTATATCAATGTCAAAGTGTTTATGTCTAATGTAAATCATGTAATGTGTATCCAAAAATGTCATGTATGGTATGTGAAATATATCAACTAAACCATATGTAAAATGCACAAAAACAAGGTATTGAAGTAAAACATGGTTTAAATCAAAGTTATGTTTTGTGGAACAAATGCATGCTGTACTGATATAAACATCTATGCGGTATTGTGAAAATGCATACATCCAAGCCTTGAGACTGTGGCGATAAACCCTTAAACAAATTAAAGGTTTATCTAAGTTATGTATATCGAATTCGGTCATTCCTTCCAATCCAAACAAACCCAGGATTTCAGGAACGGGAGTTGTCAATTCCTATGGTACCACTACCTACTAATGAATGGCGTAGCTAATGTTAATGAATGTATTGTTCCATGTTAAACAACCCAAATGTCATACCAAAATGTAAGCATGTGATGAAAACAACTATACTAAGTACGCACACAATGGGCATACATAGCATGAAATGCAATGTAAAGCAATGTACTAAGTACGCACACAATGGGCATACATAGCATGAAATGTAATGTAAAACAATGTACCAAGTACGCACACAATGGGCATACATAGCATGAAATGTAATGTAAAACAATGTACTAAGTACACACACAATGGGCATACATAGCATGAAATGTAATGTAAAACATGTACTATAATGTACTAACAAACATAGCAGGTATATGATGTGAAAACATGGAAAGCATGAAAGTAACAAGTAGGCACATGTGTTTCACCCCAAAACAGTTTGGAAAACAGTAAAAGAGGGGTCTATGTACTCACTTGAGATTGCTCAGAAGTCCTAAGATAACCACCAAGCAATGCTAGAGATCACGGAATCAAACGGCACCTAATATAGGTAACTATGTTAATATACCGGACCTAAATCGGAAGATCGGATAGAATGCGGGTTCGTAAACCAAACGAGTATGGAGACTCATGTAATATGGTTTAACAAAGCCTACATACTAAATGAAACCTAACATAAGTGCTTACGACCCATTATGACCCATTTAGGTAGCTTATGCTACTTTAACGCGTCGCTCGCGTGAAACGCGTTCGGACCGCCTAACTAGTCCTATGACAAGTAAAATATGCCTTAACATATCTAATATTGTTACCAAAACATTTTAGATACCAAAATTTATGTTACATATGCTTAAAATGAATTTTGGCGTCAAAAGGGCATTTTGGTAATTTACCTAAGGCATATAAACTACCTATCATACAACTACTTAAATGAAGCGACCATAAGGTATAACCTCGGAAGGTTATTCCCTATATACTATGGTCACCTAATGTGTTTGGTCGGATCCTAATGATCGACCAAATGGGTCGGGTTCGAAGGTATAAGCGATTTATCAGATCGCTTACCCTTAAGACCCTAGACAACGTGGTAATCAGTAGGCATAGTCACAAGGGACTATAACCATCGTGATTACAATCACGTTGCGAAGTTCAAACGAACTTCGCATTGACCATAAACTGGTCAATGCAGAAAGTCAAACAAAGTTTGACTTTCGGACTCGAAAAGAAATAAAAGAACGAAGGAACACTTACGAAGGGTCCCCGAATGCTAATCTAGATCAAAATTGCTCAGGTATGAAACAAAGGTTTCAACTTAGAGCACATTAGATCAGATTCTTGTGAGGAAAAGTGAAGGGTGGAGGTGGGTATTTATAGTTTTCGGTTCACCGTTAGGATCATTTCTTGGAAAAGGGGGCACGATCTAAGCCGTACACTAGTTGGAAAGTTGTGGTAACTCATTTGCCATCCACCATAAGAGTTTGACACTTGGAACTTGGCCTTTGGAGAGTGTTAAGGGCTGTTAACAGCTAAAAAAAACGTTTTGCTGCATCTGGCCCCTGCTTACGGACCTAGTTTGGCAGATTTACAGTTTCAGTCCCTGCAACCTCAAAACTTGGTTTTCGATGCATTTTTTTGACACGTTTAAGCCCCGTTAACCCCATTTCAAAGCTCTAAAATGAAGTTAAAGTATAGGTAACTTAAAATGTGCTAAAAAATATCTCAGATGTCGGTTCGTTTGGCCGTACGATCGCGATGTTCGCTTAATTACGACGGAATGCGCATAAGCGCGAAAAACGATCCAAATGACGCGACGAATGGATTTTTCTCAAGCCTAAACACTAAAATAAAATATTTTAGTGCTTACATAAATTTTTGGATGTCCGGATGCATTCAGAACGTAAGTTATGTGCGAAAGTGTAAACTTGTGCACTTTTTGACGCTTTTAGTCCCTGAATGTCCCAAAAGTTTATTTTAGCACACCGAACACCTCAAAGCCTATTTCTAAGCTATGTAGAGGATATTTATGGTATGTTTAACTTATGGTCATGTTCCGGAATGTTCGTTACTGTTCAAATTGGCATACTTTCGCAGTTTGTCAAGTTTAGTCCCTGTAAGCGAATTAACTTGTTTTTGCCATACCAAAGCCTTCAAAACATATTTCTAAGTTATGTAAGGGTTATTTAAGGTATGTTAAGTATATTTTGATGTTCCGGAGTATTTGTCGCATTAAACTGATTACGTTTACGCACCAGTTTGCGAATAACTCTCCAGAAAGTGATATAGAGTTTGAAATTGAATAAAAGTCAAAACATGAAAAATGTAAAACATAACCAAACAAACATTGGGATCAAATAACATTGTTTTATTGATAATTGAACTGTTCACAATGATTACAAGCACAGATGTTACAGTCTCCCCTACTTGTGGAAATTTCGTCCCGAAATTTATTTAGAGGAAACTCGTGGGAAAAGATGCGGATACTTCGCCTTCATTTGATCTTCGTGTTCCCAAGTAAACTCGGGTCCACGTTTAGCTTCCCAGCAAACTTTGACCAAAGGAATGCGCTTGCGTTTGAGCCACTTGACTTCACGTTCCATGATTTCCACAGGTTTCTCAACAAATTTCAGTGTTTTACCAACACGAATTTCGTCAAGTGGTATGTGGAGGTTCTCATCAGCTAAACACCTCTTGAGATTGGACACGTGAAAAGTTGGATGAACATTTCCAAGTTCAGGAGGTAACTCAAGTCTGTAGGCTACCTTTCCGATTCTTTCGACGATCTTGAATGGTCCAACGTATCTAGGTGCAAGTTTTCCTTTCTTTCCAAATCTGATCACACCTTTCCAAGGTGAGACCTTAAGTAATACTCGATCACCGACTTGAAATTCCAAGGGCTTGCGTTTTGGGTCCGCGTAACTCTTTTGACGGCTTCTAGCTGTCTGAAGGTTATCACGAACTTTCTTAATCTTGTCAGTTGTCTCTAAAATGAGGGCAGGTCCAGTAAGCTGAGCCTCGCCGATCTCATTCCAGCAGACTGGTGAACGACATTTTCGACCATAGAGAGCCTCGAAAGGAGCCATTTTGATGCTGGTGTGATAACTGTTGTTGTAGGAGAATTCAATTAACTGAAGATGTGAATCCCAACTACCACCAAAATCGATCACACAAGCTCTAAGCATATCCTCCAGAGTCTGGATTGTTCTCTCAGATTGACCATCCGTTTGCGGATGATAAGCTGTGCTCAGGTTAAGTTGGGTCCCCATAGCAGATTGCATGGTTCTCCAAAAATGAGAAGTGAAACGAGCATCTCTGTCAGAAATGATGTTCAAAGGAACACCATGTCGAGCTACAATTTCATCCACATAGATTTTAGCAAGTTTGTCAGCAGAAAAATCCTCACGGATTGGCAAGAAATGTGCTGACTTAGTAAGACGATCAACAACTACCCAGATGGCATCATGACCTTTCTTTGTGCGTGGAAGTTTGGTAACAAGATCCATAGTAATGTTTTCCCATTTCCAAACTGGGATCTCTGGTTGCACCAATAAACCCGAAGGACGTTGATGTTCAGCCTTAACTTTGAGACAAGTAAGGCATTTTGATACATATAAGGCAATGTCTTTCTTCATACCAGGCCACCAATAGTGAATACGAAGATCCTTATACATCTTATCTGAGCCAGGATGAACGGAATAACGCAATTTATGGGCTTCATCCATAAGCAAGGTGCGAAGATTTTCTTGGCTTGGGACCCACAAACGGTCCATGAAGTAATACGATCCATTGTCCTTCAGTTTCAGATCAGGAGTTATGTGATAGGGAAATTCTTTATCCATCAAACCTTGTGAAACACAAGATTGTTGAGCCTGAGAAATACGGGCTTGGATATCGGATCGAGCTTGAATAACAGATTCAACACGAACACAATGAAGCTTAGTACGTTCCTTACGACTCAATGCATCGGCTACGACATTCGCCTTACCAGGATGGTAGCGAATTTCGCAGTCATAGTCGTTTAGAAGCTCGACCCAACGTCGTTGCCTCATGTTGAGTTCTTTCTGATTGAAGATATGCTAAAGACTTTTATGGTCTGTGAAAACCACACATTTTGTACCGTACAAATAGTGTCTCCAGATCTTTAGAGCGAAAACAACTGCACCCAACTCAAGATCATGAGTGGTGTAGTTCTTCTCATGTATCTTCAACTGCCTCGATGCGTATGCTATGACTTTGTTCCTTTGCATCAGGACACAGCCAAGACCCAATTTAGATGCATCGCAATAAACGACGAAATCATCATTGCCCTCAGGCAAAGTTAGAACAGGCGCCTCACAAAGTTTCTGCTTCAAGTGTTGAAAAGCTTCCTCTTGCTTGAATCCCCAATCAAAGGGTTTGTTCTTCTGAGTTAGAGCAGTTAGAGGAACTGCAATCTTTGAGAAGTTTTCAATAAAGCGGCGGTAATAACCCGCTAGACCAAGAAAAGAACGAACTTCAGTAGGAGTAGTAGGCGTATCCCAATCCTTAATCGCACTGATCTTGGAGGGATCTACATGAATGCCTCGTTCGTTGACAATATGTCCTAAGAATTAAACCTCTTTAAGCCAGAATTCACACTTGGAGAATTTGGCGAAAAGTTGCTCTTTCTTTAGGAGTTCCAGAGTAAGACGAAGATGTTGCTCGTGATCAGCTCGCGTCTTAGAATAAATCAAGTTGTCGTCAATAAAAACAATGACGAACTGATCCAAATAAGGTTTGCAGACCCTATTCATTAAGTCCATGAAAACAGCAGGAGCATTAGTCAGACCGAATGGCATGACTGTGAATTCATAATGCCCATAACGAGTACGGAACGCTGTCTTGGGAATATCTTCTTCATACACCCGAAGTTGATGATACCTAGAACGTAGATCAATCTTCGAAAAATAAGAAGCACCCTGTAACTGATCAAAGAGGTCATCTATACGCGGTAGGGGATATCGATTCTTGATGGTAAGCTTGTTAAGCTCACGATAATCGATACACATCCTAAAAGATCCATCCTTCTTCTTGACAAAAAGAACGGGAGCACCCCAGGGTGAAAAGCTAGGACGGATAAAACCTTTGTCAGAGAGTTCCTGAAGCTGCTTAGACAACTCTTGCATCTCAGACGGTGCAAGACGGTATGGAGCTCTGGCAATGGGATTTGCACCAGGTACGAGATCAATGCGGAACTCGACTTGGCGTACTGGGGGTAGACCAGGTAACTCTTCAGGGAAAACTTCAGAATAATCCCGAACGATAGGAATATCTGAAATAGACTTACCCTTGCCTTTATCTGCTGTAACATGTGCTAAGAAGGCTACATAGTTCTTCCGCAGATATTTCCGAGCTTTAAAACAAGACATGAGTTTGAGACCACCGGCAGGCTTCTCACCACGAACCTGTAGGATCTCGCCTGTCAAAAGCGGCACACGAACAATCTTCTCAGAACAAACTATCTCTGCGTGATGCTTAGATAACCAATCCATACCCACTATAACGTCGAAGCTTCGAAGTTGCATTGGCGTGAGGTCAATAGGAAAAAGATGGTCGTTAAGGTTCAACTGGCAGTTGTGAAGAACAGAATCAAGAACAATGGGTTCACCACTAGCAACTTCTACTGTCAAGGGTTTTCCTAGTTTCGTTCTAGACACGCGAAGCATTGGCTCTAAAGACAATGACACAAAACTCTTATCGGCACCCGTATCAAAAAGAACAGATGCAGGCTGATTATTAATAAAGAACATACCGTTCACCACATTATCGTCCGCCTGCGCCTCTTGGGCATTCAAGTTAAAAGCTCGCCCTCGAGCCTGAGCCTGATTCTGGTTTGCATTCACCAATCTTGGGCACTGGTTACGGTAGTGGGTCAGATCCCCACAGTTATAACAAGCACCCGGTGGGTAGTGTGGTCGTGCAGCTTGGCCCTGTTGTTGAGCAGGAGGCTGAGCAACTTGTTGAGCCGGGTTCTGAATTGCCCGATTCTGAGCAAATCGACAAACATCGGCAAGGTGACCTGACTTCCCACAGTTAGTACAGAAACGGCACTGATGTTGCGGCTGATGGTGACTGTCGCATCTATTGCACAAAGGTGCATTCCCTGAATAGGGTTTCTTCGCTGGAGGATGTGCGGGTTGGTTGGGAGCTGCCAGGTTAGCTTGGGCAGTGACAGCAAAATTTTGGGAAGCCTTACGCTTCCTTGACCCTATCGAAGAACCCGAATTCTTTCCATTCTTGTTTTGACCTTTCTTGCTATCTTCCTTGTCAGCCGACTGTTTCTTGCCCTTGTCACCCTTCCTGTGTAACTTATTCTTCCGAATCTGCGACTCAGTCAATGTCGCTGCTAACTCAATAGCCTGACGGAGTGTGGTAGGGTTACTACCAGTAATGATGTCTTATACCGAGTCAGGTAGGCCGTCGATGTACCTTTCGATAGCCTTGTCGAGTGGGGTAACCATAGTCGGGCAAAGCAGACTCAACTCCTCAAATCTATCAGTATACGCCCTGTGCTCACCACTATCTTGCTTCAAATCATCGAATTCTCTCTCCAAAGCTCGCTGTTCATGACGAGGACAAAATTCCCTCATCATAAGAGCTCTAAGTTCAGCCCATGTCTGTGCTAGAGCAACTTCTGCACCACGATCTCTCATAACCCCGTTCCACCATGTGAGAGCCCTCTTCTGAAACACACTCGAAGAAAACTCGACCTTGCGATTGTCAGGACACTGAACATGACGGAAAGTATTCTCAATGCTCTCGAACCATTGAAGAAGCCCAGTCGCTCCTTCAGAACCACTAAACTTGAGTGGTTTAGCCGAGTTAAAATCCTTGTATTTGCATGGAGCATTGTTGTTGTTGTTGGCTTGGTTCCATTGAGCAAAGAGGTTTGGAAATTGAGCAGCCATCTGCTGCACAATGATTTCTGCCAGTTCGGCAGTCGCTATCTGGTTTTCGCGTCGAGGAGGCATTCTAAAAGAGGAAAACATGAAAGGAAACGAGTGAGATGATTGGATGAAGAGAATGGGATGAAACAAAATTAACAAAAGAAAAGATGGTGGTCATTTGTCCACATTACCAAGCAAACAAATGACACACAGTGACTAATCAAAGTAAATGGATAAAAAATAATGTATCGCGAAGACATGCTCGCCTATAAGTGAACACTCATCCCAAGAATTCCCAGGTAAGCACAACTGGTCTCGCGTCTGATGAGATATATACGAAGTGCTTTCCTAGACAGAAAACCCAGAATACAGGCATTCACTCTTCCAGTTTGAACGTGTTCACACTATTTAGAACACAAAACTTTGACGAGATTTTGAAAATTTGAAGGCACAAGGCCAAAAACCAAACTGGAAGGGTTCAAAACCATATAACAGAGGGTTCAAAACCTTACAATAGAGGGTTCAAAACCTTGTAATAAATCATTCAAAACAGATGATTGTTTTTCAAAAATCGTTTCGGAAAATTTGGTTTTTGTTTTGATAATCACCTAAGGATAGGTGATGTGCATGTTTTAAGATCTAAACACAAGATAACTTGTGTTAGGGTCCTAGAAAGGTTATAGTCTAGGTCAAAGAATTACTAATAACCTAATTCCCTATAACCATTGGCTCTGATACCAACTCTTCTGTCACACCCCGACCACGTAGAACATACAAAACGTGGCGGAAAACGTCGGGGAGTGTTGTAACAGAATTAATTGTTTCACAACCATGGCATACAAAGTTATATTTTATTTATTAAACAAGAGTGTTATTTTGTCTTAAACAGGAAACATAGAGTTCTTAACATAATTAAACTAGTCTTCTTCATTTTTAGTCTCTAAGGCACAGGTCCGCCCTAGTGTCACGATCATCATCCTATGGAAAAGCTCCTGAAAACACATGTGAAAATAGGTACGTCAGCATAAAAATGCCTGTGAGATACATAGGTTTTGTAAAAATATGATTCATGACTTGTGTTTAAGAAAATGTTTAGTCATGAACCTTGTAATTTGCTTTGTCTTATAAATCATTTGAAAAACGATAAGATCAGATGATATGTATAAATAAATGTAAGGTTAAATGAATAACCATGAAAAAAATGAGTTTGTGTAAGATAAGTTGTTTGTAAACAATGTCTTGTAAAAAGTATGTTATTTGTATAAAATGTCATGTGTCATAAATTGAAATGATTTAAATAACGCTACGATATGTAATACCATACAAACACTTATATATAGGAAGTACCAGCGGCGTATCCACCATGCTTGTATCATATTACACATGCCTCGTTACTTAAATCACTTACTCAAACCAAACCACCAATGTAAATCGTTTATGTATAATCAAATGTCAAAATGTTATTGTGTAAACCATATCAAATGTCTGTGTTTAATGCAAATCATGAATTGTGTATATCAATGTCAAAGTGTTTATGTCTAATGTAAATCATGTAATGTGTATCCAAAAATGTCATGTATGGTATGTGAAATATATCAACTAAACCATATGTAAAATGCACAAAAACAAGGTATTGAAGTAAAACATGGTTTAAATCAAAGTTATGTTTTGTGGAACAAATGCATGCTGTACTGATATAAACATCTATGCGGTATTGTGAAAATGCATACATCCAAGCCTTGAGACTGTGGCGATAAACCCTTAAACAAATTAAAGGTTTATCTAAGTTATGTATATCGAATTCGGTCATTCCTTCCAATCCAAACAAACCCAGGATTTCAGGAACGGGAGTTGTCAATTCCTATGGTACCACTACCTACTAATGAATGGCGTAGCTAATGTTAATGAATGTATTGTTCCATGTTAAACAACCCAAATGTCATACCAAAATGTAAGCATGTGATGAAAACAACTATACTAAGTACGCACACAATGGGCATACATAGCATGAAATGCAATGTAAAGCAATGTACTAAGTACGCACACAATGGGCATACATAGCATGAAATGTAATGTAAAACAATGTACCAAGTACGCACACAATGGGCATACATAGCATGAAATGTAATGTAAAACAATGTACTAAGTACACACACAATGGGCATACATAGCATGAAATGTAATGTAAAACATGTACTATAATGTACTAACAAACATAGCAGGTATATGATGTGAAAACATGGAAAGCATGAAAGTAACAAGTAGGCACATGTGTTTCACCCCAAAACAGTTTGGAAAACAGTAAAAGAGGGGTCTATGTACTCACTTGAGATTGCTCAGAAGTCCTAAGATAACCACCAAGCAATGCTAGAGATCACGGAATCAAACGGCACCTAATATAGGTAACTATGTTAATATACCGGACCTAAATCGGAAGATCGGATAGAATGCGGGTTCGTAAACCAAACGAGTATGGAGACTCATGTAATATGGTTTAACAAAGCCTACATACTAAATGAAACCTAACATAAGTGCTTACGACCCATTATGACCCATTTAGGTAGCTTATGCTACTTTAACGCGTCGCTCGCGTGAAACGCGTTCGGACCGCCTAACTAGTCCTATGACAAGTAAAATATGCCTTAACATATCTAATATTGTTACCAAAACATTTTAGATACCAAAATTTATGTTACATATGCTTAAAATGAATTTTGGCGTCAAAAGGGCATTTTGGTAATTTACCTAAGGCATATAAACTACCTATCATACAACTACTTAAATGAAGCGACCATAAGGTATAACCTCGGAAGGTTATTCCCTATATACTATGGTCACCTAATGTGTTTGGTCGGATCCTAATGATCGACCAAATGGGTCGGGTTCGAAGGTATAAGCGATTTATCAGATCGCTTACCCTTAAGACCCTAGACAACGTGGTAATCAGTAGGCATAGTCACAAGGGACTATAACCATCGTGATTACAATCACGTTGCGAAGTTCAAACGAACTTCGCATTGACCATAAACTGGTCAATGCGGAAAGTCAAACAAAGTTTGACTTTCGGACTCGAAAAGAAATAAAAGAACGAAGGAACACTTACGAAGGGTCCCCGAATGCTAATCTAGATCAAAATAGCTCAGGTATGAAACAAAGGTTTCAACTTAGAGCACATTAAATCAGATTCTTGTGAGGAAAAGTGAAGGGTGGAGGTGGGTATTTATAGTTTTCGGTTCACCGTTAGGATCATTTCTTGGAAAAGGGGGCACGATCTAAGTCGTACACTTGTTGGAAAGTTGTGGTAACTCATTTGCCATCCACTATAAGAGTTTGACACTTGGCACTTGGCCTTTGGAGAGTGTTAAGGGCTGTTAACAGCTGAAAAAAAAACGTTTTGCTGCATCTGGCCCCTGCTTACGGACCTAGTTTGGCAGATTTACAGTTTTAGTCCCTGCAACCTCAAAACTTGGTTTTCGATGCGTTTTTTTGACACGTTTAAGCCCCGTTAACCCCATTTCAAAGCTCTAAAATGAAGTTAAAGTATAGGGAACTTAAAATGTGCTCAAAAATATCTCAGATGTCGGTTCGTTTGGCCGTACGATCACGATGTTCGCTTAATTACGACGGAATGCGCATAAGCGCGAAAAACGATCCAAATGACGCGACGAATGGATTTTTCTCAAGCCTAAACACTAAAATAAAATATTTTAGTGCTTACATAAAGTTTTGGATGTCCGGATGCATTCAGAATGTAAGTTATGCGCGAAAGTGTAAACTTGTGCACTTTTTGACGCTTTTAGTCCCTGAATGTCCCAAAAGTTTATTTTAGCACACCGAACACCTCAAAGCCTATTTCTAAGCTATGTAGAGGATATTTATGGTATGTTTAACTTATGGTCATGTTCCGGAATGTTCGTTACTGTTCAAATTGGCATACTTTCGCAGTTTGTCAAGTTTAGTCCCTGTAAGCGAATTAACTTGTTTTTGCCATACCAAAGCCTTCAAAACATATTTCTAAGTTATGTAAGGGTTATTTAAGGTATGTTAAGTATATGTTGATGTTCCGGAGTATTTGTCGCATTAAACTGATTACGTTTACGCACCAGTTTGCGAATAACTCTCCAGAAAGTGATATAGAGTTTGAAATTGAATAAAAGTCAAAACATGAAAAATGTAAAACATAACCAAACAAACATTGGGATCAAATAACATTTTTTTATGGATAATTGAACTGTTCACAATGATTACAAGCACAGATGTTACATAAGCGGTTGTTTAGACCGCTTACCTTAAGACCCTATATAAGCACTAAACCTAAAGTGACGAGGTAAACATGTTAAAACATGTTTAACGAGGTTTGAAAACAAGTTTGGTATCAAAACAAACGGTTTTGATACCCAAGAGTAGTTTGGTTACAAAATACGCATAAACGCGAATTCTGGCCGAAACTATGACTCGTCACTATGCCTAAATAACGTGGTAATCAGTAGGTATAGTCACGAGAGACTAAAACCATCATGATTACGCTCACGTTATGAAGTTCAAACGAACTTCGTGTTGACCATAAACTGGTCAATGCAGAAAGTCAAACAAAGTTTGACTTTCACGCTAAAACGTGTAAAAGAATGAAAGAATACTTACAAAAGGTCCAAGAATGGAGGTTTGATTCCAAATATTCTCAGGTATGAAGTGATAAACACATCAACTTAGAGAAATTTCAGAATAAAGTGTGAAGAATGCAAATGAGGAAAGTGGGTATTTATAGAAAGTGAAGAACCGTTAGGATCGTTCCTCGATAAACGAGCATCAATCTGGACCGTCCAAGTGGGCACAAGGTTTAGGAAAACTAGGGGTGCTCCAAAACCATCAAATGGTATTGCAAATGTTACAAAATAGCCCCTAAACTTCAAGTTAAATGCTGAAAATGGACCTGCAATTGCTAAAACTGAGTTTCTACCCAAATAGGACCATGGTGTCGTGCCACAGCAAAGGCTTATGGTGGTGGCGCAGTGCCACCATGTGCCAGCTCCAGCAATTTTGCCAAAATGGTAGAAATGGTCCCTGCACATGTTTAGGGCCTGTTTTGATGCGTTTAGACCCCGTTAACCCATTTTCAAGGCTCAATAATGAAGTTTAAGTATAGGAAACATGAAACATGCTCAAAAATATCCCGGATGTCGGTTCGTTTGGCCGTACAGTTGCGTTATTCGGTTAATTATGACGAAACACGAACGAACGCGAAAAACGGTCCAAATTACGCGACGAATGGATTTTTATCAAGCCAATCACTAAAATAAAATATTTTAATGATTACATAAATTTTTGGATGTCCAGATGTATTCAGAACGTAAGATATGCGCGAAAATGCAAACTTATGCACTTTTTGACGCTTTTAGTCCCTATTGATCAAGAAAGTTTATTTTTGCGCACCAAACACCTCAAAGCCTATTTATAAGCTATGTAAAGGATATTTAGGGCATATTTAACTTATGATCAAGTTCCATAATGTTCGTTACAGTACAAATCGGCATACTTTCACAGTTTGTCGAAATTAGTCCCTGTAAGCGAATAAACTTGATTTCGCCACACCAAACCCTCCAAAACTTATTTCTAAGTTATGTAAAGGTTTTTTAAGGTATGTTAAGCCTATTTCAATATTCCGGAGTGTTCGTTGCATTAAACTGGTTATATTTACGCATCAGTGCGTGTATAACCTTCCAGAAAGCGATTTAAAGCTTGAAATCGGAGATGAATTGATATGTGCAAACAATACACGTATTTTTACAAATCCCAAGTATGAAACACAATAGTTCATAAATTTGGTATTTGTTTGATGGTCGCAGAGGCACAGGTGTTACATCCGTTTCTTAGAATTGTCACATAACTTTGAGATTTTCTCGAAAAGTTCACGTTTTTTATTATGTTGGCACGTTAGTATATATATAAGTTCATATATATATATATATATTTAAGATTTTGCGACTTGAACGATTTTATTGGTGACCGTTATCATGTAAATCCCTTAACACTCCCGTTTATACGTAATATATCTATGATTTGCGCGTCGTAATATATATACATAAACGTTCACATAATTTATAATCGAAACACGCAAAATCTTGTCAACTTATCTAGTTTTTCATTTTTAAAGCAAATATACATAAAATATATTATATGTACCAATTTTCATGCTCGACAAACACGTTACACATTTAACGCGATTTTTACTGTTTCTACCGCACAAAACGAACAAGTATACATGCATAAGCCAAATTTACAATATCATGTTAAAACTTAACATATTTTCACATTCATATGTTTAAATCACATAACACATCTTAACACATAAGGTTTACCCAAAAATTACCCATACTAGTGTTCATTGAAAAATGCGTATTTTAGCGATTCGGTAACATTTTCGGGTGTCGGAAGTCACGTATGACCAACCAAACACCAAGTAAACTTATAATTTGTTAAAATACTTATTTTTAAACTTAAAATATGTCACACCCTGGCTTTGCGGATGCGTGGTAAATTTTGGTGTGACTTCTTAATACCATAGCTTAATCATAACCAAGCTATATGAATTAGAAACATGCAAGATCATCCATTAAGTTTTGAAAACCAAATACAGTACCATTATTTTAACGGGAACATACCCTAACAACCGTAACCTTGTTCAACAGACATTACAACTTAAAATATAACATAAACATGGTTTAAGGATTGTGTCTTGTCCAGGAAAGAGACACATCCCCTAAACCCCGGATGACCTCGGAAACTAGTGCAGCGGGAAACATGCCATACCGTGCCAGATCCCTTTTAATTTCCTGAAATACATGTAAGTTGAAAAATCAACAATAATGTTGAGCGAGTTCATGTGTAAGTGAGTATGTAAAACACTTGTGAGTATAAAAATAAAATCGTGGTATGTAGCAGATAAGGGGAATTGAGATCACCAATGGTTTGCAAGGCCACTGATATATGTGAAGTGCAAATAGGGAGACTCAAACCTAGCAGATTTCGCCACGGCATTAGTATGTGGACAAAGTCACCCCGAGGTCCGTTTCTAGTTTGGCCTGGGGCTGGGCTCGCTACACCCAGATAGATCTACCGCTCCTGTTCCTCGGTCCCGCCATGAGGACTAATGGCCTCATGTTGCTCCTACCCACTCACATGATCTAAGTAGTAAACCTCCTTACGCTAACCATACCGTGTAAAAAGTACTCGTAATCATAGTAACATGTATTTCACCCCCGCAGTTAAGAAAACTGAAAACAGTTAGAGAAAAGGGGGACATGAACTCACAGTGAAGCGTCTCTACCAAGTACTCCAAATCAGGCAGCTGTGCGACGACCTACAGGTGCTAATTTCTATTAGACGGATGGCCGTGCCTTAGCTTTATAGTTTAAGTTTTTGGGAAATAGTTAGACAACTATTTCGGGTTTACTTTTCGTATGTACTTGGTAGTTAGTCTCCTTCCCAAGGATGGGGGATTTAATACATGTGCGTTTGGATTATATCATTAAGTCTCACTTAATATATATATTTATTTCCAATTCCAAAATATAAGTATTTTTCTCAAAAATATTATATTTTCACTTCACATAACACTTCCAAAAAAAATAATACGTTGATAGAATACGCGTTCGTAATTATTTCCGCATAATGCGTAAGTTACGTTTTAACGCTCGAGTGGTAATATATATTACAAGTGTAACTTATATAGTTATTGTAGAGGCGTTCAAGTTATTTTGGATCTGTTATCGTTCGAAAATATTATTTTTACTCTAAAAATAATATTTATGTATTTTCACAAAATAATCATAAACAGTGTGGTGAAAAATATATTTACTGAATATAAATTTATCACGTTTAATTTTGTGAAAATCCCACCTCCGATTATTTAGTAAATAAAGTCATGGCGAAATTTATATTTCGAAAACACGTCAAAAATAATTCTAACACTTGTTGTGTAAATAATTCTAAGTGTTAGGTTTTTAGAAAAATTTCGCCAGAGTTTCCTCTGTAACTGGAGGTGGCCACGCTTTCAAGCGTATCATTTTCTTTTACAAAATCAATTTCAACAACTTCCTTATTCAATCAAACAATTTCCGACACATCAAACTAGTCGACAAGTATGTAAATCGCATAATCGCATGAACTTGTAGTTTTTCCGAAACTATAGTGTAAATCCCATTATATTTTGTGGATCTTTATAAAAAGTAATTTTTGATCTCGTAAAAACCATGTTTTTAGAGAAATCCGTCTTTACAACTTCTCGTCATCTTTTACAAAGTTTGTTATTTTGACGAAACTTTTCATTTCACAAGTGTTTACACACTTGTGGTTTATAAAAATCATACTTGTTAGTGTAAGATCCGTCTTTTAGAAAACATGATTTCTTTGACGCTTGGTCCTTTGAAAATACCACTTGCAGATACGTAGATCTACTAGTTTTAAACACTATTCCACAAGTAAAACATTTTTACACAAGTTCATGATTCGCGTGTGGTAGAGTTTCACCTTTTAACCCTTGTTCTATTCAAAACAACCTTATGTCATGATTCGTGATCATGACCAAACCGGGTTAAACGATGATCCGAGCTACCACAACATAGATCGGGTCTAGATAATCACCAATTTCAAATACTACAACATTTACACAACTAGTGAGCTTTTAACCATCATTTTCCATGTTTTTATTAGACTTTAATGCTTCAAATTGCAAGATTCCGAGTTTTAATCGTTACACATCGTATTAACCTCTTTAGATTAGTTCAAGAGAGTGTTTTAAGCATTATACCTCTAGCTCGAGGCTAGGGAAGAATCTATGCGCAAAAGAGGTGGATAAAAGCTAGGTAGAGAGGTCCTTCGTCTTCCATTTGCTCCAAGGCTCCTCGTATGTGACCCGTAACACTTGTATATGCTTGGAACTTGAAGATCAAAATCGAAAATGGATGGGGTGCCCCAAGGGGTGTTCGGCCGTGAGTAGAGCAAGAGGGAGAGAGAGTAATTTTTTTGTGTGTTGTGTGGAGTGAATGATCTCTAGTGCCATCCATCATACTTATAGACAATTTAGAAGTTTTAATCCAATGGATTATATGTTATTTAGATATGGGACAAGAGGCAATATTATAATAAAAAATGGTACAAGCTTAGTCCCATGGTGACCGATCGGCCCAAGGGGGGGGGGTCTTGGTTCGATCTCAACTAGATTAGTTGATGTTTAGTTAGGTTAATCTAGTTAAGTTGAGTGATTAACTCGGTTAGTGGTGTGTTGTGTTTTAAAGCGGGTGTTAGGGTGTTCAGGGACCCTAACTGGCTCAGAAAAAGATCAATAATATTTATGGCAATATTTTTATGTTCCGGGTATAGTCCGGTTGTTCGGTTGGATAGTAATCCGTTAAAGCGTTACTAAAGCTTTAGAGTGTCGTTATTACTCTTTTTAGTGACACAACTTATTTCTGACACTTTGGGAAATGTCTAGTAATATTTTTCTCATGTTTTGGCACTTTATTAGTTAGCTAAAAGCTGAATTATTTTTGTAAAGTGCTGAGTTTTGTACTTTGAGTACGTTTTAGGCACATCCAGTCACTGTGACTTATCCCTAGAGACGCAGTTCTACAACCCTTATATCCCTACACTCACCACTGGTGTAGCAAAATCTTTCTGGCTCATACAGGCCTTAGAGGCAGTGTCTGCCTGATGCTGGCTTTATCAGCATGTTCAGTAGGTTATCCGCTATAGTGCTACTGTGCTTTTTGTGCATCATGTTTGTCACTAAGGTGCTGTAAGCAAAATATAGAGTGGCAGCAAATAAAGTATGATGCAAGTAAGTGCATGTATCAGTATGCAAGTAGCAGTTTATCAGAAATTTCAGTTAAGCACAGTAATTAAGCAGTAATTAATCATTAATTAAATCGTACGGATACCTGGTTTAGTGAGGGTTGTCACATTCTCCCCCCGTTAAATAAATTTCGTCCCGAAATTTAAGTTCTGCTTGTAGAAGCAGGGTTCTTAGGAAAAAGTTGGGGGTATTTCTCTTTCATCCGGTCCTCACGCTCCCAGGTGTACTCAGGACCGTGTCTGGCATTCCAAAGAACTTTGACGAGCTTGACACTGCTCCGGCGGGTCTTGTTTACTTTCCAATCCGTGACCTCAACGGGTTCTTCAACGAAGTGGAGCGTGTCGTCAACATGAATCTCGTCGATGGGAATGGCAACGGTGACTTGAGTTGGACTTTTCTTCAGGTTAGATACATGAAATGTATCGTGAACACCATTCAGTTCAGCAGGTAGGTCCAACTTGTATGCTACTAGTCCTATTCTTTCTAGAATTCTGAAGGGACCAATGTAGCGCGGATTTAACTTCCCACGCTTCCCGAAGCGTGCCACACCCTTCCAGGGTGAGACTTTCAATAACACCATTTCTCCAACTTGGAAATCCACATGTTTCTGGTTTGGATCCGCATAGGCCTTCTGTCTGTGGCGAGCTGCTTCGATGCGTTTAAGAATTTGCGCGATCTTGTCTGTCGTCTCTTGGACGATTTCGGGACCAGCAAGCTGTCTATCACCTGCGTCAGCCCAACATAGAGGTGATCGACACTTGCGTCCGTAAAGGGCTTCGAATGGCGCGACACCAATACTGGTGTGGTAGCTGTTGTTGTATGAAAATTCGACCAGAGGCAAATGTTTATAACAGCTACCGCCCAAATCCATAACACACGCTCTCAGCATGTCTTCCAAAGTCTGTATCGTTCGCTCGCTTTGGCCGTCAGTTTGCGGATGAAACGCAGTGCTCAGATTCAATTGCGATCCAAAAGCTTCTTGGAAGGATTGCCATATCCTTGACACAAACCTTCCGTCTCTATCAGAAATGATCGAGAGAGGCACTCCATGACGTGCAACGATCTCTCTCATGTAAATTTCAGCCAATTTGCTCGTATTATCCTTTTCTCTGATAGGTAAGAAGTGTGCTGACTTCGTTAATCGATCCACTATCACCCAGATAGTGTCATGGCCTCTTGGCGTCCTTGGCAATTTTGTAACAAAATCCATTGAGATTTGTTCCCATTTCCACTTGGGAATCTCAGGTTGTTGCAGAAGTCCTGAAGGCTTCTGGTATTCCGCTTTAACCTTAGCGCATGTTAAACATTTGCTCACATAAACCGCAACATCGCCCTTCATCCTAGGCCACCAATAATAATCCTTGAGATCCTGGTACATCTTATCCGCTCCTGGATGGATAGAGTACCGCGATTTGTGAGCTTCATCGAAAATAACCTTCCTTAAACCTCCAAACAAAGGAACCCAAATCCTTTTCTCAAAACATAACGTTCCTTCCTTGTTTGGTACCAGTAGCTTCTCCATCCCACAGAGATATTCTTCTTCAAGGTTTCCTTCCTTGAGAGCTTCTTTCTGCGCGGCACGAATGCGCAAGGAAAGATCGGTTTGAATAATCATTTCCAAAGCCCTAACCCTTATGGGCTTGATTCTCTCTTTACGACTTAGGGCATCGGCGACCACGTTCGCCTTCGCTGGATGGTACTTTATCTCGCAGTCGTAATCGTTCAGCAACTCAACCCATCGTCTTTGTCTCATATTCAACTCCTTCTGGTTGAATATGTGCTGTTGGCTCTTGTGATCTGTAAAAATTGTACACTTCGTACCATAAAGGTAGTGTCTCCAGATCTTTAATGCAAAAACCACTACGCCAAGTTCCAAATCATGTGTGGTATAGTTCTTTTCGTGCACTTTCAGTTGACGCGATGCGTAAGCAATAACCTTTTGGCGTTGCATCAACACACAACCCAGTCCTTGACGCGATGCGTCGCAGTATACCACAAAATCATCAGTACCTTCCGGTAGTGCTAAGATTGGCGCATTGCAGAGCTTATCCTTCAGTATCTGGAACGCTTCTTCCTGTTTGATTCCCCAATCAAACTTCTTATCCTTCTGCGTGAGGAGCGTCAAAGGTTGAGCGATTTTTGAAAAATCCTCAATGAACCTTCGATAGTAGCCAGCCAAACCCAAGAATTGTCGAATCTCGGTTGGCGTCTTTGGCGTTTCCCAATTCTTGATCGCCTCGATCTTTGTTGGATCCACGTGGATTCCATCTCCATTTACCACGTGCCCAAGGAATTGGACTTCACGTAGCCAAAATTCGCACTTGGAGAATTTGCCATACAGCTGTTCCTTCTTTAGCAGCTCCAAAATAGCTCTTAGATGTTGTTCGTGCTCGGCCTTTGTTCTTGAATAGATCAAGATGTCGTCGATAAACACGATCACGAACTTGTCCAAGTACGGCTTGCAAACTCTATTCATCAAATCCATAAAGACTGCAGGTGCGTTTGTCAAACCAAACGGCATAACGAGGAACTCGTAGTGCCCATAACGAGTTCTGAAGGCTGTCTTCGGAATGCTTTCCTCTTGTATCCTTAACTGATGGTATCCAGATCGAAGGTCAATCTTTGAATAAAAGCTTGAACCTTGAAGTTGGTCGAACAGATCATCAATTCTTGGCAGAGGATACCTATTCTTGATCGTCAGCTTATTCAATTCTCTGTAGTCAATACACATACGGAAACTACCGTCCTTCTTCTTGACAAACAAAACTGGAGCTCCCCAAGGCGAGAAGCTTGGTCGGATAAATCCCTTGTCTAACAACTCTTGAAGTTGTGTCGACAATTCCTGCATCTCAGACGGAGTAAGTCTGTACGGTGCCTTAGCCACAGACGCGGCGCCTGGAACTAAGTCAATGCGGAACTCTACTTGCCTCTGAGGTGGTAATCCAGGTAAGTCTTCTGGGAAGACTTCTGGATATTCCCTCGCGATAGGGATGTCTTCGATCTTTGGCTCAGCAGCCTTCTTATCCACAATGTGTGCCAGAAAAGCAACACATCCTTTCTGCAAACACTTCCTTGCTTTCAAGCAGCTGATAATTCTTAACAGCGTATCACGCTTCTCTCCGTGAACCACAATTGTTTTGCCATCTTCGGTTGGAATACGAACGACCTTTTCGTGGCAAACTATCTCCGCCTTGTTGCCTGATAACCAATCCATTCCTACCACCACGTCGAAGCTTCCCAACTGGACTGGTAGTAGATCTAAAGCAAACTCACGCTCTCCTAATTCGATCACACAACCTCTGATAACTTCATTGGCTTCTACTAACTTCCCATTAGCCAATTCGATCGAGTACGGAACATCTAGCTTATTAGCGGCTAAACCAAGCATATTCTTAAACTCTAACGACACGAAGCTATAATCGGCACCAGTATCAAACAAAACGAATGCATAGCGTTGGTTCACAGGGAACGTACTAGTAACGACATTGGGGTCCTGGCGCGCTTCCCTTGCTTCTAATTGAAATACTCTTCCACGGGCTTGGTTTAAGTCTGGGCAGTTCTTCTTAAAATGCCCGATATCACCGCAGTTGAAACATCCGAGTCTTTGCCCGTTTCCACCAGCTTGATCATTCCTCTGATTACGATTCACGGCGCCCGCTTGGTTAGCATTATTGACCCGATTTTCGTTACCGCCATAGTTTCCTTGTGGGCGATTCCCAATACCACCACGATTATTATTTCTATTCCCAAAACCTCCTTGGCCTCCCCGGCCAGCACTAGCCCAACAAGAATCTTTCGAGTGGCCCGGCTTTCCACATGCTTCGCATACTTTCACACTACAATGGCCAGTATGATGGCGTTGACAGGTATTACACTTGGGCTGGGTGCCCTGATATCCTTTTCCTTTCTTTCCACTGCCAGCTGATCCTCCTTTCTTAACCACCACACTGGCGCCTTGCTTGAAGTTTGAGAACTTCCGTTTGCTACCTCCTGATGACTCGACGTGAGTCTCTTTCTTCTTATGCTCAGCATCATCAAACTTGTTCAGGCGAATGGCCTCCTCTGTGAGAGCCACGCTCAAATCAATGGCTTCAGTGATAGTCGCCAGCTTGGATGAGGTTACCATGCTTATGATTTGAGGAGCTAGTCCCCAAATGAAGCGTTCAATTCTCTTGAACTCAGGAGTGACCATGTAGGGTACCACATGCGATAAGTCATGGAACCTTTGAACGTATTCTGCTATCTTTGGACCGTCCATTTTCAAATGCCAAAACTCGGTCTCCAATCTCTGGATTTCTGCACGGGAACAGTACTTTTTGCGCATAAGTTCCTTCAGTTCGGTCCAGGTGAGCGCGTAGGCAGCAGCTTCGCCTAGTGTCTGAACTTGTAGATTCCACCAGGATAGGGCTCCATCTAGAAATAGCCCTGAGATATAGGTGACTTGCTGATCCAACGCGCACTTGCTCATGCGAAGAACAGATTCGGTTTTCTCAGCCCAACGAACAAAGGCGACAGCACCTCCAGTGCCATCAAAGTTGACTGGTTTGCAGTCTAGAAACTGCTTGTAGGTGCACCCTGCACATACGTTATAACATATGAATGGCATTAGCATCCTTGCTAGAGATATCCAATTAGGTCACGGTATGTCTTAACGACTTAGTATTACCGTGAGGTGGATTGTTATTGCCTTGGTTAATACTTCCGCTCGTGCCTGGCTGAGACGCTGCATACTGTGCTATGGCAGCAGCAATGACTTGTTGTAGTTCTGCCTCATTAGTAGGCATGCGTGTCTCACGTCTTGGCGGCATCTTCTAAAAGATGGTTTAAGTTGGTCAGGCCATAGTAAAGCTCCCATGTTATAATACGTAGGTCAGGTCATAATGTAGCGTACGTATATAACGATAATAATAGTAAAAACACATAACATCTCATGTTATCAATACATCACAAATACCAATCACACAACATCCCATGTCATAAAAATACAAGTAAGCAATCAAGCGAATCAAATATGATGAGAATACTGCGATTGCCATATATCGAGACCATATAGTAAGTGTATCAGTACATCCCTGTGTCATACAATCATCAATCAACTAGGGGCTACATCACCCCTGTCCAAAAGCTACATCATGTCAATGTCAAATACGTCAAATACAAGTCAACAAAAGTCAGAATCAAATGTAGTCTCCAAAAATGCTGTGCAATCCAACAATCGCCGTCTTCTCATCCTCGTCTACCCAAACAGCACTGATGAGCTCTATACAGATGGTGGTGGAGGAGGGGGAAAGTGGGTGTAAAGTAAACGACGTAACTGGAGCCAGTCCTCCTCCATAGCCTGCTGGGTACGAATGATAGAAGCAACCTGCTGCTCTAGTGTAAAGAGACGGGCAACATAATCTGGAGGTAAGGGTCGAAATGGCTGCAGAGGAGAGTGTGTCTGACCATGGCACTGGCATGGTGGCAGCTGAGCTCTCTCAAGCTCCTGGATGCGCTGCGTGTGGGACTCGTGCTGGGCAACAAAAGACATCAAAACGTCCTCGATAGTATACCCCATGTGGAAGGAATGGTAGGGGTCAGTAGGTGGCATAGCAGAGTCTGGTGCCCAAAGGAACGGCTCACTGGTGGGGTCAAAAGGTGCCACATGAAATGGAGCAACAGAGGGTGGAACAGATGACATCTGGGGCATGAAGGGGATAGACATCGGTATGTGCCCAAAAGGATGGGCTGAAGAACCCTCTCCAGTCCTCGCTGGAGGTACAAACTGTGGAACCCGAAAAGAAGAATCAACATGTCGTGTATCAGGGATCTGAGGGGGAAAAGGTGGAACATCCTCATCAGCAGGTATCCAACCGTGCTGTGCATGCTCATCTGGTGGATCCATGTGTGCCGCGAACAGTGCATGCTCGGGCTCTAGTGGGATGGGATCAGGTGCAACAAAAGGGTGAACAGGTGCAATGTGCTCAACAGGATGGTCAACAGGTATATCAATAACAGGTAGAGGAACAACAGGATCAACAACAACATGATCGCCCTCTAACAAAGGAACATCCATGGGGAGATCACCAACAGGTGGGTCTGCTATAACTGGCTCAATAGGGATGCCAGCATGTACGAGGTCATGCTCAAGTATGGGGTCTAGAGCGGCTGCCTGCTCAGGAGCGACGACAGGCTCGGGATCATCAAAAGCCATCTCGAAGTCAAACTCGGGGTCGATAGGGTCTACTGGGTCAGCTGGATCCTCCATGGGCTGATCCATAGGTATAAACTCGATATCACGATCCGGGTCGTATCCCGGGGGAAAGATAAGATCAGAATCCTCTATGTCATCATGGTCAAACTCAAAGCTGGGAATAGGTGCGACAGAGGATGCCTGGTCAGGATCAGAATCATGCGCCAAGTGCTGTGCGCTCAATGTGTGGGAAGGTGCGGATGCCACAGACTCGAAGGAGTCTGGGACAGGAGATTGTGCAGGCGAATCCTCAGCGGGAACGTCAGCGATCATCAGAAGATCATCCACAGGAAGAAGGGCCTCGCCCTGGATCTCATCCTCAAAGGGCTCATCCTCAAACAGGTCAACATTGCCGTCAGCCTCGGCGTCAAGAGGAAAATCATATGCTGGATAGACGGCTAAGGGTATAGGGGCCGGAATCTCCACTAGAGGTAGGTACTCAGCGGGAGGGTCATCTGCAGGCTCATCAGCACCATCGGGTAGTGCGAAGGGCTGGAAATCATCCTCGTCAGTACTGGTATAGTCAGATGTGTACACCTCGTGCTCGGAGGATGTGAGGTCATCAGATACGATAGGTATGGGTCCAGTGGTGTCCGAATCGCCAGTACCGGCTGAATCCATGAGTCTGTAACATAAACACAAATATGCTCAAATAATCAGCCATACAATCAGATAATCAC
Organism: Helianthus tuberosus; assembly: GCA_030545235.1. Classification (NCBI taxonomy): domain Eukaryota; kingdom Viridiplantae; phylum Streptophyta; class Magnoliopsida; order Asterales; family Asteraceae; genus Helianthus; species Helianthus tuberosus. The sequence continues at coordinate 74,172,213 of CM060385.1, read as the reverse complement.
ATAAGTCACCAAGTAAGATATCACATAATTCTCCTAGTCCCACTAGCCTCCCAGTCTCCTAGACTGCTCTATCAACTACCTCGACCTCTCAGATCGAGCCTCGGTCTCCAATACCGAGCCTTAGCCTCCAAACTGAGCCTACTCTTCCTAGTCCCACTAGCCAATCCTCCTAGTCCCACTAGCCAATTCTCCTAGTCCCACTAGCCAACTAACCTCGATCTCTCAGACGGAGCCCCGGCCTCTCAGACCGAGCCTCAGCCTTTCCAGACTGAGCCTATAAATAGTAAAATGTGCTCAACATTTGTTTGTAAAAAGTTTTGGATCTGGACTTAAGTGGTATGCAGAAAAATGTTTTCGTGAGAGCCCTAGTGATCATAGTCTAGACTCGAGAAAGAATCCTAGTTCGCTATGATCAGAGCTCTGATACCAAGCTGTCACACCCTGGCTTTGCGGAAGCGTGGTAAATTTTGGTGTGACTTCTTAATACCATAGCTTAATCATAACCAAGCTATATGAATTAAAAACATGCAAGATCATCCATTAAGTTTTGAAAACCAAATACAGTACCATTGTTTTAACGGGAACATACCCTAACAACCGTAACCTTGTTCAACAGACATTACAACTTAAAATATAACATAAACATGGTTTAAGGATTGTGTCTTGTCCAGGAAAGAGACACATCCCCTAAACCCCGGATGACTTCGGAAACTAGTGCAGCGGGAAACATGCCATACCGTGCCAGATCCCTTTTAATTTCCTGAAATACATGTAAGTTGAAAAATCAACAATAATGTTGAGCGAGTTCATGTGTAAGTGAGTATGTAAAACACTTGTGAGTATAAAAATAAAATCGTGGTATGTAGCAGATAAGGGGAATTGAGATCACCAATGGTTTGCAAGGCCACTGATATATGTGAAGTGCAAATAGGGAGACTCAAACCTAGCAGATTTCGCCACGGCATTAGTATGTGGACAAAGTCACCCCGAGGTCCGTTTCTAGTTTGGCCTGGGGCTGGGCTCGCTACACCCAGATAGATCTACCGCTCCTGTCCCTCGGTCCCGCCATGAGGACTAATGGCCTCATGTTGCTCCTACCCACTCACATGATCTAAGTAGTAAACCTCCTTACGCTAACCATACCGTGTAAAAAGTACTCGTAATCATAGTAACATGTATTTCACCCCCGCAGTTAAGAAAACTGAAAACAGTTAGAGAAAAGGGGGACATGAACTCACAGTGAAGCGTCTCTACCAAGTACTCCAAATCAGGCAGCTGTGCGACGACCTACAGGTGCTAATTTCTATTAGACGGATGGCCGTGCCTTAGCTTTATAGTTTAAGTTTTTGGGAAATAGTTAGACAACTATTTCGGGTTTACTTTTCGTATGTACTTGGTAGTTAGTCTCCTTCCCAAGGATGGGGGATTTAATACATGTGCGTTTGGATTATATCATTAAGTCTCACTTAATATATATATTTATTTCCAATTCCAAAATATAAGTATTTTTCTCAAAAATATTATATTTTCACTTCACATAACACTTCCAAAAAAAATAATACGTTGATAGAATACGCGTTCGTAATTATTTCCGCATAATGCGTAAGTTACGTTTTAACGCTCGAGTGGTAATATATATTACCAGTGTAACTTATATAGTTATTGTAGAGGCGTTCAAGTTATTTTGGATCTGTTATCGTTCGAAAATATTATTTTTACTCTAAAAATAATATTTATGTATTTTCATAAAATAATCATAAACAGTGTGGTGAAAAATATATTTACTGAATATATATTTATCACGTTTAATTTTGTGAAAATCCCACCTCCGATTATTTAGTAAATAAAGTCATGGCGAAATTTATATTTCGAAAACACGTCAAAAATAATTCTAACACTTGTTGTGTAAATAATTCTAAGTGTTAGGTTTTTAGAAAAATTTCGCCAGAGTTTCCTCTGTAACTGGAGGTGGCCACGCTTTCAAGCGTATCATTTTCTTTTACAAAATCAATTTCAACAACTTCCTTATTCAATCAAACAATTTCCGACACATCAAACTAGTCGACAAGTATGTAAATCGCATAATCGCATGAACTTGTAGTTTTTCCGAAACTATAGTGTAAATCCCATTATATTTTGTGGATCTTTATATAAAGTAATTTTTGATCTCGTAAAAACCATGTTTTTAGAGAAATCCGTCTTTACAACTTCTCGTCATCTTTTACAAAGTTTGTTATTTTGACGAAACTTTTCATTTCACAAGTGTTTACACACTTGTGGTTTATAAAAATCATACTTGTTAGTGTAAGATCCGTCTTTTAGAAAACATGATTTCTTTGACGCTTGGTCCTTTGAAAATACCACTTGCAGATACGTAGATCTACTAGTTTTAAACACTATTCCACAAGTAAAACATTTTTACACAAGTTCATGATTCGCGTGTGGTAGAGTTTCACCTTTTAACCCTTGTTCTATTCAAAACAACCTTATGTCATGATTCGTGATCATGACCAAACCGGGTTAAACGATGATCCGAGCTACCACAACATAGATCGGGTCTAGATAATCACCAATTTCAAATACTACAACATTTACACAACTAGTGAGCTTTTAACCATCATTTTCCATGTTTTTAGTAGACTTTAATGCTTCAAATTGCAAGATTCCGAGTTTTAATCGTTACACATCGTATTAACCACTTTAGATTAGTTCAAGAGAGTGTTTTAAGCATTATACCTCTAGCTCGAGGCTAGGGAAGAATCTATGCGCAAAAGAGGTGGATAAAAGCTAGGTAGAGAGGTCCTTCGTCTTCCGTTTGCTCCAAGGCTCCTCGTATGTGACCCGTAACACTTGTATATGCTTGGAACTTGAAGATCAAAATCGAAAATGGATGGGGTGCCCCAAGGGGTGTTCGGCCGTGAGTAGAGCAAGAGGGAGAGAGAGTAATTTTTTTGTGTGTTGTGTGGAGTGAATGATCTCTAGTGCCATCCATCATACTTATAGACAATTTAGAAGTTTTAATCCAATGGATTATATGTTATTTAGATATGGGACAAGAGGCAATATTATAATCAAAAATGGTACAAGCTTAGTCCCATGGTGACCGATCGGCCCAAGGGGGGGGGGGGGTCTTGGTTCGATCTCAACTAGATTAGTTGATGTTTAGTTAGGTTAATCTAGTTAAGTTGAGTGATTAACTCGGTTAGTGGTGTGTTGTGTTTTAAAGCGGGTGTTAGGGTGTTCAGGGACCCTAACTGGCTCAGAAAAAGATCAATAATATTTATGGCAATATTTTTATGTTCCGGGTATAGTCCGGTTGTTCGGTTGGATAGTAATCCGTTAAAGCATTACTAAAGCTTTAGAGTGTCGTTATTACTCTTTTTAGTGACACAACTTATTTCTGACACTTTGGGAAATGTCTAGTAATATTTTTCACATGTTTTGGCACTTTATTAGTTAGCTAAAAGCTGAATTATTTTTGTAAAGTGCTGAGTTTTGTACTTTGAGTACATTTTAGGCACATCCAGTCACTGTGACTTATCCCTAGAGACGCAGTTCTACAACCCTTATATCCCTACACTCACCACTGGTGTAGCAAAATCTTTCTGGCTCATACAGGCCTTAGAGGCAGTGTCTGCCTGATGCTGGCTTTATCAGCATGTTCAGTAGGTTATCCGCTATAGTGCTACTGTGCTTTTTGTGCATCATGTTTGTCACTAAGGTGCTGTAAGCAAAATATAGAGTGGCAGCAAATAAAGTATGATGCAAGTAAGTGCATGTATCAGTATGCAAGTAGTAGTTTATCAGAAATTTCAGTTAAGCATAGTAATTAAGCAGCAATTAATCATTAATTAAATCGTACGGATACCTGGTTTAGTGAGGGTTGTCACAAAATATCAGTTTACTTACTGATCTAATCAGTTTTATAAAAACCACTCGAAAAGCCAATTTTTGATCGTTTTAACGCATAGTTTTGCGTTAAACATTACTATAATCATCCCAACTCGAAACGACTTGATATTTTAACACAATACATGTTATTTATTAATTAAAATACTGGTTATAACCAGATTAGTGCAGTTTTTGTTTAAGTCACATAAATCATGCGATTTCACGTATTTTACAACTTTTAAAGCACCAAGTACAACATGCAAGGCTAGTAAACATCATGACAAAGTTATATGTCATTAAACACTTTAAAATAACTTTCTTTTAGTGTTTATAATCTGATTAAATCTGATTTTTATGAAATCATAATCATATGATTATTTCATGCCTTCACATATTCATATAAGTTCACATATGTGCATCTAATGCACTCACACAACATCATTACCATCACTTATGATCTAATCATGCTTTAAAATTTACTAACATCATGTTCTTACAAATATTACACATATCACCATGATCATTCAAATCATTCATATTTATTCATGCTTAGATCTTTCACGTTTAAGATTGTATAACCACTTTTACATGCATGCATACATATATACATATATATACGAAATATATATACACACACATACTTCCAAAAATTTACTTTTCAATATATCACTTTCAAATGTCAAATCACTTTAGAACATTCTTGTATGACAACTAAAAATTTCTTCATGCTTCATACTTTTCAAGAAATCAAATAACCAAGAAATCTTTCATTAAAAATTAAAATTACAACATATGCACATACATATAAACATTCTCGGCCCTATATACACACATGCATACACCCATTTTTATTTTGTTTAAAATCTCATTCATTGTTATTTTCGAGTTTGTGATTAATTCCAAGTTCAAGAGAAACCTTTAATCATCTCTATCATGACTAAAAATCAAGAAGATGGTTTTGAAAATATGTTTATACCTTCAAGATTTCTTAGTGGGTTTTTTATAAAGATGATGATATAAGGCCTTGTTCTTGCTTGAATCTACTTGAAATCACCTCCAAACCTCCTTACAAGCTTGAAATCACCATGTAAAGCCTTCGAATCTTCAAGATTTGAATTTGAAAATGGAATGTTGGTGTGGTAAGGGGGTGTTCGGCTGAGAATATGCAAGAGGGAGAGAGAATGATTTTTGAATGTGGGTTTCTTGAAAAATGGAAGTGTATAGATGCATGCATTGGTCTTAATCATCACCTTCTATTCCCTAGTGAATACAAGTGTCTAATTTACAAGAATCAAGAATATTTTGGCAGCCCTATGTGCCGCCACATGCCTCTCTCACACACACCATGATATATACATACATATGTTATATGTATATTAGCTCAAAAACAGGTATTTAACTGAATACCGGGTATTTTATCTAGCGTTTTTATCCCATTTTAGTGCGTTTTAAATTATTTTTATCATTCTATAAAAATAATCACTTAAAATTATTACTGAAATAATTACCAGTTGCCTTGACTGGCTGCGTTGACAGTATTTTGTCTAATTCGCGCAGTATCGCGCGGTACGTGCTTAAACTCGAAAAATAGAGTTTCTTAGCATTTTAATTTATTTTCCTCACATACATGATTTAAATTACTATTCTAATCATAACAGACTATTTTTAGGATTTTAACACTGATCGGGTGGTCACCGACATTCGTTTCGCATTTTAATCATTACGCGATAAGCGTTTGTTTTATCGTTGCCAACATAATTTTTATAAACATCTGAATTTACCAACACATAAAATATCATACATAAACATCACAATCAGTCGCAAACAGCCTTTTTAAATGTTCACTACACAGATTACTATTGTACGGTACGACCTGAAAAGCCGGGTGTCACACTAAACACTTATCCTATATTGGATAGAAGATTCTTATATCCTACGTGTCGGGATACAAGAAATAATGCTTACATTTAGGTGGAATTACAAATCGAGGTGAAGAATTATAACAAGGAATGAAATATATTCAGATGATCATCCATAAAAAGTCAGACGTTTGCCAAATAAACTTTCATGCCAATATGCTGAAGATACAGTCAACGAATATCACTAAAAAGGTGCCTACATGATAATGTGACAAAAAGAAAAGAAAGATACATCTTCAACAAGTTTATTTGCTATTTCTAAGTATAAATGCATTGTTTGTATTTTCAACAACAAATAGGGGGTGACTGACTGTTAGGAAACTTTATTGTATTTGTTGTTGAAAATAGTTTAAGTTACTTATAATTAATTCCTTCACCAAGAACCCACCGACGAACCATGCCATAAGCACTAAATATGAAGACCGAGAAAGAAAAAATTCTAGCTTCAAATTCTTTGATTAAAGATCACGAAAAAATTACAAGACTTCAAAATGTTAGCGGGACATTATGGAGTTTACAAGATATAAAGTCAAAGAATTGTGTTAATAAGATAATATATCTTATTATCACATTAAATATTTTTTCTATGAAAAGGCTTCCATAAGAAAAAGAAAAGGAATCTTTCCTTCTGGAAAAACAATCATCAGGAAAAGAAAAGGAATCTTTCCTTTTGAAAAAACATTTCATGAAAAGAAAAGAATCTCAATATGTGAAATGCATTCATCAGAAAAGGAAAATAAGAAAGTTGGTGAATAAAGAAGATAAAGGCTCTAGGCACACATACCAACATTCTTTTTTAACCCCTTCAACCAATCACAATTGAGATAGAGCACATGCATTCTCTATAAATACATAATTCCTTCATAGGAATTAGAGTTTTTTGTGTGAGTTTACCCCCTTGTTTGGCCCAGGGGGTGACATTCAAGATTCGAGTTTATTCTCGGATCGACCCCTTCTTCTTTGTTTGATTCCGCCAAACAAAGATTAATTCTTATGTTCATAGAATGATTCTTTTATTTCATAAAAGTTAATCATTGAAGAAATATCACTCTCACTGTCTCTATTTTTATTCTTTGAATGTTTATAAACTTCACAAACACCTGTCTCTACGATCGAAGAAAGATGAATCATTCGAACAGGATCGCAAAAAGGTACCAACATTAACCCATCAAGGATCTCCACGTAAGGCATAACTTTATCATTCCCTAGTGGATGCTTCCTCAGATAATGCAGGAAGTGGGAATGGGCTGTTATACCTATGATGCTCATCCCCTAATGAATACTTCCTTGATTAATGCAGGAAGTGGGAATGAGTGATTGATTAATGGTAAATCAAATCAACCAATAGTACTGTGAGTATCCTTTAAGAGTCTAACTATTAACATAGAAAGATCTTGTAAGGATTTGACTTTTTGTTTCCGTGTATTGTGAAGCATTCTTAGAAATCCAATCAAGGATTTAAAAGTAGTACTTTAAGTGTCCCTTTAAGAATCTAACGATTAAGATAGGAAGATTCTATAAGGATTTGTGTTTCATTTCCCCAGTGGATATTCTTTAGAAGCGAAAATGAATGGATAGTTCATTTTCCTCAATGGATTCTTCATCAAAAGTGGAAATGAAAGAATGTATAAGTTGTTCATTTCCCAATGGTTATTTCTTCAGAAGAGAAAATGAATGGATAATTCATTTTCCTCAGTGGATACTTCATCAGAAGCGGAATGAATTTATTCATTTTCCTCAGTGGATATTTCTTCAGAAGCGAAAATGAACGGATAGTTCATTTTCCTCATTGGATACTTCATCAGAAACGAAAATGAATATGGTTTTCGAACGGATTATTCATTTCCAATGGATATCTCTTTCAGAAGCGAAAAATGAGTAGCTAGTTCAGTTTTCCTCATTGGATACTTCATCAGAAATGGAAATGAATATAGATGGCTTTTGTTTCTTGTTTAAGTTAACACATATGGGTCTGGGATAACATAAAATCCTCAAAAGGTCATGTAATTGTCAACGTGATGTCCTTGTTGTAGCAAAATATGAAGAGTGTGTGAATTTGACAAGGATTTGGAGTTTCGAACAACGAATGGAAGAATGTTTCCTATGAAGACTATTATAGGAAACTTGTGTGTGCTCGAAGTTGGAGTCGGAGAGATAAAACAACATTGGTCAAGGTCCAGAACTTCTAGCAACGTAAATCACGCCACGCTTGCAATGTAATAAGGAACACTTATATATAGGAAGTACCAGCGGCGTATCCACCATGCCCTTATTACATTGTTCCCGTTTTGGTATTCTTATCACTATAGGTTCTTACACATGACAAAACTTGTTGTGGTTTCTGTGCACTGAATTCCATAATTATGTATGCATCCATAATTACGTAATTCCTTTCGCATTCCGCACAGTTCATTTTATGATGTGTAGTGGAAAAATCAAATGAATAATCTTGTGATGACTTGACTAGACCACCATAGGGTCTCTTTAACTATATCAACGCATGATATCTTTAACTAGATCAACACATGATCTTTTTAACTAGATTGACGAATCAATCTCTTTAACTAGACCACCAAAGGGTCTCTTTAACTATATCAACGCAAGATATCTTTAACTAGATCAACATATGATCTCTTTAACTAGATTGATGAATCAATCTCTTTAACTATGGAATAGTACTTTAAATTCCAAGGGTCTTAACTATTGCATAGAAGGCCATTAAGGATTTAAGATACTACTTTTGGATATCCTATTAAGAATCTAACATATGAAAATATGGAAGATTCTACAAGGATTTGGATAGCGAGCATTTGAATCACAAATAAACACATAATCACATAATTGTCAACTTGGTCATCAACTTGTTATCAACTTGTCATCAATTTGTACATACGTATTTAAAGTACACCAGGAATCAAATCAAGGAGTTCAATTAGTACTTTAAACATCCTCAAGAATCTAACTATGAAGATAGAAAGATCCTATAGGGATTTGGAATTTGTTTGGAGAAATTTTTTGGGAAACCATGTACTAGGTATGCTAGGTCAACATACGAAGCAAAGTGTTCATGAAATCAAGGTGCTATATATGCTAAGTCAACATATGAAGCAAAAAGGATCATTGAAATCAATGTGCTAGGCATGCTAAGTCAACATGCGAAGCAAAATGTCCTCGATAATTGTGTACATAGTCATATTGCATAAGACCAATTAAGGACTTATGAAAAGTACCCTTAGTTATCCAAGCAAAGATTTAAAGTGGTACTTTAACCATTTGTCAAGAGTGATAACTTGTACCTTGTACTTTGTTTCTTTAGAAGAAACGAGTACTTAGGATTTTTGTGGAGATCGCGAGCGATTACAAAAACGGAAGAACTATGAGAGTAGTTTGTCTTGCAAGGAACATGGTTCCTTGGTGTTGGTATCGTAGGGGTATGTCATACATGCACGTAACCACATTTATTTTTGTAAATAGAATGGAAATGACCAAATTTATTTATAGAACAACCATAGTGTTTCAAGATCCTTGGAAAGTAAATAAAAAACACAAAAGTTTAAGTGTTTATTCAGACATTAGCACAAGCCTTGATATTGCTAGTGTTAATCTTGTGCCCATTCGTTGAGTTGTCATCTACCAGCCAAGTCAATTGAAGTGGTTAGGATAACCACAATTGAGGTAGGTTCCTTGTGGGTAGTTAGGACAAACACGTATCACATGAGGAGTTGCGATAGGATGAGTAGGAACTGCCATAGCTTGGTTTGGCATAGCGGCAAAACGACAGGCATTTGTTGTGTGACCAAAACGTCCACAGTTTGAACATTTTCGGCATCGGACACTGGCATAGTGATGATGGTTACATTGATTGCACAGAGGAGCTTTTCCTCTCTATGGCTTCTTAGCTGGTGGTGATGCCACTTGGCTAGGTTCCACTTGGTTAAGCGGAGTTGGAGCAATCACTGTAAGGTTCTTTAAAGCTTTACGCTTCCTTGATTTTCTTGAAGGCTTAGCTTTTGTCTTCTTTGGTGCCTCATGAGTAGTCACATCATCAAGATTAGATATGGTGACAGCTAACTCAATGGTTCTAACGACTAATACGCCTATTTGTTGAGCGGTTTTGATAGCCAAATCCACTATTTTGGCTTTGTCGCGTAGAGGAGGCATTCTAAAAGAGCGGTGAAAATCTTGAAAGAAAACAAGTGAGATGATATTGGATAATCAAAATTGATTGTTAAAAATATCGATGAGGCATAAGGATTGTGATCATTTGTTCGTTACCTAAAACAAATAAACGACACAGTGACTAATAAAAGTAAATGGGTCTTTATAATGTATCGCGAAGATATGCTTTAGCCTATAGGTGGATACTCACCCCAAGAGTTCCCAGGTAAGAGTGACTGGTCCGGTGATGCGGATTTGTACGAACACTCTAGCCTTAGATAGAAAACTCAGAGTACAGGCACCCACCCTTCCGGATTGAACATGTTCACATTATTAAAGCCCAAACTTTGACGAGATTTTGAAAACACCAAAGGCTTAAAAGCCTAAAATAAATCATCTAAGGATAGATGAATTCTTGTGAAGTTTTGGAAAACTTTTGACTCGTGAGAATGATTTGTGTTTTGTTTTGTTTTTGTTAATCACCTAAGGATAGGTGATTGTATTGTATTAAGAATCTAAACGCATGTTTACTTGCGTTAGGGTCCCAGAAAGGTTATAGACTAGGTCAAGAGAATTACTAATAACCTAATTCCCTATAACCATGGCTCTGATACCAACTTTTCTGTAACACCCCGACTGCGTAATACAACAAACCGCGGCAAAAACGTCGGGGAGTCATGTCACAGAATCATTGTTTCACAACACTTGGTATTTGAAGTTTCGTTTTATTTTGTTAATAGACTTGTTGTTTTGATACAAACCAAATAAATACAAACAATCGTCTTTCAAGTTTTAAGGTCACTAAGGCCCACGTCAATCCTATGTGTAGCAAGCAATTAACAATCGTCACATAATAGAACCTGAAACATATGTGAAAAAAAAGTCAGCATAAAAATGCCAACGAGTACATAGGTTTTGTATGTTAAATTCATGGCTTTGAATTCATATTGCAATACCTCGTCCAACCTCGAGAGTTGACGAGTGTAATCCTTGAGATCAAAAAGTGTTTGATATTGCAATATATTTTATCAACTTTACAAGTTGGTATAAGTAAAACAAAACCATTGTAGCCATGAATCTTGACTGAAAACATTTTCCTTTGTAAAACTAAGCAGTAAATCGTCTTGAAAGTAAACATCGTATGGTTTATATCTTTAAGTAAACATCGTTGCGTGACATCATTTGAAAACATTCGTCCAAGTGATCTAGATAACGCTACGACATGTAATGTGATAAAAGCACTTATAAATAGGAAGTACCAGCGGCGTATCCACCATGCTTTTATCACATTACACCCATCTCGTTATCTAATCACTTACCATAAACCAATCGTCCAAATCGTCCGTGTTATAAACCATCATTCAATCGTCCGTGTTATAAACAAATCGTCAATCGTCCGTGTTTTAATTGTGAAATAAAACCTTTGGTCGTTCTTTAATGAATACATTCAAACCGGTGTGACTCGACTATACCACCCATGGGGTATCTTTAATAGACCCTGATAGGCCTCTTTAACAAGACTAACAAATCAACACATGATTTGTTAATCAGAAAACAGTTTCTGTTCCCCAAACTACCCACCAAATCCAGTAAATAGCCTAGTAACGGGATTTGTCAGATCCTATGGTACCGTAACATACTACTGGTCGGCTTGATCAAAGCTAATGAATGTCATTCGTGTTATGAACTAACGCACCAACAAGTTCGTTCACATTATTGAAATCGCCGTTTTTATATAAACCATAGACTTTGTTTATGAAAACTTGAAAAGCATTTAGCACATATGAGTCACCCCAAATCAATTGAAAGCATAAAAGAGGGGAGCTATGTACTCACTTGGGATTGCTAAGTATCCTTGAATTAAGTGAAGTATCAAGCTTCGTATGTGTCCTAACGTGTCCTAACATCGGTAACTATGTTAAAGTAACGGTACATAATCGGAGGAATCAGATAGAATGAGGTCTTGTAAACCAAATGAGTGTTGGAACTCATATGAAATGGTTTAACAAAGTCTACATTCTTATTTGGAATGAATCCTAAGTGCTTTCGACCCGTTATGACCCGTTAAGGTAGTTTACGCTACTTTAACGTGTCATTTGCGCAAATGCGCGTTCGGATAGTCAAACTAGTCCTATGATAAGTCTTATATGCCTAAACATGTTTAATAATGTTTCAATATCAGTTTAAGTGTCAAAATTTAGGTTACATATGCTTAAATTGAATTTATGCATAAAAAGGGCATTTTGGTCATTTCCTAAAGGCATATAAGCTACCTATCATATAACTAACCAAACGAAGTGACCATAAGGTATAACATTTGGAGGTTATTCCCTACACAATTATGGTCACAATATGTGTTTGGTCACATCCTAATGATCGACTAAACGGTTCGGGTTTGAAAGTCTAAGCTGTTGTCAAGACCGCTTGACTTACGACCCTAAATAAGCACTAAACTAGAAGTGATGAGTTAAACATGTTAAAACATGTTTAACTAAGTTGGAAAACTGATTTGGTACCAAAACACTGTTTTGAAACCCAAAAATAGTTCTGTCACAAAATACACATAATCGTGCATTTTGACCGAAACTTTGACAAGTCACTTCGACTAGTCAATGTGGTAATCAGTAGGTATAATCGTAAGGGACCATAACCATCATGATTACGATCACGTTGCAAAGTTCAATGAACTCTGTCTTGAACAATTAATGGTCAAAGCCGAAAGTCAAACACTGTTTGACTTTTGGCTTGAAATAGCTAAAAATAAATAAACAAGACTACGAAGAACACTTACAAGTGTTCTAGGATGAAAAGAAGACTAGAAAACTCAGTTAGGCAGCCTCCAACAATTGTGGTAGCCTCCAATTAGAGTGTAGAGTGAAGAAGAATGGAAATGAGCAATGGATGAAGCAAAGGATGGGGGTATTTATAGTATCATGGATTGTAGGATCATTACAAGTGTGTTATGTGTTCTCCAAGGAATGATCTCCACCATACAAGTGTTAGGACCTGATTAGTAACCTTGAAGAACACATTACTTGGTCCCCAAACAAGAAAACAAGCAACCAAAACCATCAATTTAGCTGATTTCTATGAAAAATAGCTTCTGCCCAGCTACTGCTGTCGCGCCCCATGACCCAGAAGTCCTCAGGGGTCACGCCCCGCGAGCTTGTGCAGATCAGATCTTTCAAGAGTTGGTAGAAATGGTCCCTGCAACTCCAAAACTTGTTTTTCGACGCGTTTAACCCCCGTTAACCCATTTTCAAGGGTTTATTACGATTTTAAAGCATAAGGGACTTGAAATATGCTTGGAAATATTGTGGATGTCGGTTCGTTTGGTCGTACGATTGCGTTTTTCAGTTAATTACGACGAAACTCGAACGACGCGAAAACGATCCAAATTACGCAACGAATGGTATTTTTGCACTCCCATCACTAAAATATAATATTTTAATGATTACAAAAAAAATTGGATGGACAGATATGATCAGAATGCAAAATATGCGCAAATTTGCATACTTTCGCAGTTTTAACGCTTTTAGTCCTTGTGATCAAATAAGAATATTTTCACACACCGAACCCTCCAAAAACTTATTTCTAAGATATGTTAATGGTATATAGGGTATGTTTTAGCTTATGACCTTCTTCCAGACTGTACGTCGCTACGAGAATCGGCAGACTTTCGTAGTTTGTCGTAAATAGTCATTGTGATCGAATAGACTTGTTTTTTACATACCAAACCCTTCAAAACATATTTCTAAGTTATGTAAAGGATATTTAGGGTATGTTTAGCTTATGTCACTATTCCAGAGTGTACGTTGCGTTAAACTGATTACATTTGCGTAATAGTTTACGTAAATCTTCTAGAAAAGCTTCTCGAGAGTTCGGAATCGTATAAGGATTGATATGTATAAATGTCATATGAAATTAGACAAATCCCGAGAATGAAACACAAGATTTCATTGGATTCGTATTTGTATGATGGTCGTATAGGCACAAATGTCACAGTTTGGTCGTTGTACCCATGTCGTTATCTAGACTGAGATTTTGGACAACGGTAGTGGGTGTAGTAGCAAACGCCTTATAAAACTCATTTTCCATGATCAATACTATTTGATACGGATGAGGTATACTTGGAACGAATGACAGATTCTTGGATAGATAAGGGTTTCAAATGGATGAACCCAAATTCTTGTGCGAATGAGACTTTCGTGCAGACGAGCAGAAAAAAAATTGATAAAATTTCCCTTATACGGATGAACAATTTGTGTGAATGTACCTGATTCGTACGGATCAATAAGAAAATTCAAACTGATTAAACTTCCTTCGTGCGGACCAAAAATTTTCAAACACACAAATGGTTCTTACGTGCAGATGAAACTGGTTCGTGCGTACGAAGGTTAGTCAGTGCGAACGAGTCGTTCATACGAAGGATAAAAACTTGGTTTTTCTCGTTTTTTGAAAATTTTGACATGGTAACGTTTGAATTTTAAGATGAATTTTAATATGTTGGTAAAAATGACTTTTTTACAATCCTTGAAAAAATATATCCATTTTGTCCGTAGGAAGTGTAAAAAATAAGAAAAATCTTTGAATGTCCAAATCTCGTGTAAACTCTTAGATATCAGCCATCCTTCTCTGATACCACTTGATAGGATCGTTTGTCTTGACGTTAAGGTTCCGGTGATATCTATATCTATATCTTAACAATAATGTACGAAATCCATCATTTTAGGTCAGTTTCATAAGATTAGTTCATTTTAACTGTTTTTCATTCTGAGAATCCAATTTGACAGGGCTTTGCCGTCGGTTTGCAAAAGTTACAAATGAGAGATTTATCCCACTATTTATAGACATGGGAAATCATACAACAGTGAATCCAATTTCAACAGAGATAGAGACTTTATGTTTGATGGTCAACCGCTCCCTAATATTGAATAGATGGATTACGATTTCTCTGCTAATCCAAATGATAACAAGATAAAACATCTGGAAAGTGAAATTCAACATATGACGGCGGTGATTGCAAGTCTTGTGATGGAAAATGTAAGACTTTCAAAAGTGACGAGGGATTTCGAAGAGGACAAGAAGGAGAAAGATAGAAAGCTGGAGATGTTATTCAAAGTATTAGAGAGGCAGATTGGAATAGATTTTGAAGCTGAATTTAATAAGATTGAAATTGAAGAAACTGAGGCTAGAGGTGCTGAAAGAGCATGAAAAGCTGCTGAGCCAGAAGAAGAGATGGTTATTATTGATAAAGCAAGAACCCAATTAATGCTATTCGCGAAATTCATCCAGAGCCAGTGATAGAAAGGTGGCCTGAAAGAGTGATTGAGACAGAACCTAAACCGATAGATATTTACCAAATTTTGTTTTACTGTTTCAGACTCAGTTTTATCACTTTCACTTTCTAAAACCTTTTCAACAACATCTTTCAATTTAATGTTTAATACCTTATCAATTTTTTATCAACACACTCAGTTTCAATCTTAGTTGTTTCTAGTTCCTGTTTTGGTTTAACAATTTTGTCGATATGATTATTAATCGCGATTTGCTTATCTAAAATAGTTTGCTTTGACATTGAAATTGTTGCATCATTTTTGTTATTTGCTTTTCGAAACTGATTTATCGTTTTCAGGAGTTTATCGTAAGCTTCTTTCATACTCTTTAGATCATACGACATATTGCGCGTATGCTTTTTCAAAGTTTTGTAATTTTCTTCCGTTTCAATGCACGATTTGCAAGGTTCAATACATTTCTTGCATTAAAATGATGTTTCTGTTTCATTCACTTTGTCATTTTGAACCTCTTCAACTACTAACTCGGTCACAACATTCTGTTCTTCAGACGGTTTAACTACCTCTTTCAGTTGCGCCATCATAGCCTTCTCTACGATCCCTGTCAGATTTTCAGCATTCATCTCTTTACTCGCATTGATGATTTCTTCTATAGGTTCTTTTTCATTATCGCTAAAATGTAAATCATTGTAGTTACCTTCCTCTCCAAAGAAACTTGCAAAAGATTTGAAAACATTAGGAGGCATGATAGATCTAAATACATTGTTAATAACCTCGTTAGTAGGAATTTGAAAATTTTCGGTATTCAAAACCGATGTTTGAGCATCATCAACGTCTTCTGAGCTTTCATCAAATTTAACTTCAGCAGATACTTCTTCAACAGCTTCTTCAACTTTCTCTTCATCCATAATCTTTTCAGGTTCAACCAATTTGGCCATAAGTGCAAAACTACTGGTTTTAGGAATGAGATTATTCCAATTAAAACCTTCGTCCTCTTGGGTTACAACCAATGCCTTCTCTTTGGATTTTGAACCATCTTCAATCAGGATGGGCCTTGAAATATTCACTGGATGTTGAGAATTCTTGTGGTAGATAGCCTTTTTGTAGTAATCACCACCGAATGGGTTGTTGTCGTTTACTTCTTGGTTTGTGCACTCGCGTTTGAAGTGACCTTTCTCTTTGCATTTGAAGCACGTAACCTTTGACTTATCAAACCTGAACATAGAATCCAGCCCTCCAATGCTACTGCGTCCTGTGATCTCCATAAATCTTTGAGCTCTTTGCACTACACTTGCTGTGCACCGTTTAATATCAACCAACTCTATTTCTTCCTGATTGATCTGATCGTAGTCCTCCTTGCTCATATTTGAACTACCAATTCTTCCCGCGATTAACCATTCATAGGACTCGAGTATCAATTCTAGAAATGTTATGTGCTCTTTTATAATTACTTTTGTTAAACCCTGAGCATTCTGTAAGTTGACTGCTATGTTGCATTGCAGTACGTGAGAATTAGTGCTCTGGTTCTGATAATTGTTTTAACTCTGAGAAGACTGAGAACTTTGAGTTGGAGTATTGGGATCATAAGATGAAAATTGTTGAGGATATGAGGAATAACGACCACTTCTTGCATAACTTCCATTATTTGATGAATTACCTGAAGATGTATCGGCACTAAACTCTGTTTGGATTTTCGAACTTTGAATATTCACAGAATCACCTCCCTTATAATACAAATCTACATCCTCCAGAACACTCGCACCCTCATCTTTGGCATCTTTCTTAACTCAAGATCATGGCTTTTCTAGAGTTAGCCTATTATACTCTTGTGTGTTACTTTTTAGAATCATGAGATATGTAGACCACTCTCCTTGCGGTAGAGCATTCACCAGTTTATCTACCCACTCATCATCATCTTTCGTAATTCTCATTCTTTGCATTTCAGCGACTAGATGACAGTATCTATCAATCAGTTGTTTCATAGATTCTCCTTTCATTGCATTGAAAATATCAAACTCTTTCTTCGGAAAAGCCTTTTTGTTGTTTTGCATAGACTGATTTCCTTTTTGAGTAAAAAGATGTCTTCTTTAATTATTTGCTAAAAGCAATTCATCATTTTCTTTTCTTTGACAAATCTTTCTCTATTTGCCTGAGGAATCTGGGTCAGCTTAATATTTTCACCATTCTCTCAGGTTAGAATCACATACTCTTCTTCTATTGCAAACCAGCAGTCAAAGTGAATTACCTGTACCCAAGTCTCGAATCTACCGTTCCACCCCTTATAGTCTTCCATACTCAGCAGCTTTGGGGGTTTGGTCGTTGTACCCATCTCGTTATCTAGATTGAGATTTTGGACAACGATGGTAGGTGTAGTAGCAAACGCGTTATAAAACTCATTTTCCATGATCAATACTGTTTGGTGCAGATGAAGTATACTTGGAACGAATGACAGATTCTTGGACGGATAAGGGTTTCAAGCGGATGAACCCAAATTCTTGTGTGAATGAGACTTTTATGTGGTCAAATAGAAAACAAACTGACAAGATTTCCCTTGTACGGATGAACAATTTTTGCGAATGTACCTGGTTCGTACGGATCAACAAGAAAATCAAACTGATTAAACTTCTTTCGTGCGGACCAAAATTTTCAAACAAACAAATGTTTCTTCCGTGTGGACGAAGTATAGTATGTGAGTTCATTCGTACGAAGGGAAAGAACTTGGTTTTTCTCTATTTTTGAAAATTTCGTCATGGTAACGTTTTTTAATATTGTCACACCCTGATATTTTATATTACCTGGTGGGCCCGGTGTGATAATTGTGCCTACAGTTACCATTAACCAATCCCGAACAATTTCATAAGCAATGAAACCTTTTGTTTCATTTATTGTGTTGTGTAATTATCCATGATATTTGCACGTTTTCAATCTTTGTTCAATTTCGAACTCTTAAACAATTTTTGGAAAGTTCTACGCAAACTGTTACATACACGTAATCAGTTTAACGCAACGTACACTCCAGAACAGTGACATAATCTAAACATACCCTAAATATCCTTTACATAACTTTGAAATAAGTTTTGAAGGGTTCGGTACGGCAAAAACAAGTTTATTCAATCATAGGGACTATTTGCGACAAACTACGAAAGTCTGCCAATTCTCGTAGTGACGTACACTCTGGAACAAGAACATAAGTTAAACATACCCTAAGTATCCTTAATATAACTTAGAAGTAAGTTTCGAAGGGTTTGGTATGTCAAAATATGCTTGTTTCATGCACAGGGACTAAATGCGTCAAAACTGCGAAAGTATGCCAATTCGCGTATATTTGGCATTCTGACCATATTCGTACGTCCAAAAAATTTTGTAATCATTAAAATATTGTATTTTAGTGATGGGAATGCAAAAATACCATTCATTTCACAATTTTGATCGTTTTCGCGTTCGTTACAACTTTCGTCGTAATTAAGCGAAAAACGCAACCGTACAGCCAAACGAACCGACATCCATGACATTTTTTTAGCATAATTCAAGTTAAATATACTTTGACTTCATTATGGAGCTTAAAAATGGGGTTAACGGGTGTTAGAAGTGTTAGTGCATTCATCTGTCAACTTCGTCTTATATCGAGTCTCAGTCTCGGTGTGGATCCGAAAGAAGATGATGTCATCATATTGGATAATGACATCATATTAGTGATGTCATTATCACATCATCTCACAAGAGACAAAAGAAGTTATGATGAGAAGTGGCTGTTTACGTTTATCATATATCAATTGTGGTAGGTCCGCTCATGTGTCAAGTATATGGTTCGCTTATAGGTCATAGGGCAGGTTCGCTTTTGTGTCAAAGTGTGATTTCGCTTTTATGACATGTATGTATAAGCGAAATCAACACACATATAAATAGGTCATTTGAGTGGAATCAGATAATAGTTCTAGGTGTTGTCTTCCGGTGAGCCACGAAGTGCTGCCGGAGCTTCCAGGTTGGTAAGCGTGAAGCAGGTATCGGCATCATTCTTGAGAAATTCACAGGATGGTAACTGTGATATTTCGTGTTACTAGTGGTCAATCAAGGACATTAAGTTGTACTTGATTTTCTACAAGTGATTGTGGTGTTTGACCTTATAAGGTTAGATTTTCAAAACGGTTAAAAGAGAACAAGGTGATATGATGACCCCGAACTCATAAGAGATGGGTAAACAAACTAATTTTTCCGGAAAAACCATTCTGATTAAAACAAACTTAAGTGTTTTGAAATCATTATGGGAAAATAGTTTGTTGTAAGGGGAGTGTTGATTGAATACGCCGAAACCCTCACGGCTGAACAAACATGATTACTTTCATCAGATTGAAAAACGGTTTTCAAACTGTAAAATATCAATGTGTTGTTAATCATGGGGGTATGTATATTTTCTACAAATCAGAGCACTTTAAGCATAAAATGGATGGCGAGACAACGCTATCAGTGTTGGTTGTCAAATTTTCTTTAAATGGTTTTGCATTTTAGGGGGAGTAATATTGTTAGAAAATACAAAAACATTTGAAAATTTTGAAAAAGTAAAAAACATGATAAAATTCAAAAATTGAGTGTTTGCGTAAAAAGAGGAAATGATAGTACATCAGTAGACAGTTACAGTACGCTAAAGAATTGGAAAGTTTAAATGTGTTAAACGATCTCACCGTGGATGTGTCGGTAGATTTTTATACATTTAGTAAACTTTTTCGGGATATAAACCTAAATTCAAACTTACTTATTTCGTGGGGAACACTACTTGGATATATAGGTAACCCCTGAAATCTCGTTTGAAAGGTCTCATAATCTGATATACTAGGTCTTTATACTCAATGATGTCTGGGGTATTATTCCGGGACTTCTGCTGAACGGTAGTTCTGACCTAGTCCTTGGATAATACTTTCTGCAAATGCTTGAAACATAGCATTAAACCCTCAGCATGCCAATGAAACAATAAATTGATAGTCGCTGCTGTTGTAAGCAAAAAGATCCTCTAAAGGGGACATTCCGAAAAGTCGAAGCTGATATCTCTCTGCGTATACGGAAGTATCGACCTGAGATCCCTTGGCCCTCGCATACCTAATTTATATACAGATATCATTGTAGTATACTCACCTGTAAGACTGATTATTGGGATTCTGGATACGGGAGTATATTCAAGAGGTGGGACACATGAATGAGGTTAAGTTCTTAATACATCTAATTCGTATCCTGAATCAGTTGAATTTTGTGTGAAAATTTAAGTGGATCAGTATATCGACAATCTAAGTGAATTGTTTAATGCATAATGTGATTTTAAGCTCAACGGTACTTGTGACTTGTCGAAAACTGATATGATACTCTAACGCTTACTCAAACAAAAATATTGTTTGTAAATATGTTTGTACATATTTCTTTACTGCTTTATATTTTCAGAAAATACAAAAAGATTTTGATTTCTGCTTTATTTTCGACAATCGATATCTGAATTGCTGAGTTTCAAAATCTAAGTAAGCTGATTGTGTTTCTGAAAATAAAACAAGTTCATTAATTTGAAACTTGAATTAAAATCAAAAATTTCAAAAATAGTTTGTGATATCTCCAAGGTCATTAACTTGAACTTGGATGATTAACTGTGAGGAAGTTGGATTCTTTAACACTGCTAAATCTGTAAAGTTTGTTGTTAGGGGGAGTGAATTAGAGAAGTTTGATTGTTAATACGAAAACATTGTATTTATAGATGTTTGAGTGTTGCAGATAGTCCAGACTACGATCCCGAGAGCAGAGTCTAAGGGGGAGTCTGAAGACAAGCTTGAAGCAAAGAGAAGCTTGTAGATGGAAAGCTAGGTGTCGATCCCAAAGCACGGAAGCTTGATAAAAGGGGGAGCCTGAAGCTGATAAAGACTAAAGACTGAGAAGACTCGACACTTAAGACTCGTCAACATCTGAGGGGGAGTCTGTTAGTGCATTCATCTGTCAACTTCGTCTTATATCGAGTCTCAGTCTCGGTGTGGATCCGAAAGAAGATGATGTCATCATATTGGATAATGACATCATATTAGTGATGTCATTATCACATCATCTCACAAGAGAGAAAAGAAGTTATGATGAGAAGTGGCTGTTTACGTTTATCATATATCAATTGTGGTAGGTCCGCTCATGTGTCAAGTATATGGTTCGCTTATAGGTCATAGGGCAGGTTCGCTTTTGTGTCAAAGTGTGATTTCGCTTTTATGACATGTATGTATAAGCGAAATCAACACACATATAAATAGGTCATTTGAGTGGAATCAGATAATAGTTCTAGGTGTTGTCTTCCGGTGAGCCACGAAGTGCTGCCGAAGTGTCGACAGGTTGTAAACATTGTCCAGATCAATAATATCGACAGTTTAGTGTGTATACTTGCTGAATTGTACTCGGTTTGTCTGTTTCCGCCGTTCAAACTGAGATAATCTCTTCTACGCGACTCGTTTAGGTCCGAATTCGATCCTACAAGAAGTTCCAAAACGCGACAAATCAAGTTTAGGGACCAAAGCTGGCAATTGCTGAAACTTTTGCCCTTGCTGATGGCTTTCGGACCGTATACAATGGACCCTTGAGGTCCATAAACAGTCCCCAGATGCAGCAGAAGCTTCCAAACAGCTTCCCAGTTGTTGCAACTTGATTTCCTTCCATTGTTTTGTGATCTTGTGGGCTATTTGTGTATCCTCCAAGGCTTTGAAGCTGGTCCAAACACTTGTAGTTGGTGGCCACACAAACACATGTCATGATCCTATGCTTCATGAATTAGTATAAATAGCCCATCCATTTCATTTCATTCCTTGCTCATTTGCTTTCTATCTTCTCACATCTGCTTTAATTGGAGGCTACCACATTGTTGGAGGCTTCCTAACTGAGTTTTCTTCATCCTATAACACAAGTGAGTGTTCTAACTAGTATTGTTTATTTATTTTTGGCTATTTCAAGCTAAAAGTCAAACAGTGTTTGACTTTCAACTTTGACCATGAATTGGTCAAGACAAAGTTCAATTGAACTTTGCAACGTGATCGTAATCACGATGGTTTTAATCCCTAGCGATTATACCTACTGATTACAACGTTTACTAGTCGTAGTGACGAGTCAAAGTTTCGGCCAAAATGCACGTTTATGTGCATTTTATGACGGGACTATTTTCAGGTATCAAAACACTTTGTTTTGATACCAAATCAGTTTTCCAACTTTGTTAAACATGTTTAACTCGTCACTTATAGTTTAGTGCTTATTTAGGGTCGTAAGTCGAGCGGTCTTGACCACCGCTTAGACTTTCGAATCTGACCCGTTTGGTCGATCTTAGGATCCGACCAAACACATATGTGTGGCCATAGTTGTATAGGGAATAACCTACTGAGGTTATACCTTGTGGTCACTTTGTTTGGTTAGTTATTTGATAAGTTGTTTATATGCCCTTTAAAAAAGACCAAAATGCCCTTTTTGTGCATAACTTTATTTTTAACATATGTAATCAAACTTTTGACATCTAAACTGATGTAATAACATTTTTAAACATGTTTGGGCATATAGGACTTATCATATGACATATATAACCATCCGACCTTATATTTACGCAAACGACATGTTAAAGTAGCATAAACTACCTTAACGAGTCGTAACGGGTCAAAAGTACTTAGGATTACTTTCTAATCAGAATGTTAGTTCATTAAATCATGCCATATGAGTTCCAATACTCATTTGATTTATAGAACTTCATTCTATCCAATCCTCCGGTTTAGGACCTGATTTATTAACATAGTTATCCATATTAGGTGCCGTTTGATTCCTTGATTCCTCAAGCTTTATTGGATCTTTATTTCAAGACTATTACGCAATCTCAAGTGAGTACATAGTCCCCTCTTTTATTGCTTTTAAATATTTTGGGGTGAAACACTTGTGCCTATTGTTACTCTCAAGCTTTCATGACATATACATGCTATGTTCATCTAGTACACATATAGTACATGATTTCAATTATGTTTTGCTTCGTATGTTGACTTAGCATGCCTAGCACATTGATTTCAATGATACTTTTGTTGCATATGTTGACTTAGCATATCTAGCACATTGATTTAAATTACATTTTGCTTCGTATGTTGACTTAGCATGCCTAGCACATTGATTTCAAGGATCTATTTTGCTTCATATGTTGACTTAGCATATCTAGCACCTTGATTTCATGAACCTTTTACTTCGTATGTTGACTTAGCATACTTAGTATATGGATTACAAAGACATTTTACATGACATGCTTACATTAATTATGACATTTTGGTATGTTGAACGAGCCAAGATACATTCATTAACATTATCCCGCCGACCGGTAGTATGTATGGTTTACCATAGGTTTGATAACCTCATTCCAGCTTCCTAGTTTGTTTGGAAGTATCCATTTGGGGAATGACAGAACCCATTGACCATTTGATAAACCTTTTTCTTTATAAGGGTTTATCCGACAGACGACAAGGCTTGAATGTATTCGAATAACAAACCACATAAATGTTCATAACAAAAAAAGCAATGGTTTTCAAAACATAACTTTTGATTTAAACTTTTGTTTATTCAAAGACATTGTTTTGTACATGATGATTGGTTACACAAGACATATGGTTATACATGACATTATTTCATGTGGAGTAAATTACAAGTTTTGTCCTTTATGTATGTCCCAAATTGCAGGCGCTGTCCTTTGTCTTTAAAATTGATGAGTTTTGTCCTTAATGTTTGCAAATCTTGCACGTTATGTCCTTTAGGCCAAACCCAGTTATATTTTTCAGTTAAATAAAGGCATGTGCAGGGCACATGAGGGTAGAAATGTCGTTTCACCTCCCACTTGTCTTTCCCCTTATTTAAAAAAGGTTTTAGAAAATAAAAAAAATTATATATAAACCTCTCTCTCTACTCTCTACTCTCTACTCTCTACTCTCTCTCTCTAAAACACCCACCCTCACCAGTCACCTCCACCTCCCCCCACCATCTGCCATCACCCACTCCCACCCCGACACCACCACCGCACAACCGCACGAATTTGAGAGAACCCAGATTCCAAAACTGGAGCTTTAACCTATTTTGATCATACCCATAAAGCTAAAACCTCAAATTCAGATATGCTCAGCAAATTTGGGAAATTTACCAAATTACTAGAATGAACCCAGAATCAAAATAAGAACTTTAACCAATCTTGATCATACTCAGATGCCTAAAACCTCAAATTCAGAAATTCACAGCAAATTTTGGAGAATTTACCAAAATTGAAACTTTAATGAATCTTGATCATACCCAGAAGCCTAAAACCTCCAATTCAGTAATTCTCAGCAAATTAGAGAAAATTTACCAAATTTATAGATTAAACCCAGAATCAAAATTAGAACTTTAATCAATCTTGATCATACCCAGATGCCTAAAACATCAAATCCAGTAATTCTCAGCAAATTTTGGAGAATTTACCAAATTACCAGATTTTTACAAGAATCAAGATTCAAACTTTTACCAATCTTGATCATACCCATTAACCCAAAACCTCAAATTCAGCAAATTTGAGAGAACATACACGTCTTCTTCACCGCCTGATCAAAAACCCCCAAAACCATCAATAGCCGCCAGCTTCAACCCCACCGCCAGCATCACACGTCTTCTTCACCGCCGGATCTGCCACCATCCTGCATCAACCCCACCTGATCTCATCTCCTTCATCAACCTCCAACCCTCAATTTGACCTAACACGTTTCGCACATGAAAACCCCATTTTTGATCTCCTTCATCAACTTCCAGTAGATCTGTAACCACCATTGCAGATCCGGTTCCTGGAGAGACAAAGAGAGAGAGAGATGGTGGAAAGAGAGAGGTAGAGAGAGGAAGAGTGACGTTTTACTCCGATCCAGATTCGGATCTAGATCCGGTTGTGGGGCAAGCATACTGTAGAGAGAGGTAGAGAGAGGAAGCATGGTGGTGGAGGTGGTGGCGGTGGAAGAAGGTGGTGGACCGGTGGTGATTGTTGAGAGAGATGGAGTAGAGAGGAAGAGTTTTTGTTGTTTAGAGAGAGAAAGAGAAAGAGATGACTGATATTGTTTAGAGAGAGAGAAACAATATGGTAAAATGACATATTTACCCTCATGTGATCTGCACATGTTCTTATTTAACTGAAAAAATTAACTGGGTTTGTCCTAAAGGACATAACGTGCAAGATTTGCAAACATTAAGGACAAAACTCATCAATTTTAAAGACAAAGGACAGCGCCTGCAATTTGGGACATACATAAAGGACAAAACTTGTAATTTACTCTTTCATGTGGTTCGAGTAAAGACTTTTTACTTGCCATCAAGATAATTGGTTATTACTAGACATTTGTTATACAAGACATGGTTTATACTTGACATTAGGCAAGGTTTATACATGACATTTGACATTGGTTTAAACAAGACATTATTTGGTGGTTATTGGTAAGTGATTTAAATAACGAGACGTGTGTAATATGATAAAAACATGGTGGATAAGCCGTTGGTACTTCCTATATATAAATGCTTTTATCACATTGCATATCGTGGCCTTATCTAAACAACTTCAACAAAGACAAGACATGACATTTTTAGACAAGACATGACATTTTTTATACAAGACACGACATCCTTTACACAAGACACGATATTTTATTTCAAGACATGACATATTTTACAAAATTTATTATCATTTGGTTATCTATTTAACCATGCATTATTTCTTTTAAATCATTTGATTTTCACATTGATTTTCATATGAGTTTTCAAAAGAAAACATTTTTACAAAGGTTCATGGTTACTTTTTAGTTAAACAATTCTTTTAATAAATCAAAGCCATGAATCCTCGTCACAAAACCTATGTTACTCACAGGCATTTTGATGCTGACTTACCTATTTTCACATGTGTTTCAGGTACTTATGTTTGACTTTGAGCATGCTTCACATAGGGGGGACTTGGGCCTTAGTGACTTTAAAACCTACAAGACAATTGTTGTGTATTAATTGTATTCTCCAAAACAATGTAAACTATTAACTCAATAAAACAAAACTTTATGAGCCATGTGTTATGAAACAATTTGTAACGTGACTCCCCAATTTTTTCCGCCGCGTGTTGTTGTATTACACGATTGGGGTGTTACCTGTTTCAAGTGCATACAGAAAGGGCACTTCAAGTGAGAGTGCACAAACAGGCAAACTGATGAAGCTGTGAATCCATTCAGATATGATTATTATCAGAAAGCAATCTACCATCGCATCAGTGAGCCCCCAAAGGTGAATCAAAAGCAAATCGGTGAAGGTTCATCAAAAGATAGAAAACAAGCAAAAGGTTGAATTAACTAAAATCGAAACTGTTTTAATATCAAGAGATATTGAATTAACTAAAATCGAAACTGTTTTCAAAACAAAATGTAAAGAAATGCTTGAAAATGAAGAAGTTTTGAAACAAAATGTCGAAAAGCTAACACTAAAATGTCAAGATTTTGAAAAAGAAAATGAAATTTTAAAACAAAAGTGTTCAGCAAAATGTAATGGTTGTATTGAAAAAGATAATAACATTCAAGAATTACAGAAAGAGTATGATTGAATGAAATGGTCAAGTCATACTATACAAGAAGCTTATGCTACTTTGAAGAGACAAGTCAACTGCATGGATGATAGATTGTCAGAAAGTTTAAAAACCTAACAAGACTTTTTGAGATCAAATATGAAGAAAAGAAACAGGAGTTAAACAAATGTATTAATGAAGTTGCTAAACTCAAACAAGAATTGGCTGAAAAAGAAAAGATGGTTACAAAACTTCAGAGTTATCATAGTTCTTCGTATATTCTCGAACGTATTTTCAACATCACACCAGATGATAAAGATTCTGAAAAGAACAAAAAGGGTATTGGTTCAGAATATCATCAGGTGTCACCACCATTGAGAGGTAATTACACGTTTTATGATGAGGAAAAGGTGGCAAAAGGTTTGAACATGGTTGACCAATTATCTGAAAATCTTGATGTGACTTACACCAAATCTGATGATGCTGATGATTCAGAGGTGGTAAGTAAGTTTGTTGAAAATGTTTTGAGAGACGATTCTACCAAAAATGGTATGTGCGAGTCACAAGATGAAAATGAAGAAAGTTTTCATGAAACTTATCTGAAAAATTCGAAATCTAGGAAAGATGCGAATGATGATCCAAAAGGATTGGCTTATACCATGGTTGGGTTGGACAAATTATTCTCAGATAATGAGTTCCTGGTTCAGAATGTGATTGCGGATAAAAGTGAAAAAGTGTTTAAACTAGTAGAGATCGAAAAGTCAAAAATTTCAAAATTTGCTGGAAAGAGCAAGAAAACTTTTTATAACAAACCTGGTTACAGAAAGAAGAATATTAAGGCTGGGTTGGGTTATAAAAAGAAACAAAACCAAAAGAAAAGGTATGGAAAATCAAATTTTCAGAAAAAGATGAACTTTGTTCATGGAACAAGTTCAGAAGAAGAGAAAGAACTCCAATTTAGAAGACAGTCTAATGAAGAGTTGTATGCTCAAAAGAAACAACAATAGCAGGCTAAAGATGTTTCAAAGAAAACATGCTTTAAATGTCAACAAGTGGGACATGTTAGTCGTAAATGCCCAAAAAATCTAAAGCCTGTTGATGTTGTCCAAGAAACAAAGAAGTCTGATGTTGTGAAACAAACATCAACCAAGGTTGAGTCGAATCAAACTTTGTGACACTCTAGGTTTTCCCGAGCAAATATCTTGTATTAGCATTATGTGTATATACGTTATTAAATGTTAGTGCGTGTTATCTCGATGATTTTATGTGATCCTTGTGCTAAGTGGGATGAATGTATGTATATTATATATATGTATGTGTGTTATATGAGTGGGCCGAGACCCCAAAGGACCCGACTCGAGACCACCCTCGGTCTCGAGTGAACAGTAAACACTCGGGCCGGTTGGGCCATGCAACCTAGAAGCCCACCCGGAAACCCCTAACCCACTCGAGATATATAACCGGCCAACCCTCACAACTTTTACCATTTTGCAACATCATTCTCACACTCTCTCATCACACACACTCTCCCTCTCTCTCTCTAAAAACCCCAAAACCCTAAGGTTCTAACATCACCCTCTCCTCCTCTCCTTCTCAGATCCAACCGGCAACAAGAGCACCCTTGGATTGGCTAGGAATCATCACTCAAAGGCTTCAATCCGTCACCTACTTGAACACCCTTGTGTCACTCTTGAATCGGTTAGTGCTTTATGTTCTAGGTGCCATGATACTTGGTTTGTAAAGGCTTTGTTTTGTGATGAGTATTTGATGAATGTTGCACATGTATAGTCTAAATGTCTCCTTGCATGATTTTGGTTTGATAAACATGATAAAGGGATGAATGTTGATGGATAACCTTGTGTAAACATGCTGTTTCGGATTGTGTATGCTAGATTTAGGACTTGAAAGTTCATAATTATGATGAACATATGAAGAACAAGTTTGAAGGTGATATGAATATTCAAATATGCTTGTTTTGATCTGATTTTGTTATGATTTAGACAATAAAACATGTTAGTGCAATGTTATTGGTTAGTACAAAATTACATGAAATCAAAATGGTATTGGCTAGTACGTAGGACAGGTTCTAGAAGGATTCAGGTGCACGTAACAGTGGTTGCGAGTCGGAACCCTTGGTTGCGACTCGAGACCAAAACGTGATTCTTCGAGATCTCCCGGTTGCGACTCGCAAGCAGCACACTCGAGACCAAAACGTGATTCTTCGAGATCTCCCGGTTGCGACTCGCAAGCAGTACACTCGAGACCAAAGCATGATGAACCGAGACCGAGGTTGCGAGTCGGAACCCTTGGTTGCGACTCGAGACCAAAGCATGATGAACCGAGACCGAGGTTGCGAGTCGGAACCCTTGGTTGCGACTCGAGACCGTGTATTCTCGAGTCGAAACCGCCCTTGTCTCGACTGGGCTGCCTAAGTGTTATTGGGCCAAAAGCTTGTTAGACTATCTGTTGACTGGACTGCATGTGTATCTGTACTGTTTGTTTGTGAAATGTTAGGGCAGGCCCAATAACCCAAGTGTTTGTATGAATGCATGCTATGTGTGTCTGTACGTGTTTGCTATACGTGTTTACTTGTACCCCAACGTGACCCATATTCGGTAACCATGCTAGGACGTGGTGACCAACGTGATCGACCGGGTAATTAATCTACCGAGCAACCCAAGGTGAGTTCACAACCTAAAGCATGTATTCCCGGTGGTTTGGGAAACGGAACTAAAAACAACACTATCCCCTTATGAGGGATACAACTTACTTTTCTTCCCTTGTTATTGGGAACCTTTTAGTTAATTACTGTTTATACGGATTGCAACAAACGGCACTAAACGAAACTCTATCACTTAAAGTCCCTACTACATAATACCGATTAGTCGCCGGGGCCAGGCGAACGGGTTATTAGTTGATAGCGCTATTTAGGTCTTACCAACCTCACACCG
This sequence comes from Helianthus tuberosus, assembly GCA_030545235.1. Lineage (NCBI taxonomy): Eukaryota > Viridiplantae > Streptophyta > Magnoliopsida > Asterales > Asteraceae > Helianthus > Helianthus tuberosus. Next base: position 74,142,437 of record CM060385.1, on the reverse strand, counting down.
TGCCAAGGTATGGGATCGGTCGTGAACTAATGTACTCAGGCATCCGTCAATGATGATAGAACATTGACATCGGGGCACTCTGCGGATACGCAACGGTCACCTAGTGTTCGGTATTGGAAAAACAGTTTAGTCGCTAACTTTTGGGGTAGCTCCCCATGGCATGTATAAACGGATAAATTAACTGGTGAAACAAGTTTTTGGTAATTAAAACTGGACAACTAGTGAACTCACTCAGCATTATTGTTGACCCCCCTTACTGCATGCTTTGCAGGTAACCAGTGACTGAGGAGCTGCTGCTTGGGGGATGTGTAGTGTTCGTCTACCCCTGTGTTGGGTGTTAAATAAACATGAACTATGAACCATGTTTAAGACTGTTTTACTTATGCTTCCGCTACTTACTACTATTTGAGCTTAAAACTTTAAACTCCGAACTTGATATTTGCTAATCGTATGGTTAGTAAGTATTACTTTGGTTATTAATTCAATTATTCAGTATAATTGGTGGCTGGATCCTGGTCGGTCACGCCCTCAAGCGGACGGTACTCCGCAGGTGGAATTTGGGGGTGTGACAGATTGGTATCAGAGCCATTGGTTATAGTGAACTTGGTTTTAAAAAGGAAAGTCTTTTTGAGAAAAACCAGACTATAACCCGTGACTCGTGACGACACTACACTCCAAGGGCAAGACTCGACATACTAGACCTCGTAGCTCGGACTTGTGTTTACTTGCTTGTTTATCTTATATTGACTACTCTACTATACATACTAGTGTGCCTAATTAGATAGATACACATTTCTCTTCTACCTCATTCTCGCTACGTTACAACATTACACTCATACTGTGTTTTCTGGCTATGAAGACAATGAGTGGACGCGGAAGAGGAAGCGTTAACATGACTCAGGCTCAATTCGCTAACTTGCTCAACACGGTGGCTGCAGCTTTCGCAGCTCACCCTGGAGGTAAACTCGTTGCTATAGGATGTTTAGATCCTACCCCCACATCGTCTTTTCACCTCTAAAAACCTATTCGCTCCATTTCTCACAACAGGTCAGCCTGCGCCTGCGTAACCACGTGTTTGTACTTTCAAAACCTTCATGGATGGCAAGCCTCTCCCTTTCAACGGCACTGAGGGTGCCATAGGCCTTCTGCATTGGATTGAAAAGGCCGAAGCTGTCTTTGCCGTCTGCGAGTGTCCCCCTGCTAACTGGGTTAAGTACGCAACTGGTACGCTTGAAGGGAACGCGCTTTCATGGTGGAAAGCACAGATTCAGATGCTTGGTCTGGAAACTGCTAATGCTACGGCATGGGAAGATTTCAAGGACATGATCAAAGAGGAGTACTGTCACAGGGATGACATCCACAAACTCGAGAACGAGTACTATGCGCTCAAGATGGTCGGATCAGAGATTGAGACCTACACTAAGCAGTCCAACGACTATGCTGCACTTTGCCCAAACATGTCCCAACCTATGTATCGAAGGGTCGAATTGTACATCAAAGGCTTGGTCCCAGAAATCCGGAGCCATGTGACCTCGGCCAACCTCAACACCATACAGCCCGTGGTTCGTCTTGCTCACAAACTCACCAATCAGGCTGTGGAAGAGGGCAAGCTGCCCAAGAGGATCGGTGCTACTGCTGGAACTTCTGGCGATAACAAGCGAAAGTGGGATGGAAGTCAGGGAAAGGATGCTAACCCCACTCAGGCCCCAGTTCAACAAAGGAAGACTGAAAGCAACAAGGGCCCTCAGCAACAGGGTGGCTATCGAGGAAACCACCCTAAGTGTAACAAATGTAACCGACATCACAGTGGGCCATGTGGAAAAGGTCAGTGTCAGCGATGCAACAAGATGGGGCACGAAGCCAAAGACTGCCGAAGCCAGTTCCCAGCTAGGCAGAATCAGCAACAACCACAGCAACAGCAGCAACAAGGAAACAACCGTGGATGCTTCAAGTGTGGAGCAACGGGGCACATGCGAAAGGATTGCCCTGAACTGAATCAAAACAACAACAATCAGGGTGCTGGGAACAATAACAACAATACTGGAAATGGTGCTAGAGGAAAAGCTTTTGTGATTGGAGCTGGGGAAGCAAGGAATGACCCCAACGTTGTAGCGGGTAAGTTCCTACTTAATGATCGTTATGTTTCCATGCTATTTGATTCCGGAGCAGATGCTAGTTATGTATCCCTACGTATTAGTAAGAAACTTAAGCTCACTCTTACGCCGCTAAGCTCTAAGCACACCGTTGAAATAGCTAATGGTAGAAACCTCGAGGCCTCACACATAATTCGTAACTGCAAATTAGAGTTGTCTAGTCAGACCTTCTGTATCGATCTCTTCCCCATCATTCTTGGAAGCTTCGACGTCATCATTGGTATGGATTGGTTATCCAAACATCGAGCTGAAATCCTCTGCCAAGAGAAAGCTATTCGTATTCCCCGTCCCCCTGGCAAACCTCTTATAGTTCAAGGCGACAAGAGCGGAGAAGTCACGGGCATCATTTCATTCTTGAAGGCCCAGAAGTGTCTACGAAAAGGGCACACCGCTATCTTAGCACTCGTTGCCGACACACAGAAAATGGAAAACAGGATTGAAGATTTTCCAGTTGTACGTGACTATCCCGAGGTATTCCCGGAAGAACTACCTGGACTCCCTCCTCACCGTCAGGTCGAATTTCAAATCGAGCTAGCTCCCGGAGCAGCGCCTATAGCTCGTGCACCTTATCGATTAGCCCCCGCGGAGCTCAAGGAGCTTTCTACTCAACTACAAGAACTTTTGGACAAAGGTTTTATCCGTCCTAGTTCATCACCCTGGGGAGCCCCAGTGCTCTTCGTCAAAAAGAAAGATGGCTCATACCGAATGTGCATTGACTACCGCGAACTTAACAAGGTTACCATCAAGAATCGTTATCCACTTCCCCGTATCGACGACCTGTTCGACCAGCTGCAAGGGTCAAGCTATTATTCCAAGATCGATGTGCGATCGGGTTATCACCAGCTGAGAGTCCGCGATGAGGACATCTCTAAGACTGCTTTCAGAACCCGCTATGGTCACTACGAATTCCTTGTTATGCCTTTCGGAATGACCAACGCCCCTGCGATCTTCATGGATCTCATGAACCGAGTATGCAAACCCTACCTCGATAAGTTCGTAATTGTGTTTATCGACGACATCCTAATCTACTCGAAGAGCCAAGAGGAGCATGAACAACACCTACGTCTTATTCTCGAACTCCTTCGCAATGAACAACTGTACGCCAAATTCTCGAAATGTGATTTCTGGCTTAGAGAAGTCCATTTCCTTGGACACATCGTCAATCAGGAAGGGATTCATGTTGACCCTGCTAAGATTGAGTCCATTAAGAATTGGCCTGTGCCTAAGACTCCGACCGAAGTTCGCCAATTCTTGGGATTGGCGGGATACTATCGAAGATTTATCAAGGGATTCTCTAAGATCGCTCAACCACTTACGACACTCACTCAGAAGGGTGTTGCTTACAAATGGAGTGATGCTCAGGAATCTGCCTTCAAGGAACTAAAGAAAAATCTTTGTAGTGCTCCTATTCTTTCCTTACCTGAAGGTAACGACGACTTTGTTGTTTACTGTGATGCTTCTATTCAAGGGCTTGGTTGCGTGTTGATGCAACGCGAGAAAGTTATTGCTTACGCTTCGCGACAACTCAAGACCCACGACCGGAACTACACGACGCACGACTTAGAATTTGGAGCTGTGGTCTTCGCGCTCAAGCTTTGGAGACACTACTTGTACGGCACCAAGTGCACGATTTGCACTGATCACAAGAGTCTCCAGCACATAATGGGACAAAAGGAGTTGAATATGCGGCAACGCCGATGGGTCGAACTCCTAAATGACTACGAGTGTGCAATCAAATATCACCCAGGCAAGGCTAATGTGGTAGCCGATGCCCTCAGCAGAAAGGAGACCAAACCCAAGCGTGTTCGTGCCTTACAGCTCACTATCCACTCGAACCTCCCTAACCAAATTCGAAATGCTCAGGTTGAAGCATTGAAAGCCGAGAACATCAGGGCCGAGTCCCTACGGGGATCGAGACAACGATTGGAACAAAAAGAAGACGGTGCTTACTACGTAGCCGGACGCATATGGGTTCCGCTTTATGGAAATTTACGTGACCTTGTGATGGATGAAGCCCATAAGTCCCGTTACTCGGTGCATCCGGGTTCAGATAAGATGTACCACGACTTGAGGGCTACCTATTGGTGGCCTGGCATGAAAGCCCACATAGCAACCTATGTCAGGAAATGTCTGACTTGTGCAAGGGTCAAGGCTGAGTATCAGAAACCATCAGGCCTACTCCAACAGCCAGAGATTCCGCAATGGAAATGGGAGTAGATTTCCATGGATTTTGTTACTGGCCTGCCTAGGTCTCAGCGCGGAAATGACACCATTTGGGTGATAGTGGATCGCTTAACTAAGTCTGCACACTTCTTGGCTATTAAAGAAACAGACAAGTTCTCTACCCTAGCAGAGGTATACTTAAAAGAAGTGGTCTCGAAGCACGGAGTGCCTACCTCTATTATTTCTGATCGAGACGCGCGTTTTACTTCTGAGTTGTGGCAAGCCATGCACAAATCTTTTGGCTCACGTTTAGACATGAGCACCGCTTATCACCCGCAAACGGATGGGCAGTCTGAACGCACCATCCAAACCCTCGAAGACATGCTTAGGGCATGTGTGATCGATTTTGGCAAGAATTGGGAGAAGCACCTACCGTTGGTGGAATTCTCCTACAACAACAGCTACCACACCAGCATTCAGGCAGCACCCTTTGAGGCATTGTACGGCCGTAAATGTCGATCGCCTCTCTGCTGGGCTGAGGTTGGTGACAGCCAGATCACAGGCCCGGAACATGTAGTCGACACCACAGAAAAGATTGCCCAGATTAGGCAACGCATGGCGGCAGCTCGTGACCGTCAAAAGTACTACGCTGATAAAGATAGGAAACCGCAAGAGTTCCAGGTTGGTGAACGGGCTCTACTTAAGGTCTCACCCTGGAAGGGTGTGGTTCGTTTTGGAAAACGGGGCAAGCTTAATCCAAGATATGTCGGACCCTTTGAAGTTACCGAGAAGATCGGCACGGCCGCTTACAGATTGAATCTGCCTGAAGAACTGAGTGCTGTGCACAACGTCTTCCACGTATCTAATCTGAAGAAGTGTCTATCAGACGAAACACTCATCATTCCTTACAAGGAACTTACTATTGACGAACGGCTACACTTTACTGAGGAACCGGTTGAGATCACGGATCGTGAGATCAAAACCCTCAAACGTAGCCAGATACCTCTCGTGCGAGTTCGTTGGAACTCACGCCGTGGCCCAGAATTTACCTGGGAGCGGGAAGACCAGATGAAGCGCAAATATCCCCAGTTGTTCCCTAATGAAACTCCCAGCACTGAAGCTACAACCGAATTTCGGGACGAAATTCCAAATTAACGGGGGGATGATGTGACACCCCGTTGAAACGTTCTCACTTACACTAGCTTGACAGTGACTGCCTTAACTTTCGGGACGAAAGTTCCTAAAACTTGGGGATAATGTGACACTCTAGGTTTTCCCGAGCAAATAACTTGTATTAGCATTATGTGTATATACGTTATTAAATGTTAGTGCGTGTTATCTCGATGATTTTATGTGATCCTTGTGCTAAGTGGGATGAATGTATGTATATTATATATATGTATGTGTGTTATATGAGTGGGCCGAGACCCCAAAGGACCCGACTCGAGACCACCCTCGGTCTCGAGTGAACAGTAAACACTCGGGCCGGTTGGGCCATGCAACCTAGAAGCCCACCCGGAAACCCCTAACCCACTCGAGATATATAACCGGCCAACCCTCACAACTTTTACCATTTTGCAACATCATTCTCACACTCTCTCATCACACACACTCTCCCTCTCTCTCTCTAAAAACCCCAAAACCCTAAGGTTCTAACATCACCCTCTCCTCCTCTCCTTCTCGGATCCAACCGGCAACAAGAGCACCCTTGGATTGGCTCGGAATCATCACTCAAAGGCTTCAATCCGTCACCTACTTGAACACCCTTGTGTCACTCTTGAATCGGTTAGTGCTTTATGTTCTAGGTGTCATGATACTTGGTTTGTAAAGGCTTTGTTTTGTGATGAGTATTTGATGAATGTTGCACATGTATAGTCTAAATGTCTCCTTGCATGATTTTGGTTTGATAAACATGATAAAGGGATGAATGTTGATGGATAACCTTGTGTAAACATGCTGTTTCGGATTGTGTATGCTAGATTTAGGACTTGAAAGTTCATAATTATGATGAACATATGAAGAACAAGTTTGAAGGTGATATGAATATTCAAATATGCTTGTTTTGATCTGATTTTGTTATGATTTAGACAATAAAACATGTTAGTGCAATGTTATTGGTTAGTACAAAATTACATGAAATCAAAATGGTATTGGCTAGTACGTAGGACAGGTTCTAGAAGGATTCAGGTGCACGTAACAGTGGTTGCGAGTCGGAACCCTTGGTTGCGACTCGAGACCAAAACGTGATTCTTCGAGATCTCCCGGTTGCGACTCGCAAGCAGCACACTCGAGACCAAAACGTGATTCTTCGAGATCTCCCGGTTGCGACTCGCAAGCAGCACACTCGAGACCAAAGCATGATGAACCGAGACCGAGGTTGCGAGTCGGAACCCTTGGTTGCGACTCGAGACCAAAGCATGATGAACCGAGACCGAGGTTGCGAGTCGGAACCCTTGGTTGCGACTCGAGACCGTGTATTCTCGAGTCGAAACCGCCCTTGTCTCGACTGGGCTGCCTAAGTGTTATTGGGCCAAAAGCTTGTTAGACTATCTGTTGACTGGACTGCATGTGTATCTGTACTGTTTGTTTGTGAAATGTTAGGGCAGGCCCAATAACCCAAGTGTTTGTATGAATGCATGCTATGTGTGTCTGTACGTGTTTGCTATACGTGTTTACTTGTACCCCAACGTGACCCATATTCGGTAACCATGCTAGGACGTGGTGACCAACGTGATCGACCGGGTAATTAATCTACCGAGCAACCCAAGGTGAGTTCACAACCTAAAGCATGTATTCCCGGTGGTTTGGGAAACGGAACTAAAAACAACACTATCCCCTTATGAGGGATACAACTTACTTTTCTTCCCTTGTTATTGGGAACCTTTTAGTTAATTACTGTTTATACGGATTGCAACAAACGGCACTAAACGAAACTCTATCACTTAAAGTCCCTACTACATAATACCGATTAGTCGCCGGGGCCAGGCGAACGGGTTATTAGTTGATAGCGCTATTTAGGTCTTACCAACCTCACACCGTGCCAAGGTATGGGATCGGTCGTGAACTAATGTACTCAGGCATCCGTCAATGATGATAGAACATTGACATCGGGGCACTCTGCGGATACGCAACGGTCACCTAGTGTTCGGTATTGGAAAAACATTTTAGTCGCTAACTTTTGGGGTAGCTCCCCATGGCATGTATAAACGGATAAATTAACTGGTGAAACAAGTTTTTGGTAATTAAAACTGGACAACTAGTGAACTCACTCAGCATTATTGTTGACCCCCCTTACTGCATGCTTTGCAGGTAACCAGTGACTGAGGAGCTGCTGCTTGGGGGATGTGTAGTGTTCGTCTACCCCTGTGTTGGGTGTTAAATAAACATGAACTATGAACCATGTTTAAGACTGTTTTACTTATGCTTCCGCTACTTACTACTATTTGAGCTTAAAACTTTAAACTCCGAACTTGATATTTGCTAATCGTATGGTTAGTAAGTATTACTTTGGTTATTAATTCAATTATTCAGTATAATTGGTGGCTGGATCCTGGTCGGTCACGCCCTCAAGCGGACGGTACTCCGCAGGTGGAATTTGGGGGTGTGACAAACTTGGAAGCCGAAAACATCTAAGGATGAATCACAACAAACCTGGAAACTAACAACACCCAGATTTGTGACTAAACAAAGTTGGAAAACAACGGCTGATTTAACAAAGCCACACCAATTTTGGAAACTAAAAGATGATTTGTTAAAACAAAACATTCAAAATGAGTCACGGTTTTATCAAAGAAATGGTTTATAAGGACAAACCTAGGTGGTTAAGAAGAAAAAGACTTATGTGACAGAGAAAAATAAGGAAAATATTTTTGACAAAAATGAACGAAATTATCCAGTTTTGCCTGGAAAGATACATGTTCAGTTACCTGAGTCAAAACAGGCTTGGGTTGCTTTGTTCAAGTAATTGAATTAGTTGAATGTGCAGCTGCTCCTGAAGACAGCTGAAAGTCAACACGGAGAGCGGAGTAGCCTGGCATGGAGGGCACTAGAGGCGGCAAATCCCTACAACTGAAAACAGGGAGTTGGTTTGTTTTTGTACATAAATAAACCATAATCCAAAAACCCTAAAAATCAAAAATTTAAAAACCAAAAATATGTTTTTATTCTGTCAAAAATTGAAAAATGAAAAATATGTTTGTTTTTAAATTTGTTAAAAATCAAAAATTAAAAAAAAAATAGGTTAAGTGAATACGCCGAAACCCTCACGGCTGAACAAACATGATTATATTCACAAGTGATTGAAAATGGTTCTAACACTGTCAAAAATCAATGTGTTGTAAATCATGGGGGTACTTTATGCAAAACAGAGCATGTTATTGTAGAAAATGGATAGCGAGACAAAGCTATCTACATCCGTTTTCAAATTTTCTTTAAATGTTTTGGATTTTAGGGGGAGTAAATATTTTCAGAAAATACAAAAACATTTGAAAATTTGAAAAAGCCAAAAACAATAGAAAATTCAAAATGAGTTTTTGTGTAAAAAGAGGAAATGATAAGTGCATCAGTAGACAATCACAGTACGCTAAAGAAATAGAAAGTCAAATGTGATAAACGGTCTCACTGATGATATGCCAGTTGGTTCTTACACATTTAGTAGATTGATTTCGAGATATAAACCTAAATATCAATAAATTTCTTATCTCATGGGGAACATCTCTCGGATATATGGATAACCTCCGAAATCTTGTTTGAGAGATTGCCTGATTCTGAGATACTAGGTCTATATATTGTTTGATATCTGTGGTATTATACCTGGTCTTCTGATTTTGCGTCAGCAATGGCCTAGACCTCATATAATACTTTGCGCGCTTTAAAAGCTTTCCCTCTGCATAAAAATTGAAAAATATCGAAATATATGAATCAAGTGCAGTTGTAAAGAAGATCCCTAAGTGGGACACACCTCAAAGTCGAGCCTTCATCTCTTTGACTAAACGGTAGTTCATACCTGAGCTCTCAAGGTCTCGCACTAACCCAGAGTACAGATATCAATATAGTATATTCACCTGTAAGACTGAATATAGGGAATCTTGATACGGGAGTATATTCTGAGGTGGGACACACGAATAAGTTAAGTACTTAAAACACTAAATCTCGTATCTCGAAACAGTTGAATTTAGTGTGAAAATTTAAACGGATCAGTATACTGATAATCTAAGTGAATCGTTTAGAACTTAAAGTGTTTATAGCTCAACGGTGCTAGTGATTTGTCATAAACTGATATGATCCTCTGACACGAACTCAAACAAAATATTGTTTGTAAATATTTCTTTACTGCTTTATATTTTAGAAAAATTACAAAAAGATTTTGAGTGTGTTTTAGCATAAACTTAGAAAAATACTAAAAGATTTTGTTCTACTTTATTTTTGACAACCGATGTTTGAAAGCTGAGTGTTAAAGTCTGAATATGCTGATCATGTTTCTTAAACAAGTTCATTAATTTGAAACTTGAGGTTTTTAAAAGAAAAATTCAAAAACAGTTTGTGAAAATCTCCAAGGTCATTAATTTGGACTTGGATGATTAACTGTGAGGTTTTTGGATGCTTTCACTGTCACATATATAGTTATTTGATAGGGGGAGAGAACCAAGTTGTTCCTGGAAATTACATATTGTTATATTTGTGATTAGAGCCAGGTTCACAATCTTGAATCTAAATTGTCAAATACTTTTACAAGTTGTTTGTAATTATTTAACCAGATTACGATCCCGATAGCCGAGTCTAAGGGGGATTCTGAAGACAAGCTCAAAGCAAGGGGGGCTTGTAATCGAAGAGACAGGTGTCGATCCTGAAAAGCACAGAAGCTTAAGAAAGGGGGGGTGGAGATAGAGTCAACAGATAGGGGGAGCTAATTCAGAATGCAGAATCAAGTAAAGCTTAAAGAGCTAAAGGGAAGTTTGTGGTACTGAAGATGTCAAAGCTTCTAGAAGACTCAGAGAGAGAGAAGACAGAAAGCTACGAGATTGATTGCAGTAATATCCAAGGGGGAGTCTATGAATGCAGTATGTCTATCACTTCCGTCAATCTCAGATTGTAGTAGAAAAATGATCAAGACAAGGTTTTGCATTGTTAAAATTAGGTTAAAGTCTATTTTAAATGAGGAGTTGCAAACTTGTAATTAAGGAGAACTTCCTTAATGCCTTCCCTATAAATAGAGATGTCATATTAGACTTTTAGAGGTTTTGCTCATTTGAAGAAGTTAGAGGGAGAAACTAGAGAGAGAAAGCTCTACGAGGTGATTCACGGTTCTTGTATTTTTTATATCATCAATCGAATCATCGTTTAATTACGTTCTTGTGTCCAATCCACACACGTACACGGATTCTGCACGTCGTACGTGTTCTTCACAAATGACGGTTATTCGAATTCGATCTGGAAACGACTCCACACCAACTTTAGTTTGATCGCATCATATTCACCCCCTGCACATGCTAACTCCTTTTTCGTTTCTTCAATGATATTAATATCATTATTAATACCTGTTTATTTGTTTAAAACCGTTTTCTTATGTTATGAAATGTCTTTCTTTAAAGTTTTAATCATGGATTTAAACTCTTTTCCATTCTTTTTCAAAGCCATGTTAGCCTTGGTGCACTTTGAAAGCTCCACAATCAAGCTTTGATTGTGGCTTTCTGTCAGTTCAAATTTTCTTTCTAATTCAGAACAATTATTATATTTGACATGTTTATTAATGCATACATGACGAGTTTGGCCTTTCACGTGGGCCATGAATGCAGTATAATGAGAAAAAGATCCATCTTGTGAGAAATACTTTGATAACTCTTCAGATGTGCCAGCTGCCCTTTTTACCAATACTGATCTTCGGCCCTTTAATAACTCAGCATCAGCCAACAATTAAGTAACATCAGCATCAATAACCTCCCTCGATGACTCTTCTGAACTATCTTCACCTAAATTTAAACCTTCTTCATCAGAACTTCCACTATACCGACAACTGTTTTCATCTGTTGAACAATCTTCATGAACAAGTCTCTTGACAAATTTGGTATAATATGCAATTCATCCTTGATTACCATTTCCCAACTATGCTGACCATCACAATTCTCATCTGCTTACACAACCAAAGCTCTATTGTTGTTTGTGTCAGTTTGGTTGGTATTGTTGATAGGAACTAATGCTCTTTCGACGTTGTTGGCTAGGTTAGGGTTAGTATTCTGGTTTGATTAATTTGTTCGGTTTTCGAATGGATTGTGGTTCCCTATTGTAGCGGCTTTGTACACTCCTGTTTGAAATGACCCTTCTATCCATAATTGAAGCTTGTAACTGCTCATTTATCAAACCCATACTTCATATCCTTCTTGCTCTCCAGGCTTAATCTTCCTCGTTCTCTCTATGAAATCCTTTGCTCTCCATACAACGATTGCAAAGGCCCACTAAATGTCCATCAACTCCATCTCCTCTTTGTTGATTTATGATTTACATGTAATATTCATGTGTCAGATTGATATTACCAATTTAACAGGCCACTAATCTGCAATACGAACTAACTAGAGTGTTTAGAAGTTCCATGTGTTCCTCTGCAACGTCTATACTTACTTTAGAAAAGCTTGATGCATCTAGACGAATAGTGTGTGGGTTAGATGTTGGACATACATTGAAGGTTGAAGAGTTGTTACCATAACACACTTGTTGACTTGAGTTACATGGATCAAGAAAGGGTGGGGTAACAAAGGTTGGTGGATTAGGTTCAGAAGCTATAGGTGTTTGTGGTATAAGTGGATTGGCATTTGAAACGAAAGCGGTTTATAACTTTGCATGTTGAGAGGGTTTTTTTGTACCGCTTATTGCACTGCTAATTCTGATATACATCTCTGGATTCTGAGAGCCAGGTATTTTTTGCCTTTCTAATTTCCTATTCATTCTTGTTCTCCAACACTTGAATGAATTCGTAAATACTCATTATATCCATAGCATGATTATACTTCAAAACTTCGAGAAATCTTTCCCATTCGGCGGTAGAGCATCAATAAACCTTGCAACAATCTCTTGCGAAGTTGCATCCACTTTAAAAGAAACATTTCACTTAACAAGTGATAAAATCTCATTGTCAATTCTCCCAGGGATTCATTTTTCATGCACATAAAACTTTCAAACTTTTTTTTTAAGTAAATCATGTTTGAGTTTTTGTGATTCAGTATTGCCTTCTCCCCTAGCATGTAATATATCCCACAAGGTTTTTGTGGTTGTACAATACACAAACTGATGATAAATATCCTTAGTAAGAGCTTGAGTGAGAATGGAAAACGCCTTCTTCCCTAGATCATAAGCCTTCTTATCTTGTTTGGTTAGATTTGCTAATGTAATAGGATTCGACCCAACTTCCTCAAGTGCTTCATTGTAGGGTGCAGTGAAACATATCTACAATTCTGTGTTTTGTCCTAGAACATATCTATGAATTCTTTCCTTCCAACCGGAATAGTCGTTTTTGTGAAAGAGTTTGGGTGGACGGTTATTGCTTCTCGTTTCGTTTTCGTTCATAAAAAATTTTGAATACTTATGATTTTGTTCGCAACACACGCCCATTGACTTGCAGAAATCAGCGCATTGCGAAGGCATAAGTGATTGTACCCACAATGTTGCGGAATTGTTTTGTGGTGTAGCATTGTTTGCTTTCCCGATATAACCCTGATCCCATGAATTTGTATGCAATTTAATTTAAAATAATGAAAATTCTAAAAAATTTCAAAATTTCCAAAGTATTGCTACAGTAGATATGTCCATTGTTTAAATGAGGTAGATTGTTGAACGAAGGTGTTTTGACAACGAAGGTGTTTAGGCCACGAAGGTGTTTTGGCCACGAAGGTGTTTTGACCATGAAGGTGTTTTGACAACGAAGGTGATTTCTTGGACGAAAATTATTGGCACACGAAGGTGATTTCTAAAGCGAAGGTGTTAACGAAGGAGGACTTTTTTGAATAACACTTTCATTAATGGAAGACCTTCGTTGGAAAGAATCATGGACGAAGGTCACTTTCCTTTGGAGCGAAGGTCAAGTGAGTGGGACAAAACCTGATCCGACCAGCAGACAAAAAGGACAATTTCTACTCCACTACACTCTTGCAAGTCAACCAATAGAATTTTAGAATATTTTGTACTATTTCGGTGAAGAATTCTGGCCTGGCGGAATCAATGATGTTAAATTTTTTAAGCTAAAAACTTAACAAAAACTAGGTTTTTGATTGTCTCCATTGATTTTAACAAGTTCTTAATCATAATATCAGAAAATAACATCATTTTATCAGGTTTTAATCCATTTTATCATTCAAGAAGATGGATTTTGGGTTTTTGTCCATGACACCTTCAAAATCAACTCAAAAATCTCACAAATCACACCAAAATGCGTGGTTTTCAACAAGGAATCGAGCCTAAAGCTCTTATACCACTTGTAGGTCCTTATTATGATCTTATACAACATATTCCTTGTTGTTAATGCATAAACAAGTGCGGAATCCAATCTTATACAAAAACAGAAGCAAGAACACAATCAATAACACGAGTATATCACTTTAAAGTTCCTTTGTATTGATTTCAGCCGAGTAACATACATGAATACACAAGATATGCTCCTATTCTCTGAAATGTGCTCTATAAGTTTCATAAATGATGTTGCTGTATATATACATGCATACAACACTTCCAGAGAAGGTTAGACTGTAGGTATGCAAAGGCAGTGGCGGACCCTGGATTTTTTTTCAATGGGGTCCACTTTTTTCGATGTTCAAATTTTGACAAACAAAAGTTAAAATTTTCTGGTCGTCGTCGTTTGGGCGGGTCGGGATGAGGAACATAATAAAATACAATACCATACAACAACAACAACAACTATACTCAGTAAATCCCACAAATAGCAGAACTATTGGTAGGGTCTGGGGGAGGTGGGATGTAGGCAAACCTTTCCTCTATCATAAGAATAGATAGGCTGCTTCCTAAGAGACCCCCGACTTCAAACTCCAAAACAACCAACAGACAGATAAACGAAAGGTGGATAAGTAAATAGCGTAGCAATAGTCATTAGAAAACACACAATAAACATACGATGTCTTTCGAATCGAAAACAAAGCATTACAAACTTTTAGAGTTGTTCCCGACGAGTTTCATCATTACTCATTAGAAAACACACAATAATGTGGCCTATAATTCAAGTTTTAAGATGATAAGCAGCTAAATAAATAACAAAATTCAACAAGATTAATACTAGTATTACTTGAAGAAGATGAGGCATACAAAGATTCATAGCAAAAAGTCCTTAAACAACTAGATATATACCAAAATTCAAGTTACAGAAGTAAAATAAAAATCTTACCAGTGAAGGCGGATAGGGCGCGAAGAGGGCGGAGGAAGGGGGATCCGGCGGAGGGAGGCCGGAGGCGGAGGAATGAGGCCGGAGGCGGATGAAGGTGGAGGGTTTCTTGATTGTGGATGGTGCGCAGGAAGGAAAACAGTGTGCCTTTTGATTTTGCTGTGTGTTTTGATTCTCTTGAAAGGCTATTAAAATACCCAAAAAATCAGATTTAAAAAAAAATAAAAAAAAAATGAAACAAACAAGTATCGAACCCGTGACCTTTTGTGTGTAAACAAGAGGTTTTACTAATGCACCAGACTCACTTTCATTGTTATGGGGTCCAACTAAATTATTTTATGGGGTCCATAGAAAATTTTATATACTGCTTCTACTACTTTTTATAAAAAGATTGGGGTCCGGGGACCCTGACCCGCTTAACGTGGGTCCACCCCTGTGCAGAGGTCCACCTTTACATGACATTCTCATGTGAAGCTGACCAATTCCGAGCAAAGGTAAACTTATTCATGCGAAGGTCCACCTTCGCGTTTCATTACAAAACAAACCTTGACCGTCGTTTAAACGAAGGTCAAGTCTACTTTCGCTTTCTAACTTTCGTTAACAACAAAACACTATTCTAGTTCAACTATTGACTATGTCAAAGACAGGAGGATGTCTTGACTTGGTCAACTTACATCAAAACATAAACATAAATGCATGAAACTAAAAACGTACTATTACAAAACGAAAAATTACAAGCTACATACACAAAATGTATCAAAAAAGACCTTTGTCTTGGGACTAATACTATTAACGAGCTACTCGGAAGCTTAACTAGGGCCAACTCTAGCTCCAACTCTAAATCATCTACCGAGTTTGAAACTTAGGCTCAAACTTGGATCGTTTACATCTTGATGCTTTAGTTCATTTGACTAATGGTGTTCTTAGCATATATGGGTGGAGGGAGCATCCATTTTGGAACCCATAAACCCATCCAATATGATGATGTCACTTCATTTGAACCTACTTCAACCCAATTCAACCTTAAAGGGAGAAGTGGCCCACTTCAACCCTAACAATTTTATTATTGAGTAAACTGCCATTTTGGTCTCTGTGGTTTGGCCAGTTTTGCCACTTTAGTCCAAATCTCAAACTTATTACATCTGGGTCCCTGTGGTTTGCATTTTGTTGCCATTTTGGTCCAAAATCCAAAAAACCCATATTTTGACTGTTGAATGCTGATTCGTTTGTCCTTTTGTGCAGGGGCAAAATCGTCCATCTTAAACATTAATATATATATAAATAAAATTAAAAAAAAAAAGATTATAATAAAATCCCCAAAACCCCCCATAATCTCTGCAACTCTCTCTCTCTCTAAACACACCTCTGATTCTCTCTCTTCTCTCTCTCTCTCTATAACACCACCGCCACAACAATTGCCGGTGATGATTCCGGTACAACCGGCGGTGTTGCATCGGAGAAGTAGCCACCACTGTCACCATCGTCTCCATCTCCGTCTCAGCCATCTCCCCCACCATCTACGCATCCTACAGGTTTCATTTCGAGTGGAACCTGCTTCGATTGACTTTTGTTTCTTTAGATCCAGTTATTAGGGCTTGAATGTGGCCAGTATAGAAGCTTCACAGTCTGATCGATGAAGGATTTTTGATAAAATCCCAGGAATTTTATTAGAGCTTGAATGTGGCGATTGGCTTTTGTTTCATTAGATTCCGCTTGAAAACCGTTTAATTTTACTCACCCTTCATGATTTCAGACTCGCCGGAATGATTCCGTCAGAGTTACCTAGGTAATTGTTCATTTTTGAATTCGGTGGTGGCGATGGGGATAGGTAGTGACAGGGGGTGGTGAAGGTGACGGTGGGGGTCATGGCGGTGGAGGTTGTGGTGGTTGAATGTGACGGTGGAGGTGGTGGTTGTGGGTTGAAGATGAAGGAGATGAGGAAAAGGAATTTGGGGAAAGATCTGGATTTAGGATTATGAATATGTAATAGGAATTTGTGTTTTAACTTTGCTACAGAGATTAGATCGTGATGTCCGGGAAGGAAAGCGAAGGCAGTTCAGTTATATAGGTATGGAATATTGGAATCTGGGTTTTAATGATGTTCTTGATCTAGGTTTTATTGCAAATATGATATTTGATGATGTTTTGATGATGTTCTTGATCTGGGTTTTGATGATGTTCTGATGATGTCTGGGTTTTGATGATGTTCTTGATCTGGGTTTTGATGATGATGTTTGGAGTGGCGGTGGTGGTGGTGCTATAGAGAGAGAGAAGAGAGAGAGAGGGAGGAGGTGGTGGTGGTGCTATAGAGAGAGAGAGAAGAGAGAGATGATTATTTTAATCTGGGTTTTATTGAAAAAAATGAAATTTAAAAAATGACCAAAATGCCCCTGCACTAAAGGACAAAATAATCAGTTTTCAACAGTTAAAATAGAAGGTTTTTGGATTTTGGACTAAAATGGCAACAAAATGCAAACCATAGGGACCCAGATGTAATAAGTTTGAGATTTGAACTAAAGTGGCAAAACTAGCCAAACCACAGGGACCAAAATGGCAGTTTACTCTTTATTATTTAAAGTTATATAATAAAAGTTCATGTTTCCCTTTGAATGAAAGAAAACGTTGAATATATTTTTTTTAGTTTGATTTAAAAGAAAATTTCGAATACATTCATTTTTTAGTTTGGTTTGAAAGTAAATGTTAAATAGTTATTTTTAGTTTGACTGTGTATGAAATTAATGGGAAATGAATATATAGTGAGAAAAATTAATTTCCTATTTAATTAGCTGTCAAAAGACTATTTCACGAACCCGTTGGGTGAACCTATGGGGGTTGCTGCAGCGTTCCCTTGCTACCCGTTGGAACCTATGGCTTCATACTTTTGTGCATTTTCTTGAATCAATTCCTTAGTTTGTCCTACTTTTTATCCTTAGATGCTCTTTAAAGATAAGATAAAGGTAAGTTACCATCTCTGACCGTCATACCCAATGTTTTAATTAACCTTGATTAATTAGCTAAATTGCAACAAGTTCTAGGGTACCCCAAAAAGTACATCTGTGAATCTTTAAGCAGCAAACCTATAATTTGCCTGATTCAGATAAGAAAAAACAATATAGAGTTAATTTGAAGTAGACCTCAAATTTGTATGTTTCATGCTATTGAATAAAAGGTAGTAAGAAGGCATGTCAAGGGTGGTATTGTAAGTTTACAGGAGAAAGACAAGAATGACAATACCTCTGGTTTGTGGGATATTATAAATCAAAAGGGAATCATTTATATCCATGCAACATGCACATGCCAGCCTCCATAACAAATACTAACTAGTCAAAGGGAAGTAAACAAGGAAAAGAAGAGGAAAATGCGTGTTATTTGGCCTTTTCTCTACCCATTCATGCGTAGCTTCTAATATATGCATACTAGAAGACATCAATATCAATAAAAATATAATAAATAAAATGGTGTTTTACTTCGTCCACCTTGGGTACAATCGGTCGAACTCCGACCATCAGAATTCGTTGGAACTTTTTTTGACATGGGTCAAGTCTCTAAATTGTAATCGACATAAAGAACATATACTCACCTCTACTAAGAAGTAACGGTTCTGTCACCTTTTAGGTAGACAAAGAAGAAATATAGAAAAATCGTGTATCAAAATACTATTGATTCAATTCTAAGACCACCCGTAGTGGGCGTCATTTTTTCAAAAATATTGTCCAATGACGTCCAATTCCGCCCCTTGCCCACCCCATGGGCGTTTTCGGGCGTGTTTTGGCCTAGATTTTGTTTTGGCGTGTTTTGAAACACGCTAAAGGGGGGATTTCTTGGCCAATCACATTTAAGCTTCCATTTTTTGGCCAATAAGATTTTTTAAATGTTTTATTTTATTTTATTTTATTTTATTTTATTTTATTACAAACATAATGCCCCACAATCCCCACATCCCCACTACACCCCTTTTGTAAAAACGCTCAATAATGCCCCATTGCTGACTGGGCTGTCACATGTCACATGGCGCAAAACGCCCTAGGGTGGGGCATTATTCACCCCAACGACTACGCATGGTCTAAGGGTTAATGAAATAAGTGATGAATTAAAATAAGATGATGTTTTAGCTCATACACCTTAATGAAAGAGGTAATGTAAAAAAAAAAAAATATGTATTAAAATACTATTCGTTCTAAGATTCAATGAAATGAAGGATGACTAGTTCCAATGATGCTTTAGTTGGGTTCATCTTTGAAGCTAAGGGGTTTGTTGACCTCCCATCATTAGAAGTAATGTAACCTTATTTTAGCTTAAATAAAATCTTTGAATTGTAGGATTTTATGAAGTCATGCGTCTGTCAGTGGTTAGGCGTGGCAAAGAGGAAATGTAAATATACGTGTGCTAAAATACTAGTTGTTCTAGGATTTTATGAAATGAAGGTTGACTAGTTCTAAATGAAAAAAAGTTTTAAGTTGACCTTTTTGATTATCAGAATTTGTCAGAACTTTATACGATTAAATCTCTGAAATGTAGTCGACATACATAACATAGCTTTATGTTCATCCCGACTACGAACAAAGTCATTGTTCTATCAGTGGCTAGGTGTGACAAAGAGGAAAAGGAAAAAAAATCCGTGTTTTGTTTTAAGATTCAATGAAATGAAGGATGAATAATTTTGTAAGGCTTCATTGTCCTCCCATCATCGGAATTTGTCGATTTTTTTCTTAACATGAGTTAAATCTCTGAATTGTAGTCAATAGATTAGACAATATATAAGTCTACGCACCCCTTGCCAAGTTATGGTTTTATCACTGGTTAGGTGTGTGACGAAGAGGACATGTAAAAATATGTGTATTAAATTACTATCTAATAGTTTATGAAATAAAGGATGACTATTTCGAAAAAATACAATAAAATAAAAAGGCGTTTTTTTGTTCATTAACTTTGGTTGCATGTACGGAACTAAGGCGTTTGTTGATCTCCAATTATCAGAAATGGTTGAAACTTTATTTTTTTAACAAGATTACATCTCATAATTGTAGTCGACACAAAGAACATAATTTATTGCTCAGTCATTGTTTTGCTGGTGATTAAGTGTGACAAAGGAAAATTGCAAAAGTCCATGTATTAAACTACTATATATATATATATATATATAGAGAGAGAGAGAGAGAGAGAGAGAAAGTATAATGTACTTCACGCCTTAACGTACATTAACGTACTTCACGAAATATATAACATGCGTAATTATTTTTTTGACCAAAATAACGTGCGTGATTATGTGGTCCTATGCGTGATTATATGTTCCATGCGTGATTATACCCCTGATCCAACGGTTACCATTGTCTCCTATGTGAAGTATGATAAGCCGTGAAGTATGTTAACCTCTCTCTCTCTCTCTCTCTCTCTCTCTCTATATATATATATATATATATATATATATATATATATAGGGTAGGGCTATATAGAAAACCCTATCTATATAAAAAACCCTTGAAAACCCAACCTCCCGACATTTTTTTTTTTTTTTTTGAAAAAAATAACACATGTTATATACATGTTTTTAAGAGTTTTGGGCCAAAAAAATCAAAAAAGCGCCAAAGGGATAATTTAAAAAAAAAAAAAATTCAGCAATTTATGTCTTTTGTGCCTAACACATGTTAGGCACTGAAATTTGTTTATTTTTTAAAAAAAAATCCCTTCGACGCTTTTTTGTTTTTTTTTTGGCCCAAAACACTCTAAAACATGTATATTACATGTGTTATTTTTTTCAAAAAAAAAATGTCGGGAGGTTGGGTAAAAATGGGGGGAGATTTGGGTTTCCAGAGTTTTCTACCTAAATAAGGTTTTCTGTCTAGCATTGTCCTATATTAGATGTGATGTGAACAAGGGGTGGCAAATCTTTGAGGTGTCACTTGGGAAATTTCTAAGCAAAAGCTTATTGCCGGTAAAGAGAAGAGAGACAATGGGATTAATAATTGACAGCAAATCAAGGTTTCATGGATTTATCAGTCTTAGTTTAATCAACCGCCTACTTATCCACAAATATGCCATCTTTAACTTAAGGAAAAAACAAAACATGTTGTGCTTTGAGAAACAATCTTGACAGTTGTTTAGTTTTTAAACACAGATTAAAGAAGTATCTGAGTCCTGATACAATGTATGTCACTTACCAACAAAATCCTTAATAATAATATGAGTTTATTGAAAAAATAATCTAAAGTCGTCGGTTGGAGATATATACTTAGTAAAGAAAGTGGTAAGTGTGTTGGTCTAATTTAGATCTGGTCAAGAATGGGTCAGGACTTGGAGTCGATTTTATGTTGGCCTAATTTAGATCGGGTCAAGACTGGGTCAAGAGTTGGAGTCGATTTTAATTTAGTTTTTACTGGATTGAATGGTAGTACTTTCTTCAATATTAGAATCATCTGACTCATCAAAACTAGGGCCTTCAACATTTTGATTAACTTCGGAACTAGTTCCTTGATCATTAACTTAAGTACTGGTTCCTTCACCAACATTATCTGCACCAAATTGTGTCGGGGTGACAACAATCGGTCTTTGAATTTGTTCTTGAGCTGAACATTGTTGTTGTTGATATAACATGACAAGCTCTTCATCGGTTGGCTCTGAAAGTAGATTGAATGATTTCCAAAGATTCTCATAATTGAACAACCATGGGTCACCTGATTTTTGTGTTGTAGTCATGTACTTCTGACATTCAACATTTTGTGCATGAACCATACAATTTATACTCGGTAAATACACTCACTTTTAAGGACTAGCATAACCCACAGAGTATCCCTCAATAGCTTTTACACCGAACTTGCCATCTGGATTAATAACAGTACACGGAGACCCAAATGGTTCTAACCATTGAAGATCGGGTTTACTCTAGTTTAACAATTTAAAGCAAGTTTTCCTATACTTCTTGACTGTGAGAACTCTGTTGAGTGTATAACACGCAGAAGCGACTGCTTCATTCCTGAAACTTACAGGAAGTTTCGAGTTGGCTAGTATCATTCTGGCGGTTTCAATTAATGTGTGATTCTTCCATTCAGCCACTCCATTTTGTTGTGGCGTGTAAGGTGCACTAAATTCGTAAAGAGTACCTTTCTCATTGAAGAAATCAAACATTTTGTTATTTTTTAATTTTGTACCATTGTCACTTCAGATTCCTCTGACTGGTAAATGGTGCAAATTCTCGATCTTTAGAATTAGTGTCTTCAGATAGTCAAAAGTCTCATCTTTGGATTCTAGAAACATAACCTAAGAAAATCTGGGGTAGTCGTCGGTCACCACTAAGCAATATAGATCACCTGTGATACTTTTAACGTTGACTGGTCAAAACAAATTAAGATGTAGTTCAATAACAGTACACAGAGACCCAAATGGTTCTAACCATTGAAGATCGGGTTTCCTCTGGTTTAGCAATTCAAAGCATGTTTTCCTGTACTTCTTGACTGTGAGAACTCTGTTGAGTGTATGACACGCCGAAGCGACTGCTTCATTCCTGAAACTTATAGGAAGTTTCGAGTCGACAAGTATCATTCTGGCTATTTCTATTAATGTGCGATTCTTTCGTTCAGCTACTCCATTTTGTTGTGGCGTGTAAGGTGCACTAAATCGTGAAGAATACCTTTCTCATTAAAGAATTCAAACATTTTGTTATTTTTGAATTCTGTGCCATTGTCACTTAAGATTCATCTGACTGTTAAATGGTAAAAATTCTCGATTTTTAGAATCAGTGTCTTTAGATAGTCAAAAGTCTCATCTTTGGATTCTAGAAACATAACCTAAGAAAATCTGGGGTACTCGTCGGTCACCACTAAGCAATATAGATCGCCTATGGTACTTTTAACGTTGACTGGTCCAAACAAATACATGTGTAGTTTTTCAAGAAGTAGTTTAATAGAATTGCACATCTTTATCGGATGCGACATTTCTTCTGTTTTTCCTTCTTGCTGCTGATGCATTCATCGTTCATATGAAAACTTATAACGTTCACACCTTCTACAAGCTAATTTCTAACAAGATAGTTCATCTTCCTAGGTGAATGTGGCCCATTCTTCTGTGCGATAAGATAGATTCTTTCTCAGTTTCCTTTGTGACAAAGCATTGTGTTGTCTACGAAGTAGTGGATGCAGTGCACATATCAAGTTCATATAGATCGTTTTCTCGAGGAGCCCGCATGAGGATCCACTCTTCTAGTATTTGGATCCTGCCTTCAGTATCATGCACTCTTTATTAGTAAAGTGTGTAGAAAACTTTTTGTCATGGATCTGCGAGATGCTCAACAGATTGTTTTCAAGTTTGGCGATAGAGTTGACTTTATCAAACAAAACCTTTCCATTAGATAGAATCCCTTCACCGAAAATTCGTCCTCCCTAATTTCCAGCAAATCCGACATACCCACCTTTGATTGGACAGACACCATAGAGCAAGGCGAGCATGTCATGTGCCTCAAGGCTCCACTGTCCATGATCCATTTCGAAAATGTGGACCTAGGAAGCCCTTGCACATCCAAGTAACAGATTCATTTTTAATGGAAACCCAAGCCATCTTGGTCTTGGATTTTCCAGCTCGTTTAACCACTTCAAAGTTTTTTTCATTTTCAACTGAACATTCAATTTCTTCCCCTAAAGTTTCAACATGTTTCTGTCTCCAACTTTGTTTACTTGAAAGTGGTTTACTGAAATAAGACTTGGAGTTCACACTTTCATCGGTCCTTTTAGCATTATCAGTTTCTTGTGATTTGACTTTTATCGGTTTCTTCAAAGTGTTAACAGTTTCAACTTTTGTTTTCTATTTCAAAACATGTTTTATTTCAACTTTGGGAGCTTGTTTTGAAACAATTAGTTGAGAAACTTCAGGTTTCTTTCCTTTAGGATCATGCTCTAGACAATTATAAGAAACATATCCAACTTTGTGACAATTAAAGAAAAATCTCCTATCTTTGCGATTTCTTACAAAAGTAGGAGGTACTTGAGCATGTTCACGTGCTTCAAAATATTCTTCATTTGATTGAGTTCCATACATCTTATATTCACTTTCAGAACTTGAGCCGAAAACAAACTTGACATTTCTTTGATATTTAGATTTTCCATGATAAGAATGGTTTCTCTGTGTGTTATCTCTAAATATGTTCCCACTTCCATTACCCAAACCTCTGTTACCATTTCCTTGATAACAAGTGCTATTATTGTTCTGGTAATTTCTCAGTTGATTCCTTAAATTCTGATTATATCTCTTTTGATTATTATATGCAACCTCAGATTGATAATAACTTGTTTCAGCAAAACGTTTTGATGAATTCCAGTTGTTCCTTTTGTTCGAAATATTTGTTTGATTCTTCGTAACAATCTTTTTCACGGTTTTAACTTATACAGCAATGTCTTTAACAAGTTTAAACATATTTGCAATCAATTCCACATTCACATTTTTTATTGGAAAATCCAAATCAGAATATATTTTTCTGACCCGACCATCAGATACATTGTGATAATGTTCTCAAGGTCACACAAAATATGATTCTCTAATGGAATGTTTTTGTTCTTAACCACTTCTTCTCACAATTTGAACTTACAACATTTTCTTTTTTGAAAACTTTTTCAACAACTGAATGACATAAACTGTTGGTGCCCTTTTCCGACCCTGTTCGAATGATGTAGCTCTCTTCGATCGTAGAGACGGGTGTTTGTGAAGTATATAAACATTCAAAGAATAAAAATAGAGACAGTGAGAGTGAGATTTCTTTAATGATTAACTCTTATAAAATAAATGAATCGTTCTGTGAACATAAGAATTAATCTTTGTTTGGCGGAATCAAACAAAGAAGAAGGGGTCGATCCGAGAATAAACTCGAATCTTGAATATCACCCCCTGGAACAATCCAGGGGGATTTCTCATGAAAACTCTATATTAAAAATATTACTACACAAGACACACATAATTCCTACGAAGGAATTATGTATTTATAGAGATTTTCATATGCCTATCTTAAATATGATTGGTTGATGGGAAGTTGGTATGTGTGCCCATAACCTTTATCTTCTTTATTCACCAACTTGTTTCTTTTGAGTTTCTGATGAAAGTTTCCACATATTAATATATTGTCCTTTTCTTTTATGTGAAAGCTTTTCACATATTTGAGATATGATTCTTTTCTGATGAAATGATTTTTCAAAATGAAAGATTCCTTTTCTTTTTCTTGATGATTGCTTTTCCAAAAGGAAAGATTCCTTTTCTTTTTCTTATGGAAGCCTTTTCATAGAAAAAATATTTAATGTGTTAATAAGGTATATTATCTTATTAACACAATTCTTTGACTTTGTATTTTGTAAACTCCATAATGTCCCGCTAACATTTTGAAGTCTTGTAATTTTGTCCTGATCTTTAATCAAAGAATTTGAAGCTTGATTTTTTTTTCTTTCTCGGTCTTCATATTTAGTGCTTCTGGGATGGTTCGTTGGTCGGTTCGCCTTGACGGAATTATTTCTAAGTGACTTTAACAATTTTCAACAACAAATAACTAAAAGTTGCCTAACATAAACTCTCATCACAATTATCAGAACTGTTTTCCGGTTTCTCAAATGAAATATCGATGGTTTTGGATAAAATATCTTTTGGATCAACAACTAAAGGTGTTTACAACAACATTTAGTGCTTGGTCAAAGCCCTCAGGAGATTTTGAATTATTGTTATAAATTGGAGGTGGACAATTATTATACCCAAGACCCCGATAATAATTATTATACCCAAGACCCCGATAACCTCGATCGTAGATATCTTCCCCAGTTTTCACATCTTTCTAAAAGGTTTGGGGATGAAATGATCAGAAATGTGTGATGTGGTAGCATAACTTTTCATCTTCCGATCAACTCTTTCAGATTCAATTTTCACCTCTTCCATTTCTTATTTTAACCTTGCAATCTCATCAAGATACATGTTAATAGCATCTTGTTTTGCTAAACTTGTTGATTGCAAATGTTCTTTTGTTAATTTATCTTTCCTAATTTGTTCAATAAAACCTTTTTTCATATTTTTGCGATTTGTTGTAAGCTTCTGAAAGAATTTGTAAATCGGATAGCATACTTTGAGTGTTATTTCAAAGTATCATACTCTGCATCTTTAACAATGCATTTCTCACATGCTAGATGTTTAGAAAGTTTTGCATCCTTTTTAATGCATTTCTCACATGTAAGAATTTTTGCAATTTCTGTGTCTTTTTCAACACATTTAAGACATTTGTGTCTTCAATTTTAACTTCATTTTTAGACTCTGACTCAGATTTTACCTCTTTTAATTGAGCCATCATTTCTTTTTGAGCCATTTCTTCTACTGTCTCTGTAGAAATCTTCGTCAAATTTACCATCACAACAATGTCTTTTTCCTCATCGAACTTGATTTTCCTAATGGTTCATTATCCAAGAGAAAAATCCTGCAAAATTTTCAACAATATTAGGTGGAAAATTGACTTTTAAATAGCTTCTTGTGAAATTGGAAAATGCTTCTCCTCTTCAACAACTAGTGTTGGTTCTGAATCTTTATCAAGAAGACTTTCTTTGGCATCAATCACCACATTCTCTTTTGCATCAATCACTTCCTTTTTTATTTCTGATTTTGATTCTTCAATCTCCTTGATTTCAGCCATAAGAGTCTTTCCTTTTGTCTTTTAAACAATCAAATTCCAGATGAAGCCTTCATCACCTAGAACTACCATTAGTGCTTTGTCTTTAGGTGTTGAATTAGATGATGATGAACTCTCAATCAGAATAGCCCTCAAATTGATTGAACATGGACTTTAATTCTGCGGCCGATGTTGATAGGCTCTTTGATAGTAGTCACTTCTTCCAAAAGGATTGTAATTAACTTCAACTTCCTTGTTGTTACATTCCCTCTTGAAATGCCCTCGTTCGCCACATTTATAACAAGTAACTTTCGATTTATCAAATCCCAACTTCGAACTTGTATCCCCCAGATTGTTTCTCCCTGTAATCTCCATGGATCTTTGAGCTCTCCTCATTACACTGGCCATACACCACTTGATGTCAATCAATTCCATTTCCTCCGGATCAATCTCATCATAATCTTCTTTTGTCAAATTATAGTTCCCCATTCTTCCGGCAACGAAGCTTTCATAGGATTGTAACATTGAGGAAAGTAGTGCAACATATTCTTGGACATTCGATATGGTGAGGTTCGAAGATTTGTGAGATTCAAGGAAACATTACACTGAAGGTTTTCTGAGTTTTGGTTTTGGTTTTGTTGAGGTTGTGATTATTGACTTTCCAATGGTTGAAAGTTTTGACTCTGAAAATTTTAACTTTGAAAGTTTTGGCTTTTTTGAGTAAATAGATCAAAATTTCCTCCATAACTCAATTGTTGACTATGACTTGGTGAAGAAAAATTTCACAAACTGCTTTCGACAAACGCCTTTCTGACGTGCGTGCGGGTGTATATATTTTTTGTTATATTTTTAGCT
Source organism: Helianthus tuberosus (assembly GCA_030545235.1). Lineage (NCBI taxonomy): Eukaryota > Viridiplantae > Streptophyta > Magnoliopsida > Asterales > Asteraceae > Helianthus > Helianthus tuberosus. The sequence goes on along the minus strand of CM060385.1, from coordinate 74,115,274 downwards.
CGTTTTACTCGCCAAATTCAAGTTTTAAATTTATAAAACATGATATTCTACTATCACTCTACACACACGCTAGGGCAAGTATACCCATCGCAGACGTAGTATAGTGATGGCAAGATACCGAGGTCGTCCAAGGACACAAGAGTTGTTAGTACCGGCTTATCGTTAACGTCTAATCGAACCAACTTTTGAGAAAAGATTTTTAAGCTAATAAAAAGATAAAAACAGAAAATAAAAATAAAATAAAATTGATAGACAAGAAAGAATCACTTGGATCCAACTTATCTTTCATGTACCCTTTTGATGATTTCCGCACTTTGGGCATTTTAAGAGATTATCTTGGTTATAGTAGTAGGCCCCTCTTTGGAGGCGACATTACCCTCAACCTAGTGGTTTGAGTCAACAAGGATACACTCCCACTAGGTCGGAATATTGAAAGATAATTAAGTAAGTTATTAATGCAAAATGTGGTGGACCCTTCGTAAAAGGCGGCGATCACCCTCAACCCGTTGGTCTGAGTCAGCAGGGATACAGTCCTCGCAGGGTTGGTTTAAAGTTTTAATGGTAGTTTAAGAATAAGGGATTCAAGCTTTTTGCACCTCTCCCATGGTGGGTAATGCCCTCTCCAAATCGTGTGCTGTTACTAGGCGTGAACCAGGTTCTCGCAGGATCTATACACTGAACGAGACATAGAATTACCCAAACCACCCTTCTAATCTCCCTTTCGAGTTAATTAACATGCTTTATATAGACCATAAAGACATGAACATGTTGAGTAAACGAACATATGAAGAGTATTTGAGTAAATTCGCCTTCAATATAAAAAAAACTAATTATTAAAGTCATTAATACATACCCAATTAAAAAGTAGCCAATGATTGGAAATCATAAAAGAAAATACATAAAACAAAAGTCTTCACCAAGTGATGTAAGAATTTAGCCAAGCATGGACTTTGTTTGATAAAGATTCTTACGATCAATCTTGGATCCCGAGTCTACACACACACTCTAAAGATGGAAAATGGATGATGGTCTTGTAGTGGTAGTGGAGTGGTGGCAAGTGAGAGAGAAGTGGTTTGCCAAGGGATGAGTTGAAGTGGAACCAAGCACTTCTATCTATAGCTGTAAACAGAAGCTTCAGCATGGCCCGTGCCTGCCTGGCACGGCCCCGTGCCCATCTCTCTCTCTCTCGTCCTCATTAACTGCTTGTCAGATGTTGTACTAACACGGCCCCGTGTGTCAACGGCACGACCCGTGGCCAAAGTACTTGCTGTACTATCGTACATTCTGCAAATCTTTGAGTTGACCATGCCCCGTGTTGGCTTAGCACGGCCCCGTGTTGGCTGCCATTTTTGTCTTTTGCAGTTGTCTTTTTCTTCTGCCCAGTATCCACCCTTGGACACGGCCCGTGTCAGGTGGACACGGCCCCGTGTCAGCTTTCTATTCTTGTTATTTTGAGGTTTGGAGGGGATTGGCGAACTGCGGAAATTCCTTCTTCTTTACATTTATGTTGGATTTTGCTGTCTTTTTGTTCCTTTTGCAAATTTAAGCTCTTTTATCCCTGAAAATATAAAAGGAACGAAATCACGAGCTTTTCCCAACATTAGTACTAAAAAAGGGTTGCTTTTACGCCGCATTTGACATAATTTATATGTTGTATTTTAAATTTTTAATCACATCAAATACCCCCACACTTGAATCTTTGCTTGTCCTCAAGCAAAACTCTATTACGTGGCTTACACACCCAAACGGAATAGGTAGAAGACAAGGTTTTTGGGTCCTATCTTTAGAGTGTCGGGTATCCAAATTCTAAATTTATTTTGTTTTATTTTATTTACAATCCTATTCGTCATGATTTACTTAAAACTTAATTTACGAAAAATTATTTACTTTGGGAATAGTATGCCTTTATAAAATTCTATTTAGTTATATACAATTTTACACACCTCACAAGTATTCACTCAACACTCGGCCAATATTAAGTGAAACGCTCGTGCCCGATTTGGAACTTACTCCTACCAAAGGCTTGATAATCGATCAAACCTCCTCCTTTTGACGTTAAATCCTTATAAGTATCACGAGGACTTTGAAGGGTAGGTGGTGGTTCGGGTTTGGTAAGTTTTATTCGAGAAAGGGGTAAAAACGTAAACTATCGGTTTTTTCTATTGCTTTTTGGCTTAGCAAAAAAAAATACTTTGGCATGTTTTTCAAATTTTTCTGATTTTTTTTTGTTGTCAAGATTGAAAATGAGCCATAGTCGTAATTTCATAACCGATAAATTTACAAAAAATGAAGGATGAAAAAAATGAAAAGGGTAGTTTTGTGTGTGTTTGAAAAAAATGAAAAAGGTTTTTAAGGCTCAAAGGGTTTAACTAAGGGGGTGTTTTTGTATAAAGCAAAGAAAATAAAAGTTTTGTTTTAAAAATGGGTTTGTCCTAATGCCTCTATCATTTACTTACTTGGATTTTTGTCGGTAAGGACTTGGAACGTATCGGGTTGTCAAGTTCTAGATTTGTGAGAACCAAATGGGCTATTCACACAAGAAACGAAAATTGAGCAATTAGTAAATATGTATATTTTTATGCTCGGTAATGGCTCAAAACTCACTTTTGTGGGAAAAGGATCATAGTGTAAAAATGTATATATAATCAAAATTTTCAAATATTTATCATGCCCGTTTTCATAATTTTTCTAAATTGGTTCTTTTTATCACGACGCTATCGGTTATAAATTTGTAGAAACATAATTTTTAGAACTTGTTTACCCAACTAAACTTAAGATAAGTGAAAAAAATGAAAAGAAAATTTTTGAAAAAGTTTGGGGTGTTTAGCGGTTCCAAGATGAGTTTTGTGTAAGGCTTGGTTTAGGACAAACGATTCAAGAGTTTTTATTATCCTCCCCCCACACTTAAATTACACATTGTCCCCAATGTGTCCCAAAAAGGATTTATTTTGGAAAAATATGTAAAAAGTATGAAAATAACAAAAAAAATTGGTTACTTGCACTTGCAGCACGGCCCCGTGCTACGGGGACATGGCCCCGTGTTCAAAGTGCCAGTAACAAATGATATCAGAAGACTTATAGTGGGGTGGCCATGGGGGCATGCTGGGTGAGCACGGCCCGTGCCACCTTCTGGACAGAGAATGTGTGACAACAGTAAGACGGGCACGGGGGTCGTGCTGAGTGAGCACGGCCCCGTGCTGCAGCCACTGTTTTGCAGAAAATGAGTCGGGAGGCTTCTGTTTTACATGCATGGGTTCCATTTCGTCATCCACTTTCCTCTGTTGAGTGTGTCCTACTCCTACAAAGCTAATTATTCAAAAGAAAACGTTAAACTAGATATTAAACTAAAATTAAACTAAATTTAAACTAAGAATAAACTACTAAACTAATGGATAGTCCATGGAATGCCTCCCTGGTGCGCCACGTTTATAAGGATCCTTGGCTAGACCCAAAGTCGGTCAAATGTTCCCTGCGCGGGATGACTCACATCCCAAGTTGTAGCATTGCAACGCATCGTTTAAGATTGAGTCAATTGCGTTGAGCTATTTGACCGGATCATCCCCCGCTTGTTGCCCAACTTCAAACTTGATCTCTTTTTCACCAACCCTCAATGTTAGTTATCCTTCACTCATATCTACCATAGCTCGTGCGGTAGCAAGGAAAGGTCGTCCTAGTATGAGCGGAATTTCAGTGTCTTCTTCCATGTCTAGAATAACAAAGTCGGAAGGAAAAAAAATTCTCCGACTTTTATCAATAAGTTCTCTATGACACCTTGAGGGTATTTTACCGACCGGTCCGCAAGTTGAATTCTCATTTTCGTAGGATTTGGTTTTCCCAGCCCTAGTCGGTTGAACATAGAGGCCGGCATTAAATTAATGCTAGCCCCCAAGTCGGCTAGTGCATTGCTTATTGGCGATCCACCAATAGAGCAAGGAATGGTGAAACTTCTGGGATCAATCTTCTTTTGGGGGAGCTTGTTGTGGAGTGCCGCCGAGCATTCTTCACTAAGGGTGACTTGTTGGATGGTTTCAAATTTTCTTTTATGAGTGAGGAAGTCTCTCATAAAATTAGAATACTTTGGCATTTGTGTGAGGACCTCTACAAAAGGAAGATTGACGTGAAGTTGTTTAAGCAAGCTCACAAACTTAGTGAATTGTTTGTCGTTTTTTTCCTAAGTAAACGATCGGGGTAAGGGACCGGAGGTGGTTTGGTTATGTCGGTGTTGGTGTTTTGGGGGTGAGTGATTTCTTGGTTATTGTTGGTGGTCGTTTCATCTTGGATTGGGTTGTTTTGTTGTGGGGTTGGCTCACTCTCGGGTCCTACCTTCCAGCTCCTCAGATTAATACATTTACTTGGGATTTTGGGTTTGCTTCGGTATTACTTGGTAAGGCTCCTTGTGGTCTTTCGGCGAAATGTTGGGCTATTTGACTAAATTGTTTTTCGAGATTTTGAATACTAGCCCGTTGGTTTCTTATTTCTGTTTTGGTTTGTGAGAATATTTCCAAGTATCTTTTATCGGATTCGGAGAAGAGGCGAGTGATAATATCCTCAAGCCTTTCTCTTCCTCCTTGTTGTGATTGAAAACTTTGTTGCTCATTTTGTGGTTGTTGAAAGTTAGATCGTTGATTTTGATTTTGTTGGTTATTACCCCCCGATTCCCTCCAACCAAAGTTGGGTTAATTACACCACTCGGGAATGAAAGTGTTACTTTGGATTCCCGGTGGTCGTGGCCGATTATTTAGGTAATTTACCACTTCCGTTTGATTTTCTAGATCTTTCATACAACTCCAGTTTTCATGTGAGCCGCCACACCCTTCGCAAGCCATAACCGAAACCGTTTTGTTTAATTCAAGTTCTTTATTTTATTGGTTAAGGCTTCGATTTGGGCTTGCAATGAAGTGGATTCATCCACTTTGTGGGCGCCCGGGGCTATAGACTTTGAGCCCCTAGGAGTGTGCCATTGAAAATTGTTTTGAGCAAAGTCTTTAATTTGATTATAAATTTCCTCGGGTCGCCGATTCCCAAGGAGTCCCCCGGAGCCGGAATCAAGGAATTGCCTTGTGTGCGGCAAGAGTCCGTTGTAAAAGGTGGACACTTGTTGCCACCGTTCAAGACCGTGATGTGGGCATTTCCTTAGTAGCTCCTTGAACCTTTCCCATGTCTCGTACAAGGATTCCCCGTCTTCTTGAGAGTAGGTGTTGATCTCGCTCATGAGTTTGACGGTTTTAGCGGGAGGGAAATATTTGTAGAGAAATTTTTGGGCAAGTTCATCCCAAGTGTGTACGGACCCACTTGGGAGGGTGTTTAACCAAGCTTTCACTCGGTCTTTGAGGGAAAAAGGAAACATATGGAGTCTAACAGCATCGCTAGAGGCCCCGTTGACCTGGATGGTGTCACATATTTCCAAGAAGTTGGTAATATGTAGATGGGGATCTTCATCGGCTAGGCCATGGAAAGTGGCAGAATTTTAGAGCATTTGGATAAGGTGCGGTCGAAGCTCAAAGTTGTTAACAACGACGTTAGGAGGGTTAATAGCGGCTCCAAGATTGCCAACCGTAGGCCGTAGGTAATCCATGAGAGTGCGTTGATCCGCCATAGGGGGGTTTTGGATTGAGGCTTTTTGTTGGTTTTTGGCTTTAAGGCGTTTTCTTAAAAAGCGCTCGGGTTCGTCAAGCGGTACTTTTATGTCTTTGTCGGAGGTGGAGGTCATGCACCAAACTGTATTCCTGTGAAGTACACAGAATTGTGTGATTTTCTGCGAACAAAAACAAAAAAGAAAGCTACATCAGAAGGGTAGCACGGCCCTATGCTGTGGCTGGTACGGCCCGTGCTGTCTAGGAAAAACTTTCTGTTTTCAAGTTCCCAGTACTGGAAATTCAGCACGGCCCCGTGTCCAAATTTCCAGTAATAAGAAAACAGGTTTTCCCAGATACTGCAGATTTAACCGGGCCCGTGCTGATCCCACACGGCCCCATGCTAAATATGTAGAAAGCCGAATTTTTGGGGGAAAGAAGAAATAAATAAAAAAAATGATTAGGGTGTTAATTTTAAGCTTTCCCAAGATCGTTGTGTCCCCGGCAACGGCGCCAAAAACTAGACGTGCGCGCGGGTGTATATATTTTTTATTATATTTTTAGCTCTTTTTACTCGCCGATTTCAAGTTTTAAATTTATAAAACACGATATTCTACTATCACTCTACATACATGCTAGGGAAAGTATACCCATAGTGGACGTAGTATAGTGATGGCAAGATACCGAGGTCGTCCAAGGACACAAGAGCTTTTAGTACCGGCTTATTGTTAACGTCTAATCGAACCAACTTATGAGAAAAGATTTTTAAGCCAATAAAAAGCTAAAAACAGAAAATAAAAATAAAATAAAATTGATAGACAAGAAAGAATCACTTGGATCCAACTTATCTTTCATGTACCCTTTTGATGATTTCCGCACTTTGGGCATTTTAAGAGATTATCTTGGTTATAGTACTAGGCCCCTCTTTTGGAGGCGACGTTACCCTCAACCTAGTGGTTTGAGTCAGCAAGGATACAATTCCACTAGGTCAGAATATTGAAAGATAATTAAGTAAGTTATTAATGCAAAATGTAGTGGACCCTCCGTAAAAGGCGGCGATCACCCTCAACCCATTGGTCTGAGTCAGCAGGGATACAGTCCTCGCGGGGTTGGTTTAAAGTTTTAATAGTAGTTTAAGAATAAGGGATTGAAGCTTTTTGCACCTCTCCCGTGGTGGGTAATGCCCGCTCCGACTCGTGAGGTGTTACTAGGCTTGAACCAGGTTCTCGCAGGATCTATACACTGAATGAGACATAGAATTACCCAAACCACCCTTCTAATCTCCCTTTCGGGTTAATTAACATGCTTTATATAGACTGTAAAGACATCGACATGCTGTGTAAACGAACATATGAAGAGTATTTGAGTAAATTCGCCTTCAATTTAAAAAAAAAAACTAATTATTAAAGTCATTAATACATACCCAATTATAAAGTAGCCAAAGATTGGAAATCATAAAAGAAAATACATAAAATAAAAGTCTTCACCAAGTGATATAAGAATTTTGCCAAGCATGGCCTTCGTTTGACAAAGATTCTTACGATCAATCTTGTATCCAGAGACTACGCATACACTCTAAAGATGGAAAATGGATAATGGTGTTGCAGTGGTGGTGGAGTGGTGGCAAGTGAGAGAGAAGTGGTTTGTTAAGGGATGAGTTGAAGTGGAACCAAGCACTTCTATTTATAGCTGTAAACAGAAGCTTCAGTACGGCCTGTGCCCGCCTGGCACGGCCCCGTGCCCATCTCTCTCTCTCTCTCTCGTCCTCATTAACTGCTTGTCAGATGTTGCACTAACAGGGCCCTGTGTGTCAACGGCACGGCCCGTGGCCAAAGTACTTGTTGTGCTATCATAGATTCTGCAAATCTTTGAGTTGAGCACGCCCCGTGTTGGCTTAGCACGGCTCCATGTTGGCTGCCATTTTTGTCTTTTGCAGTTGTCTTTTTCTTCTGCCCAGTATCCACCCTTAGACACGGTCCGTGTCAGGTGGACACGTCCCCGTGTCAGCCTTCTGTACTTGTTATTTTGAGGTTTGGATGTGAATCGGGGCTTGGCGAACTGCGAAAATTCCTTCTTCTTTACATTTATGTTCGATTTTGTTGTCTTTTTGCTCCTTTTGCAAATTTAAGCTCTTTTATCCCTGAAAATATAAAAGGAACGAAAACACGAGCTTTTTCCAACATTAGTACTAAAAAAGGGTTGCTTTTACGTTGTATTTGACATAATTTATATGTTGTATTTTAATCACATCAATTTCCAACCCCAACTGCTTTGTTTTCTTCAAGAGGTACCACCGATTGAATAAAACCACCTCTTCCATCAGGAATTTCAATGTATTTGAGTTGTGTATTATCTACACTGAAAACTGTCTGTATCTTTGGACTTGCTATCTCTGAATTCTTGAAGTATAATCCAATATCTTGTTGAGTTGAATGTGCTTTAATCCTAGCCTTCTTCCTTAACTCTAATTCATGAGCATCAAGTTTCCCTATAAATTTGCTTAGCATCAATCCTAAATATTCTGTTGTCTTTGACTTTAGAATCATCATAAATATTTTGTTGTCTTCATCTGGAAGAGCATCGGCTATGTCACACCCCAACCGATGGCGGAAACATCGGAGTGAGACGAAATTGATTGCAAGAGACTTCATAACACTATTTGTGACAATATTTAAATTAACCATTTTCATTCCAAACATCAATTGTCAACATTACATAGAAATCTCAAATAACGACAAGTTCAACGAAAAGTACATAACAACATAACAAAATTGATACAACATTTTAAACCTAAGACGTCTAAATGTGTATCTAGGCATCATTGCTACTTTGTTTCATAGCATCATCATCCTCAACCTGTAACATGTTAAAATAAAGTTCAATGCAAAAGCAAAGGCGAGTACACAAGGTTTATATAGTATAGCATATGTATAAAGCATTTACTCGAATCCACATGGCAATTTGTAAACAAGGTAACTAGCACGCATAACATCACGTCTAACCCAAGTGTCCACTAGTATTTAGCATCCCTCGCCACAAAAGTAATGAGACCGTTTTAGTATAATGACTTAACAAGACCTCGACGGGTGGTGTGCTACTCCTATAGCGCTATATATGTTAAGTTGAGGGCTTAGCATGGTAATGGCATAAAGCATGTATAATCTAGCATGAACCTAAGTAAACAAGTAGCATGTATAACGGATTGAGTTCGTAAAGCATGTTTAAGTGTGTGTAAGTGTAATTTTGTATGGTAACATGTTACAACCCAAAAGTGGTTTAAAATGTAAATGGGTCGAGTGTACTCACGGTTTTGCAAGTCTTCTACTTGGTAAATCCGCGAGAGTGTTGGTTTATTTCGGAGTTTGAACACCGTGTCCTTCTACACGAAGAAGCAAAGTGTGTGAGTTTTGGGAAAGACGGAAGAGTCAAGGATTAGGAATTAAAAAGACATGAAAGTATCATATGAAAATAATCATCTTCGACACATAATCACTTGTTTGACACTATGTAACCACAAGGGTTATAATGTTTTTATGGGTTGAACACCCAATAGAATCATAACAAGGTTTAGGTCTTTAGATGATGTTAGTCTACTACTTTGACAAAGGAACCCGAATTCATCATCAAATAGGTATTATTTAGATTATGTATTATACATTAGTATGTCCAATAGTCAAGCATGAGGTAGAAGATTAATCTTCATTTAGGTACCTCTATTGTGTCATAGAATTCATGTAGGAGGTAGGAAGAACAAGCTTCCATTTAGGTACCTCTAAGTGTTCACCACTACACTTGATGTAAAAACATACAAGGGGGGTCATGAACTAAGATTAATACAAGAATGTAAACAACTACACTATGAGAAATCATCAAGCAATGTGGGGATTTTATGTTGGACAACCCAAGTTAGTCCACAATCGCACCTTTATCAAGCTTGAAGCTTGAACATCACTTGTGGGTTAAAACCCTAAACAAAACAGAAAGTATATGAGGTTTAACCTCTGATTTTGAATGTCTCAACCTTGTTTTTAAGCCTAACTAACCATAGAAGTGGTTATAAGCATAAGGAGATAGGTTTGAGATGAGAAAACTCAAGTTTGGTTAAGTTTAACAAAATGTTTGTATAAAACAGAAAGTTTCTTGCACTTATAACCCTTTTATGACGATGTTCCATCCTTGGTTTTCCAGGGAAAACCTATGGAAACATCTCTAGGGTTGTTCCAAGTGCTAAGAAGCAAGAAAAGATGAAAAAGATGGAAGATAAGTGAGGTTGAACTCACTTTTGCAACTTGAAATGTTTCTGACTTTTGCTACTGTTTTGCACCAGATTTTGAGTGATTAGAGAGTGGATTAGTGAGTTTGTAAAGTGATTCAAGTATGGGATTTAGTTGGGTTTTATAGACGGTGATTAGGTGAGGTTTAGTTGGGCAGTTAGTGAAGAAAACACACCAAAGAAACACAAAATTGACCAACCCATGACCTGAAAACACCTTTCTGCCAGATTGAGGCCGTCGCCGCGCGTGACCACAAAAGGGTTTTGTCGTGGCGCGACGCCACGGCTATGGTTTCCGGATTTTAGTTTAAAAATTTACATTTCAGCCCCCTGAAGTTTATATTTTAGGGTTTTAGGGTGTTTTAGGGACTATTCTCGTCATAAAAGCATAGTTTAAGGACAAAATAAGTATGAGGATCATAAACCAAGTATAATTAAGCGTATGAGCATCGTATTTAAGTATCGTGTGCACACAAAAGACGTATTATTAGCATGTTTCACGTATTTGCAAGTTTGGCACAATATTTCCAAGAATTAGGTATAAGTATCAATTGTTTTCATGAAATTGAATGTATGAGCATGTATAAAGTATGTACAACATGAATTTAAGAAAATAAGAGTTTTATTTATGATCCAAGTCTCAGATTTTACAACGATTACAAAGAAAGGATGATTACAAGAACACAAGACTTCCAAAAATAGAACTACAAGTAATACTTTCTAATTATGGAAAGTACAAAGAAGCAGGGCGTTATAGGCTACCTTTTCAACTTAATCTCTTTGATCTGGTACTATCTTGTGTCTTCTCATTTCAGCAATTAAGTAACAGAATCTTTCAATCAATAATTGGAAACTTTGTCCTCTCACCGTAGTAAAAATATCAAACTCTTTTTTAATGAGATTGGCTTTGCTTCTCTTCATATCGGGATTTCCTCTATACTTTTTTTCTCAATGCTATCCATAGAGATTGTGACGTTTCATACTCTTGTACAAAATGAAGAATGTCATCTTTCAAAGATTGTGGAAGTAGATTAAGCATTTTGTTGTCTCTCTCATCAAAAAGGTCGATCAACTGTGGGAATCTGAGAGATTTTGACCTTTTATTTGTTTTCATTTCTCAAAACCCTGAATTAATCCTCTATCGCCATACATGTTTCCAAGTTCTTTGCTTGAACATATGCCTCAAACCGTTTGGCCCATCCTGGATAATCTTCCACAAGAAGCGACTGCGGAGGTTTGTTTATAGTACCCATCATGTTTTCTAAGTTTAGGTTTTGAACAAGAGATGTCGAACTCCCTGTAGAAAAAGCATTAAAATCTCATGTATCCATGTTGAACACTTGCACAATTTTCTAATGAATCAACCCAAGTGTACGACACTCCCAAGCGTAGAACCCTTGAAACATATGACCATGTGCATAGGACTCTAGAGTGTATGACTTCTTCAAACGTATTGTCACACTCTAAAAATCCACATGCGGAGTATTACCGCGAGGCGTGTGACTAACCAGAATCATGCCACCAATCATATTGAACATTAAGTAAAAACCACCACAACAACACAATTAGTGTTACGAAAACAAATAAGCAAAACCGTGTTCAAGTGTCAGCGGAAGCATAAAGTTAAAACCCAATAATTAGTTTAGGTTTATAAAGTTTAACAGGAATCCAATAGATGGTTCCCCGCCACAACGACCATTCCTCCGTGCAAGCTCTAGCATAGTACCTAACGACCTGCAAAGCATGTAGTAACGTATCAACAAAATGTTGGCGAGTTCGCAGTTGATTGTTCCGTTTTAGTGTTGTACCAAAAACAGTAAGTTTGTCAGTTTACTTTGTTCTTTATAAAAACATGCCATGGGGAGCCACCCCACTGTCTTAAACCACTAGACCCGTACCATATCGACTACGGACTGAAGTTATGTTGAGTGCCCCAAGTCAATGTCTATCATCATTGAGTAAGTGCCCAAGTATATTAATCCACTCCCGTCCTCTGCGGCACGGTGTGAGGCTTGTCAAACCTAATAGCGCTATTTAACTAATAACCCGTTCGCCATTGGCCCAGCGATTAAGTCGATATAAAATGAGTGGGGACTTTAAGATAGAGTTGTTGTCTATTATGCTTAAGACATGTATTATAATGGTTGTCGTCCTTCACCTAGGAGGACGGTAGTACGTATTCTACCCAAGGAGAATACGCAGGTTGCATCCCACCCAAGGGGGATAGTTGTCGTGTTTAACCCATTCCCAACCCACCGAGAATCACATGCTTTTAAGAAAAGTGTGAACTCACCTTCGATTGCTCGGTTGGTCTCTTAAAATGGTTAGGAGTCAAGGTAGGTCAATCACGTCCTAATACGATTACCATTTAGTTTATTAGTGTGTTCAAGTAAGGCACAAAACTCATACACGTATCTAAACACGTATCATGCAATCACGTTGACAACTTACATACACATACCTATTGCACATATAATTTCTTGTGATCACAGCACACAATAATTCACATAACAATTTCCTTGATGTCAAACAAGTTTGATCCTTCTCAGATAACACAAACAACACTTAGATACGCCCATAACAACTTATTACGTTTCAGCTTTGACGTCCAGAACTGGGCTGTTTTTAGGTATTTTTATAAAATAGTTGTCTCATTCCAAAAATTCTAAATAACTTACAGAACATTTCAAGTGGTCCGCGTCACTTTGTGTAAAAATCTAAAGACCTAAATAATTACCAATTATTTATTAAAAATCATCTAATAGGCTGCAGTCAGATTCGTCGCTTTCTGACTGCAGTCCACGGAAAAATTTATATAAAAATCATCGTCTATCCGAATGGCAAAATTCCAGTGGAAGATTTTCAACAACATCCGTGCCCAGCTACTGTATGAATTTCACGACCTAAATCTATCCAGATTACAAGATATAACGTAAAACATAGCAGGTAATTTCTGCAGAAAAAAACGCAGCTTTAGCTGCTGTACGAAACAACTCTTTAAAAATAGTAAACGACCTCAGAAAAATGCGATTCTAGTGCCATTTGAAGCGTTTTTCAAAAACGTACGTTTTAGACTTCATAAAATCAGTTTTTCGATAAATAACGACCTGTTTACAGCCAACTGAAGTTGGCTGTAAATGTTAATCAGCTTTCTGTTTTTGTCTTTATGATGTTAAAACGAGTTTAAACGATCATGCAATCCTAGCACCAACGACTAATAGAAAATTAACTCATCAAATATCATCTAGCATATTAAAATCACAACAAACCCTATGTATAAAACATCATGATCATCGCAAAACGCAGCTTTAACACATAATAATCATAACTAACCTTGAGCAGAGATTAAAGTAACAAGAGGGAGGACTAGAAAGCAATCGATGGGGGGGGGGGGTTGCAACCCCCGGCCCTATCTCTTGGGAACGGGCGGCCGCTAGCCAGTATCAGTGTTATCGGTATTTATCAGTTTGGCAGTGGAATTTACATCAGGACCGTAGTTAGCAAATATTTTATCAGAGTAAAATACCATATTTTTATAATATTAAAACACATGGGAAAAACCTAAGTTTCCATTACAAACATGTTTATAGGGATACACCCTAATTTATTGAATTTAAAACATCTTCTTTATTTAGGTAACTTTTATAGCCACATTTTCCAAGCATTCAGTGCTATCCAGCTAGCTTCTATTTGGCTTTCACATTTTGTTACCTGAAACGCGTTTTAAAAACATTTGTCAGTGGGAAATACTGGTGAGTGAATCCCAATTTAATCAAGACAGGTTTTATCATTTTACAATATTGAGTGCGATCTTGCAATTACATTTGTTTCCAATTCTTACTTTAATTACCACCCACAGCACTGTCAATCCTAACTTGTGGTAATGTTACTACTCACAGTGTAGTAACAAGTTTTGTATACAAAACCCCAACACACCGACGATAATTGTAGAATTACAAATACTCAATCACTGTGAAATATAATTTAAAACAATTGAGGTTTCGTAAAAACAGTTTATGAAAAGCATATAAAAAGAGGATAAAGTCACAAAAAGGTTTACACAAAAAGAAGGATTACTCACAAAAAGGTTTACACAAAAAGAAGGATTACTCACATTGCTAATTTAGGTATTTTCCTTGTGACTTCCTGGTTATAATCTATTAATTAAACAATGCACATGCGTTAGTATAATAACCCAATTTACATTAGTTATACCCTCCCCGAGACAGAACTCCAATGACTACGTCAGGCAGAGCCTCGACAGCCGTTACGGAGCACTAGATCAATCGGACAGCGTATCTAATACATAATCGGGGGTTAAAATACTTACAACGAGGGAGAGCTTCGCTAATTAGGGGGTATTATGCACGGGTATAATTTTAGCTTTAGAGAATTGAGAGAGAATCACGAATTTTGAACGACGGAAAATGAAATACCTGAGATCCCTATTTATAGTTTTGATCGGCCACTCTCTCGCGGCCCGTGAGAGATGAAGGCTAAGCCTTCGCGGCCCGCGAGGCCTGCTAGGGTAGGCCCTAGCTTGGCTGATTCGGCCATTAGGCTTGACACACTGCTGACACATGGCGGCACCGGGTGCCGGCCTGATGTTGAGCTGTCGCGCCCCGCGAAGCACACAACCAAGATGGTCGCGGCCCGCGAGCGAATGGTAAAACTTAATTTATTTGATTTTTGTAAAAATCAAGGTATTTCTGGTCCGGTTTTCGTATACGGGGTGTATTTTAGGACATATAGGGACTTTGTAAATATTTCAGGATATGTTTAGGAGAGTTGTTATAGGGGCTGCTGCTCCTCTGCTGTCACACACACCAGAAGAAACTAGGGTTTCTTTTTTTTTTTGTTTCTCCATGCAACATATACGTATATAATAAAACAAGGGGGTTGGGGGTGATTTGGGCTTGTGGGCCGAGAAGGGTGGGTTTTGGGTTGGTTGGGCCGAATATTAGTGTGGGGAAAAGGGGTGGGTTCAGTTTGGGTCATGAGGTAACGGGTTTCGGTTTCTCATAGGTTTCGCAAAAATAACATATTACAAAGGTTTCGGTTTCGAGTTTAGGTTCCACATAATTCACATAATATTGTTTAGGTTACGAGGGTCGAGTATTACGCTAATAAAATGTCAACAAGTCTCGCGCCACTAAATTATCCGCAACACACGTATTTTTACAATAACCACCCAAATTAAGTATAGCCGTAACGAGAACTGAACCAGAAAGATACCTGATTTTCCGGGATGTCACACATATGACTGATCTTAGCATATGACTCCTGCGCGTGTATGAGCTCCTGCGTTTGGACTCCTACGTGAGCACGAATCCTGCGCTCAGACTCATTTTTGCAAGAATTTTGATGATTTGGAAGTGAAACAATGCCATTCCCCGGATCAAATGAGTTTATAGAACATGTGGTCCTCACCTATTAACCTTTTAACTTGTATCATAACTTAATCTTAATTTGTGACATTTGTGCCTTTATAACCAATATACAATTCTGAACAATTTTGAATCAGATGAAATGTTGTGTTTCATTCCCATGATTTGTATAATTACATGTGACATTCACACATTTCAGTCCATGTACAAATTCAACCCTCAAAGTTTTCCTGGAAGTTATACGTAAACTATCACGCAAATGTAATTAGTTTAACATGACGTACACTCTGGAACAATGACATAAGCTAAACATACCCTAAATACCCTTTACATAACTTAGATATATGTTTTCAAGGGTTCGGTATGGCAAAAACATGTTTATTCGAGCTCAGGGACTATTTGTGACAAACTGTGAAAGTATGCTGATTCTCGTATTTTTGAATGCGGAACACGGACGCACATCCAAAAACTTTTGTAATCATTAAAATCTTGTATTTTAGTGATGAGAATGAAAAAATATCATTCGTTACGCAATTACGGTCGTTTTCGCGTCAGTTAAAGCGTTCGTCGTAATTAAGTGAAAAACGTGACCGTACAACCAAACGAACCAACATCCACGATATTTCCGGGCATAATTCAAGTCCCTGATGCTTTAACGTCCTTATAAAGCCTAAAAGTTGGGTTAACGGTGGTTAAAAGCGTCAAAAACTCATCAAACATGCTGCAGGGACCTGTTTTGTCAAAACTGAAAACTCTGTTGTACATGGTGGCGTCACACGATGACAGGGGACATCCCTGGTCGCGCAGCGCGAGCCCCCTGTGGCGACAGAATGTTTGAAACAACAACCAACACTTGTTTTTGTCCATTGTTTTGCATACGTGATCACCAAGTTGCGTGTTTTCCAAGCTTGAAACCTGATTATAACACTTGTAGTGATCTTGTTAATCCTTGGAAATTAGTCAAAACACTTGGCATGATCTTGTAGCTTCAAAACAAGTATAAATAGCCCTCAAATCTGCCCAAACAACTTGCTCATTTCCTTCTTCTCATCTCATTTGCTCTAATTGGATTTGCTACCATTTTTTGGAGGCCTCCTACTAAGCATTCTTGCCATCCTAGAACACAAGTAAGTGTTCTTCCTAGTCTTGTTCATTTATTTAAGCTATTTTGAGCTGAAAATCAAACAGTTGACTTTCTGTTTAACTTTCGGTTTTGACCATAATTGGTCAAGTCAAAGTTCAATTGAACTTTGCAACGTGATCGTAATCACGAAGGTTATAATCCCTTGCGATTATACCTACTGATTACCACGTTTACTAGTCGAAGTGACGAGTCAAAGTTTTGGTCAAAAATGTACATTTTGTGCATTTTACGACGAAACCATTTGTAGGTATCAAAACAATAAGTTTTCATACCAAATCAGTTTTTCAACTTTGTTAAACATATTTTGACATGTTTAGCTCGTCTCTTCTAGTTTAGTGCTTATTTAGGGTCGTAAGTCGAGCGGTTTGACCACTACTTTGACTTTCGAATCCGACCCGTTTGGTCGATCTTAGGATCCGACCAACACATTTGTGACCATAGTTGTATAGGGAATAACCTCCTGAGGTTATACCTTATGGTCACGTCGTTTGGTTAGTGTTACGATAAGTCGATAGTTAAATGCCTAGAAATGACCAAAATGCCCTTTTTGCACATAAATCCATTTTAAGCATATGTAACCAACTTTTTGACATATAAACTGATGTTATAACATTTTCAAACATGTTTGGGCATTTAAGATTTATCATAGGACATGTTTAACCATCCGAACACGCGTTTACGCAAATGACACGTTAAAGTAGCGTAAACTACCGTAACGGGTCATAACGGGTCGAAAGCGCTTAGGGTTCATTCCAAATCAGAATGTAGACTTTGTTAAAGCATTCCATATGAGTTCCAACACTCATTTGGTTTACAAGACCTCATTCAATCCGATTCCTCCGATTACGTCCCGTTACTTTAACATAGTTACCCGATGTTAGGACACACTTGATTCCTTGATCTCTTGGGCTTTGTTTACACATTCATACAAGGCTTATATGCAATCCCAAGGGAGTACATAGCTCTCCTCTTTTATGTTTTGCTAAATGTTTTGGGGTGACTCATATGTGCTAAATTATTTTCAAGTTTTCAAAAACAAAGTCTATGGTTTATATAAAACACGACGATTTCAATAATGTGAACGAACTTGTTGGTACGTTAATTCATAACACGAATGACATTCATTCGCTTTGATCAAGCCGACCTGTCACACCCCCAAAATCCACCTGCGGAGTACCACCGCTTGGAGGCGTGACTGACCAGGATCCAGCCACCAATCATATTGAACAAGCATATAAGTAGTTATCAAATCCAACCAATACAATTGGTGTTCAAACCAAACATAGTCAAGTTGCAAGCGGAAGCATAAGTCTTAAATCATAACATAAGTTTAATTGTTTCACGGTTTAACATGGCACACAATCATCCATGTTCCACAACGATCCTCCTCCATGCAAGCTCCAGCTAAGAACCTAAGGACCTGCAAAGCATGTAGTAACGAGTCAACAACAAGTTGAGTGAGTTCACGGTTGGGTGTTCGTTTTAAGTTGTTTCGAAAACAGTTTCCTTTAGCTGGCATCCTGCCGTGGGGGTTACCCCATAGTTAAAAACGTGACTTGTTTATTCCCGGTTACTCTGGCAATCCAGCCGTGGGGGCTACCCCGTGTTAGTTATCTGGCATTCCGGCCGTGGGGGCTACCCCATGTATCTACTAGACTCGTTACCATATCGACTGCTGACTGTAGTCATGTTTAAGTGCCCTGAAACTGTCAATGTCTATCATCATTGACGTGCCCCAGATCCATTAGTTCACGCCCGTCCTCTGCGGCACGGTGTGAGGTTTGTCAGACCTAAATAGCGCTATCTAACTAATGACCCGCTCGCCATTGGCCCGGCGATTAAGTCGATATAAAAAAGGAGGGACTTCGTGATAGAGTTTTGGTCTAGTACGAGTTATCTGTCCGTGAGGACGAGGAATTACATTCCTGAACCTTTGCTGTCCTACCCAAGGAGGACGAGGAACCCATGTTCCTTAACCCCAATTCCCGACCCCTGGGAATCCCATGCTTTGTAGAGGGTGTGAACTCACCTTGGTTTGCTCGGTAGAAACACAGAAAAGTCAAACAAGCAAGGTTGTGGCTACTCACGTCCTATCATAGTTGTATCATACAAGTCAGGTTCGTAACCAAGTAGCACACGGATGTTTCTAGCATAAAGCATTCAAGTATCGTTCATGGCATACACGTTTGATCATAGCAGTTCAACAATATTCATGTTCAACAGAAACATATAAGGTCTGTGCATTAGGCCCAAGAGTCCGGCCCAAACAATTAAGTCCGAAACGAGGTGTAAAAGCCCAAACAGCGCGTATCTGTGTATAGTCTCGAGTCGCAACTAGGCGTTTGCGACTCGCAACCGGAGTCGCAATTATGGTTTCGGTTCGTGCTGTTTTGGTTTCGAGTCGCAACCGGACTCGCAACTGTGGTTTCGAGTCAAACGGTTCATGTGCTGATCTCGTGTGGTTTCGAGTCGCAACCAGGTGTTTGCGACTCGCAATCTGTGTCGCAACCGGGGTCTCGACTCGTCATGCAGTGGTTTCGAGTCGCAACAGGAGGTTTCGGTTGGACAGGAGCTGATTCGGAACAGTGTACTATCCAATAACATTCTGATTTCATGAAATGGTTTGTACTATCCACTTAAACATGTTTGTTTGTCTAGCAATTTACTAAATTGGATCAAACATATCAGATTTCAAATATTCAAGCATGTTCTTATGATATTCAAGTTGTTCTTCACATATTCAAGTGATTCATCATCATCATTCATACATACTTTAACCAACAAAAATCATGATCAACAACTTATCAATACTAACTTGCACCCTATGATATTAACACAATGAATCATCCTAATCGTGCACATACCACAGCCGATTACATGTATTCGGTTTCTATTCATCAATCATTTCAACATATATCAACACACTAACATATAATTATCATCAACCGAATGTAAACACATAACATAGAGCATTTATGCATCGATTTCTTTGAACACTAACTCAACATCAAAGTATACCATCAAAACATCATTCAATATATCCGAAGTCAAGACATGTTCAACCGATTATCAATATCATACACGTCCGGTTCACAACCATCATCAAGCATACAACTACACTAGTTAAATCCTACCATTCATGCTATCATTTAACAACAACAAACATCATAAAATCACTAACCGGTTGATGAGTTTCAAAGGCGAGTATGAAACGTCCGAGTGTGTGTGTGTGTGTGAGCCGATCCGCTAGTCCTAGTGTCACCGGTTTGGATCCGAGAAGAAGGAGAAGGAGTGTGATGCTTGGTGTCTAGGGTTTTAGTGAGAGAGTGGAGAGTATGTGTGTTATCCAAAGAAAATGGCAACATGGCTAACACTAAGATTTATATACTTGTTTCACCTTGTGCACCCTAATGGGCTTCGGATGAGGTGCACGGCCCAACCGGCCCATATGTGGTGTGATGTTTACTCGAGATCACATGGTCTCGAGTCGGGTACTTGTTGTTTCGGTTCATAGACATACTCGCATACATACAATCACACATATAACATAACACATAATCAAATAAAAGGTTCACTTATCATTCATTAAATCATTAAATTAATCAGTCACTTAGTGTTCAAGCGTACAACGAAAGGTTCTAAATTTCGAGTTGTCACATCATCCCCAAGTTGAAAGAAATTTCGTCCCGAAATTTGGTAGGCACTCACTGAGGAAGCTAGTTAAGTTGTATGGTTTTCCTGGTTTTCCTGGGGTGTCACATCCACCCCCCCGTTGATCTGGAATTTCGTCCCGAAATTCCGTAGCTTCGGCCTCAGTAGTGGTTGTACTGTTTGCGAACAGTTGGGGATACTTTTGTTTCATCTGATCTTCGCGCTCCCAGGTGAACTCTGGGCCGCGACGTGAGTTCCAACGAACTCGAACGAGAGGTATTCTAGTGCTCTTGAGGACCTTAACATCCCGGTCCGTGATCTCGACTGGTTCCTCGACGAATCGTAACTGCTCATCGATAGTGAGTTCCTTCAAAGGAACTACGTGGGTCTCATCTGACGGACACTTCTTCAGATTCGACACGTGGAAAACGTTGTGAACTGCACCGAGTTCCGCTGGTAAGTTTAGTCTGTAGGCCACCCTGCCTATTTTCTCAATGACCTCGAAAGGCCCAACGTATCGTGGGTTGAGTTTGCCGCGTTTACCAAAACGAACCACACCCTTCCAGGGTGAAACTTTGAGTAGTACCCGCTCCCCAACCTGGAGCTCAAGTGGTTTCCTGCCCATGTCGGCGTAAACTTTCTGACGTTCACGAGCGGCCGTCATGCGTTTTCGTATCTGGGCGATTTTGCTCGGTTGTATCTACCACATATTCTGGACCAGTGATCTGACTATCTACCACCTCTGCCCAGCAAAGAGGAGACCGGCATTTACGTCCGTACAATGCCTCAAATGGAGCAGCTTTAATGCTGGTGTGGTAGCTGTTATTGTACGAGAATTCCACAAGTGGCAGATGCTTTTCCCAGCGGTTGCCAAAGTCGATTACACATGCACGAAGCATGTCTTCTAAGGTTTGAATAGTGCGTTCGGACTGCCCGTCCGTCTGAGGGTGATACGCTGTGCTCATATCTAATCGTGAGCCGAAGGATTTGTGCATTGCTTGCCACAGCTCTGAAGTAAAACGTGCATCTCGATCCGAGATAATGGAGGTGGGCACCCCGTGCCTCGAAACAACTTCCTTGAGGTATATTTCTGCGAGCGTAGAGAATTTATCCGTCTCCTTGATAGCCAGGAAGTGTGCAGATTTTGTGAGTCGATCCACGATCACCCAAATAGTATCGTTCCCGCGCTGGGATCTAGGTAGGCCCGTAACAAAATCCATGGAAATTTGCTCCCATTTCCATTGAGGTATCTCTAGTTGTTGGAGTAGGCCTGATGGTTTCTGGTATTCCGACTTGACTCTCGCACAAGTCAAACACTTGCTGACGTAGGTCGCTATGTGGGCCTTCATGCTAGGCCACCAGTACGTGGTTTTGATGTCGTGGTACATTTTATCCGAACCAGGATGTACCGAGTAGCGAGACTTGTGCGCTTCGTCCATCACAAGCTCTCGTAGGTTGCCGTAGAGTGGGACCCAAACGCGTCCCGTCACGTAGTAAGCACCGTCTTCCTTCCGTTCTAATCTTTGCCTTGATCCGCGTAGGGCTTCAGCCCTGACGTTTTCTGGTTTCAGTGCTTCTATCTGAGCAGTTCGTATCTGGGAGGGAAGACTAGAATGGATCGTGAGTTGTAAAGCTCGCACGCGCTTAGGCGCGGTGTCCTTCCGACTGAGGGCGTCAGCCACAACATTGGCCTTGCCCGGGTGATACCTGATTGAGCACTCGTAGTCATTCAGCAGCTCGACCCATCGTCGTTGTCGCATATTCAGTTCCTTCTGCTTGAAGATATGCTCGAGGCTCCTGTGGTCGGTGTAGATCACGCACTTGGTACCATACAAGTAGTGCCGCCATAACTTAAGTGCAAAAACAACAGCTCCCAGCTCTAAGTCGTGCGTCGTGTAGTTCTTTTCATGAACTTTGAGTTGGCGTGAGGCGTAGGCTATAACTTTGTCTCGTTGCATCAATACACAACCAAGACCTTGAATTGATGCGTCACAGTAAACCACAAAGTCGTCTGTGCCCTCTGGCAATGAAAGGATAGGCGCGCTGCAAAGTCTATCCTTTAGATGCTGAAATGCTGATTCCTGTGCGTTTCCCCAGCGATAAACAACGCCTTTCTGCGTTAGTGAGGTGAGAGGCTGTGCAATCTTAGAAAAATCCTTAATGAATCTCCGGTAGTATCCCGCCAAACCCAAGAATTGGCGAATTTCCTTAGGTGTACGGGGTGCAGGCCAGTTCTTAATCGAGTCTATCTTGGATGGATCAACGTGAATCCCATCCTTGTTTACCACGTGGCCTAGGAAATGGACTTCTCGAAGCCAGAAGTCGCATTTCGAGAACTTTGCATAAAGCTGTTCTGTTCGAAGGAGTTCCAGGATAAGTCGCAGATGTTGCTCGTGTTCCTCCCGACTCTTGGAATAGATCAGGATGTCGTCGATGAAGACTATAACGAACTTGTCCAGGTAAGGCTTGCACACTCGGTTCATCAAGTCCATGAAAACCGCGGGTGCGTTCGTCATCCCAAAAGGCATGACCAAAAACTCATAGTGCCCGTATCGAGTTCTGAAAGCTGTTTTGGAGACGTCCTCTTCTCGGACTCTCAGCTGGTGATATCCCGATCTCAAATCAATCTTTGAATAGTAGCTCGACCCCTGCAGTTGGTCGAACAAGTCGTCAATCCGTGGTAGAGGATAACGATTCTTCACCGTCACCTTGTTGAGTTCTCGGTAGTCGATGCACATTCTGAAAGTACCGTCTTTCTTCTTCACAAATAGCACTGGAGCTCCCCAGGGCGATGAGCTAGGACGAATAAAACCCTTATCCAAGAGTTCTTGTAGTTGCGTGGAGAGTTCTTTCAACTCTGATGGGGCTAAACGATAAGGTGCACGGGCTATGGGCGCAGCTCCAGGAGCTAGTTCGATCTGAAACTCGACTTGGCGATGAGGCGGAAGACCAGGTAATTCCTCAGGAAATACCTCTGGATAATCGCGTACAACTGGAAAATCTTCTATCTTCTTCTCTTTCTCCGTGGTATCAGTAATGAGAGCCAAAATGGCAGTGTGGCCCTTTCGCAAGCACTTTTGGGCCTTAAGGAGAGAAATGACGTTCTCAACAGCACTCCTCTTGTCACCATGAACCATAAGAGGTTCACCACCGGGACCTGGAATACGGACAACCTTCTCGTTGCAAAGAATCTCTGCTCGGTGTTGGGACAACCAATCCATCCCAATGACAACGTCGAAACTACCCAAGACAATAGGAATGAGGTCGATAGAGAAGGTCTGGTCAGCGAGAATAAGTTTACAACCCTTGACTACGTGTGTGGCTTCTAAACTCTTACCGTTTGCTAGCTCTACGGTGTGCTTGTTGCTCAAGGGTGTTGGAATACGCTTAAGCATTCGACTAACTTCTAGTGACATGTAGCTAGTATCGGCACCCGAATCAAATAAAACTGAAACATAAAAGTCGTCGAGAAGGAACTTACCCGCCACAACATTGGGGTCATTCCTTGCTTCACCTTGGCCAATCACAAACATCCGCCCCCTGGCGCCATTGTTGTTGTTGTTCCCATTGTTACCATTCCCCTGATTGTTGTTGTTGTTGTTCTGGTTCCTGTTCAGTTGGGGACAGTCTCTCTTGAAGTGGCCTTCAGCTCCACACTGAAAGCACCCTTTGTTATCACCTTGCTGCTGCTGTTGGCGTTGATTCTGTTGAGCTTGCTGACGATTCTGATTGGCGGGGTATAAGCTCCTGCAATCCTTTGCAGCGTGACCAGGCTTGTTGCACCGATGACAGTTGCCCCTGGTGCATGGTCCGCTGTGGTGCAGGCTGCAGCGATTGCATTTGGGATGATTTCCTTTGTACCCACCATGGCCTTGACCACCAGACGATTGCTGATTAGGGCTCTTGTAGTCATCAGTCTTCCTCTGCTGAGACTGGGACTGAACAGAAGTCGAACCCTTACTTGAAGTTCCATCCCATTTCCGTTTGTTGTCATTAGAGGTACCAGAAGTAGTTGCAGCACCTATGCGTCTTGGTAACTTGTTCTGCTCCACCGCTTGATCCGTGAGACGGTCAGCCAACTGAACAGTTTGCTGGTAGGTGGCGAGGTTCGCTGAAGTCACATGACTTTGGATTTCCGGCACTAAGCCCTGAAGAAACAGTTCGATGCGTTTGATGGGAGGATCCACCATAGTAGGGCACAGAATTGCCAGTTCGTTCGACCTTTTCACATAAGCTTCAATTTCGGACCCCGTCATCTTGAGGTTGAAGAACTCCACTTCCAGTTTGTGAATCTCATCACGACTGCAGTATTCCTCCTTGATCATCTCTTTAAAAGTTTCCCATGGGGTGGCGTTGGCAGCAACCAACCCCAGCATCTGAACTTGAGCGTTCCACCATGTGAGGGCTAAACCCTCGAGAGTACCAGTAGCATACTTCACCCTGCGCGCCTCAGGGCATTCGCACATTTCGAACACAGATTCTAGCTTCTCAAACCAATGTAGGAGACCTACTGCTCCTTCAGTGCCGCTAAAAGTAGTTGGTCGGCAGTCCATGAAAGTCTTAAAAGTGCACACGGGTGGCTGAACATGCTGACCTATCGTAGGCGAAAGAAAAGACAGAGTTTAACACAAAGGTTGGTTCACGAGAGTAGGATCCTAAAGATCCTAGATTGAGTTCGGACTGCAGGATATACCTCCTGCGTGTGCAGCTGCAAGTGCTGCGGCAACTCGTTCGTTGATCAGAGCCGTCAACTGGGCTTGTGTTAGGTTAACGCGTCCAGACATGATCTTCATATCAAGAAGAACGTGAGTGAGAGGGGTTCGCGAAAGTACGACGATAAAATAGAGTAAGCACGCACGTGTCCAAGCAACAGTAGTTATACCAATCAAGCATACCATAAGCAATGTACTATGTAACTAGCAGGTAGGTAATATATACACAGATCATATCACCTAGAATGTCGAGCCTTGCGTGTGGAGTGAAGCATCGTTGTGGACCGTTGAGCACTGTACAGGTTATAGTCTGGTTTTAACAAAAACGTTTTCCCCTTTATTAAAACCAAGTTCTCTATAACCAATGGCTCTGATACCAATCTGTCACACCCCCAAAATCCACCTGCGGAGTACCACCGCTTGGAGGCGTGACTGACCAGGATCCAGCCACCAATCATATTGAACAAGCATATAAGTAGTTATCAAATCCAACCAATACAATTGGTGTTCAAACCAAACATAGTCAAGTTGCAAGCGGAAGCATAAGTCTTAAATCATAACATAAGTTTAATTGTTTCACGGTTTAACATGGCACACAATCATCCATGTTCCACAACGATCCTCCTCCATGCAAGCTCCAGCTAAGAACCTAAGGACCTGCAAAGCATGTAGTAACGAGTCAACAACAAGTTGAGTGAGTTCACGGTTGGGTGTTCGTTTTAAGTTGTTTCGAAAACAGTTTCCTTTAGCTGGCATCCTGCCGTGGGGGTTACCCCATAGTTAAAAACGTGACTTGTTTATTCCCGGTTACTCTGGCAATCCAGCCGTGGGGGCTACCCCGTGTTAGTTATCTGGCATTCCGGCCGTGGGGGCTACCCCATGTATCTACTAGACTCGTTACCATATCGACTGCTGACTGTAGTCATGTTTAAGTGCCCTGAAACTGTCAATGTCTATCATCATTGACGTGCCCCAGATCCATTAGTTCACGCCCGTCCTCTGCGGCACGGTGTGAGGTTTGTCAGACCTAAATAGCGCTATCTAACTAATGACCCGCTCGCCATTGGCCCGGCGATTAAGTCGATATAAAAAAGGAGGGACTTCGTGATAGAGTTTTGGTCTAGTACGAGTTATCTGTCCGTGAGGACGAGGAATTACATTCCTGAACCTTTGCTGTCCTACCCAAGGAGGACGAGGAACCCATGTTCCTTAACCCCAATTCCCGACCCCTGGGAATCCCATGCTTTGTAGAGGGTGTGAACTCACCTTGGTTTGCTCGGTAGAAACACAGAAAAGTCAAACAAGCAAGGTTGTGGCTACTCACGTCCTATCATAGTTGTATCATACAAGTCAGGTTCGTAACCAAGTAGCACACGGATGTTTCTAGCATAAAGCATTCAAGTATCGTTCATGGCATACACGTTTGATCATAGCAGTTCAACAATATTCATGTTCAACAGAAACATATAAGGTCTGTGCATTAGGCCCAAGAGTCCGGCCCAAACAATTAAGTCCGAAACGAGGTGTAAAAGCCCAAACAGCGCGTATCTGTGTATAGTCTCGAGTCGCAACTAGGCGTTTGCGACTCGCAACCGGAGTCGCAATTATGGTTTCGGTTCGTGCTGTTTTGGTTTCGAGTCGCAACCGGACTCGCAACTGTGGTTTCGAGTCAAACGGTTCATGTGCTGATCTCGTGTGGTTTCGAGTCGCAACCAGGTGTTTGCGACTCGCAATCTGTGTCGCAACCGGGGTCTCGACTCGTCATGCAGTGGTTTCGAGTCGCAACAGGAGGTTTCGGTTGGACAGGAGCTGATTCGGAACAGTGTACTATCCAATAACATTCTGATTTCATGAAATGGTTTGTACTATCCACTTAAACATGTTTGTTTGTCTAGCAATTTACTAAATTGGATCAAACATATCAGATTTCAAATATTCAAGCATGTTCTTATGATATTCAAGTTGTTCTTCACATATTCAAGTGATTCATCATCATCATTCATACAAACTTTAACCAACAAAAATCATGATCAACAACTTATCAATACTAACTTGCACCCTATGATATTAACACAATGAATCATCCTAATCGTGCACATACCACAGCCGATTACATGTATTCGGTTTCTATTCATCAATCATTTCAACATATATCAACACACTAACATATAATTATCATCAACCGAATGTAAACACATAACATAGAGCATTTATGCATCGATTTCTTTGAACACTAACTCAACATCAAAGTATACCATCAAAACATCATTCAATATATCCGAAGTCAAGACATGTTCAACCGATTATCAATATCATACACGTCCGGTTCACAACCATCATCAAGCATACAACTACACTAGTTAAATCCTACCATTCATGCTATCATTTAACAACAACAAACATCATAAAATCACTAACCGGTTGATGAGTTTCAAAGGCGAGTATGAAACGTCCGAGTGTGTGTGTGTGTGAGCCGATCCGCTAGTCCTAGTGTCACCGGTTTGGATCCGAGAAGAAGGAGAAGGAGTGTGATGCTTGGTGTCTAGGGTTTTAGTGAGAGAGTGGAGAGTATGTGTGTTATCCAAAGAAAATGGCAACATGGCTAACACTAAGATTTATATACTTGTTTCACCTTGTGCACCCTAATGGGCTTCGGATGAGGTGCACGGCCCAACCGGCCCATATGTGGTGTGATGTTTACTCGAGATCACATGGTCTCGAGTCGGGTCCTTGTTGTTTCGGTTCATAGACATACTCGCATACATACAATCACACATATAACATAACACATAATCAAATAAAAGGTTCACTTATCATTCATTAAATCATTAAATTAATCAGTCACTTAGTGTTCAAGCGTACAACGAAAGGTTCTAAATTTCGAGTTGTCACATCATCCCCAAGTTGAAAGAAATTTCGTCCCGAAATTTGGTAGGCACTCACTGAGGAAGCTAGTTAAGTTGTATGGTTTTCCTGGTTTTCCTGGGGTGTCACATCCACCCCCCGTTGATCTGGAATTTCGTCCCGAAATTCCGTAGCTTCGGCCTCAGTAGTGGTTGTACTGTTTGCGAACAGTTGGGGATACTTTTGTTTCATCTGATCTTCGCGCTCCCAGGTGAACTCTGGGCCGCGACGTGAGTTCCAACGAACTCGAACGAGAGGTATTCTAGTGCTCTTGAGGACCTTAACATCCCGGTCCGTGATCTCGACTGGTTCCTCGACGAATCGTAACTGCTCATCGATAGTGAGTTCCTTCAAAGGAACTACGTGGGTCTCATCTGACGGACACTTCTTCAGATTCGACACGTGGAAAACGTTGTGAACTGCACCGAGTTCCGCTGGTAAGTTTAGTCTGTAGGCCACCCTGCCTATTTTCTCAATGACCTCGAAAGGCCCAACGTATCGTGGGTTGAGTTTGCCGCGTTTACCAAAACGAACCACACCCTTCCAGGGTGAAACTTTGAGTAGTACCCGCTCCCCAACCTGGAGCTCAAGTGGTTTCCTGCCCATGTCGGCGTAAACTTTCTGACGTTCACGAGCGGCCGTCATGCGTTTTCGTATCTGGGCGATTTGCTCGGTTGTATCTACCACATATTCTGGACCAGTGATCTGACTATCTCCCACCTCTGCCCAGCAAAGAGGAGACCGGCATTTACGTCCGTACAATGCCTCAAATGGAGCAGCTTTAATGCTGGTGTGGTAGCTGTTATTGTACGAGAATTCCACAAGTGGCAGATGCTTTTCCCAGCGGTTGCCAAAGTCGATTACACATGCACGAAGCATGTCTTCTAAGGTTTGAATAGTGCGTTCGGACTGCCCGTCCGTCTGAGGGTGATACGCTGTGCTCATATCTAATCGTGAGCCGAAGGATTTGTGCATTGCTTGCCACAGCTCTGAAGTAAAACGTGCATCTCGATCCGAGATAATGGAGGTGGGCACCCCGTGCCTCGAAACAACTTCCTTGAGGTATATTTCTGCGAGCGTAGAGAATTTATCCGTCTCCTTGATAGCCAGGAAGTGTGCAGATTTTGTGAGTCGATCCACGATCACCCAAATAGTATCGTTCCCGCGCTGGGATCTAGGTAGGCCCGTAACAAAATCCATGGAAATTTGCTCCCATTTCCATTGAGGTATCTCTGGTTGTTGGAGTAGGCCTGATGGTTTCTGGTATTCCGACTTGACTCTCGCACAAGTCAAACACTTGCTGACGTAGGTCGCTATGTGGGCCTTCATGCTAGGCCACCAGTACGTGGTTTTGATGTCGTGGTACATTTTATCCGAACCAGGATGTACCGAGTAGCGAGACTTGTGCGCTTCGTCCATCACAAGCTCTCGTAGGTTGCCGTAGAGTGGGACCCAAACGCGTCCCGTCACGTAGTAAGCACCGTCTTCCTTCCGTTCTAATCTTTGCCTTGATCCGCGTAGGGCTTCAGCCCTGACGTTTTCTGGTTTCAGTGCTTCTATCTGAGCAGTTCGTATCTGGGAGGGAAGACTAGAATGGATCGTGAGTTGTAAAGCTCGCACGCGCTTAGGCGCGGTGTCCTTCCGACTGAGGGCGTCAGCCACAACATTGGCCTTGCCCGGGTGATACCTGATTGAGCACTCGTAGTCATTCAGCAGCTCGACCCATCGTCGTTGTCGCATATTCAGTTCCTTCTGCTTGAAGATATGCTCGAGGCTCCTGTGGTCGGTGTAGATCACGCACTTGGTACCATACAAGTAGTGCCGCCATAACTTAAGTGCAAAAACAACAGCTCCCAGCTCTAAGTCGTGCGTCGTGTAGTTCTTTTCATGAACTTTGAGTTGGCGTGAGGCGTAGGCTATAACTTTGTCTCGTTGCATCAATACACAACCAAGACCTTGAATTGATGCGTCACAGTAAACCACAAAGTCGTCTGTGCCCTCTGGCAATGAAAGGATAGGCGCGCTGCAAAGTCTATCCTTTAGATGCTGAAATGCTGATTCCTGTGCGTTTCCCCAGCGATAAACAACGCCTTTCTGCGTTAGTGAGGTGAGAGGCTGTGCAATCTTAGAAAAATCCTTAATGAATCTCCGGTAGTATCCCGCCAAACCCAAGAATTGGCGAATTTCCTTAGGTGTACGGGGTGCAGGCCAGTTCTTAATCGAGTCTATCTTGGATGGATCAACGTGAATCCCATCCTTGTTTACCACGTGGCCTAGGAAATGGACTTCTCGAAGCCAGAAGTCGCATTTCGAGAACTTTGCATAAAGCTGTTCTGTTCGAAGGAGTTCCAGGATAAGTCGCAGATGTTGCTCGTGTTCCTCCCGACTCTTGGAATAGATCAGGATGTCGTCGATGAAGACTATAACGAACTTGTCCAGGTAAGGCTTGCACACTCGGTTCATCAAGTCCATGAAAACCGCGGGTGCGTTCGTCATCCCAAAAGGCATGACCAAAAACTCATAGTGCCCGTATCGAGTTCTGAAAGCTGTTTTGGAGACGTCCTCTTCTCGGACTCTCAGCTGGTGATATCCCGATCTCAAATCAATCTTTGAATAGTAGCTCGACCCCTGCAGTTGGTCGAACAAGTCGTCAATCCGTGGTAGAGGATAACGATTCTTCACCGTCACCTTGTTGAGTTCTCGGTAGTCGATGCACATTCTGAAAGTACCGTCTTTCTTCTTCACAAATAGCACTGGAGCTCCCCAGGGCGATGAGCTAGGACGAATAAAACCCTTATCCAAGAGTTCTTGTAGTTGCGTGGAGAGTTCTTTCAACTCTGATGGGGCTAAACGATAAGGTGCACGGGCTATGGGCGCAGCTCCAGGAGCTAGTTCGATCTGAAACTCGACTTGGCGATGAGGCGGAAGACCAGGTAATTCCTCAGGAAATACCTCTGGATAATCGCGTACAACTGGAAAATCTTCTATCTTCTTCTCTTTCTCCGTGGTATCAGTAATGAGAGCCAAAATGGCAGTGTGGCCCTTTCGCAAGCACTTTTGGGCCTTAAGGAGAGAAATGACGTTCTCAACAGCACTCCTCTTGTCACCATGAACCATGAGAGGTTCACCACCGGGACCTGGAATACGGACAACCTTCTCGTTGCAAAGAATCTCTGCTCGGTGTTGGGACAACCAATCCATCCCAATGACAACGTCGAAACTACCCAAGACAATAGGAATGAGGTCGATAGAGAAGGTCTGGTCAGCGAGAATAAGTTTACAACCCTTGACTACGTGTGTGGCTTCTAAACTCTTACCGTTTGCTAGCTCTACGGTGTGCTTGTTGCTCAAGGGTGTTGGAATACGCTTAAGCATTCGACTAACTTCTAGTGACATGTAGCTAGTATCGGTACCCGAATCAAATAAAACTGAAACATAAAAGTCGTCGAGAAGGAACTTACCCGCCACAACATTGGGGTCATTCCTTGCTTCACCTTGGCCAATCACAAACATCCGCCCCCTGGCGCCATTGTTGTTGTTGTTCCCATTGTTACCATTCCCCTGATTGTTGTTGTTGTTGTTCTGGTTCCTGTTCAGTTGGGGACAGTCTCTCTTGAAGTGGCCTTCAGCTCCACACTGAAAGCACCCTTTGTTATCACCTTGCTGCTGCTGTTGGCGTTGATTCTGTTGAGCTTGCTGACGATTCTGATTGGCGGGGTATAAGCTCCTGCAATCCTTTGCAGCGTGACCAGGCTTGTTGCACCGATGACAGTTGCCCCTGGTGCATGGTCCGCTGTGGTGCAGGCTGCAGCGATTGCATTTGGGATGATTTCCTTTGTACCCACCATGGCCTTGACCACCAAACGATTGCTGATTAGGGCTCTTGTAGTCATCAGTCTTCCTCTGCTGAGACTGGGACTGAACAGAAGTCGAACCCTTACTTGAAGTTCCATCCCATTTCCGTTTGTTGTCACTAGAGGTACCAGAAGTAGTTGCAGCACCTATGCGTCTTGGTAACTTGTTCTGCTCCACCGCTTGATCCGTGAGACGGTCAGCCAACTGAACAGTTTGCTGGTAGGTGGCGAGGTTCGCTGAAGTCACATGACTTTGGATTTCCGGCACTAAGCCCTGAAGAAACAGTTCGATGCGTTTGATGGGAGGATCCACCATAGTAGGGCACAGAATTGCCAGTTCGTTCGACCTTTTCACATAAGCTTCAATTTCGGACCCCGTCATCTTGAGGTTGAAGAACTCCACTTCCAGTTTGTGAATCTCATCACGACTGCAGTATTCCTCCTTGATCATCTCTTTAAAAGTTTCCCATGGGGTGGCGTTGGCAGCAACCAACCCCAGCATCTGAACTTGAGCGTTCCACCATGTGAGGGCTAAACCCTCGAGAGTACCAGTAGCATACTTCACCCTGCGCGCCTCAGGGCATTCGCACATTTCGAACACAGATTCTAGCTTCTCAAACCAATGTAGGAGACCTACTGCTCCTTCAGTGCCGCTAAAAGTAGTTGGTCGGCAGTCCATGAAAGTCTTAAAAGTGCACACGGGTGGCTGAACATGCTGACCTATCGTAGGCGAAAGAAAAGACAGAGTTTAACACAAAGGTTGGTTCACGAGAGTAGGATCCTAAAGATCCTAGATTGAGTTCGGACTGCAGGATATACCTCCTGCGTGTGCAGCTGCAAGTGCTGCGGCAACTCGTTCGTTGATCAGAGCCGTCAACTGGGCTTGTGTTAGGTTAACGCGTCCAGACATGATCTTCATATCAAGAAGAACGTGAGTGAGAGGGGTTCGCGAAAGTACGACGATAAAATAGAGTAAGCACGCACGTGTCCAAGCAACAGTAGTTATACCAATCAAGCATACCATAAGCAATGTACTATGTAACTAGCAGGTAGGTAATATATACACAGATCATATCACCTAGAATGTCGAGCCTTGCGTGTGGAGTGAAGCATCGTTGTGGACCGTTGAGCACTGTACAGGTTATAGTCTGGTTTTAACAAAAACGTTTTCCCCTTTATTAAAACCAAGTTCTCTATAACCAATGGCTCTGATACCAATCTGTCACACCCCCAAAATCCACCTGCGGAGTACCACCGCTTGGAGGCGTGACTGACCAGGATCCAGCCACCAATCATATTGAACAAGCATATAAGTAGTTATCAAATCCAACCAATACAATTGGTGTTCAAACCAAACATAGTCAAGTTGCAAGCGGAAGCATAAGTCTTAAATCATAACATAAGTTTAATTGTTTCACGGTTTAACATGGCACACAATCATCCATGTTCCACAACGATCCTCCTCCATGCAAGCTCCAGCTAAGAACCTAAGGACCTGCAAAGCATGTAGTAACGAGTCAACAACAAGTTGAGTGAGTTCACGGTTGGGTGTTCGTTTTAAGTTGTTTCGAAAACAGTTTCCTTTAGCTGGCATCCTGCCGTGGGGGTTACCCCATAGTTAAAAACGTGACTTGTTTATTCCCGGTTACTCTGGCAATCCAGCCGTGGGGGCTACCCCGTGTTAGTTATCTGGCATTCCGACCGTGGGGGCTACCCCATGTATCTACTAGACTCGTTACCATATCGACTGCTGACTGTAGTCATGTTTAAGTGCCCTGAAACTGTCAATGTCTATCATCATTGACGTGCCCCAGATCCATTAGTTCACGCCCGTCCTCTGCGGCACGGTGTGAGGTTTGTCAGACCTAAATAGCGCTATCTAACTAATGACCCGCTCGCCATTGGCCCGGCGATTAAGTCGATATAAAAAAGGAGGGACTTCGTGATAGAGTTTTGGTCTAGTACGAGTTATCTGTCCGTGAGGACGAGGAATTACATTCCTGAACCTTTGCTGTCCTACCCAAGGAGGACGAGGAACCCATGTTCCTTAACCCCAATTCCCGACCCCTGGGAATCCCATGCTTTGTAGAGGGTGTGAACTCACCTTGGTTTGCTCGGTAGAAACACAGAAAAGTCAAACAAGCAAGGTTGTGGCTACTCACGTCCTATCATAGTTGTATCATACAAGTCAGGTTCGTAACCAAGTAGCACACGGATGTTTCTAGCATAAAGCATTCAAGTATCGTTCATGGCATACACGTTTGATCATAGCAGTTCAACAATATTCATGTTCAACAGAAACATATAAGGTCTGTGCATTAGGCCCAAGAGTCCGGCCCAAACAATTAAGTCCGAAACGAGGTGTAAAAGCCCAAACAGCGCGTATCTGTGTATAGTCTCGAGTCGCAACTAGGCGTTTGCGACTCGCAACCGGAGTCGCAATTATGGTTTCGGTTCGTGCTGTTTTGGTTTCGAGTCGCAACCGGACTCGCAACTGTGGTTTCGAGTCAAACGGTTCATGTGCTGATCTCGTGTGGTTTCGAGTCGCAACCAGGTGTTTGCGACTCGCAATCTGTGTCGCAACCGGGGTCTCGACTCGTCATGCAGTGGTTTCGAGTCGCAACAGGAGGTTTCGGTTGGACAGGAGCTGATTCGGAACAGTGTACTATCCAATAACATTCTGATTTCATGAAATGGTTTGTACTATCCACTTAAACATGTTTGTTTGTCTAGCAATTTACTAAATTGGATCAAACATATCAGATTTCAAATATTCAAGCATGTTCTTATGATATTCAAGTTGTTCTTCACATATTCAAGTGATTCATCATCATCATTCATACAAACTTTAACCAACAAAAATCATGATCAACAACTTATCAATACTAACTTGCACCCTATGATATTAACACAATGAATCATCCTAATCGTGCACATACCACAGCCGATTACATGTATTCGGTTTCTATTCATCAATCATTTCAACATATATCAACACACTAACATATAATTATCATCAACCGAATGTAAACACATAACATAGAGCATTTATGCATCGATTTCTTTGAACACTAACTCAACATCAAAGTATACCATCAAAACATCATTCAATATATCCGAAGTCAAGACATGTTCAACCGATTATCAATATCATACACGTCCGGTTCACAACCATCATCAAGCATACAACTACACTAGTTAAATCCTACCATTCATGCTATCATTTAACAACAACAAACATCATAAAATCACTAACCGGTTGATGAGTTTCAAAGGCGAGTATGAAACGTCCGAGTGTGTGTGTGTGTGTGAGCCGATCCGCTAGTCCTAGTGTCACCGGTTTGGATCCGAGAAGAAGGAGAAGGAGTGTGATGCTTGGTGTCTAGGGTTTTAGTGAGAGAGTGGAGAGTATGTGTGTTATCCAAAGAAAATGGCAACATGGCTAACACTAAGATTTATATACTTGTTTCACCTTGTGCACCCTAATGGGCTTCGGATGAGGTGCACGGCCCAACCGGCCCATATGTGGTGTGATGTTTACTCGAGATCACATGGTCTCGAGTCGGGTCCTTGTTGTTTCGGTTCATAGACATACTCGCATACATACAATCACACATATAACATAACACATAATCAAATAAAAGGTTCACTTATCATTCATTAAATCATTAAATTAATCAGTCACTTAGTGTTCAAGCGTACAACGAAAGGTTCTAAATTTCGAGTTGTCACACGACCAGTAGTATGTTATGGTACCATAGGACTGACAATCCCGTTACTAGGCTATTCATTGGATTTGGTGGGTAGTTTGGGGAATGATAGAAACTGTTTCTGATTAACAAATCATGTTTTGATTTGTTAGTCTTGCTAAAGAGACCTTTCAGGGTCTATTAAAGATACCCCATGGGTGGTATGGTCGAGTCACATAGGTTTGAATGTATTCATTAAAGAACGACCAAAAGTTTTCACAATTAAAACACAAATGATTTATTTATGACACGTACAAAGGACGATTGGTTTATAACAAGGACGAATGGTTTTTGAACAATGTCACGCAATGGTTTTCACTTAAAGATATAAACCATACAAAGTTTTCTTTCAAGACGATTTATTACTCGGTTTTACAAAACAAATGTTTTCAATCAAGATTCATGGCAACAAGGTTTTGTTTTACTTATATCAACTTGTAAAGTTGATAAAATATATTTCAATATTAAACACTTTTGATTTCAAGGTACACACTCGTCGACTCTCAAAGTCGGACGAGGTATTGCAATATGAATTCAAAGTCATGAATTCGACATACAAAACCTATGTACTCGCCAGCTTTCTTTGCTGATTGTTTTTCACATATGTTTCAGGATCTATTATTTGATGATTGATTGATTACTTACTTCACATAGGATGTACGCGGGCCTTAGTGACTTTAAAACATGAAAGACAATTTATGTTTATTCTATTCTCTATTCATTCCAAGACAATGTAAACAATTATCCTAATAATACAAAACTTTAAATACCATGTGTCGTGAAACTATTCCTGTAACGTGACTACCCGATGTTTCCACTGTGGTTTGTCATATTACGCGATCGGGGTGTTACATAGATTCGTATCGGAGCCATGGTTATAGGGAATTAGGTTATTAGTAATACTCTTGACCTAGTCTATAACCTTCCTTGTGATAACCGATACATAACGGCTTCTAGTTATGCGATTAACAAACGTTTAAGATAATAATAATAAGTAGTGTTTAAGGCACCAATTAACTTAATTAGGCGTTTGGAATGCCTAGGAACACTTATCTGATGTTACAGTGCGAGTATGGCGATTTTCGAAAAAACTGCGTAACGATAAACGATAATGAACCGATGACGTACAAAATACTGACAACGCCGACAAATGCAAACTGTATATGCATAATTTAAACATATGGATTTCATTTTGTGAAATTATCACGCTTCAAACACCTCAATCCACGAACGTGAATGAAAAACGCGATAGTAAGAAAGCACCGACAACAAAAACGGACACATCGGACTCGCGTATTGCCTCAATACTATATAAAAACTAAAATAGTATGATATACTTGGCTTCGTTTTTAATTTTTACTATCCGTAGTTGGAAACGGATCGAAAAACGGGTTAAGAACGATAACTGAGTCAATTTTACGCGTTTTAACTCAACCGAAAAAATACGCGTCGAATGTTGATTTCCGACGTAATTTTTAGTATTCTTCGACTTAACATTATAATATACAACATTTTACAAAGTTCAGGCTCGAGAAACGGGCTTTGGAATTGATATTGGGTCGCTCAGAACATGCTAACGGGCCCTGGGCCCAGGCCCATTAGAAACCTACTATATAAACATCATTTATGCATTTCCTTCACTTTTGAAAACCCTAGATGAAATCTGCTCTCTCTCGATCTCACACTGGTGACCGACCGGTTTTCAAGCGTCTCCATTCTCCGGTAGCATCACACCCACCTCCGACAAACCCCCAACAACCCCCTGCCACCCCCTCTCATCCACTCCGGTGACCGGTGCCAGCCGGCTTGCCGGTGACTGTTTGTGTTCCGGCAAACCCACAACACATACTCACCCATACTCTGTTCTAGAGAGGGAGATCGAGGATCGATTGAAGATGGCAGCGAGAGAGAGAGAGATCTGTGAAAGAAAGGGGAAAGGTGCCGCACACGGCTGCGGCAGCGATGGAGCACGGCAGCAGCAGGATTATCTCCTTATTTTCTTTTTGATTTCTGAACGGTAAACAAGTTCCAATCATACTTCTTCTTATTTTCTGGTGATATTGGTGACTATTGTGACACCTATGCCTCTGCGACCATCAAAAATACCAAATCAATGAAATATTGTGTTTCATACTTGGGATTTGTATAAATATGTGTATCATGTGCACATATCAATTCATGTTCGATTTCGAGCTTTAAAACGCTTTCTGGAAGGTTATACGCGATCTGATGTGTAAATATAACCAGTTTAATGCAACAAACACTCCGGAATAGTGACATAGGCTTAACATACCTTAAATAACCTTTACATAACTTAGAAATAAGTTTTGGAGGGTTTGGTATGTCGAAATCAAGTTTAATCGATCACAGGGACTAATTTCGACAAACTGCGAAAGTATGCCGATTTGTACTGTGAAGAGCATTCCGGAACTTGATCATAATTTAAACATGCCCTAAATATCCTTTACATAGCTTAGAAATAGGCTTTGAGGTGTTTTGTGCGCAAAAATAAACTTTCTTGATCAATAGGGACTAAAAGCGTCAAAAAGTGCATAAGTTTGCATTTTCGCGCATATCTTACGTTCTTAATACATCCGGATATCCAAAAATTATGTAATCATTAAAATATTTTATTTTAGTGATTGGAATGATAAAATTCCATTCGTCGCGTGATTTGGATCATTTTTCGCGTCCGTTCGTGTTTCGTCGTAATTAACCGAACAACGCAACCGTACGACCAAACGAACCGACATCCGAGATATTTTTGAGCACATTTCAAGTTCTCTATACTTTAACTTTATATTAGAGCCTTGAAATGGGGTTAACGGGGCTTAAAAGTGCCAAAAAATCAGGTTTTACAAGTGCAGGGACCATTTTTGAAATTTCTGGCAGATACATTGAACTTGGTCCATTTTTGAGGTTTTGATGGTTTTAACCCAAGGTTTTGCACTCTATGGGCTGGAATTTGATGGTTTTAAGTATTCCCATGGTTTTGAAAACCATGTACCCACTTGTAAGGTCAAGATCAAAGCACGATTTGCGAGAAACGATCCTAACGGTTCTTCGAAATCTATAAATACCCAAGCTCTCATTCCATTTTCCTCACACCTTGATCTAATTTTATGCTCTAAGTTGAAGCTTTATGCTTCATACCTGAGTATTTAGATCAAGTTCTTCTAGCTTGGACCCTTTGTAAGTATTCTTTCGTGTTTTTTATGCGTTTTAAGCGTAAAAGTCAAACAGTGTTTGACTTTCTGCTTTGACCAATCTATGGTCAACACGAAGTTTGATTGAACTTTGTAACGTGAGTGTAATCAAGATGGTTATAGTCTCTTGTGACTATACCTACTGATTACCACGTTGATTAGGTGTAGTGACGAGTCATAGTTTCGGTCAAAATGCGTATTCTTGCGTATTTTGCAACCAAACTATTCTTGGGTATCAAGACCCTTTGTCTTGATATCAAACTTGTTTTCTAACTTCGTTAAACATGTTTTAACATGTTTAGATCGCCACTTTAGGTTTAGTGCTTATATAGGGTCGTAAGATAAGCGGTCTAAACAACCGCTTAGACTTTCGAACCCGACCCGTTTGGTCGATCATTAGGATCCGACCAAACATGTTTTGTGACCATAGTTGTATAGGGAATAACCTTCCGAGGTTATACCGTATGGTCACTTTGTTTAAGTAGTTGTATGATAGGTAGTTTATATGCCTTAGTTAAATGACCAAAATACCCTTTTTACGCGTAAATTCATTTTAAGCATATGTAACCTAAATTTTTACATCTAAACTGATTAGGAAACATTATTAGACATGTTAAGGCATATAATACTTGTCATAGGACTAGTTAGGCGGTCCGAGCGCGTTTTACGCGAACGACGCGTTAAAGTAGCGTAAGCTACCTAAACAAGTCGTAATGGGTCGTAAGCACTTAGGTTAGGTTTCGTTTTAGTGTGTAGGCTTTGTTAAACCATATCATATGAGTTCCAATACTCATTTGGTTTACGAAACCTCATACTATCCGATCCTCCGAGTTAGGTCCGTTTATTAACATAGTTACCTATATTAGGTGCCGTTTGATTTCCGTCATCCCTCTAGCTTTGCTTGGTTGTTAGTCAAGACTTCTAAGCATCCTCAAGTGAGTACATAGACCCCTCTTTTACTGTTTTCAAATGTTTTGGGGTGATACACATGTGCCTACTTGTTACTTTCGTGTTTTTCATGATTTTATATCATATGCTTGTTATGTTCATTAGTACATATGTAGTACATGATTTCATTATGTTTTGCTATGTATGTTCACTTAACATGCTAGCACATTGATTTTTGTATATTATATTTTGTTGCATATGTTCACTCAGCATATGGACACATTGTTTTACATTTTGAACCGTTGGAACTGTTTGATTTATGTGAACCGTTAGTAACTGTCTGATTTATATGAACCGTTTGTAACTGTTTGATTATGTGAACCGTTTGTAACTGTTTGATTATGTGAACCGTTTGTAACTGTTTGATTATGTGAACCATTTGGTATTGTTTAAACCTTTGGGTTAGGGAAGTGATTAGGTAACGTGGCAGGTGTAATGTGTTATAAGCATGGTGGATACGCCGCTGGTACTTCCTATATATAAGTGCTTTTAATACATTATATATCGTTGCGATATCTAGATCACTTGGGCAAGTTTATCAAAACAAAGTTATATTACAAGGTTTTTCTAACTATATAAAACATTCGAGTTTTATTTCAAAAACGATTTACAATTTGGGTTTACTTAAACAAATATTTTGAGTAAGATTCATGGCATCGAGGTTTTATAAAACAAATCTGTTTTGACTTAGTTATTTCAATTTACATTACAAACATTTTACAAA
The DNA here is from genome assembly GCA_030545235.1 of Helianthus tuberosus. Taxonomy (NCBI): domain Eukaryota; kingdom Viridiplantae; phylum Streptophyta; class Magnoliopsida; order Asterales; family Asteraceae; genus Helianthus; species Helianthus tuberosus. The sequence goes on along the minus strand of CM060385.1, from coordinate 74,075,149 downwards.
ACTTGGTTTTCTAATTATCAATTTACAAAGGTGTTTAAGTTATATTTTCAAAACATAAACGAGCCATGAATCTGACACTCACATAAAACCTATGTACTCGCCGGCATTTTTATGCTGACGTATTTTCACATGTGTTTCAGGTACCATAGTTGGTGATATTTGATGATGATATTGATGCATGCTCACATAGGAACGGACGAGGCCTTAGTGACTTAATAACAATGAAAGTCTATTTGTTCATGTTTTGTTTCTAATTTCAATGTAATGTAATACATTTAATTTAATATAACTGAACTTTAATCCATGTGTTATGAAAAAATGATTCTGTTGCAACACTCCCCGACATTTCTGCCACGATTTGTTGTTTTTCGTGGTCGGGGTGTGACATAAAAGTTGGTATCAGAGCTCATGGTTATAGGGAATTAGGTTATTAGTATTGCTTTGACCTAGTCTATAACCTTCCTAGGACCCTAACACAAGATTCTTGTGTTTAGATCTTAAAATAATACCGTCACTTATCCTTAGGTGACAACCACAACAAGAACACAAATTCCGAATCTGCTTTGAAAACTAATCATCTGTTCTAGGATGATTTATTATAAGGTTTTGAACCTTCAAAGTTTTCAAAATCTCGTCAAGGTTGGGTCTTATAATATGAACACGTGCAATCTAGAAGGGTGGATGCCTGTACTCTGAGCTTTCTGTCTAAGGCTAGAGTGTTCGTACAAATCCACATAATCGGACCAGTCACTCTTACCTGGGAACTCTTGGGGTGAGTGTCCACTTATAGGCTAAAGCATGTCTTCGCGATACATTAATATGACCCGCTTACTTTGATTAGTCACCGTCTCATTTGTTTGCCTTTGGTAACAAACAAATGGTCACAATTTTCATGCGTTGTCATTCTCTTTTGATTATCTTTTGCTTGTTTCCTCCTATGCCTTCCATTATCTTCAAGATGCCTCTTCATCACAACAACACTCAAATGTCTGGACCAGGTGCTGCAATTGCCCAACAAATAGGTGTCGTACTCTAGAGGACCGTTGACTTAGCTATCACCATGACTCGCCTCAGGGATGAAGCCATACAAGGAAACTGCTCCTTGGTGCAATCAATGTAACCGTTATCATCTGAATCAAATACCCTGTTTCAAATGTACCCACTGTGGACGATGGGGATATTTGGTTAACATGTGCCGCCTTGCTGTCCAAAGCAAAGCTGTTGCAAATCCTGTTGCTGCTCAACCTCCAAATTATGTTTCATATGTCGCCTTGGCTTATCTAGCACCTCAACTTCATGAGCTTTCTACCTTGTGTATCGACTTAAGCACGTTTAGTGCAAGGTTTCGAACACCTCTCGTTACACAAATTCCAAAATCCATATAGGATCTTTCTATCCTCATAATTAGATCATTGTGGATAAATATCGTTCATCGGAGCCCTTAATTGAATTCTTCGTATGATTTAATACGTACATTACGATTCAATAAGGACAAAGCCGAATTCCTATTAAGATCTTCGTATCTTTATGGTTAGATTCTTGAAGATGTTTAAAGTGCTAAATGAAATCCACGGATTGGATCCCTGGTGTGCTTTAAATACTCGTGTCCAAAGATAACAAATTAAAGGTCAAGTTAAATATTTATGTGATTATGTGTTTATGTGATTACATGATTATGTTTATGTGTTGAGTATTTGTGTAATCCGAATTTTCGTTATCCAAATCCTCGTACAATCTTCCATATCTTCGTGTAAGGGATTCATAGTAGGATATCCAAAGGTACTACCTTAAATCCTTAATGGGCTTCTATGTAATAGTTAAGATCCTTGGATTATAAGGTACTATTCCATAATTAGACCCCTTGAGTGGTCTAGTTAAACAGATTGATCCAAAAATCTGGTTAGGAATGTCATGTGATGATATAGCTGAAAAGACTCCTTGGTGGTCTATTTAAAGAGATCATTTGTCGATCTAATTAAAAAGACCCTATGGTAGTCTAGTCACACTCATCACAGGTTTGATTTTTCTTCCCCTACATATTATGAAATGCACTGTGCCGACTGTGCAAGGAATTACGTAATTATGGATGCATACATAATTATGGAATTTAGTGCACAGAAACCACAGCAAGTTTTGTCATCTGTCTAGAGTTAATTCTATTCATTCCCATTTCTGATGAAGCACCTGTTGAAAATGACTCCGTCCGTTCATTTTCGTTTCTGAAGAATGTCCGTTGAGGGAAATGAATATCCTTTTTAGTTAGCTCTATTCATTTCCATTTCTGATGAAGCACCCGTCAAAAATGACTCCGTCCGTTCATTTTCGTTTCTGAAGAATGTCCGTTGAGGAAATGAATATCCTTTTGTTATTCATTCATTTCCATTTCTGATGAAGCACCCGTTGAAAATGACTCCGTCCGTTCATTTTCATTTCTGAAGAATGCCCGTTGAGGAAATGAATATCCTTTTGTTTATTCCATCGTTTCCATTTCTGAGGAAGCACCCGTTTAAAATGACTCCGTCCGTTCATTTTCATTTCTGAAGAATGCCCGTGGAGGAAATGAATATCCTTTTGTTTATTCCATCATTTCCATTTTTGAGGAAGCACCAGTTTAAAATGACTCCATCTGTTCATTTTAGTTTCTGAAGAATTTCCGTTGAGGAAATTACAGGATTATGCCTTGCATATCTTTAGTGGTTATTTAACACAAAGTCACAGACAGGCTCCTACGAATAAATTTCGGGACAAAATTTCCTAAAGTAGGGGAGACCTCTGCGACCATCAAACAAATACCAAATCAATGAAATATTGTGTTTAATACTTGGTATTTGTATAAATACGTGTATCATGTGCACATATCAATTCATGTTCGATTTCGAGCTTTAAATCGCTTTCTGGAAGGTTATACGCGATCTGATGCGTAAATATAACCAGTTTAATGCAACAAACACTCCGTAATAGTGACATAGGCTTAACATACCTTAAATAACCTTTACATAACTTAGAAATAAGTTTTGGAGGGTTTGGTATGCCGAAATCAAGTTTAATCGATCACAGGGACTAATTTTGACAAACAGCGAAAGTATGCCAATTTGTACTGTGAAGAGCATTCCGGGAATTGATCATAAGTTAAAAATGCCCAAAATATCCTTTACATAGCTTAAAAATAGGCTTTGAGGTGTTTTGTGCGCAAAAATAAACTTTCTTGATCAATAGGGACTAAAAGCGTCAAAAAGTGCATAAGTTTGCATTTTCGCGCATATCTTACGTTCTGAATACATCCGAACATCCAAAAATTTATGTAATCATTAAAATATTTTATTTTAGTAATTGGCATGATAAAATTTCATTCGTCGCGTGATTTGAATCGTATTTCGCGTCCGTTCGTGTTTTGTCGTAATTAACCGAACAACGAAACCGTACGACCAAACGAACCGACATCCGAGATATTTTTGAGCACATTTCAAGTTCCCTATACTTTCACTTTATTTTAGATCCTTGAAATGAGGTTAACGGGGCTTAAAAGTGCCAAAAAAATCAAGTTTTACAAGTGCAGGGACCATTTTTGAAATTTTTGGCAGATACATTGAACTTTGTCCATTTTTGAGGTTTTGATGGTTTTAACCCAAGGTTTTGCACTCTATGGGCTGGAATTTGATGGTTTTAAGTATTCCCATGGTTTTGAAAACCATGTGCCCACTTGTAAGGTCAAGATCAAAGCACGATTTGCGAGAAACGATCCTAATGGTTCTCCGAAATCTATAAATACCCAAGCTCTCATTCCATTTTCCTCACACCTTGATCTAATTTTATGCTCTAAGTTGAAGCTTTATGCTTCATACCTGAGTATTTAGATCAATTTCTTCTAGCTTGGACCCTTTGTAAGTATTCTTTCGTGTTTTTTATGCGTTTTAAGCGTAAAAGTCAAACAGTGTTTGACTTTCTGCTTTGACCAGTCTATGGTCAACATGAAGTTCGTTTGAACTTCGTAACATGAGTGTAATCACGATGGTTATAGTCTCTTGTGACTATACCTACTGATTACCACGTTGATTAGGTGTAGTGACGAGTCATAGTTTCGGTCAAAATGCGTATTCTTGCGTATTTTGCAACCAAACTATTCTTGGGTATCAAGACCCTTTGTCTTGATATCAAACTTGTTTTATAACTTCGTTAAACATGTTTTAACATGTTTAGATCGTCACTTTAGGTTTAGTGCTTATATAGGGTCGTAAGATAAGCGGTCTAAACAACCGCTTAGACTTTCGAACCCGACCCGTTTGGTCGATCATTAGGATCCGACCAAACATGTTTTGTGACCATAGTTGTATAGGGAATAACCTTCCGAGGTTATACCTTATGGTCACTTCATTTAAGTAGTTGTATGATAGGTAGTTTATATGCCTTAGTTAAATGACCAAAATACCCTTTTTACGCGTAAATTCATTTTAAGCATATGTAACCTAAATTTTTGCATCTAAACTGATTAGGCAACATTATTACACATGTTAAGGCATATAATACTTGTCATAGGAATAGTTAGGCGGTCCGAGCGCGTTTTACGTGAACGACGCGTTAAAGTAGCGTAAGCTACCTAAACGAGTCGTAATGGGTCGTAAGCACTTAGGTTAGGTTTCGTTTTAGTGTGTAGGCTTTGCTAAACCATATCATATGAGTTCCAATACTCATTTGGTTTACAAAACCTCATACTATCCGATCCTCCGAGTAGGTCCGTTTATTAACATAGTTACCTATATTAGGTGCCGTTTGATTTCCGTCATCCCTCTAGCTTTGCTTGGTTGTTAGTCAAGACTTCTAAGCATCCCCAAGTAAGTATATAGACCCCTCTTTTACTGTTTTCAAATGTTTTGGGGTGATACACATGTGCCTACTTGTTACTTTCGTGTTTTTCATGATTTTATATCATATGCTTGTTATATTCATTAGTACATATATAGTACATGATTTCATTATGTTTTGCTATGTATGTTCACTTAACATGCTAGCACATTGATTTTTGTATATTATATTTTGTTGCATATGTTCACTCAGCATATGGACACATTGTTTTACATTTTGAACCGTTGGAACTGTTTGATTTATGTGAACCGTTAGTAACTGTCTGATTTATATGAACCGTTTGTAACTGTTTGATTATGTGAACCATTTGTAACTGTTTGATTATGTGAACCGTTTGGTATTGTTTGAACCGTTGGGTTAGGGAAGTGATTAGGTAACGGGGCAGGTGTAATGTGTTAAAAGCATGGTGGATACGCCGTGTCACACCCCTTTCTGCGGCGGAAGCACGAGGTGTGATCATGAAAGGTTCTCATTGCATACGAAAGGTAAACATACGACATCCACGTGCATGAGTATGACCACGCGCACATCCATCCTAGTTACCTGAAATACATGTGAGTTTTGGAAAACGTCAACATAATGTGTGAATTCATGCAGTTTTGTATTTCACGTTTCTATACTTTCTATGAAAACATAGTTTGTGAATAAATCAAGTTTTCATATATTAATTCAGTTTCATGTGTACACCACGTACTCATGTATAATTCAATTTCTTCTTGAGTACCCCACGTACTCAAGTATAATTCCCATTTTCTTGAGTACCCCACGTACTTCAAGTATAATTCAATCTTTTCTTGAGTACCCCACGTACTTCAAGTATAATTCATTCTTTTCTTGAGTACCCCACGTACTTCAAGTATAAATCATTCTTTTCTTGAGTACCCCACGTACTTCAAGTATAATTCATTCTTTTCTTGAGTACCCCACGTACTTCAAGTATAATTCAATCTTTTCTTGAGTACCCCACGTACTCAAGTATCCATCAATTTTTAGTATGGTATGACTTTTATGTAAATAAGTATTCCTGTAAGTTTCAGGATTGTTAATGGGTTGCAAAGCCATTAACATGTGACACGACATAGGAAGTCACCAAACCTAAGGCATTTAATTGGTATATTCTGAGACACAAAAGCACTACTCGATTCTCGCCCTCACCGAGAGTGTGGCTGCCAGGCACCCGTTAGATCTAACCTTTTGTTCTGCGGTCTAGGTATATTGTTGATTAATGGTGCTTCTGTACCCTATTCGTGACACTATTTCTCATAACGCATCCTACTTGGTTCTCGTCCTCACCAAGCGCGTTTCTTGTTATCAATTCTCATAACGCCTCCTACTTGGTTCTCGTCCTCACCAAGCGCGTTTCTTATTATCATTTCTCATAACGCATCCTACTTGGTTCTCGTCCTCACCAAGTGCGTTTCTTATTATCTTATATTTCGTCACACTTGGTTCTCGTTCTCACCAAGTGTACTTCTTGTATTCTTATATTTCATCACACTTGATTCTCGTTCTCACCAAGTGTGCTTCTTATATTTATATCATACCAATTATAAATATTGTACATTTGTACATGTATTTCACCCCCGAAGTTATAAAAACTGAAAACAGTTAAAGAAAAGGGGGAGCATGAACTCACAACTTTGCGTTCCTTGCGTCGTAAACTTCACCGGATTTGCTTAATTAACGTCGTAACCTATACGCGTTTTCTTAACGTTAGTCACTAGACTTGCGTCGCACAAGTACAGTCACTCTCTTTTGTATATATTCTTGTGTTAAAAATATTCTATATTTTTAACTACGTATCTTACTTATATTATTTTCTCTAAAATTAATATAAGTATCTCGTGTTTTGCACTTTGCACCCGAATTATGTATCTTGTATGTTGTATGTGTATTTTTATGTTTATACTCCTCATGAGTATTTAGTGTATTTTTAAGTCTTAATACACTAGCACGTATAACACATACTATACACACTTAGCACAAAAGTTGGTGATAAAATAATATATATTTTTCTCTCAAAATATACATACTTATACCCATTTTTATTCTTGAAGAAATCCTCATTTCTTATCACCAAAAATTAGGGAAACCTTAGTAATATTTTTAAATACATTTTTAGGGAATAAGTTTCTCAAAAACTTATATTTTTCTAAGTGTCAAAATTTATAAAAATTTTGACAGAGTTTCCCCTAAAAATGGACGTTTCCCATGTTTTCAAAACATGTGTTTATTTTCTTTTAAATTGTCAACAATCATCAACAACAATTATCAACAATAATCATCAACAATAATCACTAATTCCTCCATTTCATGAACTTGAATATTTACAAAAATGTGTAGTAACTTACTAGCACATTTAGTAAGTCTTGTTATCTTTAAAAATAAGTTTAGTTTCTTAAAAACTTTATTTTTAAAGAATATGAAGTTTCACAACTTCTAGTCAAGATTCACAAAAATATTTCTTTGTTGAACTTCCTTGTTACACAAGTGTTTACACACTTGTTTATTTACTAAAAAATATATTTAGTTCATGTAAGATCCGGGTTTTAAACAAGACTAATATTTTTGCTTGGTTCTTCCGAAAAACCACTTGTAGATCTTTAGATCTACATGTTTAGAGTCTTATTTTACAAGGAAAATTATGTTTACACAAGTTCCAAGTTCATGGTGGATGATTTCATCATCTTTTATATTTCTAACACTTAACATACTACTAGTTCATGTTCTTGAACATGATCTAGTATGCGTAGATGATGATTTATCCCACTTCTAGCAACAAACAACATCACATAATCACAACTAGACAAGTTTCACAAGATTTACACAACTAGTTTCTTTTTATCCAACATATCCATCTTATTTCCAAGACTTTAAGTTATGTTCTTTAGTGTTCTTAGTTTTTAACCATTAAATCACCTATTAACCACCATAAACAAGAACAAGATGGAGATTTGAAGCACTTACTACTAGCACAAGGCTAGGGAAGTTCAAGAGTGCAAATGAGGTGGATAAAAGCAAATGGTGGAGGTCCTTCAAGATCCGCTTGCACCGAGCTTCGTTAGTGACCTTCTTACACCATAATATCACCTTAGAATGGATGAGTGTTGATCGAAAATTGATGTGTGGGGAGGGGGTGCTTGAGCCGTGAGCTAGGGAAGGAAGGAGAGAAGGTTTTGTTTTGTTGGAGGTGATGAATGATAATGGGTTAAGACCTTGTGGTTTATAAGGACAAGTTTCCAACATTTCCTAAACCAATGGTCCATGTGTTTCAAAATAAGCAACAAGATCTACTAGACAATTTAAATAAAATCATGGTGGTTCCCCCATGTTGGTAACCGTAGGGGGGGGGGGGGGGGGTCTTGGTTACATTTCAACTTCCAAGTTACTTATCCTAGTTACACATAAAGTGTTAGTTTAGGGGTTAATTGTGTGTAGTATAATGTGAGGTGTGTTAGGGTGTTTGGGGACCCTAACTAGCTTAGAAAAATGAAAACAATGCTTCTAGCATTATTTTGGTGTTCCGGGTAATGTCCGGTTGTTCGGTTAGATACCGATTCATTAAAGTGCTAAATTACACTTTTTAGTGTCTTTTAAGTACCTTTCTTGTACCCTTTCAATTCCCAATACTTAGGGAAATATTCTGGATAACAAAACGACATTTTTGCATAGTATTTCAGTGCCAAAATGCTGATTATAGCTGAATTATGTAAATTTCTGCACTTAAAGTGCGTTTCAGGTGCTTTTTAGTGCTTATTTTTGCTTTCGTATTGCATATATATTAAACCCTTGTATGTACTCTTGGGTTTTAATGCATTCTTGTTGTCGGACCTACACCTAGGCTCCAATTTTATTGTCTGACTGCTTTCTGCAGTTCTGTTGACACAGTGTGTCTTACCGGTGAGTTTACTATTATTTTTGACGCACGCTCTCGTTTATGCATAAAGCAATATTTTGTAGTATACAACGTGCATGAATTCACTTGCTTAATCATGTGTTCAGACATTGCTGACAATTAAGCACATAATTGTAGTCATTAAATAATGACTAAAGTGTACAGAAATTACCGGTTTGTGCCAGTTGTCACATTCTCCCCCCGTTAAAAGAATTTCGTCCCGAAATTCAGGCTGAACTAACTCTCGCAGGAGTCTTCTTGAATAGGTGGGGATACTTTTCTTTGAACTGGTCTTCACGTTCCCATGTGTACTCGGGTCCGTGGTTAGAGCTCCAACGTACTTTGTCAAGTTTCACACTGCTCCTCCTGGTCTTGTTGACTTTCCAGTCGGTAACCTCAACGGGTTGTTCTGTAAATCGGAATGCTTCATCAATATGCACTTCATCCACCGGGATGATCACGTTTTCTTGTGTTGGACTCTTCTTCAGGTTGGATACATGAAACGTATCATGTACTCCATCCATTAAGTTCTTCCGGTAACTCCAACTTGTATGCCACGGTACCAATTCTTTTCAATATTCTGAATGGTCCGATGTATCGTGGATTCAGCTTTCCACGCTTTCCAAATCTGACTACGCCCTTCCATGGTGAGACTTTTAACAACACTTTGTCTCCCACCTCGAATTCTACCGATTTTCTTTTCGGATCAGCGTAGCTCTTGTGTCGATCTCGAGCCGCCTTAATGCGCTCTCGGATCTGCGCAATCTTGTCGGTTGTCTCTTGTACAAGTTCAGGACCAACCATACGCTTATCTCCGGCATCTGCCCAACATAAGGGCGATCGGCATTTGCGGCCATACAGAGCTTCGAACGGCGTGGCTTTTATGCTCGTATGATAACTGTTATTGTAGGAAAACTCAACTAAAGGTAGATGAGTATCCCAGCTGCCGCCTAGATCCATGACACATGCGCGAAGCATATCTTCTAACGTTTGTATAGTCCGTTCGCTCTGGCCGTCTGTTTGCGGATGGAATGCCGTGCTTAGATCTAACTGAGACCCAAAGGCTTCCTGAAATGATTGCCAGATTCTTGAGACAAAGCGTCCATCTGTGTCTGAAATGATTGAGATTGGCACTCCATGACGTGCCACAATTTCTCGTAAGTATATTTCAGCAAGCTTTCCAGTGCTGTCTTTTTCTCGGATCGGTAGGAAGTGCGCAGACTTCGTTAATCGATCAACTATTACCCATATCATATCGTGCCCTCTCGGGGTCCTGGGTAATTTCGTTATGAAGTCCATCGAGATTTGTTCCCACTTCCACACGGGAATTTCTGGTTGTTGTAGTAGGCCGGACGGTTTCTGATATTCTGCCTTAACCTTGGCACATGTTAGGCATTTTCCAACATAAACAGCAACGTCGCTTTTAAGTCTCGGCCACCAGTAATATTCCTTCAAGTCTTGATACATCTTGTCCGATCCTGGATGGATCGAATATCTCGATTTGTGGGCTTCATCAAGGATGACTTCTCGTATGCCACCATAGAGTGGAACCCAAATATGCTTCTTGAAGTATAAGGCTCCCTCTTCGTTTGGCACCATGTATTTCCGCATACCCCGTAGGTATTCAGCTTTACGGTTCTCTTCTTTAAGAGCTTCTTGTTGTGCATCCCGAATGCGTGCAGTGAGGTTCGTTCGAATTGTCATTTCCAATGCTCGAACCCTTAGGGTCTTAACCCTTTCTTTTCGGCTCAACGCGTCCGCTACAACGTTTGCCTTTCCAGGATGGTACCTAATCTCACAGTCATAATCGTTCAGCAGCTCGACCCAACGTCGCTGGCGCATATTCAATTCCTTCTGATCAAATATGTGTTGTAAGCTTTTGTGATCTGTGAAGATTGTACATCGAGTACCATATAAATAATGTCGCCAAATCTTCAAGGCGAATACCACCGCACCTAGCTCCAGGTCGTGCGTGGTATAGTTTCTTTCATGCACCTTCAGTTGTCTTGAAGCGTAAGCGATGACTTTTTGGCGTTGCATGAGCACGCAACCCAAGCCTTGTCGTGAGGCGTCGCAGTATACCACGAAGTCTTCAGTGCCTTCAGGTAATGATAGTATCGGTGCATCGCATAGCTTGCTCTTAAGTAACTGGAAGGCTTCTTCTTGTTTGTGACCCCAGTCGTACTTCTTGTCTTTCTGTGTAAGGGTCGTTAGCGGTTGAGCTATCTTTGAGAAATTCTCGATGAATCGCCGATAATAGCCCGCTAAGCCCAAAAATTGTCGAACTTCGGTTGGGGTCTTGGGAGCTTCCCAATTCTTTATTGCTTCTATCTTGGACGGGTCTACATGAATGCCCTTCTCATTCACAACGTGACCAAGAAATTGTACTTCGCGAATCCAGAATTCGCATTTCGAGAACTTTGCATAAAGCTTCTCTTTCTTCAGTAGTTCCAAGATGGTTCTGAGATGTTGCTCGTGTTCTTCTTTCGTTCGCGAATAAATCAGGATATCATCGATAAATACAATCACGAATTTATCGAGATATGGTTTGCATACGCGGTTCATCAGATCCATAAAGATCGCTGGTGCATTTGTCAGCCCAAATGGCATCACCAAAAATTCGTAGTGCCCATATCGCGTTCTGAATGCAGTCTTTGGTACGCTTTCCTCTTGGATTCTCAGCTGATGGTATCCAGATCGAAGGTCGATCTTGGAATAGTAGCTTGATCCTTGCAATTGATCAAATAAGTCATCAATCCTCGGTAGTGGATACCGATTCTTGATCGTGAGCTTGTTCAGTTCCCTGTAATCGATACACATCCGCAGTGTTCCATCCTTCTTCTTTACGAATAATACTGGAGCTCCCCAGGGTGAGAAGCTTGGCCTTATAAATCCCTTATCCAACAACTCCTGGAGTTGTGTAGATAATTCTTGCATTTCGGATGGCGCAAGTCGATAGGGTGCCTTGGCTACAGGAGCAGCTCCTGGAACCAAGTCTATACGGAATTCGACTTGTCGTTGCGGAGGTAGTCCTGGCAGATCCTCAGGAAACACATCAGGAAATTCCTTCACCACAGGAATGTCTTCGAGTTTTGGCTCCACGGCCTTCTTGTCTATAACGTGTGCTAGGAAAGCGACACATCCTTTCCTCAAGCACTTTTGTGCCTTCAGACAGCTGATGATTCGAAGAGGTGCGTCTCGTTTTTCTCCATGCATGATGAGAGTTTCACCATTCGCTAAAGGGATGCGAATAATTTTCTCATGACAAATAACTTCAGCTTTGTTCTTGGACAACTAGTCCATTCCGACTACTACATCGAAGCTACCCAATTGAATAGGTAGGAGGTCGATGCTAAACCTTCGTTCACCAAGTTCTAGGGTGCAGCCTCTAACAACTTCGCCCGATTCAACAAGTTTACCATTGGCTAGCTCTATGGAATAAGGAATTTCTAATCTACTAGATTCTATTCCGAGTATGCGTTTAAATTCCACAGACATGAAGCTATAATCGGCGCCAGTGTCAAATAATATGGATGCAAAGTGATTGTTAATGAGAAACGTACCGGTGACCACGTTAGGGTCCTCGCGTGCGTTCTTTGCTCCAATCACAAATGCTCTAGCCTGAGCATTGTTTCTCTCTGGGTAGTTCTTCATGAAATGATCATTGCTTCCACACTTGAAGCATCCTTGGTTCTGCCCTTTCCCGTTACCATTCTTGTTACCTGCACCGTTTCCATTTCAGTTCTTTCCTTTTCCCCAACAGTCTTCTGTTTGATGACCCAATTTACCACATTTGTCGCACCTTGGAATGCGACAAGCTCCATCATGATGATACTTACATTTTTGGCATCTAGGCATGGAGCCTTGGTATACTTTGGTTGCAAGGGTCTTCGCCTCCTGAGACGGGTTAGCGTCACGCTTCTTGCTGAAACCCTTGTTGTTGCGAGTTGCTTGGTTCAAACTCGTATGCTTTCTCTTTTTGTCACCGGACGACTCAGCATGCGTCTCGGTCTTCTCAGTGGGGTTCAACGATAGATTCTTCATATGCACACAATCTTCAGTAAGGCTGACAGCCAGAGTTACAGCCTCGGTGATCGTTTGAGGTTTGGCGATGTCACCATGCCACGAAACTCTGGGGCCAGTCCCTAAATGTAGCGTTCAACACACTTAAACTCAGGAGTCACCATGTAGGGTAGCACTCTTGACAGATCGTGGAACCTTTGAGTGTAACCATTGATGTCAGCACCTTCCATAGTCAAGTGCCAGAACTCTGTTTCCAGCCTTTGGAGTTCAGCGCGAGAGCAATACTTCTCTCTCATTCTTTCCTTCAGTTCCTCCCAAGTTAAGCCATAAGCGGCATCATTACCCAAAGTTTGCGCCTGCAGGTTCCACCAAGTCAGAGCTTCATCGACGAACAATCCGGTAGTAAAAGTGACTTGCTGATCCGTGGTACACTTGCTCATGCGGATAATAGCTTCAGTCTTCTCCGTCCAGCGTACAAAGGCTACTGCGCCTCCTGTGCCGTCATAGTTCATCGGCTTGCAGTCGAGGGACTGCTTAAAAGTGAAGCCTTGAACTGCGTTGCCTCCAGACGAATCTCCATGCCCATTACGTCTAGCGTTGCTTGGTCCTCCACTGTCTTGAGTACGGTTCGCCTCGTACTGGGCGATAGCAGCGGAGATCCTTTCTTCCAGTAGAGCTTCCAGCCCTTCAGCAATTCTTGGCAGTGGGGGAGGAGGAGGTTGGTCACGAGCGTTCACAGCTCTTCTGGGTGCCATGTTCTAAAGAACACAACCCAATAGGTTTAGGCATTTGTTTGATATCGTCATACTAGACAGTAGTAGTATATATACTCACAAGTATATACCACATAAGTGACATCAAACAATTATTACTCTAGCAGAGTACTTAGTAGACTTGCACTGAGGGAATCTATACGTGACAAGACTTGATGTGGTTTCTGTGCACTGAATTCCATAATTATGTATGCATCCATAATTACGTAACTCCTTGCGCAGTCCGCACAGTTCGTTTCATCCTCGTATTTCTTCCTTCAGATGGGCCATCGCTTTCAGATAAAGTCACGTATACTTGTGACATTCTACTTCTAGTACATGCTAATTATCACACATAATTGCAAGAAATTTCTAGTCAACGACAAGTGCTACTCAAGTGCACTCTAAGTCTCGTAGTGTCTTTTCTAGACTCATGTAGACAGTTTCAGGTAGTGGATGTCGCGGGACGTTTTATGCAATGAAAACTCTTTGAAAATTGTTTTCGTGAATGGATCCTAGAGATTGTAGACTAGACTCGAGAAGGAATCCTGGTTCACTACAATCGCAGCTCTGATACCAATCTGTCACACCCCTTTTTGCGGCGGAAGCACGAGGTGTGATCATGAAAGGTTCTCATTGCATACGAAAGGTAAACATGCGACATCCACGTGCATGAGTATGACCACGCGCACATCCATCCTAGTTACCTGAAATACATGTGAGTTTTGGAAAACGTCAACATAATGTTGGTGTGAATTCATGCAGTTTTGTATTTCACGTTTGTATACTTTGTATGAAAACATAGTTTGTGAATAAATCAAGTTTTCATATATTAATTCAGTTTCATGTGTACACCATGTACTCATGTATAATTCAATTTCTTCTTGAGTACCCCACGTACTCAAGTATAATTCCCATTTTCTTGAGTACCCCACGTACTTCAAGTATAATTCAATCTTTTCTTGAGTACCCCACGTACTTCAAGTATAATTCATTCTTTTCTTGAGTACCCCACGTACTTCAAGTATAAATCATTCTTTTCTTGTGTCACACCCCGACCACGTAGAACATACAGAACGTGGCGGAAATGTCGGGGAGTGTTGTAACAGAATTAATTGTTTCAAATCCATGGCAATTGAAGTTTCGTTTTATTGATTAAAAGTGTTACAATATCTTAACAAACAAAGAAATACAACATAATTAACTAGTCTTGCATCTTTTATTGTCACTAAAGCCCAAGTCTGCCTATGTGTATCTTGATCATCTTATGCAACAGTTCCTGAAAAACACATGTGAAAATAGGTACGTCAGCATAAAAATGCCTGTGAGATACATAGGTTTTGTGAAAATAAGTTTCATGACTTATGTTTGAGAAAATGTTTAGTCATGAACCTTGTAATTTGCTTTGTCTTGTAAATCATTTGAAAAACAATGAGTTCAGATGATATGTATAAATAAGTGAATAATGTATGGTTAAAGGAATAACCATGTAAAATGTGTTTGTATAAGATAAGTTGTTTATAAATCAATGTCTTGTGAAAAGTATGTTATTTGTATTAAATGTTCTATGTCTCAAACTGAAATGATTCAAATAACGTTACGACATGCAATACCATACAAACACTTATATATAGGAAGTACCAGCGGCGTATCCACCATGCTTGTATCATATTACACACGCATCGTTACTTAATCACTTAATCAAACCAAACCAAACAATGTAAAATGTTCATGTCAAGATGTATATCATGTCAAAATGTCTATGTCAAATATCCATGTCAAATGTCTATGTCAAATATCCATGTATGGCAAGTGAAATGTCTCAACTAAACCATATGCACAAAAACAAAGTATTGAAGTAAAACTTGGTTTAAATCAAAGTTATGTTTTGTGGGAAATGCATGATCAAATGTCAATCATGTTAAAATGTCTATGTAGAAGTGTCAAAAATCATGTACTATAATGTACTAACGAATATAGCAGGTATATGATGTGAAAACAGGAAAGCATGAAAGTAACAAGTAGGCACATGTGTTCCACCCCAAAACAGTTTGGAAAACAGTAAAAGAGGGGTCTATGTACTCACTTGAGATTGCTCAGATGTATAAAGATAATCACCAAGTAATGCTAGAGATCTCGGAATCAAACGGCACCTAATATAGGTAACTATGTTAATAACCGGACCTTAATCGGATGATTGGATAGAATGAGGTTTCGTAAACCAAACGAGTGTAGAGACTCGTGTCATTTGGTTTAACAAAGCCTACATACTAAATGAAACCTAACATAATTGTTTATGACCCATTACGACCCGTTTAGGAAGCTTATGCTACTTTAACGCGTCGTTCGCGTGAAACGCGTTCGGACCGCCTAACTAGTCCTATGACAAGTGTTATATGCCTAAACATGTTACATAATCAGTTAAGTGACAAAGGTTTAGGTTACATATGCTTAATTACCAATTATACATGAAAAGGGTATTCTGGTAATTTACCTAAGGCATATAAACTACCTATCATACAACTACTTAAACGATGTGACCATAAGGTATAACCTCGGAAGGTTATTCCCTACCTACTATGGTCACCTAATGTATTTGGTCGGATCCTAATGATCGACCAAACTGGGTCGGGTTCGAAGGTATAGGCGATTTATTAGATCGCCTACCCTACGACCCTAGACAACGTGGTAATCAGTGGGCATAGTCCCAAGGGACTATGACCAACGTGATTACACTCACGTTGCGAAGTTCAAACGAACTTCGCATTGACCATTACTGGTCAACGCTGAAAGTCAAACAAAGTTTGACTTTCTGACTCGAAAAGCAATAAAATAAGGAAAAGAACGAAAGAATACTTACGAAGGGTCCCCGAATGCTAATCCCGATCCAAGAACTCAGGTATGAAACAATGGTTTCAACTTAGAGCTCTCAAATCAGAATTCTTGTAAGAAATGAGGTTGTGTGGGTTGGGTATTTATAGGAATACCCGAACCGTTAGGATCGTTTCATGGAAAACGTGCCATGAATCCAACCCGTACACTTGTTGGAACCTTATGGTGGCTAGAAATCCATCCTTATCAGATGACTAGATAATTAGGAATGTGTGGTTGTGAATTAAACAACGGCTAATACATCGAATCTGGTCCCGAATGCGAAAAACTGAGTTTCTGCATGTTTTCTGCCCAGAATAGGCAGTCGCGTAGCGCGACTGCATAGGCCCTTAGGGCTCGCGCTACACCACTGCCTCCATGTTTCAGAAATGTTTCAAAATTGGCAGAAATGGTCCCTGCACGTGTTTAAGGCCTTTTTCGACGCGTTTGAACCCCGTTAACCTCATTTTAAGGCTCTAAAATGAAGTTAAAGTATAGGGAACTCAAAACATGCTCAAAAATATGCCGGAGGTTGGTTCGTTTGGCCGTACGAACGCGATGTTCGCTTAATTACGACGGAATGCGCATAAGCGCGAAAAACGATCCAAATGACGCGACGAATGGATTTTTCTTATGGCGAACACTAAAATATAATGTAGTCATGCTTACATAAATTTTTGGATGTCCGGATGTATTCAGAACGTAAGTTATGCGCGAAAATGCAAACTTGTGCACTTTTTGACACTTTTAGTCCCTGAATGACCCAAAAGTTTATTTTAGCACACCGAACCCCTCAAAGCTTATTTCTAAGCTATGTAAAGGATATTTATGGCATGTTTAACTTATGGTCATGTTCCGGAAGGTCTGTTACAGTTCAAATTGGCATACTTTCGCAGTTTGTCAACTTTAGTCCCTGTAAGCGATTAAACTTGATTTCACCACACCAAACCTTCCAAAACTTATATATAAGTTATGTAAAGGTTATTTAAGGTATGTTAAGCCTATTTCACTATTCCGGAGTGTTCGTTGGATTAAACTGGTTATATTTACGCATCAGAGCGCGTATAACCTTCCAGAAAGCGATTTAAAGCTTAATATCAAACAAGAGTTGATATGTGCAAATGATACACATATTTTTACAAATCCCAAGTATGAAATACAATATTTCATTAGTTTGGCATTTGTTTGATGGCCGTGGAGGCACAGGTGTTACAGTCTCCCCTACTTTAGGAAATTTCGTCCCGAAATTTAATTTTAGGAGAAACTTGTGGAGACGACAATGATGTTTTCGCTTTGAATGAACTCCTTGAACCCTAAGTAGAACTCTGGGCTATGTTAGGATTCTTAGCGAAAATGTCAACCATCAAAGTGAAGTCATTGTAGTAACAAAACACGGAGTTTTGAACTACGGACAGAAGAACGTTTCTTATGAAGACTCATCATAGGAAACTGTGTGTATGATTGAGATCAGAATTTGGTAGTGTGAGAATAAATGACATTGGTCGAAGTCCAAGACTTCTCCCGTATCATTACTCTTGCCACTGTTGGTCTTAACACATGACAAAACTTTCTGTGGTTTCTGTGCACTGAATTCCATAATTATGTAGGCCTCCATAATTACGCAGTTCCTTGCACAGTCCGCACAGTTTGTTTCATAACATCTCTTGATTTAGACCACCCGAGGGCCTATTTAACTACACCGACGTAGGATGTATTTAACTCTAGATCGACGGAGGATCTATTTAACTTTAGATCAACGTAGGATCTATTTAACTCAGCTACCTAAGAGAAAAATTTAACTACACCGACGTAGGATGTATTTGACTTTAGATCGACGTAGGATCTATTTAACTCAATAGATCGACGTAGGATCTATTTAACTCAATAGATCGACGTAGGATCTCTTTAACTCAACTATCTAAGAGAAACATTTAACTACACCAACGTAGGATGTATTTAACTTTAGATCGACGTAGGATCTCTTTAACTCAATAGATCGACGTAGGATCTCTTTAACTCAATAGATCGACGTAGGATCTCTTTAACTCAATAGATCGACGTAGGATCTCTTTAACTCAATAGATCGACGTAGGATCTCTTTAACTCAACTATCTACGGGGAAAAATTTAACTACATCGACGTAGGATGTATTTAACTTTAGATCGACGTAGGATCTCTTTAACTCAATAGATCGACGTAGGATCTCTTTAACTCAACTATCTACGGGGAAAAATTTAACTACATCGACGTAGGATGTATTTAACTAGATTGTCGGACCAATCTATTTAACTTAATCAACACATGTTGTCCTTAAACTTTGGAATAGTACTTTATAATCCAAGGGACTTAACTACAACGTAGAAGTCCATTAAGGATTTAAGATAGTACCTATTTGAATATCCTACTACGAATCCCTCATATGAAGGTATGAAAGATTCTACGAGGATTTGGATAGCGAATATCCAGAGTATACATAAACACAAAATGCATAAACACATAGTCACATAACCACAAAATTGCTTATCTAGATCTTTAATTTGTAAGTTTTGTTTTGTTAATTACGTACATGCATTTAAAGCACACTAGGAATCCATTTCATGGATTTCATTTGGTACTTTAAACATTAGCAAAAATCTAACTATGAAGATAGAAAGATCTTAAAAGGAATTCGGCTTTGTCCTTATTGAATTGTGATGTACGTATTGAATCATACAAAGAATTCAATTAAGGACTCCGATGAATGATACCCATCCACAAGGATCTAATTATGAGGATAGAAAGATCCTACATGGATTTTGGAGTTTGTGTAACGGGAGGTGTTCCGACACCTTGCACTAGGCGTGCTTACGTCGATACACAAGATAGAAAGTTCATGAGGTTGAGGCGCCAGATATGTCAAGCGACATATGAAGCAGAGTTTGAAGGTTGAGCAGCAGCAGGATTTGTAACAGCTTTGCTTTGGATTGCAAAGCGGCACATGTTAACCAAATGTCTCCATCGTCCACCGTGGTTACATTTGAAACAAGGTATTTGATTTGGATGATGATGGTTGCATTGATTTCTCCAAGGAGCGGTTCCCTTACACGGCTTCATCCATAAGACAAGTCATGGGGATAGATAAATCATCGGTCCTCTGGAGTACGACGCCTATTTGCTGGGTAGTTGCAGCACCTGGTTCGGACATTGTTGTTGCGGTGAAGAAGCATCTTGAAGATAACGAAAGGCATAGGAGGAAACAAGTGAAAGATAGTCAAAGAGAATAACAACACATGAAGATTGTGACCATTTGTTTGTTACCAAAGGCAAACAAATGAGATGGTGACTAATCAAAGTAAGCGGGTCAATATAATGTATCGCGAAGACATGCTCGCCTATAAGTGAACACTCATCCCAAGAATTCCCAGGTAAGCACAACTGGTCTCGCGTCTGATGAGATGTATATGAAGTGCTTGCCTAGACAGAAAACCCAGAATACAGGCATTCACCCTTCCAGTTTGCACGTGTTCACATTATTTAAAACCCAAAACCTTGACGAGATTTTGAAAACCCCAAAGGGGTTCAAAACCATATAACCGAGAGTTCAACACCTTACAATAGAGAGTTCAAAACCTAGTAATCAATCATCCTAGAACAGATGATTAGTTTTCAAAGCGGTTTTGAAATTTATGTTCTTGTTGTGGTCGTCGCCTAAGGATAGGTGACGGTATTGTTTTGTGACTAAACGCAAGTAAACTCGCGTTAGGGTCCTAAGAAGGTTATAGACTAGGTCAAAGCATTACTAATAACCTAATTCCCTATAACCATTGGCTCTGATACCATCTTTTCTGTCACACCCCGACCACGTAGAACATACAGAACGTGGCGGAAATGTCGGGGAGTGTTGTAACAGAATTAATTGTTTCAAATCCATGGCAATTGAAGTTTCGTTTTATTGATTAAAAGTGTTACAATATCTTAACAAACAAAGAAATACAACATAATTAACTAGTCTTGCATCTTTTATTGTCACTAAAGCCCAAGTCTGCCTATGTGTATCTTGATCATCTTATGCAACAGTTCCTGAAAAACACATGTGAAAATAGGTACGTCAGCATAAAAATGCCTGTGAGATACATAGGTTTTGTGAAAATAAGTTTCATGACTTATGTTTGAGAAAATGTTTAGTCATGAACCTTGTAATTTGCTTTGTCTTTTAAATCATTTGAAAAACAACGAGTTCAGATGATATGTATAAATAAGTGAATAATGTATGGTTAAAGGAATAACCATGTAAAATGTGTTTGTATAAGATAAGTTGTTTATAAATCAATGTCTTGTGAAAAGTATGTTATTTGTATTAAATGTTCTATGTCTCAAACTGAAATGATTCAAATAACGTTACGACATGTAATACCATACAAACACTTATATATAGGAAGTACCAGCGGCGTATCCACCATGCTTGTATCATATTACACACGCATCGTTACTTAATCACTTAATCAAACCAAACCAAACAATGTAAAATGTTCATGTCAAGATGTATATCATGTCAAAATGTCTATGTCAAATATCCATGTCAAATGTCTATGTCAAATATCCATGTCAAATGTCTATGTCAAATATCCATGTATGGCAAGTGAAATGTCTCAACTAAACCATATGCACAAAAACAAAGTATTGAAGTAAAACTTGGTTTAAATCAAAGTTATGTTTTGTGGGAAATGCATGATCAAATGTCAATCATGTTAAAATGTCTATGTAGAAGTGTCAAAAATCATGTACTATAATGTACTAACGAATATAGCAGGTATATGATGTGAAAACAGGAAAGCATGAAAGTAACAAGTAGGTACATGTGTTCCACCCCAAAACAGTTTAGAAAACAGTAAAAGAGGGGTCTATGTACTCACTTGAGATTGCTCAGATGTATAAAGATAATCACCAAGTAATGCTAGAGATCTCGGAATCAAACGGCACCTAATATAGGTAACTATGTTAATAACCGGACCTTAATCGGATGATTGGATAGAATGAGGTTTCGTAAACCAAACGAGTGTAGAGACTCGTGTCATTTGGTTTAACAAAGCCTACATACTAAATGAAACCTAACATAATTGTTTATGACCCATTACGACCCGTTTAGGAAGCTTATGCTACTTTAACGCGTCGTTCGCGTGAAACGCGTTCGGACCGCCTAACTAGTCCTATGACAAGTGTTATATGCCTAAACATGTTACATAATCAGTTAAGTGACAAAGGTTTAGGTTACATATGCTTAATTACCAATTATACATGAAAAGGGTATTCTGGTAATTTACCTAAGGCATATAAACTACCTATCATACAACTACTTAAACGATGTGACCATAAGGTATAACCTCGGAAGGTTATTCCCTACCTACTATGGTCACCTAATGTATTTGGTCGGATCCTAATGATCGACCAAACTGGGTCGGGTTCGAAGGTATAGGCGATTTATTAGATCGCCTACCCTACGACCCTAGACAACGTGGTAATCAGTGGGCATAGTCCCAAGGGACTATGACCAACGTGATTACACTCACGTTGCGAAGTTCAAACGAACTTCGCATTGACCATTACTGGTCAACGCTGAAAGTCAAACAAAGTTTGACTTTCTGACTCGAAAAGCAATAAAATAAGGAAAAGAACGAAAGAATACTTACGAAGGGTCCCCGAATGCTAATCCCGATCCAAGAACTCAGGTATGAAACAATGGTTTCAACTTAGAGCTCTCAAATCAGAATTCTTGTAAGAAATGAGGTTGTGTGGGTTGGGTATTTATAGGAATACCCGAACCGTTAGGATCGTTTCATGGAAAACGTGCCATGAATCCAACCCGTACACTTGTTGGAACCTTATGGTGGCTAGAAATCCATCCTTATCAGATGACTAGATAATTAGGAATGTGTGGTTGTGAATTAAACAACGGCTAATACATCGAATCTGGTCCCGAATGCGAAAAACTGAGTTTCTGCATGTTTTCTGCCCAGAATAGGCAGTCGCGTAGCGCGACTGCATAGGCCCTTAGGGCTCGCGCTACACCACTGCCTCCATGTTTCAGAAATGTTTCAAAATTGGCAGAAATGGTCCCTGCACGTGTTTAAGGCCTTTTTCGACGCGTTTGAACCCCGTTAACCTCATTTTAAGGCTCTAAAATGAAGTTAAAGTATAGGGAACTCAAAACATGCTCAAAAATATGCCGGAGGTTGGTTCGTTTGGCCGTACGAACGCGATGTTCGCTTAATTACGACGGAATGCGCATAAGCGCGAAAAACGATCCAAATGACGCGACGAATGGATTTTTCTTATGGCGAACACTAAAATATAATGTAGTCATGCTTACATAAATTTTTGGATGTCCGGATGTATTCAGAACGTAAGTTATGCGCGAAAATGCAAACTTGTGCACTTTTTGACACTTTTAGTCCCTGAATGACCCAAAAGTTTATTTTAGCACACCGAACCCCTCAAAGCTTATTTCTAAGCTATGTAAAGGATATTTATGGCATGTTTAACTTATGGTCATGTTCCGGAAGGTCTGTTACAGTTCAAATTGGCATACTTTCGCAGTTTGTCAACTTTAGTCCCTGTAAGCGATTAAACTTGATTTCACCACACCAAACCTTCCAAAACTTATATATAAGTTATGTAAAGGTTATTTAAGGTATGTTAAGCCTATTTCACTATTCCGGAGTGTTCGTTGGATTAAACTGGTTATATTTACGCATCAGAGCGCGTATAACCTTCCAGAAAGCGATTTAAAGCTTAATATCAAACAAGAGTTGATATGTGCAAATGATACACATATTTTTACAAATCCCAAGTATGAAATACAATATTTCATTAGTTTGGCATTTTTTTGATGGCCGTGGAGGCACAGGTGTTACATCTTGAGTACCCCACGTACTTCAAGTATAATTCATTCTTTTCTTGAGTACCCCACGTACTTCAAGTATAATTCAATCTTTTCTTGAGTACCCCACGTACTTCAAGTATAATTCAATCTTTTCTTGAGTACCCCACGTACTCAAGTATCCATCAATTTTTAGTATGGTATGACTTTTATGTAAATAAGTATTCCTGTAAGTTTCAGGATTGTTAATGGGTTGCAAAGCCATTAACATGTGACACGACATAGGAAGTCACCAAACCTAAGGCATTTAATTGGTATATTCTGAGACACAAAAGCACTACTCGATTCTCGCCCTCACCGAGAGTGTGGCTGCCAGGCACCCGTTAGATCTAACCTTTTGTTCTGCGGTCTAGGTATATTGTTGATTAATGGTGCTTCTGTACCCTATTCGTGACACTATTTCTCATAACGCATCCTACTTGGTTCTCGTCCTCACCAAGCGCGTTTCTTGTTATCAATTCTCATAACGCCTCCTACTTGGTTCTCGTCCTCACCAAGCGCGTTTCTTATTATCATTTCTCATAACGCATCCTACTTGGTTCTCGTCCTCACCAAGTGCGTTTCTTATTATCTTATATTTCGTCACACTTGGTTCTCGTTCTCACCAAGTGTACTTCTTGTATTCTTATATTTCATCACACTTGATTCTCGTTCTCACCAAGTGTGCTTCTTATATTTATATCATACCAATTATAAATATTGTACATTTGTACATGTATTTCACCCCCGAAGTTATAAAAACTGAAAACAGTTAAAGAAAAGGGGGAGCATGAACTCACAACTTTGCGTTCCTTGCGTCGTAAACTTCACCGGATTTGCTTAATTAACGTCGTAACCTATACGCGTTTTCTTAACGTTAGTCACTAGACTTGCGTCGCACAAGTACAGTCACTCTCTTTTGTATATATTCTTGTGTTAAAAATATTCTATATTTTTAACTACGTATCTTACTTATATTATTTTCTCTAAAATTAATATAAGTATCTCGTGTTTTGCACTTTGCACCCGAATTATGTATCTTGTATGTTGTATGTGTATTTTTATGTTTATACTCCTCATGAGTATTTAGTGTATTTTTAAGTCTTAATACACTAGCACGTATAACACATACTATACACACTTAGCACAAAAGTTGGTGATAAAATAATATATATTTTTCTCTCAAAATATACATACTTATACCCATTTTTATTCTTGAAGAAATCCTCATTTCTTATCACCAAAAATTAGGGAAACCTTGGTAATATTTTTAAATACATTTTTAGGGAATAAGTTTCTCAAAAACTTATATTTTTCTAAGTGTCAAAATTTATAAAAATTTTGACAGAGTTTCCCCTAAAAATGGACGTTTCCCATGTTTTCAAAACATGTGTTTATTTTCTTTTAAATTGTCAACAATCATCAACAACAATTATCAACAATAATCATCAACAATAATCACTAATTCCTCCATTTCATGAACTTGAATATTTACAAAAATGTGTAGTAACTTACTAGCACATTTAGTAAGTCTTGTTATCTTTAAAAATAAGTTTAGTTTCTTAAAAACTTTATTTTTAAAGAATATGAAGTTTCACAACTTCTAGTCAAGATTCACAAAAATATTTCTTTGTTGAACTTCCTTGTTACACAAGTGTTTACACACTTGTTTATTTACTAAAAAATATATTTAGTTCATGTAAGATCCGGGTTTTAAACAAGACTAATATTTTTGCTTGGTTCTTCCGAAAAACCACTTGTAGATCTTTAGATCTACATGTTTAGAGTCTTATTTTACAAGGAAAATTATGTTTACACAAGTTCCAAGTTCATGGTGGATGATTTCATCATCTTTTATATTTCTAACACTTAACATACTACTAGTTCATGTTCTTGAACATGATCTAGTATGCGTAGATGATGATTTATCCCACTTCTAGCAACAAACAACATCACATAATCACAACTAGACAAGTTTCACAAGATTTACACAACTAGTTTCTTTTTATCCAACATATCCATCTTATTTCCAAGACTTTAAGTTATGTTCTTTAGTGTTCTTAGTTTTTAACCATTAAATCACCTATTAACCACCATAAACAAGAACAAGATGGAGATTTGAAGCACTTACTACTAGCACAAGGCTAGGGAAGTTCAAGAGTGCAAATGAGGTGGATAAAAGCAAATGGTGGAGGTCCTTCAAGATCCGCTTGCACCGAGCTTCGTTAGTGACCTTCTTACACCATAATATCACCTTAGAATGGATGAGTGTTGATCGAAAATTGATGTGTGGGGAGGGGGTGCTTGAGCCGTGAGCTAGGGAAGGAAGGAGAGAAGGTTTTGTTTTGTTGGAGGTGATGAATGATAATGGGTTAAGACCTTGTGGTTTATAAGGACAAGTTTCCAACATTTCCTAAACCAATGGTCCATGTGTTTCAAAATAAGCAACAAGATCTACTAGACAATTTAAATAAAATCATGGTGGTTCCCCCATATTGGTAACCGTAAGGGGGGGGGGGGGTCTTGGTTACATTTCAACTTCCAAGTTACTTATCCTAGTTACACATAAAGTGTTAGTTTAGGGGTTAATTGTGTGTAGTATAATGTGAGGTGTGTTAGGGTGTTTGGGGACCCTAACTAGCTTAGAAAAATGAAAACAATGCTTCTAGCATTATTTTGGTGTTCCGGGTAATGTCCGGTTGTTCGGTTAGATACCGATTCGTTAAAGTGCTAAATTACACTTTTTAGTGTCTTTTAAGTACCTTTCTTGTACCCTTTCAATTCCCAATACTTAGGGAAATATTCTGGATAATAAAACGACATTTTTGCATAATATTTCAGTGCCAAAATGCTGATTATAGCTGAATTATGTAAATTTCTGCACTTAAAGTGCGTTTCGGGTGCTTTTTAGTGCTTATTTTTGCTTTCGTATTGCATATATATTAAACCCTTGTATGTACTCTTGGGTTTTAATGCATTCTTGTTGTCGGACCTACACCTAGGCTCCAATTTTATTGTCTGACTGCTTTCTGCAGTTCTGTTGACACAGTGTATCTTACCGGTGAGTTTACTATTATTTTTGACGCACGCTCTCGTTTATGCATAAAGCAATATTTTGTAGTATACACCGTGCATGAATTCACTTGCTTAATCATGTGTTCAGACATTGCTGACAATTAAGCACATAATTGTAGTCATTAAATAATGACTAAAGTGTACGGAAATTACCGGTTTGTGCCAGTTGTCACACGCCGCTGGTACTTCCTATATATAAGTGCTTTTAATACATTATATATCGTTGCGATATCTAGACCACTTGGGCAAGTTTATCAAAACAAAGTTATATTACAAGGTTTTTCTAACAATATAAAACATTCGAGTTTTATTTAAAAAACGATTTACAATTCGGGTTTACTTAAACAAATGTTTTGAGTAAGATTCATGGCATCGAGGTTTTATAAAACAAATCTGATTTGACTTAGCTATTTCAATTTACATTACAAACATTTTACAAAACTTGGTTTTCTAATTATCAATTTACAAAGGTGTTTAAGTTATATTTTCAAAACATAAACGAGCCATGAATCTGACACTCACATAAAACCTATGTACTCGCCGACATTTTTATGTTGACGTATTTTCACATGTGTTTCAGGTACCATAGTTGGTGATATTTGATGATGATATTGATGCATGCTCACATAGGAACGGACGAGGCCTTAGTGACTTAATAACAATGAAGGTCTATTTGTTCATGTTTTGTTTCTAATTTCAATGTAATGTAATACATTTAATTTAATAAAACAGAACTTCAATCCATGTGTTATGAAACAATGATTCTGTTGCAACACTCCCCGACGTTTCCGCCATGATTTGTTGTTTTTCGTGGTCGGGGTGTGACAAATATGGATGGTTGTGGGGTGGTACACGAATTATAGAAAGATGTTGGCAGTGGTGATGCTATTCTCAGATGGTTCGGGTTTGCATAGTTACGGGTTTGGGTTTTTGGTTCTTGTAAACTCGGTTAAACCGAGTTAACTCGGTTCGGGTCTGGGTTAAACAGTCAAGGCAGTCAACACAAGTCAAAGGCAGTCAACGGGACAGCTCGGGTCAGCTTGGGTATTCTTGGTGCAACTCGGTTCAGTCAGGTTCAGTCACGGTTCTGATTTCGGGTTGGTTTAACTCAGTTTGACTCGGTCAAACCGAGTCTGTCACACCCCGACAGCGTAAAACAACAAACCGCGGTGGAAATGTCGGGGAGTTGGGTAACAGAATTATTGTTTCATAACACATGATACTTAAAGTTTGGTTTTATAAGAATTAATGTTTACATTGTCTTGGAAATAACTGAAACATAACATAAATTAAATTGTCTTGCTGGATTTTAAGTCACTAAGGCCCGAGTCCGCCTATGTGTATCATGATCATCCTCATACATTAGCTCCTGAAACACATGTGAAAATAGGTACGTCATCATAAAAATGCCTGTGAGATACATAGGTTTGTTGATGAAGGATCCATGACTTGAAAGTTAAAAGAAGTGTTTAACGAAAAATAGTCATGAACCTTATAAAATGTTTTCTTTTATAAAATCATCTGAAAATCATTATGAAAATCAAATGATATAAAAGAAATGATGTATGGTTAAATAAATAACTAATGAAAATGAATTGTATAAAATATGTCTTGTCTTGAAGTAAAATAGTTTGTCTTGTGTAAAAGATGTCTTGTCTTTGTATAAAAATGTCATATCTTTTTCTTGTCGAAGTGGTTTAGATAACGCCACGATATGTAATATAATAAAAACGATTATATATAGGAAGTACCAACGGCGTATCCACCATGCTTTTATCATATTACACATGCCTCGTTATTTAAATCGCTTACCAATAACCACCAAAAATGTCTTGTTTAAACCAATGTTAAGTGTCATGTATAAACAATGTACAATGTCAAGTATAAACCATGTCTTGTATAATCAAAGGTCAGATAACAACCAATGTCTTGTATGGTGAATAAAAAGTCTTTAGTCAAACCATATGTGTAATGTCATGTATAACCAAATGTCATGTACAAAACAAGGTCTTTGAATAAACAAAAGTTTAAATCAAAAGTTATGTTTTGAAAACCAATGCTTTATTGATACGAACATTTATGTGGTTTTGTTTATCACATACATTCAAGCCTTGAGACTGCTGGATAAACCCTTATCAAGTCAAAAGTTTATCAAAAATGTATTCGGATTCTGTCATTCCCTACTTCCAAACAAACATAGGAAGTGGGGAACGGGATTTGTCAAGTCCAATGGTACCATTACATACTACCGAGCGGTGTGATCAATGTTAATGAATGCATCATGTCCCGCTAAATATACCAAATGTCATAGTCAATGTAAGCATGTCATGTAAAATGTCTTAAATGTCACACCCTGGCTTTGCGGAAGCGTGGTTAATTTGGTGTGACTTCTTAATACCATAGCTTAATCATAACCAAGCTATATGAATTTAAAAACATGCAAGATCATCCATTAAATTTTGAAAACCAAATACAGTACCATTGTTTTAACGGGAACATACCCCAACAACCATAACCTTGTTCAACAGGCATTACAAACTTAAACATAATATAAACATGGTTTAAGGATTGTGTCTTGTCCAGGAAAGAGACACATCCCCTAAACCCCGGATGACCTCGGAAACTAGTGCAGCGGAAAACATGCCATACCGTGCCAGATCTCGTTAATTTCCTGAAATACATGTAAGTTGAAAAATCAACAATAATGTTGAGCGAGTTCATGTGTAAGTGAGTAAGTAAACCTTTGTGAGTATAAAAATAGTCGTGGTATGTAGCCAATAAGGGGACTTGTGATCACCAATGGTTTGCAAGGCCACTGATATATGTGAAGTGCAAATAGGGAGACTCAAACCTAGCAGATTTCGCCACGGCATTAGTATGTGGACAAAGTCACCCCAAGGTCCGTTTCTAGTTTGGCCTGGGGCTGGGCTCGCTACACCCAGATAGATCTACCGCTCCTGTCCCTCGGTCCCGCCATGAGGACTAATGGCCTCATGTTGCTCCTACCCACTCACATGATCTAAGTAGTAAACCTCCTTACGCTAACCATACCGTGTATAAAGTACTTGTAATCAAAGTAACATGTATTTCACCCCCGCAGTTAAGAAAACTGAAAACAGTTAGAGAAAAGGGGGACATGAACTCACAGTCGGTGCGTCTCTACCAAGTACTCCAAATCAGACAGCTGTGCGACGACCTACAAGTGCTAATTCTATTAGACGGACGGCCGTGCCTTAGCTTAATAGTTAAGTCTTTGGGAAATAGTTAGACAACTATTTCGTGTTTACGTTTGGTATATACTTGGTAGTTAATCTCCTTCCCAAGGATGGGGGATTTGTACAAGTATTATGTATGTGGTGACTTTAAGTATTGACAAGATACATTTTCAAGTCTCATAACCAACACTTTAAAGATTTATGTCAAAACTCATGGCGAGGTTTAATTCCGATAAATGAGGTTAAATATACTTGTTAGAAAAATAATAATTTTTCTAAGTCTTGGTATTTTTAGAAAATTTCGCCAGAGTATCCCCTAAAAACCGGAGTGTCCGTGCTAATGCGCACATCATTTTCTTTTTGAAAACAACCCATGATCATCAACAATCAACCCTTACGTTTTAACACGCGAAACGCTACCCTTGTCGTTTCAGTTTCAATAAGTGGAAACTGGACTGTTTTCGGACGACTAAATAAAATACTTAACCCTTTCCAAAAATTCCCTAATTTTTACGGGTCGTCCTAATCGACCCAAAAATGATTGTATAAAAATATCGGGGTCCAGTTTCTTATCAATAATTTACAGAAAATCGTTTACCGAACTGTGATCAGATTTGTCACATTCTGATCACAGTTTACGGAAAAATTCGTCAAAAATTCCTCGTATGTCCGTTTATCGAAATTCCAGTTTGAGCGTCACAAATACATCCGTGACCATCTTAGATAAAAGTTTCAGGGGCTGGTTCGGTTCGGGTTTTAAGTTGTGATCGAAAACGCACAGCCCAATTTACTGCAGTAACAAACAGCCTTAGCTGCTGTCACGAAAACAGGTTTTTAAAATAGTAACCGACATCAGAAAAATACGATTCCAGCGCCATTTTCTTCGTTTTTCGAAATGACACGATTTAGGCTTTTGAAATTCCGTTTTTCGAGTTTTTAAAGTCTGTTTACAGCCTGATGAAGGCGGCTGAAACAGTGACTCAGCTTGCTGTTTTGTGGTTTAGATGTTATTAAATCGTGTTATAAGTGTCCGATTAGCGGGTTAAACAAGAAAACAACTTTTAAATATCAAGTATGTGTTATCCAACCCTTAAACCGACAAGATTCTACTTCATAAATCATACGCAAGTAAACTTTTATGTAGATTTTATGTTCATAACTTATGTTTCAAAATTTTCTAATATTCTTGTGTGTTCATAAAAATCATTCTTGTTATTGTAAGATCCTTCTTTTAGAAACATGATTTCCTTGACGCGTGGTCCTTTGAAAATACCGGTTGTAGATACGTAGATCTACTAGTTTTAAACACTATTGTACAAGTTAAAACACTTTTACACAAGTTCATGATTCGCGTGTGGTAGAGTTTCACCCTTTAACCCTTGTATTATTCAAAAACAAGCTTATGTTAAGATCCATGATCTTACCAAACCGGGTTAAATGGTGATCCGAGCTACCACAACATAGATCGGGTCTAAATAATCACAAATTTTTATTACTACAACATTTACACATCACATGAGCTATTAACCACCATTTTTAGTGTTTTAAGTGGACTTTTATGCTTCATCTTGTAAGATTCCGAGTTTTAACCGATAAAAATCCTTTTAACCACTTTAGAATAGTTCAAATACGAGTTTTAAGCATTATACCTCTAGCTCAAGGCTAGGGAAGGATCTTGACGAAAATGGCGTGGATAAAAGCTAGATAACGAGGTCCTTCGCGTTCCATTTGCTCCAAGACTCCTTGTATACGACCCTTAACACTTGTATGATGTTGGAATGTGATGAAGGAAATCGAAAGTATGATGTATGATCAAGGGGGTGTTCGGCCGAAGCCTTGTAGAGAGAAAGAGAGAGTGTGGTTGTGATGTTGTGTGTGTGAAATGATCATATGTGTATAACCTTGATCTTATAGACAATTTACAAGTGTATTATCCAATGGTTACTATGTCTACTTGATATTAGACATGGAAGATTATCATAATCTTATAAGTACATGAGGTGTCCCCTTCTAGTTAGGGACGGTTAGAGAAGGGGGGGGGGGGTCTAGTTCATTTCCAACTAGCCTTTAGTTATTAGTTAGGATAATAGTTAGGTTAAGTATAGTTAACCCGGTTAATTGTGTGTCACGCGTTACAAAGGGTGTTAGGGTAATCAGGGACCCTAACTAGTTCAGAAAAAGATAAATAGTGAAAATAACAATATATTCGTGTTCCGGGTATAGTCCGGTTGTTCGGTTGGATAGTAATCCGTTAAAGCGCTTAATAAAGCTTTAAAGTGTCGTTATTGTTACTTTTAGTGACACAACTTATTTCCGACACTTTGGAAAGTGTCTAGTGTTATTTTTCTCATGTTTTGGCACTTTACTAGTCAGCTAGAAGCTGGATTATTTATCAAAGTGCTGTGTTTTGTGCTTAGAGCACGTTTTAGGCACATCCAGTCATTGTAACTTATTCCTAGAGACGCAGTTCCACAACCCTTGTATCCCTACACTCCCCACTAGTGTAGCAAAATATCTCAGGCTCTTATAGGCCTTGGAGGCAGTGTTTGCCTGATGCTGGCTTTATCAGCATGTTCAGTAGGTTATCCGATAGTGCTACTGTGCTTTTTGTGCATCATGTTTGTCACTAAGGTGCCGTATGTAAATAATGTAGTGACGATAAGTAAAGTATGATGCAAGTAAGTACATGTATCAGATATCAAGTAGCAGTTCATCAGCTAGTTCAAATAAGCACAGTAATTTAGCAGTAATTAATCATTAATTAAGTCGTACGGATACCTGGTTTGGTGAGGGTTGTCACATTCTCCCCCCGTTAAATAAATTTCGTCCCGAAATTTAAGTTCTGCTTGTAGATGCAGAGTTTCTAGGAAAAAGGTGGGGGCATTTCTCTTTCATCCGGTCCTCACGTTCCCAGGTGTATTCAGGACCGTGTCTGGCATTCCAACGAACTTTGACGAGCTTGACACTGCTCCGGCGGGTCTTGTTAACTTTCCAATCCGTGACCTCAACAGGTTCTTCAACGAAGTGGAGCGTGTCGTCAATATGAATCTCGTCGATGGGAATGGCAACGTCAACTTGAGTTGGACTTTTCTTTAGATTGGATACATGAAACGTATCGTGAACACCATTCAGTTCAGCAGGTAGGTCCAACTTGTATGCTACTAGTCCTATTCTTTCCAGAATTCTGAAGGGACCAATGTAGCGCGGATTTAACTTCCCACGCTTCCCAAAGCATGCCACCCCCTTCCAGGGTGATACTTTCAATAACACCATTTCTCCAACTTGGAAATCCACATGTTTCCGGTTTGGATCCGCATAGGCCTTTTGTCTGTGGCGAGCTGCTTCGATGCGTTTAAGAATTTGCGCAATCTTGTCTGTCGTCTCTTGGACGATTTCGGGACCAGCAAGCTGCCTATCACCTGCGTCAGCCCAACATAGGGGTGATCGGCACTTGCGTCCGTAAAGGGCTTCAAATGGCGCGACACCGATACTGGTGTGGTAGCTGTTGTTGTATGAGAATTCGACCAAAGGTAAATGTTTATCCCAGCTACCGCCCAAATCCATAACACACGCCCTCAGCATGTCTTCCAAAGTCTGTATCGTTCGGTCGCTCTGGCCGTCAGTTTGCGGATGAAACGCAGTGCTCAGATTCAATTGTGAGCCAAAAGCTTCTTGGAAGGATTGCCATATCCTTGACACAAACCTTCCGTCTCTATCAGAGATGATCGAGAGAGGCACTCCATGACGTGCGACGATCTCTCTCATGTAAATTTCCGCAAGTTTACTAGTGCTGTCTTTCTCCTTGATTGGCAGAAAGTGTGCGGACTTTGTTAGGCGGTCAACTATTACCCAAATCATATCATGGCCTCTTGGCGTTCTTGGCAATTTTGTAACAAAATCCATTGAGATTTGTTCCCATTTCCACTTGGGAATCTCAGGTTGTTGCAGCAGCCCTGAAGGCTTCTGGTATTCCGCTTTAACCTTAGCGCATGTTAAACATTTGCTCACGTAAACAGCAACATCGCCTTTCATCCTAGGCCACCAATAAAAATCTTTGAGGTCTTGGTACATCTTATCCGCTCCAGGGTGGATAGAGTACCGTGATTTGTGAGCTTCATCAAAAATAACTTTCCTTAAATCACCAAACAGAGGAACCCAAATCCTTTTCTCAAAACATAATGTTCCTTCCTCGTTTGGTACCAAAAGCTTCTCCATCCCACGGAGATATTCTTCTTCAAGATTCCTTTCCTTGAGAGCTTCCTTCTGCGCGGCCCGAATGCGCAAGGAAAGATCGGTTCGTATAATCATTTCCAAAGCTCTAACCCTTATGGGCTTGATTCTCTCTTTACGACTTAGGGCATCGGCGACTACATTCGCCTTCCCTGGATGATACTTTATCTCGCAGTCGTAGTCGTTCAGCAACTCAACCCATAGTCTTTGCCTCATATTCAACTCTTTCTGGTTGAATATGTGCTGTAGGCTCTTGTGATCTGTAAAGATTGTACACTTCGTACCATAAAGGTAGTGTCTCCAGATCTTTAATGCAAAAACCACTGCGCCGAGCTCCAAATCGTGTGTGGTATAGTTCTTTTCATGCACTTTCAACTGACGCGATGCGTAAGCAATAACCTTTTGGCGTTGCATCAACACACAACCCAATCCTTGGCGCGATGCGTCGCAGTATACCACAAAATCATCTGTACCTTCCGGTAGAGCTAAGATAGGCGCGTTACAAAGCTTACTCTTCAATATCTGAAACGCTTCATCCTGTTTGATTCCCCAATCAAACTTCTTATCCTTCTGCGTGAGGAGCGTCAATGGTTGAGCGATCTTTGAAAAATCTTCAATGAATCTTCGATAATAGCCAGCCAAACCCAAGAATTGCCGAATCTCGGTTGGCGTCTTTGGCGTTTCCCAATCCTTGATCGCCTCGATCTTTGTTGGATCCACGTGGATTCCATCTCCATTTACCACATGTCCAAGAAATTGGACCTCATGTAGCCATAATTTGCACTTAGAGGATTTGGCATACAGCTGTTCTTTCTTTAGCAGCTCCAAAATAGCTCTTAGATGCGGCTCGTGCTCAGCCTTTGTTCTTGAATAAATCAAGATGTCGTTGATAAACACAATCACGAACTTGTCCAAGTGCGACTTGCAACTCTATTCATCAAGTCCATAAAGACTGCAGGTGCGTTTGTCAAACCATACGTCATAACAAGGAACTCGTAGTGTCCATAACGAGTTCTGAAGGCTGTCTTTGGGATACTCTCCCCTTGTATCCTTAACTGATGGTATCCAGATCGAAGGTCGATCTTTGAATAAAAGCTTGAACCTTGCAGTTGGTCGAATAGATCATCAATCCTTGGCAGAGGATATCTATTCTTGATCGTCAGCTTGTTCAGCTCCCGGTAGTTGATGTTTATTTGAAAATCATCATCCTTCTTTTTGACGAGTAGAAATGGGGTTACCCCAAAAGGGAATTTTGGTTTGTTATCTTCCTTCTCTACCCATTTCTAAAACTTCTCTGTCAATCCTTGCATCTCCGAAAATGTAAGTTGCTACGATGCAACGACTACGGGTGCAGTGCCTGGAATTAGATCGACGCGGGATTCGACTAATCGTTGAGGAGACGATTCCGTCAAGTCTTCGAAGAAGACTTCGGGGTATCTTCCAATCACAGGGATATCTTCGAGATTTGGTTCTTCGGCTTCTTTTTCCACGACTTGAGCCAAGAATGCAACACATCCTCTGTGCGAAAATTTTGTGTCTCCTTTGCCTGATAATCCGTAGGAGCGTATCCTGCTCCATGGATCACAATCATTTCTCCGTTCGTCGTCGGGGTGTGGACGTCAATCTCTGCATGGTCATTCGACAACCAGTCCATCCCAATTATCACGTCGAAGCTTCCGTTAGGCTTATTCTATCAAGAACTGGGTATCTAGGCTACTTACTACTAAAACAACTGTATTTTCTGAAGCTAAAATTTGACAATACTGTCAAATAGAGCATAACATTAACTATTATGAGACGTACCGATATCCACGCTTGGATTCTATCCCCGCTATTGAGCTTTCATCCTCTTGCTTGAGTGTTCTTAGGGCAATACTTCTTGAAATGCCCCACATCACCGCAATTAAAACATGCTTGGCCACAGCCTTGATTGTCACCATCCCTGCCTTGATAGTTGTTGTCGTCGTTACTTCCTCCGCGATTTCCGCTACCATCTTGACCTCTATTTCCATGTTTAGTACCTTGCCGACACGTTTCCTTGACATGTCCCACCTTGCCACAGTTACCACATTTTCCATATCTACACCGCCCGTTATGGGGTCGTCGACAATTGTCGCACTTTGGTAGGATACCCGTGTACTCTTTTCTCTTTTTGGCCTTGTCGTTGCTACTCGACTGGGTACCCTGTTTGAAATTTGCCAACTTCCTCTTGTTGTCCCCAGATGACTCTACATGAGTCTCCTTCTTCTCCTCAGAGGTTGAAAATTTGTTCATCCTGATTGCCTCTTCCGTCAAAGCTATACTTAGATTGCTGGCCTCAGTGATTGTCGCAGGCTTGGATGAGGTTACCATGCTTATGATTTGAGGAGCTAGTCCCCAAATGAAGCGTTCAATTCTCTTGAACTCAGGAGTGACCATGTAGGGTACCACATGTGATAAGTCATGGAATCTTTGAACGTATTCTGCTATCTTTGGACCGTCCATTTTCAAGTGCCAAAACTCGGTCTCCAATCTCTGGATTTCTGCGCGGGAACAGTACTTTTTGCGCATAAGTTCCTTTAGTTCGGTCCAGGTCAGCGCGTAGGCAGCAGCTTCGCCTAGTGTCTGTACTTGCAGATTCCACCAAGAGAGGGCTCCATCTAAAAATAGCCCTGAGATATAGGTGACTTGCTGATCCAGTGCGCATTTGCTCATGCGTAGAACAGATTCGGTTTTCTCAGCCCAACGGACAAAGGCGACAGCACCTTCAGTGCCATCAAAGTTGACCGGTTTGCAGTCTAGAAACTGCTTGAAGGTGCATCCTGCACATACGTTATAATACATGAATGGCATTAGCATCCTTGCTAGAGATATCCAGTCTTAAAACAACATTTCTTCTCAATCGTTTCCTTGAGCTCGTCCCAACTCAGTGCATAGGCAGCGTCTGTGCCAAGGGTCTGAACCTGGAGGTTCCATTAAGAGAGTGTGCCATCTAGAAATATCCCCGAGATGTAGGTAACACTCTGTTGGGGCGAACAGTTACTCATTCTTAGAATGGAGTCGGTCTTTTCGGACCAACGAACAAATGCAACGGTGCCTCCTGTTCCGTCAAAGTTCAAAGGCTTGCAGTTCAGGAACTGTTTATAGGTGCAGCCAGTTGGAGGGTTATTTCCAGTAATACCATCGTTGTACTTAGAGCGGAGGGCTTCATGTCGTGCATTTATCTGTGAGATGCGTTCTTGCAGCTCGGCTTCTGTCCTTGGCAACGTACTGGTGTTTGTGTCACGTCTGGGTGACATTCCCTTGTCGAAGTGGTGTGAAGCGGGTTAGACAACGTTTCAATTGTCTATGAGGTGTATATAGCAACATAAGCCATCATGTAATCACCCAATTTCACACGCAAATATACTCACTGTATGAGTGGGGAAGTAAATTTCTGAGCCTTCACATAGGCTTGCCAATTTGGCTTGTTGCTCGTAATAGAATGAACTCGAGGCTACATCGCCTTGGTCATTCGTGTTTAAGTTATTTCCTGCTGCATTGGTTATCATTAGCTTGACCCGCAGAGTCCACCAGGTTTCCTGTGCACTACAAATCGTTATTACGTGGGCCCCCGTAATAATAAATTGTCTTGCACAGTTACCCCAAATTTTCTCTCGTCCAAGCAGATGATCAATCAAGGAGCAACAGTAGGTGCATTGGCATGAACAGGGTCATGCTCCAATGCGGGGTCAGGAGCAGCGCCTGGCTCCGGGGCCACGGCCGGTTCCGGATCAAAAACTCCATCTCAAGATCAGCTGGATCAACAAACACAGGGGGTTACAGGATCCTCCAAAGGCTGGTCTAAGTGCATGAACTCAATGTCATGGTCTGGATCAAAACCAGGTGGAAAAACAGAATCGTCCTCAATATCGCGATCAAACTCAAATCTGTGTGCGGGAACTGGGGCAGCTGATGACGCCATATCAGGATCGGCGTCGTGTGAGTGGTGCTGTACTCCCTGTATGTGCAAAGATGCGGATGTCAGAAACTCAAATGAGTCTGGGATAGGGGAATTGGCATGAGTTTCCCCTGCAGAAGCGTCCGCATGCAGTAGTCTAATACCAGCAGCAATAGGGTCCTGCCCTCGAACGGGTCCTCCTCTAGTAGGTCGTTATCGTCGTTAGAGGCCACGTTGGGGGGGGGGGGGGCATATCATCAACAGGATAAGCGGCAAGGGGGCAAATTCCCAACAAGATGGCCATCAGTAGGCTCTGCTACGACTTCAGGCAGCGCAAAAGGGCTGAAAGTCGTCATTGTCTGTGCCGGTAGTATCGGGAATGTACACCTCGTGCTTCGATGAAACTATGTCGTCTGATACTATGGCCATGAGATTCGTAGTGTCCATCTTTCTAGTACTTGATGAAAGCATGACGTTTGTAACACAAACACATCTACGTATAATAATCAATCATATAATCATATAATCACATAGTCACCAAGTAAGGTATCACATAATTCTCCTAGTCTCACTAGCCAATTTCTCCCAGTCTTTAAGACTGCTCTATCCTCCACCTCGACCTCTTAGATCGAGCCTCGGTCCCCTTGACCGAGCCTCGGCCTTCATGGCTGAGCCTACTCTTCCTAGCCAACTACCTCGGTCACCTAGACCAAGCCTCGATCCTCCAGACCGAGCCTCAGCCCTCCAGGCTGAGCCTATAATAAATCAACGTGTTCAACTACCTCGGTCACCTAGACCGAGCCTCGATCCTCCAGACCGAGCCTCAGCCCTCCAAGCTGAGCCTATAATAAATCAACGTACTCAACTACCTCGGTCACCTAGACCGAGCCTCGATCCTCCAGACCGAGCCTCAGCCCTCCAAGCTGAGCCTATAAATAATAAAATGTGCTCAACATTTGTTTGTAAAAAGTTTTGGATCTGGACTTAAGTGGTATGCAGAAAAATGTTTTCGTGAGAGCCCTAGTGATCATAGTCTAGACTCGAGAAGGAATCCTAGTTCGCTATGATCAGAGCTCTGATACCAAGCTGTCACACCCTGGCTTTGCGGAAGCGTGGTTAATTTGGTGTGACTTCTTAATACCATAGCTTAATCATAACCAAGCTATATGAATTTAAAAACATGCAAGATCATCCATTAAATTTTGAAAACCAAATACAGTACCATTGTTTTAACGGGAACATACCCCAACAACCATAACCTTGTTCAACAGGCATTACAAACTTAAACATAATATAAACATGGTTTAAGGATTGTGTCTTGTCCAGGAAAGAGACACATCCCCTAAACCCCGGATGACCTCGGAAACTAGTGCAGCGGAAAACATGCCATACCGTGCCAGATCTCGTTAATTTCTTGAAATACATGTAAGTTGAAAAATCAACAATAATGTTGAGCGAGTTCATGTGTAAGTGAGTAAGTAAACCTTTGTGAGTATAAAAATAGTCGTGGTATGTAGCCAATAAGGGGACTTGTGATCACCAATGGTTTGCAAGGCCACTGATATATGTGAAGTGCAAATAGGGAGACTCAAACCTAGCAGATTTCGCCACGGCATTAGTATGTGGACAAAGTCACCCCAAGGTCCGTTTCTAGTTTGGCCTGGGGCTGGGCTCGCTACACCCAGATAGATCTACCGCTCCTGTCCCTCGGTCCCGCCATGAGGACTAATGGCCTCATGTTGCTCCTACCCACTCACATGATCTAAGTAGTAAACCTCCTTACGCTAACCATACCGTGTATAAAGTACTTGTAATCAAAGTAACATGTATTTCACCCCCGCAGTTAAGAAAACTGAAAACAGTTAGAGAAAAGGGGGACATGAACTCACAGTCGGTGCGTCTCTACCAAGTACTCCAAATCAGATAGCTGTGCGACGACCTACAAGTGCTAATTCTATTAGACGGACGGCCGTGCCTTAGCTTAATAGTTAAGTCTTTGGGAAATAGTTAGACAACTATTTCGTGTTTACGTTTGGTATATACTTGGTAGTTAATCTCCTTCCCAAGGATGGGGGATTTGTACAAGTATTATGTATGTGGTGACTTTAAGTATTGACAAGATACATTTTCAAGTCTCATAACCAACACTTTAAAGATTTATGTCAAAACTCATGGCGAGGTTTAATTCCGAGAAATGAGGTTAAATATACTTGTTAGAAAAATAATAATTTTTCTAAGTCTTGGTATTTTTAGAAAATTTCGCCAGAGTATCCTCTAAAAACCGGAGTGTCCGTGCTAATGCGCACATCATTTTCTTTTTGAAAACAACCCATGATCATCAACAATCAACCCTTACGTTTTAACACGCGAAACGCTACCCTTGTCGTTTCAGTTTCAATAAGTGGAAACTGGACTGTTTTCGGACGACTAAATAAAATACTTAACCCTTTCCAAAAATTCCCTAATTTTTACGGGTCGTCCTAATCGACCCAAAAATGATTGTATAAAAATATCGGGGTCCAGTTTCTTATCAATAATTTACAAAAAATCGTTTACCGAACTGTGATCAGATTTGTCACATTCTGATCACAGTTTACGGAAAAATTCGTCAAAAATTCTTCGTATGTCCGTTTATCGAAATTCCAGTTTGCGGGTCACAAATACATCCGTGACCATCTTAGATAAAAGTTTCAGGGGCTGGTTTGGTTCGGGTTTTAAGTTGTGATCGAAAACGCACAGCCCAATTTACTGCAGTAACAAACAGCCTTAGCTGCTGTCACGAAAACAGGTTTCTAAAATAGTAACCAACATTAGAAAAATACGATTCCAGCGCCATTTTCTTCGTTTTTCGAAATGACACGATTTAGGCTTTTGAAATTCCGTTTTTCGAGTTTTTAAAGTCTGTTTACAGCCTGATGAAGGCGGCTGAAACAGTGACTCAGCTTGCTGTTTTGTGGTTTAGATGTTATTAAATCGTGTTATAAGTGTCCGATTAGCGGGTTAAACAAGAAAACAACTTTTAAATATCAAGTATGTGTTATCCAACCCTTAAACCGACAAGATTCTACTTCATAAATCATACGCAAGTAAACTTTTATGTAGATTTTATGTTCATAACTTATGTTTCAAAATTTTCTAATATTCTTGTGTGTTCATAAAAATCATTCTTGTTATTGTAAGATCCTTCTTTTAGAAACATGATTTCCTTGACGCGTGGTCCTTTGAAAATACCGGTTGTAGATACGTAGATCTACTAGTTTTAAACACTATTGTACAAGTTAAAACACTTTTACACAAGTTCATGATTCGCGTGTGGTAGAGTTTCACCCTTTAACCCTTGTATTATTCAAAAACAAGCTTATGTTAAGATCCATGATCTTATCAAACCGGGTTAAATGGTGATCCGAGCTACCACAACATAGATCGGGTCTAAATAATCACAAATTTTAATTACTACAACATTTACACATCACATGAGCTATTAACCACCATTTTTAGTGTTTTAAGTGGACTTTTATGCTTCATCTTGTAAGATTACGAGTTTTAACCGATAAAAATCCTTTTAACCACTTTAGAATAGTTCAAATACGAGTTTTAAGCATTATACCTCTAGCTCAAGGCTAGGGAAGGATCTTGACGAAAATGGCGTGGATAAAAGCTAGATAACGAGGTCCTTCGCGTTCCGTTTGCTCCAAGACTCCTTGTATACGACCCTTAACACTTGTATGATGTTGGAATGTGATGAAGGAAATCGAAAGTATGATGTATGATCAAGGGGGTGTTCGGCCGAAGCCTTGTAGAGAGAAAGAGAGAGTGTGGTTGTGATGTTGTGTGTGTGAAATGATCATATGTGTATAACCTTGATCTTATAGACAATTTACAAGTGTATTATCCAATGGTTACTATGTCTACTTGATATTAGACATGGAAGATTATCATAATCTTATAAGTACATGAGGTGTCCCCTTCTAGTTAGGGACGGTTAGAGAAGGGGGGGGGTCTAGTTCATTTCCAACTAGCCTTTAGTTATTAGTTAGGATAATAGTTAGGTTAAGTATAGTTAACCCGGTTAATTGTGTGTCACGCGTTACAAAGGGTGTTAGGGTAATCAGGGACCCTAACTAGTTCAGAAAAAGATAAATAGTGAAAATAACAATATATTCGTGTTCCGGGTATAGTCCGGTTGTTCGGTTGGATAGTAATCCGTTAAAGCGCTTAATAAAGCTTTAAAGTGTCGTTATTGTTACTTTTAGTGACACAACTTATTTCCGACACTTTGGAAAGTGTCTAGTGTTATTTTTCTCATGTTTTGGCACTTTACTAGTCAGCTAGAAGCTGGATTATTTATCAAAGTGCTGTGTTTTGTGCTTAGAGCACGTTTTAGGCACATCCAGTCATTGTAACTTATTCCTAGAGACGCAGTTCCACAACCCTTGTATCCCTACACTCCCCACTAGTGTAGCAAAATATCTCAGGCTCTTATAGGCCTTGGAGGCAGTGTTTGCCTGATGCTGGCTTTATCAGCATGTTCAGTAGGTTATCCGATAGTGCTACTGTGCTTTTTGTGCATCATGTTTGTCACTAAGGTGCCGTATGTAAATAATGTAGTGACGATAAGTAAAGTATGATGCAAGTAAGTACATGTATCAGATATCAAGTAGCAGTTCATCAGCTAGTTCAAATAAGCACAGTAATTTAGCAGTAATTAATCATTAATTAAGTCGTACGGATACCTGGTTTGGTGAGGGTTGTCACATTAAAACCATGTACTAAGTATGCTAAGTCAACATACGGAGTAAAAATGTTCATGAAAATCAACGTGCTAGCATGCTCAGTCAACATAAATAGAAAAATGCAATGTAAATCAATGTGCTCGGATGCTAAGTCAACATATGCCGCAAAAGTATCTTTGAAATCGATGTGCTAGCATGCTCAGTCAACATACATAGCAAAACATAATTGAAATCATGTACTATATGTGTACTAGATGAACATAGCAAGTATATGTCATGAAAACATGAAAGCATGAAAGTAACAAAAAGGAACATGTGTATCACCCCAAAATGTTTGCAAAAAGTAAAAGAGGGTGTAGATGCATATGTCTGTAGCTTTCGTCTATATCAAGTCTATATTTACCTGTTTGTGGTCTATGTATAGGTTTGTATATGTTTTGTATCTAATCCGGGATGAAACGTGAAAGTTAGGATGTTTTGTAAGTCCATTCGGACGGATGGAGTCCATCCGAACGGATGATCATCCGGACGGTTAGTGTTTTTCATTCGGATGGGTTTGCCTATAAATAGAGGGTCTTGGCTCCTCATTT
This sequence comes from Helianthus tuberosus, assembly GCA_030545235.1. Lineage (NCBI taxonomy): Eukaryota > Viridiplantae > Streptophyta > Magnoliopsida > Asterales > Asteraceae > Helianthus > Helianthus tuberosus. The sequence goes on along the minus strand of CM060385.1, from coordinate 74,032,091 downwards.
GAGACACTTGTTCTTGACACCTCTGGCGAAGCCCTGCTCAATTTTCTCTGGAACTTTGTACGAATCATCATCATCAATGAGAATGAATGTGTTTAACGGTGTCTATGTTGTATATCTCTCTCCTACTTCACTTTCGGATTCTGCACGATTGTGTAGCTGCTAATCTGACCTGAGCGTGTTCGAGCAAACCGAACTCCCGGTCCTCACAAGTGGTATTAGAGCTTGGAGGTTGGATTCGGAGGAGATCTATAACAGATTTACCAGAGAATCTACCATTTTTCTGAGATTTACAACAGATTTACCAGAGATTCTACCATTTCTCAGATCTACATCTCTGATTTCTACTTCATTCTTACTTTTCACATCTTATACATCTAAAAATCCAAATTTAACACAGATTTCACAGATAAAATTGCGTAAAATTTGAACATGTTGTGCGTTTTGTAATAGAGATTGATCCTACAATGTTTCAAAACTAAATTCAAACTAAATCATATCAAAATTTGTGAATAACTATGAATTTTCGAACACACGTTGCTGACGTCATCATCCATCCATCCGGACGGATAGATTTGTTATTGTTTGAAGTTTCTGACACTTTTTTCTTCAGTATCCATCCGAGCGGATAGCCATCCGAACGGATAGCCATCCGAATGTTTGACCATTCGGAAATCCCATCCGAACACATCCATCCAGATGAAATCCCATCCGGACACATCCATCCGGACACATCCATCCAAACACATTCATCTGGTTGATTGTGTTTATTGACCATCCGGACGATTGGTCATTGGGACAACAGTGTTTGTATTCATTTTGTGTTCAACCAAGTTTAACTGTGTTTGATTTTTCAGGTACTTGCAAACATGGCTGATGAATTTCTGAGCCCATTCTCTGACATATATGCTTTCAACAGCATTAGAGCAACATCTTCTGATGCCAACCCAAGGACAACAACAAAAGCGATTTCGAACTCGCTTAGTGTTGATATTGCATATGGGACATATAGTAAACCTCCTAAGCTAATGGCAATTGAAGATTACAATCGATGGGCTAAAAGATTTCATAACTGGCTAAGAGCTTTCGCATTTGAGAGTTGGAAACTTATTCAAGTCGGATACACGTCTACACGAACTGATTATGTAAACTTGGAAGATGATGAGCAAAAAATGTTCATTGCTGAGCAAAAGGCAATAACACTATTACATCAATCAGTACGGGATGACATTATTTCCCTAATTGATTACAACACGGCGAAAGAGTTATGGATTGCTCTGGAGAAAAAGTGCACAGGAGGTGAAGAGATTGTGAAGAGCAAGAAATCGTTACTAAAAAAGGAATTCGATTTGTTCATTTGTATGAAGAATGAAACTGTTCGACAGATGATTGAGAGGTTCTGTCATCTAAAAACTAAACTAGAAAGATTTGATATTAAGATATTAAAAAGGATCAAGAAGAGACTGTTGAGAAACTTTTCGAAGCATTACCCAATGAACAAGACTGGCAGTATTTCGCAATTGTACTGAAAAATACCAAACCTATGAAAGACATTATACTAAATTGGTTAATCGAAAAGCTGGAAGGTCACGAACTTGAGCTTAAGAAGCAGAGTAAGATGAATAATGCCAATTATCAGCAAAACGTGAACCTGTACTACCATGGAAGCATGATTTTCAACGCTTCATCACCCAAAACAGCTTTTAGTGCTGAAAATTCAAATACTACTTCAAAAGACAACTCAGGAAGTGGATCTTCGGGTTCGAGTGGTTCATGGTTCCGGGTCAAACACGCCAGCACAATCTACTTCAAATACTCAACAGAATAAAAAATGCTCCTAATGCAAATGTTTTTCAATGTAACATCGTTGTGAATCTCAATAACGCTCAAAACTTCAACGCCGAGACTACAAAGCAGCAGATGGTTTTTCTGGCTTCGATTCTTGAGTCATATGAGAGCCTTGTAGCAGGAAAGATCGGGAACACCAATATGACAAAAGAAGAGTATGACCAGATCGATCCTGAAGAAATGGAGCTCATAGATATAAGATGGTGCATGGGCAGTGTGATTCGCCGGGTGCAACGATTTATGGAAATTACTTGGAGACAGTCAATTGGTGGGCCATCGACAAAACTGGGCTTTGACAAATCAAAAGTTACCTGTTTCAAGTGCAAACAATAGGGTTATTTTAAAAGAGAGTGCAGAAACTCAGCTGTTGATGAAACCGCTAATCCATTTCACGATGATTAGTATCGTAAAGCGGTTTATCACAGAAACAGAGAAGAGCCACCAAAGATGAAACAGATTGAAGATAACCCAGGGAAAGAGAAGTCAAGGGCACTAGCAGTTATCCAGGACGATGAGAGTTTTAACTGGAATGATTTTCTTTCAGAAGAAGATTATATAGGATCTGCTTTCATGGCTGAAGTAGAACCAGTGACGTTTCACAGAGAGAGAGAACTTGCACATATTCGAATGAGAAGAATGCGTGTAGCTTACAAAAAAGCAGTGAAGGTAAAGAAATGGGATCTTGATAGAGAGTGCTACTTAGATTCAAAGGGAAATATTTGCATCGACCCAAAAATAATCGACTTTGATGCTCTCGTAAAGTCAATTCCAACTGAAGAGGAGCTGATGAGAAGCGATGCCGAACGAAAGGCCTAAAAGGAGAGACTAGAAAAAGGACGAGAAAGAGAAAAGTGAGAAGTCCAAGAAGTTGGAAGAGGAAATCATTGATGTAAATGCAGAAATGACAGCCAAAAACCTAAAGAAGATGGATGATCAAGTTATGATGGCGAAAGCACTTGAGGTAGATACCGAATCCTCCTCTGAGTCTGAGTCATCTAGCAAGGTCAGTTCTCTTGGTTCAAATGTTGAACCAGGTAAGGCTGAGATAGCAAAGACTGAAAGTGATTGCAGAAATTGCATGAAGGCATGCAAAGTCTGTAATACACATGAGTATCTTTCAAAATCTCAAATCCAGGAGCTAACAAATAAAATCAATATTCTAAAAAAAGGATATGGTTAATAAAGATAAACTTGTGAAAAGTTCAACAAAAAGAATTAATGAGTTAAAAAAAAATCAAAAATGATGAAAATGATGTTGAACGTTTTAGGAAAGAAAATGAAAAATTTGTGCTTGAAAACAGAAAAATAACTGAGGATTTTGATAAGCTAAAACGAACAATTAAAGACTCAGATGAAAGAAATTCTAAAACTCGTAAAGAAAACATGAGTTTGACAATTGTTCTTCAAGAAAAGGAAAAACAGATAAATGCTCAGCTGGATGAGATTGCAAATCTAAAGTTTCAATTTCAAGAAGCAAAGATTGGAAATGAAAGAATAAATTTGAAACTGAACAGTTACACTTCCGTCAACTTTGTTCTTCAACACATCGTTCCAAAACCCATTGGGAAGAACAAAGATGGTGAAGATGTGTACCAAGATGGAACTGGGGTAGGGTATCACAAAGTTCCACCACCCATGAGAAACAACTTTACTAAAAAAACAGTCTGGGTTGGTAAAAGAGTCAGATTTGAATGAGAAAAGTGAAGTTGATAGATTACCTGATAATATTGATATCACTTTTAGTTCACAATCCGATGAGGAGAGTATCGAATCTGAGGTTGTGAAAGATGTGGTTGAAAAAGTTTTGAAAACAGACAGTGATTCCACAGTGTCAAATGAGGATAATGATTGTTTTCTTAACAATTATCTCCTGAAATCCAAGTCCAAGAACAACTTAAAGGATGAACTGACTCTTGTCATGTACAAGATGAATGGTTCTGAAGAAAGCAACTTTTGTGAAAAGTTCAAGTTCGATGAATGAACAAGAGTCTGAGACTTTTTCAAAATCTAATGAAGAATTTTTCGCAAAGAAAGTTTCACAACCACAAACTGAAGGTCAGAGTCGGATTGTTGATACTCGAACATGCTTAAGTGCAATAAAATTGGTCACATTGTCCGAAAGTGCACCAATCCAAGACCTAAGTCTGTGATTGTTGAAAATCCCAAGAAACTGAATGATGTGAAAGGCAAGGCGCGTATGTTTGTTGAGAAGAAGTTTCCAAAACCTGAAACTATTAAAATCAATTCTAAACCAGTTAAACAACCATTTAAGAAAACTGATGAATCTTCTAAACGTTTTACTTCACAACAACAAACATGGAAGCCAAAGTCTCAAGCTAAGGCATCGGTTGAAGCAAAACCAAAGGTTTCTATCAGTGCTATAAAAGAAAAACTGTAGGATCGGTTTCCGACCTAAACGAGTCGTTTGGAAGAGTTCTAGTCTGTTTCAGAGGCGGAAACAGAGAAACGGACAATGAAACAGCTTGTTTCACACTTTAATCTTCTTGTATATTAATTTGACAACCTTTACATTCAGAAGAATCACCGGCAGCACTTCGGTATAATTCTCAGACAACTGTTCCAAATGACAAGTATGACAACCTATTTATAGTGCTAATGATTTCGCTTGGAAGCACTCAAGCGAACCTAATATGATGACTTCAAGCGACACCTCCCAAGCGACACCTCCCAAGCGGAATCTACAAGTTTGTTTTATCTTTGTCTTGAAGCGAAACCATGCATTTTGTCTTCATATGAAATGTAACATTCTGATCAACTTGTATTTTCACGTGTATTAGTAATGTGATGTCATGAATGTGATATCACTAATGATGTCACATGATGATGTCATTAGTGATGTCACTTGATCAGATCCGCAACGCAAACAGAGACTCGATACAAGACGAAGACGACAGATGTGTGCACCAACAAAAACAAACTCCTCCAACCAAATCGGTTGAGAAGTCTGTACCTCTAGATTTTTTATCAAAAGTTGGAGAAACAAACTTCTTCGACCCCTCCAGTCAAGAAGTATGTTCCCAAAAAAGTTCAATCATCTGTTCAACCTGCAAAAGATGAATTTTTCTTGTATAAAAAGTTGAGGTTGGAATAGAAAAGAACTTGGAAATGAATGATAAGAGTTTTCCGCCACTTTATACCATCAAAACTCACCTAAACGTCAAGCTATCTGAGCCAAAAGAGGCTTGGGTTGCTTCATCTAACTAACTGCATTTAAAATGTGCAGGAGCTCCCGAGATTGATATAAAAATGGATAATGGATAGTGGAGCATCCAGGCACATGACGGGGAGGAAAACCCTGTTGTATGATGTAAGAGGTTTTAATGGAGGGTATGTTGGTTTTGCTGGAAACCAAGGTGGAAGAATAATTAGGGAAGGCACTTTATCTAATGGTGTCATGTCTTTTAAAAGAGTCAATTACATTTCGGAGCTAGAGAACAACTTGCTTAGCCTTTCCCAGATATGTGACAGAATGTATACAACTCATTTCACCGACAAAGAGTGTCTGATTCTGAAGCCGGGGTTTGTTATCCCCGAAGAGTGGATCATCATGTGAGCACCGAGGGAGAATGATTTGTATGTTCTCGACATGAGCATAGCGACTACAACTACTGGTCATCCTTAGTGTTTTGTTTCCAAAGCTACTGAGAAAGAGTCAGTTCTGTGGCATCGCAAGATGGGCCATATACACCTGCGAAAGATGAACCATTTGGTGCATAATGATTTGGTAAAGGGTGTGAATTTAAAAAGTTTTCACTTGGAAGGAGAGTGCATCAGTTGCCAAAAAGGTAAACAAACCAAGAAGTCTCACCCTAGGAAGCTGGAAAACTCAATCTCGAGACCGCTAGAAAGACTTCACATGGATCGCTTTGGTCCTGTGAATGAAGAGTATAATCGGTGATTTATATTGCCTGGTGGTTAGAGACGATTATTCGAGGTATTCGTGGGTCATGTTCTTGAAGTCAAAAGATCAAACCTATACGAGTTTGCTGAATCTGTTCCGAAAAATAGAAAACATGTACCAAAGGGGCATCTGTCGACTTCGAAGCGATAATGGTACTGAATTTAAAAACAGTCAAATGGAAGAGTTTTGTGACAAAAAGGGTATATTGCAAGAATTCAGTGCTCCGTACACTCCACAACAAAATGGAGTGGCAGAGAGGAAGAATCAGACACTGATAGAAACAACACGAACAATGTTGGCTGACTCAAAGCTTCCTGTGAATTTTTGGGGAGAAGCCGTATCAGCTGCTTGCTATACTCTGAATAGGGTTTTGACTGTGAAGAAATATAACAAAACATGTTTTGAGCAGCTCAACAATAGAAGCCAAATCTCGAATATCTAGAGTCATTCGGGTCACCTTGCACTATTTTAGATCCAGATGGGAAGTTTGGTTCTAAAAGTTTGGAGGGAATCTTTGTGGGTTACTCTAGTCCACTTAGATGAGTATTTCTTCCGAGTCTTGGAAAAATTATTAAAGCTCAACATGTGGAATGTCAAGGTCATACCATGCCTTCATAGAAACCTGGTGACTCATGGTGATTCAACTATGAAATGTTATGGGAGTCATTCGATCTTCCTGAAGAACCAGAGTTTATAGAATAGATAAAGTTGTATCAGGACTATGAAGCTTCCCAGATGAACTCATGGCCAACCAAGTCTTCTGAAAAACAACAGAATGCTAATGATAATGAAGCTGGTCCAAGTCAAAGCGGTCAAGGTGACGCAAATGTTCAGCAAACTCAGACGACTTCAGAACAGGAACCTACTCAAGAAAATCAAACAACGGTATTTGATGAATCAGAGTCCGACTCAGATAGCCCAACCTTCGATCGAGGTGATTCAGAATCTGAGGAGGATTAGATCTAGTCGTCAGATCGGACAATCCAAGTTGATGAGCAAGTTGAAGATCAAAATGTTACTAATCTGGAAAACGAGGTGAATGTTCCCGGTGAAGTTATGCCAAGGACTCTTTCATACCACCCCGAAGAGCTTATCATTGGAGAGTTGCAGTCTAGAGTTAGAACAAGACGCCAAATCGACCAAGGCTTTGCTTGTTTTATACTAAAATTGCCCCATTACAAAATGGTTTTTCACTTAGTTGATTCATTTCATAGGTTGAACTAAGAACTTACAAAGAGGCGCTGACTGAGGAGTCGAGGGTTAATGCAATGTAAGAAGAGCTAGGTCAGTTGAGAAGCTTGGTGTGTGAAAGCTGGTGGATCTTCCAGATGGTCAAAGAAAAATTAACACGAAATGGGTGTTTAAATGCAAGAGGGATGATAGAGGCATGATCGTTTGCAACAAAGCTCACCTAGTTATTCAGGGCTTCAGTCAACAGGAAGGAATAGACTTCACAGAAGTTTATGCTCAAGTTGCTAGACTAGAAGCTATCAGAATCTTTCTCGCATTCGCATCATGGAAAGGGTTCAAAGTATATCAATTGGATGTAAATTCGGCGTTCCTATACGGAAAAGTGAAAGTGGAGGTTTACGTCGGTCAGCCACCAGGCTTTACTAATCCAATTCACAAAGATAAAGTATATCTTCTTGACAAAGCGTTGTACGGGTTGCACCAGGCCCCGAGAGCCTGGTATGAGACACTCTCTCAGCACCTGCTATCCAACGGCTTTATTCGAGGGAAGGTAGATGCCACTCTATTCACAAAGGAAGTCGCTGGTCATCTTCTGATCGTGCAAATTTATGTTGATGATATTATTTTCAGGTCCACAAATGAGGAACTCTGCAAAGAATCCAAGAACGTGATGAAGCAGAAGTTCGAGATGTCTTCAATGGCTAAGATGAAGTTTTTCCTCGGCCTACAGGTCAATCAAATGCTAGAGGGGATCTTCATACATCAGACAAAGTATGTCCACGATGTTCTGGAGAAATTCAGTATGTCAGAGACTACACTAATGTCCACCCCATTAGCAACTAATCACGGTATCAATCCTGATCTCACTGGAGAGAAGGTCGATGAAACATTATACCGCTCGATGATTGGATTGTTAATGTATCTCACTGCATCTCGGCCCGATATAATGTACCCAACCTGCCTCGCGGCCCGATATCAGTCGAGTCCAAGAGCCTCACATATGGTCATTGTCAACCAGATTCTACGCTACCTGAAAGGAACCCCGAGCTTGGGGTTGTGGTATCCAAAGATGATGATTTCAGACTTGAAGGTTAGTCTAACTCTGATTTCGGATGCTGCAAACTGAATTCAAAGTCTACAACAGAAAGATGCCAGTTTTTCGGACCACGTCTAGTGACTTGGCAATGTAAGAAGCAAACAACTGTCACACTCTCAACGTGTGAAGCAGAGTATGTTTCAGCAAGCAGTTGTTGTTCTCAGATTCTATGGATCCAACTGTAGATGAGGGATTACGGTTTGCAATTTCTTACTACTCCTATTTTTGTAGATAATGAGGCAGCAATCAACATAACTAAAAACCCGGTACATCACACTAAAACAAAACACATTGAGATCCGACATCACTTCATCGTGACTGTTACGAGAAGAAGTTGATTCGAATTGAAAAAATCCACACCGATGAACAAAAGGCTAACCTTCATACAAAACCGTTTGATAAAAACCGTTTTCATTATCTATTAAAATTAAACGGGATGAAACTTTTGTCATCAGAGGAGGTGTTGTTGGCGTTGATAAACAATCCAAAGCAGAGGACGTTGGGAAGCAATCTGCTCTGGTTTGTCACATTTTTAGATGTTTTGGTCTTTAGGGGGAGATAGAGTTTATAGAAAATCCAAAAACATTAAAAAATGTAAAAATACAAAAACAATAGAAATTTCAAAATGTAAAAAACAATAGAAAACCCAAAAAGAGTTAGTGTAAAAAGAGAAAATGATAGTACATCATCTAGACGGTCACGATACGCTAAAGATTGGTAAAGATTAAAAAGCGTTAAACGGTCTCACTGATGATGTGTCAATAGGTTTTTACACGTTTAGTAAACTGTATTCGGGATATAAACCTAAATCATATATCTTGCTTATTTTGTGGGGAACATCTCTCGGATATATAGGTAACCCCTGAAATCTTGTTTGAAAGATTTCCAGTTTCTGAGACACTAGGTCTATATACTTAGTGATATCTGGGGTATTATACCAGGACTTCTGATATTGTGGAAGCAATGGACTAGTCCTCGTATAACACTTTATGCGCTTTAAATATAAAGCTTTCCCTCAGCATAAAAATTGATAAATATCGAAAGATACAAATCAAGTGTTGTTGAAAAGAAGATCCCTAAGTGGGACACACTTAAAGTCGAGCCATCATCTCTCTAACTGAACGAAAGTTCTAACCTGAGCTCTCATGGTCTCACACTACCCAGAAAACAGATATCATTATAGTATATTCACCTGTAAGACTGAATATAGGGAATCTGGATACAAGAGTATATTCTGAGGTGGGACACGCTAATAAGTTAAGTGCTTACAACATTAATTCCGTATCCTGAATCAGTTGAAATCTTTGTGAGAATTTAAGTGGATCAGTATATCGATAATCTAGGTGAATCGTTTAAAACTTAAAGTGTAATAAGCTCAATGGTGCTATGATATGTCGGTAGCTGATATGATCCTCTAACACAGCTCACAAAAATATGTTTGTAAATAGTTTCCTGTTATTTCATTTCAGCTTAGATCCAAAAAGATTTTCAGTGTGTTTTGACATAAAGTTTCAAAAATACAAAAATATTTTATTTCTGCATTATTTTCGACAAACCATTGTGGAGAGCTGATCTTCAGAATCTCAGATGCAGAGAAAGATTGCTGAATGACTGGGTTGGGAGCTGATCTGAATGTTGGGAAACTTAAAATGTTAATCAAGTTCATTAATTTGAAACTCGTATTTTCAGAAAAAAGTTGAAAATTTGATTAAAAATGTCAGAATGTTAGAAATTAGGTCAACCAAGGTCATTAACTTGGACTTGGTCAACAAATCGAGTAACCAGGGTCATTAACTTGGACCTGGATACTTGAATGGATGTTAAAATCTGATAAAAATGAAAAAGATTGAAAAATTTAAAAAGTTTGGTTTTGGAAAACCATCCGAGCGGATGGCCATCCGGTCGGATGGTCATTCGGACAACATGCCATCCGAATGAATGTCGAGTACTATAAATAGCCATTCGATCAACTGATGTCTCATTCGATCGAATAGCCATCCGAACACTCTCAATTTTTCTCTCAACTTTCGTACTGATTTTGAGTCGTTACGCTGCCGGATTTCTTACCTAGGATTGTTGATTTGCACAACATTCACAATGGTGAAAGTAAGTATCCTCGATTTCATCTTTTAATGCTTGTTTTTTCCGTTCGAACAGCCGACATGTGTACTTCTTTAGATCTAGGTCATTCTAGGGTATTTTGCATGAAATAGATCATAGATCTGTGATTATTGGCCTTAGATTTCAGAGATTATGCCTTCAATTTCATCATAACATACTTAGATTTGATTTTATACTCATTCGAATGTTCGACAGCTGACAAGGGTTTTCCTTAGATCTAGGGTTCATTAGACCGATTTCAATGAAATTAAACATAGAATAGGCTTAATCGGCACAATTTTTAAGAGAAATTGGCTTCAACTTTGCAAACAAACTTGAAAATTTCGAATTGAATTTTTTTGAGTATTCTTAAATGTTCTTCTATTTCCTTCGGATGACCATCCGAGCGGATGACCATCCGGGCGGATGACCATCCGGGCGGATGATCATCCGGGCAGATGACCATCCGGGCGGATGATCATCCGGGCAGATGACCATCTGGACCATGTTATCATCCTGATTATATTGCCATCCGGGCGAATGGTCATTCGGATCACATTCATTTGGTTGAATCCATTTGGAACTTTTGCCATTCAGACCATATCCATCCGGAGTAAGTCCATCCGGATGGAGTGCACAGTGTAAAGGTGTTAGAAAATTTTTCAAGTGTTGAAAATTTTCACTGTGTACTATGTGTCTCGATAAACATGCATATTCTGATAATAAAAATTTTGCAGGCAAAATTTTCAACATAAACACAATATATGTTGTATTCTGGACGAGACGTATCCGAACATAGAACCATTCAAAGATGTATTGCAGTTTTTGAAAGACAATAGGATATGTAAGGTTTTGATAGATAAACATAAATGTTATGGTTCGCGTGTGAGATTTTTCTAGAATGCTACTCATTATGTTGAAGTCAAGAAGGCAATTCATTTAGCGGTGAGGATTAAGGATGAGAAGAACAAGGATGTAGATATTCCTGTAAAGATTACAGTAAGTGATGTCAGGAGAGTGCTAGACTTGAAAGATAAGGATGAAGATCCAATCATTGGTTCAGAACGTCTATGCAAGGGCTTTTGGTTAAGAATGGGATATGTTGGGTTCATCAATGATCCACCTTATACGAAGTCGAAGTTTTATAGGCCTTATAAGTTTTTGGTGCACAGTGTGATACATGCTTTGGGGCATAGAAAGGGTGCTTACGATGAAGCTTCTGATTATATTATGAACATCATTTCTAGCCTGGTCCTTAACAGACCTTATAATATTTCACAAGTCATATTCAATCATATGTTGGACAACATTAAAGGAGAAAGATATGTGTAATATCCAAGATTCGTGCAGATGCTTATTGATGATCAAGTTCAGAATCTGCCAAAGGATGATGGTGATGAATTAAGGTTAGATCATATGGATAGTGAAACGTTGAAGCGTTTAGATGTATATAGAGGAGTTAAAAAGGAAAATGAACCAAAGTACAGACAGAAGTTTGGGGCTATAAAGAAACCAGATTATGAAGTTCTAGAGAATGACAAATGGAGACACGACAATAGTGGTTCAGATGACGAGACAAAGAGAATGGAGCCGCTTGTTCTCAAGAAGACAAGATGGTGGTTTGTGAAAAAAGAAAAGTCGAGGAAGAGAACACCAAAAGTTACAACTCCAAAAGTTGTTAAAAAGGGTAAAACAAAGAAGCAGGAATCACCACAAAGACTGGTAGATGAATCATTTGAATTTATTACTAAAAATGCTAATATTAATGTTGCCGGTGATGCAGAGGCAAAGAGGAAGAAATCTCCACCTCATTTGGTTGATGAACCTGTTATTTCTCCACAAGAAGTCATTGATAAAGGTGTTGATATTCTCAACATGTCATTTGCTGTTTGCGAAAGTTTATCAACTGCTCAGATTGCTAAAGATGCTGCAAAGACTGCTGAAAAATGTTGAAGCTGAAGCTGGTGTAGAAAGATTGAAAGAAACGTTTGTTGAAGGAGAGGTGCACACGGATTCTAGTGAGACTGAAAGCGACATCGAAGTCACAAAGATGGCACCTACGTCATATATCTGTCACACCCCTTTCTAAGGCGGAAGCACGAGGTGTGATCATGAAAGGTTCTCATTGCATACGAATGGTAAACATACTACATGCTTGTAAAAGTAACTTCAAATACCATTAACATTACGTAATTGAAAACATAGGTTAAGTTTAGAGTTTACATCACATCATAAAACGTTGTCTGAAGAGTTTACAACATTATTTAAAGACAAACATAAACAACATCCATGAGCAAGAGTATGACCGCGCGCACATCCACTTTAGTTACCTAAAATACATGTGAGTTTTTGGAAAAGCGTCAACATAATGTTGGTGTGAATTCATGCAGTTTTTGTATTCAACGTTTGTATACTTTGTATGAAAACATGGTATGTAATTTGTATAAATCAAGTATTTCCGTAAGTATCGAGATTGTTAATGGGTTGCGAGGCCATTAACATGTGACACGACATAGGAAGCATCCAAACCATAGGCATTTTTCTAGTTGTCGATTCACGACTGAGACACAAAAGCACAACTTGGTACTAGTTATCACCAAGAGTGTGGCTGCCCGAAAACCCATTAGATCTAACCTTTTGTTCTGCGGTCTTAGTATGTACACGATTAATGGTGCTTCTGGTACCCTATTTGTGACACCATTTAAAGTATCATTCCTTAGTTCTTGTATCCAGCATACCATAACACATGTATTTTCCCCGAGTTTAAAAAGTATGTAAAAGATTAAAAGTGGGGACATGAACTCACAACTTTGCGTATCTTGCGCCGTAAACTTCACCGGGTTTGCTTATGTAGCGTCGTGACCTATACGTGTTTTATTATCGTTAGTCACTAGACTTGTATCGCACAAGTACAAGTCACCATCTTTTATGTATGTGTTCTTGGTTGTTAAAAATAATTTATATTTTTAACTATGTATCTTACTTATATCATTTTCTCAAAAATAAATATAAGTATCTCGTAATTTTCACCCGATTTATGTATTTTTGTCCAAAATTTCATTTTAGTTCGTAACTCGTCTAAGTTACATAATCTATTAAGAAATATATTTTCATAAACATATTCTCTTGTGTTTGTCTATGCATGTTGTATGTGTATTTTGTATTTTTACTCCTTAGCAGTATTTAGTGTATTTTCAAGTCCTAATACACTATTACATACACTTAGCACAAAATTTGGTGATCAATAAATATATATTTTCCTCAAAAATATACATACTTAATATCAATTTTTATCTTGAAGAAATCATCATTTCTTAACTTGAAGTTTACATAAAAAAAATTAGGGAAACCTTGGTAAATGCTTTTAGGTAAATTTTTAGGGAATAAGTTTCACCAAAACTTATATTTTTCTAAGTGTCAAAATTCTATAGAAATTTTGACATAGTTTCCCCTAAAAATGGAGGTTTCCCATGTTTTCAAAACATGTGTTTGTTTTCTTTTAAAATCATCATCAATCATCAATAACACAATCAAGACTCACCATAAGCCAAGATCATGTAAATCACACTACACAATGAACTTGAAGTTTTTGTAAAAACTTGTAGTAACTTACCGTGTTATTTAGTGGGTTTAGTTACCCTTAAAAATGTGTTTATTCCTCTAAAAATCTCATTCTTAAAGAAACTAGGTGTTTACAACTTGTAAACATATTTTACAAAAATGTTTATTTATTAGATCTTCTTGTTTCATATGTGTTTATACACTTGTTTTTCCACTAAAAATTAGTGTAGGTTTAAGTAAGAATCTAGTTCTACTAAAAATCATATTTTGAATTTGGTTCTTTTGAAAAACCATCCATAAATCTTAGATTCGTAAGTTTATTAGCTTACTTTGTCTATTATTTTACAAGAAATCATTTTGTTCATCAAGTTCATGTTTACACAAGAAGATGATTATCTTATATTGTCACATAATCATCCTCTCACTTGCTAGATCATGTGTTTAATCACAATCTAGCAAGCTCCTTATGATGATCAACATCATAATCTCAAGTAAACAACAAGCAAACATCATACATATACTAAACAAAATCATTTCATCAAGATTTCATCATATGTAAGCTTTATGTTCAAGATTCATGTTTATGTCTTTTAGTGTTCTTGTGATTTACAACATGTTACATATTTTAACCAACTAAAATAGAAGTAAACAAGAGATCATGAGGGCTCACCACTAGCAACAAGGCTAGGGAAGAATACTAGAAGTTGGAGATGACAAAAGTGTTGGATAAAAGCAAATGGGAGTGGTCCTTCAAGATCCACAAGCTCCACACCTCTTAACTTAACTTCTAACACCTTGTGTGCACCTTGGAATGGAAGGAAGTTGGATGAAAATGGTGGTAGTGTGGTGGTGGATTGAGGCCGTGAGTGGGGAGGCAAGGGAAGGAGAAGAGTGATGTTTGTGAGGTCTTGATCTCTCATGTTACTTATAATCAATTTTAGGCTTTTAACCATTAGTTAATATGTTCCCTTAGTACATACAATATCTTTTATCACAATCTTGGAAGATTTAAGTGAATCAAATAGGATCAAGTAAGGATCTTGGTGGGAGCCACCTTATGACCGTCCCAACCAAGGGGGGGGGGGGGTAAAATGTAAGTTTGAATCATCTAGTTAGATTATAGTTCAAAACCAAGTATTTAATTAGTTTAGCTAGTTACTAGATATTTTAGTGGGTGTTAAGGTGTTCGGGGATCATAACTAACTCAGAAATAAATAAGCAATGCTTCTAGTATAATTTTGGTGTTTCGGGTAGTGTCCGGTTGTTCGGTTAAAGTGCTAAATTGCACCGTTTAGTGTCCTTTAAGTATCCTTTTATGACCCTTTCAATTCCCGACACTTAGGAGGGTATTCTGGATAATGAAACATGAATTCTGCATGATATTTATGTGTTAAAAAGCTGATTATAGCTGATTTGTGCAGAATTCTGCATTTAAAGTGCGTTTCGGGTGCTTTTTAGTGCATATTCTAGCTTCCGGAAAGTCTATATGTTAACCCTTGTATCCATACTTGGGTTTTAATGTATTCTAGACGTTCGACCTACTCCTAGGCCCCAATTCTACTGTCTGACTGCTTTCTACAGAATTGCTGACACAATGTGTCTTACCGGTGAGTTTACTAGTATTTCTGACGCAACGCTAATCATTAATGTATAAAGCAATATTTGTAGTATAAAACGTGCATGAATTCACATGTATAGCATGTAATCAGAAAATGTTGACATTTAAGCACATAATTACAGTTATTAAGTAGTAATTAAATTGTACGGAAATTACCGGTTTTATGCCAGTTGTCACAGTCTCCCCCCGTTGAAAGAATTTCGTCCCGAAATTCAGGCTGAGCTAACTCTCGTAGGAGTTTTCTTGAACGGGTGGGGGTACTTTTCTTTAAACTGTTCTTCACGTTCCCACGTGTACTCGGGTCCGTGCTTAGAGTTCCAACGTACTTTGACAAGTTTGACACTGCTCCTCCTGGTCTTGTTGACTTTCCAATCTGTAACCTCAACGGGTTGTTCTGTAAATCGGAGGGTGTCGTCAATATGCACTTCATCCGCAGGGATGATCACTGTTTCTTGGGTTGGACTCTTCTTGAGGTTGGATACATGAAACGTATCATGTACTCCTTTAAGTTCTTCCGGTAATTCCAACTTGTACGCCACAGTACCAATTCTTTCCAAGATCTTGAATGGTCCGATGTATCGTAGATTCAGCTTTCCACGTTTTCCAAATCTTACTACGCCCTTCCAAGGTGAGACCTTTAACAAAACTTTGTCTCCCACCCCGAATTCTAATTGTTTTCGTCTTTGATCAGCGTAGCTCTTTTGTCGATCTCGAGCCGCCTTAATGCGCTCTCGGATCTGCATGATTTTGTTAGTTGTCTCTTGAACAAGTTCCGGACCAACCATACGTTTGTCTCCAGCGTCTGCCCAACATAATGGCGAGCAGCACTTGCGGCCATATAGGGCTTCGAATGATGCGGCTTTTATGCTCGTATGGTAACTGTTATTTTAGGAAAACTCAACTAAAGGTAGGTGAGGATCCCAGCTGCCGCCTAGGTCCATAACACATGCGCGAAGCATATCTTCTAGCGTTTGTATGGTTCGTTCACTCTGGCCATCTGTTTGTGGATGGAAGGTCGTGCTTAGATCTAGTTGAGATCCAAAGGCTTCCTGAAAGGATTGCCAGATCCTTGAGACAAAACGTCCATCTCAGTCTGAAATAATTGAGATAGGCACTCCATGACATGCCACGATTTCTTTCAAGTACAGCTCAGCAAGCTTTCCAGTGCTATCCTTCTCTCGGATCGGTAGGAAATGCGCAGACTTTGTTAACCGATCGACTATCACCCATTTCATATCGTGCCCCCTAGGGGTCCTGGGTAATTTTGTTATGAAGTCCATCGAGATTTGCTCCCACTTCCACATGGGTATTTCTGGTTGTTGCAGTAGGCCAGATGGTTTCTGATATTCAGCCTTAACCTTAGCACAGGTTAGGCACTTTCCAACATAGATAGCAACATCGCTTCTAAGTCTCGGCCACCAATAGTAATCTTTCAAGTCTTGATACATTTTGTCCGATCCTGGATGGATCGAGTATCTCGACTTGTGAGCTTCTTTAAGGATGACCTCTCGATTACCGCCATAGAGCGGAACCCAAATACGCCCCCTTAAAGTACAAGGTTCCCTCTTTGTTTGGCACCAAATTCTTCAGCATACCCCGGAGGTATTCAGCTCTACGATTTTCTCCCTTAAGGGCTTCTTGTTGTGCGTCACGAATGCGTGCAGTGAGGTTCGTTCGAATAGTCATTTCCAATGCTCGAACCCTTGGGGTCTTAACCCTTTCTTTTCGGCTTAACGCGTCTCCTACAACGTTTGCCTTTCCAGGATGGTACTTAATCTCACAGTCGTAATCGTTCAACAACTCAACCCATCGGCGCTGACGCATGTTTAAATCCTTCTGGTCAAATATGTGTTGTAGGCTTTTGTGATCTGTGAAGATTGTACATCTATAAATAGTGTCGCCAGATCTTCAAGGTAAATACCACCGCGCCTAGTGTCAAGTCGTGCGTGGTATAATTCTTTTCATGTACCTTCAAATGTCTTGAAGCATAAGCGATGACTTTTTGGCATTGCATGAGCACACAGCCCAAACCTTGACGCGAAGCATCGCAGTATACCACGAAGTCTTCAGTACCTTCGGGTAAGGATAGTATCGGTGCATCGCATAGCTTATTTTTGAGCAGTTGAAAGGCTTCTTCCTGCTTATCACCCCAGTCGTACTTCTTGTCTTTCTGCGTAAGGGTAGTCAGCGGTTGAGCTATTTTGGAGAAATTCTCAATAAACCGTCGGTAATAGCCCGCTAAGCCCAAAAATTGTCGAACTTCAGTTGGAATTTTGGGGGCTTCCCAATTCTTTATTGCTTTAATCTTGGCTGGGTCTACATGAATGCCCTTCTCATTCACAACGTGACCAAGAAACTGTACTTCACAAATCCAGAATTCACACTTTGAAAACTTTGCATAAAGTTTCTCTTTCTTCAGTAGTTCCAGAATGGTTCTGAGATGTTGCTCGTGCTCTTCTCTTGTTCGTGAGTAAATCAGGATATCATCGATAAATACAATCACGAATTTATCGAGATATGGTTTGCCTACGCGGTTCATCAGATCCATAAATACCACTGGCGCGTTCATAAGTTCGAATGGCATCACAAGGAACTCGTAATGCCCATAGCGTGTTCTGAATGCAGTCTTTGGTACACTTTCCTCTTGAATCCTTAACTGAGGTATCCAGATTGAAGGTCGATCTTGGAATAGTAGCTCGATCCTTGCAATTGATCAAATAAGTCATCAATCCTCGGTAGTGTGTACCAATTCTTGACAGTGAGCTTGTTTAGTTCTCTGTAATCGATACACATCCGCAGTGTTCCGTCCTTCTTCTTTACGAACAATACTGGAGCTCCCCAAGGCGAGAAGCTTAGCCTTATGAATACTTTATCCAACAACTCCTGGAGTTGTGTAGATAATTCTTGCATTTCGGATGGTGCAAGCCGATAGGGTGCATTGGCTACAGGAGCGGCTCCTGGAACCAAGTCTATATGATATTCGACTTGTCGTTACGGAGGTAGTCCTGGTGAATAGGTAAGAGGTCGATGCTAAATCTTCTCGTGATTTTCTCGTGACAAACAACTTCAGCTTTGTTCTTGGACAACCAGTCCATTCCAACCACTACATCGAAGCTACCCAATTGAATAGGTAAGAGGTCGATGCTAAATCTTCGCTCACCAAGTTCTAATGTGCAACCTCTAACCACTTCGCCCGATTCAACAAGTTTACAATTGGCTAGTTCTATGGAATAAGGAATATCTAATCTACTAGATTCTATTCAAAGCATACGTTTAAATTCCACAGACATGAAGCTATAATCGGCACCAGTGTCAAATAGTATCGATGCAAAGTGATTGTTAACGAGAAACGTACCGGTGACCACATCAGGGTCCTCGCGTGCGTTCTTTGCTCCAATCACAAATGCCCGAGCCTGAGCATTGTTTCCCCTTAGGTAATATTTTATGAAATGATCCTTGCTTCCACACCCAAAGCATCCTTGGTTCTGCCCAGCTCCATTACCATTCCGGTTACCATTGCCATTTCCATTTCCACCATTGTTTCTATTACCAGCACCGTTGCGGTTTCCGTTCCCGTTCCTATTTCCTTTTCCCCAACAGTCCTCAGTATGATGACCCAGTTTTCCACACTTGTCGCATTTTGGAATGTGACAGACTCCTTCGTGATAACGCTTGCACTGGTTGCAAATGGGCAGAGTGCCCATGTATCTTTTGGTAGGAGCGTCATTCATGGTTGCAAGAGTTTTCGCCTCCTGAGGTGGGTTGGGGTCGCACTTCTTGTTGTTGGAACCCCTGTTGTTACATGTTGCTTGATTCAGGTTCGCATGCTTCCTTTTCTTGTCACCAGACGACTCAGCATGCGTCTCGGTCTTTTCAGTTGGGTTTAGCGATAACTTCTTCATACGAACAGCATCTTCAGTAAGGCTGACAGCCAGAGTTACAACCTCAGTGATCGTTTGAGGTTTGGCCGAAGTTACCATGCTGCGAAATTCTGAGGCCAATCCCCAAATGTAGCGTTCAACGCGCTTGAATTCAGGAGTCACCATGTAGGGGATCACTCTTGACAAGTCGTGGAACCTTCGAGTATAACCAGTAATGTCAGCACCTTCCATGGTCAAATGCTAGAACTCAGTCTCCAACCTTTGGAGTTCAGCACGAGAGCAATACTTCTCTCTCATTCGTTCCTTTAGTTCATCCCACATCATGCCGTACGTAGCATCATCACCCAGAGTCTGGACTTGCAAATTCCACCAAGTCAAAGCTTCATCAACAAACAACCCCGTAGCAAAAGTGACTTGCTGATCTGCGGAACACTTGCTCATGCGGATAGTGGCATCCGTCTTCTCCGTCCAGCGTACAAAAGCCACTGCACCTCCAGTGCCATCATAATTCAGCGGCTTGCAGTCGAGAAACTGCTTGAAGGTGCAGCCTTGAGCTGTGCTTCCTCCAGATGTGTCTCCCTGCCCATTACGTCTAGCATTGCTTGGTCCTCTACTTTGTTCGGTGCGGTTCGCCTCGTATTGGGCGATAGCTGCGGAGATCCTTTCTTCCAATAGGGTATTCAGTTCTTCAACGGTCCTTGGCAGAAGAGGAGGAGGGGGTTGGTCGGAACCTTGATTGGTCACAGCTCTCCTAGGTGCCATGTTATGTCGGAACATAACACAACAGGGTTAGACATTTGTTTGATATCGTCATTAGAGACAGTAATAGTATATACACACAGACATATACCCACATAAGTGACATTAAACAATCCGCCAAGCATATAAATCAATTTATACAGTAATAAGCATGCATAAATAGATAAATACTGGTGTGTCATAAGATATTCACCGAGTCTTTACACATATCAGGGCAACTTGTGACATCATTGTTTGTGAAGTAAACAAAATGCAAAAGGGATACATCTCCCCAATGTACAAGTTTAATTTATGTATAGGACAAAATATCTTACTTCACATTGGCGGTTCTTGTCTTTATACCCTAAATTATTACTCCAAAAGAGTATTTAATAGGCTGGGGGAGGGGTGTTCACGTTTAACCTTTGCTTGTATTGAAGGAATCTTGTTTGATACGTGACAAGACTTGCTGTGGTTTCTGTGCACTGAATTCCATAATTATGTATGCATCCACAATTACGTAAGTCCTTGCACAGTCCGCACAACTCGTTTCATCGTCGGATCACTTCCTTCAGATAGGCCACTATTTTCAGGTAAAGTCACGAGTACCTGAGATATTCTATTTCTATTATATGTATATATTAATTATCACACATAATCGCAAGTAATTCTTAGTCAAAGACAAGTGCTACTCCAGTGCACCCTAAGTCCCGTAGTGTCTTTTCTTGACTCTTTGAAAACAGTTTCAGGTAGTGGATGTCGCAGAAAGTTTTATGCAATGAAAACCTTTTGAAAAATTGTTTTCCTGAAAGGATCCTAAAGATTCTAGTCTAGACTCGAGAAGGAATCCTGGTTCACTACAATCGCAGCTCTGATACCAATCTGTCACACCCCTTTCTAAGACGGAAGCACGAGGTGTGATCATGAAAGGTTCTCATTGCATACGAATGGTAAACATACTACATGCTTGTAAAAATGACTTCAAATACCATTAACATTACGTAATTGAAAACATAGGTTAAGTTTAGAGTTTACATCACATCATAAATGTGACAACTCGTATTTTGAACCTATCTTTGTACCTTGATGTAACGTAAACATTATGTGACTATGTGAATTAGATGATTTAATGGAATGTTATTTTATTGAATGTTATGTGTTATATGTTATGTGAGTGTATGTATTATGGAAACGCACAACACTCACCCGACCGCACAAGCCTTTCGGGCTACACAACTTGTATTCGGACCAATGGGCAGCCCAAGTGAGGGTTCGGCCCACTCCCCCATATCGCATAACACTAAGGGGATAGGGTATACTCCTCAATTGTTTCGCTAAACATTCTAAACACACAAACCCTAGCTTTCTCTCATCCTCTCTCTCTCTAACTTGATGGGAACCCACTCCCTCTTCATCGAAGATCTTAGGGTTCGGATCATCCTCCTATTCGGATCATACTCGCTGTATTCTATTAACCGGTTAGTGTTAAATTGTTGTTCGATTATATGTTTGATGATGTGATCTAGGGATGGCTTTTGTGCAAATAACATGAATATAGGATTGAACCTCCTGTCATACATGTGTAGCATCGACTGTTGTGATTAAATCATGATTGTGTTTGTCTCATGTGCATGTGATTGTTAAATAAACAGGTAATTATTATGTGCCTATAGACTAGATGTAACATGCTATTGTGGCCATGTGATGATATTAGAAAAACAATGATGATATGAAATCAGTCATGTGCATGTTCTAAAGTCTTTGTGTTGATCGAGATCTTGGTTAGTGTAACAGAATATTGACTACATGATTAATGTGTTTTGTCAGAAGTTGTTGCATGTTGACTTAAGAATTGGTGTTAACTTTACTATTAATTCGATGAGGATGATGATAAGTTGTTATGCACTAGAGTTCTTATTAATTAAATAACAAATTGTTTGGTTTGATCGATCACTAGTTGGATGGAAACTGTTGATTGAATTATGGTAAATTTGGAAACTATTGAATAGATATAACTGAATGCATGAATCACGAAAATTAGTTGTCCAGTCGCACAAGACCTCTTGGTCGCACAAGAGGTCCTCGGTCGCACAAGGTGCCTCTGATCGCACAAGTTGTATGTTAGTTTAACTGTTGGGCCGGATGATCATGTGGGCTGGGCTAGCTCTAATCGCACAACCCAAATAGATCACACAAGCTCATCCGGACCGCACAAGATTGTTTGTTGTTTGTTATTTGGACCGTATATATGTATATGTTTGGGCCGGTTATTTATTGAGCGACTTATATTATTGGGTTTTTGAATTTTGGGCCGGGTATTAGTGGGCTCTAACGGAAGACTCGCACAAGGCCACTAAGCTTGTGCGAGCCCAATCTCGAATGTATTATAACTGTTAAACGTGATGTTGCATGTTGCCATGATCCGTATGTGTTTCTTATGTGCTATCTATGTGATGCTTGTACGCACTATTTGAAACCAAAACCTGACTTGTACTGGTAACCATGTTAGGACGTGGTTGACCACTAGCTGCTAGACTTGACCTTTCTGTGTATCTGCCGAGCAAACCAAGGTGAGTTCACACTAGCCAAGGCATGGGATTCCCAGGGGTTGGGAATGGGTTGGAATAACTACTCGTACAACTATTACTGTTAAACTAATTATTACTGTCCTCGGTAGAAGGGCACGTACGTAAAACCTACGTACACGATCTTAAGACCATCACCTCTATCAAAGGAAGTCCCTCAATTATCGACTTAATCGCCGAGGCCTAGGGCGAGCGGGTCATTAGTTAATAGCGCTATTAGGTTTAACAAACCTCACACCGTGCCAGTCGGACGGGCGTGTACTAATGGACTATGGGCAAAGGGTCAATGCTGATAGACATTGACTTAGGGCACATATTATATTTTCGTAGCAGTCGATACGCGTGGTCTTGTAACACATGGGAAGCCCCCACTAATCATCGCACGCATGCCTGGACTGGCAGCAAGGATTAACGCGATACATGGTTTACAAAACGAATATATACGATCTATGAAACGAATACTTAAACCAAACAACTATCTGTGAACTCGCTCAACTTTGTTGTTGATTCGTTGCTACATGCCTTGCAGGTCATTAGGTACCCATGGAGCTTGCACAGGGAGGAACGGTCGTTGTGGGACATGGCGATGTGTGCCATGCTTTAGACATTACCTTATTTCATATTTAATACATGCTATGGGTTTTACAAATTATGCTTCCGCTAAACACTTAACTATGCTTTGGTTTTGAACACCATTCATATTGGGTTGTTGAATTATGTTTACTTATCTACCTGTTCAATATGATTGGTGGCTTGATCCTGGTCAGTCACGCTTCCAAGCGGTGATACTCCGCGAGTGGATTTTGGGGGTGTGACAGATTGGTATCAGAGCCATTGGTTATAGAGAACTTGGTTTTAATAAAGGAAAAAGTTTTGTTAAAACCAGACTATAACTTGTACAGTGCTCTACGATCCACAACGACGCTTCACTCCATGTGCAAGGCTCGACATTCTAGGTGATATGGTTTACGTTTTATATTGCCTACTTGCTAGATTGCATATAACTTTGCTCATGGTATGCTTAGATGAACGTAGTAACTATAGTTTGAAAAACACATTTGTGCTTGCTCCCTACTGTCACTCCACACTTACACACATTCGCGACACCTTTCCTATATGTGTTTCCTTCGATGTGAGATCATGAGGGAATGTGTGAACCTAACTCCAGCCAGCTGACGGCTCTTATCAACGAACAAATTACGGCAGCACTCGCAGCCGCCCAGGCAGGAGGTATAACCTGCTATTCCGAACCTAACCTAGGATGATAGATCCTACTCTCATGACCCAACTCTCGCACTTAACCCTGTCGTTTCTACCTCGCGCAACAAGGTCAGGACGCTCAGCCACCTGTATGCACATTCAAGACGTTCATGGACTGTCGTCCTAGTACTTTCAGTGGCACGGAAGGGGCCGTTGGACTCCTCCACTGGTTCGAGAAGCTCGAACCCGTCTTCGAGATGTGTGAATGCCCTGAGACTCGTAGGGTGAAGTACGCCACTGGTACTCTCGAAGGCACTGCGCTAACTTAGTGGAACGCACAAGTTCAGATGCTGGGGCTGGCGGCTGCTAATGCCACCCCATAGAAGGATTTTGAGGAACTGATCAAACGTGAATACTGTAGTCGTGATGACATCCACAAACTGGATATGGAGTTTTTTTAATCTGATGATGACGGGGTCAGAGATAGGAGCTTACACGAAACGATTCAACGAACTGGCAGTGTTATGTCCAACTATGTGGATCCTCCCACCAAGCGCATTGGGTTGCACCCCAAAGGCTTCGTACCAGAGATTCAAAGTCATGTGACTTCTGCTAACCTTGCTACTATCCAGGATGTTACTCGTTTTGCTCGTCGTCTCACCGACCAGGCAGTGGAACAGGACAAGCTGTCTAAGCATATTGGTACTACTACTACTACTTCTGCTACTCCCAGTAACAACAAACGCATGTGGAATGGAAATTCGAGCAAGGGTCCCACTTCGGTTCAGTCTCAGTCGCAGCACAGGAGCCCCAGTCAGCAGTCAGGGTGGATACATGGGAAACCACCCTAAGTGCAATCGAAGTAATTTGCACCACAGTGGTCGTGCAGCAAAGATCGTTGTCAGAGATGCAACAAGCTTGGTCATGAAGTCAAAGATTGTAGAAGCTCACGTCCTGCAAACCAAAACCGACAACAACAGCAATAAGCTTCATAGAATTAGCAGCAATAGCAAGGGTAACAAGGGATGTTATCAGTGTGGTGCTGAAGGTCACTTCAAGAGACACTGTCCACAGTTGAACCAGAACCAGAATCAGAACCACAACCAAAGAAATGGGAACAATAATGGAGGCAACAATGGGAGTAATAACGACGACAATGGTGCCAGGGGTCAAGTGTTCGTGATTGGTCAGGATGATACTAGGAATGACCCCAACGTTGTGATGGTTTTGACATCGATATTGGTATGGATTGGCTACCTCAACATCGAGCAGAGATTTTTTTTTGTAAAGGAAAGAACGTCCGCATTTCTCATACTAGTTAAGAACTTTTGGTAATTCATAGTAACAAGCTCCTAGAGCAGCACCTATAGCTCGTGCACCTTATCGCCTAGCTCCATCAGAGTTGGAAGAACTCTCTACGCAACTACAAGAACTCTTGGATAAGGGTTTTATTCGTCCTAGCTCTTCGCCCTGGGGAGCTCCAGTGCTATTTGTGAAGAAGAAGAAGAAAGACGGTACGTTCAGAATGTGCATCGACTACCGTGAACTGAACAAGGTGACTGTGAAGAATCGCTATCCTCTTCCACGCATTGACGACTTGTTCGACCAACTGCAAGGGTCGAGCTACTATTCAAAGATTGATTTGAGATCAGGATATCACCAGCTGAGAGTCCGAGAAGAGGACGTCTCTAAAACAGCCTTTAGAACCCGTTATGGCCACTATGAGTTTTTGGTCATGCCTTTTGGGCTAACAAACGCACCTGCGGTCTTCATGGACTTGATGAATCGAGTGTGCAAGCCGTACCTAGACAAGTTCGTTATTGTATTCATCGACGACATCTTGATCTATTCTAAGAGTCAGGAGGAACACAAACAACATTTACAACTCATTTTGAACTTCTGCGAGCAGAACAGCTATATGCCAAGTTTTCAAAATGCGACTTCTGGCTTCATGAAGTCCATTTCTTAGGCCATGTGGTGAACCAGGATGGGATTCATGTAGATCCATCCAATGTAGACTCGATTAAGAATTGGCCTGCGCCTCGTACGCCAACGGAAATTCGCCAATTCTTGGGAATTGGCAGGTTACTACAGGAGGTTTATTAAGGATTTTTCCAAGATTGCACAGCCTCTCACCTCACTAACGCAGAAGGGAGTTGTTTATCGCTGGGGAAACGCACAGGAGTTAGCATTTCAGCACTTAAAGGATAGACTTTGCAGTGCACCTATCCTTTCATTGCCAGAGGGCACAGACGACTTCGTAGTTTATTGCGACGCATCTATTCAGGGTCTTGGTTGTGTATTGATGCAACGGGATAAGGTTATAGCCTACGCCTCACGCCAACTCAAAGTTCACGAAAAGAACTACACCACACACGATTTAGAGCTGGGAGCTGTGGTTCTTGCACTGAAGATATGGAGACACTATCTGTATGGTACCAATTACGCCATCTACACTGATCACAGGAGCCTCGAGCATATCTTTAAACAGAAGGAACTTAATATGCGACAACGACGAGGGGTCAAACTGCTGAATGACTATGAATGCTCGATCAGGTACCACCCGGGCAAAGCCAATGTTGTGGCTGACGCCCTCAGTCGGAAGGACACTGCACCCAAGCGCGTACGAGCTTTACAACTCACCATACAGTCTAGTCTTCCTTCCCAAATACGAGATGCTCAGGTAGAAGCATTGAAACCAGAAAACGTCAGGGCTGAAGCCCTACGCGGCTCAAGGCAACGCTTAGAACAGAAGGAAGACGGTGCTTACTATGTAACAGGACGCATTTGGGTCCCACTTTATGGCAACCTACGAGAGCTTGTGATGGATGAGGCACACAAGTCTCGCTACTCGGTACATCCTGGTTCGGATAAAATGTATCACGATATCAAAACTACATATTGGTGGCCTAGCATGAAGGCCCACATAGCAACTTACGTCAGCAAGGGTTTGACTTGTGCGAGAGTCAAAGTCGAATACCAGAAACCTTCAGGCCTACTCCTACAACCAGAAATACCATAATGGAAATAGGAGCAAATTTCCATGGATTTTGTTACTGGCCTGCCTAGATCACAACGTAG
This sequence comes from Helianthus tuberosus, assembly GCA_030545235.1. Classification (NCBI taxonomy): domain Eukaryota; kingdom Viridiplantae; phylum Streptophyta; class Magnoliopsida; order Asterales; family Asteraceae; genus Helianthus; species Helianthus tuberosus. The sequence continues at coordinate 74,005,273 of CM060385.1, read as the reverse complement.
TAACGATACTATTTGGGTGATCGTGGATCGACTCACAAAGTCTGCTCACTTCTTGGTTATCAAGGAAACGGATAAGTTCTCCACCCTAGCAGAAGTATAACTCAAGGAAGTTATCTCGAGGCACGGGGTCCCACCTCTATTATCTCGGATCGAGATGCACGTTTTACATCAGAACTTTGGCAAGCAATGCATAAGTCCTTTGGATCAAGATTAGATATGAGCACAGCTTATCACCCGCAAACGGATGGGCAGTCTGAACGCACCATCCAGACCCTCGAAGACATGCTTAGGGCATGTGTGATTGACTTTGGCAACGGCTGGGAAAAGCATCTGCCACTTGTGGAATTTTCGTACAACAATAGCTACCACACCAGCATTAAAGCTGCTCCGTTTGAGGCATTGTACGGGCGTAAATTCCGGTCACCTCTTTGTTGGGCAGAGGTGGGGGATAGTCAGATTACTGGTCCAGAACATGTGGTTGACACAACAGAGAAAATTGCTCAGATACGACAACGAATGGCGGCGGCTCATGACCGTCAGAAAGTTTACGCCGATAAGGGCAGGAAACCACTTGAGCTCCAGGTTGGGGAGCGAGTACTACTCAAGGTTTCACCCTGGAGGGGTGTGGTTCGTTTTGGGAAACGGGGTAAACTTAACCCACGATACGTTGGACCTTTCGAAGTCATTGAGAAAATAGGCAAGGTGGCCTACAGACTGAACTTACCAGCGGAACTCAGTGCAGTTCACAACGTTTTCCACGTGTCAAATCTGAAGAAGTGCCTGTCAGATGAGACTCACGTAGTTCCTTTGAAGGAGCTCACTATCGACGAGCAGTTACGATTCGTCGAGGAACCTGTTGAAATCACGGACCGGGATGTTAAGGTCCTCAAGCGTACTAGGATACCTCTCGTTCGAGTTCGTTGGAACTCACGTCGCGGCCAAGAGTTCACCTGGGAACGCGAAGATCAGATGAAACAAAAGTATCCCCAGCTATTCGCACACGGTACAACCACTACTGAGGCTGAAGCTACTGAATTTCGGGACGAAATTCCAGATCAACGGGGGGAGGATGTGACACCCCAGGAAAACCATACAACTTAACTAGCTTCCTCAGTGAGTACGTGCTAAATTTCGGGACGAAATTTCTTTCAACTTGGGGATAATGTGACAACTCGTATTTTGAACCTATCTTTGTACCTTGATGTAACGTAAACATTATGTGACTATGTGAATTAGATGATTTAATGGAATGTTATTTTATTGAATGTTATGTGTTATATGTTATGTGAGTGTATGTATTATGTTATGTATTATGGAAACGCACAACACTCACCCGACCGCACAAGCCTTTCGGGCTACACAACTTGTATTCGGACCAATGGGCAGCCCAAGTGAGGGTTCGGCCCACTCCCCCATATCGCATAACACTAAGGGGATAGGGTATACTCCTCAATTGTTTTGCTAAACATTCTAAACACACAAACCCTAGCTTTCTCTCATCCTCTCTCTCTCTCACTTGACGGCAACCCACTCCCTCTTCATCGAAGATCTTAGGGTTCGGATCATCCTCCTATTCGGATCATACTCGCTGTATTCTATTAACCGGTTAGTGTTAAATTGTTGTTCGATTATATGTTTGATGATGTGATCTAGGGATGGATTTTGTGCAAATAACATGAATATAGGATTGAACCTCCTGTCATACATGTGTAGCATCGACTGTTGTGATTAAATCATGATTGTGTTTGTCTCATGTGCATGTGATTGTTAAATAAACAGGTAATTATTATGTGCCTATAGACTAGATGTAACATGCTATTGTGGCCATGTGATGATATTAGAAAAACAATGATGATATGAAATCAGTCATGTGCATGTTCTAAAGTCTTTGTGTTGATCGAGATCTTGGTTAGTGTAACAGAATATTGACTACATGATTAATGTGTTTTGTCAGAAGTTGTTGCATGTTGACTTAAGAATTGGTGTTAACTTTACTATTAATTCGATGAGGATGATGATGAGTTGTTATGCACTAGAGTTCTTATTAATTAAATAACAAATTGTTTGGTTTGATCGATCACTAGTTGGATGGAAACTGTTGATTGAATTATGGTAAATTTGGAAACTATTGAATAGATATAACTGAATGCATGAATCACGAAAATTAGTTGTCCAGTCGCACAAGACCTCTTGGTCGCACAAGAGGTCCACTCGCACAAGAGGTCCTCGGTCGCACAAGGTGCCTCTGATCGCACAAGTTGTATGTTAGTTTAACTGTTGGGCCGGATGATCATGTGGGCTGGGCTAGCTCTAATCGCACAACCCAAATAGATCACACAAGCTCATCCGGACCGCACAAGATTGTTTGTTGTTTGTTATTTGGACCGTATATATGTATATGTTTGGGCCGGTTATTTATTGAGCGACTTATATTATTGGGTTTCTGAATTTTGGGCCGGGTATTAGTGGGCTCTAACGGAAGACTCGCACAAGGCCACTAAGCTTGTGCGAGCCCAATCTCGAATGTATTATAACTGTTAAACGTGATGTTGCATGTTGCCATGATCCGTATGTGTTTCTTATGTGCTATCTATTTGATGCTTGTACGCACTATTTGAAACCAAAACCTGACTTGTACTGGTAACCATGTTAGGACGTGGTTGACCACTAGCTGCTAGACTTGACCTTTCTGTGTATCTGCCGAGCAAACCAAGGTGAGTTCACACTAGCCAAGGCATGGGATTCCCAGGGGTTGGGAATGGGTTGGAATAACTACTCGTACAACTATTACTGTTAAACTAATTATTACTGTCCTCGGTAGAAGGGCACGTACGTAAAACCTACGTACACGATCTTAAGACCATCACCTCTATCAAAGGAAGTCCCTCAATTATCGACTTAATCGCCGAGGCCTAGGGCGAGCGGGTCATTAGTTAATAGCGCTATTAGGTTTAACAAACCTCACACCGTGCCAGTCGGACGGGCGTGTACTAATGGACTATGGGCAAAGGGTCAATGCTGATAGACATTGACTTAGGGCACATATTATATTTTCGTAGCAGTCGATACGCGTGGTCTTGTAACACATGGGAAGCCCCCACTAATCATCGCACGCATGCCTGGACTGGCAGCAAGGATTAACGCGATACATGGTTTACAAAACGAATATATACGATCTATGAAACGAATACTTAAACCAAACAACTATCTGTGAACTCGCTCAACTTTGTTGTTGATTCGTTGCTACATGCCTTGCAGGTCATTAGGTACCCATGGAGCTTGCACAGGGAGGAACGGTCGTTGTGGGACATGGCGATGTGTGCCATGCTTTAGACATTACCTTATTTCATATTTAATACATGCTATGGGTTTTACAAATTATGCTTCCGCTAAACACTTAACTATGCTTTGGTTTTGAACACCATTCATATTGGGTTGTTGAATTATGTTTACTTATCTACCTGTTCAATATGATTGGTGGCTTGATCCTGGTCAGTCACGCTTCCAAGCGGTGATACTCCGCGAGTGGATTTTGGGGGTGTGATAATAAAACGTTGTCTGAAGAGTTTACAACATTATATAAAGACAAACATAAACAACATCCACGAGCAAGAGTCTGACCGCGCGCACATCCACTTTAGTTACCTGAAATACATGTGAGTTTTTGGAAAATCGTCAACATAATGTTGGTGTGAATTCATGCAGTTTTTGTATTGAACGTTTGTATACTTTGTATGAAAACATGGTATGTAATTTGTATAAATCAAGTATTTCCGTAAGTATCAAGATTGTTAATGGGTTGCAAGGCCATTAACATGTGACACGACATAGGAAGCATCCAAACCATAGGCATTTTTCTAGTTGTCGATTAACGACTGAGACACAAAAGCATTACTTGGTACTAGTTATCACCAAGAGTGTGGCTACCCGAAAACCCATTAGATCTAACCTTTTGTTCTGTGGTCTTAGTATGTACACGATTAATGGTGCTTCTGATACCCTATTCGTGACACCATTTAAAGTATCATTCCTTAGTTCTTGTATCCAGCATACCATAACACATGTATTTTTCCCAATTTTAAAAAGTATGTAAAAGATTAAAAGTGGGGACATGAACTCACAACTTTGCGTATCTTGCACCGTAAACTTCACCGGGTTTGCTTATATAGCGTCGTGACCTATACGTGTTTTATTATCGTTAGTCACTAGACTTGTATCGCACAAGTACAAGTACAAGTCACCATCATTTATGTATGTGTTATTGGTTGTTAAAAATAATTTATATTTTTAACTATGTATCTTACTTATATCATTTTCTCAAAAATAAATATAAGTAACTCGTATTTTTCACCCGAGTTATGTATTTTTGTCCAAAACTTCATTTTAGTTCGTAACTCGTCTAAGTTACATAATCTATTAAGAAATATATTTTCATAAACATATTCTCTTGTGTTTGTCTATGCATGTTGTATGTGTATTTTGTATTTTTACTCATTAGGAGTATTTAGTGTATTTTCAAGTCCTAAAACACTATTACATACACTTAGCACAAAATTTGGTGATCAATAAATATATATTTTCCTAAAAAATATACATACTTAATATCAATTTTTATCTTGAAGAAATCATCATTTCTTAACTTGACGTTTACATAAAAAAATAGGGAAACCTTGGTAAATGCTTTTAGGTAAATTTTTAGGGAATAAGTTTCACCAAAACTTATATTTTTCTAAGTGTCAAAATTCTATAGAAATTTTGACATAGTTTCCCCTAAAAATGGAGGTTTCCCATGTTTTCAAAACATGTGTTTGTTTTCTTTTAAAATCATCATCAATCATTAATAACACAATCAAGACTTACTGACGGGTGGTCCATAGGACAACCCTTAATGATGTTAAAAGACGAGTTTAGCCTTCACTTAATCGCGTAATTATCTTGAATTAGATAACTGCAGTTGCTTATGTTTCAGGTATGCTTTGGGAGCTAAAAGAGGAGAAAACGCAGCTTTGGACGGTTTGGAGTTGAACGGGTCGCGCGTGGAACTAACGAAGAAACAAAACACACAAATCAGGGCTCCACCGTAAATTACGGTGGCCACCGTAATTTACGGTGGCCCTGAAACTTGCCTGAATCCCACCGTAACTCAGGAAACACTCACCGTAACACCTTGAAGACCACCGTAATTTACGGTGGTACCGTAAATTACGGTGGAGGCTACGACAGAAACCGTAACTGCCTCATTTAATCAGTTTTGGGGGTGTCTTTTCACTTATCTCATCATTGGACAGTTTCTCTGCACTTTTGGGGGCGATTTTGGCTAGTTCTTGTTGGTTGGAAACAATTCTAAACATTTGGTGCTTGTTTTTGATTCTTATGAACTTGACTTTTAATGTTATGATGATCAACCGAACAATGTCCGGCTAAACTTGTGGTGATCATCTTAGGTGAAGGTTTCTCTAAACTTTTTTGCGTTTATTCCGTTATTTCTAGAATGATAACTTGTGTTTGCTTGATTATCATGGTGTATGCATAATTGTTTGTAGTTTGTTAATTGATAGTGCAATTTCTAGTCTCAATCGTACGTTCTTGGTGCCGTTGGCAATCGAGATATCACAGGAAGGGTTAGGGTTGGTTATTGATTAATTGATCATCGGGAAACAACCTCGCGTTTATATAATCCGAGTACTTTGTTCCCTTTTATCACTTCGATTATTTATGCACGAGTTATGTCTATGTAACTCTTTCTAGTTGGAATTTCACACAATTGTTAAAAGAAACTGAATCCTAAGATGGTCATTGTTTTCCTAATCTACTTTACAACCAACCTTTGATTTGAAGTTATTTAGTTAACTTTAGTTTTAAAACCAAACAATCCAAATTATTGATCTTTATTTTCTGCAAATTAGGTTAATTGTAGTGTAATCGCAAAGCTATAAAATAAACACATTTTCCACATACTCCCTGAGTTCGATACCCAGTTACCACTATCTATAGTTGTTATTTGGATTAAATTTGAGTGTACCACGACAAACACGTCAAATAATTTGATGTGTTTGTCGTGGTACACGCAAATTTAATCCAAATAACAACTATAGATAGTGGTAAATGGGTATCGAACTCAGGGAGTATAGATAGTGGTAAATGGGTATCGAACTCAGGGAGTATGTGGAAAATGTGTTTATTTTATAGCTTTGCGATTACACTACAATTAACCTAATTTGCAGAAAATAAAGATCAATTATTTGGATTGTTTGGTTTTAAAACTAAAATTAACTAAATAACTTCAAATCAAAGGTTGGTTGTAAAGCAGATTAGGAAAACAATTACCATCTTAGGATTCAGTTTCTTTTAACAATTGTGTGAAATTCCAACTAGAAAGAGTTATATAGACATAACTCGTGCATAAATAATCGAAGTGATAAAAGGGAACAAAGTACTCGGATTATATAAATGTGAGGTTGTTTCCCAATGATCAATTAATCAATAACCAGCCCTAACCCTTCCCGTGATATCTCGATTGCCAACGGCACCAAGAACGTACGATTGAGACTAGAAATTGCACTATCAATTAACAAACTACAAACAATTATGCATACACCATGATAATCAAGGAAACACAAGTTATCATTCTAGAAATAACGGAATAAACACACAAAAGTTTAGAGAAACCTTCACCTAAGATGATCACCACAAGTTTAGTCGGACATTGTTCGGTTGATCATCATAACATTAAAAGTCAAGTTCATAAGAATAAAAAACAAGCACCAAATGTTTAGAATTGTTTCCAACCAACAAGAACTAGCCAAAATCGCCCCCAAAAGTGCAGAGAAACTGTCCAATGATGAGATAAGTGAAAAGACACCCCCAAAACTGATTAAATGAGGCAGTTACGGTTTCTGTCGCAGCCTCCACCGTAATTTACGGTACCACCGTAAATTACGGTGGTCTTCAAGGTGTTACGGTGAGTGTTTCCTGAGTTACGGTGGGATTCAGGCAAGTTTCAGGGCCACCGTAAATTACGGTGGCCACCGTAATTTACGGTGGAGCCCTGATTTGTGTGTTTTGTTTCTTCGTTATTTCCACGCGTGACCCGTTCAACTCCAAACCGTCCAAAGCTGCGTTTTCTCCTCTTTTAGCTCACAAAGCATACCTGAAACATAAGCAACTGCAGTTATCTAATTCAAGATAATTACGCGATTAAGTGAAGGATAAACTCGACTTTTAACATCATTAAGGGTTGTCCTATGGACCACCCGTCACATCCCCACACTAAACCGTTGCTTGTCCCAAGCAACTCATCAAATCAATTTCAAAACAAGCGATCAATGTAAACCAAGCAGAAACATGTAATCCTTTTACTAACCCCTTTTTAACACCCAAAATAACGCACCCCTCGCTATGTCTCTCCTCTCGGTAACAAGTAAGCACTAGCAATATGAGCTAGACACACAAAGGCTAACGGGCGGTTGCACAACTATAGGCTTGTACCTAAATCGATCCTTCTCCTAACAAGTGCCAAACATGAATGCAAATCAAAGGGACTTTCAAGGTTGTAACGTGGCTAGGTGTATGGGTAGGAAATGGAATATATATATGAAGTAGCGAAAACTTAACCCGGTCTTTTTATTACATAATCAAATAAACAAATAACTACCAAACTTACTACTATATACAAGATAACTAGATATCACTTCTTTTTTTCATTTTTCATTGCTTTTTCTCTTTTTTTTTTTTCAAGCAAACAACCATACAAGAAGGCATCAAACATATCTACATCATACTACTAAAACTACTACTACTAACACTATAAGACCGGGTCAAATTGGGTAAATTTTTAGGTAACTAGCTAGGGGCAACAAACGATAGGCTTTTAGGCACAAAATTGGGCAACTACATGTCCAAACCCCCGCCCCTCTCGCAACCATGCTCATATATATAACTTATGAGGTCCAACCCCCCAAACCCACACTCACACACACTAAAGATGAGGCTACCTAGATGCCCTTATCCTTTTCACATTCATGTCTAACTAAGGACTCAAACTGTATCAAGGCACAAGTTCTAATGCACCCCCGCCCATAGCCACTCTCATCAAAGATAAGTATTATTTATTTACACGTGTGGCTTCAACTCTTACCAAGAATAAAAGGGTAATAAGGGTTGCCGGTGCATCAATTGGGGTTAATCTAGGGTGTTCAAATTCTCACATCGTTTCGCTTGATTTAAAAATTTTTTTTCAAAAACTTCAAAAATTTCCCCCCATCCCCACACTTGGGATACATTGACCCCAATGTATGGTTTTAGGAGGCCTTGATCGCCAAAAATTCTTTCACACCAAATGAAAGCTCAACACTCAACCACAAATTTCTTTTTTTCGATTTTTCATTTTATATATATATATTTTTTTTTCTTCTTTTTAAACATCACACTGCCAACTTCCACCAACCCAAACAAAACATCATAATCATACACCACCCAACCGCCCAACCATAAACATATCCAACTAAATAAATATTCACAAAATATACAAGGAAGGAACACGACCTGACTAGTAATAGCATGGTCCCGGAGGTCCAAAAATGGAAGACATCATGTCATTCCATTCTCCAAATGCAAATGAACCGCTACTACTCCCACCTTGTTGTTGAGCTCCTTCTTGTTGGCGCAGGTCGATCCATTGTGAATGATGGAGCGGCGGGGTCGGATACGAAATACTACCATCATAAGGTGGTAGAGACACATAATCCACATGTTGTGGCTCCACGACCACCGGCCGCCCGGCGTGCCAATCTGCATGCAATCTTCTTTCTTGGTCATCATGGTATCGATTATTCATTCCTACTTCATGGGAATACGCGTGTGTGCGATTCCACGCCTCTTGACGACCAAAACTGTGTTTCAAAGACCGTTCCATGCTTGCACTCATCATTGTATGTTGATCAAATAACATCCGCTCCGAACCCGACCATGTCTCAAAAATGGATGCTGGAGGACGTTGATTCTCGATCACTTCTTGCATCGTGCCATCATAAGCCCAACCCGGCTCATAGGACCGCTCTGTGTAATCGTAAAAGGCACCACCATAACCCCCTTGTCCCCCTTGGCCCACATTTCCACCATGCTCACCACCATGCGGCTCGTCCGCATAATCATCATCACCACTTGGGACCTCCGCATCACTTTCCGGCTCATCTTCTTCACCCGGTAGAAGATCTCTTGCACCCACCTTTAATGCTCTCCATCTCTGCCCCTCTGACTTGAGCTTATGATACCGCTCCGATTGCGTGTATGTCCAACCAATCCCCAATTTGTCTAACGTAAAAGGCTGATGCCTTTTTGTTGCCCCTCTATCCTCGGACGTGATTGCCTTTTGCTGCTTCATCAACCACGTGATTATTCGGCAATACGGGACGATATCTCTCCCTAGCTTGTTTCGGCAAATCCATAGGTGGTTCATGATCAGATATCGGATTGGAAAACGCGGAGACCCATTAAGTAGCGAATAGAAGACAGGTACTTCTGGGTACCTCACTTGCTCCTTGTCCCCCCTTCACGGAATGACATTTAAAATACAGATTGCTAGCAACAATTTCGCTTCTATTTTTAAGTTCCTCCGGTATAAAATACCACTGTAAGTACCGGGCAAAAATAACGCCGCCAACATATCATTCCAATGAACATGCTTCTCCGGTTTAAGCAAAAGGTCATCAAGAGTAGGTATCATGTAGTCACGAGTATGTAAACTGTCATACTTCCCCAATTTCTTTAGCGTGTCAAACGACATCTCTACCGGAATTCCATTCACCATACCCGTTAGCTTCATTTGTGATGGCTTTTCATATGTGTTGCACTTGAGAGTTGCCATCCATTCTTGTATTTCGGTTATGAACAAGTTGTTTTTATCCTTATCATAGCAACTAAGCGCCCCCTCCCATCCTAGAGCGCGGAATTTGGCAAACACACCAAACGGGCTAAATTCAACTTCACGAACTTCCCTCTTGCAAATAAATGCGGCAGCCTTGTTTTTCAATTTATTCATACTATCGTGAAAGAGTGCCGGTTGCCAATGCTCCAGTTGGTCATCCAATGGACCCGAGTCCCATTTTGGCTTTTCAGCCGGGTCCAACTCCATTTCTTCCTCACTTTCACTTTCATCAACTCGACCCAAGTATTGCCTCTTTTTCGGTTGTTGTTCCGGCCGCTTGCCCTTATCTTTAGACGAAGAAGATGAACTTGCTCCGGCTTTTTCTTTTGTTCGTACCATTTTCTACACACATTAGAGCAAACAACACAACCAAACACAATAAATTAGCCCCTTTTCGCCCAAAATATCCCCACACTTGCTTGTTACTATGGTTGTAGATGCTAGTGAACCAAAACTTTTATAAATCTTTTTCAGAAATTGGGTATGGTGTCTCTACAATGTAGAGATTCCCAAAAAGTTCACTACTTTACCATCAATCCTACATTTACAAACCATGACAATGTTCTAGTAACCATTTTATGACAACATCTAAGAACAAGCAAGTGGGGATGAACAAATAACACAAATAACCTTACTTTTCACAATGCATCATCAAAACATAATAGATAAACTTCCATACCTTTGCTTGAAGATACTAGAATGCTTGTGAAACAAAAACTCCAAAAACCCCTAAAATTTTCGGACCTAGGGTTTGGAATTCGGACTAGAAAGCTTCGTTTTTTCGCAAGTCTCTTCTCAAAATCAGAAAGTTCGTGAAAAATTAGACAAGTTAGACTTAAATTTCACTGGATTTGACTAAGAATTGAACAAGATATGAAGCTTGGAAGATTATGGAGTTTGGGGATTTTGTGGGGAAAGTGATGGATGGTGATAGATAGATGGTGAAGTGGAATGAAATTGAGTGGCTGGGGTTATTCACATGATCTGATTGTTTTTTTTATATACATCTGCAGGAACCAGAACGAACCATTTACTCGCCAGGTCCACCGTAAATTACGGTGTGGACCGTAAATTACGGTGGCACCTGGCAACATTTTCCTACCGTAAAACAGGAGGAAATCACCGTAAAGCCATAATCATTTTTCTCTCCACCGTAACTTACGGTGCCACCGTAAATTACGGTGGCACCTGGGCATCCCTGTTTTGCTGAAAAATGTAATTTTAAGTGTCATTTTTTTTTTAAATTTTTCAAAAACGTGTAAAAATTACCCTACCCCCTCAAAAGTCCCGTGTTGTCCTCAACACAATGTTAGAGCAATTCGTGACCCGAATATCCCCACACTTGTTTCAAACACAAGATTCAAGCGAGTACGGTAAATGTGCAAACTATACAAACAAACAAAATGAAATGCTAACTATGTACACTACCAAACCTGGGCCTCTCATGGTTGTTCCTCATCGACCGGGCGTAAGATGTAGCCCGCTTTATCAAGCTCCAAGTTGTTGATGTCGTTCCCCTCCAAGTATGGCTTTAACCGTTGACCGTTCATCGTTTGTTGTTTCAGTGTTTGCTCATCTTGGATATCTACATCACCAAACCTCCTAACTCTCCGAACGACATACGGGCCCATCCATTTGCTTTTAAGCTTGCCCGCGAACATCTTGAGTCTTGAATTGTACAACCAAACCTTTTGACCCACTTCAAAGGTTTTCTTCCTCAACTTCGCATCGTGTACTTTCTTGAGCTTGTCTTTATAAGCCGATGCACATTCATACGCCTCATCTCTAATCTCTTCTATCTCGCTCAATTGCAACTTTCTCATCTTTCCCTCCTCGTCATAATCCGCATTTACCGTCTTAATTTCCCAATGTGCCCGATGCGCTAACTCCATTGGCAAGTGACAACCCTTTCCATACACCATCCGGTAAGGTGTTGTGCCAATCGGAGTCTTGTAGGCCGTTCGGTATGCCCACAACGCATCATCCAACTTGCTCGACCAATCCTTCCTATCTGTTCTAACCGTCTTCATGAGAATTTATTTGATTTGACGATTGGACACTTCGACTTGTCCACTCGTTTGCGGATGGTAAGGTGTGGCAATCCGGTGATTCACGCTATACCTCTTCAACAATTTCCCAAAATTGAAGTTCTTGAAATGCGAACCTCCGTCACTTATGATAACCCTCGGAATACCAAAGCGAGAAAAGATGTTGGATTGAACAAATTTACAAACAACCGAATGGTCGTTTGTGCGTGTTGCAATAGCTTCAATCCACTTTGAGACGTAATCCACCGCTACCAAAATGTATAGAAAACCATTTGAATTCGGGAAGGGACCCATAAAATCTATACCCCATACATCAAATATCTCTACAACCAAGATTGGTTGTAATGGCATCTCATCCCTCTTCGATATGCTTCCCATCTTTTGGCAGTTTACACAGTTTCTAGCGAACTCACATGCATCCTTGAAAATTGTGGGCCAATAAAACCCACATGAGAGAACCCGGTAACCCGTTTTATGCCCACTAAAGTGACCTCCACATGCGGATGAGTGGGCATGAGTCAAAATTTCCATCACCTCCGTTTCGGGCACACACCTCCGAATAACTTGATCCGGCCCAATCTTGAAAAGATCCGGTTCATCCCAAATGTATTGCTTCACTTGGAACATAAATTGTTGTCATCGCTTTTTGGTCCAATAACTTGGGATGGCACCCGTGGCTAAGTAATTTACATAATGAGCATACCACGGTGCAACAAAGGTGGAAACGGCTAAGAGTTGCTCGTCGGGAAAACTTTCATTTATTTCACTAACATCATCAATTCCTTCAACCGGAATCCTAGACAAGTGATCCGCCACTACATTCTCACTTCCCTTTTTGTCTCGAATTTCCAAGTCAAACTCTTGCAACAATAATACCCACCGAATTAAACGAGGCTTCGCGTCCTTTTTCTCCATCAAATATCGGACCACACTATGATCCGAATAAACTGCCACCTTGCTCCCCCAAATATATGCATGAAACTTATCCAAAGCATACACCACCACTAATAACTCCTTTTCGGTTGTGGTGTAATTGAGTTGCGCTTCGGATAAAGTCTTGCTTGCATAATAAATCACTACCGGCTTCTTGTCAATCCGTTGACCCAAAACTGCACCAATAGTAGTATCGCTTGCATCACACATTATCTCAAACGGCTTTGACCAATCCGGTGGTTGCAAGATAGGAGCTTTGACCAAATGTTCCTTCAAAACAGTGAAAGCTTGCATACACTAATTAGTAAAATCAAATGGGACATCTTTTAACAACAAGTTGCATAAAGGTTTGGTGATAACACTAAAACCTTTTATGAAACGTCTATAGAACCCCGCGTGTCCCAAAAATGGCCTTACACCCTTAACATTTTTCGGAGGTGGCAAAGATGCTATTACCCGTATTTTTGCCTTATCCACCTCCATTCCCCTTTCAGAAATTACGTGACCCAACACAATGCCCTCTTGCACCATAAAGTGACTTTTCTCCCAACTAAGCACTAAATTTTTCTCAACACATCTTTTTAAAACTTTTTGTAATTCGTTGAGACAAGATTCGAAACTAGTGCCAAAAATGGAAAAGTCATCCATAAACACTTCAAGCGACTCTCCAACCATGTCCGAGAAGATACTCATCATACATCGTTGGAAAGTTGCCGGTGCATTACACAAGTCAAATGGCATTCGCCGAAAGGCAAAGGTGCCATATGGACAAGTGAAGGTGGTCTTGTGTTGGTCATCCGGGTGTATTGCTATTTGATTGTAACCCGAATACCCGTCCAAAAAGCAGTAATATTTTTTACCCGATAATTTTTCAATGATTTGGTCAATGAAAGGTAGCGGGAAATGGTCCTTAGAAGTGGCGGCATTCAATTTCCGGTAGTCAATACATACACGCCACCCGGTGACCGGTCGGGTGGCAATTTGTTCACCATTTTCATCTTTGACTACTTAAATGCCGGCCTTCTTAGGCACAACTTGGGTGGGACTCACCCAAGCACTATCCGAAATCGGATAGATGATTCCCGCGTCCAACCATTTAATTACCTCTTTTTTTACTACCTCCCGTAGGTTCGGATTCAATCGCCTTTGAGCTTCACGTGTTGGTTTTGCATCTTCGGTGGTAATAATCTTATGCATGACGATTGATGGACTAATTCCTTTAAGATCGGCAATCGTCCATCCGATAGCTCCCTTGTTTTCTTTCAAAACTTCCAACAATGCTTGCTCTTGTGCCAACTCTAAATTAGAGGCAATAATGACCGGTAGAGTGTCATTATCCCCTAAATAAGCATACTTCAAATGGCTTGGCAAGTCTTTGAGTTCCAACTTCGGTGGTTCTTCTAATGATGGTTTTGTACCCGAGCTAATTTCCACCGATAAACCTTCGAATTGGTGAGTCCATGGCGGTCGACCTTCTTTCAAGGCCATGGCATCCTGTTTTTCCTCTTCAACCCGCAGTGCATAAGCATGTACCTGTTCAGAGAAATCACACAAACAAATATCCATACCATCCTCCTCATACTCATGCGGGTTGCATCCGTCAACTAAATCTGCCATGAAACACTCATCAACACCATTAGCCTTAGAATTGTTAGTAAAAATATTCAAGCGCATTTTTCGATTTACAAAAGTCATATCGACTGTACCAAATCTACAATCGATCACAGCATGCGCGGTGCTCAAAAATGGCCGACCCAAAATTACGTTTTGTTGTTGTTTTGGGTCCGCCGATAAGTAGCCCAAGACTAAAAAGTCAACCGGGTAATAAAACTCATCAATTTTAACAATTACATTTTGAACCATACCCCGGGGTAACTTATGAGACAAATCGGCCAAAACAACCGTTGTCTCCACCCTTGCTAACGGACCAAAATCGTATTGGTCATATAAGCCCCCCGGTAAAATGCTAACTCCAGCTCCAAGATCTAGTAACGCCTTTGCCATTTGAAAGTTACCAACTTGTATGTTAATTAATGGTGTGCCCGGATCTTGGAGCTTAGGAGGAAGCTCCCCATTTAAAACTGCACTCATTTGCCCGGTTAAATCTACCCGCTTAGGCATTTTCTTCTTTTGTTGCCTATTTTGTGTGCATAATTCCTTTAGGAATTTAGCATAAGCGGGTACTTGCTTTATTGCATCAAGTAATGGAAGATTAATTTTCACTTGTTTAAACATGTCCCACAATTCCTCTTTTTGGGGACCTCTTGGTGCAATAAAATTTTTCCTACCCGGGTCAAGTAAAGCCGATGGAAACGGAACTTGACTCGGTTCACCCTCAACTTTTTCACTTTTTTCGTTTTCACCCAACCCCGGTTTATTAACATTTGATTCTTTAGGTTTAACCGGTGAAACTTCATCATCACTATCATTACCCGTGATGTCCTCAACTACCCCCTCAACCAATTCGGGTGACAAATTGACTTTAAATTCTTTTCCACTTCATAAAACACTAACATGATGAACATTAACATTACCTCGTGACGTACCGTGTGAAGGATTTACCTTAGTATCGCTAGGAAGTTGACCCTTGCTTTTCTTCAATTCCGCCACATCGATTGCCAATTGACCCATTTGGGTTGTTAGTGATTGAATGCTCTTATCGCGAACCTCATCCTTTTGCATTCGAACTTCATCAAGTTGATTTCGCTTTTGCATATCTTGTTGCATAGCCCGAAGCATATCCATAACTTCATTCCCGCTTGACGAAGGTTGACCCAAACCACTTTGACCCGTTTGTTGAAATTGCCCTTGGTACCCATAGTTGTTTCCACTCCGATAATTGCCTTGATTGTATTGTTGACGAGGTGCAAAGTTACCTTGAGCTCCTTGGAAGTTTGGGTTAGCTTGGTTCGCCGCGTTCCCATAACGAAAATTAGGATGATTTCGTAACCCGGGGTGATAGGTGTTGGAGTTCATATTGAAATTTCGACCACCCCCTCCTTGAATTGCATTCACTTCCTCTACTTGTTCATCAACCACCCCCACTACACAAACTTCCACCGTGTGGCCTATTTCGTTGCAATTAGTGCACACGTTGTACACTTGGTTCGTAGGTTGCACATTACCACTCTCTACTCCATGCACTTGGGGCCTTTGAATCACATGCCTTGCCCTTCTAGAAGATTGGGCCTTCCTCTTGGAATTCACCGCCATTTGTTCTAAAAATGCCCAATCAACATTTTCATAATTCGTACCGAATGTACCATTAGTGATTAACATTAAATCCCGTGCATCCTTCGAACTCAACCCTTCGTGAAAAGCGTTCAACAATTCCCATAATTGGATCCCATGATGAGGACAATTCCGTAACATCATATTGAATCTTTCGAAGGCTTCATGAAACATCTCCCCCGATTGTTGTTGGAAGCTCCTCAAACCTCTTCTTGCATCATTAGTCTTCTGAGAGGTGTAATATTCATCTAAGAATATTTGTTGCATATCGGCCCATGTAAAGATTGATGCAGAGGGTAGCGTGTGAAACCATCTCTTTGCCTTGTCTTCCAAAGAAAATTGGAAGAGAACCAATTTAACATCATCTGAAGAAAACCCTTGACCTCCAATAGTGTTGCAAATGGAGTCATATGTCTCTAAATGAAAATAGGGTTCTTCCGTTGCTAACCCTTTGAACTTTGGTAGACTTTGTAGGGCGGTTGTTCTTACTTCAAAAGTTCTTCCATCCGCATGATGAGGAATCACTACCGGCGAAGGATTGTTCATGATAATAGGCCGGAAGTGAGCTTCGATCCCCCGTACAACCTCCCGATGATGTCTTTGAGGTGCACCCAACGGTGCTCTTGGTTGACCCATTTGCATAGGCCCTTGAGGTGCAAAAGGTGGTTGAAATTGGTATTGCGGCAATTGTGGTTGTTGAATCGGTCTTTGATATTGCGGTTGTGTATTGTGAGGACGCACTTGTTGTAGCGGTGTAGGGCGTTGCAATTGTGGTCCTTGCGGTCTAATGTGTTGCACTCCAATCGGTAATCTACCCGTGTCTTGAAATGGTTGAATCGGTTGACTTTGTTGACCCATTCCTCCTTGAGGTCCCAAGTATCCTCCATCTCCCCCATAATAGAAACCTTCCTCTTCATATCCCCTAAACTCATCTTCATAACCGTCATCATATCCATCCCCTTGAATACCCGAAGATTGCCCAAATGGAAGAGTAGAGTAATGAAAACCCGATTGGTTCGATGGTCTAAATGTAGAAGTAGCATGGACAACGGTCGAATTGGGTGTTATTGTGTAAGTAGAGGATGATTGACCCGTAGTTGGGGGAAAGAAGTGTGATAATGGTGGAATGGTGGCAAATGGGCTAAAGGTCAAACTGGGTTCGACTTGAGTAGTAATCGGTTGTGTAGTGTTGGATGGTGTAGTATCATGAGGTGGAGTAGGAATTGTAGTGGTGTTAGGTATAGTGGTGTTTGATGATGGTTGTGTGGAAGTAGGTATGAATGATGAGGTCGTTTGACCCGTTGTGGGTGGTATTTGGGATTCTTGCATGATGTTTCGTGGTGTGATGGGTGAAGTGGGTGAACCAATAATTCTGTTTTCTCTTAGAAAACTCTGTTTTGCCTTAGTGTTCTTTCGATTTCCGAATCAAATGACAACGGTGACGACTTGTGAGAGCCTCTAGTATGCATGCACCTATAGAACCTGCACACTAAACACACCAGTGTAAACCCGAAAATAACAAAGCAAAACTAACAAACTGACACACGTTGCACATAACTCCCCGGTAACGGCGCCAAAATTTGACGTGTTTGTCGTGGTACATGCAAAGTTAATCCAAATAACAACTATAGATAGTGGTAAATGGGTATCGAACTCAGGGAGTATGTGGAAAATGTGTTTATTTTATAGCTTTGCGATTACACTACAATTAACCTAATTTGCAGAAAATAAAGATCAATAATTTGGATTGTTTGGTTTTAAAACTAAAATTAACTAAATAACTTCAAATCAAAGGTTGGTTGTAAAGCAGATTAGGAAAACAATGACCATCTTAGGATTCAGTTTCTTTTAACAATTGTGTGAAATTCCAACTAGAAAGAGTTATATAGACATAACTCGTGCATAAATAATCGAAGTGATAAAAGGGAACAAAGTACTCGGATTATATAAATGCGAGGTTGTTTCCCGATGATCAATTAATCAATAACCAACCCTAACCCTTCCCTGATATCTCGATTGCCAACGGCACCAAGAACGTACGATTGAAACTAGAAATTGCACTATCAATTAACAAACTACAAACAATTATGCATACACCATGATAATCAAGCAAACACAAGTTATCATTCTAGAAATAACAGAATAAACACACAAAAGTTTAGAGAAACCTTCACCTAAGATGATCACCACAAGTTTAGCCGGACATTGTTCGGTTGATCATCATAACATTAAAAGTCAAGTTCATAAGAATCAAAAACAATCACCAAATGTTTAGAATTGTTTCCAACCAACAAGAACTAGCCAAAATCGCCACCAAAAGTGCAGAGAAACTGTCCAATGATGAGATAAGTGAAAAGACACCCCCAAAACTGATTAAATGAGGTAGTTACGGTTTCTGTCGCAGCCTCCACCGTAATTTACGGTACCACCGTAAATTACGATGGTCTTCAAGGTGTTACGGTGAGTGTTTCCTGAGTTACGGTGGGATTCAGGCAAGTTTCAGGGCCACCGTAAATTACGGTGGCCACCGTAATTTACGGTGGAGCCCTGATTTGTGTGTTTTGTTTCTTTGTTAGTTCCACGCGCGACCCGTTCAACTCCAAACCGTCCAAAGCTGCGTTTTCTCCTCTTTTAGCTCCCAAAGCATACCTGAAACATAAGCAACTGCAGTTATCTAATTCAAGATAATTACGCGATTAAGTGAAGGATAAACTCGTCTTTTAACATCATTAAGGGTTATCCTATGGACCACCCGTCACTTACCATAAGCCAAGATCATGTAAATCACACTACACAATGAACTTGAAGTTTTTGTAAAAACTTGTAGTAACTTACCATGTTATTTAGTGGGTTTAGTTACCCTTAAAAATGTGTTTATTCCTCTAAAAATCTCATTCTTAAAGAAACTAGGTGTTTACAACTTGTAAACATATTTTACAAAAATGTTTATTTATTAGATCTTCTTGTTTCATATGTGTTTATACACTTGTTTTTCATCTAAAAATTAGTGTAGGTTTAAGTAAGAATCTAGTTCTACTAAAAATCATATTTTGAACTTGGTTCTTTTGAAAAACCGTCCATAAATCTTAGATTCGTAAGTTTATTAGCTTACTTTGTCTATTATTTTACAAGAAATCATTTTGTTCATCAAGTTCATGTTTACACAAGAAGATGATTATCTTATATTGTCACATAATCATCCTCTCACTTGCTAGATCATGTGTTTAATCACAATCTAGCAAGCTCCTTATGATGATCAACATCATAATCTCAAGTAAACAACAAGCAAACATCATGCATATACTAAACAACATCATTTCATCAAGATTTCATCATATGTAAGCTTTATGTTCAAGATTCATGTTTATGTCTTTTAGTGTTCTTGTGATTTACAACATGTTACATCTTTTAACCAACTAAAATAGAAGTAAACAAGAGATCATGAGGGCTCACCACTAGCAACAAGGCTAGGGAAGAATACTAGAAGTTGGAGATGACAAAAGTGTTGGATAAAAGCAAATGGGAGTGGTCCTTCAAGATCCACAAGCTCCACACCTCTTAACTTAGCTTCTAACGCCTTGTGTGCACCTTGGAATGGAAGGAAGTTGGATGAAAATGGTGGTAGTGTGGTGGTGGATTGAGGCCGTGAGTGGGGAGGCAAGGGAAGGAGAAGAGTGATGTTTGTGAGGTCTTGATCTCTCATGTTACTTATAATCAATTTTAGGCTTTTAACCATTAGTTAATATGTTCCCTTAGTACATACAATATCTTTGATCACAATCTTAGAAGATTTAAGTGAATCAAATAGGATCAAGTAAGGATCTTGGTGGGAGCCACCTTATGACCGTCCCAACCAAGGGGGGGGGGGGTAAAATGTAAGTTTGAATCATCTAGTTAGATTAAAGTTCAAAACCAAGTATTTAATTAGTTAAGCTAGTTACTAGATATTTTAGTGGGTGTTAAGGTGTTGGGGATCATAACTAGCTCATAATTAAATAAGCAATGCTTCTAGTATAATTTTGGTGTTTCGGGTAGTGTCCGGTTGTTCGGTTAGATACTGGTTCGTTAAAGTGCTAAATTGCACCGTTTAGTGTCCTTTAAGTATCCTTTTGTGACCCTTTCAATTCCCGACACTTAGGAGGGTATTATGGATAATGAAACATGAATTCTGCATGATACTTATGTGTTAAATTGCTGATTATAGCTGATTTGTTCAGAATTCTGCATTTAAAGTGCGTTTCGGGTGCTTTTTAGTGCATATTCTAGCTTCTGGAAAGTCTATATGTTAACCCTTGTATCCATAGGTTTTAATGTATTCTAGACGTTGGACCTACTCCTAGGCCCCAATTCTACTGTCTGACTGCTTTCTGTAGAATTGCTGACACAATGTGTCTTACCGGTGAGTTTACTAGTATTTCTGACGCAACGCTAATCATTAATGCATAAAGCAATATTTGTAGTATAAAACGTGCATGAATTCACATGTATAGCATGTAATCAGAAAATGTTGACATTTAAGCACATAATTGCACTTATTAAGTAGTAATTAAATTGTACAGAAATTACCGGTTTTGTGCCAGTTGTCACAATATCAGTGGAAAGTTCAAGATAAAAACAACTCCAAAGAAAAGAAAAGCTTCAGATGAAGAAGATGCTACATACGAGCCCACACCAGCAGAGAAAGAAAAGATGAAAAAGAAAGGAATTAGAAAGCGAAAAGAACGTCCAACTAGTGAGTTGCCAAGGAGAAAGAAAGATAGAAAAAATACAACTTCCATTCCTGAGCAAATTCCAGAGACTGGCGTGAAAGTGTTGAAGTAGAGATTCTTGATCTGAGCGAAGTCAGAATTGCAACACCTCCAACTTCTCCTGTTCAACAATCAGTTCTTATTCTTGAAGAAGTACGTGAAAAGACACCAGAACAACCACCAAAGACAGTTGAAGAACCTAGTTCAGCAACAAAGAAACCTCCAACTCCACAGAGTTCAAGCCATGGTTTTCCGAAGGTTCCTTCTGATCTTGGTAGTGGTCCAATTGGTTTAGAAGACTTTGGTGATTTGTTTAATGATGGTAAGATTAATGCGTTGACAAGGAAAGTGAGTTTGCTGGAAAAAGCCAAAGCTGAATCTGAAACAGAACTCAAAGCAGTAAAAGAAAATCTTAAAGATGTCGAAGAAGAGAATGTAGGTCTAAGAAATGAAGTTGAAGAGCTGACAAATGAAGTTGAAGAGATGACAGAAAAGATTCTTGATGTTGAAGCTCAATACAAAGCAATAGATGAGTCTAACAGAACAATGTTTGAGATGTATGCTGATCTGAAAGTGTCAATGAATAGTGCGAATGTAATTTTGAAGAAAGACGTAGTAAATTTGAAAGCAGACAAAGAAAGCAAAGACCAACAGATCAAGATGCTGTATGCTGTGATAGAAAACCATCTTGGGATTAATGTTCATGCAGCTTTCGATGAGATAGAGATCCAAAGAGCTGAGGCTCGGAGGATGGAAAAAGAGAAAAGGGATGCTGAGGAGGCTGCAGAAGCGTTGAAAGACAAAAGAAAAAGTGTTGTGGTTGATAGAGAAGGGATTCTTGGATCAATGAGCCAGCAAGAGCAACCATAATCTGACGAAGAGGTAAATGTTTCTCATGTTGAAGTTAACACTAATGATGTTGAGATGAGAGACGCATAGGTTGAGGTCATTGAGGCAGATATTGAGGTAAATCATGCTATAATTCCTTTACCATCATTTATTTTGATTGGCAAGTCAAAGGAAGTTTTATATAGTGAAAAGGTTAGTCGTAGAAAAATAGAAGTTGAGCGAAGACGTTTACAGGCTAAGTTGAAAAAGTTTGAGGTTGTTGATGACGATGAAGAGTTGAAAGAGTTATCTGGAGATGAGGATGAAGATAATGATAATGATGATCATGATGACAACGATAAAGATAACGACGATGACAAAGATAAAGGTGATGATGATGATCAAGATGGTGCTAGTGGTTCGTTGATCATAAAGCCATCATGTACAAGTAATATTGAAGATTTCTTGAATGATGAGTTGAATGAGGAAAGAGAAGAAGATCAACGTCAGGGGGAGTCTTCTTCTGGAACTAAACATGCTGATACTCATCAGGTACTCTTTAATGTTCCAAAAGTTATATATTTGAATCATACTGAGGAAGAGGGAGAGATAGTGGAAAACTGGACGAGGGAGTCCATGTTAGAAAGTTTGGATATGGAAGAAGATAAATTCAAATTTGATATCGAAGAAGAAATTCCACCAACTCCTGATCAGGAGTATGTGTTCAAGTTTGTGAATGAGGAAGATAACTTTAACGATGTAGTCATTGAAGAGGGATCAAATTCTAACCAGGACGTTCCATATCATTATACTAGTCTAGATGATGATTTTCCTACATTTGATGAATTATTTCGATCGCATAACGAAGATGAAATTCGAAGGAAGGTTTCTGAGAAGATTACTTCTAATGATATTCCAAAGACTATTTCAAAAGAAGATCTTCTAGAAGAAAAGAAGAGATGGTTCAAGGCACTGCCGGAAGAAAGAAAGTTTAAAAGGCCTTTGAAGTTCTTCACCAGACATCCAGATAAGTCACTTGGAGATATTCTATCTTGGGGGTACTTAGAAGATTTAAAGGTCTATGCGATTAAACATGAGTTTGGAGTTCAGTACTTTGAATTTCTAAGTGATATAAAAACTCTTCCATGGTGGGATGTTGAAGAGTTGGTGAACACGAAGAACATCAAGAAATATTATTACGGCTCTGGGTGAAATGTCATGAACAAAGGTTGTGGAACTACATCAAGCAGCAAGCAAAATTGAATTTTCCTGATTGGAAACCACACCAACCTAAACAGATAGTGAAGATTGATCCAATCAACGGAGAGAAAGATATCACGTCACAGATCAGACGTCCAAGGTGTTTGAAGAACATGCCTCTACGTGAAATGGAACAAGATTTCTACAAAGACTTCAAATGCTGGATCTTCAATCCGAGTACATGTGAAGCGGTGATTACTTTGTTGGATGCAAAAACAGGTGACTGGAGGCACATTCATGTGTTAGATCCAATGTGGCTGGTCAACTGTTCAAAGAAAGACATAGAGTGTTTATTCTTCAACAAGATTGTGTACAATGAAGTTGACAAGAATCAAGCTCAAAGGTACCAGAAGTTGGTGAGCGTCTGTTTTGAGAAAGATATTAACTCTGGTCGTTACTGGAAATTGAAGTTTAGAGATCTCGAGCAGGAAGAATTCTTGAAGAAAGAGCGTCGTCTTGAAAATATGGAAAAGATGAGAGCTGACGCTGCTAAACGTGCAAGTTGGAAGTTGAAATGGCCAGAAACCGATCAAAGACCAATCGAGTCTGAAGAGAGAAAGATTCCGAGGTGGTCCAAAGCTAAACATAGTCTCATCCGGATGAATGATCATCCGAACTGATGATCATCCGGACGGTTAGTGTGTTTCATCCGGATGGGTTCACCTATAAATAGAGGGTCTTAGCTCCTCATTTGAGACACTTATTCTTGACACCTCTGGCGAAGCCCTGCTCAATTTTCTCTGGAACTTTGTATGAATGTGTTTAACGGTGTCTATGTTGTATATCTCTCTCCTACTTCACTTTCGGATTCCGCACGATTGTTTAGCTGCTAATCTGACCTGAGCGTGTTTGAGCAAATCAAACTCCCGGTCCTCACAGAGGGGACTATGTACTCACTTGAGATTTCTTAATAGTCTTGGTATAAAGATCAATTAAAGCTTGAGGAATCATGGAATCAAACGACACCTAATATAGATAACTATGTTAATAATCGGATCCTAAACCGGAGGATAGGATAGAATGAAGTTCTATAAATCAAATGAGTATTGGAACTCATATGGCATGATTTAATAGACCTAATTAGAAGGTTATTCTAAGTTCTTGTGACACGTTACGACTCGTTAAGGTAGTTTATGCTACTTTAACGTGTCATAATCATAAATATAAGGTCGGATGGTTATATTTGTCATATGTTAAGTCTTATATGCCCAAATATGTTTAAAAGTGTTATTAAATCAGTTTAGATGTCAAAAGTTTGATTACATATGTTAAAAATGAAGTTATGCGTAAAAAGGGCATTTTGGTCATTTTTAGAGGGCATATAAATGACTTAACGAATAACTAACCAAATGAAGTGACCACAAGGTGTAACCTCAGTAGGTTATTACCTATACAACTATGGTCACAAAATATGTTTGGTCGGATCCTAATGATCGAGCAAACGGGTCGGGTTCGAAAGTCTAAGCAGTGGTTAAGACCGTTTGACTTACGACCCTAAATAAGCACTAAACAAGTAGTGACGAGTTAAACATGTTTAACTAAGTTGGAAAACTGATTTGGTATCAAAACAAAGTGTTTTGATACCCGAAAATAGTTCCGTCTCAAAATGCACGTAATCGTGCATTTTGACCGATCTTTGACTCGTCACTACGACTAGTAAACGTGGTAATCAGTAGGTATAATCGCTAGGGATTATAACCATCATGATTACGATCACGTTGTAAAGTTCAATTGAAATTTGTCTTGACCAATTAATGGTCAAAGCCGAAATTCAAACACTGTTTGACTTTTAGCTTAAAATAGCTAAAATAAATAAACAAGACTAGGAAGAATACTTAGAAGTGTTCTAGGAAGAAGATGAACTCAGGTGGGAGGCCTCCAACAAGTGGTAGCAACTCCTCTTAGAGTGTATGATGAGAAAGAAAAGAATTGAGCAAGAAATGAAGTGAATGAGCTTGGGTATTTATCCTAAGTGCTTGTGACCCGTTACGACTCGTTAAGGTAGTTTATGTTACTTTAACGTGTCGTAATCATCAATATAAGGTCGGATCGTTATATATGGCATATGTTAAGTCTTATATGCCCAAATATGTTTAAAAGTGTTATAAATCAGTTTAGATGTCAAAAGTTTGATTACATATGTTAAAAATGAAGTTATGCGCAAAAAGGGCATTTTGGTCATTTTTAGAGGGCATATAAACGACTTACTGAATAACTAACCAAACGAAGTGACCATAAGGTATAACCTCAGTAGATTATTCCCTATACAGGTATGGTCACAAAATATGTTTGCTCGGATCCTAATGATCGACCAAACCGGTCGGGTTCAAAAGTCTAAGCGGCGCTTGAATTACGACCCTAAATAAGCACTAAACTAGTAGTGACGAGTTAAATTTAACTAAGTTGGAAAACTGATTTGGTATCAAAATACAGTGTTTTGATACCCGAAAATAGTTCCGTCGCAAAATGCACATAATCATGCATTTTGACCGATCTTTGACTCGTCACTACGACTGGTAAACGTGGTAATCAGTAGGTATAATCGCTAGGGATTATAACCATCGTGATTACGATCACGTTGCAAAGTTCAATTGAACTTTTTCTTGACCAATTAATAGTCAAAGCCGAAAGTCAAACGCTGAAAGTCAAACACTGTTTGACTTTTAGCTTAAAATAGCTAAAATAAATAAACAAGAATAGGAAGAATACTTACAAGTGTTCTAGGAAGAAGATGAACTCAGGTGGGAGGCCTCCAACAAGTGGTAGTAACTCCTCTTAGAGTGTATGATGAGAAAGAAAAGAATTGAGCAAGAAATGAAGTGAATGAGCTTGGATATTTATACTAATTCATGAATCATAGGATCATGACAAGTGTGTTATGTGTTCTCCAAGGATTGATCTCCACCATACAAGTGTTAGGACCTGATTAGAAGCCTTGTAGAACACTTAAAATGCCCACAATATCACAAACAAAGGAAGGAAAACAAGGTGCAATAGCTGGGAAGTAAACAAGAAGGTTATGTTGTGCTAGAGACCATTTACGGACCACATAGGTCCCTGGCTTGCGGACCGTAAAGCTGCAGCAGGGGCTGAAGTTTGCTTTTTGGCAGCTTTAGCCCTTGAACTTGATTTGTCGTGTTTCGGCACTTCTAACATCCGTTAAGCCCATTTTCAAGCTCCATTATGAAGTTAAAGTATATTTAACTTCAATTATGCTCAAAAATGTCACGGATGTCGGTTCGTTTGGCTGTACAGTTGCGTTTTTTCGGTTAATTACGACGGAAATCGTAACGAACGCGAAAACGACCCAAATTGCGAAACGAATGAAATTTTTGCATTCCCATTACTAAAATACAATAATTTAATGATTACAAAAATTTTTGGATGTGCGGATATGGCCAGAACGCAGATTATGCGCGAATTTGCATACTTTCGCTGTTTTGACGATTTTAGTCCCTGTGAGCAAATAAGCTTATTTTTCCCAAACCGAACCCCTCAAAACTTATTTCTAAGTTATGTAAAGGGTATTTAGGGTATTTTTAGCTTATGTCACTATTCCGGAGTGTACGTCGCTACGCGAATTGGTAGACTTTTGAAGTTTGTCGCAAATAGTCTCTATGATTGAATAAACTTGTTTTTGCCATACCAAACCCTTCGAAACTTATTTCTAAGTTATGTAAAGGTTATTTAGGGTATTTTTGGATTATTTCATTGTTCCGGAGTGTACTCGCGTTAAATTGATTACGTTTAAGTTACAGTTTGCGTATAACTTTCCAGAAATTGTTTAAGGGTTTGAAATCGAACAAGAATCAAAACGTGCAAATGTCAAACATAAATAAACAAATCTTGGGATCAAAACTCATTTTTTTATTGATAATTAAATTGTTCGAAGTTGTACAATGATTACACAAGCACAGATGTCATAGTCTCCCCTACTTTAGGAAATTCTGTCCCGAAAATTATTTAGAGGAAACTTGTGAGAATAGATGTGGATATTTCGCTTTCATTTGATCTTCACGTTCCTAAGTAAATTCTGGGCCACATTTAGATTCCCAGTGAACTTTGACATTTGGTATGAGCTTGTGTTTGAGCGTTTTGACTTCACGGTCCAATATTTCCACAGGCTTCTCGACAAAGTGCATCGTGTCATCAGCATGAATTTCATCAAGTGGTATGTGGAGGTTTTCATCAGCCAAACACTTTTTAAGATTGGACACATGGAAGGTTGGATGAACATTTCCAAGTTAAGGAGGTAGCTCAAGTCTGTAGGCCACTTTTCCGATTCATTCAATGATCTTAAACGGTCCAACATATCTAGGTGCAAGTTTTTCTTTCTTTCCAAATCTAATCACACCTTTCCAAGGGGATACCTTGAGTAGGACGTGATCACCAACTTGAAATTCCAAGGGCTTGTGTCGTCTATCCGCGTAACTCTTTTGACGGCTTCTAGCTGTCAGAAGGTTATCGCGAATCTTCTTGACTTTATCTGTAGTCTCTAGAATTAGTTCAGGTCCAGTGAACTGAGATTCACTGACCTTGTTCCAGCAGACCGGTGAACAACATTTTTGACCATATAAAGCTTCGAAAGGATCCATGTTGATGCTGGAGTGATAACTATTGTTGTAGGAGAATTCGATCAACGGTAGATACGAATCCCAACTACCACCAAAATCGATCACACAAGCTCTAAGCATATCCTCCAGTGTCTGGATTGTTCTTTCAGATTGACCATCCGTTTGAGGATGATAAGCTATACTAAAATTAAGTTGGGTTCCCATAGCAGATTGCATGGTTCTCCAAAAGTGAGACGAGAATCTAGCATCTCTGTCAGATATGATGTTCAATGGAACACCATGACGGGATACAATCTCATCGAAATAAATCTTGGCAATTTTGTCAGCAGATAGATCCTCATGAATCAACAAGGAATGCCCTGACTTTGTTAGACGATCAACGACTACCCAAATGGCATCATGACCTCTATTAGTACGTGGCGGTTTGGTAATGAGATCCATAGCAATGTTTTCCCATTTCCAAACTGATATCTCTGGTTGTTCCAATAATCCAGAGGGATGTTGATATTCTGCCTCAACCTTGAGACAAGTTAGGCATTTGGACACGTACAAGGCAATGTCTTTCTTCATACCCGGCCACTAATACTGGGTTCGAAGATCCTTATACATTTTATCTGCACCAGGATGAATTGAATAACAAGACTCGTGAGCTTCATCCATTAACAAGGTGCGGAGATTATCTTGACTTGGGACCCATAAACGGTCCATGAAATACAGTAATCCATTGTCTTTGGTTTCGAGTTGAAGCTCAAGATGATGTGGTAATTCCTTACCTATCGAGTCTTGTGAAGGACAAGCACGTTGAGCTTGAGAAATGCGGGTTTGAATATCATATTGAACTTATACACAGTGAAGCTTGACGCGTTCTTTACGAATCAATGCATCAGCCACGACATTCGCCTTACCAGGATGGTAGCGAATCTCGCAGTCATAGTCGTTTAGAAGTTCAACCCATCGGCGTTGCCTCATATTTAGTTCTTTCTGATTGAAAATGTGCTGGAGACTTTTGTGGTCAGTGAACACCACACATTTAGTAACGTACAGGTAGTGTCTCCATATTTTGAAAGCAAAAACCACAGCGCCTAACTCAAGATCATGAGTCGTGTAGTTCTTCTCGTGTATCTTCAACTGTCTCGATGCATAGGCTATGACTTTGTTTCTTTGCATGAGAACACGGCCAAGGCCTAAGTTTGATGCATCACATTATACGACAAAGTCGTCGTTGCCCTCAGGTAAAGATAAGATAGGTGCATCACAGAGTTTCTGTTTCAAGGTCTAAAAAGCTTCTTCCTGTTTGGGTCCCCACTCAAAAGGTTTATTCTTTTGAGTTAAAGCAGTGAGAGGAACCGCAATCTTTGAGAAGTTTGCAATAAAATGGCAGTAATAACCCGTGAGACCAAGATATGAACGAACCTCAGTAGGAGTAGTAGGTGTATCCCAATCCTTAATCGCACTGATTTTGGCGGGATTTACATGTATACCTTTTTCGTTAACAATGTGTCCCAAAAATTGAACTTCCTTAAGCCAAAATTCACACTTGGAGAACTTGGCGAAGAGCTGTTCTTTCTTAAGGAGTTCCATTGTAAGACAGAGAATGTTGTTCATGGTCAGCTCTTGTCTTTGAATAGATCAAAATATCATCAATGAAAAAAATGATGAACTTGTCCAAATAAGGCTTACAAACCCTATTCATCAAGTCCATGAAAATAGCAGGAGCATTCGTCAGACCAAAGGGCATAACAGTAAACTCATAATGACCATATCTTGTGCGAAAAGCTGTCTTGGGAATATCTTCTTCCGAGTACATGAAGTTGATGACACCCAGAACATAGATCAATCTTTGAAAAGCAAGTAGCACCCTGTAGCTGATCAAAGAGATCATCAATGCGAGGTAGGGGATATCGATTCTTGATGGTGAGATTGTTGAGCTCACGATAATCGATACACATTTGGAAAGATCCATCTTTCTTTTTCACAAATAGGATAGGAGCACCCCACGGTGAAAAGCTTGGACGGATGAATCCTTTGTCAGAAAGTTCCTGAAGCTGTTTAGATAACTCTTGCATCTCAGATGGTGCAAGACGATACGGAGATTTAGCAACACGATTTACACTAGGTACAAGATCAAAACGAAACTCAACTTGGCGTGTTGGGGTAGACCAGGTAATTCTTCAGGAAATACCTCAGGGTAATCCCGAACAACAGGGATATCTTGAATAGTCTTACCTTCGCCTTTCTCCTTTACGACATGTGCCAAAAAGGCCACATAGTTCTTTCGTAGGTATTTTCGGGCTTGGGTACACTTCATGAGTTTGAGGCTACTAGTGGGTTTCTCACCACGAACTTCTAATATCTCACCAGTCGAAAGCGGCACACGAACAATTTTCTCAAAACAAACCACCTCTGCATGGTATTTGGCTAACCAATCCATTCCTACTATAACATCAAAGCTTCCAAGTTGCATTGGCCTGAGGTGAATAGGAAAAATGTGGTTATTAAGGTTTAACTGGCAATTTTGGATGACAGAATCGAGTACAACGGGTTCACCACTAGCTGCTTCTACTGACAAGGGCTTTCCTAGTTTTGTTCTAGTCATGGAAAGCAAAGGCTCAAAATCTAAGGATACAAAACTTTTATCGGCATCCGAATCAAAAAGAACAAAAGCAGGTTGGTTGTTAACAAAGAACGTACCGTTCACCACTTCGTTATTTGCACGCGCCTCATTTGTATTCATGTTAAAGACTCGTCCACGGGCTTGAGCTTGGTTTGCATTTGCCAACTTCGGGCATTGGTTTCTGTAGTGGGTCACCACAAGTATAGCAAGATCCAGGCGGATAATGAGGTTGTGCAGGCTGCTGAGCAGGGTTTTATACTGCCTGATTCGGTGCAGGAGCAAAATGGCAAGTATTGGCAAGATGACCAGATTTTCCACAGTTAGTGAAAATGTGTCACTTTACATGTGGTTGGTGGTGACTGTTACACTTGTTGTATAAAGGTACATTGCCAGCGTACTTCTTCTTTGCTGGTGGTTATGCAGGCTGATTAGGAGCTGTCTGGTTAGTTTGCGCCACCACAACGAAGTTCTTCGAAGCCTTACGCTTCCTCGACTTCTTAGAAGACTCAGCCTTCTTGCCCTTTTGCTTCTCATTCTTGTCGGACTGTTTCTTGTCACCCTTTTTGTGGAGTTTACCTTTCTTGACTTGCGATTCAGTCAAGGTAGCAGCGAGCTCGATGGCTTGTCGGACGGTAGTGGGCTTGCTGCCTGTGACACCTGTGTCTGTAAACATTGTAAACAGTTCAAGTTATTAATGAAATAAAGTTATTCGATCCCAATATTTGTTTGTTTATGTTTGACATTTTTCATGTTTTGATTTTTATTCAATTTCAAACTCTATATCGCTTTCTGGAGAGTTATACGCCAACTGGTGCGTAAACGTAATCAGTTTAATGCGAAAAATACTCCGGAACATCAATTTATGCTTAACATAAATTAAATAACCTTTACATAACTTAGAAATAAGTTTTAAAGGCTTTGGTATGGCAAAATCAAGTTTACATGATCATAAGTTAAACACACCCTAAATATCCTTTACATAGCTTAGAAATAGGTTTGAGGGGTTTGGTGTGCTAAAATAAACTTTATGCTCATTCAGGGACTAAAAGCGTCAAAAAGTGCACAAGTTTGCATTTTCGTGCATAACTTGCGTTCTGAATACATCCGGACATCCAAAAATTTATGTAAGCATTAAAATATTTTATTTTAGTGTTTTTCATAAGAAAAATCCATTCGTCACGCAATTTGGATCGTTTTTCGCGTTCGTGCGCATTTCTTCGTAATTAAGCGAATATCGCGATCGTACGACCAAACGAACCGACATCCAGCATATTTTTGAGCATGTTTCATGTCCACAATGCTTAGGCATCATTTTAGGGCCTTAAAGTTGGCTTAACGGGCCTTAAACATGTCAGAAATGAGCTTAAACACCAACAGGGACTGAAACTGCAACTTTGGAAACTTATTGCTGAACTGTGACTCCCAGGCGGGCCGCGTAAGCCCTGCTTGTCTGCTACGCGGGCCGCGAGCGACCCCCAGGTCTGCACAGCATGTTTTTTTTTCAGCTGTTTCCAGCTGTTCCAGCTGTTGGGCACTCTTGTACATAGAATTTTCGAAATTATGGGCTCCCATGGGTTTGTAAATCAATGGGCATGAGTTGTACGGTTGAGATTAAAGCACGTTTTACGATGAGCGATCCTAACGGTGGTCCATTTCCTATCAATACCCCCCACCCCTTTTGCTCAAAACTCACACTTGATCC
The DNA here is from genome assembly GCA_030545235.1 of Helianthus tuberosus. Lineage (NCBI taxonomy): Eukaryota > Viridiplantae > Streptophyta > Magnoliopsida > Asterales > Asteraceae > Helianthus > Helianthus tuberosus. The sequence goes on along the minus strand of CM060385.1, from coordinate 73,973,410 downwards.
TGAAATTTCTCTAAGTTGGAGCTTTAGCACTCCATACCTAAGAATACTTGGGATCAAGACTCCATTCTTGGACCCTTTGTAAGTCCTCTTTCGTTCTTTTATGCGTTTTTAGCATGAAAGTCAAACTGAGTTTGACTTTCTGCATTGACCAGTTTATGGTCAATGGGAAGTTCGTTTGAACTTCATAACGTGAGTGTAATCACGATGGTTATAGTCCCTAGTGACTATACCTACTGATTACCACGTTATCTAGGCTCAGTGACGAGTCGTAGTTTCGGCCAAAATGCGCATTCTTGCGTATTTTGTAACCAAACTACTTTTGGGTATCAAGACCCTTTGTCTTGATATCAAACTTGTTTTCTAACTTAGTTAAACATGTTTTAACATGTTTAACTCGTCACTATAGGTTTTGTGCTTATATAGGGTCGTAAGGTAAGCGGCATAAACAATCGCTGAGACTTTCGAACCCGACCCATTTGGTCGATCATTAGGATCCGACCAAACACATTAGGTGACCATAGTTGCATAGGGAATAACCTTCCGAGGTTATACCTTATGGTCACTTCGTTTAAGTAGTTGTATGATAGGTAGTATATATGCCTTAGGAAAATTACCAAAATGCCCTTTTTACGCCAAAATTCATTTTAAGCATGTGTAACATAATTTTTGACATCTAAATTGATTAGGCAACATAATTAGACATGTTAAGGCATATTTTACTTGTCATAGGACTATTTAGGCGGTCCGAACGCGTTTTACGTGAACGACGCGTTAAAGTAGCATAAGCTACCTAAACGGGTCGTAATGGGTCAAAAGCACTTAGGATAGGTTCCGTTTTAGTATATAGGCTTTATTAAACCATATTACATGAGTTCTTACACTCATTTGGTTTATGAACCCTCATGCTACCCGATCCTCCGATTAGGTCCGTTTATTAACATAGTTACCTATATTAGGTGCCGTTTGATTCCGTGATCTTCTAGCATTGCTTGGTGGTTATCCTAGGACTATTGAGCAATCTCAAGTGAGTACATAGTCCCCTCTTTTACTATTTTTCAAACATTTTGGGGTGAAACACATGTGCCTACTTGTTACTTTCATGCTTTCCATGTTTCCATATCATATACTTGTTATGTTCCCTAGTACACTTATAGTACATGATTTCATTATGTTTGTGCTATGTATGTCCTTTGTTACATACCTAGTACATCGTTTTACATTCCATTTTATGCTATGTATGTCCATTTAGTTCATACTTAGTACATTGTTTTACATTACATTTCACGCTATGTATGTCCATTTATTGCATACTTAGTGCATTGTTTTACATCACGTCACATGCTATGTATGTTCATTTGTTGCATACTTAGTACATTTGTTTTTCATCACATGCTTACATTTTTGGTATGACATTTGGGTTGTTTAAATGGGACCAAAATACATTCATTAACATTGATCACGCCGTTCGTTAGTAGGTAGTGGTACCATAGGAATTGACAACTCCCGTTCCTGACATCCTAGGTATGTTTGGATGGAAGGAATGACCGAATTCAATAAACATAACTCAGACAAACCTTTAATTTGTTTAAGGGTTTATCGCCACAGTCACAAGGCTTGAATGTATGCATTTTCACAATACCGCATAGATGTTTGTATCAGTATAGCATGCAGTTATTTTACAAAACATAACCTTGATTTACTTCAATACCTTGTTTTGTAAATTGTTACCTATGGTTTAGTTGATATATTTCACATGCCATACATGATATTTTGGATACACATTACATGATTTACATTAGGCATAAACCTTTTGACATTGATATATACATTTCATGAGTTACATTAGACATAAATATTTTGATATGGTTTACACAATAACTCTCGACAATTGATTTGTACATGAACAATTTACACTTGTGGTTTGTTTGGGTAAGTGATTTGAGTAACGAGGCGTGTGTAATATGATACAAGCATGGTGGATACACCGCTGGTACTTCCTATATATAAGTGCTTGTATGATATTACATGACGTAGCGTTATTCAAATCATTTCAATATTAGACATAGTACATTTTACATAAACAACTTATTTTCACAAGATATTGTTTTACAAAACAATTTATTTTATTTAACTCATTTTACTTGGTTATTTAACTAACCATACACCTTTCTTTTATATAATCTGATTTCTTATCAAGTTTTCATATGATTTATAAAAGAAAACACTTAACAAGATTCATGACTAAATTTTATTAAACATTTCTTTAAACTCAAGTCATGAATCCTATTTTCACAAAACCTATGTATCTCACAGGCATTTTTATGCTGATGTACCTATTTTCACATGTGTTTTAGGAGCTGTTGCATAGGATGATCGTGACACACTAGGGCGGACCTGTGCCTTCGTGACTTAAAAATGAAGCTAGAACTAGTAAAATTTTGTTATGTACTCTTGTTTCTCTTGTTTAAGACAATGTATTCAACTTTTGTTTATAAATAAAACATAACTTTAAATGCCATTGTTGTGAAACAATAATTCTGTTACAACACTCCCCGACGTTTCCGCCACGTGTTTCTTGTTTTACGTGGTCGGGTTGTGACAGAAGAGTTGGTATCAGAGCCAATGGTTATAGGGAATTAGGTTATCAGTAATGCTTTGACCTAGACTATAACTTTTCTAGGACCCCCAACACAAGTTATCTTGTGTTTAGATCTTAAAACATGCACTTCACCTATCCTTAGGTGATTGCCAAAACAAGAACCCATTTTTTCCAAAACGGTTTTCGAAAATCAATCATCTGTTTTTTTTAAACGATTTATTATAAGGTTTTGAACCCTTCCAGTTTGACTCATATTTGGCCTTGTGCCTTCTGAGTTTTCCAAATCTCGTCAAAGTTTTGGGTTCTAAATAGTGTGAACACGTGCAAACTAGAAGAGTGAATGCCTGTACCTCGGGTTTTCTGTCTAATGCTAGAGTGTTCCTACAAATCCACATAATCGGACCAGTCACTCTTACCTGGGAACTCTTGGGGTGAGTGTTCACTTATAGGCGAGCATGTCTTCGCGATACATTATTTTTGACCCATTTACTTTGATTTGTCACTGTGTGTCGTTTGTTTGCTTTGTGATACGGAAAAATGACCACCATCATTGCTTTTGTCAATTTTGTCTCATCTCATCCTTTTCATCTAATCATCTCACTCGTTTCCTCTCATGTTTCCTCTTTTAGAATGCCTCCTCGACGTGAGAACCCGCTATCTAATGCCGAAATGGTAGATATCATGGCGCAGTATATGGCCGCCGTACTCCCAAACATTATAGCTCAAGTAAACCAAGCCAACAATAACGAGAATGCTCCATGCAATTTCAAAAGCTTCAATTCGGCTAAACCACTCAAGTTCAGTGGTTCTGAAAGGGCAACTGGGCTCCTACAATGGTTCGAGAGCATTGAGAGTACGTTCCGTCATGTTCAGTGTCCTGAAAATCAGAAAGTCGAGTTTGCTTCCAGCGTGTTTCAAAAGAGGGCTCTTACATGGTGGAATGGGGTTATGAGAGAACGTGGTGCTGAGGTTGCGTTAGCACATACTTGGGCTGAACTTAGGGCTCTTATGATGAGGGAGTTTTATCCTCGTCATGAACTGAGGGCTTTGGAAAGGGAGTTTGATGATTTAAAACAGGATAGTGGTGAGCACCGGGCATACACTGACAGGTATGAGGAGTTGAGCTTACTTTGCCCTACCATGGTTACCCCACTCGAGAACGCTATCGAAAGGTATATTGATGGCCTACCTGACTCCGTACAAGACATCGTTACTGGTAGTAACCCTACCACAGTTCGTCAGGCAATCGAGTTGGCTGCGACATTTATTGAGTCGCAAGTTCGAAAGGGTAATCTGCATAGGAAGCGCGACAAGGGTAAGAAACAGTTATCTGACAAGGGTGCGAGCAAGAAGGATAAGAATAAGAAGGGCAAGGATACTAGTTCTGTCACACCCCCAAAATCCACCCTGCGGAGTATCACCGCTTGGAGGCGTGATGTGACCAGGATCGAGCCACCAATCATATTGAACAACACAATTAAGTAATTAAAACCACCCACAATACGATTGGTGACCAAAAGAAAGTAAACCGACTTTAGGTTAACAGCGGAAGCGTAATACGTAAGTCCAAAACATAAGTTCATAGTTCATAAGTTTTAAAGTCCAAAACGTAGGTTTAATAAGTTCATAAGGATTAGATGATTAGCACGGAACATAACAATCCATATTCCACAACAATCTCCTCCTCCTGTAAACTCCATAAGCATCTAGTGACCTGCAAAGCATGTAACAACGAGTCAACAACAAAGTTGAGTGAGTTCACGGTTGGTTGTCCATTTTAGGGTTGATTCCAAAAACGTAGTTTAATCTCATTCAGCTATCCAGTCGTGGGGGTTACCCCATAGTTCTAAAACGTTTATTAGTTAACCATCCCATGTCCACCTTCCCTGGCTATCCAGCCCGGCTCTCCGGCCGTGGGGGCTACCCCATTATTTAAACTACCAGACTCGTTTATCATATCGACTACTACGAAAATTAATAGTGCCCTAGCGTCGGTGTCTATCATACTGACGTTGTTAGGACCGGTTTTGAATCCGTTTCGATTGCGTGTGACACGTTCGACGTGCGGAATCCGTGAACGTGCGTGACCGAACACACGAGACGTACTCAATCTGTGATTCTATAGAAATGTATGAAATCGTACAAAGCACCACGAATCACCTTTTGCCTTTCTCTCTCTACTTTCTCTCTCTATCCTCTAAGCTTCAAATCTCCAAAATGGCAAAAGTCCTAAATGAGAACCCTAATGGTTCTATTTATAGGCCAAGGTTATAAGGAGGTTCTCCTTATTTACAGTTATGCCACCTTGCCATTTACTAACTAGATATTACAAAATAAGCCTAGAATTAATCTATTTCTGCTACGGTGTGAGATGACGGAGGCGATAGACATAAATGCACTAACAGACTCCCCCTTGGATATTGTCGCAGTCAATCTCAAACATTTAGTCAGACTCGTAGCGTCTGGTCTTTCTGTCTCTAGCTTGAACAGAATCCCCGTGGATCTGTCTTCAGCTTCAGCTTCCTCTTTCAGTAGACTCTTCAGGCTCCCCCTTTCGTCAAGCTTCCATGCTTTGGGATTGACACCTGGTTTTCCGGTTACAAGCTCCTCTGGGATAGTTACGTGGCTCCTTGAATGCACGCTCCCCCTTTCGTTGAGCTCGTCTTCAGACTCCCCCTTAGACTCGGCTATCGGGATCGTAGTCTGGTACAATCATCTGCAACTTCTCAAACATTTATAAGTAAAACATTTTGATCATCCAGGATTGAAAATCCTGTCTCTCTCAGCATAAGCTAGAATATTTTTACAATGAAAGCATTTACAAATTGTCCAGGAATCGTACCCTGGCTCTATTATACTTTCAAAATCAAGATCCTGGCTCTAAGATATAATAATATGAATATATCCAGAAATACTTGATTCACTCCCCCTATCAACAATTCTTCAAAGATTTGGCAGTATTAAGCGAACAGGATTGGAAACTAGCTCTTTTACAGATTTTAACAGTATAAGCATCCAAATCCCTCACAGTTAATCATCCAAGTCCAAACTAATGACCTTGGAGATATCACAAACTGTTTTTGATTTTTGATTTTAAAACTTCAAGTTTCAAATTAATGAACTTGTTTATTTTCAGAAACACAATCAGCATACTTAGATTTTGAAACTCAGCATCTCAGACATCAGTTGTCAAAAATAAAGCAGAATCAAAAATCTTTTTCAATTTTTCTGAAACATAAAGCAGTAGAGAAATATATACAAACATATTTACACACAATATTTTTGTTTGAGTTTGCGTTAGAGGATCATATCAGTCTTTGACAAGTCACAAGTACCGTTGAGTTTAGTTACACATTAAGAATTAAACAATTCACTTAGATTGTCGATATACTGATCCACTTAAATTTTCACACAAAGTTCAACTGATTCAGGATACGAATTAGGTGTTTTAAGAACTTAAACTCATTCATGTGTCCCACCTCTTGAATATACTCCCGTATCTAGATCCCAATATTCAGTCTTACAGGTGAGTATACCTAGATGATATCTGTAAGGGGTTAGATGCGAAGCCGTGAGAGCTCAGGTCAGAACTTCCGTTCAGCAGAGAGATGACGGTTCGACTTGGGTGTGTCCCCTTTAGAGGATCTTTTTTACAACAGCATTGATTAGCAATTTTATTGTCTCATCATTTATGCTGAGGGCGGCGCTATGTTTCAAGCAAGCAGAAAGTATTATACGGGGACTAGGCCATTGCTTCCGCAAAATCAGAAGTCCGGGGATAATACCCCAGATATCACTAAGCATAAAGACCTAGTATCTCAGAAAGAGGGGTCCTTCAAACGAGATTTCAAGGGTTACCTATATATCCAAGTAGTGTTCACCACGAAATAAGCAAGTTTGAATTTAGGTTTATATCCCGAAAAAGTTTACTAAATGTATAAAAATCTACCGACACATCCACGGTGAGATCGTTTAACACATTTTGACTTTCCAATTCTTTAGAGTACTGTGATTGTCTACTGATGTACTATCATTTCCTCTTTTTACACAAAACTCGTTTTTATTTTTAATGTTTTTGTCTTTTTGCCAATAGGTTTTTATCATGTTTTTGTCATTTTCAAATTTTCAAATGTTTTTGGATTTTCTAACAATATTACTCCCCCTAAAATGCAAAATCATTTAAAGAAAATTTGACAACCAATACTGATAGCTTTGTCTCGCCATCCATTTTCTGCTAAAAGTTCTACTAAAAGTGTACTGATTTGCAGAAAATCTAACATACCCCCATGATTTACAACACATTGATATTTTACAGTTTGAAAACCGTTTTTCAATCTTGTGAAATTAATCATGTTTGTTCAGCCGTGAGGGTTTCGGCGTATTCAAGTAACATACTTTTGTGAATTTTTGAATTTTTGACAAAACAAACATATTTTTGATTTTTCAAAATCTGAGAAAATAAAAACATATTTTTGGTTTTTAAAATTTTTCAATTTTTTAAGGTTTTCGAAATATTGTTTATTTATGTACAGAAAACAAACAAACTCCCTGTTCAACAGTTGCAGGGACCAGCAGCCTTCTCATCTCGTTCCAGGCTGCTTCGACACTCCTCTTGTTGACATTCAGAATTCTTCAGAAGCACCTGCACATTCAAATTACTTCAATTACTTGAACAATTTAGCCCAGGTCTGTTGAACCTTAGGCAATTCAACACAATATGTATCATTCAATTTCAGAAAATCTTTCTCATCAAAAACTTTCTCAACTTTGACTTCAACTTTTTCATCTTTTACCAAAATTACTTGTTTCTTAGCACTCCATTTTTTACCTTTCGGAGTACCTCTTTTGTAAAAATGTGAATCTTTTTGAACATTTTGTTTTTGATCAACAACTTTTGGTTTCCAAAACTCTTGGGGTTTTGTCATATCAACAGATGTTTTCCAACTTTGTGTTGTTCTAACTCTGGGTATGTGAGAATTCCAGGTCTGTCTTGAACCAAACTTACTCAAGTCTGATTTCCAATTTTGATTCGAAGCAAAGTTGTTTGTGTTATACCTCCAAGTTTGTTTTGAATCAAATCTAGTCGACCTTTGTTTCATATTCTCAGATTTCTTTTTCTCAACATTTTCAGGCTTCTTTTTGTCAACATCCACAGGTTTCAGATTCGGACACTTTCGTGCAAGATGTCCTAATTGATCACACTTAAAACATGTTCTTTTTGAAACATCTTTAACCTGTGGTTGTTGCCTTTTCTTTTGAGCACAAAACTCTTCATTAGACTGTTGTCTAAATTTAAGTTTTTCCTCTTCTTCAAAACTTTTTCCTTGAACAAAACTCATCTTTGCCTGATAATTTGGCATTTCATTTCTTTTCCAACTTTGTTTCTTCTTATAACCCAAACCAGCCTTCATGTTTTTCTTCTTAAAACCAGGTTTGCTATAAAAAGTTTTATGACCTTTACCAGCAAACTTTGAAATTTCAGATTTCTCTATTTCAACCATTTTGAAAACTTTATCAACCTTTTCTGAGATCACATTCTGAATTGGGAACACAACATCTAAGAATAATTTGTCTGATCCAATCATGGTGTAAACCAATCCTTTTGAATCATCATTCAAATTTTTCTCGGATTTTGTCTGTTTAAGATAGCCATCATGAAAATTTCCCTCATTTTCATCATGTGATTCAGACTTACCTTTGTTTGACTCATCTTTCAGAACGCTTTCAACAACCTTACTTACCACCTCTGAATCATTAGCTTCATCAGATTTGGAGTAAGTCACATCGATACTTTCAGGTAATTGGTCAACTATGTTCAAACCTTTTGCCACCTTTTCCTCATCATAAAACGTATAATTGTTTCTCAATGGTGGTGGAACCTGATGAAATTCTGAACCAATACCTTTTTTATTCTTATCAGTATCTTTGTCATCTGGTGTGATGTTGAAAATGCGTTCAAGAATGTATGAAGAGTTATGATAACTTTGAAGTTTGGTAACAACCTTTTCTTTTTCAGCCAGAACTTGTTTGAGATTAGCAACTTCATCAACACACTTGTTTAATTCAAGTTGCTTTTCTTTAAACTTTCTCTCATACAGTTCTTTGGTTGTTAAAGTTTCAGACAATCTTTGGTCAAAACATTTGACTTGGCTCTTCAAAGTAACATAAGCCTCTTGTACTCTCTGACTTGACCACTTCAAATTATCATACTCCTTTTGAAAATCTTAAAACTTATTATCTTTCTCCACACAACCAACACATTTGGCTGTACACATTTCTTTCAAAACCTTATTTTCTTCTTCAAGACCATGACATTTCTGTGTTACCTTTTCAACCTTTAGTTTCAAAATTTCTTCTATTTCAATCATTTCTTTATATTTTATTTTGAAAACATTTTCAAGTTTATTTGTTTCAATATCTTTTGTTTTGATTATATCATCTTTTTCAGTACAAGCTTTGCACATTTCTATGCAATTCTTGCACTTGTTTTCATTGGTATCAACAGTTTCAACATTCAATAGATCAGAAGATTCATTTACCTCAGTCTCTTTCAGTACCGGTTCTCCTGTCTGGTCCTCTTCTTTCTTCTCTTCTTCTTCCATCTTCTGTTGTTTTTCAATCTTCTGCTCTTCTTCTACTTTCTGTTCTTCTTTAGCAGCAAGCTTTGCAGTAGTCTTCACTTCTTCTACCATCTTTTTCAACTCTTCTTCTTTTCTCTTCTTCATTTCTACCACCTTTGGTAGACTTGCTTCACAAATTTCTTTTATTTTGTTCAACAAATCCGGCAAATATCCTTTATCAGATAACCTTCTTGTGTTGAAAGTACTCTGACTTGGAAATAAATTTGTTACAGCATCAAAATCCACCTTTGATGGGTCAACAACTGGATTACCCTGTGGATCCATGTAACATTCCAATTCGTCATTCCATCTTTTGGCTCTCTGGGCTTCTTTGAATGGTTCTCTGAATTTTTCAATTTCCCATCTCGCATAATCTCTTCTCCACCATTTATCATGATCAAAATCAGCTACAAATGCCTGATCTTGAATTAAAGGACAATGGATCATATTATTTCATGGACCGTTTGTGGGTCCCAAGCCAAGATGATCTTCGCACCTTGCTTATTGATGAAGCTCATAAGTCTCGTTATTCTATTCATCCAGGTGCAGGTAAAATGTATAAGGATCTTCGTACTCAGTATTGGTGGCCTGGTATGAAGAAAGATATTGCCTTATACGTTTCAAAATGCCTTACTTGTCTTAAGGTTAAGGCTGAACATCAACATCCTTCTAGTTTATTGGAGCAACCAGAGATCCCAGTTTGGAAATGGGAAAACATCGCTATGGATCTTATTACCAAACTTCCGCCCACTAAGAAAGGTCATGATGCCATCTGCGTAGTTGTTGATCGTCTTACAAAGTCAGCACATTTCTTGCCGATCCGTGAGGATTTATCTGCTGACAAGCTTGCTAAAATCTATGTGGATGAAATTGTGTCTAGACATGGTGTTCCTTTGAACATTATTTCTGACAGAGATGCTCGATTCTCGTCTCGTTTTTGGAGAACCATGCAATCTGCTATGGGGACCCAACTTAATTTGAGCACAGCTTATCATCCGCAATCTGATGGCCAAACCGAAAGAACAATCCAGACTTTGGAGGATATGCTTAGAGCTTGTGTGATCGATTTTGGTGGTAGTTGGGATTCATATCTTCCGTTGATTGAGTTATCCTACAACAACAGTTATCACTCCAGCATCAACATGGCTTCTTTCGAGGCTCTCTATGGTTGAAAATGTCGTTCACCAGTCTGCTGGAATGAGATCGGTGAGGCTCAACTTACTGGACCTGACCTCATTCTAGAGACGACAGATAAGGTTAAGAAAGTTCGTGATAACCTTCAGACAGCTCGAAGCCATCAAAAGAGTTACGCGGACCGACGACGTAAGCCCTTGGAGTTTCAAGTCGGTGATCGTGTATTACTTAAGGTCTCACCTTGGAAAGGTGTGATCAGATTTGGAAAGACAGGAAAACTTGCACCTAGATACGTTGGACCATTCAAGATCGTCGAAAGAATCGGTAAGGTAGCCTACAGACTTGAGTTACCTCCTGAACTTGGTAATGTTCATCCAACCTTTCACGTGTCCAATCTCAAGAAGTGTTTAGCTGATGAGAACCTCCACATTCCACTCGATGAAATTCGTGTGGATAACACGATGCATTTTGTTGGGAAGCCTGTGGAAATCATGGAACGTGAAGTCAAGTGGCTTAAACGCAAGCGCATTCCTTTGGTCAAAGTTCGCTGGGAATCTAAACGTGGACCAGAATTTACTTGGGAGCGTGAAGATCAAATGAAGGCGAAATATCCACATCTGTTCTCACGAGTTTCCTCTAAACAAATTTCGGGACGAAATTTCCGCAAGTAGGGGAGACTGTGACACCTGTGTCTGTAATCATTGTAAACAGTTCAAGTTATCAATGAAATAAAGTTCTTCGATCCCAATATTTGTTTGTGTATGTTTGACATTTTTCATGTTTTGATTTTTATTCAATTTCAAACTCTATATCGCTTTCTAGAGAGTTATACGCCAACTGGTGTGTAAACGTAATCAGTTTAACGCGACAAATACTCCAGAACATCAATTTATGTTTAACATACCTTAAATAACCTTTACATAACTTAGAAATAAGTTTTAAAGGCTTTGGTATGGCAAAATCAAGTTTAATAGCTTACAGGGACTAAATTCAACAAACTGCGAAAGTATGCCGATTTGAACTGTAACGAACATTCCGGAACATGATCATAAGTTAAACACACCCTAAATATCCTTTACATAGCTTAGAAATAGGCTTTGAGGGGTTCGGTGTGCTAAAATAAACTTTATGCTCATTCAGGGACTAAAAGCGTCAAAAAGTGCACAAGTTTGCATTTTCGCGCATAACTTACGTTCTGAATACATCCGGACATCCAAAAATTTATGTAAGCATTAAAATATTTTATTTTAGTGTTTGGCATAAGAAAAATCCATTCGGCGCGCAATTTGGATCGTTTTTCGCGTTCGTGCGCATTTCGTCGTAATTAAGTGAATATCGCGATCTTACGACCAAACGAACCGACATCCGGCATATTTTTGAGCATGTTTCATGTCCACAATGCTTAGACATCATTTTAGGGCCTTAAAGTTGGCTTAACGGGCCTTGAACATGTCGAAAATGAGCTTAAACACCAACAGGGACTGAAACTGCAACTTTGGAAACTTATTGCTGAACTGTGACTCCCAGGCGGGCCGTGTAAGCCCTGCTTGTCTGCTACGCAGGCCGCGAGCGACCCCAGGTCTGCACAGCATGTTTTTTTCAGCTGTTCCAGCTGTTGGGCACTCTTGTACATAGAATTTTCGAAACTATGGGCTCCCATGGGTTTGTAAATCAATGGGCATGAGTTGTACGGTTGAGATTAAAGCACATTTTACGATGAGCGATACTAACGGTAATCCATTTCCTATAAATACCCCCCGCCCCTTTTGCTCAAAACTCATACTTGATCCTGAAAAATTCTCTAAGTTGGAGCTTTAGCACTCCATACCTGAGAATACTTGGGATCAAGACTCCATTCTTGGACCCTTTGTAAGTCCTCTTTCGTTCTTTTATGCGTTTTTAGCATGAAAGTCAAACTGAGTTTGACTTTTTGCATTAACCAGTTTATGGTCAATGCGAAGTTCGTTTGAACTTCATAACGTGAGTGTAATCACGATGGTTATAGTCCCTAGTGACTATACCTACTGATTACCACGTTATCTAGGCTCAGTGACGAGTCGTAGTTTCTGCCAAAATGCGCATTCTTGCGTATTTTGTAACCAAACTACTTTTGGGTATCAAGACCCTTTGTCTTGATATCAAACTTGTTTTCTAACTTAGTTAAACATGTTTTAACATGTTTAACTCGTCACTATTGGTTTAGTGCTTATATAGGGTCGTAAGGTAAGCGGCATAAACAACCGCTTAGACTTTCGAACCCGACCCATTTGGTCAATCATTAGGATCCGACCAAACACATTAGGTGACCATAGTTGCATAGGGAATAACCTTCCGAGGTTATACCTTATGGTCACTTCGTTTAAGTAGTTGTATCATCATCATCATCATCATCATACTCAGTATATCCCACCAATAGCAAAGCTATGGTAGGGTCTGAGGAGGGTGAGATGTAGACAGCCTTACCTCTACCCCGTAGGAATAGAGAGGCTGCTTCCAATGAGACCCCCGGCTCGATTGTGGTTTTGCATCAAGCCTTGGACATAAGGCACATAACACTCAGCAATTGAGACAAACGCCGATTAGTGCATGCACCCCCTTGTCTTTTGGCTATCAACGCCACCACATGATGCATGATTAACCGTCCCCCTCTTTTAACGTTATTTTCACGAAATTAGTAAAATAACGTTAAAATTAGTGCACTTTCACTTTTGCCCCCCGAGCGCCCACGCATATATACATTATATGAGCATATATGCGTGGGCGCTCGGGGGGCAAAAGTGAAAGTGCACTAATTTTAACGTTATTTTACTAATTTCGTGAAAATAACGTTAAAAGAGGGGGACGGTTAATCATGCATCATGTGGTGGCGTTGATAGCCAAAAGACAAGGGGGTGCATGCACTAATCGGCTTAGGATAGGTTCCGTTTTAGTATATACATTTGGTTTAAGTAGTTGTATGATAGGTAGTATATATGCCTTAGGAAAATTACCAAAATGCCCTTTTTACACCAAAATTCATTTTAAGCATATGTAACATAATTTTTGACATCTAAACTGATTAGGCAACATTATTAGACATGTTAAGGCATATTTTACTTGTCATAGGACTAGTTAGGCGGTCCGAACGCGTTTTACGTGAACGACGCGTTAAAGTAGCATAAGCTACCTAAACGGGTCGTAATGGGTCAAAAGCACTTAGGATAGGTTCCGTTTTAGTATATAGGCTTTATTAAACCATATTACATGAGTTCTTACACTCATTTGGTTTATGAACCCTCATGCTACCCGATCCTCCGATTAGGTCCGTTTATTAACATAGTTACCTATATTAGGTGTCGTTTGATTCCGTGATCTTCTAGCATTGCTTGGTGGTTATCCTAGGACTATTGAGCAATCTCAAGTGAGTACATGTTACTTTCATGCTTTCCATGTTTCCATATCATATACTTGTTATGTTCCCTAGTACACTTATAGTACATGATTTCATTATGTTTTTGCTATGTATGTCCTTTGTTGCATACCTAGTACATCGTTTTACATTCCATTTTATGCTATGTATGTCCATTTAGTTCATACTTAGTACATTGTTTTACATTACATTTCACACTATGTATGTCCACTTATTGCATACTTAGTGCATTGTTTTACATCACGTCACATGCTATGTATGTTCATTTGTTGCATACTTAGTAAATTTGTTTTTCATCACATGCTTACATTTTTGGTATGACATTTGGGTTGTTTAAATGGGACCAAAATACATTCATTAACATTGATCACGCCGTTCGTTAGTAGGTAGTGGTACCATAGGAATTGACAACTCCCGTTCCTGACATCCTAGGTATGTTTGGATGGAAGGAATGACCGAATTCGATAAACATAACTCAAATAAACCTTTAATTTGTTTAAGGGTTTATCGCCACAGTCACAAGGCTTGAATGTATGCATTTTCACAATACCGCATAGATATTTATATCAGTATAGCACGCAGTTATTTTACAAAACATGACCTTGATTTACTTCAATACCTTGTTTTGTACATTGTTACCTATGGTTTAGTTGATATATTTCACATGCCATACATGATATTTTGGATACACATTACATGATTTACATTAGGCATAAACCTTTTGACATTGATATATACATTTCATGAGTTACATTAGACATAAATATTTTGATATGGTTTACACAATAACTCTCGACAATTGATTTGTACATGAACAATTTACACTGGTGGTTTGTTTGGGTAAGTGATTTGAGTAATGAGGCGTGTGTAATATGATACAAGCATGGTGGATACGCCGCTGGTACTTCCTATATATAAGTGCTTGTATGATATTACATGACGTAGCGTTATTCAAATCATTTCAATATTATACATAGTACATTTTACATAAACAACTTATTTTCACAAGATATTGTTTTACAAAACAATTTATTTTATTTAACTCATTTTACTTGGTTATTTAATTAACCATACACCTTTCTTTTATATAATCTGATTTATTATCAAGTTTTCATATGATTTATAAAAGAAAACACTTAACAAGATTCATGACTAAATTTTATTAAACATTTCTTTAAACTCAAGTCATGAATCCTATTTTCACAAAACCTATGTATCTCACAGGCATTTTTGTTTGATATCATTGAGAGATCCTCACGGGTTTTACAATTGGTATCAGAGCCATTGAAGTCTTTCAAAGGCTCGGTTTTGATATCACTCGAAGAACAAGAAGTTTTACACAGTGTTCGGGGAATTTTGTTCGACATAGGAGGGATCTCCGGATTCATAGATCTGATATTCGTCAACAGATCTAAAAAAAAAAAAAAAAACTTAAGATCTGGTACAAGTTCAAGAGCCATTGAAGAAGGTGAATTTTTGAAAGATCCGAGGAATACGAGAGGCTGTTATTCAACTTGTCAGTGACGGTGAACAGATGAGGGTAGCGGCTGGAGTTGGTGGCACGAGGTGATAACCGACGTGATGAACGGAACAGTTTATTGGAAAAGACGGTGGTGATGTGGTGGCTGGTTATGTGAGGTCCGACAATGAAGATGACTGATGTATGGCGAAGAAGATGATTCACGGTGACAGGAGGTTGATCACGGTGAACAGCGGTGAGAGATGGGGGACGGCAACGAAGATGATAACCGTGATGTGAAACGATGACGATGATCGGAGATGCGGTTGTCGGAGGCGGTCGAAGGTTGTTACAGGTTTTCGGTGTCCCGGAGATGGAGGTGATCGTAGGACGGTTGACGGAGAAGGTTGAGGGTGACCGATGAAGGTAGATGATATCGGATGATGAAGTAGTGTATCACGGATGAGTCTCGAGTGAGGATATGATACGAGATGATGAGTTTTTTGATGAAGTTTTGATAATAAAAATATCTCTGATGGAGATGTTCTGATGAATGAAAACAATTGAAATGATGATATTCAAGTAATTTCGGATGTGAACAGAATGAAAGGATGAATGCAGACGATGGAATTGATGATCTCGAATGGATGAGGAGAACGATGATGATGTCACAAGCGTCATCAGCAAAGAATGATTGGGGGAATGTTTGTTGGCGGCTGCACATGATTTCTCCAAAACCCTAGTAAATTGTGAGCCATCAGATGGGTGAGAGATCAACGGTCCAAAAAGTGGGGAAATGAAATTGAATTGCTTGTGCAATATTCTGTGGGACCCACTTAATTAAGCATGTGCACATGGATGAACATATGTATGTAGATGGATTGTTTATTCTGTTTATTCTTGGCCCACTAGATGATTGGAATGCAATAGGTGACCCAATTTAAAAGAGATTGAAGCTGAGTTGGGCTTGTACCCGGATACAAAAAGGAGTGAGCCTAATTGCAATTCTGTCATGGCCCAGAAAATTGAAGAGGTATGGGTTAATTTTCTATGGAGTTTCTATTGGTTCCAGTGCAAACTTTTTTGCGCGACTTGAATACCAGACGGATTACTTTGAATCCGTGTGTTCTTGTTAGTGAATCAGTATATCATCCGAGATATATTGATGGGCTCGTTTACTGCTGGGCCACTAAAGGAGAAGACCCAAGATTGGAGATAATCTAAACCGCAATAAAGATAGTATAAAACTAGGGGGAGATTGTTAGGTCCAGAGTTTTACGCTTTATCTTTATTGTATTTATTTATGTTTATTTTGGATTAGATTAGGTCTTGGGCTAGGCCATGTGGGCCAATAGGGTAGAGGCTCCTATAAATAGTCATGTCTAGTTTATTTGTGGTAGAGCTCTCCATTGTAATGATGTAGCCCCAAATAGAGAGCCTTGTACCAGACAATCCTAGGGATTGTGTGCAAGGTTCTCGAAGATCGTACCAGACGGTTCGTTGAAACCGTGTGCGATCTAAGCAGGGGCATTGAGTTTTTTAATAAAATATTTCTTTTTGTTCTTGTCGGTTTGATCTTATATTCCGCGTTCGATCGAACCGTCGAGTGATATCACGGGTTACACGGGACTAACACATGACTAAATTTTATTAAACATTTCTTTAAACTCAAGTCATGAATCCTATTTTCACAAAACCTATGTATCTCACAGGCATTTTTATGCTGACGTACCTATTTTCACATGTGTTTCAGGAGCTGTTGCATAGGATGATCGTGACACACTAGGGCGGATCTGTGCCTTAGTGACTTAAAAATGAAGCTAGAACTAGTTAAATTTTGTTATGTACTCTTGTTTCTCTTGTTTAAGACAATGTATTCAACTTTTGTTTATAAATAAAACATAACTTTAAATGCCATGGTTGTGAAACAATAATTCTGTTACAACACTCCCCGATGTTTCCGCCACGTGTTTCTTGTTTTACGTGGTCGGGGTGTGACACTGCCAGTGACGATATCCTGAATAAGATCTGGCAAACCATCAATGTACTTTTCGATCGCCTTGTCCAAAGGTGTGACCATCGTTGGGCATAGCAAGCTTAACTCCTCGTATCTGTCAGTATAAGCATGGTGTTCACCACTGTCTTGCTTAAGGTGATGGAACTCATTTTCAAGTGCCCTTTGCTCGTGACGAGGGCAGAACTCTTTCAATATGAGAGCCCAGAGTTCCTCCCATGTTTGACCCATAGCTACATCAACACCTCGATCTCTCACCACTCTGTTCCACCACGTGAGTGCCCTCTTATGGAATACACATGAAGCAAACTCGAATTTACGATTGTCAGGACATTGAACATGGCGAAAAGTACTCTCAAGATTCTCAAACCACTAGAGGAGCCCGGTTGCTCCTTCAGAACCACTAAACTTGAGTGGTTTAGCCGAGTTAAACTGTTTAAAGTTGCACGGAGCAGGTGCATTATTATTGTTGTTGGCTTGGTTAATTTGAGTAATGAGATTTGGTAGCATAGCAGCCATCTGCTGCGCTATGATAGTTGCCAGTTTGGCATCAGGTTGTTGTACGTTTCATCGAGGAGGCATTCTACAAGAGGAAAACATGAGAGAAAACAAGTGAGATGATATTGGATAAAAAATGAAATGTTACAAATATCGATGAAAAGTAAGGATGGTGGTCATTCGTTTGTTACCTCAAATCAATCAAACGACACACAGTGACTAATCAAAGTAAATGCGTCTTTATAATGTATCACGAAGACATGCTTTAGCCTATAAGTGGACACTCACCCCAAGAGTTCCCAGGTAAGAGTGACTGGTCCGATATTGCGGATTTGTACGAACACTCTAGCCTAGACAGAAAACTCAAGGTACAGGCACCCACCCTTACAGATTGCACGTGTTCACATTATAAAGACCCAAACTTTGACGAGATTTTGAAAACTTGGAAGGCACAAAGCCAAAAACAAATCATCCAAAAATAGATAATTGATTTCAAAATCATTTTGGAAATTTGTGTTCTTGTTTTTGGTAATCACCTAAGGATAGGTGATGTTTATTGTTTTAAGATCTAAACACAAGATAACTTGTGTTAGGGTCCTAGAAAGGTTATAGTCTAGGTCAAAGCATTACTAATAATCTAATTCCCTATAACCATGAGCTCTGATACCAACTCTTCTGTCACACCCCGACCGCGTAAAACAACAAACCGCGGCGGAAACGTCGGGGAGTCGAGTAATAGAATTATTGTTTCATAACACATGGTACTTAAAGTTTGGTTTTATTAGAATTAATGTTTACATTGTCTTGGAAATAACTGAAACATAACATAAATTAAATTGTCTTGCTGGATTTTAACTCACTAAGGCCCAAGTCCGCCTAAGTGTATCATGATCATCCTCATAGATTAGCTCCTGAAACACATGTGAAAATAGGTATAGCATAAAAATGCCTGTGAGATACATAGGTTTTGTTGATGAAGGATCCATGACTTGAAAGTTAAAAGAAGTGTTTAATGAAAAATAGTCATGAACCTTATAAAATGTTTTCTTTTATAAAATCATATGAAAATCAAATGATAAAAAAGAAATGATGTATGGTTAAATAAATAGCCAATGAAAATGAATTGTATAAAATATGTCTTGTCTTGAAATAAAATAGTATGTCTTGTGTAATAGATGTCTTGTCTTTGTATAAAAATGTCATGTCTTGTTCTTGTCGAAGTGGTTTAGATAATGCCACGATATGTAATATAATAAAAGCACTTATATATAGGAAGTACGAGCAGCGTATCCACCATGCTTTTATCATATTACACACGCCTCGTTATTTATGTCACTTACCAATAACCACCAAAACTGTCTTGTTTAAGCCAACGTCAAGTGTCATGTGTAAACAATGTCCAATGTCAACTATAAACCATGTCTTGTATAATCAAAGGTCAGATAACAACCAATGTCTTGTATGGTGAATAAAAAGTCTTTACTCAAACCGTATGTGTAATGTCATGTATAACCAAATGTCATGTACAAAACAAGGTCTTTGAATAAACAAAAGTTTAAATCAAAAGTTATGTTTTGAAAACCAATACTTTATTGATACGAATATTTATGTGGTTTTGTTTATCGCATACATTCAAGCCTTGAGACTGTCGGATAAACTCTTATCAAGTCAAAGGTTTATCAAAAATGTATTCGGATTTTGTCATTCCCTACTTCCAAACAAACCAAGGAAGCGGGGAACGGGATTTGTCAAGTCCTATGGTACCATTACATACAACCTAGCAGCGTGAACAATGTTAATGAATGTATCATGTCCCGTTAAACATAACCAATGTCATAGTCAATGTAAGCGTGTCATGTAAAATTTCTTAAAACCATGTACTAAGTATACTAAGTCAACATATGAAGTAGAAATGTTCATGGAAATTAATGTGCTAGCATGCTCAGTCAACATACATAGCAAAATGCAATGTAAATCAATGTGTTCATATGCTAAGTCAACATATGCCGCAAAAGAATCTTTGAAATCAATGTGCTAGCATGCTCAGTCAACATACATAGCAAAACATAATTGAAATCATGTACTATATGTGTAGTAGATGAACATAGCAAGTATATGTCATGAAAACATGAAAGCATGAAAGTAACAAATAGGCACATGTGTATCACCCCAAAATATTTGCAAAAAGTAAAAGAGGGGACTATGTACTCACTTGAGATTGCTTAATAGTCTTGGAACAAAGATCAATTAAAGCTTGAGGAATCATGGAATCAAACGACACCTAATATAGATAACTATGTTAATAATCGGATCCTAAATCGGAGGATAGGATAGAATGAAGTTCTATAAATCAAATGAGTATTGGAACTCATATGGCATGATTTAATAGACCTAATTAGAAGGTTATTCTAAGTTCTTGTGACACGTTACGACTCGTTAAGGTAGTTTATGCTACTTTAACGTGTCGTAATCATAAATATAAGGTCAGATGGTTATATTTCTCATATGTTAAGTCTTATATGCCCAAATATGTTTAAAAGTGTTATTAAATCAGTTTAGATGTCAAAAGTTTGATTACATATGTTAAAAATGAAGTTATGCGCAAAAAAGGCATTTTGGTCATTTTTAGAAGGCATATAAATGACTTAACGAATAACTAACCAAATGAAGTGACCATAAGTTATAAACTCAGTAGGTTATTACCTATACAACTATGGTCACAAAATATGTTTGGTCGGATCCTAATGATCGACCAAACGGGTCGGGTTCGAAAGTCTAAGCAGCGGTTAAGACCGCTTGACTTACAACCCTAAATAAGCACTAAACAAGTAGTGACGAGTTAAACATGTTTAACTAAGTTGGAAAACTGATTTGGTATCAAAACAAAGTGTTTTGATACCCGAAAATAGTTCCGTCTCAAAATGCACGTAATCGTGCATTTTGACCGATCTTTGACTCGTCACTACGATGAGTAAACGTGGTAATCAGTAGGTATAATCGCTAGCGATTATAACCATCGTGATTACGATCATGTTGTAAAGTTCAATTAAACTTTTTCTTGACCAATTAATGGTCAAAGCCGAAAGTCAAACACTGTTTGACTTTTAGCTTAAAATAGCTAAAATAAATAAACAAGACTAGGAAGAATACTTACAAGTGTTCTAGGAAGAAAATGAACTCAGGTGGGAGGCCTCCAACAAGTGG
Source organism: Helianthus tuberosus (assembly GCA_030545235.1). Lineage (NCBI taxonomy): Eukaryota > Viridiplantae > Streptophyta > Magnoliopsida > Asterales > Asteraceae > Helianthus > Helianthus tuberosus. The sequence goes on along the minus strand of CM060385.1, from coordinate 73,952,473 downwards.
TAGCAACTCCTCTTAGAGTGTATGATGAGAAAGAAAAGAATTGAGCAAGAAATGAAGTGAATGAGCTTGGGTATTTATACTAATTCATGAATCATAGTGTCACACCCTGACCGCGTAAAACAATGAAACCGCGGCGGAAACGTTGGGGAGTGGAGCGACAGAATTATTGTTTCACAACCATGGATTCAAAAGTTTCGTTTTATTTTGATATTAAACATTAAGTATTGTCTTTGAAACAAAACAAACAAGTTAAACATAGTCTATCATTGTTATTAAGTCACTAAGGCCTCGTCCAGTCCTAAGTGAGCATGCATCCTAATCGCAATGAACATCATTCAACACCACCTGAAAAATATGTAAAAATAAAGTCAGCAAAGAAATGTCGGCGAGCACATAGGTTTTGTGAGAGTTGTCGAATTCATGGCTCGTTTACATGTTGCAATACCTCGTTTGACTACAAGAGTCGACTGTTGAAAACCTTGTTTTGAAAAGGGTTTAGTATTACAATATGATTAACCAACTCAAAACAAGTTGATTATAGTTTATAAAACCTCGTGCCGTGAATCTTAACCCAAAACATTTGTTTAAGTAAACCAAATTGTAAATTTTTCTCGTAATAAAACTCGTATGGTTTATATCATTAATTAAACATCGTTGTGTGTCCTCGTTTTAAAATCGTTTGTCCAAGTGAACTAAATAACGCCACGGAATGTAATATGATAAAAGAACTTATATATAAGAAGTTCCAGCGGCGTATCTACCATGCTTTTATCACATTACACCCGTCCCGTTACCTAATCACATACCAAAAACCAATCATTCGTTCAATTCGTTTAACTTGTTCAAATCGTTCCAATCGTTTAAATCGTTCAATCATTCAAAATCATTCAATCGTTTTAATTGTGAAAACTACTTTTGGTCGTCTCGTGGAATACATTCAAACCTTCGTAACTCGTCCATCATTCAACTCGTATTAACAGACACCAAAGGGTAAGTTAACGATCATCAGGTTTTGTCGTTACCCACATATCCCCACACATAACCATGGCGATAGTTGATAACGGGATTTGTCAGATCCTATGGTACCATAACATACTACTGGTCGGCTTGTCCAAAGCTAATGAATGTCATTCGTTATGTAATTACGTCCCAACAAGTTTGTTCACATTATTGAAATCGTTATGTTTAATATAAACCATAGTATTCGTTTTTGAAATCGTCGAAATTGTTTAACACATATGAATCACCCCAAAACAATTGAAAACAGTAAAATAGGGGAACTATGTACTCACTTTGAAGTGCAAAGTATCCTCGATTAAAAGAACTTATCAAAGCTCGGGCAAACCAAGGAAATCAAATAGCACCTAATAATGGAACTCATGTGATATGGTTTAACAAAGCCTACATTCTAAATCGGAACCTATCCTAAGTGCTTACGACCCGTTACGACCCATTAAGGTAGCTTACGCTACTTTAGCGTGTCGTTCGCGCAAAAGCGCGTTCAAGACGCCTAACTAATCCTATGACAAGTATTATATGCCATAACATGTTTAAATATGTTGCATAATCAGTTTAAATGACAAAAACTAAGTTACATATGCTTAAAATCAAATTATGCATGAAAAGGGCATTTTTGTCATTTCCTAAGGCATATAAACTACCTATCATACAACTAATTAAACTAAGTGGTCATAAGGTATAACCTCGGAAGGTTATTCCCTATACAACTATGGTCACAAAATATGTTTGGTTGGATCCTAACGATCGACCAAACAGGTCGGGTTCGAAAGTCTAAGCGGTTGTCAAGACCGCTTGACTTACGACCCAATACAAGCACTATACTAAAAGTGACGAGTTAAACATGTTAAAACATGTTTAACTATGTTAGAAAACAAGTTTGATATCAAAACAAAGTGTTTTGATACCCGAAAATAGTTTCGTCACAAAATGCGCATAATCGGCATTTTGACCGAAACTTTGACTCATCACTTCGACTAATCGACGTGGTAATCAGTAGGTATAGTCACAAGGGACTATAACCATCGTGATTACACTCACGTTGCAAAGTTCGATTGAACTTTGACTTGACCAAATCATGGTCAAAGCAGAAAGTCAAATACTGTTTGACTTTCATGCTTGAAAAGCATAAAAAGCATGAAAGAAGCTTACAAAAGGTCCAAGCTAGGAAGATTTGAACCAAAATACTCAGGTATGAAGTCTAAGCTTCAACTTAGAGCAGAATTGATTCAATTTCTGAGGAATGAAGCGAAAAACCCAAGTCTATTTATAGTAAGTTTGGATTAACAAGATCATTCCAAGTGTTAGAAGGATCAATCTTGGCCATACACTTGTGGAACATGGTTTATAATACAATAGGAGCTCTAAAACAAGTCCATAGTATTGAAAAAAATTGCATAAAAGACCCTGGAATTCGAGCTGGTTGCTGAAAACATATTTTCTGCACAGAGGCATCTCAGGCGACACGCGGAGCTGTCCACGGATTCTTCCGCGACACTCCTGGCTGAACCAGCTGAAACTTGTTCAATTTTTGGCAGTTTTGGTCCCTGCACTTGATTTAAGGCATATTTGACATGTTTAACCCCCGTTAACCCCATTTCAAGGCTCTAAAATGAAGTCAAAGTATAGGGAACATAAAATATGCTTGAAAATATCTCAGATGTCAGTTCGTTTGGTCGTACGGTCACGTTATTCGGTTAATTACGACGAAAACTTGAACGGATGTGAAAACGATCCAAATTACACGATGAATGATATTTTAGCATTCCAATCACTAAAATAAAATATTTTAATGATTACAAAAATTTTTGGATGTCCGGATATGTTCAGAATGTAAGATATGCGCGTAAATGCAAACTTATGCACTTTTTGATGCTTTTAGTCCCTGTCAGTGTTGTAAAAGTAGGATTCCAAGGTCGAGTACTCGGTCCTCGGAACCCCTCCGAGGCGACTTCCTCCTAGGCGGACTCAATTAGTCGGCCTCGGTCAAACTCGGCGCCTAGTCAGCCTAGTTGGCGCCTAGTCGGACGTAGTCGGAAAGAGTCGGCCTAGTCGGTTTAGGCGGTCAAAGTGGTTTGTTGACTTTTAATTAGTCAAAATCGGTCAACATCAGCCTACTCGGCCTTGTACTCGGACTACTCGACCTTGTACTCGGACTACTCGACCTTGTACTCAGACTAGTCGGACTTGTATTCAGAATATTTGAACTTTAAACATGTTTCATTTTAAATTATACTCGGTTGACATGAATTATGCTTATTTTAACATATATATAATATATAACAATTAATTTTCTTTATAGTTACCATGTCCGCGTACTCCCCGAGTACTCTCCGAGTACTCCGATTACTCCCAACTCCCCAGTCGGCCGACTAGGGACCGCCTAGCGACTTTTACAACACTGGTCCCTGTTGATCAAATAAGTTTATTTTCGCATACCGAACCCCTCAAAGCCTATTTCTAAGCTATGTAAAGGATATTTAGGGTATTTTTAGCTTATAATCATGTTCCAGAATGTTCGTTACTATACGAATCGGCATACTTTCATAGTTTGTCGCAAATAGTCCCTGCGATCGAAAAAACTTATTTTCGACACACCAAACCCTCCATTATTTCTAAGTTATGTAAAGGTTATTTAAGGTATGTTAAGCCTATGTCACTATTCCGGAGTGTTTGTCGCATTAAACTGATTACGTTTACGCATCAGTTTACATATAACTTTCCAGATAGCGATTTAAAGCTTGAAATTGAACTTGAATCAAATCATAAAATCGTCAAACACAAATACACAAATATTAACACCAAAACACATCGTTTTATTGATAATTGATAATGTTTTACATCGTACATTGTTTATAGAGCACAGTTGTCACACATAGGATCATGACAAGTGTGTTATGTCTTCTCCAAGGATTGATCTCCACCATACAAGTGTTAGGACCTGATTAGAAGCCTTGTAGAACACTTAAAATGCCCACAATATCACAAAACAAAGGAAGGAAAACAAGGTGCAACAGCTGGTAAGTAAACAAGAAGGTTCTTCTGTGCTGGAGACCATTTACGGACCGCATAGGTCCCTGGCTTGCGGACCGTAAAGCTGCAACAGGGACTGAAGTTTGCTTTTTGGCAGCTTTGGCCCTTGAACTTGATTCGTCGCGTTTCGGCACTTCTAACATACGTTAAGCCCATTTTCAAGCTCTATGATGAAATTAAAGTATATTTAACTTGAATTATGCTAAAAAATGTCACGGATGTCGGTTCGTTGGCTGTACGGTTGCGTTTTTCGGTTAATTACGACGGAAATCGTAACGAACACGAAAACGACCCAATTTGCGAAACGAATGAAATTTTTGCATTCCCATTACTAAAATACAATATTTTAATGATTAAAAAAATTTTGGATGTGCGGATATAGTCAGAACGCAGATTATGCGCGAATTTGCATACTTTCGTTGTTTTGACGCTTTTAGTCCCTGTGACCAAATAAGCTTATTTTTCCAAAACCGAACCCCTCAAAACTTATTTCTAAGTTATTTAAAGGGTATTTAGGGTATGTTTAGCTTATGTCACTATTCTGGAGTGTACGTCGCTAGGCGAATTGGCAGACTTTTGCAGTTTGTGGCAAATAGTCTCTGTGATTGAATAAACTTGTTTTTGTCATACCGAACCCTTCAAAACTTATTTCTAAGTTATGTAAAGGTTATTTAGGGTATGTTTGGATTATTTCATTGTTCCGAAGTGTACGTCGCGTTAAACTGATTACGTTTATGTAACAGTTTGCGTATAACTTTCTAGAAATTGTTTAAGGGTTTGAAATCGAACAAGAATCAAAACGTGCAAATGAAAAAAATAAATAAACAAATCTTGAGATCAAAACTCATTGTTTTATTGATAATTGAATTGTTCGAAGTTGTACAAATATTAGACAAGCACAGATGTCACAGAGTCAACTAAGCCAATGGCAATCAGTGGTTCGGTCAACTGGTCAACATGGGTCAAACCTGGTCAACGCAGCCAAAAGTCAGCCAACGCGAAGATCCGATAAAGTTTTAACAACGCGAAAGTTAGTTTAGATTGATATAGTTTTTAGATTTTTTAGACTACGCGAACCGAGCTTGAACCAATTTAATTTTAGAGTAGTTTACATTTATTATACTCAACGAAAAATTTATATAGATTGATTATATTATTGAATTGTCGTTGAAAATTGTTGAATTTTGATAAAAAAAAATATCGACACTTTGATTGTCGGGATCGTCCAAAAACAGAGGAAACTCTGTCCGTTTTTCGTAAAAACTCGATATACGAAACATGTTTGTTATATAAACGACACTTATCGGAAGTTAAAGTGATTCTTTTAAAGATAAATATGTACGTATATTATTTTGACAAACACTAGTTATAACTTAACGAAACCCGACACTTATTTAGATAGATATAATTTTCTATATTTATTCAAACTTCGATATTTTCGAATACTTTTACAAGATAAATATAACGTTTATATTTATTTCGGACACCGATAATTCCGAACGCTTTTATAAAATAAATATACATGTTTATATTTATTTCAAACGTCGTTACTTCGTGTTATTTTATAAAATAAATATAATCGAATATATTATTTTAAACGTCGACCTTGAACTTTCTTACGAACAAAATATAGTTTTTATATTTATTTCAAACGACTGAATTTGAAGTTTATAGTTCAAACGTCACGGCTCAAAATATATGTATGTATGTATATATATATATATATATTCCATCTTACGACAACTACGACGACATGAACCGCTATCCACCTACACCTTCTACTCGCGACAACTAACACGGCCTCGTATAAGTATATTTATATTTATAGATATATATATCCTACGTCACTCGGAAACCAAGTTGTTTCCGAAACTTAGCATTTATCCCGATTATAAATGGGATCGAATAACCATAATTCGGTTATTTCAAATAAAAATATTAACACTACCTTAGAATCGTTGAGTTAACGATTCAGTAGAACTCGGACACATAGTTTAACTACGTCGATTTATGTAGAAAACTCATAAGTAGTCCTTCGTAGGAATGTCGTAGTTGCATGCTAGCTAATTCACGTTCTTGGAACGGCACTACGAAATCACGCTATGCTAATTTTTCACAAGAACATCAAGGTGAGTTCATAACCCCCAATTTTCTAGTTTTACATTCTAATAAATGTTTTCAGGGGTGGAAAGACATGCAAGTTTTGCAAAATCACACAAGGTTTCGATAAATGAATATCACATATTTATAAACCATTTCGTGACAGGATTTCAACGAACTCAAATGGTTTACGAAAAGATCATGCTAAACATACCAATTTTATAAAAACATAAGTGTTTTTCAAAACATGCATAAGTTTTAATAACACGAATGACATGGGCAAGGGCCCAAGGACATGGGCAAGGGCCCAAGGACATGGGCAAGGGCCCAAGGACATGGGCAGAGGCCCAAGGACATGGGCTAGGCCCAATAACTCACACATTATACGTTAACTAGGGTATGGTTAAGTTAGGGAATGAACTGTAGGATCATGTGAGCAAATAGGGTCTCTTTTAAGCGCCATTAATCTTGTATAAGACCGAGGGGCAAGAGTGGTAGATCTATCAGGTGTAGCGAGCCCCACTCATGGGTCCTTGTGTGGCCCATGTAGTGCTTTTGTTGTTCCAACCGGGTGAACAGGAGGAAATCCGCTAGGGTTGAGTGCTTCCTATGTCGTCATATATATTAATGCCTTTGCTACGCATTAATGATCAGGTTCATAGATGCTTTACATACCAGTTTTTTATACTCGGATTTTTCAAATGTTTTTAAGATTCATTTGATAAAAACTCACAAATACATAGATTTACGAACTTTGGTAACGTTTTTTTTTTCAGCTTATGTACAAGTAAGAGGACGTGTTGGTCCTGCTTACAAAGACTCTTTTGGCCTTGGCCCATTCTGTCTTGTACAATGCACAAAGATTCTCGTGGGCTAGACTCACAGTTTTCATATGACATACCGAGAAAAATGATTTTATTATGTTTTCTCAACAACTTTTAAGCCGGTTATCAAAAAGATTCATTTTAAATCTTTTCAAAACAAACTATGAACTCGCTCAACTTTATGTTGATTTTTTCGCATGTTCTTTCTCAGGTTGAATTTTTCAAACTACGGAACGGTTGGAATAGGAGAAACCATGGGAATTCGAGTACTTAGTGGCGTTCACATTATAGAAGTCTTAGCTCAAATACTTCCGTTGTGCAATGAAGATACCTTTCGGATCACACCCGACTCTCATGTAATCAATTTAACGGGGTGTGATAGATTGGTATCAGAGCTATAGGTTTTAGCGAATTAGGTTTCTGTAGAGATACCTAGGCTCTAACCTCACTTTCCTCTGGGGACTTAGATTATTAAGACCTGAGCACATATAGAATGCCTAAGACTCAAATATGGGTTTCCAACCGTTGTCGAAAGCAATGAGCCAACTGTTTTGATTTTTAAACATACACAAGTGTTGTGTTGATACACGGTACACGAAATGATTACACACAGAAAGAAAAACCTTGAGTGTTTTAATAACACGCATATTGGACCTTTGGAAAACTCTTGATTAGAAACTTATGTCGAAACTCTTAAAGGTCCTCACGTAGGAGCCGCGAGTATTAACTTGGGCACACACTATTATCTATATTGTCTATGCTATTTTAATTACCCGAGCAGGCAACCTACGCATAACAAAAGGCTAGTGCACGAGTATACCTGAAACTCAAATTTTACATCAACGGATGTCGGAGTACATCACATTCTATGCGGAACGAAACGCTAGTGTGCAAGTATACATGAAACTTAAACTATACGTCAGCGGACGTCAAAGTATATAACACACGACTTTCGAGGCAAGGCCTTTGGAAAACATGATTGGGCATGAAAACAACGATGCTAATCCCGTTAGCAGGAGAACAACAACTGAAATGCAGTACTTTGCCACGTGATCCTGCAAATGACATGAGTCACGCTAAGGTACGTTAAAACGAGATTTCACAACAATCGATGCTTAGTCTAATGAGACTCAAAACTATTAGCATTGCAAAAGAAGTCACATGTCTTCACATTCCCCCTACTTCATTAATGGCGATTATGCTATGTTCGACACTCCATGGTAATGTCACTTAACAATCGGCTACCACACGATATTCCAGGTAAAGTCCTTAAATTTCTTTTGTTGAAATTTTGACTTTTGCATATACTGAGTAGATTTTCGTATTTCTACTCCCCCTAATGGACATTGCACCACGAAGATTTTATTTCATGATAACGAACACTCAATTGTTTCATTTCTTGACAAATCCATCCGATACGCATGCATTGTTTGTTGCGCATGTGGTTTCACTCCAAATTGATGCTTTATCAAAGTCCAAACATTGTCTCGCTATATTTGATCTTTGCATTGTGATCTAGATAACCCGCATTATTGCAAAGCGTTGACTCTCTGATATCGAGTCGACTGATTTCTTCGAAAACTCATTTTCTTTTGAGTGGTATACATGGTTTTTTGTTGTAACCATGTCAAAACTTTCTTATTAGTACATCAATTCATTGTTGGATTATGTTTCAACCAAGTTCAGTTGATTGAACTTGCTCGTAATATATATTCGATTCAAGATTCCATATGATGGATTGAGGCCATCATATTCGAAATAATCCCAACAAGCACTTCATTTGCTTTGAACCATAATAGGCTTGTTCGGTCTTCGACTTCATGGAATCGTTTCTTTGATCACGATTATCATGTGGTGGCGTTTTCACAAAATTTGAAGCTTGTGCTAATCTCGTTTGCACACATTATGTACAGATTTAATTTTTTTTATTTATTTGTTTATTTATATTAAATCCTCTTTGCCAATTTATCATATTAAAGCAATCTTAACACATCGTGTGTTAGGATAATGGTACACAAATCCATGTCATATTTCAGTGTACCTCTTAACGGTTCTTTCAGCATCGATCGAACATTTTGTGATATTTATTGCTTTTTCATTCTCGATCGAAAAACTTTATTTATTTGTTTCATTTTCAATCGAAAATCCTATGAGATTTGTTTGAAACAAACATTCACATTTACTACGTTGAACCTTTCATCTGATTTCAACCACGGTGAACTTGTTTGATAACCGCTATTATTGAATTATTTCAATCACTACGACACCTTATGGTGTCAGTATAAACATGCAGCTTGGGCTAATCACGATCGAGCGTTTCATGCAAAACACGATGTTACTTGTTCAGTCACCGCTATTATCGAATTATTTCATTCACTACGACACCTTGTGGCGTCGGTATAAACTTGTAGCTTGCGCTAATCATGATCGATCGTTTCATGCAAAACTACGTATGCTCTTTGCTTGACTAATCATTTAAATAGTCTTAATGCAACAATGTATTAAGACGATGATACACCAGGTTCGGTTGTATTTCATTTCGGTGTATCCTGCAACTCAACAATGTCAACACGTTGATTTTAACTTATTCATTTATTGGTTCAATAGTTGACAAATCATTTCATGATTCTATTTATTTGAGCTTGTTCATTCAAGTTTCAATCATACAACAACCAACGCAAGTTTCCGTTGGCAGAAAAGTCGATTGTTCCAAAATTGATCTGCATATTACGAACGTTCATTTAGAATTCTATTGGTTGAGATTCCTCTTTTGTTGGACCCCCGGAAACTTACTCACATTGGTGATAGTATCACTACGCTTCATTCACTTGACCTCGATTTCTGTAACAAACTCAGTTGAACCGTTGGGTTCTTATTGATGCAGAATGTCTTTACACCCACGTAATTCGAATAAGTCTTGATTTGATTACGCGGTCATTCACTTTGGTATTATTCGGACTTACCTAGGAACGACACAACTCTGAGGAGATAACATAGACTAAATTTCGAGAACAAAATTTCTTCAACGGTGGGAGAATGTGACAACCGGTACTTAATGGCTTCTAGTTACGCGATTAACAAACGTTTATGGCGATAATAAGTAGTGTTTAAGGTACGAATTCACTTAATTAGGCGTTTGGAATACCTAGGAACGCTTATCTGACGTTACAGTGCGTGTATGGAGATTTTCGGAAAAACTGTGTAACGATAAATGATAATGAACCGATGTTGTACAAAATATTGACAATGCCAACAAATGCGAACTGTATACGCATCATATAAACATATGGATTTCGTTTTGTGAAATTATCACGCTTCGAACGCCTTAAAACGCAAATGTGAACGAAAAACGTGATTGTAAGAACGCACCGACAACAAAAACGGACACATCGAACTCGTGTATTGCCTTCAAAACTGAAATAGTATGATATACTTAGCTTTGTTTTTAATTTTTAATATCCGTAGTTGGAAACGGATCGAAAAACGGGTTAAGAACGATGACCGAGTCAATTTTACGCGTTTTAACTCAACCGACAAAATACGCGTCGAATGTTGATTTTCGACGTAATATTTAGTATTCTTCAACTTAACATTATAATTTACGACATTTTACAAAGTTCGGGCTCGAGAAACTGGCTTCAGAATTGTTATTGGGTCGCTCAGAACATCCTAACGGGCCCTGGGCCCAAGCCCATTAGAAACCTAATATATAAACAACATTTATCCATTTCCTTAACTTTTGAAAACCCTAGATCAAATCTGCGCACACCAGGCCCCCATTTCCCTCTGCTCTCTCTCTCGATCTCACACCGGTGACCGGCTGGTTTTCCAGCGTCTCCGTTCACTAGTAGCACCACACCCACCTCCGACAAACCCCTAACAACCACCTGCCACCCCCCATCATCCACTATGGTGACCGGTGCCGGCCGGCTTGCTGGCGACTGCTTTTGTTCCGGCGAACCGACAACACATACTCACCCATACTCTGTTCTAGAGAGGGAGATCGGGGATCGATTGAAGTTGGCAGCGAGAGAGAGATATCTGTGAAAGAAATGGGAGAGCCGTCGCACACGGCGGCGACAGGGCACGGCGGCAGTAGGATTATCCCGGTAAACCCTCTTCATCTCCTTATTTTCTTTTTGTTTTCTGAACGGTAAACAAGTTCCAATCATACTTCTTATTTTCCGGTGATATTGGTGATTAAGGACAGCTGTGGGGTGGTACACGAATTATGGAAAGATGATGGTGGTGGTGATGCTATTCTCAGATGGTTCGGGTTCGCATAGTTATGGGTTCGGGTTTTTGGTTTGAGTCAACTCGGTTAAACCGAGTTAACTCCGTTCGGGTCCAAATCAAACAGTCAAGGCGGTCAACACAATTCAAAGGCAATCAACGGGACGGCTTGGGTCAGCTTAGGTATTCTTTGTCCAACTCGGTTCAGTCAAGTTCGGGTCACGGTTCTGATTTTGGGTTGGTTTAACTCGGTTTGACTCGGTTAAACCGAGCCAACTCAGCCAACGGCAGTCAGTGGTTCGGTCAACTGGTCAACGCGGGTCAAACCCGGTCAACACATCCAAAAGTCAGCCAATGCGAAGATCTTGTGAAGTTTTAATGATGCGAAAGTTAGTTTAGATTGATATAGTTTTTAGATTTTCTAGACTACGTGAACCGAGCTCGAACCGATTTAATTTGAGAGTAGTTTACATTTATTATACTCGACGAAAATCTGATATAGATTGATTATATTATTGAATTGTCATTGAAAATTTTTGAATTTTGATAAAAAAAAATATCGACACTTTGATTGTCGGGATCGTCCAAAAACAGAGGAAACTCTGTTTGTTTTCCGTAAAAACTCGATATATGAAACATATTTGTTATATATACGACACCTATCGGAAGTTAAAGTGATTCTTTTAAAGATAAATATGTACGTATATTATTTTGACAAACACTAGTTATAACTTAATGAAACCCGACACTTATTTAGATAGATATAATTTTCTATATTTATTCAAAAATCGATATTTCCGAATACTTTTACAAGATAAATATAGCGTTTATATTTATTTCGGACACCGATACTTCCGAACGCTTTTATAAAATAAATATAACTGTTTATATTTATTTCAAACGTCGTTACTTCGTGTTATTTTATATAATAAATATAATTGCTTATATTATTTTAAACGTCGACCTTGAACTTTCTTACGAACTAAATATAGTTTTGATATTTATTTCAAACGACTGAATTTGAAGTTTATAGTTCAAATGTCACGGCTTAAAATATATGTATATATATATATATATTCCATCTTACGACAACTACGACGACATGAACCGCTATCCCCCTACGCTTTCTATTCGCGACGACTAACACGACCTCGTATAAGTATATTTATATTTATAGATATATATATCCTACGTCACTCGAAAACCAAGTTGTTTCCAAAATTTAGCGTTTATCCCAATTATAAATGGGACCGAATAACCATAATTCGGTTATTTCAAATCAAAATATTAACACTACCTTAGAATCGGTGAGTTAAGATTCGGTAGAGCTCGGACACGTAGTTTGACTACGTCGATTTATTTAGAAAACTCATAAGTAATCCTTCGTAGGAATGTCGTAGTTGCACGCTAGCTAATTCACGTTCTTGGAACGGCACTACAGAATCACGCTAAGCTAAAGGTGAGTTCATAACCCCCACTTTTTCTAGTTTTACATTCAAATAAATGTTTTCGAGGATGGAAAGACATGCAAGTTTTGCAAAATCACATAAGGTTTCGATAAATGAATATCACATATTTATAAACCATTTCGCGATATGATTTCAACGAACTCAAATGATTTACGAAAAGATCATGCAAAACATTCTGGTTTTATAAAAACATAAGTGTTTTTCGAAACATGCATGAGTTTTAATAACACGAATGACATGGGCAAGGGCCCAAGGACATGGGCTAGGCCCAATAACTCACACATTATACGTTAACCAGGGTATGGTTAAGCTAGGGAATGAACTGTAGGATCATGTGGGCGAATAGGGTCTCCCTTAAGCGCCATTAATCTTGTATAAGACCGAGGGGCAAGAGTAGTAGATCTATCGGGTGTAGCGAGCCCCACTCATAGGTCCTTGCATGAGCCCCGCTAGGGTTGAGTGCTTCCTATGTCGTCACATATATTAATGCCTTAGCTACGCATTAATGATCAGGTTAATAGACGCTTTACATACCAATTTTCGATACTCGGATTTTTCAAATGTTTTTAAGATTCATTTGATAAAAACTCACAAATACATGGATTTACGAACTTTGGTAACGTTTTTTTTTTTTCAACTTATGTACAAGTAAGAGGACGTGTTGTTCTTGCTTACAAAGACTCTTTTGGGCTCGGTCCATTCTCTCTCGTGCAATGCATAAAGATTCTCGTGGGCTAGACTCACAGTTTTCATATGACATACCAAGAAAAATGATTTTATTATGTTTTCTCAACAACTTTTAAGCCGGTTATCAAAAAGATTCATTTTAAATCTTTTGAAAACAAACTATGAACTCGCCCAATTTTATGTTAACTTTTTTCGCATGTTCTTTCTCAGGTTGATTTTTTCAAACTACGGAACGGTTGGAATAGGAGAAACCATGTGAATTCGAGTACTTAGCGGAGTTCACATTATAGAAGTCTTAGCTCAAATACTTCCGCTGTGCAATGAAGATACCTTTCGGATCACACCCGACTCTGATGTAATCGATTTAACGGGGTGTGACGTTAATAGGACCCTAATGCAAGTTTTCTTGCGTTTATATTCTTAATACAATACCATCACCTATCCTTAGGTGATTACCAAAAAAAAAAAAAAAAAACATAATTCATTCTCTAGAGTCAAAATTTTTCCAAAACTACACAAGAAATCATCTATCCTTAGATGATTTGTTTTAGGTTATTAAGCCTTTGATGTTTTCAAAATCTCGTCAAAGTTGTGACAACTGCCACTTTTCCATGTATTCCATACAATAATAAACCGTAATTTGTACTTTGATGACTGTGCATGATTGAATTAATGACATGAATGATTTTCTGATTACTATCATATACATACAAATGCATTTCATGTTGCAAGATTGTTTATCATTATTACATGCAACACAATGTGGTTGAATTAGTGCACAGAACAAAGATAGCATAGTTATCAGACAAACTAGAAGTACTGACGGGAGTTCAGTACCCAGACAGACATGATGTTAAGACACAGAATGAGCCCCAGAACCAAGAGTTACACTAGAATAGTATATAGGAAAGTAGGGATCATAAAACTGCCTTTCGAGTGATGATTTAAGTGCCGGAAAGTGCCCGAAACACACTAAAACTGTAAAATTCTGCAGAAAACAGCAAATTCAGCTTTTAAACCTCAAAATATAATGCAGAATTATGGTTTAATTGTCCAGAATACCTTGATAAGTGTCGGGAATCAAAACTGTCATAATAGACATCACAAAGCACACTAAACTGCGCAATTTAGCACCTTAATGAACCGGTAACCAAACGAACAACCGGACACTACCCGAAACACCAAAATTTCACTAGAAGCATTATTTTAGTGTTACCAAGCTAGTTATGATCACCAAACACCATATTACATCCTAAAACAGTATAACACATTAAACACTAAACATTACACTTGAAATCTAACTAGATTACCTAACCAAGACTTGAAAACAAACTAATACCCCCCCCCCCCATGTTGTGGACGGTTCCAACATAGACCCCACAACTTGATTTCTTTTAATATTTTATTAGTTGATGTTGGAAATATTTTAAGCATAATAACCATTATGTAAACAAATGTTGGAAGATTTATTTATAAACCACATGGTCTTCATCCTTATCATTCTTCACTTCAAACAACAACTCTTCTCCTCCTTTCTTCTCCATTGTTTACGGCCCAAACACCCCTCACTACACCATCCATTTTCAAGCCATTCTCATACATTCTAAGGGTTCTCTAAGGTGTCTCAAGCCTATCTAAGAAGGTTGCAAGCATAGGAATTGGAAGGACCATCTTGGAGTGCCTTTATCCACCTCAAATCTTCATCAACTTGCATCTTGAATCTTCCCTAGCCATAGTGCTAGTAGTAAGCCTCTTGATCTTGTTTTTACTTCTAATTTTAGTGGTTAAAGTATAATGTAACTTGTTAATCTAAAGAATCTCAAGAAAACATAGAGATGGTCATGAACATAAAGTTCTAAATCATGAAAATTAAAGATGTTTAAGTGTTTGTAGTAGACTTGTTTGTTGATTACTTGTGTTTATGGTGTAGATCACCATAAAAAGCTTGCTAGATGATAATTAAACACATAATCTAGCAAGTGTAAGGATGGATCTTGAGAAAATCATGTTGATCATCCTTTATATGAATCATGAACTTGAAGATGAGTTTGTTTTTGTGTAGGATGATGAATCCTACAGGATGTTAGTCTTGAAAGTAAAGAATTTCAAAAATAAAAATCTCAAGAAACTAAAGTTTACTACTAGATTTCACATGATTTGGTTTCAAAGGAAAATAACTATGTTTTAGAAGGTTAAATGGAACTAGAAATGTGTATGTAACATGAAAAATGCAAGAAGAATGATTTTTGAAAAATCAAGTTGTAAGTTGTAAAGAATGAAATTTCAAAAGAATGAGTTTTATTAAATAAAAACCATGGAATTAGTGTTCTTAAACCTTACTAAACAACATGTTAAAAGACTACAAAGTTTTATAAACTTCAAGTTCATATCATGTTGTTAAAATGCATATTTTTGGCTTATGGCAAGTTATGTGTAAATTGTTGATGTTTGATGATGGATTTTTAAAAGAAAATGATATGCTAATAAGCATGGAAACGTCCATTTTTAAGGGGAAACTATGACAAATTTTTTCTAAAAATTAAACACTTAGAAAAATATTTTTAAACAAGTGTTTACACGTAATTTTTTATCTTGGTTTTAAATATAAAATTTGCCATAATTTTTATTGTAAAAATTACAAATATTGGAGGTTGATTTTTGTTAATAAAAATGGCTAAGTATATATTTAGGAAAATATATATTTAGATGTCACAAAATTGTGTGCTACTTGTATATTGTTTGTCTTAGTTATATTAAAATTAGGAATCTTGAAAATAATGTAACACATCAAAATACCAAAAATTGTAATAAGAAATATTACCAAAATTCACAAGAAAATGAATATATAATTTATACCAGAATATTGGACAAATCGGACAATGGACATTTGGACTATATTTATATATATATATATATTCTGGAAATAAATTCGTAACTTAACAAATGTGATAAACAGGATTTTTGAAACCGAAGAAATGGTAAAATATGAATTTTTATAACTATTACAAAATATATCATATTTTGTCAAAATAGAAATATTTTATTTTTGAGTGGTGAAAAATATATATTTTCTTAAACAATGCAAAATGTATTATTTTGGTGAAAATTAGAAATATATATTTTTCTAAGTTTAATCCTAAAAATATATTATTTTTAAGATATATTTGGAAGTATACTTATTTTTGCCAAGTAAAATTTATAGATATTTTTTCTATAAAAATTCTCTTAAAATACGTATATTTTAAGAATATAAATTTGGTGATTTGTAGTTGTATAAAAATAATATTCCAGAAAATAATACACAAATTAAGTATAAAATACTTAATAAATACGAGAAAATACGTATTCATATACGTATATATACATATCGGAATACACTATCAATACTTGGCAAAATACACAAATACAAGTATACCTATACTTGGAAAATACATATGTGAGAAATACATGATAACCCAAGTTAAAAATAAAGATATTATTTTTAACAATATTCCAAATATAACATATTTTAACTTATAATTATATAATTTGGAATTATATAATATACATCCAACATATAACTCAAAGTATATCAATTCCAAAATAAGTCATAATACCTAAGACTAAGAGTCGTTACACGACCTAACCGTCTAATTAAATATAACACGCGTGTAGGTAATTGTGCGACACAAGGAAAAGATCTTTGAGTATACGTGACAGCAGGACGCAAACTAGTGAATTCATGTCCCCCCCCCCCCCTTTCTTTTAATTGTTTTCGGTTTTATAACTTACGGGGGTGAAATCCATGTTGCAAATGTTTCAAATGGTATGGTTAGCTAAGGAATGAACTGTTAGATCATGTGAATAGTGGGTACAACACTTAAGACCATTAATCCTTATATAAGGACTGAGGGGAATGAGTGATAGATCTATTTGTGTGTTGCGAGCCCCACCCATGGGTCCGGGAGTGGCCCATGTGGTGACTATGTCGTCCCAGCCAAGTGGCCCGGTACGAAATCCGCAAAGGTTTGAGCCTTCCTGCACCATTGCACACATATTAATGACCTTGCAAATCATTAATTGATCTGTTCATAGACGCTTTCATACCGTATTACAAAGGCATACTTACAATTGATTACAAGTTTAAATGAGCGCGCATAAAAAACACATGAACTCGCTCAACTTTTGTTGATGTTTTCAAATTACATGTATTTCAGGAAACTAATGGATCCGGCGTCGTTAAGAAAGTTTCAAGAAGTGTTTTCAAGAAGTGATGACATCCTATTTTGGAAGAGTGAGATTTGGATATCCTATCTTAGATGGGACATACGAATCAAAGCCTTGGTTTTAAAGTCTTTTGTTTTAAAAGTCCTCTATGGAACTTATTTCTACTTTGAATGGTTGTAAACTTAACTTGAAGTTTGTGGTTTGAAACTTAACAATTTATGGTTGTATTATTATTTTGGAAACCTATGAATGGATGATCATCACGTTTTAATCATATAGTCATTTGTTATAATTGAATGCAATGATATTGATCAAGTCACACGTCACACGCTTCCGCAAAAATCAGGGTGTGACAAAAGTTTGGGCTTTAATAATGTGAACATGTGCAATTCGGAAGGGTGGATGCCTGTACCCTAAGTTTTCTGTATAAGGCTAGAGTGTTCGTACAAATCCGCATCACCGGACCAGTCACTCTTACCTGTGAACTCTTGGGGTGAGTGTCCACTTATAGGCTAAAGCATATCTTCGCGATACATTATAAAGATCCATTTACTTTGATTAGTCAATGTGTCGTTTGTTTGTTTTAGGTAACGAACAAATGATCACAATCCTTATGCTTCGTCGATATTTTAACAATCAGTTTTGGTTATCCAATATCATCTCACTTGTTTCTCTCATATATTCCACTCTCTTTAGAATGCCTCCTCATCGCAGCGATACTCAATGGTCTAAACTGGCTAATACAAGCGCCCAACAAATAGGCATAATACTCTACGGGACCATTGAGTTAGTTATCGCCATGTCTCATCTTGATGATGAGACTACTCATGAGGCACCTAAGAAGACAAAAGCCAAGCCTTCAAGAAAATCAAGGAAGCGTAAAGCTTCAAAGAATCTTACAGTGATTGCTCCAATTCCGCTTAACCAAGGGGGACCTAGCCAGGTGGCCGCACCACCAGCTAAGAAACCATATAGAGGAAAAGCACCTCTGTGCAATCAATGTAATCTTCATCACTATGCCAGTGTCCGATGCCAAAAATGTTCAAACTGTGGACGTTTTGGTCATACAGCTAATGTCTGTCATTTAGCCACTACGCCAAACCAAGCTATGTGTCACACCATGTCTTTTGTGGAAGCGTGTGTGTGTGTGACTTGATTAGTTTTCATTGCATTCGATCATAATAAATAACTACATGATTAAAGTAAGTGATGTTCATACATTCACAAGTTTCAAAATATTACAAATCACAAATTGTTCAAGTTTTAAACCACCATAAGTATTTATTTTAAGTTACAACCAACATAAGCTTTAAAGTTCCATAAAGGACTTGACTAACAAAAGTTTAGATTCTTGAGACTTTGCATCCTATATCTCATCAAGGATAAGATATATGAATCAAACCCTCCAAAAGTGGATGGCATCGAGACTTGTAACTCAAAAGCTTGTAAACAACGCTCCCACCAAGATCCATCTATTTCCCTGAAATACATGTAAGTTGAAAACATCAACAAAAGTTGAGCGAGTTCATGTGTTTTATTTGTATGCGCATCAAATGAATCTCAAAAACATTTGAAAGTTCAGTTATGTAAGTAGGTATGAAAAGCGTCTATGAACATGTTGATCATTAATGTTTTGCAAGGATATTAATATATGTGATGAAATAGGAGGTACTCAACCCGAGTAGACAATTTTTAGTGTCAGTTCACTCCCGAGAGGGACACAACAGCACCCGTGAGTGGGGCTCGCCCGTACCCATTAGATCTAACCTTTGTTCTGTGGTCCTTAAAAGGATTAATGGCACCTCAGTTACATCCTATGCTCACATGATCTAAGAGTTCATTCCTTAGCTTAATCATTCTCAAGTTTGACATGTATTTCCCCCCGAAAGTTGTAAACCGAAAGCATTAAAAGAAAAGGGGGACATGAACTCACTAGTTTGCGTCCGTGCAAAGTGCGTACTCAAATGCGTTTTCCTGGGTTCGTTTTGCAACCTACAAACGTGCTAGGTTTTGTAAGACACTTCGGTCTAGTAGCGGTTCTTACTCTTAAATGCTTACTAAGAATTGGTTTGGATTTGTTTTTGTTTTGAGTTGCACTTTTAGTGTATGGTGTCTTTATATAATTCCTCATAATTATATAAAATTCAAAGTTTGGTATATTAGTTAAAATATTGTATTTTAACTTATATTATTTGCATGCATTGCATGTATGTCATTTAAGAGATTCGTTAAAAATTAATATATTTTTAACTCGTTTTGACATATGGTTTCATATACACGTGTTTGTAGTTTTCATAACCAAAATACCGTTTATTGAGTATTATACGGTTGTAAGTATTCCCAAGTATAGGTATACTTTGTATTATGAGTAAGTTGATTATTTCTCTTTGTATTCTCATATTTATGCATAATACTTGTATGAGGGTATTTTTACCAAGTGTTGGTAGTGTATGTTGGTATGTATTTGTACGTATAGGAATACGTATTATCTTGTATTTATTAAGTATTTCATACTTAATATATATTTAATTTTTCCGGAATATTGTTTTGCACAACTAAAATCGATATTCTTGTATTCTTAAAATATATATATTCTTAAAATATATATATATATTTTAAGATATGTTCATAGAAAATATCTATATTTTGACTTGGTAAATATAAATGTTCACATATACCTTAAAATAATTTATTTTTAAGATCAAGGCTAGAAAAATATATATTTTTAGTTTCCACCAAAATAATATATTTTTAAGTTGTTTATGAAAATAATTATTTTCATACACTCAAAATAATATATTTTCAAGTTTGACAAAATGTGATATATTTTTATAATACTTGTAAAAATACATACTTTGCCGTTTGTCCGGTTTAGGAAATACCGTTTACCAAGTTTGTTATAATACAAATTAAGTTCCAGAATATTTATATAATGTGTCTGGTATGTCCATTTGTCCGCATGTCCAATATTTATGTACAAGATACTCCCTCCGTCCCATTAAATGTGTCTTATTTTGAATTTTCAAAGTCTTTATTTATAAACTTTGACTTTAATTATATATTTTTTGTGTTATATAAAACTTGATGAAAATTAACCCCATAAAAACACTTGTAAAACACACTCAAATCATATAACTTTCATCAAGTATTATCTAACACAAACAAAATTATTTAAGGTCAAAATTTATAAATAAAGACTTTGAAAATTCAAAATATGACACTTTTAATGAGACGGATGGAGTATATTCGTATCCTTGTAATTCTTGTAATTTTTAAATTACAATTTTTGGCATTTGTGTGGTATATTATTTCAAGTTTCTAAATTTTAATATAACTAATACAAATAATATACACATAGCACATAATTCATGTGGTCTCTAAATATATATTTAGTCATTTTTATTTTTGAAAACCAACCTCCATTATTTGTATTTTTATACCAGAAATTATGAGAATTTTTATATTTAAAACCATTGATCAAAGTTACTTGTAAGAACTTGTTAAAACATATTTTTCTAATTGTTTAAATTTTACAAAAGTTTTGCCATAGTTTCCTTTGTAAAATGGAGGTACCATGCTTTTAAGCATATCATTTTCTTTTCAAAATCATCAACAATTCATCCACCACAATTTACATCCTATCATATGCATAGAAATGCATTTCTTCATGAAGTTATGAACTTGAAACTTTGTAAAAATTTGTAGTCTTTTAACATGGTGTTTAACAAGTTCCTTAAACTTCAAAAACACGGTTTATTTCTTAATATGAATCAATTTGCAAAAATTCCATCTTTACAACTTATGATCCATTATTGTAAAAATTCATTTTCTACAACTTTTTACGTTCTAAATACTTAAAGTATTTCATTTTCACATATGTATTATGTCCTTTTATTTTCAAGTAACTATAGCATGTTTAACATGAAGTAATCTTATTCTTTGAAACTTTAATCTTTCAAATCTTTCAGTTTTCATGAACTGCACTTTGTAAGAATCAATTTCCACTCTTAAACATGCTTACTTTTCAAGTCCATAATTCAGATAATACATGCTTAACATAGATCGTTCAAGATCCATCAACATACTTGTCAGATCATGTGTTTAATCATCATCTAACAAGTATTTATGTGGTTTTCATCACCATACACACAAACAATCATCGAACAACTTCATCACATAACATAAACAACTTGGTTTCTTATGATTTTTAGTTTTGTTCATGAGTTCATCTTCTTGGTTTTGTAAGATCTTTAGATTTTCTTAGTTACACACATGTTACATCTACTAAGATAAGATGGAAAATGGGTTCTCAAGACACTTACTACTAGCTCAAGGCTAGGGAAGAACAAAATGATGAAGATGAAGAGAAGAGGACACAAAGTTGATGGTTAATAGCTCTAAAGAGTGGTCCTTCAACTTCTATGGCTTGACACCTTCCTAAGTATGCTTGAGACACCTTATAATATGCTTGGATTAGGTTGAAGTTGAATGAAGATGATGATGGGGGGTATGTTTGGCCGAGAAGAGAGGAGAGGGGAAGGAGATGAGTTTTGTGATATTGGTGAATGTTGTAAAATGAGAATGATGGGGATTTTGAGGTGCAGATAAGGTATTTAACACAAAGGTCATTAACTTCCCTCTACTACATTAACCTTAGGATTACCAAGTAGCGTCTTTGACCAACAACAAGATTAGTCAACATAAACAAGGGGTGGGCTACCCTTGGGGACGGTTAGGAAGGGGGTGTGTTGTTTTGTTTAAATGTTGTTAAGTGTTAAAATGGTGAAGGTAAGTATCATTTGTTATGGAAGTTATATGTTTAGGGTTCTTGATACATTTCTTGATGTTTGATGTATTATACTAGCTTAACATTGCTTAGAAAATGTTAACTAGTTTGTATGTTTGCACCAAGTTAGTAATCAGGTGCTTGTTCAGTTATCGGATCGCTTAAAGATCGTTGTATGTAACTTGTATGGCGTAATGTGTTATTATGTCGAGATAATGTTTCCATCACCTTTTGAGTTATTCTGTGCATTCTGGCGTTATTTCTGATTATTCTGAATTTTGTTGAATTATGTTGTTTTGGCTAGTTTTGGGCAGTTTCTAGTGTTCGCTTGTCTCTCAGAAAGCAGTAACATAAACCCTTAATTTCTCACGTGAGGTTTAGTGTAATTTTGGTTCTGGGACTCAATCTGTGTCCTAAACATGTCGTTTGTGTGAGTACTAAACTCTTGTCAGCACTTACTAGTTTATCTGATAAGTGTGCTAATTATTTCTGTGCACTGTCTAAACTGTTTCAATTCGCGACTAATAAAAACAAGTATCATGAAATGTTTTTGTGTGTTCTTTAAATGTAAGCCATGAAATCATGCACGTCATAATTTCAAAATACACAACCATATAATATTTAAAACTGTTCACATTGTACGGAATTTACTCAAAAAGTGCCAATTGTCACATTCTCCCCCCGTTAGAAGAATTTCGTCCCGAAATTCAAGCTGTGTTATCGGTTGCATGGGAGTTTTGAAACAAGTGAGGGTACTTGGCCTTGATTTGATCCTCACGTTCCCATGTAAACTCTGGACCGTGACGTGAGTTCCAACGAACTTTGATTAGCTTTATACGACTTCTCCATGTCTTGTGGACCTTCCTGTCCGTAACCTCAACAGGTTCTTCGGTAAATTGGATTTTGTCTTTAACGTGAATCTCATCTGCTGGAATGACGACTGTTTCCTGAGTAGGACTTTTCTTGAGATTAGACACGTGAAACGCGTCGTGTACACTGTTGAGCTCTTTTGGAAGTTTTAACTTGTATGCAACGGTTCCGATCTTTTCCAGAATTTCAAAAGGTCCAATGTAACGAGGGTTCAACTTTCTACGCTTTCCAAATCTTACTACGCCCTTCCAAGGCAAGACTTTCAACAAAACCATGTCTCCGACCTCAAATTCTAATGGTTTGCGTCGTCTGTCGACGTAGCTCTTCTGTCTATCATGAGCCGTCTTGATACGGTCTCGTATCTGGGCAATCTTGTATGTGGTTTCTTGAACCAACTCTGGACCGATGAGCTGTTTATCTCCAGTCTCCGCCCAACACAACGGGGACCGACACTTTCACCCGTACAAAGCTTCGAACGAGGCGACCTGGATGCTAGTGTGATAGATATTATTGTAGGAAAACTCCACTAAAGGCAAGTGAGTATCCCAACTTCCTCCCAAGTCCATCACACGCGCACGTAACATGTCTTCCAAAGTTTATATCGCCCGCTTGCTTTGGCTATCCGTTTGTGGGTGAAAGGTCGTACTAAGATTCAATTGAGATCCAAAAGCCTTCTGAAACGTTTCCCAGATCCTTTACAAAAAACGACCATATCGGTCGGATATGATAGAAACAGGCACCCCATGACATGCCACAATCTGCTTGAGATATATTTCTGCCAACTTCTTGGTGCTGTCTTTCTCACTGATCGGTAGAAAATGCGCGGATTTAGTGAGTCGGTCAACAATTACCCAAATCATATCATGGCCTCTTTGGGTCCTCGATAATTTAGTAATGAAATCCATCGAGATTTTTTTCCATTTCCATACGGGAATCTCAGGTTGTTGCAACAACCCTGATGGTTTCAGATATTCCGCCTTAACCTTGGCACATGTAAGACAGTTACCCACGTATGTAGCAATATCGGCTTTCATCTTAGGCCACCAATAAAAATCCTTCAAGTCTTGGTACATTTTGCCTGATCCCGGATGTATAGAGTACCTTGACTTATGCGCTTCCTTCAAAATAAGCGTGCGTAAATCGCCGAAGACTGGAACCCAAATTCACTCCATGAAATACAATGTTCCGTCTTCCTTTGGCACCAATTGCGCTTCCATTCCACGCAATGATTCGGCTTGTAGATTATCCAGCTTAAGCGCTTCCTGTTGAGCCTCGCGAATCCGAGTAGTGAGATCAGTTTGTGTGGTCATCTCTAAGGCTCGCACCCTTAGAGGCTTTGCACGCTCCTTACGGCTCAAGGCTTCTGCTACAATGTTCGCCTTGCCCGGGTGATACTTTATCTCACAATCGTAATCGTTCAATAGCTCGACCCATCTTCGTTGCCTCATGTTTAAGTCTTTCTGATCGAAAATGTGCTGCAAACTCTTATGGTCTGTAAAGATTGTACAACGAGTACCATATAAGTAGTGATGCCAAATCTTCAACGTGAATATCACTGCACCTAGCTCAAGGTCGTGCGTGGTATAGTTTTTCTCATGCACCTTCAACTGACGAGATGCGTACGTGATGACTTTGTCCCGTTGCATCAACACGCAACCAAGACCTTGTCGAGACGCATCACAATAAACCACAAAACCATTGGTGCCATCAGGTAAGGACAAAATAGGTGCGTTGCAAAGTTTATCTTTCAACAGTTGAAAAGCTGCTTCTTGTTCTTCGGCCTAATCAAATCTCTTATCCTTCTGGGTTAGGTTCGTTAGCGGTTGGGCAATCTTCAAAAAATTTCTCTATGAATCGTCTGTAATAGCCAGCTAACCCCAGAAATTGTCGTATCTCGGTTGGGGTCTTAGGTGCTTCCCAGTTTTTGATTGCCTCAATCTTGGCTGGGTCGACATGAATTCCATTCTCGTTTACCACATGACCTAGGAATTGCACCTCACGAATCCAAAATTCGCACTTCAAAAGTTTCGCATACAATTGTTCCTTCTTCAAGAGTTCCAAGATGGCTCACAAATGCTGCTCATGCTCCTCCTTGGTTCGCGAGTATATAAGGATGTCGTCAATAAACACAATCACAAACTTATCCAAATACGGCTTACACACCCGATTCATGAGATCCATGAATACAGCCGGTGCATTGGTTAAGCCGAACGGCATGACAAGGAACTTATAATGTCCGTATCGAGTTCTAAAGGCCGTTTTGGGGATGTTTTCCTCTTGTATCCTCAACTGATGATATCCCGATCTCAAATCAATCTTAGAGTAGTAGCCGGAACCTTGGAGTTGATCAAATAAGTCATCAATTCTCGGTAAGGGATACCGATTCTTGATGCTCAGCTTATTTAACTCCCTCTAATCAATACACATACGAAAACTGCCATCCTTCTTTTTAACAAACAACACTGGAGCTCCCCAAGGTGAGAAGCTTGGCCTCATAAATCCCTTGTCTAACAACTCTTGCAGCTGAGTCTAGGGGTGTTCATTGAATCGAATATCGAATTTTCGAATTATTCGAATTGAATTATTCGAATAATTTTTATTTTCCCTTAAATTCGTATTCGATTCGAATTCGATTAAAACCTACCGAATTCGATTCGAATTCGTATTCGAATAAAAAACCCAATTCGTATTCGATTAAAAATTCGAATTCGAATCGAATTCGAAAAAATTTGATTTAATTCAGATTCTTTAAAAACATGTAAAAAACTTTCAAAATGAAACATAAATTTTAAAGCAGCCATAAGTCACGATATCACCTTAAAAAGTTCTAAATAAAGTACCACAAGTCTAAAATTCAAAACGAGAATTCGGGAATAACCACTCCACATTGCTTAGAAATCTATTGATAGATTTGTTACTTAGGTTTTAGTAATGTGCCATGTAGTAGGTTTGGTAATGGGTAATTTTAATACTTGGAAAAAAATTTGAAAATAATTTATAGTATAGCCTAATAAAAGTTATATATGTATTATATATAAAAATAATAAATAAAAATGTATAACTTTTATTTGAATTTCAAATCGAATCGAATTTGAAATTATAAATTCGTATTCAATTTACTTGATTCGAATTGAATCGAATTCGAATTCGAATTCTTATAATCGAAACGAATTCTTAATAATCGAATCGAATTTAAACAAATTCGAATTTTTTGAATTCAAAAAGAATTCTGCACACCCCTAGCTGAGTCGATAGCTCCTGCATTTCTGATGGAGCTAGCCGGTATGGTGCCTTTGCCACTGGTGCTGGTCCTGGCACTAGATCTATCTGAAACTCCACTTGTCGTTGTGGAGGTAGCCCAGGCAAGTCTTCGGGAAAGACCTCTGGAAATTCCTTCACAATGGGAATGTCTTCTAATCTTAGCTCCTTGTCGATGACGTGAGCGAGGAAGGCTATGCAGCCTTTTATGAGGCACTTCTGCACCTTCATGCAATTAATAACCCGTAGGGGTATTTCACGTTTCTCCCCATGAACTACAAGTGTTTCTCCATTTGGCAATTGGATACGAATGGTTTTCTCATGACAAACCACCTCCGCACGGTTGTCGGACAGCCAATCCATTCCGACAACTACATCAAAACTACCTAAACCAACTGGTAGAAGATCGATAGAAAATTTTCATTCCCCAAGTTCAAGCGTGCAACCCTTAATAACTTCATCCACTTCGAGTAACTTCCCGTTTGCCAATTCTATAGAATATGGGGTGTCTAGTTTACTTGTTTCTAAGCCAAGTATATCCTTAAATTCTAGAGATATAAAGCTAAAGTCGGCGCCAGTATCAAACAGAAAAAATACATAGTGTTTGTTAATAGGGAACGTACCCGTAACAACATTCGGGTCCCGACGCGCTTCACGTGCTCCAATCGTGAAGACTCTTCCACGGGCTTGATTATCTTTCGGGCAATCCTTCTTAAAGTGCCCTATGTCTCCGCAACCAAAACAACCTTGGCCTCGGCTATTACCATTTCCACCTTGGTTGTTGTTGTTGTTATTGTTTCTGCCCTGATTGTTGTTGTTGTTTCCTCCTTTTCTGCCTTGATTGTTGTTACCACCTTGATGGTAGTTACCGTTTCCTCCTATGTTGGCATTTCTTCCTCCTGTTCCTACCCAACATGTTTCTTTGTTGTACCCCTCCTTTCCACATTTGTCACACTTAGCTTTCGGACATCGACCATCATGGTGAAACTTGCACCTGTCACACATATGTTTGGAACCCAAATAACCTTTACCACTAGTCTCATTAATGGCTCCATAAGCTTTAGTACCACGGGGTGGGTTCACTTGCCTTTGTTTGTTCGTGTTCAAGTTGTCATTGTTTGCTTGGGTTCCTTTCTTCAAGTTTGAAAACTTCCTTTTGTTGTCTCTTGAAGACTCCACATGAGTCTCTTTCTTGTTCGCACCAGACTTCAAGAATTTCCGCAAACAGGGTGCCTCTTTAGTGAGTGCGACACTCAAGTCAATAGCCTCAGCGATGGTAGGAGGATTTGAGGCAGTAACCATGCTCAGGATCTCTAGAGAAAGACCCCAGATGAATCTCTCAATTCTCTTGAATTCAGGCTCCACTAAGTAGGGAACAACCCTTGCTAAATTGTGAAAACGTTGGATGTACTCAGCAACCTTCGGTCCATCCATTTTTAAGTTCCAAAATTCAGTTTCGAGCTTCTGAAGCTCCGCCCTTGAGTAGTATTTGTTTCTCATAAGTTCTTTGAGCTCGTCCCAGCTCATTGCGTATGCAGCAGTTTCACCCTTGGTTTAAACCTGAAGGTTCCACCAAGAGAGTGCACCGTCCAAGAACAATCCCGAAATGTAAGTAACCCTCTGCTCGGGCAGGCATTTACTCATCCTTAGAACTGAATCGGTCTTCTTAATCCACCGAACGAATGCCATGGCACCTCCTGTACCATCAAAGTTCAAGGGCTTGCAGTCTAAGAACTACTTGTATGTGTAGCCTGAAACATATGCAACAACAACTCACGAATGAGCATTGACAAAGCACGAAGGGAAATACACAAGAGATTTGTAATGTGTAATCACGGTGCTATCCATGACACATTACCAGTTGGAGGATTGTTTCCTGAGGTGCCACCGCTTTGTTCAAAGCGGAGGGCTTCGTGCTGCGCTATTGCCAGAGAGATGCGCTCGTTAAGTTCTGCTTCAGTTCTTGGTAACGGGTTTGTGGTTGTGTTCCATTTGGGTGGCATTTTCTTCTATCAAGAAGTATCGGGTAGGTTAGACAAATATTCACCAAATAAATGTCACGTTACTTATATTGACATTTATGTTATATGTATGTATAAAACACAAATGATCATCACAACGTCCAAACAGATAATCACATAAATAACACACGCACACATAAGCAACAATGTATGATAAAGAAAACAACCACCGAGCTTTTATATATATGTCTGACAACTTGATACATTGTTTTTGTAGAAGAAAAACAAAAGGGACTCGAGGTTACATCGCCTCGGTCATACAAGTTCATAATACAAAAGTAGTAAGTCTTTTCTTCTACATTGGTCTTCAAGTGTCTCTAGCTCAATCTTGGTCTTCATATATCCATGCAAGTGGGTCTGTGACTCCCACGTAAAAAGGTACCTGCAAACAAAAGTGTCTAGGGTGCTGGAGGAGATGCAGGTGGAGTAGGAATATGATCCATCTCATCCAAAACATGACTCATGCGGGTGTCTGAGAGATTGGCTCGCTGCTCCAAGGTGAGCACACGAGCTTCAAGGCTAGTACGTGGATGTGGACGTGGTGGAGATGGTGGTGGGGGCGATGATGGCGGTGGAGGAATAGTGGGTGGAGGACAAGCTGGCGGGGGTGGGGGCATAGAATCCCTGAACCGCTCTAACTCGCTGACGCAACGAGAAAGAATCTGAAACTGAAGCTGAAATGAGAGTGTAACATCGTCAGGTGTATAAACAGGGTGGTGACACGGGTGATATGGATCAGACTCAGACATGTGTGGAGAGAGGTAAGGTGCGGAAAAGTGACCAATGGGTGCTCGGGTGTCAGAACAAGTGGGCTATCGGGACGTGCCTCCCTAGGACGGGGTGCTGGGATCTCATGGGAAAATATAGTAGGTAGGTCAGCTTGGTGGGGATCAGCAGTAGGTGGTGTGAGTGGGTGTCCAGAAATAGGAGTGACGCGGGTAGTGTGGGGTGTCTGTGTATCAAGTGGAGCAAATGCGAGAGTATCAACAGGAGCTGAACTAGGAGCAAGTGTTCGATCAGGTGACTGGATGACAATGGGTATAGTATCGAAGCTGCTATCAGTAGCATCCGCTTGTAACCCAGCTCGGCGGATGTCAGAGGGAGAAGCATCATCGCTAACGTCAGAAGAGGAAATGTCTATGACAGAAACAACAGGTGACGACACCTCCAAAATAGCTATATCGAGAACCTCACCGTCCCCAATCTCATCATCGGAGACAACAATAACTCCTAGAACTGCAGCTAAGGGAACGACATCTAAAGGAATATAATCAACAATATGGGCTCCATCTGGGTGACCGATAATAACGAACTGGTTCAGCTGTGGCCCCACAGCTAGGACATCATCCTCTATGGGCTTGCCTTCGAGGACAGGGTCGGGCAGCGTAAAGGGCTGGAAGTCATTGAGATCCTCATCGTCGGATGAAACAATCTCCACAGCAGGCTCGTCGTCGGATGATATGTCCATGTGACCGTAGTCGTCGTAAACTCCACTACTAGCAAACGATACCATGGTATCCTGGCAAAAATAATCTGTACAGATGTATGTATATATATCAATGAACAATAACGTTACTTAGTATACACAGGCAAGTAAAGACAGCATATCACATGTAATTCACATTGTTCCTATGTGGGTCATTTCTAGTTCGGCAAGTCTATCCCATATAGACTATACCCCAACTAATGTCCTTGCTTTGTTTCTTTTTGAAAAATGTTTGGTTTGTGGATCTTGGCGTTTTTTTAAATGCAATGAAAAACTTTTTGTTTGTTGTAAAAATGTTTTCGTGACGGAATCCTAACGATTGTAGACTAGACTCGAGAAGGAATCATAGTTCACTACAATCGAAGCTCTGATACCAACCTGTCACACCCAGTCTTTTACGGAAGCGTGTGTGTGTGTGACTTGATCAGTTTTCATTGCATTCGATCATAATAAACAACTACATGATTAAAATAAGCGATGTTCATCCACTCACAAGTTTCAAAATATTACAAACCACAAATTGTTCAAGTTTCAAACCACCATAAGTATTTAGTTTAAGTTACAAGCAACATAAGTTTTAAAGTTCCATAAAGGACTTGACTAACAAATGTGGATGAGATATATGAATCACACCCACCAAAGTAGTATTTCTTTCTCATAAGTTCTTTGAGCTCGTCCCAGCTCATTGCGTATGCAGCAGTTTCACCCTTGGTTTGAACCTGAAGGTTCCACCAAGAGAGTGCACCGTCCAAGAACAATCCCGAAATGTAAGTAACCCTCTGCTCGGGCAGGCATTTACTCATCCTCAGAACTGAATCGGTCTTCTTAATCCACCAAACGAATGCCATGGCACCTCCTGTACCATCAAAGTTCAAGGGCTTGCAGTCTAAGAACTACTTGTATGTGTAGCCTGAAACATATGCAACAACAACTCACGAATGAGCATTGACAAAGCACGAAGGGAAATACACAAGAGATTTGTAATGTGTAATCACGGTGCTATCCATGACACATTACCAGTTGGAGGATTGTTTCCTGAGGTGCCACCGCTTTGTTCGGAGCGGAGGGCTTCATGCTGCGCTATTGCCAGAGAGATGCGCTCATTAAGTTCTGCTTCAGTTCTTGGTAACGGGTTTGTGGTTGTGTTCCATCTGGGTGGCATTTTCTTCTATCAAGAAGTATCGGGTAGGTTAGACAAATATTCACCAAATAAATGTCACGTTACTTATATTGACATTTATGTTATATGTATGTATAAAACACAAATGATCATCACAACGTCCAAACAGATAATCACATAAATAACACACACACACACATAAGCAACAATGTATGATAAAGAAAACAACCACCGAGCTTTTATATATATGTTTGACAACTTGATACATTGTTTTTGTAGAAGAAAAACAAAAGGGACTCGAGGTTACATCGCCTCGGTCATACAAGTTCATAATACAAAAGTAGTAAGTCTTTTCTTCTACATTGGTCTTCAAGTGTCTCTAGCTCAATCTTGGTCTTCATATATGCATGCAAGTGGGTCTGTGACTCCCACGCAAAAAGGTACCTGCAAACAAAAGTGTCTAGGGTGCTGGAGGAGATGCAGGTGGAGTAGGAATATGATCCATCTCATCCAAAACATGACTCATGCGGGTGTCTGAGAGATTGGCTCGCTGCTCCAAGGTGAGCACACGAGCTTCAAGGCTAGTACGTGGATGTGGACGTGGTGGAGATGGTGGTGGGGGCGACGATGGCGGTGGAGGAATAGTGGGTGGAGGACAAGCTGGCGGGGGTGGGGGCATAGAATCCCTGAACCGCTCTAACTCGCAGACGCGACGAGAAAGAATCTGAAACTGAAGCTGAAATGAGAGTGTAACATCGTCAGGTGTGTAAACAGGGTGGTGACACGGGTGATATGGATCAGACTCAGACATGTGTGGAGAGAGGTAAGGTGCAGAAAAGTGACCAATGGGTGCTCGGGTGTCAGAACAAGTGGGCTATCGGGACGTGCCTCCCTAGGACGGGGTGCTGGGATCTCATGGGAAAATATAGTAGGTAGGTCAGCTTGGTGGGGATCAGCAGTAGGTGGTGTGAGTGGGTGTCCAGAAATAGGAGTGACGGGGGTAGTGTGGGGTGTCTGTGTATCAAGTGGAGCAAATGCGAGAGTATCAACAGGAGCTGAACTAGGAGCAAGTGTTCGATCAGGTGACTGGATGACAATGGGTATAGTATCGAAGTTGCTATCAGTAGCATCCGCTTGTAACCCAGCTCGGCGGATGTCAGAGGAAGAAGCATCATCGCTAACGTCAGAAGAGGAAATGTCTATGACAGAAACAACAGGTGACGACACCTCCAAAATAGCTATATCGAGAACCTCACCGTCCCCAATCTCGTCATCGGAGACAACAATAACTCCTAGAACTGCAGCTAAGGGAACGACATCTAAAGGAATATAATCAACAATATGGGCTCCATCTGGGTGACCGATAATAACGAACTGGTTCAGCTGTGGCCCCACAGCTAGGACATCATCCTCTATGGGCTTGCCTTCGAGGACAGGGTCGGGCAGCGTAAAGGGCTGGAAGTCATTGAGATCCTCATCGTCGGATGAAACAATCTCCACAGCAGGCTCGTCGTCGGATGATATGTCCATGTGACCGTAGTCGTCGTAAACTCCACTACTAGCAAACGATACCATGGTATCCTGGCAAAAATAATCTGTACACATGTATGTATATATATCAATGAACAATAACGTTACTTAGTATACACAGGCAAGTAAAGACAGCATATCACATGTAATTCACATTGTTCCTATGTGGGTCATTTCTAGTTCGGCAAGTCTATCCCATATAGACTATACCCCAACTAATGTCCTTGCTTTGTTTCTTTTTGAAAAATGTTTGGTTTGTGGATCTTGGCGTTTTTTTAAATGCAATGAAAAACTTTTTGTTTGTTGTAAAAATGTTTTCGTGACGGAATCCTAACGATTGTAGACTAGACTCGAGAAGGAATCATAGTTCACTACAATCGAAGCTCTGATACCAACCTGTCACACCCAGTCTTTTACGGAAGCGTGTGTGTGTGTGACTTGATCAGTTTTCATTGCATTCGATCATAATAAACAACTACATGATTAAAATAAGCGATGTTCATCCATTCACAAGTTTCAAAATATTACAAACCACAAATTGTTCAGGTTTCAAACCACCATAAGTATTTAGTTTAAGTTACAACCAACATAAGTTTTAAAGTTCCATAAAGGACTTGACTAACAAATGTGGATGAGATATATGACTAACAAAATATTACAAACCACAAATTGTTCAAGTTTCAAACCACCATAAGATTCATGAGGCTTTGCATCCTATATCTCATCAAGGATGAGATATATGAATCACACCTACCAAAAGTGGATGACATCGAGACTTGTAACTCAAAAGCTTGTAAACCACACTGGCACCAAGATCCATCTATTTTCCTGAAATACATGTAAGTTGAAAACATCAACAAAAGTTGAGCGAGTTCATGTGTTTTATTTGTATGCGCATCAAATGAATCTCAAAAACATTTGAAAGTTCAGTTATGTAAGTAGGTATGTAAAGCATCTATGAACATGTTGATCATTAATGTTTTGCAAGGACATAATATATGTGACGACATAGGAGGTACTCAACCCGAGTAGACAATTTTTAGTGTCGGTTCACTCCTGACTGGGACACAACAGCACTCTAAGTGGTCACCTATGGACCGTGAGTGGGGCTCGCCCATACCCATTAGATCTAACCTTTGTTCCGTGGTCCTAAAAAGGATTAATGGCACCTCAGTTACAGCCTATGCTCACATGATCTAAGAGTTCATTCCTTAGCTTAATCATACCCAAGTTTGACATGTATTTCCCCCCGAAAGTTGTAAACCGAAAACGTTAAAAGAAAAAGGGGACATGAACTCACTAGTTTGCGTCCGTGCAAAGTGCGTACTCAAATGCGTTTTCCTGGGTTCGTTTTGCAACCTACAAACGTGCTAGGTTTTGTTAGACACTTCGGTCTTGTAGCGGTTCTTAGTCTTAAACGCTTACTAAGAATTGGTTTGGATTTGTTTTTGTTTTGAGTTGCACTTTTAGTGTATGGTGTCTTTATATAATTCCTCATAATTATATAAAATTCAAAGTTTGGTATATTAGTTAAAATATTGTATTTTAACTTATATTATTTGCATGCATTGCATGTATGTCATTTAAGGGATTCGTTAAAAATTAATATATTTTTAACTCGTTTTGAGATATGGTTTCCATATACCTGTGTTTGTAGTTTTCATAACCAAGATACCGTTTATTGAGTATTATACGGTGGTAAGTATTCCCAAGTATAGGTATACTTTGTATTATGAGTAAGTTGATTATTTCTCTTTGTATTCTCATATTTATGTATAATACTTGTATGAGGGTATTTTTACCAAGTGTTGCTAGTGTATGTTGGTATGTATTTGTACGTATAGAAATACGTATTTTCTTGTATTTATTAAGTATTTCATACTTAATATATATTTAATTTTTCCAGAATATTGTTTTGTACAACTAAAATCAATAGTCTTGTATTCTTAAAATGTATATATTTTAAGATATGTTCATAGAAAATATCCATATTTTGACTTGGTAAATATAAATGTTCACATATACCTTAAAAATAATTTATTTTTAAGATCAAGGCTAGAAAAATATATATTTTTAGTTTCCACCAAAATAATATATTTTCAAGTTTGACAAAATGTGATATATTTTTATAATACTTGTAAAAATACACACTTTGCCGTTTGTCTGGTTTAGGAAATACCGTTTACCAAGTTTGTTATAATACAAATTAAGTTCCGGAATATTTATATAATGTGTCTGGTATGTTCATTCGCCCGTATGTCCAATATTTATGTACAAGATATATTCGTAACCTTGTAATTCTTGTAATTTTTAAATTATAATTTTTGGCATTTGTGTGCTATATTATTTCAAGTTCCTAAATTTTAATATAACTAATACAAATAATAGAAACATAGCACATAATTCATGTGGTCTCTAAATATATATTTTCCTAAATATATATTTAGTCATTTTTATTTTTGAATACCAACCTCCATTATTTGTATTTTTATACCAGAAATTATGGGAATTTTTATATTTTAAACCATTGATCAAAGTTACTTGTAAGAACTTGTTAAAACATATTTTTCTAAGTGTTTAAATTTTACAAAAGTTTTTGCCATAGTTTCCTTTGTAAAATGGAGGTTTCCATGCTTTTAAGCATATCATTTTCTTTTCAAAATCATCAACAATTCATCCACCACAATTTACATCCTATCATATGCATAGAAATGCATTTCTTCATGAAGTTATGAACTTGAAACTATGTAAAAATTTGTAGTCTTTTAGCATGGTGTTTAACAAGTTCCTTAAACTTCAAAAACATGGTTTATTTCTTAATATGAATCAATTTGCAAAAATTCCATCTTTACAACTTATGATCCATTATTGTAAAAATTCATTTTCTACAACTTTTTATGTTCTAAGTACTTCAAGTATTTCATTTTCACATATGTAGGATGTCCTTTTATTTTCAAGTAACAAAATCATGTTTAACATGAAGTAATCTTTGTTCTTTGAAACTTTAATCTTTCAAATCTTTCATTTTTCATGAACTACACTTTGTAAGAACCAATTTCCACTCTTAAACATGCTTACTTTTCAAGTCCATACTTCACATAATACATGCTTAACATAGATCTTTCAAGATCCATCAACATACTTGTTAGATCATTTGTTTAATCATCATCTAACAATTATGTATGTGGTGTTCATCACCACACACAAACAATCATCAAACAACTTCATCACATAACATAAACAACTTGGTTTCTTATGATTTTTAGTTTTGTTCATGAGTTCATCTTCTTGGTTTTGTAAGATCTTTAGATTTTCTTAGTTACACACATGTTACATCTACTAAGATAAGATGAAAAATGGGTTCTCAAGACACTTACTACTAGCTCAAGGCTAGGGAAGAACAAAATGATGAAGATGAAGAGAAGAGGACACAAAGTTGATGGTTAATAGCTCCAAAGAGTGGTCCTTCAACTTCTATGGCTTGACACCTTCCTAAGTATGCTTGAGACACTTTATAATATGCTTGGATTAGCTTGAAGTTGAATGAAGATGATGATGGGGGGGGGTATGTTCGGCCGAGAAGAGAGGAGAGGGGAAGGAGATGACTTTTGTGATATTGGTGAATGATGTAAAATGAGAATGATGTGGATTTTGAGGTGTAGATAAGGTATTTAACACAAAGGTCATTAACTTCCCTCCACTACATTAACCTTAGGATTACCAAGTAGCATCTTTGACCAACAACTAGATTAGTCAACATAAACAAGGGTTGGGGTCCCCTTGGGACGGTTAGGAAGGGGGGTGTTGTTTTGTTTAAATGTTGTTAAGTGTTAAAATGGTGAAGGTAAGTATCATTTGTTAAGGATGTTATATGTTTTGGGTTCTTGATACAGTTCTTGATGTTTGATGTATTATACTAGCTTACCATTGCTTAGAAAATGTTAACTAGTTTGTATGTTTGCGCCAAGTTAGTAATCGGGTGCTTGTTCAGTTATCGGATCGCTTAAAGATCGTTGTATGTAACTTGTATGGCATAATGTGTTATTATGTCGAGATAATGTTTCCATCACCTTTTGAGTTATTTTGTGCATTCTGGCGTTATTTCTAATTATTACATAAGCTGCAAAATGCTGAATTTTGCTAAATTTTTGCTGAATTATGTTGTTTTGGCTAGTTTTGGGCAGTTTCTAGTGTTCGCTTGTCTCTCGGAAAGCAGTAACATAAACCCTTAATTTCTCACATGAGGTATAGTGTAATTTTGGTTCTGGGACTCAATCTGTGTCCTAAACATGTCGTTTGTCTGAGTACTGAACTCCTGTCAGCAATTACTAGTTTATCTGATAAGTGTGCTAATTATTGATGTGCACTGTCTAAACTGTTTCAAGTCGCGACCAATAAAAACAAGTATAATGCATCATGAAATGTTTTTGTGAGATCCTTAAATGTAAGCCATGAAATCATGCACGTCATAAGTTCAAAATACACAACCATATAATATTTAACAATGTTCACATTGTACAGAATTTACTCAAAAAAGTGCCAATTGTCACACTATGGTAGTTCCTACTCAATTTATCGCAACTCCTCATGCGATACCTATTTTCCCTAACTACCCACAGGGAATCTGCTTCAATTGTGGTTGTCCAAATCACTTCAATCGACCTGGCTGGCAAATGACGACTCAACGAATGGGCACAAGATTAACACTGGCAATATCAAGGCTTGTCCTGATGTCTGAATAAACACTTAAACTTTTATGTTTTCTGTTTATTTTCCAAGAACCTTGAAAACACTTTGGTTGTTGTATAAATAAACTTGTTATTTCAATTTTATTTACAAAACCAATACGATTACGTGTATGTGTGGCACACCCCTACAATACCGACCCCAAGGATATGGTTCCTTGCAAATCAAATTATTCTTGTAGTTTCTTCCATTTTGAGATCGTTCGTGATCTCTATAAAAATCCTAAGTACTCGTTTCTTCTAAGAAACAAAGTACAAGGTACAAGTTATTACTCTTAACAGATACCCGAAGTACCACTTTAAATCCTTGATTGGATACCTAAGGGTACTTTCATAAGTCCTTAATTGGTCTTATGCAATATGTCTATGTACATATCATTACTTTTTGGTTTTTCATGACATTATACATAGTATATGATTTCAAAGGCATCTTACATGATTTCAAAAACATTATCCATGTTTTCAAAACCTCATACATGATTTCAAAGACATTTCACATGGTTTCAAAACATTTTAACATGGCATATTTACCTAATATCTAGTGCATGATTTCAAAAAAAACATTATATGTATGATTTCAAAAACATTAAACATATTTTCAAAGATCCCATGCATGGTTTTTAAAGACATTTTGCTTCGTATGTTAACCTAGCATACCTAGTACACGGTTTTCAAAGACATTGTGCTTCGTATGTTGACCTAGCATACCTAGTACACGGTTTTCAAGTACATTCTACTTCGTATGTTGACTTAGCATACCTAGTACATAGTTTTCAAAACATTTTGCTACTGATGTGTGTAAAATGCAACATATAAATTACATCAAATGAGGCATAAAACTAACCTTTTTTAGTACTAATGTTGGAAAAAGTGTGCTTTTGTCTTCCTTTTGTATTTTCAGGACTAAATGAGCGTAATTGAACAAAACGAACAAATATGCAGCCAAATCTAACATAAATACAAGAAAAGGAAAAAACGTGGCATGCCCGACCCCTCGACAGCATCTTCCCAAGCAAAAACAAGGAAACAGAAGGCTGACCACGACCCCGTGTCCAGCGGACACGGGGGCATGGCCAAGTGACTGCAGAAAAGACAAAGCAATGGAAGCTTCTATTCCCAGCATGGGGGCGTGCCCAGTTCAACACGGGTCGTGGTCAATGCTAAGATTCGTAAAATCTTGCAAGTCTTAATAGTACAGATTCGCTTCTGCACACGGGGCCGTGCCCAGCGAACACGGGGGCATGTGGAGCTAATGCAGACAAATTGCAATTAGTGAAGAAAGAGAATAAGGATAGACACAGGGCCGTGTCCGGGCTTCTGTACAAGCTATAAATAGGGGTGCTTGGCTCACTTTAAAGGCATCCCTTGGCAAACCACCTCTCTACCACTTCACCCACACTCCACCACCATCACAACACCCACACCCACACCCACATCCACAACCATCATCCATCATCCACCTAGAGTGTGTGTAGTAGTCTCGGGATCCAAGATTGATAGTAAGAGTTCTTGACAATCAAAGGCCATGTTTGCCTAAGTCTCTTACATCACTTGGTGAAGACAAGCATTTAGTGTAATACTTTTGATTTTTAATCTTTTCGCACTTTTTTTTTTTGGTTTTCTATTAATGACTTTAATAACTAGTTTATTATGTTGAAGGTGAAACTTCCTTATCATTTGTCCGTGGTGTCTTGGCATTATTTTACTGTCTATATAAAATAAAAGATTTTCACCATTCATATCTCTATGGTGTATATAGAGATATGTTGGCTACCTGGTCAGGGGTTAAGGGAATGGTTTGGTAAGGTTCTTGCCTTGTTCAGTGTATAGATCCTGCAAGGACCTGGGTCAAGCTTACTAGGACCTCCTTCAATACCCACTGGTATTGGATGGCGGGGGTGCGAATGGCTTGATCCCCTCATATGTAAAGTACTATTAATACATTAACCCGACTACTTGGGATTGTATCCCTGCGGACTCAAACCACTTAACCGAGGGTAACGTCACCTTCAAAAGAGGGGCCTACCACTTTACGCATTAATAACTTAATTAATTATCTTCCAATATTCCGATCCTTTAGGATTGTATCCTTGCTGACTCAAACTACTGGTTTGAGGGTAACGTCACCTTCAAAAGAGGGGCCTACTACTATAACTAAGATAATCTCTTAAAAAGTGCAAAAGTGCGGAAATCATCAAAGGTTACACTAAAGGCGAGTCGGATCCAAGTGATTCATCTTGTCTATCTGTTTTTATTTTTATTTTTATTTTTCAGCATTTTTAGTTTTTATTTTCATGTTTAAAACCTTTTCTAAACTTTTGATTTGATTAGACGTTGAGGATAAACCGGTACTAAAAGCTCTTGTGTCCTTGGACGACCTCGCTATCTTACCAACGCTATACTATGCTCACGATGGGTGCACTTGCCCATATGTGTGTTTAGTGTTAGTAGAATATCGTGTTTTATAAATTTAAAACTTGACTAAAGTGTAAAAAGGGCTTAAAATATAAACAAAAAATATATCACGCTACACACGCATCAAGTTTTTGGCGCCATTTTAAGAAAGCGTAAAATCGACGGCCTAATCAGTTTTTCAAAAAACCTTTTCAAAACCGCGCACATTTTTTTCATTTTTAATTAGTTTTTGCATTACAGTAGCCTGAACACGGGGCCGTGCTGCATAAATTTTTCAAAACACCCAGATACAGAGTCTGAACACGGGGTCGTGTTCGCTGAACACGCCCCCGTGCTGCACAAAACCAGTTACATTTTTTTAAACGCCCATATACAGAACCTGAACACGGGGCCGTGCTCACTGAACACGGGGCCGTGTCCAGCCTCTGTTTCCGCTTTTATTTTTGTTTTCTGGTCCCGAGACTCTGTTGTGATCTGCTGAGTGATTCTTATGGATCAATACTCAGGAGGTTACAGCTACCACTATGAGGAGGATGATTATAGGGAAGACTATTGTACCATTTGTGGTAATCCTCATTCGGTGCAATATTGTGACTTATTTCAACCATCCCCTTCGTACACCTACTATGAGGAGCCCAGGTACGAGCCATCTACTTCATACACATCCTATGAAGAGCCAAGGTATGAACCTTCTCCCTCATACTCATATTTTGATGAACCAAGGTATGAGCCTTCATACTCATAGTTTAAGGAACCAAGATGTGAGCCTCCACCTTCATATGCTTACTATGAGGAACCATGGCGTGAACAACCCACCTCATATGAGTACTATGAAGAACCAAGTTACGACCCTTATCCATCATATACTTATAATGAGGAACAATGGTACGAACCATCTACTTCATATGATTATTATGAGGAACCAAGGATCGAACTTCCGAATTCAAGCTTTGAGGATACTCATTCCTCTCAATTTGATGAACCACCAACTATCTCACCCGTAGCCGAAAAGATAATAGAACACCTTAAAACTATCGAGCGCTGTATAAAAGAAGCCCACACAAGGGAAGAGGAATCCCGCGCAAGGGAAGAATTAACTCGTAATAAAGAAGAGATCGTTGAAGAGGTAAAAATGGAAGAACAAGTAAGTGAAAAACCAACACATGAGTTAAACAACGGAAAAGGTGAGTCCGATAACGTTAAAATTCAAGAAGAGTCTAATTTTAAAGAAATTAATCTCTTGTCACCTTCTTTCGAAAACCATTATTTAGTACCCACTCATGCTAAGTTTTTAAAAGAGTTAAACACTAACACTAAAATTGACGAAATGGTAAGCGTTAAGTTAACAAATGATCAAACCACCACGATAATAAAAGAAGATCCATTTGAAATT
The DNA here is from genome assembly GCA_030545235.1 of Helianthus tuberosus. NCBI lineage: Eukaryota > Viridiplantae > Streptophyta > Magnoliopsida > Asterales > Asteraceae > Helianthus > Helianthus tuberosus. Next base: position 73,911,280 of record CM060385.1, on the reverse strand, counting down.
AACATTACACCGGTTCCATGTTTCTTTCAAAATTCCTTTATTAGTAATATTACAATTGATAAAGATCTTTGTGTTAATATAATGCCAAACTACATTTTTGAAAAATTAAGTATTAGTGATTTTTCTGCACTTCAAATACCCATTTTTCTATCTAATCGGAAAACAATAAAATCAATAGGGATAGTTGAAGATGTGTTGGTCCCAACCAATCAAATGATAATCCCAACCGACTTCGTCATCTTTAATGACGCTCCACTAGTGTTGGGACGACCTTTTGTTAAGACTTACGAAGCTTTGAAAAATCGGAAGCATAACCATCTACCCATTCAATTAGGGGCATTCAAAAGAAGTGTCGATCTTGAGCGTTCAATGAAATATCCATTCGGTAATGATGACCCCCTAATTGAAGATGAAGATGAACCACCCGATACAAGAAAAGAATTGACCACTTTGTTGAAGAAGAGGTTGCCATAGAACAAACCTTTTTGGTTCTTGATCAAAATGAGCAACCAAATAAGGAGTCTCCCAAAGACCCACCACTTGAGCTCAAAGAACTTCCAAAAGGTTTGGAATATGCTTTTCTCGACAAGGATGGTAAGTTACCTGTAATTATTTCATCTAAATTAACTAGTGTAGAAAAGGATAAATTAATCTCACTTTTGAAAAAAACACAAAAATGCGACCACTTGGAAGCTCGTAGATATCAAAGGAATAAGCCCTTTCATGTGCAAGCGCAAAATTTTAATGAATGATGACTATAAATCAGTAATACAACCACAACGTCGAGTAAATCCAAATGTCCAAGAAGTGGTTAAAAATGAAGTCATCAAATTACTTGACGCCGTACTCATTTACCCAATTTTCGATAGTCCTTGGGTAAGTCCCGTGCAAGTAGTTCCAAAGAAAGGAGGTATGACAGTAATCACTAATGAGAGAAATGAATTAATACCAACAAGAACCGTCACGGGATGGAGAGTTTGTATAGATTATCGTCGATTAAATGAGGCAACAAGGAAAGATCATTTCCCTTTACCTTTTATTGATCAAATGTTAGAAAGATTATCCGGTCACAAATTTTACTGTTTCTTAGATGGTTTTTCAGGTTACTTTCAAATACCGATAGCACTCGAAGACCAAGAAAAGACAACATTCACATGTCCCTACGAAACTTTTGCTTATCGACGCATGCCTTTTGGTCTATGTAATGCCCCCGCAACATTTCAACATTGCATGGTGGCCATTTTCCATGATATGATAGAAAAGACTATGGAAGTATACATGGACGACTTTTCTATCTTTGGAGATTCATACGACCAATGCCTCAATAACCTTGAACGAATGCTATCCCGATGTGAGGAAACTAACCTCGCCCTTAATTGGGAAAAATGTCATTTCATGGTAACGGAGGGAATAGTATTCGGTCACAAAATCTCAAGCGAAGGAATGGAGGTTGATCGAGCAAAAATAGACACTATTTCTCGATTGCCACCCCCGTCCTCTGTAAGGGCTATCAGAAGTTTCCTAGGACATGCCGGATTTTATAGGAAATTTTGTGACATCTGTGCTTGTAATCATTGTATAAACTCTGAATAATTCTTTTATCAATAAAACAATGTGATTTGATCCCAATGTTTGTTTATTTATGTTTGACATTTTGCATGTTTTGATTTTTGTTCAATTTCAAACTCTATATCGCTTTCTGGAAAGTTATACGCAAACTGATGCGTAAACGTAATCAGTTTAACATGACAAACACTCCGGAACATCAATATATGCTTAACATACCTTAAATAACCTTTACATAACTTAGAAATAAGTTTTGAAGGCTTTGGTATGGCAAAATCAAGTTTATTCGCTTACAGGGACTATTTTTGACAAACTACGAAAGTATGCCGATTCGTACCGTAAAGAACATTCCGGAACTTGATCATAAGTTAAACATACCATAAATATCCTTTACATATCTTAGAAATAGGCTTTGGGGGGTTCGGTGTGCAAAAATAAACTTTTTGGTCAATCAGGGACTAAAAGCGTCAAAAAGTGCATAAGTTTGCATTTTCGCGCATATCTTACGTTCTGAATATATCCGGACATCCAAAAATTTATGTAATCATTAAAATATTTTATTTTAGTGATTGGCATGATAAAATTCCATCTGTCGCGTAATTTGGATCGTTTTTCGCGTCCGTTCGAGTTTCGTCGTAATTAACCGAACAACGCAACCGTACGACCAAACGAACCGACATCCGAGATGTTTCTAAGTATATTTTAAGTTCCCTATACTTTAACTTCATTTTAGAGCCTTGAAATAAGGTTAACGGGGCTTAAACGTGTCAAAAATGCATCGAAAACCAAGTTTTACACATTCAGGGACCATTTCTGTCAATCTGCCAAACATGGCTCTCGCGGGGCGCGTAAGGACTTCTAGCTTTGCTTGGTTGTTATTCAAGGACTTCTAAGCAATCTCAAGTGAGTACATAGTCCCCTCTTTTACCGTTTTCAAATGTTTTGGGGTGATACACATGTGCCTACTTGTTACTTTCGTGTTTTTCATGCTTTTATAACATACACTTGTTATGTTCATTAGTACGCATATAGTACATGATTTCATTATGTTTTGCTATGTATGTTCACTTAGCATGCTAGCACATTGATATTCATATATTACATTTTGTTGCATATGTTCACTCAGCATATGGACACATTGATTTACATTGCATTTTTGTTGCATATGTTCACTCAGCATATAGACACATTGTTTTACATTTCTACTTTGTATGTTCATTTAGCATACTAGGTACATTATTTTCATATAACATGCTTACATATGTTATAACATTTGGTTTGTTTAACGAAACTAATACATTCATTAACACCGATCATGCCGCTCGGTAGTAGGTAGTGGTACCATAGGAATTGACAACTCCTATTCCCTGCTTGCTAGGTTTGTTTGGAAGTAAGGAATGACTGAATCCGATATTCATAATTTTTGATAAACCTTTAATTTGTTTAAGGGTTTGTCTCCATAGTCGCAAGGCTTAGATGTATGCGTTTTAACATTACCACATAGATGTTTGTATCAGTAAAGCAAGCATTTATTTTTACAAAACATAACTTTTGATATAAACTATGATTTACTTCAATACATTGTTTTGTACATTTTACATATGGTTGGGTAGACATTTTTTTTACTTACCATACATAACATTTGATTATACATGAACATGATTTACATTTGGCATTTGACATTGTTTACACATAAACATTTTGACATTGGTTTGAATAAGACATTTTGGTGGTTTGTTTGGGTAAGTGATTTAAATAACGAGGCGTGTGTAATATGATAAAAGCATGGTGGATACGCCGCTGGTACTTCCTATATATAAGTGCTTTTATGATATTACATATCGTAGCGTTATTTAAACCATTTCAGTTTAGACATATTACATGTTACACAAAGAACACAACTTCACAAAACATTGTTTTACAAACAACATATCTTTTACAAATTCATTTTACTTGGTTATTTATTTAACCTCACATCTTTCTTTTATATCATCTAAATTCTTATCGATTTTTATATGATTTACAAAGGAAAACACTTTACAAGGTTCATGACTAATTTTTGTTAAACAATTCTTTAAACTTACAAGTCATGAATCCTAAATGAATAAACCTATGTATCTCACAGGAATTTTTATGCTGACGTAGCTATTTTCACATGTGTTTTCAGGAGCTGTTGCATAGGAATGATCAAGATACACTTAGGCGGACCTGTGCCTTAGTGACATAAAATGGAACAAGACTAGTTTAAATTATGTTATGTACTCTTGTTTCCTTTGTTTAAGACAATGTAACCCCTTTTATTATATATATTGTACGTGAGGCAGACATCATATTGGTCTCGAAGAGGACCCTGCGCCCATGATGTCGTTTAATCATTTAAGTATTGCACGTGAGGAATTGTTGGTAGATCTATCGAGTTGACAACCCCGTCGTAACCGGTCGCCCCGTGTCAAGTCAAGCGACGAATTTAGATTCTGTTTATTGTCTAGCATTGGTTATCCCTGCATGGTAAATATATAGTTCGTATTATCTAGCTAACATACGAGTCTGAAAAGTGACGCTATGAATTTAATATACAAAACCTGGGTAAGAGCTTTATTGTTGGGTTATTGAACTGCAACGGTTGACCCATGGATTTTTATTAAGGAAGTAAAACGGACTTTCTAAAAATTATATGGATGTTTTAAAATAAACACATAATTAGAAAGTTTTCCTTTGGAATGAATTGTTTGTATGTGAATATGTGAACTCACCTTCCTTTGTGTTGACACTTGATTTTAACGTGTTCTACAGGTACTTGAGTTCGGCTTTGGGAATCATGGCGTATCTTGTGTTTGAATGATGCATGTTGTTTTGTTTGAAAATGTTGGACGACTTTTAAACTTTCTGGGACGTATGTAATAAGATCCGCGAGGATCAAAGACAACCTATCTTTGTGGTTGTGTCGTGTCTTAAAACGTAACGTTTAATAACCTATGCTTAAAATTAAATCAAAATGTCCAACAATTAAATGCATCGTTCAACAAGATATAAATGGGCACCAACTTCCGTCACCACTACGTTTAATATTCCGCTGCGACGTTTTTGGGGTGTGACAGAAGTTGGTATCAGAGCCAATGGTTGTTAGCGAACTAGATGTTTTCGGGAGAAAACACTAGACTTCAACCGAAGAATTTTGAGATGTAAAGTCTAAAATTTTCGAAGCCAGAAATTCTAAATGAACATAGAAATTTTATCATGTATGAAAACCCTTATGTGTTTATGTGCATACATGAATGTCTGTTTATTTGGGCCTTATGTTGTAAGTCCCAAAAATATCAAACGGATATCAAAATCACAATCAAAAGCACGGAATACTGATGAAAGTGATAAGAACAAGAACAAAAACGATTGAATTAACCAAAGTGCACACGGTTTCTAAGAACCGTCTGGTACACAAGCACAGAATTCGAAATTACTAGAAGAACAGAAAATAAACAGCCCTTAGAACAGCTAACCTAATAATGATCTAGGCTCACCCTATTTATAGTTACATAGGGTGACCTAGTTACAAGTTGGGCCAAGCCCACAAACACACTTTTAATTAAACAAGGCCAAATCCCTAATTAGCCCACATGGCTTATCCCAATATTATCTAACCCACTACAAGGCTAAGCCCAATAGCCTATACTTGTGTTTGATAAAGATAAGCGTAAACCTACTCAATTATAGGGCCTTACAATATCCCCCTAGGTTTATGCTGTCTTTATCAAACTGCAGTCTTCTTCATGTTTCTGTGGGAAGATACTTCACGTCTTCATTCTGAAGCTTAGGCTCTTTGTTCTTCTTATCACGATCAGCTTTGCTTGAAAATATTGTTGAAAGAATGCAAGAGGAGGATTCTAAGCAATTCTTTTCTTTGTCAATGTCTTCTCTTTCAAGCAGGTTCACAGGTACTTCAAATGTACTATCACTGTCAGATGATGTCACGTATCTGGTTCTTCTGACTCAGGTACATCTTGCTATTGTGATGCTTCAAGCTTTGTCAGCAACCAACAGCATATCAATCTTCAACAACCCCTGTTTCTTGATTTAGCATTAAATTCTGCACATACTCAGAAATTCATAAGCAAACATTTATGTGCAACAAGGGGAAATACCACATGAACACTTGGTACATCCAAGTATTTGTACTCGGATTTCACAATTCAAATTTCATTCAATTTATGATGATAAATCAAATCTTCAAGAACGGTTAAATTTTTTAATAAAACAAATAAACACTCTATTTTTTATTTTTGATTTTATAAAGATAAACACTATTTTTTGGATTTTTTATTTTATTTCTAAATCTAACGATATAAACTAAAACACAAATAAACAAAGAAACTAATATACAATTACAATTGCAATGGGATCAAATCACAGTGTTTCGGGCCAGACTACACTTATCAACACTAATTTACTTTGGGTGATCCGAGCGATTGCCAGTATATTTGTCCACTTAAACTTATCTCCTTAGGCCTTTTTCATGTAACGGTCTGCAACTGATTTATCATGTTTTTCATTTTAATTAATATGAACACTCAATTTAAATCACAATCAAATCCTGGAATTGTAATCAGAACACGCTATCATACATGCAGTTTCCCTACCACATATTTCACAAGCCCTTTCTAGGATTTTGAAACCTTGACTGGGACTGGATTGAGAAAAGAACAGAATAGATCATTTGCAGAGATGGATATAATATACAGATCAAATGAGGTTTCTCAGTTTGATATAGGTTTTTTGGGTTTCTTTTGGGCACTAGAGGGCCTTTTCGGGTGTATTTGTATAGCGCGATAACGTACAGCTAGGTCTTTGCTCACGCAAAACAGAAGCCGACGTTGCCTAGCACCTCCAGGTCTTTGCTCACGCAAAACAAGGGAGATACACGAGTTGGTCAGAAAAGATTTTAGAACTAGAACAAAATTGTGTGTATCGGGACATCACACACGTATTCAAATAGTCATGTCCTAATTCCAAGTGACGTTCTTTCCTGAGGTCATAGAATAATTTAGTGTTCTGCACAGAACCAGTCAAAGAATCCAACCATTAGGATAAAGGCTACCAACATATCGCTCTAGAGTCAGACCATTTCAATATTGGTCTTACATGAGTCAGCCTTAATCCACATAGTGAAATTATTTCATTTCCCATTTATGCAACAAAATATTTTTGATTTTTCTGTTACTCGAATGTTTTTGTATTTTTTTTTTATTTTCTCTATTTACAGATATCTCTGGATATCCCCCTAAATTTGTGCGTAAATCTTATGCACAAATTTACCTAAAACGAAAACATATGTACACAGATTGAAACACAAAAGAAAATGAGAATATTTTTGTTATTTTTGCCTAACCGTTCCATCATAAGATTTAAGACTGATCAATATCGAAATTAGAATACGAAATTCAAATGTGTACCTTTTCGCTGATCTTGTCTTACTTACTTCTCTTATCTCCTCAAAAAGAAACATATCAACTGTAAAAGAATATACCTTTTTGCAACAGTGAGATGTTACCCTTTATGTCTCTGGAACAACCGCTATCAACATCCAAGGATTGCCAACAACTCCTCCTTGGTTGTTCCTGAAAAGTAAGGAGATTAGTAAGACATTGGTACCCAGGCCATCGTGGTCCTGGGTATTCCTGAAGCATCAATGTAAGACACTTCTCTAAAGCACATGTTCCCTTTGGATTCAAGGACTGGTGATGTTGCTGCTTTATGTTTTGCCTTCCAAATTTGTTTAGGCTTCTCTAATTTCTTAGGTGCCTTTGGCAAAACTGTTTGCTTTTCAACCTTTTTATTTTTCAGAACTTGTTTAGGTTTCAAAGCTTGTTTTCATTTAGTTTTCGCAGCATTCCAGTCCCCATCAGATGGTTTAACCTTGGGACTCTTATTCATCATTGCCTTAGGTTTTTCAACCTTCATCGGCTTAGAATAAGATCTGTCCCTTAGTGTAACCCTCTGATGCTGTGTATAGTATGGCACATTGGGACGATGTGTGCAATTCCTTGCAATGTGACAGGGTATGCCGCAGTTGTAGCATGTTTGCTTCTTTACGTAAGGGGCATATCCCGATCCATTCGTTCCAACTGATGTTGAGTATGAGTTATAACAATTGTTGGATGATTTGTTTGCAGCCTGCTCAGCCTTTCTTCCCTGCTTCATATGTCCATGTTTACAACAGTTATTACATTTACTGGATTTAGCATTTTCATTTCTAACTGTTGGCTTTGGAGGCACATATTTATTTGAAGGGCCTCTCAAAGCTGGCTCAGAAACAGCCTTTCTCACATATGGAGGGGCATCAGCAGACAAATTTGATGTTTTTGAACAAACATCGTCAACTTTTTGACAAACAACATCATCCCCCTCAACCCAATCCTCAATTACTACCTCATCTGCACATGAAGTAGAAGCATCAGTAACATTCACACATTTAAAATAAGGGACTGGCCTTGTTATTTCAATCTCAGACGTTATGGGCTCAATCACTGTTTCACTGCTTGATTCAGCTGAACCACCTGAGTTACATTCCTTTTGTAGTGGCTCTGCTGAATCCTCTGCTGATGAGTCAACTGCTTCAGAAGACTCACAGATGGATTTACTAGATTCAACTGATTCCAATTTCTTAGAATCAGTTGCTTCAGGTGATTCACATTTGGAGTCAGATGGAGCAGGTGGCTCAGATTCTACTATTTTTGGTTCTGATTCAACTATTTCAGGTGATTCGTTACTAGACTCGACTGAATCAGCTAACTCTGACTTTTCACAGTTAGCTGTCTCTGAGGAGTCACATGACGAATCAGATGAAGAAGTCGTTTCATTTTGCTTGCTAGACCCATACCCTTTGATGAATTCAGCAAACTCATTCATCATGCCAAACTCGAAGTTATTTGATTTTATTTTAGACCCTTCTTCTTGTTTTTGCAATTCAGGTAAATTTTGAGAATAAATTGACTCATTATCATCTAACACTTGAAAATGTTTGTCAATATTCGCATTATTCTCAAAACTTAGAGTCTCAGTCTGTTTGGAAATATCAGCAGGTTTGACAAATGTTTTCTTGTAGGCATGTTTTTCCAAAATGATTTCTGTTTTATCAGGCCTAGTAATCTTTACTTTCCTAGATTTAACAGGCTCAACCTTCCTATCCCCGGGCTTCCCATAATCCATCTTAGGCAGATTATCTATCTCTTCTTCAGTCATGGGAAGTGAGGTGTAATTGTGATTGTATGGTGGAGGTATGCATACAAATCCTAATCCTTTGTTCCTCACTTCCTTTTTGCTATATTTCAACTGTTGATTAATCATTTTCTCAACTTTCTCACTAGACATGTCAAATTTCTTGAAATTAAATTCCGTGTTTTCAAAAGTTGATTTTAAATTATCAAGTTCAACAGTTAATTTTTTCAGATAATTCTTTGAAGTGGAGATATCTACAATTTGCTTCACTCAGATCGTCATGCAACTTACAGATATCAAGCTTTTGTGCCTCCACCATATCCTTGTACCCGTTTAGTTTCTTTTTAATTTCATAATTATTAGATCTGGTATATTGAAGTTGCATAACGAGCGAGTCTGCCTGCTCTTTGAACCCTTTAACCTTTTCCCTACATTTAGAAGTACAACAGATATCGTCTACACATACCTCTTTGATTGTGGGAGTGAAGTCATGAATTTGAATACCTGAACCACGACCTGATTCTGAATTTTGTGATGAATCAGCAGAAGTGGATGAGCATACTACAGCAGGCAATGGAGCAGTAGGAGTAGGAGTGGGTGAGCAAACTGCATCAGATGTGTTGCCTTGAGTCGACTGCTTGTCAGCATTGTCATATGATTTGATGAGTGAGATCAGCTCATCCGGCTTCATTTTGAAATAGTAGCAATCAGCTGTCAGTTTTATCTGATTAACATTGCTAAACCAACTACAATTCGCCTGATCTGGAATCCTTTTCAGAACATCTAGAAGCCTTTTGTTGCTCATATGACTTGGCACCATAATTTCTGCCGTCTTCATATCATTGAGCAGTTCTGCAAATCTGCCAATCAATGCTTCTACAGATTCACCTGGACAGTATCTAAAACCTTCAAGATGTCGATTAATCACATCATCCTGAGAAGACATTTCTAAGTTGCTATACTTTGATCCCCCGTAAAAGTGATTCCCCAAATATGTGATCCCCCGAAAGTGTGATCCCTACACTGTTTCTTCAGAACCAGCCCAAAGCGAGAACCCGTGTACTCGCTAACTCAAGCTCTTTGTCACACGCACGAACCAGCTTACTGTACCACGCCTCGAACCTGTCAAAACTTATTACCAAACAATAACGAACCCCACTTTTTATTATATATATATATATATATATATATATATATATATATATATATATATATATATATATATATATATAGGGTAAGGTTCATGCGAGAACCACCCTTATTGCGAGAACCGCGAGAACCAATGTGAACACAACCTAAAATAGCTAAAAAAAAACCTAAAAAAACCTAACCCCCACCCCCCCCCCCCCAAAAAAAAACCTAACCCCCCTCCCCCACCCCCCAAAAACCTAACCCCCCCCCCCCCACCCCCAAGCTAAAATGCTAAAAACTAAACCCCTAAAAAACCTAAAAAAATCTTTACAAAAAAAAATTTTTAATATTTTTATGTTAAAATCGCTAGTTTTAGTATCCAAAAAAAATTTTCAAAAAGTAGCGATTTTTTTATAAAAAATATTAAAAAAAAAAATTGTGTGATTTTTAGCTATTTTAAGGCATTTTTGGTTGTGTTCACATTGGTTCTCGCGGTTCTCGCAATAAGAGGTGGTTCCTAACGGATCTTTGTCCTATATATATATATATAGTCAATAAACCCTTTTTAATTTAATATATATAAACCTTTTTTTATTATTTTATTTTTTATTTGTTAAGAATCTATACTATATAATAAAATAAACCACTTTGAGGACACTCGTCATCATGTTAGGGCATCTCTTATAGATAATTATTGTTTTAATTTAATCTTTTCTAATTAATTATAGATAACCCTCCTATTAAATATTATTTAGTTTAATATCTTATGGATAATTATTATTTAGTTTAATCTTCTTCTCATTTATAATATTATTTAGACCTCCTATTAAATATTATTTAGTTTAATATCTTATGGATAATTATTATTTTAATCTTCTTCTCATTTATAATATTATTTAGAGAAAATTACGATTTTGACCCCTGTGGTTATATCACTTTTACCCTTTTAGCCTAAAAAAGAATTTTTTAACATCTGAGCTCCCAACGTCTTCTCTTTCTAACTCTTTTGGCCCCTAACACTAACCCCGTCCATTAAATGTTAGGGGCCAAAAGGGTTAAAAAAAGACGTTAGGAGCCAAAAAGGTTAGAAAAAAAGACGGGCTCAGATGTTAAAAAAAAAAAATTGTGCTAAAAGGGTAAAAGTGATATAATCACAGGGGCCAAAATCGTAATTTTATTATTTGATGTATAAAATTAGATTTATTCAATTCGTACAATATACGAGGTTTTTTAAGGATATATATATATTTTTTATTATTTAGTACAGAAATTTACACTTATTCAAACCGTGTAATACGCACATTTTTAAAGATGTAATTTTTTTATTATTTAGTATATAAAATTACATTTATTCAACCCGTGTAATAAATGAGGTTTTTTAAAGATGTATTATTTTATTATTTGGTAAACAATATTATATTTATTCAACTCGTGTAATACACGTGGTTTTAAAGATATAACTTTTTATTTGGTATAAAACAACAACAACAACCATACCCAGTATAATCTCACCTATAGCAAAGCTATTGATAGGGTCTGGGGAGGGTAGGATGTAGACAAGCCTTACCTCTATCCCAGGGGATAGAGAGGCTGCTTCCAGTGAGACCCCCGGGGCGGATTTAGATATAATTAGGGGGTTCCCGGGAACCCGTTCGATTCGTAATTGAGAGTGTTAATTTATATATAAAATTCGGAAGGAACCCCTTAATATTTTATAGGGGAACCTCATAACCAAATGTATTGAGCAGCAAACTGGTTCAGCTCTCTTTTCTTAAACCTAAGGTCCCGAGTTCGAGTTTTGTAAGGTCCCTTTTCCCATTTTTTTTTTCTTTTTTAATTAGTTCTGCAATTTTTTAGGTTGCCCTACTCGGTAACCCGACTTGTCGACCCGTTATGGCCCGACCTGTTGACCCGTTATGACCTGACACTATTTAACCTAGTTAATTTGTGCACCCCCTAACGAAAAATCCTGGATCCGCCACTGGAGCGATGATGACCGGAGACGAAGAGGGTCGTGCAGATCGTCGGAATGATGGTGTTGCAGGAGGTGTTGTGAAGGTGGAGACCGATGGGGTGTATGATATTAGAAACCCGAACACGAAATCCCGAAACCGAAACGTAGAAGACGATGAATGAGATAATGTTGTTTATGTTTTCAGTGGTGTACGGTGATTTAAACGTGGAAACAAGTGTTGTTATTTGAAAATGATGATGATGACCGATGTATTGAACGATGACCAATAATGAACGAACTGTTCACGAAAACTTGAACTCGAAATCTCGAACTCGAAACAGTGTGCGGTTCCGGTGATAATGATGATGAACACAGATGGTGATGATGAGTTGCAGGATGTTGTTAATGGCAGTGGAGATGATGAATTGATCGCACAAATAGAATCGCACAATATATTTTGATCGCACAAGAGGTTTCGGGTGTTGAAGAACTAACAGTCGCACAAGAATAAAGTAATCGCACAAGTGATGATTTGAAGAACTAATGATTGTTGTTGTAGTGTAGTCGGCTAGTCGCACAAGTCAGTCAACAAATGTAGTCGCACAATATTTCTCGGTCGCACAAGAATGATTTGATCGCACAAGATAAAGATGTTGCACAGTAGATATGTATCGCACAAGGAGGAGTTGTTGACTTTGGAAACAATAATCTCGTAAATCAAGGAAATAATTTAGAAAATCAATTTTCCAAAATATCCTTTCCACCAATAATCCCAAAATTTAAGGAAACACGATTAAATATTCTCCAAATCAGATCAAAACACGAATTTTGAACTGTTTTTCCAATCTTCAAACTGTTCTTCGTGTTCTTCAAACCTTCAAACAATATCCGATTAAAACCGAGCCTTCGCAAGACTACTTAGGCTCTGATACCAATTGTAAGTCCCAAAACTATCAACCGGATATCAAAATCCCTATCAAAAGCGCGGAATACTGATGAAAGTGACAAGAACAAGAACAAAAACGATTGAATTAACCAAAGTGCACACGGTTTCTAAGAACCGTCTGGTACACAAGCACAGAATTCGAAATTACTAGAAGAACAAAAAATAAACAGCCCTTAGAACAGCTAACCTAATAATGACCTAGGTTCACCCTATTTATAGTTACATAGGGTGACCTAGTTACAAGTTGGGCCAAGCCCACAAACACACTTTTAATTAAACAAGCCCAAATCACTAATTAGCCCACATGGCTTATCCCAATATTATCTATCCCACTACAAGGCTAAGCCCAATAGCCTATACTTGTGTTTGATAATGATAAGCGTAAACCTACTCAATTATAGGGCCTTACATATGTGTTATTATTCATATTGATCACACACTTACTTGTACGGTTACATATGTGTCACAGATGTCGCACGAGTACGAGGTCATCGAGATCAACGACTCAGGTAGCGAGCCAGATTTCGAGACTTCGCCCAGATCCATTCTACCAGAGATACCTATCACAACCCCACAGATGGTTGGTATGGCTGAGTTTGCTTCATCATTCTGTGTCGACCCTACTGCTTTCGCCAGCCAGGTAGACCCCTGATATGCTTTCACTAGCAACGGGTGGATTGATGACAACGATGACGCTCCTCTCTCGATTCATGAGAAGGGACAATCATCCGGCACAGTACCAGTTATCGATGATGTGATCAGAGGTATCCCTGTATTTGGAGGATCTCTTAGTATTGCACTAGCAGTGGATGCCACTATTGTCACGGCTCGACCATTAGAGCCATCTGTTGCTCCACCTGCTATTGTGATCGATTCTATCGTTGAGGTCCCTCCACCTGTTCTGTCAGAGTTATCCTTACCTATCTTAGAGTCACGCACATCTACTACGCCTCTATTAGTGTATTATAGCCATGGGAAGAGGGTTAGGTCTGCTGGGGAGATTGCTTCTACATCACGTGCTGAGACTGCATCTGCTTCTAAGAAGCAGAAAGGGGTTTGGTTAGATCGATGTTGCCACTGTGATCGACAGTTTGCTACCTTGCGCGAAGAACTGGAAACGACCAAGGGTAAGATGAAGGACCTCGAGGGGAAAATGGATTGGTATGACAAGTTGAAGGATTTAGATGACAGTGCGATGGACCAGATGCATTGGAGGATAGTGGATTTGGAGGACCTGGTCAGAAAGATGTTAGATTTTCTGGGGATGAAGCGTTAGATGTTAGTTGTTGTTTGTTTGTGGTTGTTATGTTAGACACTCTTTGGTACTTTTGTTTGGGGGCCTGCGTGCCGGATATATATTTTTGTGACATTAGGTAGAAATTTTTGTGAAAACTTGTTATGGGTGTCGATGTAGACATGCCAAGGATAGTTGGGATGTACTGAAAAACAAGTTTTTTAATTTCTATGATAATATCAAATGATCTACTTTTGGTTTAAATTTTTTCTCATTAATATGTGGATATTATACATGCACAATGTTTTGTCCACTAACGTTTAATGATTGAATTATTTTTTGTTATCGTCTCATGTGATTATTATTGTTGTAAATAATAGAAACAACGAAAATGCCGCCATAAGCAAGACAGGGTACTGGACTACCTGCCACACCAGAAGAGTTGGCACGACTCATAGCCCAACACGTTAATACTGCCTTGGAACAGCGTAATGCTAACCAGAATGATGGCCAGGAACATGGATGTGATGTTCACGGGCATGAACTTGGTGGGACGCAGATTGGAAACCCTCCAGGTAAAATAATGATCGGAAAGTTTTGGTAGTTCATCTGTTATGATCTCATTGGAACGTATTCCTGATTTTCATAAACCATAGGAACAGTGCACAGGAGCATACACAAAACAATCCAGGGTTGTAATCCAAGATCATTTACCGGTGTCCTATGCAATGATGTGGCAGGGATATGCGTAATATCGGGCTGTCAAAACGAGTCGGTCATTCGAGTGATTCAGCGTTCCGAACCTAGAACTGGAGATTCGAAGAAGTGCAAACCTGAGAGCTCCAAGAAGAATCCCGAAGAGGAACGTGGGAAGAAACGTAGCTTAGAGAAAGCAAGTGTACCTAACCCTAAAGAGTCGGGAAAGGGTAAAGTCGGTGATGGACAAGAGAAGTGCGCCAGATGTGGCCGAACTGGACATGTGACTCCCAAGTGTTATGCTAAGAATACGTTGGATGGAGTTGTGCTTGAAGGATGCTTCGCATGTGGTGAGCAAGGACACAACAAAAGAAAATGCCCGAAACTGAAAGGACAGGATGCTAGGAGCAAATCCGTTTAGGCGAGTGCTGGGAAGGCATGTGAGAGTCCTACTACTGTTCCTGGTATGTTTCGAATCAAAAGCCAATCTATGTTTATACTTTTAATACCAAAGCTGACTTGAGTTTTGTTCGAAAAACTTTGAACCATTATTTGTTCACCAATAAGTAAGCTAAGTATAAAGTGACCGATAGAACTAGCAATTGGTAAGAAGATAGAAACTAGCAAGGTCGTTCGTGGTTGTAGTATTTAGTTAGGTGATCGTAGTTCTAGTGTCGATTTATTTCCAGTGGAGCTGGGGAGCTTTGACGTAGATATGAGAATGGACTGATTATCCAAGGACAAAGTGGGGACTATCGCTGGAAAAAGCTAGCTAGGATACCTCGTCCTGATGACGGTAGGGAGATGGTAGTTGTTTGCGGAGATCGACCGAGTCGAGTATTGAGTGTCGAGAGCTGAGTGTTGAGTGTTGATAATTGATAGTCGTCATTATTATGAGGATGCTCGAGTTGTTGCGAAGAGGCAAACCTGCGTTCTTAGTGAATGTGGTAGATACAGAAACCGAATGTAGGAATATCGGAGAGATTCCTATTGATCGCAACTATCCGGAAGTCTTCCTAAAAAGACTTACCTGGATTACCCCCTGCGAGACAGATCAAATTTCGAATCGATCTGGCATCCGGTGCTGCGCCCATTTGCACAATCTCTTTATAGATTAAGCACCGTCTGAGATGATAGAAATGTCGAGTCAGTTTCAAGAGCTACCGGACAAGGGTTTTATTCGATCAAGCTTTTCTCTTTAAGGCGCATCTGTTTTGTTGAGAGAAAGAAGGATGGATCCTTCAGGATATGTGATGGTTTTAGAAAGTTGAACAACTTGATTATCAAGAATCGGTACCCTTTTACCGAGGATTGACTATTTGTTCAATCAAGCTACCGGGATCCAGCAGCTACACGAAGATCGATCTACGATCAGGATATCATCAGTTGAAGGTTGCTGACGAAGATATTCTGGGGACTGCTTTTCAAATGTAATATGGCCATTACGAGTTGTTAGTCATGCCATTTAACTAAATTAATGCACCATTTATACTCATAAATCTCATGAACAGGGTATGGAAACCCTAATCGGATGAATTCGTGATAATATTCATCGATGACATACTTGCCTATACACGAACCAAAGAGAATAATGAGTAACGTTTGAAGTTAACTAAGGAGTTGGTAAGGAATGAGGAAAGCATGCATGCGGATCAGTCTAAGATTGGAGCAATCAAATGATGAGGAGCGCCAAAGACCCCGTCGGGAGTACGATGATTCATATGACTAGCTGGGTGCTACCGGAGATTTATTAAGAATTTCTCTAAATTAGTGCAGCCTTCGACACTAATAATCTCAAAAGGAAAAGGGAAATTGATTGGACAGCAAGATAGTAGGAAGCTTTTTGGACCCTTGAAAGAAAAGTTGGGAGCGTGTATGATGGACTCCGAAGGAAGTTAAGATACTCACATGCCCTTGGCAGACTTAGCTTACAATAATAGTTAACACCCTAGTATTCAGGTTGCTCCGTTTGAAGCCTTACATGGATGGAAGTGTTGATCGCCACTTTGTTGAACTAACGTGATAAAGGACAATTAACCAGACCTTAGTTTATCTAGGAAACCAGCGACAGGATTTGCCTGGATCGAGGGAAGGTTAAAAGTCACCAATTGATCAACAAAAGGATTACATGGACAATTGAAGGAAATTATTGCGATTCCAGATTGAAGATTTGGTTCTGTTAAAGGAGCTATCTTGCAGAGATGCTATTAGGTTTAGCAGAGAAAAGAAAAATCTGAGCCACAATGATTAGGTCCTTTCAAGAGCCCATCTTGAGTTGGATCAGTCGCTTATAGGCTCAAGCTACCATAAGGAAACGAGTTTATGAGATTTGATTCTTTCGAGAGCCCATCTTGAGTTGGATCAATCGTTTGCAAACTCAGACTACCTCAGGTACGGGGTAATGTATATGTAAATGTACGTATGATAAACCTGAAATGGTGAAACTTTGACTTAATCTTCTTGATTAACTGCTTGTAAATGTTGAACCTTGGAAAGGGTGGAGAGCGTTGAGATGTGAGATTAGGAATTGAGGGTGTATGTAATATAGGTCTACGAAGATTCTTTGTAAGAATCAAAGTTTCTCGCAGAAACTACAAGACTATATTCATTAAACCTGTTTTTACTGTTCCCACCTAGTGCGAAAACAAAACCTGTAGAGTAAAATTTCGGGGACGAAATTTCCTAAACAGGGGGAGACTGTGACACCCGGCTTTTTAGGCCGTACCGTACAATTGTAACACGTGTTTTGAATAGGTAAAAGGTTGTATTTGACTGGTTATGATGTTTATGTGTGGAATTTAATGAGTTGGTAAATTTAAATTTGGTAAAAATTATGTTGGCAACGATAAGATAAACGCTTATCGCTTAACGATTAAAATGCGAAACGAACGTCGGTGACCACCCGATCAGTGTTAAAATCCAAAAAATAGTATTTTATGATTAGAATAATAATTTTAATCATATTCGTGAGGAAAAATAAATTAAAACGCTAAGAAACTCTATTTTTCGAGTATAAGCGCGTACCGCGCGATGCAGCGCGTATACCGACAAAATACTGTCAGCACAGCCTGTCAAGGCAACTGATAATCATTTTAGTAATAATTTGATAATTTTATTATCATAGAATGATAAAAATAAATAAAAACGCTTAAATCCCTATTTTTGCGATTTTAAGCACGTACCGCGCAGCACAGCGCGCATACTGCCAAATACCGGCAACGTAGCCAGTCCAGGCAAACAAAATATTGTTCAGTAATATTTTGGTAGGTTTATTTTTATAGAGCATTAAAAATAATTTAAAACACACTAAAACGGGATTAAAACGCTAGATAAAATACCCGGTATCCAGTAAAATACCAGTTTTTAATCTAGATACATATGATATATATATATATATATATACATGCATGGTATGTGTGTAGGATGAGAGATGGCGGCCTCATAGGCTCTCTCTCTCTCCTCTCTCCAACATGTGTTGGCTAGATATCTGTGTTTTATGATTACACCTTTACAAATCCTACAAAATCTTACAATATTCAAGAAACCCTTTCAAAAATCAAACAACTCTCTCTCTCTCTCTCTCTCTCTCTCTTGATTATACACGGCTGAAACCCCCTCTAACATACACATTCAAACATTTTCAAACCTTTTCATGAAGAACCAAAGGCCATTCATGGTGATTTCAGGCCTCTAAGGAGGTTTGGAAGTGATTTCAAGCAAGAACAAGCCTCATATCACCATCTTTTCTCAAAAACCCACTTAGAAACCTTGAATGTATAAACTTTTTTTAAAAATCACATTCTTGATTTTTAGTGATGATGGAGATGTTAGATGGTTTCTCTTGAACTTGGAATAAATCACAAACTTGTAACAAACAAAGAATAAGATTTCACACAAAGCAAAAATGGGTGTGTATATGTGAGTATGTATGGCCGAAAATTTGTGAGAATGTGTGTATTTAGTTTTGTTTTGATTTTTGTTGAATGATCCTTGATTGATTTGAGTTGATTCTTGAAAGATGGATTACATGCATGTGTTAAAAAGATGTCATAAAAGAAGGTTCTAAAAAGGGTCTTGTGATATGAAGTGAATATGATATAAAGTGAACTTTTGGAAGTTCATATGTGTGTGTGTATATGTCGTATATGTATATGTATGCATATACAAAGTTTTGTCACATAAAAATAAATGAAGGAATGTTTGCATTTATGTGAAAATGATTTGGTGATAATGAAATGGATATGTTTTGATTAATATGAACATGACATAAATATGGTCTTTGATGCATTTAAGATCATGTTGGATGATGATGATGATGTTATGATATGGGTATACTAGATGCATATACTTAGACATGCATGATGATATGTGACCATAAAGTTATTTTAAAGTGTTTAGTGACATATAACTTTGTCATAATGTTTGCTAGCTTTGCATGTTGTACTTGGTGCATTAAAAGTTGTAAAATACGTGAAATCGCATGATTTATGTGACTTACAAAAAAACTGCACTAATCTGATTTTAACCACTATTTTAATCAGTAAATAACATGTATTGTGTTAAAATATCAATTCGTTTCAAGTTGGGATGATTATAGTAACGTTTAACGCAAAATTATGCGTTAAAACGGTCAAAAATCGGCTTTTTGAGTAGTTTTTATAAAAATTATTTAGATCAGTAAGTAAACTTATATTTTTAGTTTAAAATAAGTATTTTAACTTATTTTAAGTTTATTCGGTGTTTGGTTAGTCATACGTGACTTCTGACGCCCGAAAACGTTACCGAATCGCTAAAATACGCATTTTTCAATGTACACTAGTATGGGTAAAATTTTGGGTAAACCTTATGTGTTAAAATTTGTTATGTGATTTAAACATGAGAATGTGAAAATATGTTAAGTTTTAACATGATATTAGAAATTAAGCTGATACTTGTATACTTGTGCGTTTTGTGCGGTAAAAACGGCAAAAATCACGTTAAATGTGTAACTTGTTTGTCGAGCATGAAATTTGATACATATGAGGTATTTTATGTATATTTGCTTTAAAAATGACAAAATAGATAAGTTAACAAGATTTCGTGTGTTTCGATGATAATGTATGTGAACGTTTATGTATATATATTACGACGCGCAAATCGTAGACATATTGCGTATAAACGGGAGCGTTAACGGATTTACACAATAATAGTCACCAATAAAATCGTTCAAGTCGCAAAATCATAAAAATATATATATGGACTCACAAATATATTAACGTGCCAACATAATAAAAAATGATAACTTTTCGAGAAAATCTCAAAGTTATGTGATAATTCTAAGAAAACGGAGAAACTTAGGATTTTTGTGTGATGTATAATAATTTAAAATTGTTCCTATATACATATATATATATATATATATATATATAATAGGACGTGTAGAAATCAATCTCTGGGATTGCGCTATTTAAAATACGCACCCAAAGGTGAGTGTTACTAAACCCCTCTTTTTACTGCTTTGTATATATATTATGGGGGTAGAACACGCCAATAAAAGGGTTTAATAATGTTTTTGGATTAAAACATGCCTTTTAATATCAAATATATATATTTTTTTGTTGAAAATATATGGAGTTTGATAAATCATACGTTTCGAGATAAAAACGTTTTGATGAATGAATGTTTGGAGGAAATTGGGATGATACGGTGTTTCTGAGGTGAAACAGACCGTAAAGTTGGGACGAATGCCGACCTGGTCTCAAGGGAGGGGATTCAGGGGGTTCATACAACTTCATGTATTAAATTTGTCATATTATTAGGATATATATATTGTACGTGAGGCAGACATCACATTGGTCTCGAAGAGGACCCTGCGCCCATGATGTCGTTTAATCATTTAAGTATTGCACGCGAGGAATTGTTGGTAGATCTATCGGGTTGACAACCCCGTCGTGACCGGTCGCCCCGTGTCAAGTCAAGCGATGAATTTAGATTCTGTTTATTGTCTAGCATTGGTTATCCCTGCATGGTAAATATATAGTTCGTATTGTCTAGCTAACATACGAGTCTAAAAAGTGACGCCATGAATTTAATATACAAAACCTGGGTAAGAGCTTTATTGTCGGGTTATTGAACTGCGACATATGACCCATGGATTTTTATTAAGGAAGTAAAACGGACTTTCTAAAAATTATATGGATGTTTTAAAATAAACACATAATCAGAAAGTTTTCCTTTGGAATGAATTGTTTATATGTGAATATGTGAACTCACCTTCCTTTGTGTTGACACTTGATTTTAACGTGTTCTACAAGTACTTGAGTTCGGCTTCAGGAATCATGGCGTAGCTTGTGTTTGAATGATGCATGTTGTTTTGTTTGAAAATCTTGGACGATTTTTAAACTTTCTGGGACGTATGTAATAAGATCCGCGAGGATCAAAGACAACTTATCTATGTGGTTATGTTGTGTCTTAAAACGTAACGTTTAATAACCTACGCTTAAAATTAAATCAAAATGTCCAACAATTAAATGCATCGTTCAACAAGATATAAATGGGCACCAACTTCCGTCACCACTACGTTTAATATTCCGCTGTGACGTTTTTGGGGTGTGACAGGAATAGTCGCGAAAGGATGGCCACATCATCAAAGAAAAAAATTCTTTGCCGATGTAAAGCATTATTTTTGGAAAGATCCTTATATTTTCAGAATGTGTGCCGACCAACTTATCCGTCGATACGTACATGGTTGTGAAGCAAGAAGAATTCTCCGCCCTTGTCATGAAGGTCCATACGGAGGACATCATGGTGCCGCTAGTACCGCACGAAAGGTATTTGATTCGGGATTTTATTGGCCAACCATTTACAAATGCGCCCAAAGTCATATCAAGACATGTGATGCTTGCCAAAGATCAGGTAATATTTCTTCCGAAAACGAAATGCCACAAAATGGTATTCTTGTTTGTGAAATTTTTTATGTGTGGGGACTCGACTTTATGGGACGTTTTCCACCATCGAAAAGAAACAAATATATACTTGTGGCAGTGGATTACTTGTCTAAATGGGCCGAGGCCAAAGCCCTTCCAACAAATGATGGAAGAGTCGTGGTAAGATTCCTGAAGCGATTATTCTGTCGTTTCGGAACTCCAAAAGCATTAATAAGTGATAGAGGTACCCATTTTTGTAACCATCAACTTGAAATTTTTTTAACAAGGTATGGGGTCTATCACCGGGTCTCAACAGCATATCACCCTCAAACAAACGGACAAGCCGAAGTGACTAATCGAGGTTTAAAAAGAATACTTGAGAAAAACGTAGGGTTAAATAAAAAGGAATGGGCCGATAAGTTAGACGATGCTTTATGGGCTTTTCGAACTGCATATAAAACAACAATAGGTACAACCCCATATAAGCTTGTCTATGGAAAAAGTTATCATTTGCCGGTAGAGATAGCACACAAAGCCTACTGGGCAATTAAAAACGTAAACTTAGACATAGGAATTGCCGGTAAAAATCGATACTGTCAATAAAATGAATTAGACGAATTAAGAAATCACGCATACTCTAACTTCGAAATTTATAAGGAAAGAATGAAAAATTTGCATGACAAACATATTAAACCTAACGAATCTCGGGTAGGAGATCAAGTTCTATTGTTTAATTCACGACTTCGATTATTTCCTGGTAAATTAAAGTCTAGGTGGTCGGGACCTTTTTCCATCACCCACATTTTCCCACACGGTGCAATTGAAATTAAATCTCGGAATGGAATCCCATTCAAATTCAATGGCTAACGGCTAAAGCTCTATCAAGGATTTATTGAGTATGAAGAGGAGGAAATCTCACTACAAGCGGCCAAAGATTAAACAAAGGTTTAAACATCAACATCCTACCTTGTAGGTAACTGAAGGGGTAAGGTCCCAAAAACCTTGTTTCGAGTACTTGAGACCATACCACAACCTCATCTTCTAACCTTCTATAAAACCTTGCGCGGCCGCGCACTGGCCTTACAAAAGGGAACTTAGAAGAAAAACAAGCAACACATGCGCGCTAAAAGGAAATCAATAAATCCTTGCGCCTCTCTCTATGACCAAAGGATAAAAATCCCAGTAAGCACCCCCGCTTAATAATACCCAGACTTGGATATTATTTACTCCACTGATACCACACAGTAAGAAGTCACACCGGATTACAGCTGTAATCTTCTGGAAGACCCAATCATGCACCACCAGACGGTTTTAACCGTCTGGGCCACGTGTCATCATCCCGGGCTCCCTTGAAGTCATGACGATGGCATGGAATTGGAGAGAAACCTCCAATTGCCCACTTTCCATATGGCAATACCCCAGCCGTTGATCTGAATCGCGATCCGTGTGCTCTCACGTCTGATTAGAGGATTAACGGAAAGGGAAAATAACCGCCTACAGAGTTAGCATCTTCCGTCAACATTTCAATAACAGGTTTTCCCGCCCAGAACTTCGGCTATAAATAGAAGAGTAATTCAGGTATAATTTCCAAGTTACATTCACTTCACCTATACTTCTTCTTCTTCAAATACCGATACTTATTCTCACACCGGAGGGTGGTCACGGAGAGAACCCCCATTCTCCCCGTGGCGAGTCTGATGGTGTCTGTTTTGCAGCTATCGAGAAGAAGAGAAGATCTGTCCCTTTGAACCGAACGAGAGAGAACCACCCCTATTTATGCAGAACCTAACCCCCTGGATTATCTGATTCCGGTCATTAGTCCAGTGTTTCTTCATTGGCGCCCACCGATTTCTCTGTTTATCTGTTTTTTCTCGTTTCGATTCATATTTTCTTCACTCTCTGTTTCATATGGCAGAGAATTCACCATTTCACCCATCAAGTCCTCGATCTGAATTCAAGGGTTTTGCAACCCAAGATGTCCAGGTCGACGGAATCATAGGGAGTAAAGAAAACAATAACAGTCATTCGGAAGAAAATGACTCAATAATACAAACAGGAGTTCATAACCGTTCAGATCCACTCCTAGAAAGAACTCCAGAATACTGGTTCAACAGATTCTAGATCGCTATAAACCAAATTTTCACACAAAACATCAGATCTGAGTTGTCAAACGTTAGATCTGATACTGTGGCAGAAAGAAGAGGAAAAATTGACACTGCAATATTGGACCCACAGATACCTAGTCAGTGGGACATCCAATCTAGCAGTCATGCCGAAATGATTCAAAAATCAGAAGATACCAACCATCAGGAAGCCAAACCAAAGCAGATAAACATGGTGCAAGGAGGTCCCTCACGAAGGCCAAACAAATGAAGCCATAATCAGCATTGGAGAGAGCAACAAGTTGTATTTCCTGTTGTTCTTGGAGGACCTCAGGAAGAACGACCAGTAATTATCACCGGTATCTTCGGGTACTACAGAACGGATTATATGTTCATAGATCCAGGAAGCTCGATGGATATAATCTATGAACAATGTTTCAAATAGCTTGATCCAGAAGATAAAGCACGTTTAGAGCCAGTTGATTTTCCTCTCACTGGTTTCTGCAACGAAGCTGCGTTCCCATTGGGACAAATTGCATTTCCTAAGACCCTCTCAGATGGCGAGCATTCGCGCACAGTCACAGTAAACTTCATGGTCATGCCAGTAACATCGCGCCACGATGTATTGCTGGGAAGAAGATCACAAAGAGAATTCAGCATGATTACTTCCATTCCACATGCTGCTTGCGGTTTTCCAACGGAAACAGGAGTAGCAATTCTGTATTCAAGCAAGGAAGTCATGTACGTGGACGATGAGCCACCGGCAAAGGTTGCCAAACCATCAGCACCAAATGAGCCGGAAAAATGGGTTCTCAACGAAGAATATCCAGAGCAGACCATCCTACTAGGGCACGCCATTTCACCAGCAATACGGATACAGTTGAAGGAATTACTCTCAAACAAAAAGACATCTTCGCCTGGTGCCCAGCAGACATGACTGGAGTCCCACGAGATATAGCGCAGCACTATTTGAACGTCCGCCCTTCAGCGGAACCCGTCGCGCAAGGAAGACGCAGTCTCAGCACTGAAAAAGCAGAAGCAATGAACGAGCAAGTAACAGAGTTACTCAACGCCGGGATCCTACACGAAGTAAAATACCAGACCTGGGTCGCTAACCCGGTAATGGTTCAAAAACATAATGGCGGATGGCGCATGTGTGTCGACTTCAAAGACCTCAACAAGGCTTGCCCAAAGGATTGCTATGCGCTACCAGAAATAGACAAAAAAAGTTGACTCTCTAGCATCCTTTCGCTGGAAGTGTTTTCTCGACTGTTATAAAGGCTACCATCAGGTCCAAATGAAAGAGGAAGATGAAGACAAAACAGCTTTCCGTACAGATAAAGGCATCTTCTGCTATACGAAAATGCCCTTTGGTCTCTGTAATGCAGGAGCTACTTACCAGCGCTTAATGGATACAGTCTTCGGGGAAGACATTGGTAAAACAGTCGAAGTATATATGGATAACCTTGTCATCATGAGCCAAGAAGAGGAAACCATGCTCGCAAACATTCAGCGAACGTTCAATTCTTTGCGCAACGTCAACCTAAAACTTAACCCAACAAAATGTTCTTTCGGAATGGAAGAAGGAAAATTTCTGGGTTTTATAGTAACAAGAGACGGTTAAAGTCAACCCGGAGAAAGTGCAAGCCATCCAGATGATGCCATCACCTGCAACAGTAAAAGAAATGCAAAGACTCGCGGGACGATTAGCAGCCTTGAACAGATTTTTGGCAAATCACGCCGCAAAGTCTTATTTGTTCATTAGCACACTGCGCAATTGTGCCAAGAAGAGCCACTTTCAGTGGACACCAGAAGCGGAAATAGCCTTCAAGCAAATGAAGGAATGTCTAATTCAGCTGCCAACACTGACGGCACCACGAGAAAAAGAGCCGCTAATCTTGTACTTGTCCGCAGCAGAGGTCGCGGTTGGCGCGGTGTTAATGGTAGAACGGGAGAACATTCAGACCCCAATATATTATATTAGCAAGATGCTAACTGGCCCAGAGACGCGCTACTCGATGATAGAAAAACTGGTCCTCGCGCTAGTACATGCATCACGACGGCTCCGCCGGTATTTCTCAGGTCATGTTATTACAGTTCTCACTAATTATCATCTAGGCCAAATCCTGTCTAAACCCGATGTTGCGGGAAGATTTGCTAAATGAGCAATCGAGCTGGGAGGATACAATATCCTATATAGACCTCGACCAGCAATTAAAGGGCAAGTTTTAGCAGACTTCGCCAC
Source organism: Helianthus tuberosus (assembly GCA_030545235.1). Lineage (NCBI taxonomy): Eukaryota > Viridiplantae > Streptophyta > Magnoliopsida > Asterales > Asteraceae > Helianthus > Helianthus tuberosus. Next base: position 73,885,289 of record CM060385.1, on the reverse strand, counting down.
AGAAGTTCCCATAGACAAAGTGCAAGAATGTGAAGCAATCCAAAACCCTATCCCTGTCTTCGACGATAGAGTTTGGATGCTACACACAGACGGGGCTTCTAATGACGACGGAGCAGGCGCAAGCCTTCGATTGGTTAGCCCAGACGATCACGAGCTTACATACGCTTGGATTTTAAGAGCACAAATAACGAGGCAGAATATGAAGCGTTCCTGGCAGGCCTCCGATTGGCGCTTAAAATGGGGGCAAAAAACCTCGAAGCTCACGTTGATTCAAAGTTTGTGGCCGAGCAAGTTAATGGGAACTACGATGCAAAGGGTGAAGCCAAGGCATTATACCTGGAACAAGCACGAATGCTTATCAGCCAATTCCAAACGTTCAAGGTAATTCACATAAACAGAAGTGAAAATAAGCACGCGGATGCACTAAGAAAATTGGCCGCCACAAGTTTCAGACATCTAGCAAAAGAGGTGCGCATTGAGGTATTGTCCAATCCTTCCGTTCCTCTTAAACAAGTAAACATCGTTGAAGTCGGCAACCCATCCTGGATGTCCCCGATCATCATGTACCTACAGCATGGCAAACTCTCGGAAGGAAAAGCGGAAGCTAGGAAAATCCAGAACAAAGCAATAAATTACGAGATGGCAGACGGAATTCTTTACCGAAAGTCATTTATGGGGCCACTCCTACGCTGTGTCGACAAAACAGATGCGCAGTACTTAGTCAGGGAAATCCATGAAGGATTATGTGGGATACACGCCGGACCGCGCATGGTAGTAGCAAAAATCATGAGCGCAGGTTACTATTGGCCAGGGATGCATGTGGACGCGGTGGAATTATTATGAAAATGCGCAGCTTGTCAACGCCACGCGCCAAAAACCCTTCATCCAAAAAATCCACTTGTACCAATCACATCCGCCTGGCCCTTCCAGCAATGGGGCATTGACCTTGTTGGTCCATTCCCAGATGCACTTGGCGCTGTGAAATTCATTATCGTGGCGGTGGACTATTTCACAAAGTGGGTTGAGGCCAAGGTGTTAGCCTCAACAACGGCAATGGTAATCCGCAAATTTATATGGGAACATATTATTTGCAGATTTGGGTTACCATTGCGCATCATTTCTGACAACGGCACTAACTTCGGCTCGGAAGACCTCCAGAAGTGGTTCAAGGAAATGAAGATTGAACACAACTTTGCCTCTGTGGCACACCCACAGGAAAATGGGCAGGTCAAAAGTATCAACAAACAAATAGTTGATGGCATAAAGGCGAGACTAGGAACAGCGCGCAGAGGATGGGTCGATGAACTCCCTAGCATCTTATGGGCTCATCATACCATGCCAAAAAACAGTACGGGGGAAACCCCATTTAGTCTGGTATATGGATCAGAAGCGGTAATCCCAGCTGAAATTGGTCTTCCATCACCGCACACGCTTGCCATGGAGAAGCAAAATAATGAAAAAGAACGAAGAATGGATTTAGACCTTCTCGAAGAAAGGCGCGAGAACGCCGCCATCACAGAAGCAAGATACAAATCCAAACTTGAAAAGTACTACAACGCGCGCGTACGCGTGTGTACTTTCGTCCCAGGGGACTTCGTCTTACGCGACAACGAAGCTTCCAATGCGGAGAAGCCAGGCAAGTTGGCGCCAAAATGGGAAGGGCCATACATCATCAATGAGGTCCTTGGCAAAGGGGCGTACACCCTAAAGAGAATAAATTCTCCTGTTCATTTATTCAGTAACAAACTTCGGAAAGGCTTCTAAATTAGTAAGATTTCTAAAACCAATTTTTGGGAAACGGGACACTCACACGTGCACTTAAAAAAAATTAAAATTGCCCGCCCACGGGGCCGTGTTCGCGCAACTGTCGGGGATAAAACCCCTTTTTCCTTCATTTCTTCATTTCAACACGCCCCGTTTCCCCGTAAACTCTCTGGTTCCACAGGAAATTTCTACAGATTTCCACGTTTTTCTGACTTCCAACAACATCAAGGTATGATTCTATCATCATAATTAGTTAAATTTATCACTTGCATGTAGTATAACATCAAAAATTTGTGGAAAAATCTAGGATTCTTCAAATTGAACCAAATCAAACCTCAAATTTTTGCTTAGATCTGTTAGTAGTAGTTTAGTTACATGTTATAGGAAGTAAATCAACTTGAATCGTTTGAAGATTTGCCCGATTTCTCACAAAAACCCCAAACCCTTGTTTTTTAACCGAAAAAGATAAAATTGAAGGGGTAAACGGTTTGTTTTTGAGAAAAACGGCACTTGGGGTTTCATTTTCAGGGAAAACCGCCCCTACTGGATCAAAAAATTTCAAGTTTTCGGAACCGGGTCGAAAAATGAAGATTTTGGGAAACAGACGCCTGAGCACGGGGTCGTGCTCAGCAAACACGGGGGCGTGTCCAGCAATTATCAAATGAACACGGGGCGTGTCCAATGGGCACGGGGCCGTGTTCAGCTAGTTGTTTTGCGTTTTCTTCGAAAATTTACTGTTACGTGCTAATTGCTTGGTGTTTTCTTTCAGATGGCCAAGAAATTCACGCGCTTCAACCAGAGTGAATGGGCAGCTCAAGCCCGATTTGAAGTCCTTCAAACAAGGCCCGAGGAAAACCCAAGACAAGTTTGCCTAGACACTTTGGAAGCAGTAGGGCAGATTGAACGATTCGACGCCCTAGTCACTGGTCCACTCAGGGCAGCCCTTTGCACTAGACTCCACTCGGTCCACGAATACAACATGGAGTTCTATAGCACATTGGCGTTCAAGGGAAGCGCTGAGTGTTTGATTATGAAGGGGTAGAGTTTCATTGTGCTGGGAGTACGATCTCAATTTCGATTGCACAGTGTGGTTCAATCATTGGGTTGTATGCTGAAGAAGATGCTGGAGACAAGGAGAACATGGGTGGTCTCCGTGAACTCCCGCCAGACCAACGTCAAGCAGCATGGGCTCAGATTGGGGAAGGACACTACAACCCAAGCCAAACCAAGAGCACACATTTGAGGGACCCTCTATACCGTTACATTCATAGGGTCCTCAGCAACTCCCTCTGCCAAAGGCACGATAGTACTGGTGTTGTAAGCTAGCGTGATCTGTTGGTCCTACGCTGCATTCACAACCGTGTGGCCCTCGATGTTCCATACTTGCTCCTACGTAACACGCACCAGAACCAGCTAGCCAATCCCCCGACCCCTATCTTCTTTGGAGGGTGGGTTTACCGCCTTTTCAAGAACTTCGTGCAAAGGATGCCAAGGTCCTTCCACAAGGGCCCGTGGTCGGGGAAGGTGGACCTCGTCATATGCCGCTCAATGGGGATTATAAACGAAGCGGGCGACGGAACTATTCATTTTCAAACGGTTCAGGGGCATGTGTGGAACCCTCAGGAAGCTCTCATCCTTCACGCTCCACAAATCCATCCTCCTCCATAGTACCAGTATCAGCACCATGGTGATCCGGGCCAATCCTCCTCTCAAGGAGGTGGTTTTCCTAACTTTCAAAGTTTACATGATCTCTTGCAGGAAAACCTTTTGTGCACCCGAAACACCTACAATATGGCAAGCAACACGTACACCCAGGTCGGAGTTATAGAAAGGAACATCACCGACATGCAGGATGACATAAGCAACATCCGGGAGTACATGGCGGGCCAAGGAGGAGATGACGAGGACGACGATATGGATTGAGCTGGAGGCGGTGGGAGGTGATGTAACACGGTTGAAAGTCTTAACAGGTTAACCTCTTTATCCTAAAAACAATTATCTGGCCTGCGTGCCAATGTTGAACAATTTACCTTCCGTAACTCTTTTACTTTCCTGCATTTTTCTTTTTTAGTTTGTGTTGTGGATGTTGAACTTATGGTAAGGTAGGATGTTTGTTATTTTGTGTGGTGTGGTATTTCTAAGTAAAACAGGTACCTAAGAGGCTTGGGTGCACTAAGTATTAGTGCTACATAAGCCTAGAAACCAGAACCGAAAGCAAAAATCTGTTTTCAAAGATTGCAGATTGTCAACACGGGGCCGTGCCCAGCCAGCACGCCCCCGTGTCCACCATCCAGTACCTGCTGATTGTTTAATTTCTGCCCAACACGGGGTCGTGTTCAGCAGGCACGTCCCCGTGTCCACCTTCTGTAAGTTTTCGTTACTGGCAGTCTGACCACGGGGTATTGCTCACCCAGCACGGGGCCGTGTCCAGATGCCCAGTAACATCAAAACCTTGTTTTAAACACCTTTTTGCACATTCAATCAACCTAAAAACTTATTTTTGGGACACATTGAGGACAATGTGTAATTTAAGTGTGGGGGGGATGCCAAAACCTTGAATCTTGCAAGTCCTAATAACAAGCCTTACACAAAACTCTATTGAAACCGCTAATCACCCCAAATTTTTTTCAAAAAAATTTCATTTTTTTACTTGTCTTGGTTTAATTGGGAATAACAAGTTCTAAAAAGGTTATATTTTTACAAATTTACAACCGATAGCGTCGTGATAAAAAGAACCAACATAAGATAATTATGAAACGGCATGATAAATCTAGTTAAAATTTGATTATATATACTTGATCACATTATAAACCCATTCCCACAAAAAGTGAGTTTTGAGCCTTTATTGAGCATACAAATATACATCTTTAAACTAAATGCTCATTTTTCATTTTGTGTGAATAGCCGCTTGGTTTCTTACGACTCTAGAACTTGCCACGATAATACATTCCCAGTCCCTACCAACTTAAACTCAAGTAAGTAAATGATGGAGGCATTAGGACTAACCATTTTTCTTTTCAACACCATTATTTTTCTTTTTCTTTCAACCTACCCAAAATCCCCCTAGTTAACCCCTTTGAGCCTAAACCTTTTCATTTCTAAACCCACAAAACAAACACCCTTTACCTACCAAAACCTTTTTCTTTTAAACCCTTTTGTTTTAGTAAAAAGCTCGGTTTTCTTGTGACGCTCCTTATAAAAAAAATGAAGTATAGCAATAAACAAACAAGTTCCTCAAAGAAACTTTGTTTGAAAGTGCTTTGTTTGAATAAAAGTCACGAAAACAAAAAGTTTTATGACAACCGACGCTTTTTACGCTTTTCGCCCTTTTTACTAACCGCTAACCCAAAAACCACCTACCTTTAACCCAAGCCTAACCCTTCCCCAAGTCCTTTTGATATTTACAAAGGTTTATAGTTATAAAGGAGGAGGATTGATTGCTTGGCAAGCATATGGTAAAAATAAGTTCCATGCCGGTCTCGAGTGTTTCACAAAAATACATCTTCAGCCGAGTGTTGAGTGATCTCCCGTGAGGTATGTGAACTTGTATATAAATGGAATTTAAAAGAGGCATGTTATGCCCAAATAAGTAATTTTTCTTATGAAACGTTCTAAATAAATCATAACGAATAGGATTGTAAATAGCATAAAAAATAAAACCCAATAAAGATCTTGGATTCCCGACACTCAAGACAAGCCCAAAACTTCTCTTCTACCCATTCCATTTGGGCGTGTAAGCCACATTATAAAGAGTTTTGCTTGAGGACAAGCAAAGATTCAAGTGTGGGGGTATTTGATGTGTGTAAAATGCAACATATAAATTACATCAAATGAGGCATAAAACTAACCCTTTTTTTAGTACTAATGTTGGAAAAGTGTGCTTTTGTCTTCCTTTTTTATTTTCAGGACTAAATGAGTGTAATTGAACAAAAGGAACAAATATGCAGCCACATCTAACATAAATACAAGAAAAGGAATAAACATGGCATGCCTGACCCATCGACAGCATCTTCCCAAGCAAAAACAAAGAAACAGAAGGCTGACCAGGGCCCCATGTCCAACGGACACGGGGGCGTGGCCAAGTGACTGCAGAAAAGACAAAGCAATGGAAGCTTCTATTCCCAGCATGGGGGCGTGCCCAGCTCAACACGGGCCGTGGTCAACGCTAAGATTCGCAAAATCTTGCAAATCTTGATAGTGCAGATTCGCTTCTGCACACGGGGCCGTGCCCAGGGAACACGGGGGTGTGTGGAGCTAATGCAGACAAATTGCAATTAATGAAGAAAGAGAATAAGGATGGACACGGGGCCGTGTCCAGCGGACACGGGGCCATGTCCGGGCTTCTGTACAGGCTATAAATAGGGGTGCTTGGCTCAATTCAAAGGCATCCCTTGGCAAACCACCTCTCTACCACTTCACCCACGCTCCACCACCATCACAACACCCACATCCACCACCATCATCCATCATCCACCTAGAGTGTGTGTAGCAGTCTCGGGATCCAAGATTGATAGTAAGAGTTCTTGACAATCAAAGGCCATGTTTGCCTAAGTCTCTTACATCAGTTGGTGAAGACAAGCATTTAGTGTAATACTTTTGATTTTTAATCTTTTCGCACTTTTTATTTGGTTTTGTATTAATGACTTTAATAACTTGTTTCTTATGTTGAAGGTGAAACTTCTGTGACAATCCAAGATTTCAAGAGATTTCAAGCTCGTATTACTTGTTTGTTATGTTGTTTGACAATTAGTTCTATTTTATGTAACGTGAGATTGTTGGAAAAATTTAGTGAACTTGTGTAATTGTGATATGATATTTAATTAATGAAAGATCTTGGTAACTCACTAACTGTTTAAGGAGGACCCGACGAAACATATAGGACTTTCGTCGCTACATGTTCGACGAAACATCAGTTTCGTCTAGGTGAGTCTTTCACCGTGACGGGCTTTTGGCCCAAGCGAAGCCCAACCGTGTATCAGTTATATTTATGCGATGAGTGTTAGTAGCAAAACCCTAGTTCCTCTTTACAAACCGTCGGCAACACCTACCTTTCCTCTCGAAGTCTTGTTGCACTCTTGTGAGCATCTTATTCTTCCGGTGAGCACCCTAACACCTCACACTGTTTGATGATTGTTATGTGTTGTCTATGATCTGTTGTGAATGTAAGGATTGTATTAGAAACCACAATCATATGTTGCGTTAATTAGGATCTTGATATCTTAATGGTTAAGCCGATAGGTTGGAACATGTATGATAACGATTTGATGTCTTGTGTTCTGTCATGCTCACTGCTTGTTTGATGATTTTGTTGCCACGTGAATGTGATCTTATATGTGTATAGAACTATTGAATGATTGAGACTGTGACATTAAGCGATGATTGATTAGATTTATTATGATTAAGATCTAGGGGTGATAATGATTAACTGTTAGATCGGATGCAAGATCGATGAATGCTGATGAGTAACTGTTAGATTGTGATTAGGGTTTCTGTGAGTACATGGATAACTGGCAAAGTGACGAAACTACCCTGCAGACGAAACCTGTGATATTTCGTCATTCGCATTATCGAAGAAACCCCGTAGTGTTTCGTTACCCGACCTATCGACGAAACCCCTTAGTTAGCGATGAAACATCTCAGTAAATTTGTCACCTTCTATGTCGACGAAACATCTTGGAGTTTTGCCACCCTGACCAACAGGCTGTGCATGTGCATGGTGTGAGTTGACTGAGTTACTGTTTGTTAAGGGTGTTAGTTATGACTGAGTAAATATGAACTGATTTCTATATGTATGGCACATCCAACTGTTGGGCACTGTTACGAATCATGCATGTAAACTGTGGAATTGAATGAGTTTGTTTAACTGCTATGTGCCATTTGGGAATCACTGTTTGAGATGCATACTGTCATTTATATGTGAACTTTGTGAATGTAAATTGACATCGCGTACGTGAATACCATAGGCTGTGACTGTTTAAGTGTGAACAAGTAACAAAACATACCGAGCAAACCAAGGTGAGTTCACTGCTCTTTTTCCAAGCATGCGTCCCGAGTTGGGACATCTGGTAAAACGTTCCGGGGAGGAATGTCGGGTAATAGGTTTGACTGGAATGTTAAACCTGGGTTGTTGGTTAATACACGTCTGTATCTATCATTCAAGTCCCTCCTATCGATTGTTGCTTGTAGGGCAACGGGGTATTAGTTAGTAGAGCTACTTAGGTTTGGCACCCTCACACCACACCGAGGAGGTCGGGAGTGAACTAATGACCCCCATCTTGACCAATGCTTTGATAGAGGCATTGGGGTTTAGGGCAAATAATCTGGAGCCATCGGCGGTAAGCGTGTGATTAACAACAATGAATCTGTGAAACGTTTTAATCTGGTAACTGGTAACTAAACACGTTAACAAAACTTTGAACTAACCAGCGTCGTCTGACACACTTGTTTGCATGCTTGTAGGTCGTTAGAATCTTGATTATGGACTTGCTTTCTGGGAGTGCTGGAGTGGTCATGGATCGAGACTCTTGGATATTTATTACATTGGTTTAGAACACTTGTTTTGAAACTGTTGATTTACAATTTACTAAATGCTTCCGCTGAACGTTTACTTTGATTTTAACTTATGACTTGGATTTATCTTATGCAATGAATCGAATGTTTTATTTAAATATTTATTATTGGTTCAATGTGATTGGTGGCTTGGATCCTGGTACGTCACGCGTCCCGCGGTGATTCCGCATGTGGTATTTTGGGGGTGTGACAGTTTGGTATCAGAGCCACTGGTTATAGTGAACTAGGTTTTAAAACGTTTTCATAAAACCAGACTATAACCGAACAGCTTCGAAAATCGACCATGACACTCAGCTCCAGATTGCAAGGTTCGTCTCCTGTTTACTTTATGCATTACTTGCTTAGTAGTTACACACACACATGACTTGCATGAAACAACATATTTGATACCTTGATGTGATTACCTGTGCTGCATGTCTTAGTGAATCTAGATAGTGTGGCACTACTCTTCGACTTTTGTGGTTATTGATCCTGTCATGCTTTTCGTTTTGTTATTTGAAAGTGGGGGAAACTTTTAGCGCAAGTTAAGAGGCACTGAGATGAGTATGCAAATTGCCTTATTATTATGGGTGCACACATAATAATAACGTGAGGTGCATGTAAGTCCCAGTGAGGCTTAACGAGTGTGAGAAGGGTTCTGCCCTATTGTGTGTAAACTTGGTAGTTTGTAGATTTCAACATGAGACTTGACACTTACCTCATCTCGACTCTTAAATTTGTTCCCTTTCCTTATATAGAATCATGAGTGGACAAGGTCATGGACGTGGTCACATGTGGCTGAGGCTTTGGCAGCCTACCAAGCTGGTACGAAATGTGCCGAATACTCTTTAATCTTGTGTCACGTACACAACTCTTACCCCTGTGTTGTATTTTCTTTCGTCCATTAGGTCAGCCAGTGCATCAGAACAATCCGCCTGCCTGCACATTCAAGACATTCATGGATTGTAAGCCACAGACGTTCGGTGGGACTGAAGGGGCTGTGGGGTTACTGCGTTGGTTTGAGAAGGCTGAATCAGTGTTTGCTATGTGTAACTGTCCCGTGGGGGACCGGGTGAAGTATGCTACTGGCACTTTGGAGGATGGTGCCTTAACTTGGTGGAATGCCCAGGTGCAAATGTTGGGCATCGAGATGGCCAACGCCATGACTTGGCATGATTTTAAGGAGTTAATGCGAGAAGAGTACTGTCCCCGTGATGAGATTCAGAAGATCGAGAACGAGTTCTACAATTTGAAGATGGAAGGATCCGAGATCGAGGCTTACACAAAACGATCTCATGAACTAGCAATTTTGTGCCCTAACCTGTCTCGACCTCCACTTCGACGAATTGAGCTGTATCTCAAGGGCCTAGCACCAGCTGTGAAGGGGTATATTACTGCTGCAAACCACAACAATTTGCCCCAAATCATCCGTTTAGCACATAAGATTACTGACCAAGAGCTCGAGCGTGGCTCATTGCCGCCTCGTAAATCTGCTACTACCATTGCTGCTACAGCTACCACACCTGCTAGTGATAACAAACGTAAATGGAATGATACTGACAAGGCAACCAGTGCGAGTCAATCTCAGAAGAGGCCTAACAACAACAACAACCGTAGCTTCAGTCAGTCGTCCTCAGTTAACCAAGGCCAGAGCAGCAATCAGAATCAAGGCTCTTATGCTGGTAGGAAGCCAAAGTGAAACAGGTGTGGGTATCATCATCATGGATCATGTGTTCGGGCTTGCCATAGGTGTGACAAGGTGGGCCATATGGCAAAGGACTGTAGAGCTCCACACCCAAAGCAGCAGCAGCAGCAGCAAAATCAGCAGCATCAGCAGCAGCAAAGGAAACAGTCCCATCAGAACCAAGGCTTTAAAAAGGGGTGTTACCAATGTGGGGATGAGGGTCATATTAAGTGGGATTGCCCTCAGCTAAATCAGAATGCCAACGACAACAACCGCCAGAACAATAACAACAATGCTGGGAACAACAACAATGGCAACAACGGGGGCAATGGTGCTCGTGGAAGGGTATTTACGATCGGTGCTGGTGATGCTAGGAACGACGGCAATGTCGTGACTGGTACGTTTTCTGTGAACAATCTTGTTGCTTCTGTGTTATTTGATTCCGGTGCCGATTGGATTTATGTGTCCCTAGAGTTTGGTCAACGATTAGGGTTAGCCCCAACACCTTTAGAAGTTAAGCATGTAGTAGAATTAGCTGATGGTAAAACGATTGAAGCTTCGCATGTCCTATTTGGGTGTAAACTAGATCTTGTGGGTCAAGTGTTTGATATTGATCTCCTTCCTATTACCCTCGGTAGTTTTGATATAGTGGTTGGTATGGATTGGCTGTCTAAACACCAAGCTGAGATTCTGTGTAAAGAGAAGATTGTACGTATTCCTCTCCCTGGTGGAGAGTCATTATCGGTTCAGGGGCATCGCAGTGGTGCGATGGTTGGTATCATCTCAGCTGTGCAAGTGCAGAAATGTCTACGAAAGGGGTATCCTGCTGTTTTAGCACTTGTTATTGATACTCCGTCAGGGGAAAGAAAGATCGAGGATCTGCCAGTTGTACGCGAATTTGCTGATGTGTTCCCTGAGGAACTTCCTGGTTTACCTCCTCACCGCCAAGTGGAATTTCAGATTGACCTTGCGCCAGGAGCGGCCCCAATTGATCGTGCTCCTTATCGTTTAGCACCTGGAGAGTTGCAGGAGTTGTCTAATCAACTGCAAGAGTTATTGGACAGAGGCTTTATTCGACCCAGTTCTTCGCCTTGGGGAGCCCCATTTTTGTTTGTAAAGAAGAAGGACGGGTCCTTTCATATGTGTATTGATTATCGGGAGCTCAACAAAGTGACTATCAAGAACCTCTACCCGTTGCCACGCATCGACGACTTGTTTGACCAGTTGCAGGGGTCAAGTTTTTACTCGAAGATCGACTTAAGATCGGGCTATCATCAGATGAGGGTCTGAGAGGAGGACGTTCCTAAGACGGCTTTTCGAACGCGGTATGGCCATTATGAGTTTCTAGTTATGCCGTTTGGGTTGACGAATGCGCCAGCAGTCTTCATGGACCTCATGAACCGTGTATGTAAACCGTATCTCGATGACTTCGTTATCGTGTTTATCGATGACATACTGATCTATTCAAAGAGCAAGGAAGATCACGAGCGGCACCTATGTCTTATTTTGGAACTCCTGAGGAAGGAGCAGCTCTACGCGAAATTCTCTAAGTGTGACTTCTGGATTCGAGAGGTACACTTCCTTGGACACATAGTGAATGAATCAGAAATACACGTGGATCCTGCTAAGGTTGATGCTATCAAGAGTTGGGCGGCACCAAAGAATCCTTCGGAGGTGCGATAATTTCTTGGTCTCGCTGGGTATTATCAAAGATTTATCAAGGATTTCTCGAAGATCGCTCAACCTCTTACCTCGTTAACACAAAAGGGCATTGTATACTCGTGGGGAATGAAACAAGAGGATGCTTTCCAGTTGCTAAAACATAAACTCTGCAGTGCACCGATCTTGCCACTACCTGAAGGTACCGAGGATTTTGTGGTTTACTGTGATGCTTCTATTCAGGGTCTTGGTTGCGTGCTAATGCAACGCAACAATGTGATCGCTTATGCTTCTCGGCAACTGAAGGTTCATGAGAGGAATTATGCGACACACGACTTAGAGTTGGGAGCTGTGGTGTTTGTGCTCAAGATCTGGAGGCATTACCTGTATGGTACTAAATGCACTATTTATACCGACCACAGAAGCCTTCAGCATATTTTCGACCAGAAGGATTTAAATATGCGACAGCGTCGCTGGGTAGAACTTTTAAATGACTACGACTGTGCAATCAAGTACCATCCGGGTAAGGCTAACGTTGTAGCCGATGCTCTCAGTCGAAAGGAATCGAAACCCAAACGTGTTCGCGCCTTGCAGCTCACCATTCATTCTAACCTACCTGACCAGATTCGTTTGGCTCAGGCCGAAGCGTTGAAGGAAGAAAACTATGAAGCTGAGTATTTACGGGGCATGGAGAAACGACTCGACAAAAGGTCAGACGGCATTTACTATTTTACGGAGCGAATATGGATTCCGTTGTTGGTAACCTTAGAGAACTTGTGATGGACGAAGCACACAAGTCTCGATACTCTGTTCACCCAGGATCGGATAAGATGTATCAGGATCTAAAAGTCATGTATTGGTGGCCGAAGATGAAAGCTCACATCGCAACCTATGTGAGTAAGTGTTTGACCTGCTCGAAAGTTAAAGTGGAGTATCAGAAACCGTCTGGATTGCTGCAACAACCAGAAATACCCATGTGGAAATGGGAGCAAATCGCAATGGATTTTGTCACTGGACTACCTAGAACTCAAAACGGAAACGACACAATTTGGGTGGTCGTTGATCGTCTCACGAAGTCAGCACACTTTCTGGCAATCAAGGAATCAGATAAGTTCTCACAATTAGCTGTTGTATACCTCAAGGAGGTGGTTTCTAGGCACGGGGTGCCAACTTCTATTATCTCTGACCATGACCCGCGTTTCATCTCAGATTTGTGGAAGTCGATGCACAAATCATTCGGCTCGCGTCTCGACATGAGTACTGCTTATCACCCACAGACGGATGGTCAAAGTGAACGAACCATCCAGACGCTTGAAGACATGTTGCGGGCGTGTGTGGTTGATTTTGGCAAGGGTTGGGAGAAACACTTGCCTTTGATAGAGTTTTCTTACAACAATAGCTACCATACCAGCATTCAGGCAGCTCCATTCGAAGCATTATACGAACGAAAGTGTCGCTCACCTCTCTGTTGGGCTGAGGTGGATGACAGCCAGGTCACAGGCCCTGAACTTGTGTTGGAAACTTTAGAAAAGATTGTTCAAATCAGGAATCGGATGGCAGCAGCACGCGACCGTCAGAAAAGTTACGCCGATAAGCGTAGAAAACCGTTGGAGTTCGCAGTGAATGATCGTGTTATGTTGAAGGTCTCACCCTGGAAGGGTGTGGTGCGTTTTGGAAAATGCGGCAAGCTAAACCCTTGTTATGTAGGGCCATTCAAAATTCTGGAACGTATTGGTAAAGTGGCCTACAAGTTGGAGTTACCTGCTGAGTTGGGTAACGTCCATGATGTCTTCCATGTCTCTCAGCTAAAGAAGTATTTGTCCGATGAAACACTGGTGGTACCGTTTCAAGAACTGAAGATTGACGACAAGTTGCAGTTTGTCGAATAACCAATAGAAATTATGGACCGGGAGGTCAAGGTCTGTAAGCATAGCCGAATTCCGATCGTGAGAGTTCGTTGGAACTCAAGACGTGGACCGGAGTTCACATGGCAACGCGAGGATCAAATGAAGCTCAAGTACCCACATTTATTCCCAGAGGACAAGTCCAAGTTTGGCAAACCCAGGTCTGGCACAACCAGTGAATTTCGGGACGAAATTCCCATTCAAGTTGGGGATGATGTGGCACTCGCGGAAAATCCACAGTCATCCTAATCTAGCACCGTACTGCTTGTCAAATTTCGGGATGAAATTTCTTTCAAGTTGGGGATGATGTGACAATCCAAGATTTCAAGAGATTTCAAGCTCGTATTACTTGTTCGTTATGCTGTTTGACAATTAGTTCTATTTTATGTAACGTGAGATTGTTGGAAAATTTAGTGAACTTGTGTAATTGTGATATGATATTTGATTAATGAAAGATCTTGGTAACTCACTAACTGTTTAAGGAGGACCCGACGAAACATATAGGACTTTCGTCGCTACATGTTCGACGAAACATGAGTTTCTTCTAGGTGAGTCTTTCGCCGTGATGGGCTTTTGGCCCAAGCGAAGCCCAACCATGTATCAGTTATATTTATGCGATGAGTGTTAGTAGCAAAACCCTAGTTCCTTTTTACCAATCGTCGGCAACACCTACCTTTCCTCTCGAAGTCTTGTTGCACTCTTGTGAGCATCTTATTCTTCCGGTGAGCACCCTAACACCTCACACTGTTTGATGATTGTTATGTGTTGTCTGTGAACTGTTGTGAATGTAAGGATTGTATTAGAAACCACAATCATATGTTGCGTTAATTAGGATCTTGATATCTTAATGGTTAAGCCGATAGGTTGGAACATGTATGATAATGATTTGATGTCTTGTGTTCTGTCATGCTCACTGCTTGTTTGATGATTTTGTTGCCATGTGAATGTGATCTTATATGTGTATACAACTATTGAATGATTGAGACGGTGACATTAAGCGATGATTGATTAGAGTTATTATGATTAAGATCTAGGGGTGATAATGATTAACTGTTAGATCGGATGCAAGATCGATGAATGCTGATGAGTAACTGTTAGATTGTGATTAGGGTTTCTGTGAGTACATGGATAACTGGCAAAGTGACGAAACTACCCTGCAGACGAAACCTATGATATTTCGTCATTTGCATTATCGACGAAAACCCATAGTGTTTCGTCACCCGACCTATCGATGAAACCCCTTAGTTAGCGACGAAACATCTCAGTAAATTTGTCACCTTCTATGTCGACGAAACATCTTGGAGTTTCGCCACCCTGACCAACAGGCTGTGCATGTGCATGGTGTGAGTTGACTGAGTTACTGTTTGTTAAGGGTGTTAGTTATGACTGAGTAAATATGAACAGATTTCTATATGTATGGCACATCCAACTGTTGGGCAATGTTACGAATCATGCATGTAAATTGTGGAATTGAATGAGTTTGTTTAACTGCTATGTGCCATTTGGGAATCACTGTTTAAGATGCATACTGTCATTTATATGTAAACTTTGTGAATGTAAACTGACATCGCGTACGTGAATACCATAGGTTGTGACTGTTTAAGTGTGAACAAGTAACAATACATACCGAGCAAACCAAGGTGAGTTCACTGCTCTTTTTCCAAGCATGCGTCCTGGGTTGGGACATCTGGTAAAACGTTCCGGGGAGGAATGTCGGGTAATGGGTTTGACTGGAATGTTAAACCTAGGTTGTTGGTTAATACATGTCTGTATCTATCATTCAAGTCCCTCCTACCGATTGTTGCTTGTAGGGCAACGGGGTATTAGTTAGTAGTGCTACTTAGGTTTGGCACCCTCACACCGCACCGAGGAGGTCGGGAGTGAACTAATGACCCCCATCTTGACCAATGCTTTGATAGAGGTATTGGGGTTTAAGGAAAATAATCTGGAGCCATCGGCGGTAAGTGTGTGATTAACAACAATGAATCTGTGAAATGTTTTAATCTGGTAACTGGTAACTAAACACGTTAACAAAACTTTGAACTCGCCAGCGTCGTCTGACACACTTGTCTGCATGCTTGCAGGTCGTTAGAATCTTGATTATGGACTTGCTTTCTGGGAGTGCTGGAGTGGTCATGGATCGAGACTCTTGGATATTTATTACGTTGGTTTAGAACACTTGTTTTGAAACAGTTGATTTTCAATTTACTAAATGCTTCCGCTGAACGTTTACTTTGATTTTAACTTATGACTTGGATTTATCTTATGCAATGAATCGAATGTTTTATTTAAATATTTATTATTGGTTCAATGTGATTGGTGGCTTGGATCCTGGTACGTCACACGTCCCGCGGTGATTCCGCATGTGGTATTTTGGGGGTGTGACAACTTCCTTATCATTTATCCGTGGTGTCTTGGCATTATTTTACTGTCTATATAAAATAAAAGATTTTCACCATTCATATCTCTACGGTCTATATAGAGATATATTGGCTACCTGGTCAGGGATTAAGGGAATGGTTTGGTAAGGTTCTTGCTTATTCACTGTATAGATCCTGCAAGGACCTGGGTCAAGCTTACTAGGACCTCCTTCAATACCCACTGGTATTGGATGGAGGGGTGCGAATGGCTTGATCCCCTCATATGTAAACTACTATTAATACATTAACCCGGCTACTTGGGATTGTATCCCTGCTGACTCAAACCACTTAGCCGAGGGTAACGTCACCTTCAAAAGAGGGGCCTACCACATTACGCATTAATAACTTAATTAATTATCTTCCAATATTCCGACCCTTTAGGATTGTATCATTGCTGACTCAAACTACTGGGTTGAGGGTAACGTCACCTTCAATAGAGGGGCCTACTACTATAATTAAGATAATCTCTTAAAAAGTGCAAAAGTGCGGAAATCATCAAAGGTTACACTAAAAGCGAGTTGGATCCAAGTGATTCATCTTGTCTATCTGTTTTTATTTTTATTTTTATTTTTCAGCATTTTTAGTTTTTATTTTCATGTTTAAAACCTTTTCTAAACTTTTGATTTGATTAGACTTTGAGGATAAACCGGTACTAAAAGCTCTTGTGTCCTTTGACGACCTCGGTATCTTACCAACGCTATACTACGCTCACGATGGGTGCACTTGCCCATATGTGTGTTTAGTGTTAGTAGAATATCGTGTTTTATAAATTTAAAACTTGACTAAAGTGTAAAAAGGGCTTAAAATATAAACAAAAAATATATCACGCTACACACGCATCACTACACAAATCTCAAATCCTTATAGGATCTTCCTATCTTCATAGTTAGATCCTTGTGGATGTTTAAAGTACTAATTGAAGTCCTTGATTGGATTCTTTGTGTACTTTAAATGCGTATGTACAAGTTGATGACCAAGTTAACGACTATGTGTTTATGTCGTTAGTGGTGATTTAGATAACGAAACGAGTGTAATACCATAAGAACATGGTGGATACTCCTATGGTACTTCCTATATATAAGTGTTCTTATTGTATTACCCTTGTAGCGTTATCCGAATCACTTCAGGATTATTGTGTTCAAAGGATTCAAATGTTCACTATCCAAATCCTTGTAGAATCTTCCATATCTTCCTATGTTAGATTCTTAGAAGGATATCCAAAGTACTATTCTAAAGTTAAAGAGACCCTTTGGTGGTCTAGTTAAAGAGATTGTTCGTCAATCTAGTTAAAGAGATCATGTGTTGATCTAGTTAAAGAGATCATGTGTTGATCTAGTTAAAGAGACCCTTTGGTGGTCTAGTTAAAGAGATTGTTCGTCAATCTAGTTAAAGAGATCATGTGTTTATCTAGTTAAAGAGACCCTTTGGTGGTCTAGTTAAAGAGATTGTTCGTCAATTTAGTTAAAGAGATCATGTGTTGATCTAGTTAAAGAGACCCTTTGATGGTCTAGTTAAAGAGATTGTTCATCACTCTAGTTAAAGAGATCATGTGTTGATCTAGTTAAAGAGATCATGTGTTGATCTAGTTAAAGAGACCCTTTGATGGTCTAGTTAAAGAGATTGTTCGTCACTCTAGTTAAAGAGACCATGTGTTGATCTAGTTAAAGAGACCCTTGGTGGTCTAGTTAAAGAGATCGTTCGTCGATCTAGTTAAAGAGATCATGTGTTGATCTAGTTAAAGAGACCCTTTGGTGGTCTAGTTAAAGAGATTGTTCATCAATCTAGTTAAAGATATCATGTGTTGATCTAGTTAAAGAGACCCTTTGGTGGTCTAGTTAAAGAGGTCGTTCGCCGATCTAGTTAAAGAGATCATGTGTTGATCTAGTTAAAGAGATCGTTCATTGATCTAGTTAAAGAGATCATGTGGTGATCTAGTTGAAGAGACTCTTTGATGGTCTATTTAAAGAGATCATTCGTTGATCTAGTTAAAGAGACCCTACGGTGGTCTAGTCAAGTCATCACATGTTATTCGTTTGATTTTTCCCCTACACATCACAAAATGAATTGCGCGGACTATGCAAGGAATTGTGTAATTATGGATGCAAATTATAAAATTTAGTGCATGGAAACTATAACAAGTTTTGTCATGAGTAAGAACCTATAGTGATAAGAATAACGAAACGGGAACAATGTAATAAGGGCATGGTGGATATGCCGTTGGTACTTCCTATATATAAATGTTCCTTAATACATTGCAAGCGTGGCGTTTTTTAAGTTACTAGAAGTTCTGGACCTTGACCAATGTTGTTTTATCTTACACTCTCTGATTCCAACTTTGAGCACACACAAGTTTCCTATAATAGTCTTCATAGGAAACATTCTTCCATCCGTTGTTCGAAACTCGAAAGTTCACACCCTCTTCGAATATTTCTACAACAAGAATATCACTTTGACATTTACATGGCCCTCTTCTGAGGCTCGTAACAATCGAAGATGTCGTACACCTACCTATTGAAATGAAGTTTAGATTTTCGAATCTGAACTCATTCCTAGGAACAACAGACGAGTACAATTAACAAAGTTCGCTGGAAATCCAAGCATGGCCCAGAGTTTTACTTAGGGAACGGAGGATTTATTTAAAAGCGAAATATCCACATATGTTTTCACAAGTTTCCTCTAAAATAAATTTCGGGACGAAATTTTCTAAAGTATGGGAGATTGTGACATTTGTGCCTTTACAACCAGTATACAATTCCGAACAATTTTGATTCCAATGAAATCTTGTGTTTCATTCTCGGCATTTGTATAATTACATGTGACATTCACACATTTCAGTCCATGTACAAATTCAACCCCTCAAAGTTTTCCTGGAAGTTATACGTAAACTATTATGCAAATGTAATTAGTTTAACACGACGTACACTCTGGAACAATTACATAAGCTAAACATACCCTAAATACCCTTTACATAACTTAGAAATAAGTTTTGAAGGGTTCGGTATGGCAAAAACATGTTTATTCGAGCTCAGGGACTATATACGACAAACTGCGAACGTCTGCCGATTCTCGTATTTTTGAATACGGAACACGTAAGCACATCCAAAAAAATTTTAATCATTAAAATCTTGTATTTTAGTGATGAGAATGCAAAAATATCATTCGTTACGCAATTAAAGTCGTTTTCGCGTTAGTTAAAGTGTTCGTCGTAATTAAGCGAAAGACGCGACCGTACAACCGAATGAACCGAAATCCACGACATTTCCAGGCATAATTCAAGTCCCGTATGCTTTAACGTCCTTATAAAGCCTGAAATTTGGGTTAACGGGGGTTAAAAGCGTCAAAAACTTATCAAACATGCTGCAGGGACCTGTTTTGCCAAAACTGAAAACTCTGTTGTACATGGTGGCGTCACGCGACGACAGGGGACATCCCTGGTCGAGCAGCGCGAGCCCCCTGTGGCGACAGAATGTTTGAAACAGCAACCAACACTTGTTTTTGTCCATTGTTTTGCATACTTGATCACCAAGTTGTGTGTTTTCCAAGCTTAAAACCTGATCATACCACTTGTAGTGATCTTGTTAATCCTTGGGCAATACTCAAAACACTTGGCATGATCTTGTAGCTTCAAAACAAGTATAAATAGCCCTCAAATCTGCCTAAACAACTTGCTCATTTCCTTCTTCTCATCTCATTTGCTCTAATTGGAGTTGCTACCATCTTTTGGAGGCATCCTATTGAGCATTCTTGCCATCCTAGAACACAAGTAAGTTTTCTTCCTAGTCTTGTTCATTTATTTCAGCTATTTTGAGCTGAAAATAAAACAGTTAACTTTCTGTTTGACTTTTGGTTTTGAACATAATTGGTAAAGTCAAAGTTCAATTGAACTTTGCAATCTGATCGTAATGACGAAGGTTATAATCCTTTGCGATTATACCTACTGATTACCACGTTTACTAGTCGAAGTGATGAGTCAAAGTTTTGGTCAAAAATGCACATTTCGTGCATTTTACGACGAAACCATTTTTAGGTATCAAAACACTAAGTTTTGATACCAAATCAGTTTTTCAACTTAGTTAAACATGTTTTGACATGTTTAGCTCGTCACTTCTAGTTTAGTGCTTATTTAGGGTAGTAAGTCGAGCGGTATTACCACCGCTTTGACTTTCGAATCCGACCCGTTTGGTCGATCTTAGGATCCGACCAAACATTTATTTGTGACCATAGTTGTATAGGGAATAGCCTCCTGAGGTTATACCTTATGGTCACATCGTTTGGTTAGTGTTACGATAAGTCGATAGTTAAATGTCTAGAAATGACCAAAATGCCCTTTTTGCGCATAAATCCATTTTAAGCATATGTAACCAACTTTTTGACATATAAACTGATGTTATAACATTTTCAAACATGTTTGGGCATTTAAGACTTATCATAGGACATGTTTAACCATCCGAACACACGTTTACGCAAATGACACGTTAAAGTAGCGTAAACTACCTTAACGGGTCATAACGGGTCAAAAGCACTTAGGATTCATTCCAAATCAAAATGTAGACTTTGTTAAACCATTCCATATGAGTTCCAACACTCATTTGGTTTACAAGATGTCATTCAATCCGATTCCTCTGATTATGTCCCGTTACTTTAACATAGTTACCCGATGTTAGGACACACTTGATTCCTTGATCTCTTGGGCTTTGTTTACACATTCATACAAGGCTTATATGCAATCTCAAGTGAGTACATAGCTCTCCTCTTTTATGTTTTGCTAAATGTTTTGGGGTGACTCATATGTGCTAAATTGTTTTCAAGTTTTCAAAAACAAAGTCTATGGTTTATATAAAACACGATGATTTCAATAATGTGAACGAACTTGTTGGTGAATTAATTCATAACACGAATGACATTCATTAGCTTTGATCAAGCCGACCAGTAGTATGTTATGGTACCATAGGACTGACAATCCCGTTACAAGGCTATTCACTGGATTTGGTGGGTAGTTTGGGGAATGACAGAAACTGTTTCTGATTAACAAATCATGTTTTGATTTGTTAGTCTTGTTAAAGAGACCTTTCAGGGTCTATTAAAGATACCACATAGGTGGTATAGTCGAGTCACACAGGTTTGAATGTATTCATTAAAGAACGACCAAAAGTTTTCCAATTAAAACACGGATGATTTATTTATGACACGGACGATTGATTTATGACACGTACAAAGGACGATTGGTTTATAACAAGGAAGAATGGTTTTTGAACAATGTCACCCAATGGTTTTCACTTAAAGATATAAACCATACAAAGTTTTCTTTCAAAACGATTTATTACTCAGTTTTACAAAACAAATGTTTTCAGTAAAGATTCATGGCAACAAGGTTTTGTTTTACTTATATCAACTTGTAAAGTTAATAAAATATATTGCAATATTAAACACTTTTGATTTCAAGGTACACACTCATCGATTCTCGAAGTCGGACGAGGTATTGCAATATGAATTCAAAGCCATGAATTCGACATACAAAACCAATGTACTCGCCAGCTTTCTTTACTGACTGTTTTTCACATATGTTTCAGGATCTATTGTTTGATGATTGATTACTTACTTCACATAGGATGGACGCGGGCCTTAGTGACTTTAAAACATGAAAGACAATTTATGTGTATTATGTTCTCTGTTCATTCCAAGACATTGTAAACAATTATCCTAATAATACAAAACTTTAAATACCATGTGTTGTGAAACAATTCCTGTAACGTGACTCCCCGATGTTTCCGCCGCAGTTTGTTGTATTACGCGATCGGGGTGTTACATAATCTCTGGGCTTTGAAGCCTCAACTTCATTTTGGGCCTGGTTCAGACTGATCCATTTTGGATTTTTCTTTGGCTTTTAGTCTGAACTTAAACGAGAGATTAATTTTTCTCTTCGGTTTTTAGTCTGAACTTAAACTTCATGGCTTGATGCTTTCGCACTCGTGGCATAGCAACATCATACATCAGCTTTTTTCCCCTTGTTTTATACAATCTAGAAACGTTACTATAAATTTTCTAACATGAAGAAATCGTTTAAAGATTCCCAGGTTTTGTAATAGACATTAAAAAAATGGTGTAAATTATAACCCTTTATTCCTATGTGCACAAAATAACCTCTTCAAGGACGTTAACATCACACTGGCTTTAGGTGATTCTACGTTTTGAATCATTTTCCCATGATAAAACACCAAGAAAATAATCATAAGAACTCATTACTGAAAACTCACCAAGACCCTGTGAGTAAATTGCAGCTTGACATATATTTCAAAATGTTATAGCTAGAAAACTAGTGAAAGCAATATGTACATTCTGCTATACTTTTTTTCTTCTTTGGTTAACCATGAGAACACCGAACTGTTACGAGAAAACTCACAACGCCTGTCAATGAAAACAAGATTCGATCGTGACATTTGTGTACATGACATCCAGTGCCGATAAAATATAATGGTGAAGTTAGTGCGATATTTGGTTTCAGATTTGTAAATATTATTATAATTACGTTTTAAAATAAATGTAAGTAATCAAAACTGGTTTCCAAATGGGTAAACAGTTGCAAAATATACAAGAATGACCCCATATTTATCTACAACACATCACATAACCCATTTTGCTCAGAAGACGTTTTGACCAGCCATTTAAACCATGTCCAGAAGCTTGATGTTTCCCATTGAATTTGCAGCAACCAAAGTGGAGGACTGAACACGCCAACACACAGATGAGATGAACTGATCAGAATCGTCTACTTCATCTCCTGATATTGGATCTGTGGTGTTGAATTTATATGATAATGCAGGCATGGGGAACGCTTTATGATACACAACCACCTGTCACATGTTGCAATCAAATTTTATAAAATTAATATATTAAAATCATTAATATTAAATGTATCCAACTAAATTTTTATTCAAAGGATTATAGGCCATGTAATTCAAGTGTTTTGTTTCAATAAAACTGCTATTTTTGTAACTTTTGATTCAAGATATATTTTCTGGGTTTCCGTTCTACCATTACAAAAAATAGTAACAAAATTTAAAGGCACCAATTTTTAAAAGGAATTATTAATTTGATTGTCCCCAAGGTGGTCAAATGGCGTGTTCCTCAACTAACTGGTTGTGGGTTCAAATCCTGCGGAGTGCAGATGTGGTGATTTTATGACCACTACAAGGCTTTTATTTAGAAAGAAAACCCAATCAATAATGAACGCGTGGTCAGGGGTGTTCATCGAATTGAATATCGAATTTTCGAATTATTCGAATCGAATTATTCGAATAATTTTTATTTTTCCTTGAATTCGAATTCGATTCGTATTCGATTAAAACTTGCCCAATTCGATTCAAATTCGTATTCGAATAAAAAACCCAATTCGTATTCGATTAAAAATTCAAATTCGAATCGAATTCGAATATATTCGATTTGATTCAGTTTCTTTTAAAACATGTAAATAACTATTAAAATGAAACATAAGTTTTAAAGCAGCCATAAAACATTCCAAATAAAGTACCATAAGTCTAACATTCAAAACGAGAATTCGGGAATAACAACTACAAGTTAATATTTTTTAGGGTTAGAAATCTACCGATAGATTTGCTACTTAGGTTTTAGTTATGGGCCTTGTAGTGGGTTTGGTAATGGGTAATTTTAATACTTGGAATAAATTTTGAAAATAATTTATAGTGTAGCCCAATAAAAGTTATATATGTATTATATATTAAAATAATAAATAAAATGTATAATTTTTATTCGAATTTCGAATCGAATTGAATTTGAAATTATAAATTCGTATTCGATTTACTTGACTCGAATTGAATCTAATTCGAATTCGAATTCTTATAATCGAAACGAATTCCTGATAATCGAATCGAATTTAATCGAATTTCGAATTTTTCGAATTCGAAACGAATTCTGAACACCCCTACGCGTGGTCCAGTAAACTTATCACTTTTGCTCCAATCACATTGACGCAAAAGTCTAGCGGAGACCAATCATTATTGCCACATGTCATAATTGACGCAAAACTTTATACGTGGCATACATTGATTGGATGTAATCATTTCTAACAGTCAAATTAATAATTTTTTAAAGAAAAAACTAACGGCTATTTCAGTAAATATGTCAGGTCAAAATGACTATATACGTAATTTTCTCTTTAAAGAAATTTTGTCGACTTCAAGTTATTTTGATGTAGCTAACGCTAACAAAAAGTACCTCATTTGTTTCTGAGCCAGTAGCAATGTAACCATCAGATACAGATAAACCAACAAAATTCTGAACAAAAAAAAAAATAAAGTTAAAAACTGTCAATAAATAAATCACATAGCCCAAAAAAATAAACAAGCATACCTTTACATTCATGTGGCCCGTGAACGACTGAACGGGACAGTCAATAACTTGCGATGTCGACTCAGACAAATCCCATAGTTTGAGCGTGTTATCAGTTGATGACGATACAAGAGTCGACGAATCAAGAAACTTAACATAACTAACGGTTTTATTATGCCCGATGAGCGTATAAAGCGGCACACCGGGGTTACGAAGATCATAATAATAAACTCTATGATCAGCTGACCCGAACGCTAAAGTGTTTCCCGTATCGGACGGGAACTGAACACAACATACATTTGCTTTTGTTTTAATGGTACCAACACTTGTTCCCTGCAGTAGCAACAATTGTAAGAAAAACAACTTATTATACATCAAGATTTTCAATTATAAATCACTGTTAGTTAAATAATCGCAGTTACGTTTAGTTTTCAAAGCTGACATCCACCAAGTGCAAGAATAAAATTGCCTGATTGATATTCCAGAGCTTAACAGAACCGTCATCGCTCCCGCTAGCCACCAGTGTCGGGTTCGACCATGAAAAGTCAACTGACCAGACTCTTCTCTCGTGCTCTTTCAGCTCCATATATACTTGATTCCGTGTCACGTCCCATATCTGAAACTTTCAAAATAACTATTAACTAATGTTTTTTTTTTCATTATTCAAAACATAAAACTTTATTTTTTTTAAAGAATTCTATACCTGTACTACACCTTCAAAATTGCTTGATGCAATTTGGCCTTTGATGTAATTATTCCAACATATACTGCTTAATTTAGATCTACTTGACATTTCAACGACAGGGTAATGTATGTCGCGATTATCGTTTAATATCGACTCGTATTCAAAAACTTTGATTTTTTTATTTACACCCGCGGTTGCGAAGAATTCACCATCGCGATCAAAACCCAAAGAGCATACAAGACTCGAAGAATTCAACAGATCACCTTGTTTTAAGTCAGCTTTGACTTTTAAATTCCTAAACGACAGATACTTCGATAAGCCGTCGATAAACGAGTTAATCCATCCGCTTTGTTTGTTTTGCGAAAGCCGGTTAATCGGTGGGAAACTATTAGCAGAACTTCTGTCGACAGTTGATCCTTTACCGTCACTACTCGTACGTGCATTTAAAGTCAACGGTTTGACTAACGGTTTCAAAGCTCTGCGCCTGGTCGAAAAGTAGGCTGATTCAAGCTTCTTGAAGTTTTTCATCAATCGGGAACTTTTAACGATGGCGTTTTCTTGATGCTCTGGTTCAATACTATTTGACGTATAGACAGTTTTGATTCGTTTTCGGGATCCTGAGCTCGGAGAACCGTCGTTATTCGAATCTAGACCTTGTTGTTTGCTG
Organism: Helianthus tuberosus; assembly: GCA_030545235.1. Classification (NCBI taxonomy): domain Eukaryota; kingdom Viridiplantae; phylum Streptophyta; class Magnoliopsida; order Asterales; family Asteraceae; genus Helianthus; species Helianthus tuberosus. The sequence continues at coordinate 73,859,611 of CM060385.1, read as the reverse complement.
ATAGATGTATGTAACTTTGCAACTTCTTGCAAATCGGAAGATACAAACGCAATGGTCCTCCGCAAGCTGTCTGCAGCCTCCTGTTTTCGTTGTTGCAGCGTTAGAAGAAACTCCAGCAATAGCTCTTGCTCCTCGATCTTTTCTTTAAGCTCTATAAACGCTTCACGTTCGATTAAGTCGTCTCTCGGTACATTAAGGAATTCACTTTTCAGCACTTCACTGTTAACAAATAAGACCAAATTACCATTACAAGACTAGAATTTAGAACCACAAAACGGGTTGTTCAAAAGAGTAACTAAAAAGGGATTAACAGAACTCACTCAATTTTCGGCCTGCTAGCAGGCTCGGGATGCAGTAACCACAAGCAAAACAAGGCTTCTTTAGACCACTTTAATAAGAAGTGAGGTGGAAAGACGCGGTGTCTAAGGCTACACATGGTTGCATTCTTTTCTTCTACCGAACTACTTGTGCAATATAACTGTTAAATTACAACATTAGATGGTTATGTACTTATGTTTCATATAAATAATAAATTAAACAAAAAACATACCTCGAAAAGAAGAACCCCTAGCCGATAAACATCAGAGGCACAAGAACTTGCAGCACCAGCAGCTTCTTCGGGGCTAGTGTACCAACCGGATTCCATTTGCAATAGTTGTTGATTGTTCTCGAAACCCAAGGGATTTGGCGAACACAAACCTACAAACTCATCCGTCTGGTTGTTGGATTCATCCGATCCTGAATCTGATGAAGTCACGGATTCTATAAACGACACACGATTAAAGGATGACATGACAAAACACGAGGGGCGAACATTTTGCACAACGAACCCTTGTGAATGAGCTAGATTCACAATTTCTACAATTTGCATAAAAATATGCAAGCAATCAAGGGCGTCAACAACTCGGTGGATGTTATCTAACCACTGTCTCAAGCTAACATCTTTGGATTCCACCGGCCTAATAACATCTTCTTTAAACAACCGATTAGCCTGCTGAGTTTTTTCTCTTCTAGAACCATCACCAGACAATCTAACAGGAATTCTTCTAGGGTTTCGACTTGAAACAGTTGAGCTTCCGGACCACCTTTGCCAGTTAGATTCAGATGAGTTCTCCATAACAAACAACTACCCCTAATCCCATATCCGATCACAAAACATTTTACACCTCCAACTCTATCAAACTGAAACAACAACGACTTGTTGTAATACACGGCGAAAGGTGTTCTGCAAACAAGAACCGCAGAAATCAAATCTTTTCTTCAACAACAGCGAGAGCCACATAAAATAGAGAGATGTAGTGTGTAAAAAAGCAATTGTTTTTTTCTTTATTTGGAATGAACTAGTGATAATATTATACAGTTTTCAATTTGAAACCCTAGACTGACCCATCCATCATCTGTGTTCATCTCTAATCCACTTCTTTTGTAACGGCGACGTGGCGCATTCATGTCCTCTAAACAGAATTCAAAAAACAATAATGCAAACACTATTGGTAGCTCTCTCTCTCTCTCTCTCTCTCTCTCTCTATATATATATATATAATAATTATTATTTTATTATTATTAATCAAACAAAAAAGATTGAACAGGAACAGGATCTTTGATAGTGTGAGGGCCAAGGCCACGTGATTAGTAGATTATTGGATGATTAAGATAATCATGTATAATTAAGTAATAATAACAAAATCAGATGACGTAAGAAGTGGATTAGGGTTTTGAATTAAAAACTTACCAGTAACCTTCTCATTTTGGGTTCTTGAAGTTGAATTGAACAAAGGATATGCAAACAAAATAACAAGTTGGTGTTTATTAGTCGTTGATTTGTGTAGTCAAATCACTGGCGATCTCAAATCAAGGGATCCTGTAATGGTAATCTTTCTCGGTGATGCGAAACACAAATACAATGGGGTTTTACAACTATAATTAGGGCATGTTTGGCTAACTTTTTGAAACATATATTATCGATTTGTTGGGTTTTTAAAAAGTCATTAACTTCAAAATGATGTTGCGTATGTGAGGGGAAAAAGTCAATAAGTCACTTCATACTAACTTTTCCAAAAGGTCAATAAGTTAATAAGTTGTTTCAAAAAGTTTAGCCAAACATGCCCTTAGACCGGCGGGTACGAGGCGTGGGTTTTGACGTTCAAAGGGGGTTTAACGCCGGCTACACCATCCCGGCTCGGCGTTGGGTTTGGCGTTGCCCGTTTGGCGTGGATATTCTGTCTAGCGGGGGGCTAGGTGACGTGAGGGGCTGTGGTTTTCTGGCTCAGTGTATGTTTTTTTTTAATTTTCTTTGTAGTTTTTTTTTAATTCCACATGTCTGGCCACGCCCAACTAAGCGACACCCCACAACACCCCTAGTTTTTTAGTATTAGCTTGTGGTTCACACCCTCGTCACGTGTCGAGCAATGCGCCCAACCCAAGCTCCTCCACACCTCATAGTCTTAGTTTGAATAACAAGTGTAGGAAGCTATAACTGGAGTTAATGTTACAAATAACAAAAAAAAAAAACATAAAAACATAATCTTCAGAACCTACAATCTTCAACACCTAGGAGGTGGATTATAGTCAATCATCTCTCATCAATTCTATTTATCTTTCTCTTAATCTTTAGAACCTACGATTTTCAAAATCCACCATCTTCAATATTTCCTTCACTTTCTCTCTCTAGAATTATTACATCATAACGCGATTTTCTTCGTCAATGAATGGTTTAAACACTCAATCAACGTGTTCTTCAGTTTTTTGAAGAAACCCAGTTTATTTTTATACAATTTCTTTTTTTTTTTCAATTTAACATAATGCGATGGAACATGAGAAATCAGTTTAAACAGGTATTTCTCTTCTCAAATTTCTCAAACATTTTCCATTCAAAGCGAAGATATCTATGATTCTACCATTTCTCTTGATGTATTCATGCATTTGGGCAACATTATTGGTTCCAATTTCATTGAGAAATCAGTGGTAAAAGTTGCACACTAAATGTTTGACAATATGTCTCAAAAAAATTACAAAACAGTTTTCAGTTTAAACTTTCATTTCTTGTGTGTTTTTTTGTCCTTTGCGTTTAAAAAAAATGAAAAACCACCGTTTTTTTCCATTGCTTTTTTTAAAAGAATGAAAAACACTTTTTTTGTCCATTGTGTTTTACAAAATAATGAAAAAACACAATTTTTTTGTCCATTGCGTTTTACAAAAGAATGAAAAAACATTTTTTTATGTTTTTTGTCCATTGCGTTTTAGAAAAAAAAAACATTTTATTTTATGTTTTTAATCCATTGCGTTTTAGAATAAACACTTTCTTTTTTTTGTTTTTAGTCAATTGCGTTTTAAAATAAACAATTTCTTTTGTGTTTTTAGTCCATTACGTTTTAGAAATGTGTTTTTAGTCCATTGCGTTTTAGAAAAAAAAACATTTTCTTTTATGTTTTAGACCATTGCGTTTTAGAATAAACATTTTCTTTTGTGTTTTAGTCCCTTGCGTTTTATAGTCAATTGCGTTTTAAAGTAAATAATTTTTTTTTGTGTTTTTAGTCTATTGCGTTTTAGAATAAACACCTTCTTTATGTTTATAGTCAATTGTATTTTAGAAAAAAAAAAACTTTTCTTTTTTTTAGTCTATTGTGTTTTTGGAAAAAAAAACATTTTTTTTGTGTTTTTAGTTCATTGTGGCACAATCAACACTTTCTTTTGTGTGTTTTGTAAATCGTGTTTTAGAAAAAAGAAAAACAAACACATTTCTTTGTATTTTTAGTCTATTGCGTTTTAGAAAAAAGAAATTTCTTTGTGTTTTTTTTTTTTCCATTGCGTTTAAAAAAAAGACACTGTTTGTGTTTTTTATCCATTGTGTTTTAGAAAAAAAAAACAATTTTTTTTGTATTTTTTGTCCATTGCGTTTTACGCATCTGGGTTATCGAAAACTTTTTTTTCTAAAAGTGTAGCAATAGTGTGCTCGTTTTAAAGATAAAAAACGTTCGTTTTAGTGGTACGAGTTTTATAAAAAATAATATCGTATGAAAAAGTTATTAACGTTTTAAAAACAGAGGTGGGGGATTGGAGGAAAGGAAAACTATTAAATTGGATAGACTAGAATACCCTTAAATTAACCCACGCATCTCTTTTTTTTTTTTTTCAATTTTACTCATTTCTTAGTCATTCATTACTTAGATGATGAAGACTACTTTTTAACATTTCTACCAAAATAATCCTAGTATATCCTGACACTAATTGTATAATGTCACAGTACATAGATGTTAACAGTTTTCGAAAGGGGTGTCTTGTTCCCACACCCCCTATATCTTATTTTCACATCCCCTAGTGTATACGGGTCGTATACATTTATACGGCCCGTATAGAATGTTTTTTAATAGGAAAATGCGCAGAGAATGTTTTTTTGAATTTATTATATACGGCCCGTATATAGTTATACGAGCCGTATACATCGGTATACGATTTGTAAAACGTATACGGCTCAATGGATTTATTTTGGGAGGTTTGTGATGTTACCACATTTATACGGGCCGTATAACTGTATACGGGCCGTATATAATGGTGTTTTTTTCAAGTATCACGTTTTTTCCAGTAAAAACACAATCATTCTAGGGTTTCTAAACTCTTCATCAACTTTAAAAATGTCGATAAACGTTGATCGGAACACGCCGCTTAAATCGGAGCACAGGTAGAGTAACGTTACCGATCAGTCCGTTGGTGGAAACCTTAGCGATCGCATAGATCTTCGTGTTGGTTATTTATCGATTCCGAATAACTAGCAGAAGAACCCGACACAAACAAGTTCTCCACAGTTTGTTATTCAGATCTCTATTCGGTCATCTTTCCAAACTACAACACACGATAACTTTAAACTTTATATTGTGTTATTTGACCAGGAAATGATTGGAGGTGATTGCTACTTTTAATAAGCTGTCATAGTTGTCAAATTCGATTTCAACAAATCTTTTCCTTTTCCTTCAATTTCTAGAACATTCTCCGTAACATGAAGACGTGTCGGGTTCTTCTACTAGTGGTATTTTAATGAAGTATTGAAGATTGAATGTGCAAACCGCAACCGTTTTTTACTACGGAAACGGTGGCTATGCGAAATACAAACCGCAATCTTTTGTAACTATGGGAAACACAAGTTTTCTTTTTGAGCTTGATGGATGTCCGTTATCTCAGTTGAGGCGTGCATTGTTTAAATCTGAATATAACTAGATGTTACGTGTAACTTCATTAAACCAAGAACAAAGCCTATTTCGAAACACATGTGTTCGTATCAGCGTTGTTTATCACCCTGTGTGAGCATTGGAAACCCGACAAACAGTCTTGACAACTCTGACAGCTTATCTATCTGTGTGTGTCACATCCATCCTGTTATAGTAATCGAGCTGGGAAGATTACAATTGTTTTGAGTTTTGTCAGATAATACTTCATTTATCGAGAAACCATGCTGTCAAGAAACTAACACTTTTTGGACCTCCCCTGTCTTGAAACTTGAGCACATGAATCAATTCAAAACCCTCACCCTCCCCTGTCTCTCTCTCTCTCTCTCTTTCTCAAAATCAACCAGAAAACCAAAGGAAAAAGGGCAGATAATGCGTGATGGTTCTTCGTTGAGGAAACCAAACGTAGACGGAGATGATAGGCCTAGTAACCGGAAGAGAAAAAACCCCAGCGACGACGTCGACGATTATTCTGAAGCCACCGAGAGCGACGATTGTGAGATCAGGAAGCTCAACTTGAACGGACGATATGTATCTTCTATCATGCGACGGACCCAATTCTTGCTCAACTCTTCTATAATGAACGTATTATAGGCCATTACAAGTGGACCAATATTCCAAGCCTTCGGTTTACTTTGTGTAATAGAACTTCATTTGTTGAGAAACCATGCTTGATTTATGTAAAGATCTCTACACAAACTCTTCTACATCTTTTAACCAATTGTCCATCACTTAAGACCTTGAAAGATTTGTTGAAATCGAAGAAAAGAGTAACTAGCAGAAGACGTATCGGGTTCTTCTGCTAGTTATTCAAAATGTTTCGAATCATCACAGAAGACGTGTCGGGTTTGTATTTCCCATAGCCACTGTTTTCGTATACAAAACGGATGCGGTTTGCATATTCAATCTTCATTGCTTTATTAAAATTACAACACATGATAAGTTTACACTTTATAGTGTGTGATTTGACCGGTTGTCAAATTCGTTGTGTGTATTCGTATTTTTTGACTTCTTGTTCCAAATGCAGCAGTAGGATCCGTACTTAAAGGTCTCTCTAAAATGCTTGGAAAATTGCATCAACTCTCCTATGAATGACAACTTGAGGGGTCTAGTTAACTTTTAGTTGATTCTCTTGTTAAGTGAGACATTTCATAGAGAACAAGTTCACAGCAGAATGAAATTTTATTGAAAACTTGTAATTTATTAGAACGATCCAAAAAACGAAAGGGATTTCGAACAATTGGTATTAAACCAATCATTTTTTGATGTATATAACAGAGTATCCCTCACTCTCAGTCATATCTATAGAGAGAGTTATTCGGAATATGTATTTTCAGTTATTTCTGTTGATCGACAAACACTACTAAAGATGAGTTGGTATTGAACCAACATTCCTTCAAATATTCTAAACCCTACCTGGAAACCGGTGTATGTGCTTGTGCTGTAGTTAAACAGACTCTTTCACTCAAAGTTAATATTCACTGTGGTAGACGATTTAAGTGTCGATTCACTTCGATAGGGACACAAAAGCACTCTAAGTGGCCGCACCCGCATTCGTAACAAATCTGACTCGGAACCTGCTGGATTTGACCCGGTCAAAGAATGCATACACAAATAGTTCTAGTGGACGAAGCAAAGAGACCGTTGTGTATCTGAATTAGGTTATTCGAATGTAAGTGGATCGAGTGATATGCTTATCTATTCTGGTCAAGGTGGGCATGGTTTGTTCGGGAGTAAATCACCACCCAAAGATCAACAACATATGAGTGGTAATATGGCTATGAAGAATAGTATGGATAAGAAATCACCGGTTCGGGTGATAAGGAAAGTTGCCTCGTTCTAATAGATTAAAAGAAGGATCCTTCTAATAGATTAAAAGAAGGGGTTTACGCCGCATGATAGAAGATACATATCGTCCGTTCAAGTTGAGCTTCCTGATACATATCGTCCATTCAAGTTGAGCTTCCTGATACATATCGTCCGTTCAATTTGAGTATTTTTCTAACTTTATGCTTGCATCTACTGGTCAAATCACACACTATAAAGTGTAAACTTATCGTGTGTTGTAGTTTGAAAAGATGACCGAATAGAGATCTAAATCAGGCGTTGTTCTTGTTGTTGCATCGGGAACGAAGGAGGAGACTCAACTGTCGCTGCACTGTTCTCGTTGTGGTCGACGTATACCAACGGTTCTGCGAAAAAAAACATCATCTGTTCATCATTGTTCTTGAAGATGAAGATGAAGAAACGAGGGTTTATTCTCTTTAATCTATTAGAGGGATCCTTGTTTTGAGAAGCTGATTCTGATTTAAACAATGCACGACATGTCTGTTAGTGGTTTGTGTAACCAATTGACATCTGAGGTCCAAGTTTGATCACATTTGACTTTGTTCTTCGTTTTTTGGATCGTTCTAATAGATTAAAGAGAATAAACCATTTTTTACCCTAAGAATACGGGCCATACTATTATACGGCACGTATACACCATGTGAAAAAAAAAATTACCAGATCATTTTTTACCATGTTAATACGGGCTGTATACAGCAGGTGAAAAAATTTAACCGATCGTATACAATGTATACGATGATTGTATACGGGCCGTATACAATCTATACGACCCGTATACTATGGTTAAAAATTGGTAAAAAATGGTTTATTCTCTTTAATCTATTAGAACGATCCTTGTTTAGAGAACCCTGATTCTGATTCAATAAATAATTTCTAATTGAGAAGCACTAAAACGGTTACGGTAGTCCAATTCCAGACCAGTAATGTAAGGAGAAGCGTTGAGATAACGGACATCCATTGAATACATCTTTAAAACTTTCAAAATTCAAATCAAACTAACACAAAGTATCTCGATATGGTTGGTGTAAAAGCTCACATTTTACTACGTTGACCATGTTTTTTGACAAATCATCTGCTTCCTGAATCTGAATCTGAAATTCCAACATGAACGGACGATATGTATCTTCTATCATGCAAGAGAATGGTGAGTTATTTCAGTTATTTCTGTTGATCCACAAATTCCATCAAATTGTGTCAGATAGAGAAAAGGAGGGGGAGATAGTCTGATACAATCATTTTTTACCCATAGTATACGATCCGTATAAGTGTATGGACCAGACACATGTCACATAGTTTGTCAGTGAACAAAAGATATAGATGTAGGAATATAACTAGATGTTACGTGTAGCTTCATTAAACCAAGAACAAAACCTATTTCAAACCAAGATATAGATCTCTGCCTTAGATCGGTCATTCCTTGTGATACATGAACGTTGTATTCTTGTCTTTCAGAAGAGTTAGTATTGAACCAAGAATACTTCAAACATTCTAAACCCTACCTGGAAACAAACCAACAAAATCCTGATAGTGAAAACATCAGCAACATTTTTTTCTTTTCCTTCAATTTCGAGAACATTCTCCCTGTGTATGTGCTTGTGCTGTAGAAACCGGTGGTGAATTTGCGTACACAACTGAAGGTTCAGTGCACGAAAAGTTTCTTACGAAATGTACGTGACAAAACGAGTATGTTGGGAATTAAACGCATGTATGTGACAAAACAAGGATCGTTCTAATAGATTAAAGAGAATAAACTGAGTACTAATCATCTGCTTTCTGAATCTGAATGTTAACTTTGACTCATAAACCCTTGAATCCTAACGCTTCTCTAAAAAAATTTGTTTCTTTCCTTTTCATGAGGTAAAACCGGTTTCAACATCAAGGGTTGTTTTTCACCCTGTGTGAGCATTGGAAGCCCGATAAACAGTCTTGCAATTACGTCTTCAATGAAGACCGCATTGTTAATTTTAATGATGATTCGAAACCTTCCGAATAACTAGCAGAAGAACCCGACATGTCTTCTATGATGATTCGAAACATTCATGAACCACAATGGACTCAGACTCATACTACTCACCCTCCCCTGAGGAAAAGTTTTCCCGACGACTCAAGATAAAGCAGTTGGTTTGTGTTCATATCAGCGTTGTTTATCACCCTGTGTGAGCATTGGAAGCCCGATCACTAGCAGAAGAACCCGACATGTCTTCTATGATGATTCGAAACATTCACGAACAACAATGGACTCAGACTCATTGTTGCGAATTTGGTTTTTTCGGTACAGGTTGATGAAACCGAAGACTCAGAATCCTTACAACTCTCATCAAATGCCTCACCCTTCCTTTTATTCTGTAAATATTAAATAAAGAAAGAATAACACCATCCCGTAATCCCGCGTTGATAGCTTCCGTTTTATTACAGTCGTACGACACGTTTTTTTGTTCTTCAATCTTTGTTACTTGTTAATGTTTTATTTTTTTCTACTTTTAGAAAGGTTTGAGCACCTCACGACTGTAAAATGTCTCGTGTGATTGACACCTTAAATCCCTTAAATACTTTGAGAAAAATCTAATTTTCGAAGAATACGGGCCGTATAAAAGTATACGGCCCGTATACATGTTCGTATACATTGTATACGACCAGGCAAATTATTTACACATGGTGTATACGGGCCATATACTGTTATACGGCCCGTATGGAATTAAAAAAACTGACAAAGTCTGCTGGCACAAACTTTGTTAGTTTTTTAAATTCTATACGGGCCGTATAACATTATACGGCCCGTATACACCATGTGTAAATAAGTTTTTGTCATGTGTTAATATTACGAACCTTTCGAAATTAAGTGAACAAAATAAAAGATATATGAAGTTTGGTATTATTATTTAGTTAGCTTTTTTTTCTTTGCTTCACTGGTTACATGATATTTCAAAATTAACTAGAAAATAATTAGTACATTAATCAACATTTATATAGAAAAAAAACTGTAGAATATTAGAGCACCTAATTAAATTGAATGAATTAAGAAAAACAAAGAGAAATAAATTTATTTTAGTGGAATACTTCAAAACTTGTTTACCATTGGATGGAGCTTTGTCAATTTTAGACTATTGGGTAGTTTCACTTTTATGCCCGTCACCTCATAGCCACATTATTTTCACACGGCTTCCACGTATAAAAGGTGTGGTTTCACTTCCCACATCCAAACTTCACGCTCACATATGAAAGGTAAAAAACCCCACCTTGCCTCACCCAATAACTGCCTTCCATGTCACCCTCACCACGTCGTGGCCACGCCCGCACAAGGGTGGTGTTCCACACTGCCTACCTCAGCCACACCTCCACACTCCTTTGTGTAATATAAAAAGTTCTTGGCCATTAAATTATAAAATAAAAATACACCAAAAAGATCTGACAAAATAAGATATTATTTTCGAACATTTTCTAACAATTTGGTTATTCCCTTTCCATTTATGATCTCTAAAAAAGATTTGAGTATGAAGAAAAAAGAATTAAAGTGGGTAATATTACATATTTATTTGAGAATTTTATATAAGGAATGTTTTGTAATCATGATTAATTGTATTCCAATAGTGATATTACATATATGTGTGTCTAATAGTCCACCGCAAGCTAAAGTTAGGGAGCAACCTATAGCTTGGAAAGTAAAAACACAAGTCTATGAGTTGGTAGTTGTTTCGTAAAGATGTATGCAATTTGATCTCCTGCAGATATAAATTTTACACACAACTTTTCTTGACAACATTTTCTCTTACAAAGTGAAAATCAACTTCAACATATTTTGCTCGAGCATGGAACACAAGATTTGAAGAAGTTAATTGCACCAAGATTGTCACACAAGAGTGTAGTAGTAAATTTTGTGTTTACGCCGAGTTCTTTTAGAAGAGATTCTAATCATGTTAATTCGGCAACAATTTTAGTGAGGGCTTTGTATTTGCTATGTGGGTGAACGTGATACAATTTTTTTTATTTTGTTTCCCTGCAGTCCAAGATATGATTTTTTTAACCCATATAGATAGAAAATCCTCTACGAATCGATAGTATTCCGGACACCAGTCCCAGTCAGTGTGACAACTGGCATTTTTCGGGTAATTTTCGTACCATTAAAACAGTGTTTAATATTATGTGGTTATGTGTTTTGAACATCTGAAGTGCATAATTTCATGACATACATTTAGAGAACTCACAAATACATTTTATGATGTATGTTATTCATTTTTATTGGTCGCGACTTGAAACAGTTTAGACAGTGCTCAGGAGTGACTAGTACACTTACCAGTTAGACTAGTAGTGCTGACATGGGTTCAGTACTAAGATAAATGACACATTTAGGACACAGATTGAGTTCCGGAGTCAATATTATACTAAATCCCATGTGAGAAAATAAGGGGTTATGTTAATACTTTCCGGGAGGCAAACAAACACTAAAAACTACCCGAAACTAGCTATAAATAACAAAATCAGCATAATTCAGCAAAAAATCAGCATTCACTAGTTCAAGTAATATTCATAAATAATGTTTGAATGCCAAGAATAACTTAAAAAGTATCGGAAACATTATCAAGACACAAAAGTGCATCATGCTATACAAGTTATAAATATTGATCTTTTAGTGATCCGATGACAAAACAAACACCCGATTACTATCTTGACACAAAAATACAAACTAGTTAGTGTTGATTAGCAAATATCAAACTAGTAAAACTCACCATATATCATGCATTGCAACTAAAACCCCTAAACATATAACAACCCCTAATTTAGAAATACTTATCTTCACATTTGAACACTTAACAATTTTTAACCAAACTAGACACCCCCCCCCCCCCCCCCCCCCCATTGTGACCGTCCCCAAGGGGACCCACCACCCTTATTCTTGTTGACTAATCTTCTTGTTGGTCAAAGATGCTCCCTAATGATCCTTTGGTTAAATTGATGGAGGGAAAGTATGATCCAAGAGGTTAAACTCCTTATCTACATCACCATCGTCTTCATTTCCAACAATTAGAGTACCGTAATCTAGTTAGAGAGATCGAGATGTGATCTGACATTAACCGGTGAGTTTATATACTTTTCTTGACCCTAGATCGCGACATGTTTGGGGAATTATCTGCCAACCAGTTTAGGTCTTGTTTAGTGAACCTTAAGATCCCGGTAGCCAAAACTTAGTTATTCCATTCCGAGAACCGTAAGTAAGTTGACATGCATCTTGTCTAGGTAGCTACTTTTCCATCATCTGATTGCATCCAAATCTGCTATTTGTGTTATGTTTCCGTATCTGCTTGTTTATTTGTTTTCTTAGTTGATAAAATCTGAAAATCCATCCAGATTCACTAGACTAGGACTAGACAAAAGTTTAGTATCGAGAGTCATGCCATTGTGTCCACGGATTGATACTCAGTCTTACCGACTCGACTGCATAATGACCGGTGCACCTGCCAATTGTGTGTTATTGAGCTAGTTTGACCTTTTAAACTGGTGTTTTTAAAGTATAATTAACATTTTACACATCACTGTCGTATTTAACGACAGCAAAACCCACAAAAAAAAAAAAAAAAAACGAAACCAACACAACAACAATAAGAATCTACCTAGAAACCACGAAGAGACAATGATCAGACCAACTCCGACCATCAAGGAAATCAAGCCATCAAGGCGGTGATCTTTAGTCGGTGGTTTAGAAAAAGAAGCTGCAAGCTTCAAAGTGAAGCCAAAACCCACAAAAACCCAGCATTAAATACCCACAAAAGATGAAAGCTTAAAAGTGAAGCCAAAACCCAGCATTAAATACCCACAAAAGGAAAAAAACTTGCAAAGCCAGATTTACAAACATAAGATGCACAATAAACCAATAATGCATAGCACAAGAATGTTGCAAGTTGATAATATATGAATTTGTATTAATACGAATTCATGTTGTTGTAATTCATCTAAATTACTTTTATAAAGTACACAACAAATTTAATTTTTAAACAATTTTATTTTTGCGTAATATAAGAAAAAAAATAAACATTTTTCTAACCGGGAATTGATGTCGTGATCTAATACCCGGTTTCATCGATTCCATTTATTTTACCTTTGGGCTCAAGCTGCTTTGGCCCAAACGGGTTTGGGTTGTAAACCAAGTTTAGTGTTAAAAACTCCAACCCACTCAAACTAATTTGGATCGGCTTCAAAACTGGTTTGGCGGTTTGATCGGATTCAAAACTTTTTGGGCCTAAACTGGCTCGGGTGAAACCAGTTCGACACAAAAAAACACACACCTGTACCAAACTGCTGGATCAGGACCAGGCCCAAACCCGTTTTTTTTGCTACTAAATCAGGCTTTAAACCGGTTCATCGGGCCTAAACCGGTTTTTTTTATTAACATACTGTACATACTCAAAAACTTTCCAGCATGTTAAACTTATCTATTTCAAAAAAAAAAAAAAAAAAAAATGAAAGATGAATAAGTCGAAGGACTTTAGAACATGAACCTAATCATTCATTCAAAACTTGCACCTGTGGCTGGCCACACGTTTCATATATATAATGATCTTAACATATTGTTCTCTTTTCACTTGTTTTCTGCACATACACAACCTAACCTAGATGCTACTACCACAAAAAGTAACAACAATACAATACAAAATCCAACTACATTTCATATCCTTCATTGTGCAATTCTTTGCACCTCATTTTGTTCATCAAATGTTTCAATTAAAAGTGGAGGTGCATAATGCCCAGTCCCTTGGTGTTCCTCTGCATCCTGGCAATACGAAAGTATGATCGTGTCGATCGACATTTCCACTACTGCAAAGAAAAGAGTAGCCACCACATACCCGAGACCCCAACACGCCTGCAACATCCAATAACAAAATCCAGTTGGTATCGATTGTTTTGTTCAAAGATTCAATTTTGACCCAAACCCATGTTACGTACCAGCACAGGAAATAATGGGGATGTGATCTTGTTGTGGGATGATTTGTATTTATGAGTATCCAACATAAGAAATGCAAAAAGTGCACTTGCAAGACTCACACACAGCTTTCCAAGATAGAGTATAACGTCCCCAATTACGTTTACTCTGCCTATACGAAGAATATTACTAATTATCAAATCGGTTGCCATTTCAGAAGCTCTAAAGAACCCTTTTCCCGTTATAGAAATCTGCAAAAAAAAAAAAATCAAAACATGTGAAAACCGTAGAGTTAACGTCCCCGATTTGGGTTGAGTTTTATCTCAGACGGGTCATATCAATAAATTCAGATAAAATAAAACCGAGTCAAATGGGTCAAACAAGTTAGGTCAAATACGTACCTCCTGAAAGTGAATAATATTGGTTTCCTTATAGTAATCAATTCGTTATTTATTAATAAAATAGAAATTATGGTCAACAAAAAGATAAAAGTGATTATGATTATGGTCTACAAAAAAATAAAAGAGATTGGGTCTTTACTAACCATAATGTATGCATTGCGGTTTACGGATTTTATGGTCAACTCAATGCAGTTTATGCAAAACCGAGAAGTATGAAACATCATCCGTTTAATCCAGCTTTCCGGCATGATGTCAGCACCCTTTAGTCTCCGGCGTATGGCCTCAAGTATGAACCTAGTTGACTCAACAAACGATACAATCAAGGAGCCGATCGCCACCGACCCTAGGCTATATCGCATGAGTAGCTTCATCGAGGAAAAAACCGGAAGAAACGGAATCGTTGCCTAAATCAAATAAAGATTTATAATTAGACAAAACATAATGCAAAAACTAAAAAAAATAACCGAGTATCTGAAATCGGCTAAAAGGCTAACCGGAGATTCCCCGCGAGCCCAATAGTATGAAGCTACGGAACCAGCAATCACAGTTGACGAACATGCTATGATAAATTGAGTAGCCCAATAGCACCCAAACAAGTGGAATAGAATTGAAGCTGTGATATGCGGAGTGTAGTGGATACTATAGCCACAACAATCATCACAACTGACCCGTTTGGCTTTAAGATCATAAGCACAACAATTTGTGTTGCAATCATTGCGGACTATTTGACCCGAACTAAAAAGATTAAGAGCAGCCGATAGCCAAAACATATAGAAAATTGCGAGGATTACGTACGGTATAACCGGGAAAATTATTAGAGCATGAACCTCTCCTATAACCTTTGCAGCAACCTGCAGTTATGAATTTATAGTTTATTATTTCACACATATTGATGTCATAATTAGTGGGATAATAAATTATAAGTTATGAACTTATGAGTATACTTGCCTTGAGTACTGAGGTTGCCATAAGAATCCGTCTAACAATTGCTATAGATGATAGAACCGCAACAATCATAACACAAGTCATGAGAAAAGCAGTTGCACGGATATGATGTTGCTCCTGAATAAAATAAAATAAAATAAAGTAGTAAATAATTAAATGTCTAGCAAGTTAGCAACGCGTTTTTGTGAGTAAATGAATTTTAAAAAAATTGATAAATGTAAGAATTTACCCTTGCAGAAACATGATAGTATGGATCATGTTCTCCGATGATGGGTGAGATAGCATCGTTTCCGATCCATCCAGCTAAACAGCACAACATAAGAGAAAATGTCGTAATATTACATCAAAGGACTCGCGTGTTCAAAGTTACAATATTAATACATTCATCTATTAGATCTTTATTATACCTTTCATGTAGTAGAACATCGTGACTGATATTATGAGGCCATTAAACAGAAATACAGTAACCCATGGCATTGCAGTTACAAAATGTCGAATCATTAAAAGCCATAGCATTGACAAAATTAGAGGTAAGAGTCCTCCACACACAATCAACACGGGCCATGATTTTCCAACATCGGCAACATATCTCTGAAATCAATAACCAATAGTTAATATCAGTCTTGAATATATTAAGACTATAAAGAAAATACGGTGTGCTCCTCACCAAAATAACAAAAAAAAGAAAGTCCTAGGGTGGGATTTTGGATCCAGTTACTTAAGAATGGGGCAATTTGCGTTGTCGTATCTCAAACGGGTCAAATCAAAAACTTTGGCTAAAAGGAATATGTGTTGACGGTTTGAAAGTCGCCCAAAGCCTATTTTCAGTGTAGTACAATAACAAATTTTCAACTTCCTTAGTTTTTTTAATAAAACAGACCGAATAAAAAAGATAATTAAAAGGGGAACAAGCCATACGGGTTAGCCGGACCTTAAGTCGCCCAAAGTCTAGTTTTTATAAAGTGCAATAACAGATTTCAAGTTTATACTTAAGGTGGTAATTCCGACATAATGTCTCACAAATATGGGTCAAATAAAAAAAACTACCTGAAGGGAAACAGGTCGAATTGGTCAAGACGGATTGAAGTCACCCAAAATCCATTATTACCACCAAGATCATCTTATTCAAATATTTAGTTCATTATATTCCACTAATCATAACAAACAGTTACGTTATTTCAAATTCTTTATAAAAGTAGACAAAGTGTTTCCATGTCAACCTGACCTGATTCACCATGCACTAAAAATAACCCATTTCAACCAGAACCCATTTTGATACCCAACATGTCGAGTATACCTTCAATACTGAAGATCGTGTGTTGATGGAGTTGTGAATAGATTTATCTATGACCAAGTCATCATTGATGGTTACCCCATTCAACTGCTTCCAATGTGTTAACGACACATTTGATGGACGATCAATAAATTGGCAAGTCCAATAAACTACATTACAAATAAAACAAACTACAACAATTAACAAATCAATAATAAAAAAAAAAAAAGAATGATTGTACACAAATTTCACTAATAACATACCATTTACGCTTGGAAAAATGACAGGGTAACAAGGACCTTGAAGTTGAAGAGAAGAGTTTCGTAACTCAGGAGTAAGGTCAGCATAATAATCATAATTCATATCAATCCAATCATCTAACGAAATACGAATATCTCCTTCCGGATAATCACAAACCCAATTCAAAGAATCTTCCGATGGTATCGGGCAATCCAATAAACATATGGTTCGCGCATTCGACAGTTTTACTCCACTGTTTGTTAATCCACTTTGATAAACTTGATTAGGATTAACATAGTATTTCAGTTCCAATTCGCGAAGGTTAAAATCTTTGTGTTTGCCTCCACATACATTTCCTTTATAATCCAACCCAAAGTTTAGCCTATATAAAAGATTAGCACATGATCCAAATTATAACATTAGCATTTATATTTATAAATAGTACTATATTTCCATGAAATTGAAACCCTAATCATTAAAAATGTACCTAATTGTTCCCCAAATTATAACATCTCAAGAATTATGCAACTATCATGAATAATTTGTCAAAAATCATATATTCTTTATAGGTCAATCCCCAAAAGTAGTCCCACAACCAAGAATCAAACATCCAATATAAAGACAAAAAAAATACAAATTTTTTTTTTAATTAAATAGTAAATGAATTTAATTAAAAAAAATCAAATCTTGAGTGCCATTAAAGCAAGAAATCTTGAAAATCCTCGAGAATAATTTATAATTAAATTCTTATAAATAAAACTTGACAACACCTATGCAGAATTTAAAAAAGCATGAAACTTTATTGGGTTTTTTTTAAATCTTTTTATTTTACCTCAATGGGTTTCCTTGGTTGAAGCCAAAGCTAGAGTTAACAATCATGGCAACCCAGAAAGCTATGAAAAAAACAAGAAACACAACATCTCTGCATTTCCTGTTGTATTTTATGATCCCATTTGCACCACCATTTCCATCACTTGATGGGTATTTCCCATTTGATCCACTCATGTGTATGCTTGCTTGCTGAAGTTTTTAGAGAGAGAAAGGGGGTTTTGTGATGAGGGAGAAAGAGGGAAACCAGTGAGACAGTGAAAATGAAAGCAAGAAAAAAAGTGTGAAGGGGCGGGTCACAAAGAAGATATGGAAATATCATTTGTTTAAGAGTAAACTTCTCTTTTGCTTCTAGTGCGTTGTTCCTTTTAACGGTTTTGTCCCAATTATTTAAAAATGGGCATTCTGCTTCCTGATATTTCGGTTTTGTCACCGGTTTGCTCTACGGCTCTAACTCCATCCAAAAGATTCGTTAACTAAAAGGGTATTTTGATAGTTTAATAGATAAAAGTAAGGGTATTTGAGCCTTTTCACCTAAATAAACATTTTACTTTTTTATTTCAAGTAAACATAAACAAAATATCAATCTTATTTATATTAGAACTTCTCTCTCTCACACACACACAAACAAACGCCCACACCCAAAACCACCAGCTACCACCGTCACTTGCCACCGCATTAGCCACCACCCACCGGAATACCATAGAACCACCATAAAATGTAAACATCAGCCACCCCCAACCATGACCATCACCACTAGACATAACCATCACACCAGCAACCACCACCAGCCATCGTCGTACCACACCAGCCACCGTCGTACCCCACCACCACCACTAACAACAACATCTTCCCTAACCTAAACCCCCAACCATCTCCATCTTCCCTAACCTAAAACCCCTACCGTCGTCTGAACCCTAAATCACCACCAGCCGCCACCAGCCATGACCACCACAACTCTTAACCCTAATTTCATGTATAGCGACCACAAATCTGTACATATCATATCTAAATTCGAACAGAAATGGAGAGATCTTTTCTAAAATCAAACAGAGAGATGAAGAGATCTGCGTAAATCACAACCCCCAACCATTGTTGGTTGGAGTCGCTGGTGGCGAGATGACGGTGAGTGGTGGTAGAGGTTGGTTGTGGTTGACTGCTACATGCGATGATGGGTGGGCGGCGGTTGTGGTTGTTGGTTTAAGGTTAAATATGAAGATGGTGGGTTCCGATTTGGGATTGGGTTCGTTTGTATTTCGAATTCGGGTTGGGTACTGATTTGGGTTAGATACTGATTTGGGATTCGGGGTGTTGTTTTTGTTTGCCGATGTGTAGGGGTGGGTTCAGATGGCCGATTGTTTGTGGTGGTGGCCGGCAGGTGGCGGATAGCTGGTAGCGATGGTGGTGGTGAGCAGGTGGTAGTTGCAGGTGGTGAGGTGGTGCTTGGTGGTGGAGTCAAGGGCGTACCCACCCCAAGCCGAGGGTGGGTGGGCGCACCCCTTGAAAAAAATAAATTTTAGTGTTATTTTTCGTCCGAAATTTCGACCGCACCCCTTGGAAATTTTCACCCGCACCCCTTGAAAATTTTCAACCGCCTCACTTAGAAAAAAAATGTTATAAAATTATAAAAAAAATCAAGCACTGATTATCATTTTATATATAAGTATATAACACAATTTATATAATTATTCTTTAACCACTTATTAACTTAATTACCTGACCTAATCAAAGCCCGATCTACAATCTATTTTTATTAACCAAAGCCTAAACCCAACTCAAAGAAATTTTAACTAAATAAAATAACCCAAACCCATCCACCCATTCCAATTCCAACTCCAAATCTCGCCCCAAAAAAAAACTCCCAACGACTTGACACCACTGCTCACTGTCGGACGGCTTTTTTTGCTGAAAAAACCAAAATTCCGGCGAGGCTGACCCAGTATTACACCAAAATTCCGATATAGAACTAGTATGGTTTCTTTATTGATTTTTTTTTTGTTTTATGTGATGATTAGAAGAAAATATAGACGTATAAGGGTTTAATCTTTTTTTTTTTTTTGATATTTTTCGGTTGTTCTAGACTTGTAGTTACAAGTAATCAACATTTAATACTAGGGTCTGAATGTTTGAAAATAAAATTGAAAATTATGGACTATGGTTGATCATGATTGTTTATTTTTTTAAGTGTTTAGTGTTATTTATGAACTTATGGAACATTATATATGTTATAGTAACCATGAGTAAGAATGTAATAAACTTATAGAGTGTTTAGTATCTCTAAATGATGTTTTGGATAGATTTCAGAAAATGAAAACCTGTAGGGCACAATTTTACATACGTTTGTAAAGACCTTTATCGTGTTTTTGATGATTATATAAATTTTTGTTTAATGTTCTTTTGTTTTACATGACCCGACCCGACCCGCTATCAGCCGATTTTTTATATAGCTAGGAGCCTAAAATCTATAAAAATATTCCGCACCCCTAGCAAAAAATTCTTAGGTTCGCCACTGGGTAGAGTGGAGAGAGAAAAGAGAAGAGAAAATGTGTGTGTTAGGTGCTGTTTGTTTTTTCTGCTGGAAAACCTCTTCTGCTGCAGGCCACATCTGCAGGCATCTGCAGGAGAAGAGGTGGACCAAATGTCTTCAGTCTGCAAGGAGAAGAGGGTTTGTTTTTTTTTATATAAAACCTCTTCACACACAAACACACACACAGATCTCTCTCTACTCTCTCTCTCTACCACCGCCATCTTCACCACCGCCACCACTTCACCACCGTCATCATCACCACCGCCATCATCACCACCGCCACCACTTCACCACCGTCATCTTCACCACCGCCACCACTTCACCACCGTCATCATCACCACCGCCATCATCACCACCACTTCACCACCGTCATCATCACCACCGCCATCATCACCACCACTTCACCACCGCCATCATCATCACCGCCATCGATTTAGGGTTTCGGAGGTGGAGGTCGATTTGGGGGTTTTGTTTCTGATCGATTTGGGGGGTTTGTTTCGGAGGTGGAGGTCGATTAGGGTTTGCAGAGGTCGATTAGGGTTTGCAGAGGTGGAGGTGGTGGTCGATTAGGGTTTGCAGAGGTGGAGGTGGTGGTGGCGGAGCAGGGGTGGAGGTGGTGGTGTGGTGGCGGAGCAGGGGTGGTGGTGGTGGCGGAGCAGGGGTGGAGGTGGAGGTGGTGCCAAGAAGAGGTAAACCTCTGCTTGGAGAAGCTAAGGTCTCATCTCTTCCCCAAGAAGAGGTTGGGGAGAGGTAAAAAACACTTCTCGAAAAAAAAAAAACAAACACTCTACAGCACCTAAACCTCTTCCCGCGTCTGCACGGTGCAGACAGAAGAGGCCAGGAAGCTCTTCTTCCAAAAAACAAACACCACCTTAATCTGTCATGTGTGTATAATAATAATAATAATAATAATAATAATAATAATAATAATAATAATAATTTTACATGTAAATTACCAAAGTACCCCTAGTTTTATTCTTAGAATTACCAAAATACCCTTCAAGTTAACAAACATTTTAGATGGAGTCAGTGTTAGGGAGCTGATTGGAAAAAAACAAAGTAAACTATTGGAGCAAAATGTCCATTTTTAAATGATTGTGGCAAAACCGTTAAAACGACCAAACAAAAAAACAAAACGAAAGTTTAGTCTTTGTTTAATAATCCCATGTTCCATTTTTTGTGCTTTTTTGGTTTTATCTCAATGTTTTTTTAATTATAATCTTTTTAATTTTAAGTTTGTACTTTTAACATCGAGAAAAATTAAAAAAACTTTAGATGGTTCTTTAATTGTTTTCCAAAAGAGTCTACTAATTAAAAGAAAACTAGTTTTTTCCTTACTTATTATAAACACTAAATAAATATAAAAAAATAATTAACTTTCTTGCCAAATCTCAAATTCCAATGTTTCATGATTTTTTTGGTTTTATACTGATTCTTATTATAAAAATATTTATAATCTTTCTAACTTTATTATATTTTTAAATTGAGGAAAATTAAAACTTTAGAATGGCATTTAATTCTTTTCTAAAAGAGTCTGCTAAATAAAATAAAAACAGGTCTTTTCCTTGGTTTTTATAACTATTAAATAATAGTTACTTTCACTAAATTAAATAAACTAGGTTTATCACTATCGCCGCGTTGCGGCGAACTTCTTTTGTCATTTAGTCTGTGTTTACATGTGTCTTGAAATCACTATGAGCACGTTACGCACAGAACCGCTGACAAGAATAACAAGAAAATTTAGAAAAAAAAAGCAGTGTAAGATAACCAAAAGAAAATCAACCAAAAAAGTTTTATGGTAATGGGTTGTTCGTATGAAACCCGTGGTCAAAGATGAACAAATGGTATTGGGTACCGGTACCGAATTTCCCGAACCGAAAGATTTTATGTCAATTCGGTACCAACTTTTGGCGTTCCTGGTACCCTTTGCTACCAGTTTTTACCTTCATATATCTGTGCCGTAACCGGTATTTTCGATACCAGTACCGATTTAGTATCGGTTGGCACCGACCTCATCCCTAGCCCTGAAACTAAAAAAAAAAAACACTAAAAGTTGAAGAAAATCAATAAAAAAAGTTGTATGATACCGTTGGTGTTTGTACGGTACCCGTGATCAGGGATGAGCAAATGGTATTGGTTAGGAGTACCGAATTTCCTGAACTAAAAATTAGCAATATCAATTCGGTACCGATGTTTGATGTTTTCTGTACCAGGCTGATACCGATTTTTACCTTCATGTACTGATACCGAGAAGACCGTACCGGCATTTTGACAAAAGATAGATAAATGGACAAAAATAAGCTTGCCGCGTGACAAGTTTTGAATAGAGATGACAATATTAATTAGATAAATGGGAAAAAAAAAGATTGCCATATAACAAACTTTGAATGGAAAGGATACTATTCATTAGATTTGCTTTTTAATATATAGGAGAATATTAAATAATAGTTACTTTCTTTCTAATCTGGATTTGAGTAAATGAATATCACTTTTTACTATTAAAATAATAGTATTTTAAGCAAAAGATATTTGAAAATGAACACATTATTGTCCTCGTATTATATTATTTTAGGGGAGACAGCTTTTAGATTTAAGACAGAGATTTTCAATCCGCCTCCCGTGGCCCAGTGGGTTATTCTCATGGGGTTAAGTTGGCCGGCTTCCTCCTTGGAGGTCGCCGGTTCGACTCCCACTTGTGGTCTTAGGGGGGGGGGGATGTCCCAATGATGGATCGTATTCTACCGAAGCATGGTGCGGTCTTGAGGGCAACCCGGTTTTACCCAGCTGTTACCCCAGCGAGTCTCTCGTGTGAGGGCAGTATGGTTTCCGGGCGGAAGTCAACTTGCGCAACGGCCGGGGCCCGATCGAACATCGCGTCCGGAAGAGCAGGGCTGATGGGGGAATGTCTTCGACATGAACCCGGTGACCTATAGGTCCTGTACATTGAAAGTCACCTTCCAAAAAAAAAAGACAAAGATTTTCAAATTAAGTGATTATTAAGAGCATTCACATCCAGCTCCCTAAAAATATACATACATTCCACTAAAAAACACCTATATCAATATATTTCCACTAAAAACAAATACTTTTTCTCTTTCATTTTCAATTAAATAATATTTTTATACCTTTATCATTACATTTTTCTCTCTCCTTCACTCACAACCACTTTCAATATATATTAAAAAATTATAGTGTGTGAATAGTGTCCCCTAAATATACAGATGAACAGTAACATTTTCTCTCTCCTCCACTCACAACCACTTTTTATATTCTTTATATTTAAAAAACCTCACACACAGATTTTGATTTCCAGAATGTGAATGCTCTTAATGTATTCTCAACAAGATCTAACCCCACTTGAGCCGAGATAAAGTCGGCTCCTGCTGTGCCCATACCCATCTTTTAATACTCCTGTAAATCTTTGCATAATAGTCCTTGTGGTCTCACGAGTTTGATAGTTTAGTCAAGGAAAATATCGTTAGTAATTTAGACAACATGTCTTGAATTGATGGGTCGAAGAGGATTTGTGCTACCTTATTAATAGAGTTAATTGTCATTTTCGTTCCGTTTGTCCAATTATGCCAGTTCAGACCAAATTTTAAATTTGTATAATTTCCGTCCCTAACATTCTTGAAATATGTCAGTTTCGTCCAAAAAAAACATGAGTTTAACTGCCATTTTCGTCCTTGTGGTTTGTCAAATTATTCGATTCAACCTTAGTTTTTTTGGATGAAAGTGGCATGTTACAAGAATGTCAAGGACGAAAATGGTACAAATTTGAAATTTAGCCTGAACTAGCATAACTAGACAAACAATGGGGACGAAAATAACAATTAACTCTTATTAATAATTATATACTTTTTAGAGTAAATTTTCAACATTTTACCCTTTCAAATATTTTATCGTTTAGATATTATTTAACGTTCTGGACATTATATTGTTTCCGTATTATATTTCAATATCAAGGTTTTTACCATTTGTTACGAAATATCGATGTAAGACAAACAATCATTAAGTAACCAAATAACTGAAAACAAACTTAATATGACATATATAAGATAAGTTTGTATATTCATAACAAAATATAAACTACAACTGAATAGTAAATACCAAAATATGTACATGCAGATAGTCTATGCCTCCGGCTCCGAATCTGAATCTGGCTGCTGGTGCTGCCAGTGGCGGACCCATGAATTTTTTTCATGGGGCGCGGAAATCTTTTGAGGGTGTTTGCCTATCGTCGACCCGGTTCGGGTCGGATCGGGTTGTAACACCTCGAAAATTCACGTCCTATAAAGTGTTGACACGTGTCATAATGTTTGAACGTGTGAAAGAATGTTATAGAAGGACTAAAGTTGACAATCATAGAAAGTATGTGAATATACGTATTCTAAGTGTCAACTGTGAATAAATATAAGGTACATTAACCCTATATGATGTTAATAACGTCCAACGAATAAATCATGGATCATGCGAAGCTAAAAGTGAGAGATTACAAACTACAGGGGTTAAATGTGTCAACATGTTTAAGTTATACCTCTGAGTGACCTTTTGACAAACCCGAAGCTTTGTAACTGTTAAACATGCTCACTAGAATGCACGATATAAATTTCATAAAGTTTCGTAATCGTATGAGAAAGTTACGATCAAATTCGTGTGCGAGGGGTTAAAGCGTTAACATTGAAAGTTAAGACTTTTCGGGTTAACCGGAAGTGTCCAGGGACTTGGCAAAGTGGGTACAAGTCCTAAAGCTTATGGGTAAATATAAGGGGGTCAAATTGCAAGAAATAATGCTAGTTGACCTTCCGAAGAGCCAAGGGACAAGATGTGGAGGCTTGAAAATGCGTTTGGCTGATCAGAGGGGCCAGGCGGCCCGCTTCAACATAACCACCACCCTCAGGCGGGCCGCATCAGACCGCCAGAAGCAGAAAAACAGGCAGCGGCCTGTTATGCGCGATTTTAACCAATCTGGCCGGTATTTCTCACTTGTGGACGACCCCTAGGCACCCCCTAAACACTAGAAACAAGTGTTGATCAGTTGTGGTATGTGCTAGACCTTGTTGTCAATCCTTTGTGGTGCTTAAATCCACTATATAAGGCCATGAACTTGCAACACTTTCTTCACACCTTCATCTGCATTTGAGGACCACTTCTGGAGCTCAACTTCCTCTCAAGTGTTCCCTAATCAAGCTTAGGACTTCAGTAAGTGTTCTAATCCTTTCTAAATTGAGTTTAGCTTAGTTATTTAGCTAAAAGTCAAATCGTCGTAATTACGGTTTGACTTCGAGATTAGTCAACAATGGCTCAGTCATATCTCGAATTAAAAGTAGGTATAAGTTGGTATTTATGTGGGTAATAAAACCTCAAAAGGGTTTCCCCTGATCATCACTCTAACCAGGTCAAAAGTCGGGTCAAACTTATATTTAAAAAGTCAACAGGAAGGCTAAAATGCTATTTATGCATAATTAACATTGTAGATCATATACGACCTGTTGGATCATTGTTATAACTTGGTAAAAAGTGTAAGAACATGTCTAAACATGTTCAACCCGACAATTTACTGTAGAGACCCGGTTCGGAACCGAAAGTCACATAGTTTGACTTTCACTTTGACTTTCAGTTCTGACCCGTTTAGGCATGTTTTAGAAATGCCTCAGAGCTTTAATTGGACTAGGTTACATGTTAGTACAACCCTCTGTGATTATACACCTTAGTTCATTAGTTATCCAATTAATATGCATGTTTCCGTTAATTGCCCATATGTTGACCATTATGCCCTTATTGCCTTAAAACGTGATTTTTGGAAATGTAAAAGAGTAGAAACTTTAATTACTGATATATAAACGTGTATGAAAAGTTTGACATCAATTTGAATTGTAGATTAAGAGTTATGCTCATTATCGCAAAACGAATGCTTCATGTTAATAAAATGGCGTAATTAGCGTATGGCCTACTTAAACATACTTTTTGATATCAAATCTTTTACCCACTGATGTAATATATTATTTTGGGAATTTTAAAGATTTTAATTAATTTTAGGCTGAGCATAACTCATAGTCGTAGGCTTAATCCGGTAAATGTCGGTTTTGCCCTTACGGGCCATAAAATGAATTTTACATATCTAAACAACTCCAAACCTTTTGCTACTGATCACACATGTTAAATAAATTATTTTAAGCCTTCTGGAAATATAAAAATATCAGATTTAAGTATCGAACCCGGAAATGGCCTTTAATCGCCTTATTAAGCGTTTTTAACGCATAGTATGTATTAAAATTTTATTGAACATACCCGGGTTGATACCTACTGATATTTTAGGCAAATTATGATATTTTAACAGTAAGCAAAAGTAGATTAACTCAGACTTCAGTTTTGAGCTTTTCGGCTTATGTGAAATTACCAAAATACCCCTATGGGGCATAGTTTGGTTATAATTGATAAATTTCACATATCTAAAATACCTTACTGTTATAAATCAGTAAACTAAGTATTTTTGCTGATTTTATCAGACCTGTAACTCCGTTAAACATTTAAACTCTTTTATAAACATTTAAATGACCAAATTACCCATACGGGGCCTAGTTTGTGTTTATATACGTTTCGGGCATAATGAAAGACATCTTACTGAGGTCACAACATATTTGAGACATAATTAACTTAGGAAACCTGTATATGGCTCTCATGAATACCCGTCACGCTTATTACTCGTACGGTTCGGTTTATGTAACAAGTTTACATAAATTAGCCAAAACGGGTCAAACCTTATTGGTTTTATCTCAAAATCCAGAATGTGTATGAAATACCCATTTAAGACAAGTCTTCAAACTTGTCGGGTCTAAACCACATTCTATTCCGGTCTTCGCTTAATCATGCGTCTGAACCGTATATTCCCTTAAGACTAACCGGTCTAAGCTTAGGCTAAATTAAAGACCCGTTAGCATTCTAATTGGTTATTTATACCATCATTCCAGACTAGAGCATTTCGGTAAATGGTACCTACGCTTACTTAAGTGAATACGGCTGAGTTATTAGATTCTTGCTATTTAAGACAGGAGCTAGCTCAGGTAAATACTCTTAACTTATTTTCCCTATACGGGCTTGGGATACGGCACTATAAAAGTACCGCTTGGTCGGGTGTGTAGTTATTTAAATCGTATTGTGATTGTTGTACTTACAACCCGTTTAATATGTATTATTTGGTGTATGGCCTTTGGGGGTTAATGACCATGTCCCGGATATCCTTGGCATCATTTTACGAAATGGCCACGACCTAAGCACGGGGTGTAGGCATACACCTGACAGCTGCATTATGTAAAAACTGGTAATCCACTCCGATGTATCATCCTTGTGGGCATTATACCGGAACTGGTAATCCACTTAGAGGATGATAGCCTGTGGGCATTATACCTGTGGCGTGTCACTTAATCTAGTCCGGCCCTACAAACCGGCCCTAACGGACGACAAATAAGTAAAACTGTATACAAGATTATATACAAATAATTTTCCCAAGTTAAAAAGGTTAATTTTGCCTCTGTGCATTTTAATCAAATTATAAAAGATATTTTGTGCCACGTGCATTCAAACCAATTTTCTTAAACTCTTTTCAAATGAGTCGGTTGAGTGTATTTACCAGTGAAAACTGACGTATTTTCCAAAAAGGTTAAGTGGCAGGTACTGAACGAAATTGGCTGGAAGCTCAGGGCGCTAATAAGGAATCTTGCAAGTTCTAGGCGTCTAAAGTCTGTTGAACAAATGATATGTTTTAAGATCCGCCTGTGGATCCTTTACTTTCCGTTGTAATACTGGATATTACTTTAAATTCGGATTTGTAATATATAATTTATCTTTTGCTTCCGTTGTGCATTCATATATATTGTGTTGTTTGACTATTATGTTGCCAACCACGTCACGATACTCCCCACCGGGCCCACCGGTGACACGTGGAAAGTCGGGGTGTGACAGGTTGGTATCAGAGCCAACCCTGAGTGAATTAAATGCTAGCCTTTTGCGTTTAATCTCAGTTACACAATTGCACATTCTTGAGTCTAGACAAGAACATAAGACAAATCCAAATTCGTTTCATTGTCTTTTAATTACTTCCTTGTTATTTTTCTGATTAGCCTTTGCATGGGCAACTCATTTTATCAGAAGTCCCGTTTAGGGCAACCATATACTTGTTTAAATTTTAAAGGAACGATTATGTTTAAAAATATCATCCCTATATTATAAGATCTACCATTATAATAAAAATGGCAAAATCTAAAAAGGGCGAGACCTAGCCATACGTCACATTAAGACAGGGCCAAGATGGTAGTTCCACAATTAGATTCAGATCCTTGTTAACAGTTCAATTTAGAAATTTTTCTGCGTTAATTACTAAAAAGAATCTAAAGGGGTAAAACCTAGCTTAAGTGTCACTACAGACAAGGCCAAGATGGTAGAACCTATACAAGAGATTCAAATCCTTATTAAACATTTGAAAGCATATTAACATGCTTGACAAAGTGTGATGCGATAAAATCACATAAGTCATTTTTGGGTTGTTTTAAAAAATCCCTTATTTATATAATCATCCCTTATAGATGAAGTGCCCACGGGCTATAATTAACGTCCTCTGGGACTAAAGACAGTGGTAGCCTACAACTCCCTGTCAAGGAAAGGTAATGAACGTTGGTTCAAACCTCAAATGCTTCGATTCTCTGAAATCCTAGCATATAATTTATAATTGTCCATGTGACTAGGCCTTTGGTGCCACGAATAAGACTGTTACTGTTTTATAATTAGGATAAATTATTATAGAAATCCTAAATAAATTTGATTAATAAATTAACCAAATATGGTCTCTGATTACCATGGTTAATGAATTACCCTAAGGGGTAATTCCATAATAAACTCCCAAATAAACTATTGTCCTTGTTTTCTGCAACAGTTCAATTGTAATGGCTAACTCAGACGAGGGTAATAGTCATCCAGCGGAGGTTAATAATGACGCCCGAATTAATCTAACTGGTGCGGAATTAAAAGCGATCATAGACGGCGCAGTTACACAGGCTTTGGAAAGGCAGTATGATGAGTATAGTGGGACTCGTAGTAGGACCCTATCTACACAGCCTTCAAAACCACCGTCCAATAATGACGACCCGAAGAAAAATGATGACCGACACTCCTCAAACCACAGTGCTCCATCTCAGCAGGTCATACTGAATAAAGGACCCCTTGCTAAGGGTTGCTCCTATAAATATTTCGTTTCCTGCAAACCCCGGGATTTCACTGGGGAGAAAGGAACCATCGATTGTATGACATGGCTGGATGAGATGGATACGGTTGTTGATATCAGCGGATGCGCTGAGCGAGACGTGGTCAAGTTTGTGTCGCAGTCTTTCAAGGGTGAAGCTTTAGCATGGTGGAGATCTCTGATTCAAGCCACCGGGAAAATCCCACTGTACAATATGTCGTGGGATCAATTTGTTGCCCTTATCAGGGAAAATTTCTGCCCTCAGCATGAGGTGGAGAAGATAGAGTCCGATTTTCTATCCTTGGTGATGACAAACCTCGACTGTCAAGCTTACCTAACGAGCTTCAACACTATGTCTCGGTTGGTTCCATACCTGGTAACCCCGGAACCAAAACGGATAGCTCGTTTTATCGGTGGTTTAGCCCCCGAGATCAAGGCAAGCGTAAAAGCTTCTCGGCCAGCGACTTTTAGATCAGTAGCTGACATTTCCTTATCCCTTACTTTAGATGCGGTCAGATTGAGATCGCTAAAGAAATCTGAAGAATGTAAGAGGAATCGTGAGGATGATAACTCACGAGGGTCAGAGAAGAAGCACAAGGGAAACACTGATTCTAAGAAGTCTAGGTTTGGAAGGAACAGTCAGCGAACAGAGGAGAAGCCAAAGTGCACGACTTGTCAAAGACGCCACTTTGGAAAGTGCAGATCTGAATCCAATTCTAAGTCTGAATCACCTGCATGTGGGTTATGCAAGTCTAAGGAGCACAAGACTGTTGATTGCAGGAAGATTAAAGATGCCACATGCTACAATTGCAATGAGAAGGGGCACATAAAGACCAACTGCCCTAAGTACGCGAAGAAGACTGAAGAGGCCAAGAAAGCAAACGCATGAGTCTTCCATACGAACGCCAAGGAGATGATGCATAATGATAACTATATAGCAGATACCTTTTCATATCAAACAGTTTATGCATGAATTTTATTTGATGCTGGCACATATGATTCTATAATGAATGATAAATGTTGAGAACTGTTGTCTCCGCCTGATTAAGACTCCGGTCATTTAATGCGAGGTAGAAATTGACCGATGATACTTTAGAAAATGCTCCAACAAATCCTATATTGATATTTAATATCTATTAGAAATCACTCTTTTCTGATACCCTTATGGCAAACTTTCAAACTAGCCAAATTCATCAGTATATTAAAGACAGATGTGACATTTTGATCCCCTGTCAAGGAGGTGATGGACTAGGTCCAACCCTTAAATGCCATTGATGGTCTTTTGTGACCTAGGCTAAGTGATATTGATATATTTTTAAAATAACATTCATTAAGAATGTTAATGCCTTATTGGCCAGTATCGTTTGATGAAACCATGGTTAGTATATGTTAAGGCCATCAGGGTAATGAATAGCAGATGTTGGATTGCAACTAAGTAAAGGATTCATCTAGTAATAGGAACAAAATCTCGAGTATGATAAACTCGGATAAGACAACCCTCATAATTACATGTATCCGTACGATTAATTAATATTAAACATAAAAAAATGGTGGAATTGGCCGTCCCCGGAATTGAACCTGGGTCTAGGCCGCACCCTTTCGCGCGCCTAGCCAACCGAGCTAGGTGCCTAGTTTGTGAAAATTTCCATTCTGATTGAATATAAGCACATATAGTTGATATCTATCTAATCTTTATTGATTACGAATACCAAATAATATGACAAAACCGCCGTATGAAAATTGATGTATCTTAATAAGTTCCATAGATTGCTTCCATGCCTGATCAGTATGGAGGTTTAATGCATGGGACCACAAAGATATCCCAATGATCATATGGTACTAAAGTCAACTAATAGTATTCAAAGAAGATATCCAGAATAGAATTGTCCAATTAAATATTCCCTGGTAACGAAATATGTGGACTCTTAACATAAATGTGTCACTTATTTGACACAAGCAATGATGAGTGAACTGGAGCCTGAGATATGGAAATCTCTGTAACCTCCTTGTACCTTGATTATCTTCTCCTAAGATTACCCTGTTTACCCCTGGGGGGGGGGGGGCAGGTAGAGTTAAGTTTCATATCCCATTTAAGGCTGTATTATTACGAAATCTCCAAGACAGCTAGTACCATTATTGGCAGAATCGAAAACCCTGGTTAAGTAAGTTTTAAGATATAGGTTCATAAAGCCAAACTCAATATCCTGAGAATTCGGTATAGTAAATTATGAAAGACGGTTCATTTTGCTAAGGCATTGTTTACCGCAACCCTAATTAGGCAACGATTAAGAATCGCCATCAGCTGCCCAGGATCATCGATTTGTTCGACTAACTGTAAAGATTAGCTATTTCTTAAAAAAATATTTTTGAGCAATGGTTGGAATAACCATCTCACCTAAAGATGAGCTTTTCTATAATAGCTGTCATATAAGTATCAAGGCTACTCCCTTGAAGACCTTGTATAGATGGAATGTTAAACGTCCATTGATAGGACAATAGCTTGGTAAGTCCAAACATCAAGATCTGAAAGTTGCATTATAGACAATCAATAAGATCACGCAAATTCATAATCATCAGTAAGATGCCAGTATTCAGCAGAAAATTAAGGATTATGAAAATAGCAAACCTCCTAAATTCTTGTTAAGGAATAAGGTTCAACAATAGATATCACCCTGGAAGGATGTGCTAAATTGTTAAATTATCGGGCTAGTTAAGCTTCGAGAATATAGAATCATTCGAAGGAAATCGAATGTATCAAAATCAAATAGCTTACGAGCCAAGACCTAATTAAGGGGCTTGGTGGAGCGCGCAATGTGAACCGCACTAAGGATTTAGCGACGTGTCACCAATAAGTCGAAAAGCACTATCACATAATGATATGCAGATTTTTAATGTGATGAGCAACCTGTGTCGATTAAGGATCGGCATGATTAGAAGCTCCAAAAAGATACATATGCCTATTATAAGGGTCAAATGGAATGCCTTAGAGGCTCAAAGGTACTGAGGAAGATTAAACCCAGTATAAGGTAGAAAATACTTCCTTTACTTTAACAAATCTCGAGGTCGAGATTTCTTTTAAGGGGGTGAGGATGTAACACCTCGAAAATTCACGTCCTATAAAGTGTTGACACGTGTCATAATGTTTGAACGTGTGAAAGAATGTTATAGAAGGACTAAAGTTGACAATCATAGAAAGTATGTGAATATACGTATTCTAAGTGTTAACTATGAATAAATATAAGGTACATTAACCCTATATGATGTTAATAACGTCCAACGAATAAATCATGGATCATGCGAAGCTAAAAGTGAGAGATTACAAACTACAGGGGTTAAATGTGTCAACATGTTTAAGTTATACATCTGAGTGACCTTTTGACAAACCCGAAGCTTTGTAACTGTTAAACATGCTCACTAGAATGCATGATATAAATTTCATAAAGTTTCGTAATCGTATGAGAAAGTTATGATCAAATTCGTGTGCGAGGGGTTAAAGCGTTAACATTGAAAGTTAAGACTTTTCGGGTTAACCGGAAGTGTCCAGGGACTTGGCAAAGTGGGTACAAGTCCTAAAGCCCTTATGGGTAAATATAAGGGGGTTAAATTGCAAGAAATAATGCTAGTTGACCTTCCGAAGAGCCAAGGGACAAGATGTGGAGGCTTGAAAATGCTTTTGGCTGATCAGAGGGGCCAGGCGGCCCGCTTCAACATAACCACCACCCTCAGGCGGGCCGCATCAGACCGCCAGAAGCAGAAAAACAGGCAGCAGCCTGTTATGCGCGATTTTAACCAATCTGGCCGGTATTTCTCACTTGTGGACGACCCCTAGGCACCCCCTAAACACTAGAAACAAGTGTTGATCAGTTGTGGTATGTGCTAGACCTTGTTGTCAATCCTTTGTGGTGCTTAAATCCACTATATAAGGCCATGAACTTGCAACACTTTCTTCACACCTTCATCTGCATTTGAGGACCACTTCTGGAGCTCAACTTCCTCTCAAGTGTTCCCTAATCAAGCTTAGGACTTCAGTAAGTGTTCTAATCCTTTCTAAATTGAGTTTAGCTTAGTTATTTAGCTAAAAGTCAAATCGTCGTAATTACGGTTTGACTTCGAGATTAGTCAACAATGGCTCAGTCATATCTCGAATTAAAAGTAGGTATAAGTTGGTATTTATGTGGGTAATAAAACCTCAAAAGGGTTTCCCCTGATCATCACTCTAACCAGGTCAAAAGTCGGGTCAAACTTATATTTAAAAAGTCAACAGGAAGACTAAAATGCTATTTATGCATAATTAACATTGTAGATCATATACAACCTGTTGGATCATTGTTATAACTTGG
This sequence comes from Helianthus tuberosus, assembly GCA_030545235.1. Taxonomy (NCBI): domain Eukaryota; kingdom Viridiplantae; phylum Streptophyta; class Magnoliopsida; order Asterales; family Asteraceae; genus Helianthus; species Helianthus tuberosus. The sequence goes on along the minus strand of CM060385.1, from coordinate 73,825,842 downwards.
TAACAAGTGTAAGAACATGTCTAAACATGTTCAACCCGACAATTTACTGTAGAGACCCGGTTCGGAACCGAAAGTCACATAGTTTGACTTTCACTTTGACTTTCAGTTCTGACCCGTTTAGGCATGTTTTAGAAATGCCTCAGAGCTTTAATTGGACTAGGTTACATGTTAGTACAACCCTCTGTGATTATACACCTTAGTTCATTAGTTATCCAATTAATATGCATGTTTCCGTTAATTGCCCATATGTTGACCATTATGCCCTTATTGCCTTAAAACGTGATTTTTGGAAATGTAAAAGAGTAGAAACTTTAATTACTGATATATAAACGTGTATGAAAAGTTTGACATCAATTTGAATTGTAGATTAAGAGTTATGCTCATTATCGCAAAACGAATGCTTCATGTTAATAAAATGGCGTAATTAGCGTATGGCCTACTTAAACATACTTTTTAATATCAAATCTTTTACCCACTGATGTAATATATTATTTTGGGAATTTTAAAGATTTTAATTAATTTTAGGCTGAGCATAACTCATAGTCGTAGGCTTAATCCGGTAAATGTCGGTTTTGCCCTTACGGGCCATAAAATGAATTTTACATATCTAAACAACTCCAAACCTTTTGCTACTGATCACACATGTTAAATAAATTATTTTAAGCCTTCTGGAAATATAAAAATATCAGATTTAAGTATCGAACCCGGAAATGGCCTTTAATCGCCTTATTAAGCGTTTTTAACGCATAGTATGTATTAAAATTTTATTGAACATACCCGGGTTGATACCTACTGATATTTTAGGCAAATTATGATATTTTAACAGTAAGCAAAAGTAGATTAACTCAGACTTCAGTTCTGAGCTTTTCGCCTTATGTGAAATTACCAAAATACCCCTATGGGGCATAATTTGGTTATAATTGATAAATTTCACATATCTAAAATACCTTACTGTTATAAATCAGTAAACTAAGTATTTTTGCTGATTTTATCAGACCTGTAACTCCGTTAAACATTTAAACTCTTTTATAAACATTTAAATGACCAAATTACCCCTACGGGGCCTAGTTTGTGTTTATATACGTTTCGGGCATAATGAAAGACATCTTACTGAGGTCACAACATATTTGAGACATAATTAACTTAGGAAACCTGTATATGGCTCTCATGAATACCCGTCACGCTTATTACGCGTACGGTTCGGTTTATGTAACAAGTTTACATAAATTAGCCAAAACGGGTCAAACCTTATTGGTTTTATCTCAAAATCCAGAATGTGTATGAAATACCCATTTAAGACAAGTCTTCAAACTTGTCGGGTCTAAACCACATTCTATTCCGGTCTTTGCTTAATCATGCGTCTGAACCGTATATTCCCTTAAGACTAACCGGTCTAAGCTTAGGCTAAATTAAAGACCCGTTAGTATTCTAATTGGTTATTTATACCATCATTCCAGACTAGAGCATTTCGGTAAATGGTACCTACGCTTACTTAAGTGAATACGGCTGAGTTATTAGATTCTTGCTATTTAAGACAGGAGCTAGCTCAGGTAAATACTCTTAACTTATTTTCCCTATACGAGCTTGGGATACGGCACTATAAAAGTACCGCTTGGTCGGGTGTATAGTTATTTAAATCGTATTGTGATTGATGTACTTACAACCCGTTTAATATGTATTATTTGGTGTATGGCCTTTGGGGGTTAATGACCATGTCCCGGATATCCTTGGCATCATTTTACGAAATGGCCACGACCTAAGCACGGGGTGTAGGCATACACCTGACAGCTGCATTATGTAAAAACTGGTAATCCACTCCGAGGTATCATCCTTGTGGGCATTATACCGGAACTGGTAATCCACTTAGAGGATGATAGCCTGTGGGCATTATACCTGTGGCGTGTCAGTTAATCTAGTCCGGCCCTACAAACCGGCCCTAACGGACGACAAATAAGTAAAACTGTATACAAGATTATATACAAATAATTTTCCCAAGTTAAAAAGGTTAATTTTGCCTCTGTGCATTTTAATCAAATTATAAAAGATATTTTGTGCCACGTGCATTCAAACCAATTTTCTTAAACTCTTTTCAAATGAGTCGGTTGAGTGTATTTACCAGTGAAAACTGACGTATTTTCCAAAAAGGTTAAGTGGCAGGTACTGAACGAAATTGGCTGGAAGCTCAGGGCGCTAATAAGGAATCTTGCAAGTTCTAGGCGTCTAAAGTCTGTTGAACAAATGATATGTTTTAAGATCCGCATGTGGATCCTTTACTTTCCGTTGTAATACTGGATATTACTTTAAATTCGGATTTGTAATATATAATTTATCTTTTGCTTCCGCTGTGCATTCATATATATTGTGTTGTTTGACTATTATGTTGCCAACCACGTCACGATACTTCCCACCGGGCCCACCGGTGACACGTGGAAAGTCGGGGTGTGACACGGGTCGGGTCGGGTCATACAAAAAAAAAAAGAAAATCAAACTAAATTTTATATAATCGACGAAAGTATATCAAACCCCATTACAAATGCATAATGATGATCAAATATGTCTAAAGTTGTTCTCTACGAGTATTCAGTGTTTTGAAATCTAGCCATAAACAATGTTTTTAAAACCGAACCAGACATCGAACTGGGCGCGTTATTGGTCCATTAGTCGGACATGTTAGGCCAGATAGTTGTTTGGGACTAAGAACCGGATAACATTTTATTTTGCTTAGAACTTATAATAATATGAACAATATAAAAAGAAACATATAACAAAATTATATCTAACTACCCATGTACATAAGCTTTTTTAGTAGTCGAGGTATAATATAAAAATATTTGATTAAATAAAGAACATAAAAAATAGTATATATTAGAGTAAATTGAAAACATAATAAAATATATGTATACTCAAAGCCTTAGTCGAAGTATATTAGACCACCCGTAGTGGGGTTTTTTGGCGTTTTTTCCTTAAAAACACCCCATCAACGCCTCGGTTCCGCCCCCTTGGGCGCTTTTAAAAAAAAATTGAACAAGCGTTTTATATAAAAAGCCAGATTTATCGCGTGGTTCGAGCTTCGACCGTTGTCACAACGGTAATAAAAAAGTATTTTTTTTTTATTTTTATTCCATTTTTTACCTATAAAAATCCCACTATCCACTTCAATTTTTTATAAACTCTACACTCTTCTTAGGGCTGGCAATAGGTAACCTGCTAAGACACGATAACAGAAAAGTACACCATGTGATTTTTTACGTTTTTAAAAATAATCAAAATTTGAAAGTTATGATCCATTATTTATCCTTCTAGGTGCATAAAATATACATCTGTCTTATAGACATTGGATATAAAGTAGTTAAACGAGTCGTATTCATGTTTAAAATTTTTGTTGTTCGCGTTATTAGATACCTGTTAAACCTGCTAAGACACGATTTGCCAGCCCTAAGTCTCTTCTCATCAATACTTCTTTATGTTTTATAAAATAATTATATCTTGAATCCCTTCCGACCCCCTTTCAATGTTCCGTCTAAACCCGGCAACCGCAACCATCCTTTAATTTCCGATTAGAGTAAATCGTTAAAATATTAAAATATATGTATATTGTAAAGCCGACATCAAAGTTCAAAGCTATATTGTTAATTTTTTTGTTGTATCATCCCGACTATTAAAACTAAAAAAAACATTTATATTTGTTTGGGCTTTTGTACTCCATTTTACACGTAGCCCTAGCCCAAGTTTTAAAACCTAATTACTGATGTGATTAAAATACAACATATAAATTATATCAAATACGGCGTAAAAGCAACCCTTTTTAGTACTAATGTTGAAAAAAGTTCGTGTTTTCGTTTCTTTTATATTTTCAGGGTTAAAAGAGCTTAAATTTGCAAAAGGAGCAAAAATGCAGCAAAAACCAACATAAAAATAAAGAAGGAGGAATTGCCGCAACTCGCGAAGCTCCGATTCACATCCAAACCACAAAATAGCAAGAAATAGAAGGCTGACACGGGGCCGTGTCAACCAGACACGGGCCGTGTCCGAAGATGGATGCTGGGCAGAAGAAAAGACAACTGCAAAAGACAAAAAAAGGCAGCCAACACGGGGCCGTATTAAGCCAACACAGGGCGTGGTCAACTCAAAGATTTTCAAAATCTGCGATAGTACAACAAGTACTTTGTCCACGGGTCATGCCGTTGACACACGGGGCCGTGTTAGTACAACATCTGATAAGCAGTTAATGAGGAAGAGAGAGAGATGGGCACGGGGCCGTGCCAGGCGGTCACGGGCTGTGCTGAAGCTTCTGATTTCAGCTATAAATAGAAGTGCTTGGTTCCACTTCAACTCATCTCTTGGCAAACCATTTCTCTCTCACTTGCCACCACTCCACCACCACTACAACACCATCATACACCACCATCATCCATTTTTCCATCTTTAGAGTGTATGTGTAGTCTCGGGATCCAAGATTGATCGTAAGAATCTTTGTCAAACAAAGTCCATGCTTGGCTAAATTCTTACATCACTTGGTGAAGACATATCTTTTATGTATTTCTTTTATGATTTCCAATCTTTGGCTACTTTTTAATTGGGTATGTATCAGTGACTTTAATAATTAGTTTTTTATATTGAAGGCGAATTTATTCACCCATTCTTCATATGTTGTTTACTCAACATATTCATGTCTTTACAGTCTATATAAAACATGTTAATTTCCTGTAAGGGGGTTAGAAGGGTTGATTGGGTAATTCTATGTCTCGTTCAGTGTATAGATCATGCGAGAACCTGGTGCAAGTTTAGTACTACTCCGTGGATTGGCAGGGAATGACTGGTCCGACTGAGAGTAAGAAAACGCTTGCATCCCTTATTCATAAACTACTATTAAAACTTTAAAACAATCCCGCGAGGACTGTATCCCTGCTGACTCAGACCAACGGGTTGAGGGTGATCGTCGCGTCGTAAGGGGGGTCCACCACATTTTGCATTCATAACTTACTTAATTGTCTTTCAATATTCCGACATAGTGGGATTGTATCCTTGCTGACTCAAACCACTAGGTTGGGGGTAACGTCGCCTCCAAAAGAGGGGCCTACTGTAACACCCCGAAAACGGGTTTGGTAATCAAACCCCGTTAATACTAATACACGGGTAAAATACCGTTAGCGGTAAAGGTAACCCGGTAAATATTAGGATTTAAAATAAATAAACCTAATATTTAATAAAACGTGAATAAATGCTTTTAAGGAAATAAAGTTTATAAGAAGCCTGAATTAACGGGACTTAAAATAAACTGAGTCATAATTTCCCCGAACCCACTAAGTTAACTAGGAATATTCCTAGTTAATAAGTGGAAGTAGTGTTAGAAATAGTTAGATTGTGGCCCACTTAATAACTAACCAAACATGAGGGACCAAACTAAGATATATTGAAAATGGTTTTAATAAAAAAAAACAACACAACACACACTTTAAGTGTGTGTGTGCGTGCGTGGGTATGTCCAGGAGAAAGCTCCCATGGAGCTCTAGCCCTAAATTCAACAAATCTCTCAAATTGAAGCTCAAATCAAACCCAAATCGTCTGCATGATTACAAATTCATGATCACCTAGTCGTGGGGATCACAAGGTATGTCAAATTTCATCTTCTAGTTACATCTTGAAATTTTGATGAACATATGAGATTCGAAATTTGTGTTGCATGAATGTTGTTTGGATGAAATTAGAATGAAATAGTGTCTAGGGATAAACCCTAGTCATTAGATTGTAGAAATTATGCTCAATGCTTGAGAATTCCATAATCACCATTGAAGGTGTTAAGTGGGTGATGTAGAAGTATGAAAACACTAGGATTATGATTGTTGTACTAGTGTAATTTGAATCCTATAAAGCAATTTCAGGTTTGTTGATTTTAAAATTGATGTGAAATTGCCAAATTGATGTTAATCTTGGTGAAAATAACTAGTTAGTAAATATGTAAAATTATGCACACTAGGTGTTTGTTAAAATGCCTGAATGAAAACTAAAGTGCTGAAATTTAGAGTGAAAACGTGTATTTGAATGATACGGCAATTATGCGTAACATGAAGTGATAAGGGTTCTAAATATCATGTTGATTTAGACTCAATTGTGTAAACCATGCGATTGAACATAGTTAACTTTGATAAACTAAGTTAACTAATCATGAAGTCGAAGAGTAGCTTCGGCATAGAAAATGAGTGAGGTGGAATAGTCGTGATATTTTTATGACTAATTTAACCGCCTTGTAAATGATTGACAATAGTTTGACGCCTAACGAGCTAGGTGGAGGCTTGGGAAAGAAGCGGTCAAACGAATCAAGCATGAGAAGAAAAGCGTATTCAGAATGCGAGGTAAGTGAAGCTTACACCCTTTTTATGTAATACCTAATGGTTTTATAGGTCATGAAAAATATAAAGTCTTGTTTGAATTATGATGTTCCGACACGACATGTGTGGTTCGGAACAAAAGACAATGTTTATAAACCATGTTTAATGGTTAAAAAGAGCTAATGCGGTTATTTAGTCATGAAATGACTAAAAGATAACGAGTTTTTAATGATTACCTTATAAGGTAAACCAATGCAAATAATAAGGGTAAAACGGTATTTTGGTCACTTGTTGACAATAACCGTTAGTTTGTGAAAGACACTTTTTAGCGTAAGTTATAATGGGTCAAAAGAATCAATAAACGAATTATAAGTAAACGACTATACGGTGTAAACCGGAGCGAGTCATATAGATAAGATGGTAATAAATATCATCTCATAAAGATTCATGGTCATTTAGACCAAAAGGGTCAAAATGTGAAATTATCACCCTTTGATAATATTGACTAACGGTTTGTCGAGTTGTATGATTTTAGGAATAAATAGCGCATGGATGTTTACATTGCTATTACTTAGCGACCACTAAGGCAAGGTATCGAAACGGGTCAATATATTGATCCGAGCCAGGTTTGTATAATGATTCAACTCATCATGTAGAACTTGAGGTTCTATAAGAGTTTGACAAGGACAAAATATAGATATTCGGTTATCTTTGAGCGTAAATGGGTTTTTATTATGTAAGAAATCCGTGATTCGAGATTACTATGATAGGAGATATTGAAATTATGAATTTCATGAGTTTAAAGATCAAATAAACATGTTTGTTTGATAAAATCACAAACGGGTCAAAAATTGGTAAAAAGGGTAATAAGCCGAAGACTTAAAAGTCTGAAATTTTGTTAATTCGGATGTTGGATTTTAACTCCATAAGATGGAGAATTAAATTACGGACGCGTAGGAAAAAGAATCGCGTAAAATGGACATCTAGATCAAAAGTTATGAAGCTTTGAAGTTAGAATTTCGATCAAAAATGGAGCTGGGAAAATGCAGCAGCAACTAAGCAACTTGCTGTAAAAAAAGGGGCTAGGTGTAGTGTCTAGCCCCTAGGCGTAGCGTCTAGCCCTCCTGATTCCGAAAATTGTTTACTTTTTGTTTGTTTGACCCATATAACTTGTTTAAACTTGTTATTTAACTATCAAAGCTAACTTTTAAGTTGGTTTTGATTATAGGTGATAGCCAAGAGTGCCCGGATGAAGATCAAGCTCGAAGAAGAACCGAACACACGAGATTAAAGCTTCCGCACGACGTTACGTCGTAACTTTTAAATGACGAACTCAATTACATTATGTTGTACTATTTTTTTAAAATTGTAAAAGTTTTAGTAAACTCGTATTTTCATACGTATGTGTAATCGTATAAACATGTAATTATACGAAACTTATATAAAATATTGTATAAATCAAGCAAGGGTGTTACAAGTTGGTAATCAGAGCTCAAGGTTAAAAGAATAAAGTGTTCGGTTCGAGGCTTGATCGCAAATCCGGTAAGTACATGTATATTAACAGTTAACATGATTAAAGTGTTGTGAACAACACATAGGGATATCGTGTAATACACGTTACCTCAATTAAATGAAAAATATAGTTGACGAAATTACGCGCGTCGATGCGTATAGTAGAAAAGCCTTGTATTATAATACGGGCATCCATTAATGTCGAAACTACTAACTGTTGTAAATGTTTTAGTTGAAGGACACTCGCATATGAAGATAGCGAGAGTTTAACAAATCGCGGATTTGATAGAGGAACGGTACAAAGAGTATGCTCATCAAGGACTTAAATCGCGTAGCGATCGCGAACAAGGCTAATGGCAAGAGAAGCCCGTGAGGGCAAGCATTACCAGGTGTACATTTTAAATTTAATTGCACAAATAGTAATATGCAACAAATACGTAGAGATTGAAAGTTGCATATGTAGATTAAAAACTTGGAAAAACCCGAATAGAAAATCTATCCGGGATATTGTTTCCAAGAGAAATAAATAGAGGCATTACTTACATGGGGTGTAATGTGAAAATTATAAAAAGGTCATGTATACCAGGTATTGATCGCTTACTCTGGCCAAGTAAGTGGTGAGCACGTGGTACCATGAACTTTTTATGATGGACATACTTACATCCGATGTAGTAAAGACGGGGTTAATGGGGCAAATTAAAAAGATACCCAAATGAGTCAAATAAGTAAAAATGTTTGATGGTAAACGTAAACGCAAGTCGGATGACGGAAGCGTATTACGTTAGAATAACGAGCCCGAGAGAAGGGGCAAGGATTAAAGTAAATGAAAACACAAACCAACTAATGTGAATGCTAAGGCATAGGGGATAAAGTTTGACTGTCAAAAGTGATGAAATTCACACAGACAAGTCAAAGGGGTAGAATAAAAGAATAAAGGACCTGACTAAATAAAAGCGATGGATTTCGCTAAGACGATCAAATAAATTAAGATGATGACTAAAACCATATAAGAATGGTTACTTGATGATGACTTCGGTAAAGATACCCGATGAATGGGTAGGATTGTGGGTGAATGCGTAAACCAAGAGACGGGAACGCGAAATAGAAAGTCAAAAGACTCGGAATATGAGTCATGACTAAAAGACGATGAGAATATGCAAACAGAAATTTTGATAACTACGTTCAACAATTTTAAAGTCGAACGGGTCGAATAAAGAACGGAGTCTGACGTTCACAAGTGATGAAATTTCACACGAACAAGTCAAACGAGTTAAATTAAGAATAACGCTTAATAACGTAAGTAAGCGCGAACTGAATAAATAAAAGCGCGAGATATTAACAAATCTATATAAAAGTTAATGGGATAGTGTAGAAAGGGAAAAACGCCTACTAACGAAACAAGAACGATAAAAACATTAAGATAAAAGAACTCGGGTAATGGGTTGTAAAGAAGTATAAGTACGAACCGGGAAACGGTAAGTATAGGACAAACTGACGAGTAAATGACGTAAGGAGTCATAAAGTTGGAAGATTAGTCCGAAAGTAAACAAATGAAACATTAGACTACGGTCAAGGTCAACTAAAGTTCAAAAGTGAAATAAATGATTCCAGACATAACAAGGGATGCCTTGAAGCTATATATGTATAAATATACATTTAAATATAGACGTGAATAAAAGATGATCTATGGGATCATCATAACCTACGGTATTAAACGTAGTGATAAGGTCTACGGGACCAAGAAGACCCTTGGGTCATAAATAGAAAGAAACGAACTGTTGGGTCTCACCTTAAAAAGGTGAAAATATAAAGAAATAGCCTATGAGGCTAAGTGAAAGAACCTACGGGTCAATAATGTAAAGCGAGGAAACTGGTTGTAACTCCCCGCGTAAAGTAATATCGGAAGGTAAAATTTGTATAGAAGCGATGAGTTTCGCTAAGTTAACCGAACGGGTTAAAATGAAGAGATCATGAAAAGTTTGGTGGGCAAAAGTGGAAGATTTCACTAAAACATCTAAACGGACTGAAATGACAAAAGAATTCACGATTATTAAATTGTGTTATTTTCACAAAAGGGCGAAGGCATTGCCAAAATGACAATAGAAAGGAATAAGTCCTCGAACGTAAAATTCCTAGATACGAGAAAAAGACGTAGGACAAGGGGAAAACGTAAACTAAAAATTTAATTTTTAGTCAAAAGCAACGTGTTAGCAAACATAAGTATTAAGAAGAGGTTTAAGAAATCGTAAACACATATAAGGATGAAGATGACAGTATAGAATACCCGGGTGACGGGGTATGAAGCGACGGTAACTAATTAGTGTAGCCGGTAAAACTATGCAAAGTCAAGATAGTGTTATGACCAATATAAAGCGCTTGTCAACATAAGACAAACGCGGAGTAAACGTGTTGATGGACTAACGCGACTAAATGGTCGAGTGATTACTCGGTCAAATAGGCGACAAGATAAGAAATATAAGACGAAGGTTATGGTTCATGAGGACTTACACATGAAAGACACACATGTCAATATGAATGATAAAATAGTGACCAAAAAGAATGAATGCTTTAAAAATGAAACCAAGTTCGTTTGGTTTAAACCAATGAACTACGTAAGCAAGGTTTCGGGGACGAAACCTCTTTAAGGGGGGTAGACTTGAAACACCTCAAAAACGGGTTTGGTAATCAAACCCCGTTAATACTAATACACGGGTAAAATACCGTTAGCGGTAAAGGTAACCCGGTAAATATTAGGATTTAAAATAAATAAACCTAATATTTAATAAAACGTGAATAAATGCTTTTAAGGAAATAAAGTTTATAAGAAGCCTGAATTAACAGGAATTAAAATAAACTGAGTCATAATTTCCCCGAACCCACTAAGTTAACTAGGAATATTTAACCTAGTTAATAAGTGGGAGTAGTGTTAGAAATAGTTAGATTGTGGCCTACTTAATAACTAACCAAACATGAGGGACCAAACTAAGATATCTTGAAAATGGTTTTAATAAAAAAAAAACAACACAACACACACTTTAAGTGTGTGTGTGCGTGCGTGGGTATGGCCAGGAGAAAGCTCCCATGGAGCTCTTGTAAGTCCAGGAACTATCAACCGGATATCAAAATCACAATCACGAGTGCGGAATACTGATGAAAGTGATAAGAACAAGAACTTGAATGATTGAATAGAGATCAAAGTGCACACGGTTTCTAGAGAACCGTCTGGTACACTAACAGTGAATTCGAAAATGACAATGAAGAACAAACACAGAATGGCCTCTCTAAAATGTCTAACCTAATAATGAACTAGGTTCACCCTATTTATAGTTACATAGGATGACCTAGTTACAGACTGGGCCAGGTCCACATGCACAATATTACTAACCAAACAAGCCCAAATCACTAATTAGCCCACATGGCTTATTTCATTACTATCTAACCCACTACAAGGCTAAGCCCAATAGCCTATATTTGTGTTTGATAAAGATAGGCTTAAACCTACACCATTATAGGGCCTTACAATATCCCCCTAGGTTTATGCTGTCTTTATCAAACTGTTGTCAATATCATGTGTCTGTGGGAAGATACTTCATGTCTTCAACCTGAAGCTTGGGCTCTTTTTTTCTTCTCTTTCACGATCAGCTTTGCTTGAAAAACTTGTTGAAAAGAATGCAAGTGGAGGATTCTCAGCAACTCTTTTCTTTGTCAATGTCTTCTATTTCAAGCAGGTTCACAGGTACTTCTTCAAATGTACTATCACTGTCAGATGATGACTTGTATCTGGTTCTTCTGAATCATGCACATCTTGTTGTTGTAACGCTTCATGCTTTATCAGCAACCAACAGCATCTCAATCTTCAACAACCCCTGTTTCTTGATTTAAATCAAATTCTGCACATGCTCAGAAATTCATAAGCAACATTTCTAAACAACAGAGGGAAAGTACCACATGAACACTCGGTACATCCAAGTATTTGTACTTGGATTTCACAATTCAAATTTCATTCAATTTATGATAATCAGCCAAATCTTCAAGAACGGTTAAAATTTTTAATAAAAATGAATAAACACTCTATTTTTGGATTTTTGATTTTATTTCTAAATATAATGATATAAACTGAAACACAAATAAACAAAGAAACTAATTTTACAATTACAGTTTGCAATGGGATCAACTCACCGTGTTTCAGGCCAGACTACACTTATCAACACTAATTTACTTTGGGTGATCCGAGCGATTGCCAGTATATTTGTCCACTTAAACTTATCTCCTTAGGCCTTTTTCATGTAACGGTCTGCAACTGATTTATCATGTTTTTCAATTTAATTTATATGAACACTCAATTTAATCACAATCAAATCCTGGAATTTTAATCAGAACATGCTATCATGCATGCAGTTTCCCTACCACATATTTCACAAGCCCGTTCTAGGATTCTGAAACCTTGACTGGGACTGGATTAAGAAAAGAAAAGAATAGATCATTTGCAGAGAGATGGATATAATATACAGATCAAATGAGTTTTCTCAGTTTGATATAGGTTTTTTTTTTCGGGTTTCTTTTGGGCACTAGAGGGCCTCTTTCGGGTGTAATTGATCTATAGCGCGACAACGTACAGCTAGGTCAGCATGTATCTGGATGCAGCAGAAGCTGACGTTGCCTAGCACCTCCAGGTCTTTGCTCACGCAAAACAGAGGAGATACACGAGTTGGTCAGAGAAGATTTTAGAACTAGAACGAAATTGTGTGTATCGGGACGTCACACACGCATTCAAATAGCTATGTCCTAATTCCAAGTGATGTTCTTTCTAGAGGTCATAGATTAATATTAGTGTTCTACGCAGAACCAGTCAAAGAATCCAGCCATCAGGATAAAGCCTACCAACATATCGCTCTAGAGTCAGACCATTTCAATATTGGTCTTACATGAGTCAGCCTTAATCCACATACTGAAATTATTTCATTTCCCATGTATGCAACAAAATATTTTTGATTTTTCTATTTTTCTCATTTTTTCATTTTCTCTATTGACAGATATCAAGGATATCCCCCTAAATTTGTGCATAAATCTTATGCGTAAATTTACCTAATAACGAAAACGTATGTACAAAGAGAAACACGAAAGAAAGTAAAAATATTTTTGTTGTTTTTGTTTAACCGTTCCATCATCAGATTTAAGACTAATCATTGTCGAAATTAGAATACGAAATTCAAATATGTACCTTTTCGCTAATCTTGTCTTACCTCTCTTATCTCCTTCAAACGAAACATATCAACTGTAAAGAAATATACATTTTGCAACAGTGAGATGTTACCCGTTATGTATCTGGAACAACCGCTATCAACATCCAAGGATTGTCAACAGCTCCTCCTTGGTTGTCCCTGAAAAGTAAGGAGATTAGCAAGACATTGGTACCCAGGCCATCGTGGTCCTTGGTATTCCTGAAGCATCAACGTACGACACTTCTCGAAAGCACATGCCCCCTTTTGATTCAAGGACTGGTGATGTTGCTGCTTTATGTTTTGCCTTCCAAACTTGTTTAGGCTTCTCTAATTTCTTAGGAGCCTTGGGCAAAACATTCTGCTTTTCAACCTTTTTGTTTTTCAAAACTTGTTTTGGTTTCAAAGCTTGTTTTCGTTTTGTTTTAGCAGCATTCCAGTCCCCATCAGATGGTTTAACCTGGGGATGCTTATTCATCATTGCCTTTGGTTTTTCAACCTTCATTGGCTTAGAATAAGATCTGTCCCTTGGTGTAACCTTCTGATGTTGTGTATAATACGGCACGTAGGGACGATGTGTGCAGTTTCTTGCAATGTGACCGGGTATGCCGCAGTTGTAGCAACTCTGCTTCTTTACATAAGGGGCATATCCCGATCCATTCCATCCAACTGATGCTGGATTTGAGTTATAAGGCTTGTTGGATGATTTGTTTGCAGACTTTTCAACCTTTCTACCCTGCTTCTTATGTCCCTGTCTGCAACAGTTAGCACATTCACTTTTAGGGTTAGCATTTTCATTTCTAACTGTTTGCTTTGGAGGCACATATTTGTTTGAAGGGCCTCTCAAAGCTGGCTCAGAAACAGCCTTTCTCACATATGGAGGGGCATCAGCAGACAAATTTGATGTTTTTGAACAAACATCGTTACCCTTTTGGCAAACAACATCATCATCCTCAACCCAATCCTCTACTATTACCTCATCTGCACATGAAGTAGAGGCATCAGTAACATTCACACATTTAAAATCAGGGACTGGCCTTGTTATTTCAACTTCAGATGTTTTGGGCTCAGTCACTGTTTCACTGGTTGATTCAGCTGAACCACCTGAGTTACATTCCTTTTGTAGTGGCTCTGCTGAATCCTCAGCTGCTGAGTCAGCTGCTTCAGAAGACTCACAGCTGGATTCACTAGATTCAACTGATTCCAATTTATCAGAATCAGTTGCTTCAGGTGATTCACATTTGGAGTCAGATGGAGCAGGTGGCTCAGATGCTACTATTGTTTGTTCTGATTCAACTATTTCAGGTGATTCGTTACTAGACTTGGCTGAATCAGCTAACTTTGACTTTTCACAGTTAGCTGTCTCCGAGGAGTCACATGACGAATCAGATGAAACAATTGACTTAGTTTGTTTGCGAGACCATTCAACAAACTCATTCAACATAGCAAACTCAAAATTGAAAAATTTTGTTTTAGACTCTTTCTCTTGTTGTTATACTTCAGGTGAATTTTGAGAAAAACTTGACACAGTATTATCTAATACTTGAAAATGTTTGTCAATGTTCGCATTATTCTCAAAATTTAGAGTCTCGGTTTGCTTTAAAACATCAGCAGGTTTCACGAAAGTTTTATCAAATGCCTGTTTTTCTAGAACAATTTCAGTTTTATCTGGCCTTGTGATTTTGACTTTCTTCGGCTTAACAGGCTCAACCTTCCTATCCCCGGGCTTCCCATATTCCATTTCAGGCAAGTCGGCTATCTCCTCCTCAGTCATAGGAATAGAGGTGTAATTGTGATTGTATGGTGGAGGTATGCATACAAATCCCAATCCTTTATTCCTCACTTCTTTTTTGCTATACTTTAACTGTTGATTTATCATCTTTTCGACCTTTTCGCTTGAAACATCAAGTTTTTTGAAATTAAATTATGTATTTTCGAAAGTCGATTTTAAGTCGTTTAATTCAACAGTTAATTTTTCAGATAGCTCCTTGAAGTGGAGATATCGACATTTTGCTTCGCTTAGATCACTATGCAACTGTCGAATGTCACGTTTTTGAGCCTCTACCACTTCCTTATACCCATCCAGTTTCTTTTTAACTTCGTAGCTACTGGATTTGGTACATTGAAGTTGTATAGAAAGCGATTGAGCCTGTTCTTTAAAACCTTTTACTTTCTCTCTACATTTTACAGTACAACAAACATCGTCTACACATACCTCTGTGGGAATGGGAGTGAAGTCATGAATTTGAATACTTGCATCAGAAGTGGATGAGCAAACTACAGCAGGCAATGGAGCAATAGGAGTAGGAGTAGGTGAGCAAACTGCATCAGATGTGTTGCATTGAGCCTTCTGCTTGTCAGCATTGTCATATGATTTGATGAGTGAGATCAGCTCATCCTTCTTCATTTTGTAACAGTAGCAGTCGGTTGTTACAATTATCTGATTAACATTTCTAAACCAACTACAGTTTGCCTGATCTGGAATCCTTTTTATAGCATCCAGAAGCTTTGTGTTGCTCGTGCGATTAGACACCTCAATCTCAGCCTTCTCCATTTCAGAGAGCAGTTCAGCAAACCGGCCTGTAAGTGCTTCTATAGATTCACCATATGAGTATCTGAATCCTTGAAATTCCTGCTCAAGCACTTCTCTCTTAGAAGACATTTTTTAAGAATTTTAACTGTGATCCCCCGAAAGTATGATCCCCCGAAAATGTGATTCCCCAAAGATGTGATCCCCCGAAAATGTGCGTTTTAACTATTTCTTCAACACAAGCCCAAAGCAAGAACCCTTGTACTCGCTAACTCAAGCCTTTGAAAAATGCACGAACCAGTTTCCCTGTACCACGCCTCCAAACCTGTCAAAACTTATCACCAAACAACAACCAAACCCTTTTTTTTATTAGATTTCAAAATGTAATTAATATAACTATTATTATTATTATAATTATTATTATTAATATATTATCAATTAGTTAAAACAAACGAAAACAAGCTGTCTCTTCTTCTTCGTTCACGTCGTCGAACCAAAACCCAAGAATCAAACTCAGCCAGATGACAATGAAGTTGGAGACTGTTTGACGGTGAAGGTCGTGTCTGTGATGTTGAACGGGTGCGAGTTTACGACGGTGGTAGACGAAGGTGATGGCAGTTGCGGTGGTCGGCGGGAATGAGAGATATCGAGTGAAGAATATGGTGATGATATCGGAGTGTGCTGTGGATGTGATGGTGTTGCCGGTAGATGGATGGTTTGGTGTATCTCCGGTGGTGTACGGTGGCTGAAATCAGACGTGGTAGCAGGTCGAGTTATGTCTGGAGTGGTAGTTCGACGAACTGTTGATGATGATCAACGTGATGATTGACGATGATGATGAACTTCTGATCGCACAAGCCAAAGATAATCGCACAAGATCCCGTAGTCGCACAAGAAGTTGTTGGATCGCACAAGATGTTTCAGTCGCACAAGAAGGAAGTTCAGTCGCACAAGAATAATATCACCCACCTTTTCTCTTTAATTTCAATCGCACAATTTTTGAATATGGAGAAGATGTTGACTGTTGATTGCACAAATGAAGACTGAATCGCACAAGAGCCCCCCCCCCCCTTTTTTATATGGAAACAAAAGCCAACTTAATCACGAAAATTAAGTAATTGATTTTGAAATCCAAATTTTGAGAGATTATTTCCAACAATAGTCTCCAAAAAAATAAGCAAACACAAACTTCAAGCCACCAAAACAGATCAAATCATGGATTTTGAACTGTTCTTCGAGATCTTCAACAATGTTCTTCGTGTTCTTCGATCTTCAAAATTTTTTTTGTTCTTCGAATGATATCCAACGAACCGAGCCTTCGCAAGACTACTTAGGCTCTGATACCAATTGTAAGTCCAGGAACTATCAACCGGATATCAAAATCACAATCACGAGTGCGGAATACTGATGAAAGTGATAAGAATAAGAACTTGAATGATTGAATAGAGATCAAAGTGCACACGGTTTCTAGAGAACCGTCGAGTACACTAACAGTGAATTCGAAAATGACAATGAAGAATAAAAGCAGAATGGCCTCTCTAAAATGTCTAACCTAATAATGAACTAGGTTCACCCTATTTATAGTTACATAGGGTGACCTAGTTACAGACTTGGCCAGGCCCACATGCACAATATTACTAACCAAACAAGCCCAAATCACTAATTAGCCCACATGGCTTATTTCATTACTATCTAACCCACTACAAGGCTAAGCCCAATAGCCTATATTTGTGTTTGATAAAGATAGGCGTAAACCTACACCATTATAGGGCCTTACAGCTCTAGCCCTAAATTCAACAAATCTCTCAAATTGAAGCTCAAATCAAACCCAAATCGTCTGCATGATTACAAATTCGTGATCACCTAGTCGTGGGGATCACAAGGTATGTCAAATTTCATCTTCTAGTTACATCTTGAAATTTTGATGAACATATGAGATTCAAAATTTGTGTTGCATGAATGTTGTTTGGATGAAATTAGAATGAAATAGTGTCTAGGGATAAACCCTAGTCATTAGATTGTTGAAATTATGCTCAATGCTTGAGAATTACATAATCACCATTGAAGGTGTTAAGTGGATGTTGTAGAAGTATGAAAACACTTGGATTATGATTGTTGTACTAGTGTAATTTGAATCCTATAAAGCAATTTCAGGTTTGTTGATTTTAAAATTGATGTGAAATTGCCAAATTAATGTTACTTTTGGTGAAAATAACTAGTTAGTAAATATGTAAAATTATGCACACTAGGTGTTTGTTAAAATGCCTAAATGAAAACTAAAGTGTTGAAATTTAGAGTGAAAACGTGTATTTGAATGATACGGCAATTATGCGTAACATGAAGTTACAAGGGTTCTAAATATCATGTTGATTTAGACTCAATTGTGTAAACCATGCGATTGAACATAGTTAACTTTGATAAACTAAGTTAACTAATCATGAAGTCGAATAGTAGCTTCGGCATAGAAAATGAGTGAGGTGGAATAGTCGTGATATTTTTTATGACTAATTTAACCGCCTTGTAAATGATTGACAATAGTTTGACGCCTAACGAGCTAGGTGGAGGCTTGGGAAAGAAGCGGTCAAACGAATCAAGCACGAGAAGAAAAGCGTATTCAGAATGCAAGGTAAGTGAAGCTTACACGCTTTTTATGTAATACCTAATGGTTTTATAGGTCATGAAAAATATAAAGTCTTGTTTGAATTATGATGTTCCGACACGACATGTGCGGTTCGGAACAAAAGACAATGTTTATAAACCATGTTTAATGGTTAAAAAGAGCTAATGCGGTTATTTAGTCATGAAATGACTAAAAGATAATGAGTTTTTAATGATTACCTTATAAGGTAAACCAATGCAAATAATAAGGGTAAAACGGTATTTTGGTCACTTGTTGACAATAACCGTTAGTTTGTGAAAGACACTTTTTAGCGTAAGTTATAATGGATCAAAAGAATCAATAAATGAATTATAAGTAAACGACTATACGGTGTAAACCGGAGTGAGTTATATAGATAAGATGGTAATAAATATCATCTCATAAAGATTCATGGTCATTTAGACCAAAAGGGTCAAAAGGTGAAATTATCACCCTTTGATAATATTGACTAATGGTTTGTCGAGTTGTATGATTTTAGGAATAAATAGCGCATGGATGTTTACATTGCTATTACTTAGCGGCCAATAAGGCAAGGTATCGAAACAGGTCAATATATTGATCCGAGCCAGGTTTGTATAATGATTCAACTCATCATGTAGAACTTGAGGTTCTATAAGAGTTTGACAAGGACAAAATATAGATATTCGGTTATCTTTGAGCGTAAATGGGTTTTTATTATGTAAGAAATCCGTGCTTCGAGATTAATATGATAGGAGATATTGAAATTATGAATTTCATGAGTTTAAAGATCAAATAAACATGTTTGTTTGATAAAAATCACAAACGGGTCAAAAATTGGTAAAAAGGGTAATAAGCCGAAGACTTAAAAGTCTGAAATTTTGTTAATTCGGATTTTAGATTTTAACTCCATAAGATGGAGAATTAAATTACGGACGCGTAGGAAAAAGAATCGCGTAAAACGGACATCTAGATCAAAAGTTATGAAGCTTTGAAGTTAGAATTTCGATCGAAAATGGAGTTGGGCAAATGCAGCAGCAATTAAGCAACTTGCTGTCAAAAAAGGGGCTAGGTGTAGCATCTAGCCCCTAGGCGTAGCGTCTAGCCCTCCTGATTCCAAAAATTGTTTAATTTTTGTTTGTTTGACCCATATAACTTGTTTAAACTTGTTATTTAACTATCAAAGCTAACTTTTAAGTTGGTTTTGATTATAGGTGATAGCCAAGAGTGCCCGGATGAAGATCAAGCTCGAAGAAGAACCGAATACACGAGATTAAAGCTTCTGCATGGCGTTACGTCGTAACTTTTAAACGACGAACTCAATTACATTATGTTGTACTATTTTTTTTAAATTGTAAAAGTTTTAGTAAACTCGTATTTTCATACGTATGTGTAATCGTATAAACATGTAATTATATGAAACTTATATAAAATATTGTATAAATCAAGCAAGGGTGTTACACCTACTACTATAACTAAGATAATCTCTTAAAATGCCCAAAGTACGGAAATCATCAAAAGGGTACATGAAAGATGTAACACCCCATGTTTCGAAAGTCAAAGTGCAAGTCAAAGTCAAAGTCAAAGTCAAAGGAAGAAAAGATTGCTAATTGCGATCTGTCACTCCTTGCTTAACTATCGCTTGTACACTTCGACTTGTAATCAAATCTTTTATCTTATTGACTTTAGTTGTATTATGTGGAGTACCTATTAATAATCGAGGTTTAATCGCAAGTTTAATCACTAATCCATTTATTGATAAACGCATCGCAATCTAATCGCAGCTCGAATTATGTGTTCTGGATATTGTTTTATGTGTGTGTGCTATTTATGTGTTACTTGTGCATGTTCATATTATATGTGTTGTGGTGATTAATCGAAACGCAATCGCAACTCTATCGCAACGCAATCTAATCACAAACGCTAAACGCAAGATATTTAGGATGATTGTATGATAGATATAGTATTTGTGTGGTTATTATTAATCTATCGCATCGCATAATCTATACTCGCTTAAACGCATCGTAAAACTCAATGCACTAAACGAAACGCTGAAACCAACTCGCCGGAGCCACTCGATCGAGTAACCATTCGATCGAATAGTCATCCGTACGGATGATCGGACGGATGACCATCCGATCGGATGGCCATCCAATCGGAGTGACATCTGATCCGCACACCAGCTCCTCTTTCCTCTTTTGGCAACCTATAAATACCCCTGTCACATCACCAACAGTGATGTGACAGCTCTCTCTCGTTCGACCAGCGTTCCAGACCTTCTTTCTCTCGATTTCTCGCGATTCTTGTAAGTTTCTACCTCAAATCTTGTACTTCTATGATCTACACACACTTCTTCATCATTTTCACCTTTGAATCTTAACTCTTAACCATGAAATCAGCGGATTTGAGGTGTTCTAGGGTGATATCATCATAGAGTTCTTATGAACTTTAAGGTTTGGCCTCATTCCACCAGGATTATCCCAGATCTGAAGGATTTCCACATGATTAAACAATGTTTTCATATAGATCTAAACATTTTCAAAGTTAAATAGATTGAAAGATATTTTTCCAACTCTCTTTTAACTCTTTTACACTCAATGCACTCAAAACCGATAGAATCGGAGCTCATTCAGGCCTTCTACTCTTCTCTCATGATGTGTCGGTCTGAGATCTGGATCCTATCAACGAGACAACCAATTTCGGGATGAACATGAGCAACCGTCAAGAACAGTTAACTGGTCGGAATAGGGTGATTCATGTTCGATCGGACGACTTGGACTTGACGAGTTCCCGTTGTTCAAACACGTGGTTATATCATCTCGATCAAACCGCAAAACTTTCAAAATAATCAAGTTTCAAGACGATCAGATTCGTTGGGACGGATTACCGTTCGATTGGATTGCCATCCGATCGAACAACAATCCGATCGGATTGCACTTGGTCCTCAACACTTCAACTTTTTATAATTTTCAAAGATCTTTGGTTTCTAATGGATTACCATCCGATCGGAAGACCATCCGATCGAATGACAATCCTGCTGTGAACTTGTTCTCTGAGAAATGCCTCGCCGAACGGATCGCTATCCGATCGAACGACCGTTCGATCGAACAACCTGAAAGGTAGAGATACTTCTCTGTTTTCACAATGCTACAACAAAAACTTCAAATCCATCATACACAAACACATCCTTCCCAAACGAGTGGCAATCCGACCGAATGGCCATTCGACCGGATGACCATCTGAATGGATTGTCATCCGATCGAATGACCATCCGTTTGGATTGTCATCCGATCGGATGACCACTCGTCACTCCTTTCACTTGCACCGTTTTACGCGTCGTTCTTCGCTTATGCTATCGTTAACGGTTCAGGCTAATCTCTCAGTGCTCCCTTCAATCCAAGAGGGTGTTTATTTAGTAAACATGATCTGTGAGTATACTCGATCCCTTTTTGCTTTATGCACTTTTGGGTGTTACATACGTTACTTATTCAAATCACAATCGACACACAACACAAACACTTTTATACGCTGACCATTTACGCATGCTACGTGTTACTCGATGAATGCTTGTATGTTATGTTTACACAGTGATTGTTGTCTAACACCTTAGCAACGATAGTACTATAGTTTGGACTCAGCACCTGTCGTGGACGGGGTTTGCTAAGGGTATTTCTTCACGTGTCACAGTGGTGATATGTGTTACGCTCTCTACAACTCGCAGTCACGTCTGCGCATATTTCATTGTCGATAACTTACTAACTTCACTTTGCTACATGTTACATGCTGGTTATGCTTAAACGTTTTTCGAATCTATTATACTATTAAACTTGTATGCTCACATTTACACAATGTGTATTGACCTCTATTTTAACGTATGTGGCAGGTGTTTGAGATGCTAGGAATGTTGTACTTTGAAGAATCAAGCTAGGGGTCTAGTTATGTCACGCTTAATCTGAATTGTCGGAACAGTGTTTGTTTTTGAGACAATTATTTGTAATAACTGTTTTATTTGGATATGTTGTGGTATAGGACATGACGTTTAAATATCTAGTAATTAATAGTTGTTATGGATATTCATGGACAATCTGTTTCGCTCAGTGCCATGCCCCAATGTTTCCGCCATCGGTTGGGGTGTGACAGATTGGTATCAGAGCCATAACTATAGGGAATTAGGCAAGACTCGACCTAGTTCGGGTCGATGTCTTAGAAATGACATGGTCTATAGTCTAAGTACCAACAGACTGCCTTGTACGAACCCGTTAGGGGTTCCGCACGAGCTTATTGCTGTTACTCGATCGACTCGCAATCGTGCTATACAATCACACTGCCTTTCCTAAGGTGGTCGCACTGCACTATTTTCACAAATGAACAAGTGATTGGATCGAGATTAGGTGTGAAAACCGCAAACTCTTGATCAGATCACTTGTTCGACCCGCATTTTACTATAAACAAGAGAATTTGTGTTGAATCAAGAGTGAAATCCGTACTTCGATGCAAATTTCCCTCTCAATCTCGTGACTCTATCACACAAACAGGAATATAGTCGCTAAGTTAGGGGTGAAACCCGAACCTTGATGACTCGTTCCGCTCTTTGTTTTGTTTTACAAAACTCCCACCAAAGTCTCGATGAGTTCCAACAACTCGAGTTACGTAACTAACCGAAAGGATGCGTGCCATTCACCGTATGACGGTGATAGAGCACAGTCTATTAGGACAAAACGTATACTTGCATCCCTTGAGAATAGTCGAATCACTTTGGGTAGTCAACGTCTATCAAGCCTTAGACAATCTATCTTCGATTTCAAGCTCGCAATCGCTGATTTTGCGTGTTTCGATTTTGAGCCCGCAACTGCTGACTCTGATATTTGTCATTTTTATGTGAAATTTTATGTGATTTATGTGGTTTTACATGCCATTTGTTAGCGTTTTGAGATACTAATGGTTTCAATCTAACGCCTCTCACTCCGCTTATCGCACACGACACACCACACAACGCTAACAAATCGTGAAACTCTCGCAATCGCTACTCGCTAATCTCACTCGCAACTCTCGATCGCTATAGGCAACTGTGAAGGATAGGTAAATATGTACGACAAATGTAGGTGAATACGTGCAAAATATAGTGTGTTTTTATGTGCTTCTGTGCTCTACATGCTTATGTGCTCCTGTGATTTATGTGCCTACGTGATTATGTGCCTATGTGATTAGACGTGTTACTGAGGTTTAGTAGTATTAAGTGTGTTGTGAGGGGAGATTCGACATATAGTGTCTGAATCCTATGGCGATGTCTGTTGCAGACAATGTCGTCATTTGGATCATTCCACTCCCGCTCTGCTCGACGTAATCACGAAGACAAGCGCATCGCCTCTCTGGTCGCTAAGCAGATGGCGAAAGTCATACCGCAAATTGTTAGCGAGCTGAATGAAAACGCTAGCAAGTCCTCTGAAGAGTCCAGGACTGATGCTCCTAAGTCTACTTTTAGCTTCAAGCAGTTCAAAGCCTGCGGACCCAAAGAATTCACCGGAGAAGATGGACCTACTGCCATGTTTCAATGGTTTGATTCTATCGAAGTCACCCTGCGCCAAAGCGGCTGTCCTGATAATCTCCGCACTGTTAATGCCACTGGCGTTTTCCAGTCCAGGGCTCTGGACTGGTGGACTGCCGAGATAAACAAGCGTGGAAATGATGCAGCTTACGGGCTAACGTGGGACGAGTTGAAGGACATCATGATGAAGGAGTTCTGCCCTCCCCACGAGCTCCAAAAGTTGGAGGACGAGTTCTGGCACCTCAAACAAGAGGGTGGCGACAACGCTGGTTTAACTGCTCATTTTAAGCAGCTGAGCGTAATCTGTCCAGGCCAAGTTACTACCCCTGAAATCACCATCAAGAAGTATATCAGTGCTCTATCGGATTGCGTGGCTGATTTCGTTCAAGCTACGAAGACGACGACTATCGAGGAAACCTTCATGCTCGCCACTGAGATTAACGATAAGCGATTCAGGGCTGGTTACTTGATAAGGCCTCCAAGAATCTACACCAAGTTACCGCTGCTCCCACCGCTGAAACCGCCGCCACACCGCAAGCTTCAAAGTCCTCCCGTCGCAAGAGAAAGAACAACAACAACAGTAGCAAGAATTGCGCTGTCACAGCTGCTGCTCCGCTTCAAGCTATCTCTGCTCAACCGCAACCTCAGAACCGCCAAGTAGCGGCCCTAGTGACCACTGCACCGCCAACCAAGCGTGCATATACTGGTCCTCACCCGCTCTGCCCTACCTGCACTTACCATCATCCTACTGGGATTGCTTGCAGATTATGTGTTCACTGCAACCTATACGGCCACTTCACTGCTCATTACCATACCGGTCCTCGACAAGCTCTAGCTCAAGGTCAAGCTCCTGCACCACAAGCTCTCCTTCCAGCTCAACAGGGCCAACAAACAGCTCCTGCACCCGCTGCTCACGCTAGAGCTTGCTTTGCGTGTGGTGATCCCAACCACTTCGCAAACATGTGCCCCAACAGAGTGGTGAAGCAAGAGCCACAACAGCAACCGCAACAACATCAACAACAGCAGCCTCAGCAGCAGCAGCAGCCAGCAGCCCGCGGATGTGCTTTTAACATCAACGCCCGCCAGGCTCAAGCAGACAACAACGTGGTTAATGGTATGTTCCTTGTGAATGGTATATATGCTTCGTGTTTATTTGATACTGGAGCCGATAACTGTTTTGTATCGCTTAAATTCGGAAAGCTCCTTAATCGTAAGCGTGCCCATCTCCCCGACATTCGATGTTGAAATTGCCACTGGAAGAACCGTCGCTGTCAACTCTGTTCTACGTGATTGTACACTTGAACTCAATAATCACGACTTCCCTATCGATCTTATCCCAATGCAGCTCGGTAGTTTTGTGTAACACCTCGAAAATTCACGACCAATAAAATAAAGACACGTGTCATGTACGGTAAATGTGTCATAAACTCAAATCAAGTTAAAGATGTGTGGTAGGGTTTAAAAGCGTCGACATGTTAATTAATACCTCTGAGCGACCTAATTATGAATCCCAAGACCCTAATCTATTTTGTAAACATCTGGTATGTTCAAATCTGGTAAATTATGATAATATATAATTCAAGCATGCAAAAGATGGGATTCTATGTGTAATTGCGACAAAAATTCATATTAAAAGCATTCTTAGATATGTCAAAGGATGTATAAGTGCATGGCAAGGCCTTTATAACCTTTCAGACCTGATCAAGTGGTCCCATTCTGTTGCTAAAGGCCCTAGATTCGTATTAACAAAAATTGCATGGTCAAAGCTTGGAAATTTACAAGTTTTTGTTTTCTGGTCATCGGATACGGACCGTATGGCTTTAGGCTTACGGTCCGCAAGCACTACAACTGGGTGATACAATTCAAGGTCGGTTACGGACCGCATCTGTCTGGGCTTACGGTCCGTAAGAGGTTGATACGGACCGCAAGGGTTTATGCTTACGGTCCGTAAGACCGTCGCTGGCAGCAGAAAATGGACAGTTGCCTGTTCAGCCTATTGCACCGCCTTAGGAGAGTGGTTTTCGAATTCAGGGGCTTTGCAACTGGTTTTTGGCATTATAGGGACACATGGATACATCTGGGATCAGTCCTAGACTTTTGTGGCAAGATCTTATAACTTATTCTTGGCTATATAAGGACTTCAATGTTGCAACATTTCCTTGCTCATTTCAATTGCACTTCAAGCATTACTCTGGAACTCTTGGGACTTCTAGCAGACTTCCATCAACCTTATTTAGTGCTTAGGACCTTTGTAAGTGTCCTTAACTTCCTAGTTTCAGTTTTAATTAGCTTAACGACCATAAGTCAAACTTATCGTAATTAAAGTTTGACTTCGTGATTAATCAATAATTGTCCAGTCAAATCTCGAATTAAAAATACCTATGAGTTGGTAATTATGTGGGTAATAAACCCTTAAAAGGGCACCCTCTGATTCCCACTCTAACTAGGTCAATTGTCGGGTCAAAGTTAATCTTAAAAAGTCAACAGAAAGCTTATTTTCAAATTAATGCATAATTAGCAATGTAGAACCCATGCAACCTATTTTATCACTAATATAACTTGGTAATTAATGTAAGAACATGTCTAAACATGTTCACCCCGACAATTTTCAGTTTAGGCTCGGTTCGGAACCGAAAGTCGCATAATTTGACTTCTGCTTTGACTTTCAGTTCTGACCCATTTGAGCATAGTTTAGAAATTCCTTAGAGCTTTATTTGGACCAGGTTTTATGTTAGTATAACCCTCTGTGATTATACAACTCGGTTCATTAGTTATCCGATTCATATGCATGTTTCCGTGTATTGCCTATATGTTTGTTGACTATTATGCCCATATGACCTTAAAATGTGATTTTTGAAAATGTAAAAGAGTTGAAACCTTCACTACTAATTATTAGACTTGTCCCTATAATTTGACATCAGTTTGAGGTCTAGATTAGGAGTTATGCTCATTAGCGTAATTAGAAAGCTTTTTATAAATTAAACAACGTAATTAGCATATAGCCTATCTAAACCCAATTTTTAATACCAAAATTTTTACCTACTGATATAAAATAATATTTTGGGATTTTTGAAGATTTTTATTTAATTTTAGGCTGAGCATAACATAGAGTTCTAAGCTTGATTCGGTAATTGCCGGTTTTGCCCTTTTGGGCTATAAAATGAGTTTTACAAATTATTTTGATACCAAACCTTTTTCTACTGATTTAATATGATAAATAAAATATTTTGAGCCTTCTGGAATAATAAAAAATATCAGCTTTCCTTTAAAAACCCGGAAATAGCTCAAAATCGCCTTTTTAAGCGTTTTTAACGCATAGTATGTATTAAAACTATTTTAAACATATAAGGTTTGATGCCTACTGATATTTTCAGTAAATTTTTATATAATAATAGTAAGCAAAAGTTTTAAACTCAGATTTCCAGTTTTGATCTTTTAAGCCTATGTGAAATTACCAAAATACCCCTAAGGTTCATAGTTTGGTTATAATTGATAAATTTCACATATATATAATACCCTACTGTTATGACTTATAAATATAAATAATTTTACTGATTAAATCAGACTTGTAACTCAGATTATTATATAAAATCTTTTATAACCTTTAAAATGACCAAAATGCCCCTACGGGGCATAGTTTGAGTTTAAATCCATTTCGGGCATAATAGAAGATATCTTACTGATGTCACAACATATTTAAGGCATATTAACTTAGGAAACCTGTATATGACTCATATGGTTAACCGTTAAGCATTTTTCGCATTCGGTTCAGTTTATGTAACTAGTTTGCATAAATTGACCGAAACGGGTCAAACCTTATCATTTTTGTCTCAAAATACAGAATGTGTTTAGTTTACCCATATTACACAAGTCTCCAAACTTGTCGGGTCTAAATCACATTCTATTCCGGTCTCCGCTTTATCGTGCGTTTGAACCGTATATTCCTTTAAAACTAACCGGTCTAAGTTTAGGCTTAATTAAAGACCCGTTAGGAATCTAATAGGTTATTATAAACCTTTGTTCCAGACTAGGAGACCCGGTAAAAGCTACGTGCATTTGCTGTTTGTGATTAATACTTGCAAAGGTAAATACTTTTAACTTATTTTCCCTATACGGGCTTGGGGTACGGTATATAAAATACCGCTTGGTCGGGCATTTAATTTTTAATTGTATGAAGATTAATTTATTGAAATGTTCCGTTTAAATTGTTTTGTTTGCTTAAAGCCTTTGGGGGGTTAATGACCATGTCCCGGATATCCTTGCCATCATTCAAGAAATGGCCACGACCTTAGCACGCGGGTGTAGGCGTACACCCGCTAGTGCATATATAAATAATAAGGTATAACCGCCGGTTTCGGGAATAACCCGCCGCGGGACTATATCATGTGGTGTGTCTATTAATCTTTAACCCGGCATCAATCCGGGCTACTGAACGTATAACAAACATGTAATTCTTTTACAAGTTTATATATAAATAATTATCCCAAGTTATAAAATGTTTTGTGCCGCGTGCATTCAAATCAATTTTCTAAACCTTTTCAAAATGAGTTAGTTAATTGTATTTACCAGTGTAAACTGACGTATTTTCCCAAAAATGTTAAGTGCAGGTACTACTCGAAATAGGCTGGCCTCTCCTTAGCATCAATAAGAGTCTCGCATGCTTGGATGCATTTAAGTCTGATGAACTATGTTCCCTTTTTATTTGATCCGCCTGTGGATCTGTTTCAACTATTATCGTGATACTTAATATTATAATTTTATTCGGTTGAAATAAATCTATCTTTTGCTTCCGCTGTGCATTTAAAATTGTGTTGTTTGACTATGATGATATCAACTACGTCACGATACTCCCCACCGGGCCCACCGGTAATACGTGAAAATATCGGGGTGTGACAGGTTGGTATCAGAGCCAACACTGAGTGAATTAAACACTAGCCTTTTGTGTTTAATCTCAGTTACACAGTTGCACATTCCTCGATTCTCGAGTCTAGACAAAGAACTTAGGATTTATCCAAATTTGCTTTATTTTTTTTTCTAACCTTCACTTTTATATTTTTGTTGTATACTTGGTTTGTTTTGACAGGTTGAACAAGATGCCACCAAGAGTGAGAGGGAGAGGAAGAGGCAAGGGGCCACTCGTCGCCCCAAATGAACATGAGGCCGGGCCTTCACACCGACGAACACCATCAGATTCACTTAGCCGGAGTCCTCAAGACAACTGGAGGACCTATATTGAACCAGCAAGGCACTCAGTTTCGCTATAGGTCCTCGCCTTCTTTTCAACACTCCTTTGGGCCTCATTCTGAAAATGAGCCCCATAATTCCCACCAATCTTACATTCCTCTCCGGGGCCACAACTCACCTTTTGATGACCCAACGTCCTTTTTCTAGAGCCGGTTAAACCCGGCAAACTACCTTGGAGAACCCGTGGGTTTTAACCCACTAGGACCTGAAGACCATTTCTCTGGCGACCATGCAATGGACATGGATGAGGACACCGATCCCGCAGAGCCACCGTCCGGAACCCCTAACCACCCCATTGAAAGTTTGGATGGGTCACCTTTCGTGGGATCACCTTATAATGGTCCCGACAGGTATGAAGAAAGGTTCCGACAGATCGACTGGGTGTTTACTCCCAGTTACCACAACTCACCACAGCAGCAGCAGCAGGATCCCTCCGAGGATTCTCGTTTTGTCGCGGTCACTCCGCCACCACCACCAGCTCAGCAACAGCCTCCGGAGCCACCGAGGTGCGGATGTCCATGCGAGGAGGAGTGCGTATCAGCACCCCTCAACCTTCAAGTGGCAGTCGCTACTCGCCACTCCATGAAGAACCGCAGATGGGTGGGTCTTCAAACCCCGTCTCGGAAGTAAACTCTGCGCCTGTCGCACCACCACCTTTGGGCTTTGGCGACCCTATACCTACCTACACTGGTGCGGCGGCATATAATCCCTTTGAGCAGCCGATCCACACCAACTACAACTATGCTGAGGCCGACCCTTACCTGGTAGCAGCGGCAAACTACAATGCCCATCATCCGGAAGGATCCTTTGGGATCCCATATCAAGCTGGATACCCACACTATGGGTACCCACCATATGGGTATCAACAACCGCCGCCTCCTCAACCTCCGTTTTATCAGCAACCCCCGCAGCCGCCAGTGATGTCACCACCGCAGCATCAAGAGATTCTTCAAAGGATAAATGAAGTGTGGCAGGAGGTGCGGGAAGACCGTAGGCAAAACCGTGGGATGTTCAAGGGTCTGGTGAACTTAATCAAGGGAAAAAGCAAGAAGGATCATTAAATCCTTT
Source organism: Helianthus tuberosus (assembly GCA_030545235.1). Classification (NCBI taxonomy): domain Eukaryota; kingdom Viridiplantae; phylum Streptophyta; class Magnoliopsida; order Asterales; family Asteraceae; genus Helianthus; species Helianthus tuberosus. The sequence continues at coordinate 73,795,778 of CM060385.1, read as the reverse complement.
ATTTGTTTGTTTATTTTAGTGTTGTAATCATGTCCCTGCGTGGACATTTGTTTCTGTATTCTGCCCCTGCGTGGGCATGTCTTTTTGTATTCTGCCCCTGCGTGGGCTTGTCTTTCTGTTGACCCCTACGTGGGTATGTTTGATAGTTTAGCCCCTGCGTGGGCGTGTTATTTCTATAGAAGTCCCGTTTAGGGCAAACATGTACTAGTTTAAATTTTAATGGAATGGTTAGTTTAAATTTTCATTTTTAAATTATATGCATAAATATAATATGTGAAATAAATGGAAAATAACATTCATTTTACAAAACCTACCATTTTAATAAAATAATAAGAATCTTAAAAGGTAAAACCTAGCCACATGTCATTCTAATTATGGCCAAGATGGTAAAACCTATTTAAAAAGATTCAAATCCTTGTTAACATCTTTTAACATGTTAACATTCCTGACAAATTGCGATACGATAAAATCGCATAAGTCATTCTTGCATTTAATTCTTCCAACTACTTTAATTATATTAAACATCCAATAGGGATGTAATGCCTACGGGCTATATTCATTGTCATATAAGACGAAAGACAGTCGTGGTCTTCGACCCCCTGTTAAGAAGAGGTAATGAATTATAATTAGAACCTAAATACCTTGATCCTATAAGATCATGATTAAAAATTTAAAACCGTCCATATGACTAGGCCTTTTTTGCCATTTAAATATTTTAATTATAACTAAGGATTATTATAATGAGAAATCCTGAATATATATATGCCTAACAAATTAATCAAAATGGTTTCTTAAATACCATGATTAATAAATCATTCAGAATGATAAAACTGTTATAGACCTCTGAATGAATTAAAATCATTATTTTATGTAGCAAACAAGCTACATGGCCGGGTCAGACGAAGCCAATAGTCACCCCAGAGAAAATCATGACACCTCCAGAGTCAACGTAGCAGGAGCAGAATTACAAGCGTTAATAGATAATGTTGTTTCACGAGCTTTGGACAGGCAGTTCAATGAATCCAGTGGTACCCATGTAAGGACCCAGTCTGTGCCTCACTCTAAACCACCCTCTAGAATTCATACCGCTCGTAAAAGTGATTCTCATCACTCAACAAATCAGAGGAGTGTTCCATCTAAGAGAATTGTGCTGAACCAAGAACCACGTGCTAAAGGTTGCACCTATAAGTACTTTGTTTCCTGCAAACCCAGGGATTTTACTAGGGAGAAAGGAGCAGTTGACTGCATGTCATGGTTAGACGAGATGGACACTGTGGTAGATATCAGTGGTTGTGCTGATAAGGATGTGGTAAAGTTTATATCTCAGTCGTTCAAAGGCGAGGCACTAGCGTGGTGGAGATCTTTCAGGCCACTGGGAAGATTCCATTATACAATCTGTCTTGGAATCAGTTTGTTACTCTCATTAAGGAAAACTACTGCCCTCAGCATGAGGTTGAAAAGATTGAAGCTGATTTCTTGTCATTGGTTATGAAAAACCTGGATTGTCAAGCCTACCTTACAAGCTTTAATACTATGTTAAGATTGGTTCCGTATCTGGTGACTCCGGAACCCAAAAGGATAGCTCGTTTCATTGGGGGGTTTGACCCCAGAAATCAAGGCCAGTGTGAAGGCCTCTAGACCAGCTACTTTTCGGTCTGCATCTGATATATCATTGTCCCTTACCTTGGACGCGGTCAGGCAGAGATCGCTGAGAAACACTGATACTGAGAAGAGGAAGCGTGAGGATGACAACTCATGACGTTCAGACAAGAAGCATAAGGGAAACAATGACCACAAGAGGAGTTCTGGAACTAAAAAGGATGGTCATCAGTCGGGTGATAAACCTAAGTGTAAGGTCTGTAAGAAGCACCATTTCGGGAGGTGCAGATTTGAATCGAAATCCCAATCGCAGCCAAGGCCTTGTGGGATTTGTAAATCTTCTGAGCACAAGACATTGGACTGTAAGAAAATCAAGGATGTGATGTGCTATAGCAGCAACGAGAAAGGGCATATTAAGTCCAACTGCCCAAAGTTTGCAAAGAAGGCTGAAGAGGGGAAAAAGACCAATGCTAGGGTCTTCCAGATGAACGCACAAGAGGCAATCCAGAATGATAACGTCATAACAGGTACCTTCCTTATTAATGATGTTTATGCAAGGGTGATATTTGATTCTGGAGCAGATAAGTCATTTGTTGATGATAAGTTTTGTAAGTTGTTAAACCTACCTGTTAGGACCCTAAGCATAAAATATGAGGTTGAATTAGCCGATGGAACCATAGAAACCGCATCAACCGTGTTAGATGGATGTTTCATATCCATTAGGAACCACTCTTTTCCTTTGTCCTTACTTCCTTTGAAGTTAGCCGGTTTTGATATAGTTATAGGCATGGACTGGTTATCCCACAATCAAGCTCAGATTGTTTGCAACAAGAAGCAAGTGGTGATCAAGACTCCGTCTGGTGAGTCACTTACCATTCAGGGAGATACCTAGTATGGACTGCCTGAGCAAGTGTCTATGCTCAAGGCATCTAGGTGTTTGAAGAAGGGTTGTGTCATCTACATGGCACAAGTGACTATTGGTGAGCAGAAGCCTAAGATTGAAGATATCCCTGTCATTTCTGAATATCCTGAAGTATTCCCTGAAGAACTACCTGGTTTGCCACCAGATAGGCAAGTAGAATTCAGAATTGACATTATTCCAGGAGCAGCACCAGTTGCAAGGGTACCTTACAGGTTGGCACCAACAGAGATGAAAGAGTTGAGGACCCAGTTAGATGAATTGTTGGCAAAAGGTTTCATTAGACCTAGCTCGTCTCCATGGGGAGCACCAATCCTGAAGGATGGGTCGATGCATCTATGCATCGATTATCGCGAGCTTAACAAGGTCACTATCAAGAATAGATATCCATTGCCCAGGATCGACGATCTGTTCGATCAATTGCAAGGGGCAAGTTACTTCTCGAAGATCGACTTGAGGTCAGGCTATCATCAGCTGAAGGTTAAAGATGAAGATGTACACAAGACTGCATTTAGGACTCGTTATGGTCATTACGAGTTCTTAATGATGCCTTTTGGGCTCACTAATGCACCAGCAGCGTTCATGGATCTCATGAACCGTGTCTGCAAGCCATATTTGGACAAATTTGTTATCGTCTTCATTGACGACATTCTGATTTATTCAAAGAATCAGGCCGACCATGAGAAGCATCTTCGATGTATTCTGGAACTACTTCAGCAGGAGAAGCTATACGCCAAATTTTCAAAGTGTGAATTTTGGCTTCGCGAAGTCCAATTCCTTGGACATGTTGTCAGTGAGCGTGGTATCCAAGTAGATCCCGCTAAAGTTGAAGCTGTCATGAATTGGCAAGAGCCAAAGACGCCTACTGAGATTCGTAGTTTTCTAGGTTTAGCAGGATACTACAAGCGATTTATTGAAAACTTCTCAAGAATTGCAGCACCCCTGACTTTACTAACACGAAAGAATAGCAAGTTTGACTGGGGGCCTAAGCAGCAAGAATCTTTCGATATTTTGAAGCAGAAGTTGAGCAACGCTCCAGTACTGACGTTGCCAGATGGAATTGATGAATTTGTAGTTTATTGTGATGCATCGCACATAGGTATGGGATGTGTGCTTATGCAGAAAGGAAAAGTTATTTCCTACGCTTCTCGATAATTGAAAGCGCATGAGAAGAATTACACCACCCATAACTTGTAGTTGGGTGCCGTTGTATTTGCACTAAAACTATGGAGGCATTATTTGTATGGTACCAAATGTGTGATCTACTCTGATCACAAGAGCCTCCAACACTTGTTTAATCAGAAGGACTTAAACATGAGACAGCGACGATGGATGGAAACTCTAAATGATTATGATTGTGAAATCTGATACCATCTAGGCAAGGCGAATGTGGTCGCCGATGCCTTAGGTAGAAAGGAAAGAGTGAAACCCATAAGAATCAATGCCAAGAGCATTGAATTAAAGAATAGTTTGAATGAAAGGTTGTTAGCTGCACAGAAGGAAGCTGTTCTAGAAGCTAACTATCCTGATGAAAAGCTAGGAGTAACGGAAGAGCGGTTATCCTATGGCAAAGACGGAATCCTAAGGTTAAATGGATGAATATGGGTTCCAGTTTATGGAGGACTTCGGGATGTTATCCTCCAGGAAGCCCATAGTTCTAAATATTCTGTTCATCCTGGAGCTGATAAGATGTACCAGGATCTGAAGGCAAACTATTGGTGGATAGGCTTGAAGAAGTCTATAGCTACCTATGTAGCCAAATGTTTGACGTGCACACAAGTTAAAGCTGAACATCAAAAGCCGTCAGGTTTGCTACAACAGCCTGAACTTCCCACCTGGAAGTGGGAGATGGTGACAATGGATTTCATCACCAAGTTGCCAAAGACAAAGAAAGGAAATGATACTATATGGGTGATAGTAGATAGACTAACTAAGTCAGCACATTTCCTACCCATTAAGGAGACTTATAGCTTCGACATGTTAGCCCAATTATACGTAGATAAGATTGTATCTCTGCATGACGTACCAGTGTCTATTATCTCTGACAGAGATACTAGATACACATCACATTTTTGGAAAAGTTTCCAACAATCTTTGGGCACGCGCTTAAATTTTAGTACGGCTTACCATCCTCAGACGGACGGGCAGAGTGAGCGTACCATCCAAACTTTGGAAGACATGCTTCGTGCATGTGTGATTGACTTAGGTGGTAGTTGGGATAACCACCTGCCATTGATCGAGTTCTCCTATAACAATAGCTACCATACAAGCATTCATGTTGCGCCTTTTGAGGCATTATATGGTAGGAAATGCAGGACTCCTATTTGTTGGGCAGAAGTAGGAGAAGCTCAGTTATCAGGACCTGACATAGTCTTTGAAACGACGGACAAGATTGTCCAAATTCGTGACCGCCTGAAAGCTGCCAGGGATAGGCAGAAAAGTTATGCTGATAAAAGGCGAAAACCTCTAAAGTTTGAGGTTGGTGATAAGGTTCTGCTTAAAGTATCACCCTGGAAGGGAGTGATGTGATTTGGTAAGAAATGTAAGTTAAGCCCAAGGTATATAGGACCATTTGAGATCATCGAATGAGTAGGAGCAGTGGCTTATAAGTTAAACTTACCTGAAGAGCTCAGTGGTATTCACAATGTATTCCACATCTGCAATCTAAAGAAATGTCTAGCTGATGAATCACTAGTCATACCACATACGGATGTGCATATAGATGAGAGCTTGAAATTTGTGGAAAAACCTCTGTCGATCGAGGATCGACAGGTAAAGAAGCTTCAAAGGAAGCATGTGCCAATTGTAAAAGTCAAATGGGATGCCCGCGGAGGTCCTGAGTATACGTGGGAGGTAGAATCCACAATGAAAGAAAAGTACCCTCATTTATTTCAGTAAATCTCGAGGTCGAGATTTCTTTTAAGGGGGTGAGGATGTAACACCTCGAAAATTCACGACCAATAAAATAAAGACACATGTCACGTACGGTAAATGCGTCATAAACTCAGATCAAGTTAAAGATGTGTGGTAGGGTTTAAAAGCGTCGACATGTTAATTAATACCTCTGAGCGACCTAATTAGTAATCTATTTTGTAAACATCTGGTATGTTCAAATCTAGTAAATTGTGATAATATATAATTCAAGCATGCAAAAGATGGGATTCTATGTGCAATTGCGACAAAAATTCATATTAAAAGCATTCTTAGATATGTCCAAGGACGTGTAAGTGCATGGCAAGGCCTTTATAACCTTTCAGACCTGATCAAGTGGTCCCATTCTGTTGCTAAAGGCCCTAGATTCGTATTAACAAAAATTGCATGGTCAAAGCTTGGAAATTTACAAGCTTTTGTTTTCAGGTCATCGGATACGGACCGTATGGCTTTAGGCTTACGGTCCGCAAGCACTGCAACTGGGCGATACAATTCAAGGTCGGTTACGGACCGCATTTGTCTGGGCTTACGGTCCGTAAGACCGTCGCTGGCAGCAGAAAATGGACAGTTGCCTGTTCAGCCTATTGCACCGCCTTAGGAGAGTGGTTTTCAAATTCAGGGGCTTTGCAACTGGTTTTTGGCATTATAGGGACACATGGATACATCTGGGATCAGTCCTAGACTTTTGTGGCAAGATCTTATAACTTATTCTTGGCTATATAAGGACTTCAATGATTTCCTTGCTCATTTCAATTGCACTTCAAGCATTACTTTGGAACTCTTGGGACTTCTAGCAGACTTCCATCAACCTTATTTAGTGCTTAGGACCTTTGTAAGTGTCCTTAACTTCCTAGTTTCAGTTTTAATTAGCTTAATGACCATAAGTCAAACTTATCGTAATTAAAGTTTGACTTCGTGATTAATCAATAATTGTCCAGTCAAATCTCGAATTAAAAATACCTATGAGTTGGTAATTATGTGGGTAATAAACCCTTAAAAGGGAATCCTCTGATTCCCACTCTAACTAGGTCAATTGTCGGGTCAAAGTTAATCTTAAAAAGTCAACAGAAAGCTTATTTTCAAATTAATGCATAATTAGCAATGTAGAACCCATGCAACCTGTTTTATCACTAATATAACTTGGTAATTAATGTAAGAACATGTCTAAACATGTTCACCCCGATAATTTTCAGTTTAGGCTCGGTTCGGAACCGAAAGTCGCATAATTTGACTTCTGCTTTGACTTTCAGTTCTGACCTGTTTGAGCATAGTTTAGAAATGCCTTAGAGCTTTATTTGGACCAGGTTTTATGTTAGTATAACCCTCTGTGATTATACAACTTGGTTCATTAGTTATCCGATTCATATGCATGTTTCCGTTTATTGCCTATATGTTGACTATTATGTCCATATGACCTTAAAATGTGATTTTTGAAAATGTAAAAGAGTTGAAACCTTCATTACTGATTATTAGACTTGTCCCTAAAATTTGACATCAGTTTGAGGTCTAGATTAGGATTTATGCTCATTAGCGTAATTAGAAAGCTTTTTATAAATTAAACAATGTAATTAGCATATAGCCTATCTAAACCCAATTTTTAATACCAAACTTTTTACCTACTGATATAAAATAATATTTTGGGATTTTTGAAGATTTTTATTTAATTTTAGGCTGAGCATAACATAGAGTTCTAAGCTTGATTCGGTAATTGCCGGTTTTGCCCTTTTGGGCTATAAAATGAGTTTTACAAATTATTTTGATACCAAACCTTTTTCTACTGATCTAATATGATAAATAAAATATTTTGAGCCTTCTGGAATAATAAAAAATATCAGCTTTCCTTTAAAAACCCGGAAATAGCTCAAAATCGCCTTTTTAAGCGTTTTTAACGCATAGTATGTATTAAAACTATTTTAAACATATAAGGTTTGATGCCTACTGATATTTTCAGTAAATTTTTATATAATAATAGTAAGCAAAAGTTTTAAACTCAGATTTCCAGTTTTGATCTTTTAAGCCTATGTGAAATTACCAAAATACCCCTAAGGTGCATAGTTTGGTTATAATTGATAAATTTCACATATATATAATACCCTACTGTTATGACTTATAAAAATAAATATTTTTACTGATTAAATCAGACCTGTAACTCAGATTATTATTTAAACTCTTTTATAACCTTTAAAATGACCAAAATGCCCCTACGGGGCATAGTTTGAGTTTAAATCCATTTCGGGCATAATAGAAGATATCTTAGTGATGTCACAACATATTTAAGGCATATTAACTTAGGAAACCTGTATATGACTCATATGGTTAACCGTTAAGCAATTTTCGCATTCGGTTCGGTTTATGTAACTAGTTTGCATAAATTGACCGAAACGGGTCAAACCTTATCATTTTTGTCTCAAAATCCAGAATGTGTTTAGTTTACCCATATTACACAAGTCTCCAAACTTGTCGGGTCTAAATCACATTCTATTCCGATCTCCGCTTAATCATGCGTTTGAACCGTATCTTCCTTTAAAACTAACCAGTCTAAGTTTAGGCTTAATTAAAGACCCGTTAGGAATCTAATAGGTTATTATAAACCTTTGTTCCAGACTAGGAGACCCGGTAAAAGCTACGTGCATTTACTGTTTGTGATTAATACTTGCAAAGGTAAATACTTTTAACTTATTTTCCCTATACGGGCTTGGGGTACGGTATATAAAATACCGCTTGGTCGGGCATTTAATTTTTAATTGTATGAAGATTAATTTATTGAAATGTCCCGTTTAAATTGTTTTGTTTGCTTAAAGCCTTTGGGGGGTTAATGACCATGTCCCGGATATCCTTGGCATCATTCAAGAAATGGCCACGACCTTAGCACGCGGGTGTAAGCGTACACCCGCTAGTGCATATATAAATAATAAGATATAACTGTCGGTTTCGGGAATAACCCGTCGCGGGACTATATCATGTGGTGTGTCTATTAATATTTAACCCGACATCAATCCGGGCTACTGAACGTATAACAAACATGTAATTCTTTTACAAGTTTATATATAAATAATTATCTCAAGTTATAAAATGTTTTGTGCCGCGTCCATTCAAATCAATTTTCTAAACCTTTTCAAAATGAGCCAGTTAATTGTATTTACCAGTGTAAACTGACGTATTTTCCCAAAAAGGTTAAGTGCAGGTAGGTACTACTCGAAATAGGCTGGCCTCTCCTTAGCATCAATAAGAGTCTCGCATGCTTGGATGCATTTAAGTCTGATGAACTATGTTCCCTTTTTATTTGATCCGCCTGTGGATCTGTTTCAACTATTATTGTGATACTTAATATTACAATTTTATTCGGTTGAAATAAATGTATCTTTTGCTTCCTTTGTGCATTTAAAATTGTGTTGTTTGACTATGATGATATCAACTACGTCACGATACTCCCCACCGGGCCCACCGGTAATACGTGGAAATATCGGGTGTGACATTTTGACATCATAGTAGGCATGGATTTTCTTCGTGAGAATCGTGCTGAAGTTGTTTGCTTCGATAAAATGATTCGTTTCTCGCTCGCTAATGGTGATCAATTGTGTGTTTACGGTGAAGTCACATCAAAGAAACTCCAACCCATGTCGTGTGTCCAGGCTAGCAAGTATCTCCGTAAGGAATACCAAGCTTTCTTGGCACACATTGTAGTAGCGGAGAAGGAAAATAAAAGAACCGCAGGTGTGAAAGATGTTCCCGTTGTTCGTGATTTTCCTCGTGTGTTTCCTGATGATTTACCTAGTTTACCACCCTCTCGTGATATCGACTTCCGTATAGATCTCGTTCCTGGAGCAAATCCTGTTGCTAAATCTCCTTATCGTCTCACTCCGTCCAAGATGCGTGAACTCTCGAGTTAACTCCAGGAATTGCTTAACAAAGGCTTCATTCGCCCTAGCACCTCTCCTTGGGGCGCACCAATTCTTTTCGTTAAAAAGAAGGACGGGTCATTCCGGATATGCATCGACTATAGGGAATTGAATAAGCTGACTATCAAGAATCGCTTTCCCTTACCTCGAATCGATGATTTGTTTGACCAATTGCAAGGTGCTACATGTTTCTCGAAGATCTATTTACGCTCATGCTATCACCAGTTACGTATTCAGGAGGAAGATATACCAAAAACCGCTTTTCGCACTCGTTATGGCCACTATGAATTTGTTGTTATGCCCTTTGTCACACCCCGACCACGTAAAACAACAAAACGTGGCGGAATTGTCGGGGAGTGTTGTAACAGAATCATTGTTTCATAACACATGGAAAATTGAAATATTGTTTTATTGATTAAAAGAGTTACAATGTCTTAACATACAAAGAAGTATAACAAAATTAACTAGTCTTCCATATTTTATTGTCACTAAGGCCCAAGTCCGCCTAAGTGTATCTTGATCAATCCTATGCATCATTTCCTGAAACACATGTGAAAATAGGTACGTCAGCATAAAAATGCCGGCGAGTACATAGGTTTTGTGAAAATAGGATTCATGACTTATAAGTTTAGAAAAAGGTTGTTTAACAAATGTCAGTCATGATCCTTGTAAAATGTTTTGTTTTATAAATCATTTGAAAAACGATGATAAAGTAGATGATATGTAAAAGAATAATGTAAGATTAAATGAGTAACCAAGTAAAATGAGTTTGTATAAGATAAGTTGTTTGTAAAACAATGTCTTGTGAAAAATATGTTATTTGTATAAAAATGTTATATGTCTAAACAGAAATGATTTAAATAACGCTACGATATGTAATATCATACAAGCACTTATATATAGGAAGTACCAGCGGCGTATCCACCATGCTTGTATCATATTACACACGCCTCGTTACTCAAACCACTTACCCAAACAAACCACCAATGTAAATTGCCCATGTCTAAACCATTTGTCAAATGTCTTTGTGTAAACCATGTCAAAATGTTTATGTCAAATATAGTCCATGAAATGTGTATATCAATATCAAAATGTCTATGTCAAATGTCTATCATATAATGTGTAAACAAAATGTCATGTATGGCAAGTGAAATATATATATATATATATATATATTGAGCCATAGGTAAAAATGCACAAAACAATGTATTGAAGTAAAACATGGTTTAAATCAACATTATGTCTTGTGGAAATGCATGCTATACTGAATACAAACATTTATGCGGTATTGTGAAAATGCATACATTCAAGCCTTGTGACTGTGGTGATAAACCCTTAAACAAATGAAAGGACTATATGTCTTATGTTTTAATCGAATTCGGTCATTCCATCCATCCAAACAAACCTAGGACTTTAGGAACGGGAGTTGTCAATTCCTATGGTACCATTACCTACTAACGAGCGGCGTAGCTAATGTTAATGAATGTATATGGTCCCATTTAAACAAACCAAATGTCATATCAAAATGTAAGCATGTGATGAAAATAATGTACCTAGTATGCTAAGTAAACATACAAGGTAGAGATGTAAAACAATGTGTCCATATGTTACGAGAACATATGCAACAGAGATGCAATGTAAAACAAATGTACTAAGTATGATGAACATACATAGCATGAAAAGGTAAAACAATGTACTAAGTATGCACTAAATGGACATACATAGCATGAAATGAAATGTAAAACAATGTACTAAGTATGAACTAAATGAACATACATAGCATAAAATGTCATGTAAAACGATGTACTAAGTATGCTACAAAGGACATACATAGCAAAAACACAATGAAATCATGTACTAATAATGTACTAATGAATATAGCAAGTATATGATATAAAAGCATGGAAAGCATGAAAATAACAAGTAGGCACATGTGTTTCACCCCAAAATGTTTGAAAAACAGTAAAAGAGGGGTCTATGTACTCACTTGAGGGTGCTTAGAAGTCTTGAACAACAACCAAGCAAAGCTAGAGGGATCAGGAATCAAACGGCACCCTATATAAATAACTACATAAATAACCGGACCTAAATCGGGAGATTGGATAGTATGAGGTTTCGTAAACCAAATGAGTATTGGAACTCATATGATATGGTTTAACAAAGCCCATATACTAAAATGAAACCTAACCTAAGTGCTTTTGACCCATTACGACCCGTTTAGGTAGCTTTTGCTACTTTAACGCGTCGTTCGCGTAAAACGCGTTTGGACCGTCTAACTAGCCCTATGACAAGTAAGATATGCCTTAACATGTTTAATATTGTTACTAAATCAGTTTAGATGTCAAAAGTTACGTTACATAGGCTTAAAATGAATTTATGCGTAAAAAGGGCATTTTGGTCATTTTCCTAATGCATATAAACTACCTATCATACAACTAACTAAACGTCGTGACCATAAGGTATAACCTTGGAAGGTTATTCCCTATACAACTATGGTCACCTAATATGTTTGGTCGGATCCTAATGATCGACCAAACGGGTCGGGTTCGAAAGTATAAGCGATTGATTAGATCGCTTACCCTTACGACCCTAGACAAGCACAAATCTAAAAGTGACGAGCTAAACATGCTAAAACATGTTTAGTTAAGTTAGAAAACAGGTTTTGGTATCAAAACAAACGGTTTTGATACCCAATAGTAGTTTGGTTACAAAATACGCAAGAATACGCATTTTGGCCGAAACTACGACTCGTCACTGAGCCTAGATAACGTGGTAATCAGTAGGTATAGTCGCTAGGGACTATAACCATCGTGATTACGCTCACGTTATGAAGTTCAAACGAACTTCGCATTGACCATAAACGAACGAAGGAACACTTACAGAGGGTCCCCGCAAGTATTTGACCCGATTCACTCTCAGGTAGGAAGCATATACTTCCACTTAGAGAGCAAGAATCAGATCAAATGAGAGGGAATGAGTGAAATGGGTGAGGGGTATTTATAGTTTTCGTAGAACCGTTAGGATCGTTTCTTGAAAACCGTGCCTTAATCTCAGCCATTCAACACATACCCACTGATTTACAAACCCATGGGAGTCCATAGTTTCGAAAATACCATCTACAAGAGTGCATAACAGCTGCAACAGGCTGGAAATGGCTGGAAACCAATTTCTGCTGTCTGGCACATGCTTACGGACCGTAAGACTCAGAACCTTACGGTCCGCACCGCCGGAAAAATGGTATTAAGAGAAAGGAGAAAACGTGTAATTTTTTCTTAGAAGTTTTGATAATGCATGTTGCATGTGGTTGGTTTATTTATGTTTTGCATGTTTTTATAAAACACCTGCAGTTATGTATTGTTATATTCTGGAATTATATGTTTAAAAACGCCATATTTTATTTTTTTAACATAACACAAATGTTATGTTTATCTTGTGACATAAACACCAAAAATATATACTGCAACAACATAAATACTGATCATGATGTCATATAAAACGCCAGAGTGAAACTATTTACTAAAATGCCATTATTAATAAAGAAACACATGAAAACAAAAACAAAAATACATACATCATACCGTTGTTGCTTTTCATCGTCACATTTCTAAAAATGAATCTTCATAGCATATACACTTTAAAGAGATAATTCAGAAGGTGTGTAACATCTATTTTCGTTTGGTGCCAAAGATATAAATAGTCGTAGTATTGAAAACTGCATTCATTTCTCATTAATGGCGCTAAAAACACCATTATATAAAGAAACACCACCATACAAATGTTCATCACAAATCACTAATTAAGAAAAAACACCATAGCACAGAAAACGCCATATACACCAAAGAAATCAAAAAAGGGCCCAAGTTATGTAATGGAGGTTCCAGATGTCACTTAACCGTTTCGTAACAGAAGAAGGGTGATGGTGAAGACCATTAACGCCATACTTGGTATGGAAGAGGGGGTTCAAAGGCAGATACTAGCTATTGGAGTTCTTCTCGACAATCTGTGTGAGAAGACTGAAACAATCATTAGAAGATTAAAGAGAAGATCTCCAGCAGAGAACGTTGCTCTTCCAACCATAACAGGTTGGAGTTTAAATAAGCAGATGAGGACGATGACAGTGACTTATAGCACTGGAGAGGAAGAAAGGTTCACGATGCACCACATCCTACACACAACAAATATCGCCTTCCTTCAAGAAATATGTGAATTTAGGGCTTCAAACCAAGTATGAACAAGGATGGTGTTTATGTTTGAAGGGATGATGCAAGGCAGACTACACGAGTTGATGGCCTTAAACACCAATGGGGAGGATGAAGAAGATGATGAGGAAGAAGAAGAGAGTAGTGATGGGTACATACATATCTCTGATGTGATCCCATTAGATGAAAATTATTAAATTGATATGTTGATCAGTTCTGTTTAAACTTAATGGAAAACATGTAACACATACCTGTTATAGTATTCAAAGCAGTGGAGAATCCAGTCAGAGATCCAGCCATTGAGTTCGACATAGTTGTCAGGATTATCCGGTTCCTCCTTAGGGTGTAAAGTGATGATGGTGATGAAAAAACCGAATTAGGGTTAGTTTCGGTTGAGGGAGAGAGAGTCACGAAAATTATGATGTTAATGAGGGTTGTATGATATGTGTAATTGTCTAACTTGTGTAACCCTTTAACTCTCTAATAAGCCCCTTATTTATACACCCAAGAGGAAACCTAATTAGTTAATAAGGGTAATATGGTCCATCAACAATTACCAACTAATTATAATAGGTTATTAAATATATTTTGATCTAATATAATATAAATGATTATATAGGCTACAAGATTAAATATTACATTTATATATTTAATCTCACATTCTCCCACTTAGCCAAGTAATCATTTATCATGAGTATTAGGTAAGCCTGGCCAGGAGTTAACACTCATTTTAGCATTAAACCAAGAACTATAGCAGAGAAATACAGCCGTTGAATCATCATTCGACTCAGGACCCCCATTAATCATACTATAACCTCAATTTAAAACCTAATAGTTATGATCAAAATATGTATAAGCCCTTTAGCGTCTGATTTGTATTTATATTTGTCTATATGTCATTACACCGGCAGAACATATGTTAGAGACATACAAAATCAAACTGAGGAAATTTTATTAATTAAAACATAAGCTAGTACAATATGCCATTAAACAAGGTCTTTAGTAAGTCCCATATTCGATACATGTTCTTCGAAAACTTTAGGTGGGAGACCTTTAGTCATCGGATCCGCAAGCATATCTTTAGTACTAATATACTCAATACAAAGATTATTTTCCTCAACTCGTTCACGTACGAACAAATACTTCGTATCAAGATATAAACCAGCTCCAGTCGAACTGTTACTGTTCGAGAAACTAACGGCAGCTGAATTATCACAGTAAAGCTTCAATGGTCTAGAAATGGAATTAACGATTTTGAGTCCAGTGATCAGATTTCTAAGCAACATTCCATGACAGGTTGCGTTGTAAACAGCAATGTATTCTGCCATCATTGTGGAAGTTGTAGTTAACTGTTGTTTATGACTCTTCCATGAGATAGGTCCGCCTGCTAACATAAAGATGTAGCCCGAAGTGGATTTCTTGTCATCTTTGCATTTGGCAAAGTCAGAATCAGAATAACCTACCACTTCTAAATGATCACTTCTTCTATAAGTCAGTTTATAGTCTTTCGTCCCTTGCAGATATCTAAGGACCTTCTTAGCTGCTTTCCAGTGATCTAGGCCAGGATTAGTCTGATAACGACCTAGCATTCCAGCAATATAAGCGATATCTGGGCGAGTACAGACTTTAGCATACATCAGGCTCCCGACTACTGACGCGTAAGGTATCTGGCTCATTTGCTCCTTTTCAACCTCTGTTGTCGGACACTGGAATGAACCGAAAACATCTCCCTTAACTACTGGAGCGACGGAGGGTTTGCACTGTTGCATGTTGTAACGTGTAAGGACACGATCTATGTAAGTCTTTTGAGACAATCCTAAGATCCCTTTGTGTCTATCTCGGTGAATTTCGATGCCAATGACGTAAGAAGCATCTCCGAGATCCTTCATGTCGAAGTTATGCGAGAGTAAACGCTTCGACTCATGCAACATGTCTAAACTATTACTTGCCAATAGAATATCATCTACGTAAAGGACAAGTATAGTAAAGTTACTCCCACTCATCTTGAGGTAGGTGCATTGATCCACTTGATTCTTCATAAAACCTTGCCTCTTCATGACTTCGTCAAACTTAAGGTACCATTGACGTGATGCTTGTTTTAACCCATAAATGGATTTCTTCAACTTACAGACTAGATGCTCCTGACCTTCAGGTTTAAAGCCTTCAAGTTGTTTCATGTAAACATCTTCGTCTAAGTCTCCGTTAAGGAAAGCAGTTTTGACGTCCATCTGATGCAGCTCTAAATCAAAATGAGCTACTAGGGCCATAACGATCCTTAATGAATCTTTACGAGAGACAGGTGAAAACGTCTCTTGATAATCAATTCCCTCTTTCTGAGTGTAGCCCTTTGCAACCAATCTCACTTTGTAGCGTTCAACGTTCCCTTTCGGATCCAGTTTTGTTTTGAACACCCATTTACAACCTACAGGTTTGGCACCATTGGGTAATTCGACTAAATCCCAAACGTCATTTTTCTTCATGGATTCAAGCTCATCAATCATTGCTTTGTTCCATTCAGAAGACTGATCACTGTTAATGGCTTCATTATAAGAGATAGGATCATTGAGCTTTCCAGCATCCATTTCAGTCAGGTAGGTAACATAATCATCCCAATTAGTAGGCCTTCTTTGCCTAGATGACCTCCTGAGTTGATTATCGGGTTCAGCGTTGTCTTGGTTTTGAGCGTTTGATGTGCCTTCGTTATGAGGTATAATGGGTTCTGATTGTGGAGATGGAATTTGTGCAGTGGTTTCAGGTGCAGTTGCATGGGGTACAAGAGGAGTAAACGGAGTAATGGTAAGTGACGAGTCTCTCCCCCCCGCGTCTTGTACTTCTTGCAATTCTTCGTAAGGGTTAGTACTGCTCCCACTGACCTTGAAATCCTCCAAGAACGCAGCACGCTTGGTTTCAACAATACGGGTGACATGGGAAGGACAATAGAAACGATAACCCTTCGAATGATCAGGATACCCGATAAAGAAGCAGGTAACTGTTTTAGGGTCAAGTTTCCTTAGGAAAGGATTGTAAAGTTTTGCTTCAGCAATGCAGCCCCATACTTTCATATATTTAAGACTCGGTTTCCTTCCTGTCCAAAGTTCATAAGGAGTTTTAGGGACAGACTTAGAAGGAACTCTATTGAGTATATGAACAGCTGCTTTTAACGCTTCAGTCCAGAGGAATAATGGTAAATTAGTGTTGGCTAACATACTGCGCACCATGTTCATAAGGGTACGATTTCTTCGTTCAGCGACACCGTTCTGCTGAGGTGTACCAGGCATGGTGTATTGGTTCACAATCCCCTGGCCCTTACAAAACTCATAAAATGGACCAGGAGCTTGACCCACATCAGTATGTCTTCCATAATATTCACCGCCTCTGTCCGATCTCACAACTTTAATCTGACGATCTAATTGCTTTTCAACTTCAGCTTTATAATCTTTAAAAGTTGTTAGAGATTCAGACTTTTCCTTTATAAGATACAAGTACATGTAACGAGAATAATCATCAATGAAAGTGATAAATGAAGTATGTCCTGTTATACCAGCAATTTGATAAGGGCCACTAATGTCAGTGTGAATGAGTTCTAATAAATTAGAGCTCCTAGTGGCACCTTTCTTATTCGCTAATGTCATTTTGCCTTTAAGACATTTGACACATGTTCCAAAATCGGTGAAATCGAGAGGAGGTAAGACTTCATCCTTTACGAGACGATGTAATCGTTCTCTTGAGATGTGGCCTAAACGTTGATGCCACAACATAGATGAAGTCTCTAAGTCTCGAATTTGTTTCTTTTCCATCTTTGTGAGTGATTCATTAATATTATATGACAACAAAGATTTGGAAAAATTATCATCTAGTTCTAATCTATAGAGACCACCATCCAGAATGCCAGTACCATAAACAATGGAATCATAGAGAATAGAGAGTTTGCGATGACCATGAGAAACGACAAAACCGTCCATGTCTAACTTCGGTCCTGATACAAGGTTCCGAGTTACCTCAGGAACATATAAGGTATCATAAAGTTTAATACATAAACCAGTTTTCAAAAATAATTGTAATGTTCCTATGGCCTTCACTTCTAATTCCCGATCATCTCCAACTTTAAGTGTTCTTTGGTTTCTTCCCAGCTTCCGGATTGTAAGGAATCCCTGAAGTGAATTGGTAACATGTACCATAGAACCAGAATCAAACCACCAAGAATTAGCAGGAACATTTAAATTAAAGGACTCAAGTATCATGAAAAAATCGTTACCTTTCTTAGCCAGCCACTCCTTGAAGTCAGGGCATTCCTTTTGCTTATGTCCTGTCTTCTTACAGAACTTGCAATAGGGTTTGCCTAAGGAGGTCTTAGAGCTGGAAGGTGCACTTGTATTAGGAGTTGGATTTGGCTTTTGAACCTTAGAAGCATCCTTTCTTGGATAATTGTTCTTCCTCTTCTTTGAGCTGGAGGTGGTGAAGTTAGCAACATCAGTATGGCGATCCATCTTCATACGCTCTTCCTCCTGCACGCACATAGCGATCAGCTCACTCATCGTCCATTTGTCCTTCTGAGTGTTGTAATTGATCTTGAATGCTTCATAGGACGAAGGAAGCGAAGTTATGATGAAGTGAACAAGAAAACCATCACTGATCTCCATCTCTAGGCCCTTCAGCTTATTGGCCATGTCATGCATCATCATGATGTGTTCGCGAATGCCGCTCCTCCCATCATATTTAGTCGTCACCAGCTTGAGGATAAGAGTGCTAGCGTGTGCTTTTGATGTTCCCTTGAATTGATCCTCCATAGAAGCCAAATAGGTTTTAGCATCTTCAGAATCAGGAATAGCTCCTCTAATTGAGTGATGAATGGACTGCTTCATGAACATGAGAGACATGCGGTTACTTCTAGTCCACTTATCATGAAGTAACTGCTGAGGAGCAGTACTTTGTGGAGTAAGGTCCGCTGGCTTATCCTCTCTTAGGGCATAATCAAAGTCCAGCACTCCAAGTGTAAGCATGAGGGCATCCTTCCATGCAGCAAAGTTATCACCAGTCAATGGTGGAATCCCTTGATTGGGTGCTGATAGTGGAAATAAGATGAGCAAGTTATGATACTAAGAAAGAAGTCTTAATGTGATCTAAGGGCATGTTATACTAAGGCAGGCATAAGTAATGACCATTATAATTATGAAGCTGTGATAATGTCTATTACTAACATCAAAATAATAGACTTAGTAAAATTCTATTTAAACGAAGACAAATCAGCTTTGGCCAGAAGTGTAATCATTTAAATATGTGTGCAAAGTAATTGTGACAAATCAGCTTTGGCCAGAAATGAGACAATCACTTTAGTTATGCACTTGTCAAGCATGCTAAACATAAATGAATTAAATCAGCTTTGGCCAGAATTAAAACATTTCACGTTTGTAATGCATACTTAACATAGCTTTTATAATACTTGAACAATAAATAGATGTATTAAATCAGCTTTGGCCAGAATTAATACATCAGAAGCTCATTCAAGTTAAGCTATTTTGGTTTTGTAAAATTATCTGATTCTGATTAATTAAGTAAGTGTTAACAAAACCAAGTATTTAATAGCAAACCAACTGTTAGCGCGGATCGAGTTATGAAGTGTTAACAAAAAATTTTTAGGTCACATTAAACAGCTTAAGGTAATGAGGTCTCGAGTCAGGTCTCGAGTTATGATGATTATGGTCTCGAGTCGCAATCTTAGTCTCGAGTCGCAATCTTAGTCTCGAGTTGTGATGATTATGGTCTCGAGTCGCAATCTCAGTCTCGAGTCGCAACCTTAGTCTCGAGTTGTGATGATTATGGTCTCGAGTCGCAATCTTAGTCTCGAGTTGTGATGATTATGGTCTCGAGTCGCAACCTTAGTCTCGAGTCGCAACCTTAGTCTCGAGTTGTGATGATTATGGTCTCGAGTCGCAATGATTGTGGTTGCGAGTCGCAACCTTATGATTTCGATCCCACTGTTAATAGCTGTTTTGTGATAGTAACTGAAATCGAGCCGGGGGTCTCATCGGAAGCAGCCTCTCTATTCCTACGGGGTAGAGGTAAGGCTGTCTACATCTACCCTCCTCAGACCCTACCTTAGCTTTGCTATTGGTGGGATTTACTGAGTATGATGATGATGATGATGATGATGATGATAGTAACTGAAACTCGAAATTTAAGGGATTTTTGGGATAATGTTTCCTATTTTATTTTGATCTAAACTTATCAAATATTTCGAAAATAATAACTGAAATCTATTAACAGTTTTCGAAATTTCTAATAGATAAAATTAAGATCAAAAACATTAAAAACACCCATTAATCCAAATTATATTCCAAATCTTATGGAATTTTCGAGTTTCTTAGAACATAAATGATGAACCCTAAAATAATAAATCATAATCTGGGATCCGAAACCTTAAAATTTTATACTTTTATTAACAGATTTCGGATATTAGTATTACCAACTATGATTTCGAATCAAGGATAAACATGGTATTCCGAAAACAGTGATTTCGGTGCCATTTAAAAACGAAAACAGCCATGAACTTAAGGCTTTAAAATAAAACTGTTTTCCTTATAATGATCCCAGAATAATGGATACGAAAAACGGAACTGATTTATCAACATATGCTCTGATACCACATGTTGATCAGTTCTGTTTAAACTTAATGGAAAACATGTAACACATACCTGTTATAGTATTCAAAGCAGTGGAGAATCCAGTCAGAGATCCAGCCATTGAGTTCGACATAGTTGTCAGGATTATCCGGTTCCTCCTTAGGGTGTAAAGTGATGATGGTGATGAAAAAACCGAATTAGGGTTAGTTTCGGTTGAGGGAGAGAGAGTCACGAAAATTATGATGTTAATGAGGGTTGTATGATATGTGTAATTGTCTAACTTGTGTAACCCTTTAACTCTCTAATAAGCCCCTTATTTATACACCCAAGAGGAAACCTAATTAGTTAATAAGGGTAATATGGTCCATCAACAATTACCAACTAATTATAATAGGTTATTAAATATATTTTGATCTAATATAATATAAATGATTATATAGGCTACAAGATTAAATATTACATTTATATATTTAATCTCAGATGATATGTTTTTATTGCTTTTCTATTGTAATGTTTTTTAATGAAAGAATCATGGTATGTTATTATGGAAACGCCATATTTTTCCTTCACACAGAAAACGCCACGTATTTTAATGAAAATACTTCAGTGAATTTATTATTGTCAAAACAAAACATGAAAATGTGATGGATCTTCGCAAAAGTTCAAGTAGATGCTTGGCATATAAAAATTCTATCAACACGCCATACATGATAATTTGTGAAAATATAGAACATCGACAATAATAAACAAATGACATATAAGTCATAACAAAAAAAAAAAAAAAAAACAAAAGATCTTAGCAAAAATCTCCTCCAAGAAAGATAAAACACAATAAAAAGAAGCGTTCCTAGAAAAATTATTTCACCCTTAGAAAATTTATTGTTAAAAAAAAGAGAAAAGGTTCGAATTTTATGTAATATAACAAAGACTTTTTTAGTAAATAAAAACATTTTTAATACGTTTTTTTCTATATAAAACAGCCACTAAAAAAATCAAAAAGCGTTTAGCTGGTTTCAATTTTTCCAGGGAATCAAATTTCTATCGACTCGGTGCTAGAACTTCCGGGTCGGGTCGGAGTTTTATCACTATCTGCATACATATTATTCTGATAATCTTCAAAGTTTCCATCCCATGACATATGAGCCAAAACACAAATGTTCTATAATATTCAATCAAAAAAACTAAAATTCCCTGCTTCAAATGAACAAATTAAGCAAATAACCTTGAATTCCATTACGCAGATACACAGAAACATGAAATTTGTTATTGGATAATATACATCAAAAGAACTAAGAATCCAACTTCAAATGAATGCATGTTTGTTATTGGATAATATAAATCAAAAGAATTAAGAATTCAACTTCAAATGCATACATAAAGAAAATATCCTAAAAATTCCATTAACATACCGACTATTATAAAAATCTAAATATGGACCAGAGTCGCCTGACTCTACTGAAGCATGCATATTATGTCAGCGAAGACCTGGTGTGAAGCCTTGGAGCTTACTTCAGAAGAGCGAAGGATGGGAAAGGTTGAGCTATGCATATTATGTCGGTGAAGACTTGGTGTGAACTGTGAAGCCTTGGAGCTTACGTTAGAAGAGCGAAGGCTGGGGAAAGGTTGAGCTGAGCGGTTACAGTACAGCATAAGTGAGCGTATAGTCAAACATAAGCCACCCACCTCATCGACTGCAAAAATTTTTTGTAAAAATTTATAAAAAAAAAACACTTGCATAAAAAATAAAAATAAAACTTCATAAAAAATGTTTTTTTTTTTCAAAATAAGAAAAAAAAACATTTAAAATTTTAAAAATGTTTTAAAACAAATTAAAAAAAACATTCTTTAAAAAAATTTGAAAGATAAAAATTGATAAAACAAAAACAAAAGAGTTTGAATTGTATTAAGGTGAAATTTGAGAGAGAGAGAGAGGATAAGAGCATTCGCATCTATTCCATCATATTTTCACCCTAAATTACACTAACAAACACTACATTTTCTCTCTCCTTTTCAATTAAATAATATTTTTTTATATCTTTATCATTACATTTTCTCTCTCCTCCACTCACAACCACTTTCAAAATATATTAAAAATTATATGGGGTGAACAGTATCCCCACAAATATATAGATATGAACAGTAACATTTTCTCTCTCTTCCACTCACAACCACTTTTTTACTCTATATTAAAACTCTACACACGTAATTTGATGGCATGGATGTGATAGCTCTAAGTTCAATAAAATATAGGGAAAGGGTAATTTTAACTAGGGCTGGCAAATCGTGTCTTAGCAGGTTTAACAGATATCTGATAACGCGAACAACAAAAATTTTAAACATGAATACAACTTGTTTAACTACTTTATATCCAATGTCTATAAGACAGATGTATATTTTATGCACCTAGAAGTAGAAATAATAGATCCTAACTTTCAAATTTTGATTATTTTTAAAAAAGTAAAAAATCACATGGTGTACTTTTCTGTTATCGTGTCTTAGCAGGTTACCTATAGGTTACCTATTGCCAGCCCTAATTTTAACGACAAACCTTTTTCTTTCATACAAGAACCATGCTTTAAAATCTTCCCATGATTTCATGCCTTAAATGATGTTTCCACATGTTTAAATGCATGATTGTTCCATACCCTTTATGAAGTGTTCACATGTTTAGATGGCTGCAATGGAATAATCACCACTTTTACACACGCACACACTCTCTGCATCCTTTCTCTCACTAAACCCACATAACACATTTCAGATTGAGTTGATTGTAGAGATAAGAACTAATCCCACAAAATTATTTAGAAAAAAACTATATTATTGAATAAAAACTAATACAACGCCCTTCCAAAACTAAATTCTCGCAACATCAATGACATACAACTTCAAACAAATCAACAGGCATTCATCACACACCGGGTTAAAACCAGCATACAAAAACATGGTTTTTTTCTAAACTCTGCTGCAAACTATACGATGCTCATGTTAACTACAACTCAAAGCAAATGGCGGTAACCAATACAAGCCAACATTCAATATTCCAGCCTTTTTTTTTGTAGATATCAAAAAACATGCGCATAGAGGAAAATACTAGTACCGAACGATATCTTGGAGGCACTCGTAGAAGTGTGAAATTTGAATCGTTTCCTTGCCTGAGTAAATTGCTTCTGCGCTTCCACCAGATTCTCCTTGTGCCGCCATCTCAACCACCATATATAGCCGCTTGATTGGCATCTACACAACCACCACCACCACAAATATTTAGGTTTACCAAAGAAAGCGGTTCAGTTGTAACTGAAGCAAAAATAGTTAAGGAGATTAAAATCTTACATCATTCAATGCCTCAGCTGCAGCATCAACATCATCATCAGAGAACACCTTAAGTTGTTGTAATACCTGAAATCACAAAGATTGAACATAAATCAAACAAACAAAAACATTAACCATTAAACATCAAAAGAGCATTTAACTTCGAAACTTGCCTTCTTAGCATCCTCGGTCTTTAATGTAGGAACATGGTAAGTGACCGAGAAAGCATCACAAACACCAACTGACTCCAAAAAGGATACCTCACTTGTTGTTCCAATTACCAGCATATTTTTACCCTGAAAGTTTTAGTAACAAAAAACGTAAAATACTAGAAGGGTAAAGGAACATAAAACACTTAATTTTTCCGTGTTTTGTTTACAAATTATTCTTATTATTAACATACAAGAAATAAGAAAGAACATACCTTTGGAGGAAGCCGTTTGAGGAGGACCATTAATGTTTGAGATATCAAATTTGAAAAACGAGGACCGATTGCAACATATTCAAGTAGTCTGCATTAGTGGAATAAAATAAAATGAGATTAATCAGCAACCAATACAGATTTTGTTTGTATGATATTAACAAGTGAATCAATTACCTTTCAATATCATCAAGGACAATAATGCTCAAGGTTGACTTGTAAGCATCCTCAAATACCTATAAAAAGTGTTCACATGAGAAAAGATTCGTGAAATCTATCATAAAAATATGAAAGAAGCATAAAACCTTGACAATTTGTGCACATTTACTTCCTTCACTGAGTCCAATCATCGTTTCAGCAGAAATCTACAATCATTAAAAAAATGTTGATATCACACTATGCAGTGAATAAATTAATTTAAGACTTTCTAAAATATAAATGAACTTACAATCTTCACATATGGGAAATCACTACCGATACCAACAGTAGCTGCCATTGCAGTCTTACCACTGCCAGAAACATTATCGGAACATTAGAGACAGGTTATATTAAAACTGATTATCATATAAAATTAAAAAAAAAAACAAAATATACCTGCCACTTGGACCTTCTAGAAGAACTGTGACAAGTGGACTACCTCTGCTAACTTTAACTTGCTCTGCTAATAGCATGGTTCTTTTAAAGATATGATCATGTCGCTGCCCACAATCAACTATTCCATTCAGTCTGCATTAAATTAAAAGATTTAAGAAATGTAGTCATCGTTAACAAAAACAAGATTATTTATTCATATAATTGAGAGAACACTTTATACCTGCAACGCTCAAGGTCGTCAGTGGAAGCACCAAAGGCAGGAATAACTTCATGAAGAGCATTCAAGAAATCCTCCATGGTGACCTTGATGCTCTCCTCATCTATGGTTTTGGTTAAGTCATCAAGGCTGAGCTGGCGATTCAGAGCATAAGAAACCGCACTTTTCACAACACCTTCAAGTTCTGCTCCACTGTAGTTCTTGGTTCGTGCAGCTGTAATACAAAAACATTAAACTTAATCAAACCGTAACATGCTTTTTCATTAAAATGACAGAATTATAGAAACCAGTGAACAAACATACCAAGCTCTTGCAAGTTAACATCGGGAGCTAGAAAAGAATTCTCTTTCATCTTATTTGTATGAATTTGAAGAATTTGAAAACGACCGTTTTCATCTGGAAGGCTGATTTCCACTTGGACTTCCAAACGACCAGGCCTAAACAAGTTTTAGAAAAAACATTTAGTGAAAACTTGATACAAATTAATGACACCACCTTATGAGGGATAATGAGCTCACCTCAAAAGAGCTTCATCAAGCAAATCCTTTCTATTTGTCATTCCAATGAGCAACACATTGTTTAAAGCTTCCACACCGTCTATCTAAATAAAATATTTTACGAACTCAGTTTCTTACGTGGACTGGCCTTTTTAAAAATTCTACTTCTTTTGGTTAATAATTAAGTTAACGTTTAAAAAGTTGATCCAACCTTTGTAAGGAGCTGATTAACGATGCTATCATGCACTCCTGTGCCATCCCTAGTTGAGCCTCTAGACTGCAGAATGCAAAAACAAAATGTTACAACAAGGCATAAGTTTGAAAAAAATGAGAGAGAGAGAGAGATTCACTGAATATCTGGAAATGAACTTACCTTACAAATAGCATCAATTTCGTCAAAAATGATCACATGCAAGTCACTTTGATCCCCTGGAATAATTTGAACAAAAGGGTATAACCGTATAAGAACTAAAATAAATCTGTTTCATAGTCTGGAATCTAATCTGTCTACTGTCCTACCCCGTGTTCTTTGATCTTGTTCGGCATCAGCAAACAAGTCCCTTACATTCTTCTCAGTTTCACCAACGAATTTACTCAGTACTTCAGGTCCATTTACAATCTAGTTTGAAGAATTAATTAGCATTGTCATCATTAGAAGCAGCCACAAGTAGCATCATGTAAGATCATATTGTGTGTTCTTTACAAAAAAAAATAATTGTATACCTTTGGATCCTTCCCATTTAGCATCTTTCCAATCTGACGAGCCATAAGGGTCTTGCCAGTACCAGGTGGACCATATAACAGCATTCCCTTGACATGCTTTACTCCCAGTCTAATGCATAAACATTCCCATTTCCATAATAGAAAGAAAAAGTTAGTAAATAATTTTCACACAAAAATGTCTTATATCATGACAAAAGATAGAACATTACTTGCTTGCCACATGGGGAGGGAAAACCCTAGACGCAAAAGCTCTTCTAAAAATATCTGCAAACTCATTGCTCAGACCACCAATACCAAGTGACTGAAGATTAAACTCCTTATGCTTGAAAATGTTGCTGCTAGCAGCCTCACGTTGATTAACAATCTGCGCACAAAGAGAAAAGTTATTGAACTGAAAAACAAAAAGTACTAATTTGGAAATTAATACCTTAATTCCACTAGAATTGGAGGCTTCAAAAACAATATATGAATCTTCAGAAAGTATGCCTCTTTCAATGTCTGATTTTCCCTGCCCTTCTACAGCGACCTGAGTGACTGTGAAGATATAACCGTTGCCATGATACTCAAAAGTTACCCTTTGTCCTGATGTCAAAACCTGCATTGAAGTAAGCCTTCATGTAACTCTCCAACAAATACTTGTATAATAACATTGGCTTCTTGCTGAAGCTACACTCTTCAAGAGCATACAAAGTCATACCTGGTTTATAAATCTTTTTCGAAGCTGTTGAGCTAAAAGGACAGCATCTACCTGCAAAATACACAAGTTTCAAATTTGAAGATGGGCTACAATCTCAAAACAAGAAGTTACTATTCAAAGTTTAAGACATACCTGCTCTTCTTTATTCCCTTTTTTCACAAATTCCAACTCAAGGGTAAGTAATGCAATGTTGAAATCTTCTGGTGGAATAAACCTAAAACGGTTCACAGAAGATATTTATAGTAGAACAAACAAAACCGAGTTAATGCACTAGAGTAACTATAACCACAAACCTGCTAACAGATACCGAGTCTCCAGTCGAAACTCTTGCATGACGTCTTTGGATAGCATTAAGTCCAATTTGCCCACTTTGTATGGTATTGTAGGCAGTTTATTTCAGTTAAGGCAAACAATAAAGTGACACTTTATAATATCAGCTTGCTAGTAGCAGTAATTCAATGCTCTAACAAACCATTTAAACACATAAACAAGGCTACAATACAATTTGATATGCTAATCTTAAAAAACACAAATAACAAATTTTATCTTAAGCATGTTAAACGAAAACAGATCTGTCATAGCCTAATTTGCTTCTTAGTTCAACAGATACAAATTGAAACAAATGCTATAGAAAAACGAGATCAGATCTAGGCACAGCAATTTGACGAATCCGAAGGGAAACAATAAAGTGACACTTTATACATTAACATGATAAGAACAGTTTCAATGCTCTACCGAATCATTTTAAACACAAAAACAAGAATACAGTACAGTTTTATATACAAATCTTCAAAATATATCAAGAACACCAATAACAAACTTTATCCAAGGCAATTTAAACCAAAACAGATCAGACATAACCTAAAATGCATCTTAGTTCGACAGATTTCCAGATTAAAACAAATTCAAACACAATATAATCATCAATAATCAGCCAGTTTCAGAAAATGTCAAACATCATTCATCAAAAACATCAGTAAATCATCCAATAACACAACCAAAAGCTATGATAATTAAACAACGAACGAAAGCGGAACACGATATTAGAATTTAGATCTAGCAGCAGTAGTTATTTAATGCTCTAACAAATCATTTAAACACATAAAACAACAAGCCTACACTACAATCTAATACACTAATCTTCAAAATACATCAACAACCCGAATAACAAATTTTATCCAATTCATTTTAAACGAAAACAGATCTGGCATAACCAAAATGCTTCGTAGTTCAACAAATACCCAAATTAAAACACAATAATCATGAAAAAGATAAGTAAATTACATATATAACACCAGAAACCCTAACAATTTAACAAACACATAATACATAATATATTCGCTCGTGTAAGCGATAAAAAGGATATGCTATAGAGAGAACAAACACGTCACCAACGAGAGCGAAGGCGAGATTAGATCCAGGAACAGCAAACTGACGAAGATCGGTAGGTGAACAATACGCGCAGTTGGTGTATGCGAGATCTTTAGCCGGTGTGTTTGTAACGGTCATCGTCGATGATGATCCTGACCTCCCCGCCATTTTTTCAGGTAATCAGAGTGGAATGTTGTGGATGTTTAGGAGAGAAAATGGAAAGGGAGATGGGGAAAGAATGGGTTTCGTCTGATCGATTGTTGACGGGGCTAAGAAAGATGACCAGACTTTGAATCTTCCAACCGGCGTCGTTTTACAGCTCGGTATTGTTTTGTTTCTCGAAGAGTATATGTTACAAAAGTTGCCCCTCAAATTATGTCAATCTCCTTTTTTTTTCTTTTTTTACCTTTACGTACAATGAAATCGATGAGTTAAGAGTAAATTGTGATTTTAGTTCACGAGGTTTGTCCAAATTTTCCATATTAATCTAAATAGTTTTTCTTTCTCTTTTAAGTCTCTGACTTTTCCTTTTTTGTTACCATTTTGATCAGATACCCTAACTCCATCCAAAAACCCCCATTTTTAACCAGGGGTATTTTAGGGATTAACTTTATAAATGTTTTCACTTGCAATTTTGATCCATTCTTTTACTCCAGCATATGAACACATGAGTTTCCCACTTTCACCCTAAACCCAAAAATCCCAATTTTCACACATGAGTCGTTTATCATCCATCCCCTGTTCAAATAGAATCCTAATTTAAGAGGGTTTTGATCAAATTTTGATCTTGACTTGGAATCCATTATGGTATACTGCATTTGTGGGTTTGAGATTCGTACCTCGAGGACCTCACAAAATCCAGGTCGTCGGTTTCATTGTTGCAATCGGCCAGGAAAAGTTGTGGGTTCGTCGTCGATGAGTTTTACATTTAAGAGTAAATTGTCATTTTAGTTCCTGAGGTTTGTCCAAATTTTCCATATTAATCCAAAAGTTTTTTTTCTCCTCTAGGTCCCTGACTTTTCCCTTTTGTTGCCATTTTGATCAGATACCCTAACTCCATCCAAAAACCCCATTTTTAACCAGGGGTATTTTGGGGATTAACTTTATAAATGTTTTCACTTGCAATTTTGATCCATTCTTTTACTCCAGCATATAAACACATGAGTTTCCCACTTTCACCCTAAAATCCCAATTTTCACACATGAGTCGTTTATCATCCATCCCCTGTTCAAATAGAACCCTAATTTTAGAGGGTTTTGATCAAATTTTGATATTGACTTGGAATTCATCATGGTATACTGCATTTGTGGGTCTGAAACCAAGATTCGTACCTCGAGGACCTCACAAAATCCCGGTCGCCGATTTCATTGTTGCAATCGGCCAGGAAAAGTTGTGGGTTCGTCTGTTGGGCTGAGCCCCCTTTGTACGTGTCGGCACTAACCAAAATGTCAGAAAATCAAAGTGATTCTTCTTCCTTATACCCCTAACTGCTCTATCTCTAACACTTATATGGTCTTCATCAATAAGACTATCAAAATTGTCTAAGTCAAAGTCATCAACTTCTTGCTCATCCTGATCCTCCCCTTCATGATCACTGATATCAAATTCTACCTCAGCTCTAAACTCAACCTGATCCATATCAACATCATCATCTAAGTATTCCTCATCTACTATGAAATCAGGATCCTCACTATCCTCACCCTTATCATTGTCCTCACATTTATCACTACCCTCCTCACTTTCATCACTACCATTATCCTTATCCTCATTACCACTGTAATCAGGATCATCACCACCATCAGGATCAATAAACTTTGCATTTGTTACCTCAGTTTCTTTGCTCTGTTCATCATTTACAACATCAGCACTTTCATCACTTTCATCTGAATTAGAGTCAGAGCTTACATTTACTGCACTTGTCACACCCCAACCGATGGCGGAAACATCGGGATGAGACGAACAAATCGCTTAAAAGCATCATAACACTAATTGTGACAATATAGATTAAATCAAATTTCATAAATGCTAAAATGTCATACAAGATTCAAACATTGTATTAAAAATAGTTCAAAACATTGTTTATTCTAGATGGGTTTCTAGGTTCATCCTAGCTTGTTTTCTTCATCACTTCGTCCATCAACCTGCAACATGTATTAAAATAACATCAACAAAATGTTGGCGAGTATACATGTTTGATACATAGCATTAGTAGAATAAAATAATTTAACGTACTCATATCCAACTTGAATAACATGATCCAAGTTACTACTTTGCCTTTCCCAATAGACTAGCGGGATGTTAACACGTTCACTTGTTCAATACGATCAACTTGTTCAATACGATCAACTTGTTCAATACCCCAAGACTTAAGGGCATTGAGATTCACACGTTGGACTTGCATAGCATATGAGATTAACAAGCAGCAAAATGTTTTGTGTTTAAATGTGGATAGAGTGTGAATATAATAAGTTTCAAACATTGCGTGTTTTTTGTATTGAATACATGTTGCACCCAAAAGTGTTAAAAAGTAGAATGGGATCGAGTAGACTCACATTGGATGCGTATGAGGATTTCTTGTAAAGATTGGGTAAATCCAAGAGGACGATCAAGAGCGATTACCTGAACAGTGGCTACTCGAGTCCGACGCAACTCCGGTGAAACGGTTCTCCGACGATGTTCCGACGAAACTCTGAACTCCGGTGGTTGGTTATCGAATCAGAGAGAGTGAAAGGGTGAGGTTGGTTGTGTCGAGATGTGTGAGGAATGTCAAGATGGATGATGCTATATATACACATTTCAAATAATCGAATTTTGTTAACTTTCCGAATCGAAATGGTAAGAATGATAATTATCGATGAATGGGGACATGATTTCGTCTTTGTTCATAATTGACTTGCGTATGGAAACGCGGAAACATAATTTGATCACCGAAAAATCAGGGTGATGAGAAAAGGAAACAGGTTGGTTGATGTTAACAGTTTCTGTTTCAAAAAGAATTCAGCGAGAATCTCGGATATATATATCGAAGGATCATGATATATTAACAAAGCTGAGTTGTGGAGGAGTGGTTTGTTGTGTTGTCTGTTAACCGCGAGAACCCGGGTTCGAGTCCCGTTTCATGCGGTTGATAATTCCTTTTTACACTTTAATTGATTTCAAGTTTCTATTATTACACAAAGGCCCTTGAACTTATATTTTAGCTAAATAACCTAGTTAACTTTAATTAACTTGGTTACTTGTTATCTAACCAAAACTAACTAGATTATTTTAATAAAAAAATAAATAGAATAAAACTTTTATTTGTAAATTTAATTAATTTAATTAATTAAACTAATGAATAATTAAATGACCATATTATAACGAATTAAACGATTAGGATCCAAAATTTAAACCGGATCAGATTTTGGAAACCCATTTTGACGGATGTTACAGTCTTCTCTACTTTAGAAGATTTCATCCTCGAAATCTAAGAGGAAGACTTCTAAAGATTCAAAAGAAAGAATAGATGATTTTTTTATCATAAAGAAATTGTTTTCATAAATGCATCACATAGCATATAGTTTCACATAGCGTATAAAAGATTCAATTAGTTTCACATAGCATAATCATGAATTTCACGTAGTGTAACATGTAAAATGAAAGCATCATAAATTTAATTTGTTCGCGAGATAATATTATTATTTGTTTTAGATTGCGAAGATAGTGTGTAGCGTGTCCCCAAGCTTGAAATGAAAGTAACGTTCAAATATAAAGTTTCATTGAGAACGAAGAAGAGTTGGTAACTACCTCCGAGGTAAGGAAATCACCCCTAGCTCATTGGTGAAGTTGAAAAGTGAGCGGTGCTAATCGTCAAGTGTAACACCCTTGTTATTATTTTACGTTTTTCGTATAATTTAAGTCCATAATCAAATGATTACAGTCACAATTACAATGAAAATACAGGTTTGTTAAAACTTTTCTAACTTGAAAGCAAAACAACATAGTGTGATTTAATTCGCCATTTAGAATAACGAGGAAACAGCATTGCGGAAGCTTCGTTTAGTGTGTGTTCGGTTCTTGCTCGACGCTTGATCTTCATCCGGGACTCTCGACAATCATCTGTATTCAAAACCAACTCAAAAGTTAGTTTTGATAATTAAATATATATAGGTTGAATCATAGAATTAAAGAAAATCAGGAAAATCCCATTATAAATCCCTTGATCCTAGAAGCAAGGATTCAATTCTGGCCTCCACCGTAACTTACGGTGGTCACCGTAAGTTACGGTGGCCCCTGGTATAACATGCCCCTACCGTAAATCAGTAGGCAGCTGCCGTAAAGCTTTCAGCTCCACCATAACTTACGGTGGGCACCGTAAGTTACGGTGGCCCCTGTATCAGAACTCCCATTTTGCCGTTTTTGACACGAAAACTTTCGTATCTTTCAATCCGCTTGTCTGTTTGACCTACCGTTTCTTCCTACGTAATTGTAATTTGATTCTCCACCTTATGGAGTTAAAATCCAACATCCGGTTTAACAAAATTTCAGACTTTTAAGTCTTCGGCTTATTACCCTTTTTACCAAATTTTGACCCGTTCGATTATTTTATCAAACAAACATATTTATTTGATCCTTAAACTTATGAAATTCAAACTTTCCATCTCTCCTATCATATTAATTTCAAATCATGGGATTCTTACATAATAAAAACCCGTTTACGCTCAAGTTCTTATTTTGACCCGTTTAGAGCGAATTATGTACATTTAAGCATCAAACTCTCCCTTCTCTTCCTACACTTCATATTCTCACTTTAAAATAGCCTCTTACATTCCACCACAACTATTTTTGTGGTGGATTTAACATAATGAACCGCTATCCTCATTTTTACCCTTAGGATAGTCATTTTACGTGATTGACCCGTTCATAGACATTTGACCCCCAAGGTTGATGCCTGCAACTCTTACATGTGTCTAAGAGTTACATGATGATAATGCTAGTATCTAAACGACCTCTAAGGGTCGTTTGCCCGATTTGCCTATCAAGGGCATTTTCGTCCACTTATTTCCTCCTTTTACGACATTGGTCTCTTTGCTAAGGTATTTGACCAACATTGCATTTTTAACCATAAATCCATATATATACGTACCTGGCTCGAGTCAACATGTGGGCTCGTTTTAAGACCGTGTCTCTATAATATGCTAATTCATAGCCCGTTCATCCTGCGAGCATGAGACTCGACATACACTTTTTAGTCATAAATTGTCAAATGGTATCAATATTATCATTTGACCCGGTTGGTCTAACTACCAAATGTTTTGCGCTTAATATTAAATGGGGTTTATTCACCCTTTTACCAATAGTAATAGTTTTTCCTCATTTTGGTATGTTCCGACCCGTATCAATTCGCATCGGGAACCATACCTTGAATATTATCTTTATCATATAAATAACTTTTGAACAAGCACGTATACTACAAAAAGGGTGTAAGTTCCACTTACCTCGCATCCGAACTACGCTTTTCCTTTCCTTCTTGATTCGTTTGACTCGCTCCCTCATCAAGCTCCCACCTAGCTCGTTAGACGTCAAACTATCATCATAATTCGTAAGATGGCTAGATTAGTCATTATCAATTATGACTACTCCACCTAACGGGTCTTATGTTGAATTTATCACTCGATCAAATCATTGGTTAGTTTAACTTCCTAAAAGTCAATTGGTCTATCAACATATTCGAATGCACATTTCACACGAAATTTCAACATTTTAGCTTCATTTAGGCATTTTAACAAACACCTAGTGGGCATAATTTCACTAAATCAAAAGTCAAGTTTCATGACTAACTATTTAGCCAAGATTAAACAATTTTTGCAAGTTTAATATATCTAGTATGCATAATAACATCTAGATTCACCTTATGTGAATAAATAACACTCCATTTATAATCAAATTTCTAGTGTTCTTCATCATTCTACAACACCCAT
Organism: Helianthus tuberosus; assembly: GCA_030545235.1. Classification (NCBI taxonomy): domain Eukaryota; kingdom Viridiplantae; phylum Streptophyta; class Magnoliopsida; order Asterales; family Asteraceae; genus Helianthus; species Helianthus tuberosus. Next base: position 73,761,822 of record CM060385.1, on the reverse strand, counting down.
TTAACACTTAGATGGGTGACCATGAATTTCACAATTATAAACATCAATTCAACAAATAAATGACTAGGGTTTACTCCTAGGCATAGTTTCATCCCTAATTTCATCCAAACAACGAACATGCAAGCTCAGATTCGAATCTCACAAGTTCATCTAAAATTTAAGATAGAACCAAATAGCAAAATTTTGCATACCTTATGATCCCTTCGCTGAGGTGATCACTAATCTATGCTTGGATTTCGATTTGAGCTTGATTTGCCCCTTCAATTTTGTGAATTCTTGTGTTTTAGGGTTTGAGCTTGAGAGCTCCCTTTTGATCAGGTTGAAATCGCAGGACCCAACATACGTATGTGTTTGTTTGGTGTCCATTATTTGATAGAATTAAAACTTTAATTCCTTTGCCCAAGTTTAGTCCCTCCACTTTACACAAATTATTTAAAGGGTATTTTAACCATATTTGTTCTATTGTGTCAAGACACTAACTAACTAGGTTATTCATTCCTAGTTACTTGGTGGGTCCCGGTAGTTATAATCCGGTTTATTTTAAGTTCCGTTAACTCGGGCTCTTATAAACTTAATTCCTTAAAACCTTGCTTCGTTTGTATTTAATATTAGGATTTCTTATTATATTCCAAATATTTACCGGGTTATTTTTACTACTAATGGTACTTTACCCGTCTTTTAGTATTAACGGAGTTTGATTACCAAACCCATTTTCGGGGTGTTACAAGTCTACCCCCCTTAGAGAGGTTTCGTCCTCGAAACCTTTTCTTACATAATTCATTGAGTTTAAACTCAATGTATTTGATCCGATAAATCTTTTAAACATTACTTATACTTTTAACCAATTGTTAGTATTACTAGATAAGTATGGTAACGTCTTTTTGGTCACTAATTGTCTACGTATCTCATACGACATAGTGCAACTTGAAATAACGTAATCTCGTTATTTCCACTAGTTTAGTTAACTTAGCGATATCCATCGCTTTCATATACTATCGAATTCTTTATGAATCTGTTACTTTGACCCGTTTAAAGGTCCTTAGTGAAATCTTTCACCTTTAGCAACAAATTCTTTTGTTTTCAAATTTATTTATTCTGTTCGGTTATACCGAATCTACCGCTTACAAGCAAACCAAATTTCTTGATTTGAATTGCTGACCTTAACCGGTCTCACTAACTAGACTTATCAGTCCAGTTACTATTACCACTCGTTTGGTTATAATGTGATTCTACCTCACATTGCATTTCTTGACAGTGATCGCGTCACTTCATGTTTAATTCATATCCACCTTTCATTTTTTTTTTGAAAACATCACTTTTTCGAATATATCGGCTTGCGCCTATTAGTGTCAAGACTTGTATCATTCAGGCTTACTATTTAAATTCCTATCAGAATTTATATTTGTAAAAACGTTATTTCTTACTAAAACCAAAGTTTTAGGATCTTCTCTTTAACTTTTGTCAGAATTATAGATATTGACAGTCCATTATTTATTCTTTTACAGTCTTAGTTTTATTCGGGAAGTTACAATCAGTTCCCTTGTTTTATCTAATTTACCTGTAGGTTTTATCACTTAGCCTTATGGGCTACTTTGATTAGACTTTCACCTCTTTAGGGCGAAGTCTTTATAATTTCTTTCTAATCATGACCTGTGGGTCGTTTTAGTCTCGTAGACCTTTCATTTGTTTATAACCCTAAAGGTTATGTTGATCCCGTAGATCACTCCTTACTCATGTCACTGTTTTTGTTCGAAGAATCATTTGGTTTCAAGCTTAGGTTCCGTTAACATTGATTGTAGTTTCGTGGCTACAATTGTCTTCTTTCAGACAATTTTCCTACTTATGACTTCTCACGTCATTTATGCGTCAGTTCCTCTTATGCTTACTGTTATTTGATTTGCATATATTTTTATTTGGTTATGTCCCATTACCAGGCTCATTACTCTTTTGCATTTAACGCTACCTTTATCCCGCTTGCGTTTACTCATGTCGTTCGGCATGATATTATATTCAACCAGTTCAACTTTAAAATAGTTGAACATAATTTATTCAAAATTTCTTTTTACGTTATCTTGTCGTCTTTTAATTATGACTCAAAACCCGAGTCTTTTAACTTTCCATCCGAGTTCCCGTTTCTCGGTCTACGCATGTGTTAAATTCTTACCCATCAACCGTGTGTTGTACCGAAGTCGTTATTATTGCAACCCTCCCGGTATTCATTAAGACCTCGCTTCATTTTTATATTCCGACTTTGTCCTCGAGTTTGACGTTTTACATAAACGGCCCGTTAAGAGGCATATTTGCATTTTCCGGGTTCGAGTGCAATTACACTCCCTCCCAAAGCATATCCTAATCATTTTACATGTTTGCATTCTCCGGGTTCGAGTGTAAGTACACCCCCTCCCAGTGCATATCTTAATCGTTTTACATGTTTCTTTGTCCCTTCTATCGGGCTCATTATCCTAATATAATACGCTTCCGTCACTCGGCTGTGCGTTTACATTATGATCAGATATTCTGCTTATCTGATTCATTTGGGTACTTTTTAAGTTAGTCCCATTCACTCCGCCCTTACTACATCGGATGTAAATGTGTCCGCTATAAGAAACTCATGGTATCATATGCCACTACTTACTTGGCCAGAGTAAGCGATTAACACATGACATACACGACCTTTTTATAGTTTTCACATCACGCCCTATGTAAGTAACGTCTCTATTTAGTTTTCTTGGAAATAACATCCTGGATATGTATTTCTATTCAGGTTTTTCCAAGTTTCTAATTTATCTATGCAACAATCATTCTCTACTTGTTTATTGCATATTGCTATTTATGCGATTATATTTAAAAGCGTGCACCTGGTAATGCTTGCCCCGTCGGCGTTCCCTGCCATTAACCTTGTTCGCGGTCGTTACGCGATTTAGCCCTTGGTGAGCATGCTCCTCTTGTCATACTTCGGACCGTTCCTCTATCATATCCTTAATTTATTCAACTCTTGTCATCTTTAAATGCAAGTGTCCTTCAATCAAGACATTCACAAAAGTTAGTAATGTCAACTTTACTAAATGCCCGTATCATAATACAAGGCTTTTCTACTATAGGTGTCAACGCATGAAATTTTGTTAGCTATTTCTATCATTTAATTGGGGTAACGTCTATTGCACGATAACCCTATGTGTTGTTTACAACACTTTAATATGCTAAACGATTAACATACATGCACTTACCGGATTTGCGATCAAGCATCGAACCGAACACCAATCTTTATTAAGAGCATAAGGTTTAAGTCCAAGCATAGTTTTCCCACCATACTTGAATCTCTTAAACCAGGGCTCTGATACCAACTTGTAACACCCTTGTTATTATTTTACGTTTTTCGTATAATTTAAGTCCATAATCAAATGATTACAGTCACAATTACAATGAAAATACAGGTTTGTTAAAACTTTTCTAACTTGAAAGCAAAACAACATAGTGTGATTTAATTCGCCATTTAGAATAACGACGAAACAACATTGCGGAAGCTTCGTTTAGTGTGTGTTCGGTTCTTGCTCGACGCTTGATCTTCATCCGGGACTCTCGACAATCATCTGTATTCAAAACCAACTCAAAAGTTAATTTTGATAATTAAATATATATAGGTTGACTCATAGAATTAAAGAAAATCAGGAAAGTCCCATTATAAATCCCTTGATCCTATAAGCAAGGATTCAATTCTGGCCTCCACCGTAACTTACGGTGGTCACCGTAAGTTACGGTGGCCCCTGGTATAACATGCCCCTACCGTAAATCAGTAGGCAGCTGCCGTAAAGCTTTCAGCTCCACCGTAACTTACGGTGGGCACCGTAAGTTACGGTGGCCCCTGTATCAGAACTCCCATTTTGCCGTTTTTGACACGAAAACTTTCGTATCTTTCAATCCGCTTGTCCGTTTGACCTACCGTTTCTTCCTACGTAATTGTAATGTGATTCTCCACCTTATGGAGTTAAAATCCAACATCCGGTTTAACAAAATTTCAGACTTTTAAGTCTTCGGCTTATTACCCTTTTTACCAAATTTTGACCCGTTCGATTATTTTATCAAACAAACATATTTATTTGATCCTTAAACTTATGAAATTCAAACTTTCCATCTCTCCTATCATATTAATTTCAAATCATGGGATTCTTACATAATAAAAACCCGTTTATGCTCAAGTTCTTATTTTGACCCGTTTAGAGCGAATTATGTACATTTAAGCATCAAACTCTCCCTTCTCTTCCTACACTTCATATTCTCACTTTAAAATAGCCTCTTACATTCCACCATAACTATTTTTGTGGTGGATTTAACATAATGAACCGCTATCCTCATTTTTACCCTTAGGATAGTCATTTTACGTGATTTACCCGTTCATAGACATTTGACCCCCAAGGTTGATGCCTGCAACTCTTACATGTGTCTAAGAGTTACATGATGATAATGCTAGTATATAAACGACCTCTAAGGGTCGTTTGCCCGATTTGCCTATCAAGGGCATTTTCGTCAACTTATTTCCTCCTTTTACGACATTGGTCTCTTTGCTAAGGTATTTGACCAACATTGCATTTTTAACCATAAATCCATATATATACGTACCTGGCTCGAGTCAACATGTGGACTCGTTTTAAGACCGTGTCTCTATAATATGCTAATTCATAGCCAGTTCATCCTGCGAGCATGAGACTCGACATACACTTTTTAGTCATAAATTGTCAAATGGTATCAATATTATCATTTGACCCGGTTGGTCTAACTACCAAATGTTTTGCGCTTAATATTAAATGGAGTTTATTCACCCTTTTACCAATAGTAATAGTTTTTCCTCATTTTGGTATGTTCCGACCCGTATCAATTCGCATCGGGAACCATACCTTGAATATTATCTTTATCATATAAATAACTTTTGAACAAGCACCTATACTACAAAAAGGGTGTAAGTTCCACTTACCTCGCATCCGAACTACGCTTTTCCTTTCCTTCTTGATTCGTTTGACCCGCTCCCTCATCAAGCTCCCACCTAGCTCATTAGACGTCAAACTATCATCATAATTCGTAAGATGGTTAGATTAGTCATTATCAATTATGACTACTCCACCTAACGGGTCTTATGTTGAATTTATCACTCGATCAAATCATTGGTTAGTTTGACTTCCTAAAAGTCAATTGGTCTATCAACATATTCGAATGCACATTTCACACGAAATTTCAACATTTTAGCTTCATTTAGGCATTTTAACAAACACCTAGTGGGCATAATTTCACTAAATCAAAAGTCAAGTTTCATGACTAACTATTTAGCCAAGATTAAACAATTTTTGCAAGTTTAATATATCTAGTATGCATAATAACATCTAGATTCACCTTATGTGAATAAATAACACTCCATTTATAATCAAATTTCTAGTGTTCTTCATCATTCTACAACACCCATTTAACACTTAGATGGGTGACCATGAATTTCACAATTATAAACATCAATTCAACAAATAAATGACTAGGGTTTACTCCTAGGCATAGTTTCATCCCTAATTTCATCCAAACAACGAACATGCAAGCTCAGATTCGAATCTCACAAGTTCATCTAAATTTAAGATATCACCAAATAGCAAAATTTTGCATACCTTATGATCCCTTCGCTGAGGTGATCACTAATCTATGCTTGGATTTCGATTTGAGCTTGATTTGCCCCTTCAATTTAGTGAATTCTTGTGTTTTAGGGTTTGAGCTTGAGAGCTCCCTTTTGATCAGGTTGAAATCGTAGGACCCAACATACGTATGTGTTTGTTTGGTGTCCATTATTTGATAGAATTAAAACTTTAATTCCTTTGCCCAAGTTTAGTCCCTCCACTTTACACAAATTATTTAAAGGGTATTTTAACCATATTAGTTCTATTATGTCAAGACACTAACTAACTAGGTTATTCATTCCTAGTTACTTGGTGGGTCCCGGTAGTTATAATCCGGTTTATTTTAAGTCCCGTTAACTCGGGCTCTTATAAACTTAATTCCTTAAAACCTTGCTTCGTTTGTATTTAATATTAGGATTTCTTATTAAATTCCAAATATTTACCGGGTTATTTTTACTACTAATGGTACTTTACCCGTCTTTTAGTATTAACGGAGTTTGATTACCAAACCCGTTTTCGGGGTGTTACATCAAGTTAAGGAAATCACTCCTATCTCGATGATTAGCTTCCATTTTTTTTTTTGGAATATGGGTATTAGCATAAAAATTTAGAACAATCCATATGACATACCTAGTAAACAAGATTAACGTATCACTGGCATGTGAATAAACAGGTCAACCCATCGTGTACCGCAATTGAATGACTTAACATGACCTCTCGTTCACGGGTGGTGCGCTACTCCTATAGCACTACGCATAGTGCTATACATGTTAAGGTGTGGGTTAAGGACAAGTTCATCACATAAGAATCACCCAGTAACACGAATCCAATATAACATATTAGCATGCATGTATTAGATTGTTGTGAAATAAATTCTGAATTTTGAAAAGGGAAAGTTTGAATCGTATTATGCCTCCAAGATTAAAATGATATATCGTACAAATGTAAAACATGTTAAAATTGAGATAGCATAAAAGAGATTTAACGTAAAACACGGATTATCACGGAACGTAACATAAGACTATTCCAAAGTAAATCGAAGTCCTTTTCGAATTAAGGAAACGTGCTTTGGCCTAATGGACAAATACTCTCATCGAGGAGCGACTAACGATATTTGTCCTTCCAGTTACTACACCTCTTTAATCGATTGGGAAAAGCAAAACTTTGGCGAGTTTGAAAATCGAAGAGTGGGACTAGTTAACAAGATGCGAGGTTCACCTTTAACTTGATAACATCGTACCCTAGTGTGGTTGGTACTTATCAAAAGATAAGGGTCCACTATAATATGAAATGGAAATTCCCTTCAAGGTTTGGATATCACTCCTAACTTGAGGGTAGATTTCGTGCAAAATTCAAAGTATAGCTGAATGAAAGTCATCACCAAATGTGGGAATCACCCCTATTTTGATGAGTCGTTTCGATTGTGTTATAAGAGTGTTTTCAAAGTCTCCAAGTGTGTATTGTGTTAGCCTTAGGAAAGGCATGTATGTTAAAAGACCAAAGAGAATAGAGGGAAGCAAATAAGATAGAAAGAAAGTAGTTTTAAACAACACATAAGGATAAACTCCTAAACTATAGACTAGGTAAAATCATTCCTACTTTTCCTAATTCCCTATAGTTATGGCTGTGATACCAATCTGTCACACCCCAACCGATGGCGGAAACATCGGGATGAGAGGAACAAATCGCTCAAAAGCATCATAACAATAATTGTGACAATATAGATTAATCAAATTTCATAAATGCTAAAATGTCATACAAGATTCAAACATTGTATCAAAAATAGTTCAAAACATCGTTTATTCTAGATGGGTTTCTAGGTTCTTCCTAGCTTGTTTTCTTGATCACTTCGTCCATCAACCTGCAACATGTATTAAAATAACATCAACAAAATGTTGGCGAGTATACAAGTTTGATACATAGCATTAGTAGAATAAAATAATTTAACGTGCTCATATCCAACATGAATAACATGATCCAAGTTACTACTTTGCCTTTCCCAATAGACTAGCGGGAGGTCAATACGATCAACTTGTTCAATACGTTCAACTTGTTCAATACAATCAACTTGTTTAATACGATCAACTTGTTCAATACGATCAACTTGTTCAATACCCCAAGACTCAAGGGCATTGAGATTCACACGTTGGACTTGCATCGCATATGAGATTAACAAGCAGCAAAATGTTTCGTGTTTAAATGTGGATAGAGTGTGAATATAATAAGTTTCAAACGTTGCGTGTTTTTGTATAGAATACATGTTGCACCCAAAAGTGTTAAAAAGTAGAAATGGGATCGAGTATACTCACATTGGTTGCGTATGAGGATTTCTTGAAAAGATTGGGTAAATCCAAGAGGACGATCAAGAGCGATTACCCGAACAGTGGCAACTCGAGTCCGACGCAACTTCGGACTTCGGTGAAACGGTTCTCCGGCGATGTTCCGACGAAAATCCGAACTCCGGTGGTTGGTTATCGAATCAAAGAGAGTGAAAGGGTGAGGTTGGTTGTGTCGAGATGTGTGAGGAATGTTAAGATGGATGATGCTATATATACACATTTCAAAGGATCGAATTTTGTTAACTTTCCGAATCGAAATGGTAAGAATGATAACTATCGATGAATGGGGACATGATTTCATCTTTGTTCGTGATTGACTTGCGTATGGAAACGCGAAAACATAATTTGATCACCGAAAAATCAGGGTGATGAGAAAAGGAAACAAGATTGGTCGATGTTAACAGTTTCTGTTTCAAAAAGAATTCAGCGAGAATCTCGGATATATATATATCGAAGGATCATGATATATTAACAAAGCCGAGTTGTGGAGGAGTGGTTTGTTGTGTTGTCTGTTAACAGCGGGAACCCGGGTTCAAGTCCCGTTTCATGCGGTTGATATTTCCTTTTTACACTTTAATTGATTTCAAGTTTCTATTATTACACAAAGGCCCTTGAACTTATATTTTAGCTAATATAACCTAGTTAACTTTAATTAACTTGGTTACTTGTTATCTAACCAAAACTAACTAGATTATTTTAATAAAAAAATAAAAAGAATAAAACTTTTATTTGTAAACTTAATTGATTTAATTAATTAAACTAATGAATAATTAAATGACCATATTATAACGAATTAAACGATTAGGATCCAAAATTTAAAACGGGTCAGATTTTGGAAACCCATTTTGACGGATGTTACAGCACTAACCTCTTTTTCATTACCCTAAACTTCAGCTTGTGTTAAATCACCTAAGTTTGCAGGATCTGCTTGTGATTCATCACCAAAGTTTGCAGCATCAGCTTATTTTTTAATACCCCAAATATGCTCAACATACACCTCAATGACCTTGTTAGTTTGAGTATACTTTATCATCCTAATAACATCACTATCACCCATTAAGGATCTTATCCCAAATTCAAAACATTCTCCTGGAATCCTAAAGTTGTATCTTAATCCCCCTAGTTCATCGTCTGTGTAACCTAGCTCACACATCAGATCATTAAATATGATCAAAGAAAAGTAGTCAGGGTTGACCTTGTCAATATACGATACTTTACCCTCATACCCAAATTCTGGAAAGTCAATCAATTCCCCTCCATGATGTATCTCAAATGTGAAAAGGTCTGGCTCGTCAGCTAAAATCAACATCAAAACACACTATTAAACAACATTAATCGAACAAAACAAGGGATCATTACACTAATTTTGTGGGTTTTAGCACATACCATAATCGACGTCGGGATTAAAGGTTGAACCAGGAGGTCGGGCATTCCACATTGTTGTTGCTTTCAATTGTCGACTGAGGAACTGTGTGATTATGTAGGATTACTTGATGATTTTGGAGGATCTGATGAAAGAAGATGGAAGGTTATGGTGAAATAGGGTTTTAAAAAGGGTAAATTGTGTTTATATACTAGAGTAAAAGAATGGATCAAAATTGCAAGTGAAAACATTTATAAAGTTAATCCCCAAAATACCCCTGGTTAAAATTAGGGTTTTTGGACGGAGTTAGGGTATGTGATCAAAATGGCAACAAAAGGAAAAAGCCAGGGACCCAGAGGGGAAAAAAACTATTTGGACTAAAATGGCAAATGTAGACAAACCTCGGGGACTAAAATGGCAATTTACTCTATATTTAATGTTTCAAAGTTTTGCACATTACATCCTTTGGTTCTAACCCATTTAAGTTTTTTTGGTTAAGAACACATGAGACATTCTTGTCATTTCACCTCCCCTAGGACTTAGTGGTGGGTGGATGTTGATGGTGATGGTGGTTTAACGGTGATGGATGGTAATGGTAGAGACGATGGCGTTTTGTGAGGGTGGATGTCACACCTGTTCAATAGCGGAAGCGAGCGGTGTGAACTTGATTAGTTTTCATCGCATACGATATAAGTAAACAACTACATGATTAAAAACATACGATGTTCATCTATTGACACAAGTTAAGTATTACACACCATAAGTTGTTTAAGTATAAGACAACATAAGTTTTAAGTTTTTACAACAAACTAGTTTGGCTTAAGTTTAAAATACAAGGCTTTGCATCCTATATCCCATTGAAAATGAGATATATGGACCAAACCCTTCAAAAAGGACGACATCATTAACTTGTTAATTCAAAAGCTTCATAAGAACCGACAGCACCAAGATCCCTTTAGTTTCCTGAAATACATGTAAGTTTGAAAACATCAACAAAAGTTGAGCGAGTTCATGTGTTTTACGTTCTCATGCATCAAATGAATCTCAAAAACATTTGAAAGTTCGAGTGTTGAAAGCTGGTATCTAAAGCGTTTATGAATTCAATGATCATTAATGTTTTGCAAGGACATTAATATTGTGACAACTGCCACTTTCGAGTAATTTACGTACATTTAAAGCAATGATTTACATTATACAAGTATGTGTTTTGAATATTCGAACTGCATGATTACATGATATACATCTTATAACACTCAAGGAATATTCATCTATGATGCACATTATTCATTTTTATTGGTTACATTTGGAATAGTGTAAACAATGCATCGAAACAACTAGAGTAGTACCTAGTAAACTAGTGTGCTGACGAGAACTCAGGATCCAGCGAAACCATCTAAATTACATCTTTAGGACTCAGACGAAAGTCCCACATCAAATATACATTAAACCCTATATGGGAATACAAGGGTTTGGTTTAATATATTACCAATGTTTGGTAGCACCAAAAACTGCCCGAAAACTGCCAGTCAGCAAAGCCGGTACCGGAACCGTGTCAAAAATAATAAAAGTTTTAGTCCAAAAAGTTGGATTAAATATTTGGATAATAAAACAAGTACAAAAATAATTTTTGTTATGTTTTTATCCAAATAAAACACGGTGTCAGTATTTAACCCGGTACAGGACCCGAACCGACTTTTTCACCCGAATTACACACTAAAAATTTCGGTGAACTAGTTTTACTTAGTGTCACACTACTTTAAAATATGAAGGCTTAAAACCTTGTAGATATTTTTATATAAAATGTCAAAGTTCTTAAAATACTTAAATATTTACTACATTTTACCATAAATTGAACACTTAACACATTTAAACAATTCAAGACCCTTCCCCCCCCCCCCCCCCCCTCATGTTCACGTTTGTTTTAAAGGGGTCCCACATTCCTTAACAACTTGCAAATAGCTAGATATTTACTCCATTTGTTCAAGTGGATGATGTTGGTGATTAATTAGTAACTTACTAACTAAGTTACTACACTTTACTCTATCATCTTTCATCATCCAAGAACACCCTAACTATCTTCATCTTTTTCATAAGAACACCTTCAAAAAAAAACCCAATTATTTTTATTACCTCCTTCATGATCAACATGGATTTCTTTGGAACTTAAGGTGATCTAAAGCTCTTGGAAGTGAAAGGAAGGATTTTTATTCATACAAAAGCATTCTAACATCAAGATCATCATCTTCTTAGTCCTTAATAATCTCTAAGATCATCCCTAGCCTAGTGCTAGAAGTAAGCTTCTATATTTTTTTTTTATACATATTATGTTTATGATTGTTATTATAACTAATAATAACTATATAATCATACATAATGAACAAGAAAAATACAATGAAGCAAAGATAAAAATCATGATATAATTATGTTTGTTTATATTGTGATCTTAGACTTGTTATATGCTTATTAGATCTTGTTATGATGATTATGCTACAAATAAAGTGTTAGAAGATGTTGAAAGATATGATCTAAAAATTATACATGTTTATGTTAAAGGGTTTTAACATAAAGGATTAAAGGGATGATCATATCTAGTGATCTTGTGAAAGTATTTAGGGTTTATATGTAAAAACAAGACTTTCACAAGATTATAAAAATTAACATACAACTAAAGATTTTTATGAAAGTTGTTAAAACTAGAATTTAACTTGGTTTTCGAACTAGTTAACATATGAAAGGATCATGTTTAAAACCCTACATGATTTGAATATCATCTTAATAAATTCATGTTATAAAAGTCTCATAATGTTTAGTTAAGATGATTGAATAAATTGTTGTTGATTTAATAAAGAAAATGATATGTTTAATGAAACATGGTTAAGATAAAAATACAAAGGTTATATGGCCAATTTTTATAAAAACTTTATTTTATAAAATAACAACATTTTTGGGCAAATCTCTACAAGATTTATAAAGGTTATTAAAGAAGGGTTTACAAAATAAAAGACAAGAAAAATATATATTTTTTTTAGAAAATATATATTTGGGTACTTTAAACAATTTTTGTGTGATATATTACTTGGTGTATTAGTTATATATATCATTGTAGGAACTTGAATCTCATGTCACATTTAAACTCAAAACACCTTATAACAAAAGTCCTACGAGACTTCACATAATTACGCCTTAAAACGAGTTACGGACGATTCTAATAATCGGACACCAATTATGGTCAAAACGGACAACGGACGAATCCTTAAACGAGTCACCAATCCGAGGAGTTACTACGACGTTTAGACGATCTTTCGACACGAAATATAAATATGTCATCGATAACAAATTTCGGATGTTTAGAAACTTATAAAAACTAGTATGTTTTTATTACTAACATCTATACTTAGTAAATTTTTATAAAAAGGGTTTTTATAAAAATGAAATGGGCTTATTATACTTAATGGGCTATTTTTATAACAAATGGGCTAGTTTAAGTAATGGGCTATTGTTTTACAAATGGGCTTATTTTTCATAATGGGCTTAACATAAATTAGTGGGCTAAGCCCAAACACCAAACATATGGGCCAAAGCCCAACACTATTCAAGCCCAACACTATTCAAGCCCAACACTATTTGAGGCCCAACACTATTTGAGGCCCAACACTATTGAGGCCCAACACTATTTGAGGCCCAACACTATTTAGGCCCAACACTATTTGAGGCCCAACACTATTTGAGGCCCAACACTATTTAAGGCCCAGCACTATTTAAGCCCAATAACTTGAAAACATGGGCTTGGCCCAATGATACTATTATTGGAAACACAACTATACAAGTGATACATACAAGACACGAGATTCAGCGGACGAGATCCGACTATACAACTCATTCATCGAATACACAGTTAACGAACAGTAAAGACATACAAGTCTTACACATATTGAAGACACAAGACTTGTACTCAAGTTCTTTTCAAAGACCGAAGAGTCTAACAAAAATAAGAACATTTGTAGGTCGCAACGCTATTCAGGACGACCGCACGTGAGATCTTATTTACTTCTATTCACGGACGCAATTCAGTGAGTTCATGTTCCCCTATTCATTTAAATGTTTTACAACTTTACAACTATCGGGGAAGATACATGTTCAGAGTATGTTAAAGTTAGGTAATGAAACACCATAGATCATGTGCGAATTAGGGCCATACTATAAGCACCATTAATCCAGTTTGGACCAAGGAACAAAGGCTTAGATCTAATGGGTTTTGGCGAGCCCCACTCTTGGTCGTGGACCCATACAGAAGAGTGCGTTTGTGTCCCAGTCGATAGGAATCGACATAAAATCGTCTAGGGTTGGATTGCTTCCTATTTCGTCACACATATTAATGTCCTCGCGAAACATTAATTATCAACGATTTCATTGACGCTTTACATACTACATCATACATACAGATACATTTTATACAATTCACATGTTGTGGATACAGTTTATACATCATACATACAGACACATTTTATACAATTCACATGTTGTGGATACGGTTTATACATCATTCATACAGATACAGTTTATACAACTCACATTTTACAGATACAGTTTATACAACTCACATTTTACAGATACATCTCATACAGCTAAACTGCATGAACTCGCTCAACTTTTGTTGATGTTTTCAAACTTAACATGTATTTCAGGAAATTAGTGGACCTGGCAGACATTTCAGTCAAGGAAAACAAGTATCAATACTCCATGCCAACTATTGAAGGGTTTGCCTGTTATATACCGCCTCTTTGCGGTGATATAGTGGTCAAAGTCTTGACATTTTAAGACTTACATTTTGATGTATAAAACGATGACAACTTATTTTCATTTGATGGTTTGTAACCAATACATTCAACTTATGTTGCATTCTTTTGGGAAACACATATGTAATGGCAATGGCAATGGAGTATGTTTTATTCATATAGTTTGTTCATGTACATCGATATTTATGCAATGAAAACCATACAGATCACACCTTGCGTTTCCGCTACGAGCGGGTGTGACAGATTGGTATCAGAGCATCGATTGTAGTGAACCAGGATTCTTTCTCGAGTCTAAGTCTACAATCACTAGGGATCTCTCACGAAAACCTCTTGTTCATGTTGAACAGATAATAAATAAAGTTGGACAAGTCAAAAGGTTTTCATTGCATAAACATTTTTTCAAGGTCCACTACAGCAAAAATTCATTTCACATAAATCAAGCGAGGACATTTCCATGGGTGAAGTCTATGAGAAACAGACACAATACATTAATAGACTATGTGCCTACAATACAATACATTATCAGTTTATGCATTATAAACAGTTCACAGGTTCAGCTTATACAAGATAGAAATCCTTGATTGATAGGATTTACATGATTATATATATAGGTGGTTCATATATATGTTGCATGAAATATTTTGCCAAGAACAAAATACCTTCGACTTCAAATTCTATTATTATTCTTTACTCACACGGTGAAAATATCGACCTCATGTCTATTGCGGAGTTTATGGCGAACATGATTCCTAAGTGAAATCTTAAACTTAATTCCGTAAAATATGGTTGCTTTCTCGCGAATGCTGAGATGCCTGACCATGATAATGACGACGAGGTGAAGGTGGTAACCTTGGACAACAACTCCATTAGTGGGACGAGATCCATGTGACTCATACTAATCAAGGTGGATATACTCTTGTCCTTACAAGGAAGATGAAGTACTCATCTTGAAGGTGCCCCTTCAATTGTTATTGTTACAGATTCTTTCCATTTCTATTTCACCTAACGCCGTACCGTTCTGCGAGTAATGACAACGAACGTTGACACGTGAGTTATCACGAAGGTCCCTTCTATGTTGAAGGTATATTGACAATAACGTTTCCTCTCTTATTGATCGGCAGCTTCGTACGAGAGAATGCTAGGGTGACCATGCAAGGCAATTTATTATTACGGTGGCCAACGTAATAACAACTTGTAGTGCATGGGAATTCTGGTGGACTCTGCGGGCCAAGCTAATGATCACTATTCGTTCAAATTCTTAAATTATTATTTGAGATTCAATGTTTCTTATCTATTAGAACACGAACTGTGGTGGTTAGTATAACACCCTACAATACAATACAATACAATACAATACAATACAATACAATACAATACAATACAATACAATACAATACAATACAATACAATACAATACAATACAATACAATACAATACAATACAATACAATACAATACAATACAATACAGGAAGACGACAAGTATTTGTTCACACCTAACATTCGATCTATATCACGTTTCAGTTGAGACTAGTCATTTAAACGAATAAAACGTGTTAGCTACTCATGGAGGATTTTCCTCAACATTCTCGAAATTCTTGAACATGGGTTGGTTTCAGGGTGTCTATGACACTTTATCCTACTTTACCTTACCTTACTTTATCATATTCCACCTTATCATATTTATTGGAAGTGATACAATAAATTCCGTCGTTTGACGTTTTTCTTTTTCCAAGGGATAGTATGGCATGCGCCATGCTGCAACTCCCTCATTACATTCTATTCTACATTTTTGGAGATTCTAATAATCTTGCTAGAGCTCGTGAAACTCAAGCACTATTACCATAATTGTCACATGGACAAGTAAGACAAAGGATTTTCTCTACTTAGGATGATCAAGGTCCATAAAGTAGGGAATACATATTATATAGACGAAGACCACTGGTTGGTTTCCCCTCCTGAACGAATTATTTTTTATTTCTCTTTCCATTTAGACGTATGACCAATACATGCAAGAGGCATTACATCTTTTGGTTTTGGTTATCCACATTATCATTTATTCACACATATATGCACAATATGGTCTTGAGGTTTCCATGACCGATTGATTGCATTCTTCATTCTTGGGCACATGATAGACTTTATTTATTCAAATAAATGTCTAGATTCTTTTAATTGTGTGTATTAAAAAGATCATGGCGCCAAAAGAATCAATTGTTTAAGATAAAAGATATGTGTTGAAAACTATTGCTTTTACACAAGACATGGTTTATACATGACATTGTTACGCAAGACATTGTTATACATATCATTTGATGTTGGTTTACACAAGACATTTTTGGTGGTTATTTGTAAGGGATGAGACGTGTGTAATATAATAAAAGCATGGTGGATACGCCGCTGGTACTTCCTATATATAAGTGCTTATGTTATATTGCATATCGTGGTGTTATTCAAATCTCTTCGACAAAGACAAGACATGACATTTTTGCACAAGACGCGACATCCTCTACACAAGACATAATATTCTATTTCAAGACATGATATATTTATACACTACATTTTTAATTGGTTATTTATTTAACCATACATCATTCTTTTATATCATCTGATTTTCATATCTATTTTCATATGATTTTATAAAAGAACTCGATCATAACTGGAGCTAATATTGTTGGTTACACTTGATGCTTTCACGATATCTCAAGGGTTGTTCCATACTGGGAAACACCCGAATTCAAACACACTGAGTGATATATTTTAGGTTTAGCCTCGGAGATCCGAAGCATAACCGCATCATCCCTACCTACCTCGATCACTCAAACAATAACTCTCGCCATGAGAGAAATGAAGTCATGAGTACGTACACTCTACGATCATCATGTATCAATTTTATTAATACCAACACCGAGCTTAGCTATTGCTTTTAAATGTTAAGCATATACCCGAATTAGAGTCATGTTGGACACACATTACTATATCAACTTAGCTAATGGGAAATTAGCTGACTCTTGTCAAATCATAAAGGGTCACCGTTACGTATCCTATCAATCAACATTTCACATCCATATTATTTAATACCATTGCCGATTTTTAGCTTTATCGCAACATTTCACATGCATAGTTTCATGGCTAGTGACGGGAATGTCCTAGCTACAATTAGGGATTGATTTATCCTACATCTAAACATAGGGATTGGGTTATCCTACATCTAAACATTGGAACTGGATTGTTCTACATCTAAAATTATACAGTGAATTCTTCACTACATAGAATTCAAAATGTACTTGGCCTAGAGTCAAGCAAGCTAGACGTCTCCTCATTCTATAGAATTGGCAAAAAGTAAACTAGTCGAGTCTAGAGCTGAAATTCAATATCGATCTCTTCCCTGTTCAGTTGAGTATTTTCGACGTAGTGGTTGGCATGGATTGGCTATCCAATAATCGAGCCGAAGACTTCTGTCATGAGAAGATCATTCGCTTACCACTACCGAACGAAGAGACACTTGTTATCCATGGAGAGAAGCGCAACACATCATTGCGGACCATAAATTGTATGAAGGCTCAAAGTTGCTTACGGAAAGGTTGTATTGCCTTTCTAGCGCTTGTTGTCGACAAGAAGGCCGATGGGCCTCAGATGACAGATATTCCTGTGATAAAAGAATTCCCTGAAGTCTTTCCTGAAGACTTGCCAGGACTACCACCATATCGACAAGTCGAGTTTCACATCGACTTGGTACCTGGAGCCGCACCCATAGCCAAATCTCCATGTCGTTTAGCACCTTCTGAACCTTGTAGTTGACCGAATAAGGATGTTGTGAGTTCATAACCCCTACTCTTTACCACTATACATCTTTATAAAGGTTTTGGGGGTGGAAAGACATGCAAGTTTTGCAAAAATGCACAACATTTCGATGAACGAAAATTCATATTTCTAAACCATGTTACAAATGAATTTCCAACTAACTCAAATGCTTTATGAAAGGTTCTAGCTTCTACTCTAAGATAGACTTACGATCGGAGTATCATCAGTTACGAATTCAAGAGGAAAGCATACCGAAAACGGCTTTTAAAACTCGTTACGGTCATTACGAGTTTCTCGTTATGCCTTTTGGTTTAACAAATGCACCAGCGGTCTTCATGGATTTAATGAATCGTGTGTGCAAGCCGTATCTCGACAAATTCGTCATAGTGTTTGTTGACAACATTTTGATATACTCTCGATCGACTGATGAACATGAGCAACATTTGAGAACCATTTTAGAGTTGTTAAAGACAATAAATTCGCCCCAAATCGAAAAACAAGATATAGCCTTACAACTTATTCTTAAGATTGGTGAATAGCATTTTACAATCTTATCATTATCCGACGATACCGATGACTCTGTTGTAGACTGTGATGCTTCGCATCATGGATTGGGTTGCGTACCCATGCAACGTGAAAAAGTTATCGTGTACACGTCACGCCAACTAAAAGGTCACGAGAAAAACTATACCACTCACGAACTAGAGTTAGGCGTGGTGGTATTCGCTTTTAAAATATGGCGACATTATTTATATGGTACTCAATGCATTATTTTCACGGATCATAAAAGTCTTCAACACATATTCAACCAAAAAGAATTAAATATACGTCAACGATGTTTGTTTTATTGTTGAACGACTATGATTGTGAAATAAAGTACCATCCGGGCAAGGCAAACGTTGTAGCTAACGCCTTGAGCCGCAAGGAGCGAGTTAGAACACTGAGAGTTCAAGCATTAGAGAAGATGATTCACAAGCGCTAAAGGAAGAGAATATTCAAGCAGAAATACTTCGAGTCATGAAGGAACAATTAGTGCCGAAAGAAGATGGAACTTTATACCTTATGAGTCGAAATTGGGTTCTATTCTTTGGCGGCCTTCGAGATGATATTTTGAGGAAGCACATAGGCCTAAGTAGTGAAATAATACTACTGGTGGCCTAACCTCAAAAGTAATATCGCGACTTATATCGGAGAATGCTTGACTTGCGCGAAAGTCAAAGTCGAGTTGCAAAATCCCTCGGACTTGTTACAACAACCCGAGATTCCCGTTTGGTAATGGGAACAAATATCGATGTACTTCATTACGAAGTTACTCAGTACCTCAAGAAGTCACTACATGATATGTGTAATCATCGATAGACTAACAAAGTCCGCACACTTCTTACCGATTTGGGAGAAGGATAATACTGAGAAACTAGCGGAACTCTATCTCAAAGAAATAGTGGCTCCTCATGGAGTGCCTATTTCAATCAATTCAGACCGAGACGGTCGTTTTATTTCTAGAATTTGGAAATCATTTCAACAGGCCTTTGGATCTCATTTGAATCTAAGTACGGCCTTTCATTCACAAACTGATGACCAGAGCGAACGGACAATCCAAACACTCGAAGATATGCTTCGTGCATATGTTATGGATTTAGGCGGCAATTGGGATACTCATCTACTTTTAAGTTGAGTTTTCCTACGATAACAGCTACCATACTAGTATACAAGCTGCACCATTTGAGGCTCTTTATGGTCGAAAGTGTCGCTCTCTGCTATTTGGGCAGAAACTGGCGATAGTCAATTAATTGGTCCGGAATTAGTCCAAGAGACTACGGATAAAAATTTTCAGATCCGAGACCGTATCGAGGCGGCTCGCGATCGACAAAATAACTACACAGATAAAAGATGAAAACCATTATCTTTCGAGGATGGAGAAAAAGTCTTGTTGAAAGTCTCGCCTTGGAAAGGCGTAGCGAGGTTCGGTAAACGTGGAAAGCTTAACCCACGTTACATTGGACCATTTGAAATCTTAGAAAAGATTGGCACTGTTGCCTACAAGTTGAAGTTACCAGACGAACTAAGTAGTGTACACGACACATTTCATGTGTCGAATCTTAAGAAGAGTCCAACACAAGAAACGGTTATCATCCCGGCGGATGAAGTTCACATTGATGACAAACTCCAATTCATAAAGCACCTGTTAAGGTCATGGACCGGAAGGTCCGAAGGAGTAGTAACATATTAGTAAAAATTCGTTGGAACTCTCGACACGGACCCGAGTATACTTGGGAATGTGAAAATTTAATCAAAGCCAAATACTCTCACCTGTTCGAGTAGTCTCCTGTAAAGGATGACTCGGCTTGAATTTCGGGACGAAATTCTCAATAACAGGGGGAGAATGTGACAACTGCCACTTTCGAGTAATTTACGTACATTTAAAGCAATGATTTACATTATACAAGTATGTGTTTTGAATATTCGAACTGCATGATTACATGATATACATCTTATAACACTCAAGGAATATTCATCTATGATGCACATTATTCATTTTTATTGGTTACATTTGGAATAGTGTAAACAATGCATCGAAACAACTAGAGTAGTACCTAGTAAACTAGTGTGCTGACGAGAACTCAGGATCCAGCGAAACCATCTAAATTACATCTTTAGGACTCAGACGAAAGTCCCACATCAAATATACATTAAACCCTATATGGGAATACAAGGGTTTGGTTTAATATATTACCAATGTTTGGTAGCACCAAAAACTGCCCGAAAACTGCCAGTCAGCAAAGCCGGTACCGGAACCGTGTCAAAAATAATAAAAGTTTTAGTCCAAAAAGTTGGATTAAATATTTGGATAATAAAACAAGTACAAAAATAATTTTTGTTATGTTTTTATCCAAATAAAACACGGTGTCAGTATTTAACCCGGTACAGGACCCGAACCGACTTTTTCACCCGAATTACACACTAAAAATTTCGGTGAACTAGTTTTACTTAGTGTCACACTACTTTAAAATATGAAGGCTTAAAACCTTGTAGATATTTTTATATAAAATGTCAAAGTTCTTAAAATACTTAAATATTTACTACATTTTACCATAAATTGAACACTTAACACATTTAAACAATTCAAGACCCTTCCCCCCCCCCCCCCCCTCATGTTCACGTTTGTTTTAAAGGGGTCCCACATTCCTTAACAACTTGCAAATAGCTAGATATTTACTCCATTTGTTCAAGTGGATGATGTTGGTGATTAATTAGTAACTTACTAACTAAGTTACTACACTTTACTCTATCATCTTTCATCATCCAAGAACACCCTAACTATCTTCATCTTTTTCATAAGAACACCTTCAAAAAAAAACCCAATTATTTTTATTACCTCCTTCATGATCAACATGGATTTCTTTGGAACTTAAGGTGATCTAAAGCTCTTGGAAGTGAAAGGAAGGATTTTTATTCATACAAAAGCATTCTAACATCAAGATCATCATCTTCTTAGTCCTTAATAATCTCTAAGATCATCCCTAGCCTAGTGCTAGAAGTAAGCTTCTATATTTTTTTTTTATACATATTATGTTTATGATTGTTATTATAACTAATAATAACTATATAATCATACATAATGAACAAGAAAAATACAATGAAGCAAAGATAAAAATCATGATATAATTATGTTTGTTTATATTGTGATCTTAGACTTGTTATATGCTTATTAGATCTTGTTATGATGATTATGCTACAAATAAAGTGTTAGAAGATGTTGAAAGATATGATCTAAAAATTATACATGTTTATGTTAAAGGGTTTTAACATAAAGGATTAAAGGGATGATCATATCTAGTGATCTTGTGAAAGTATTTAGGGTTTATATGTAAAAACAAGACTTTCACAAGATTATAAAAATTAACATACAACTAAAGATTTTTATGAAAGTTGTTAAAACTAGAATTTAACTTGGTTTTCGAACTAGTTAACATATGAAAGGATCATGTTTAAAACCCTACATGATTTGAATATCATCTTAATAAATTCATGTTATAAAAGTCTCATAATGTTTAGTTAAGATGATTGAATAAATTGTTGTTGATTTAATAAAGAAAATGATATGTTTAATGAAACATGGTTAAGATAAAAATACAAAGGTTATATGGCCAATTTTTATAAAAACTTTATTTTATAAAATAACAACATTTTTGGGCAAATCTCTACAAGATTTATAAAGGTTATTAAAGAAGGGTTTACAAAATAAAAGACAAGAAAAATATATATTTTTTTTAGAAAATATATATTTGGGTACTTTAAACAATTTTTGTGTGATATATTACTTGGTGTATTAGTTATATATATCATTGTAGGAACTTGAATCTCATGTCACATTTAAACTCAAAACACCTTATAACAAAAGTCCTACGAGACTTCACATAATTACGCCTTAAAACGAGTTACGGACGATTCTAATAATCGGACACCAATTATGGTCAAAACGGACAACGGACGAATCCTTAAACGAGTCACCAATCCGAGGAGTTACTACGACGTTTAGACGATCTTTCGACACGAAATATAAATATGTCATCGATAACAAATTTCGGATGTTTAGAAACTTATAAAAACTAGTATGTTTTTATTACTAACATCTATACTTAGTAAATTTTTATAAAAAGGGTTTTTATAAAAATGAAATGGGCTTATTATACTTAATGGGCTATTTTTATAACAAATGGGCTAGTTTAAGTAATGGGCTATTGTTTTACAAATGGGCTTATTTTTCATAATGGGCTTAACATAAATTAGTGGGCTAAGCCCAAACACCAAACATATGGGCCAAAGCCCAACACTATTCAAGCCCAACACTATTCAAGCCCAACATTATTCAAGCCCAACACTATTTGAGGCCCAACACTATTTGAGGCCCAACACTATTGAGGCCCAACACTATTTGAGGCCCAACACTATTTGAGGCCCAACACTATTTAGGCCCAACACTATTTGAGGCCCAACACTATTTGAGGCCCAACACTATTTAAGGCCCAGCACTATTTAAGCCCAATAACTTGAAAACATGGGCTTGGCCCAATGATACTATTATTGGAAACACAACTATACAAGTGATACATACAAGACACGAGATTCAGCGGACGAGATCCGACTATACAACTCATTCATCGAATACACAGTTAACGAACAGTAAAGACATACAAGTCTTACACATATTGAAGACACAAGACTTGTACTCAAGTTCTTTTCAAAGACCGAAGAGTCTAACAAAAATAAGAACATTTGTAGGTCGCAACGCTATTCAGGACGACCGCACGTGAGATCTTATTTACTTCTATTCACGGACGCAATTCAGTGAGTTCATGTTCCCCTATTCATTTAAATGTTTTACAACTTTACAACTATCGGGGAAGATACATGTTCAGAGTATGTTAAAGTTAGGTAATGAAACACCATAGATCATGTGCGAATTAGGGCCATACTATAAGCACCATTAATCCAGTTTGGACCAAGGAACAAAGGCTTAGATCTAATGGGTTTTGGCGAGCCCCACTCTTGGTCGTGGACCCATACAGAAGAGTGCGTTTGTGTCCCAGTCGATAGGAATCGACATAAAATCGTCTAGGGTTGGATTGCTTCCTATTTCGTCACACATATTAATGTCCTCGCGAAACATTAATTATCAACGATTTCATTGACGCTTTACATACTACATCATACATACAGATACATTTTATACAATTCACATGTTGTGGATACAGTTTATACATCATACATACAGACACATTTTATACAATTCACATGTTGTGGATACGGTTTATACATCATTCATACAGATACAGTTTATACAACTCACATTTTACAGATACAGTTTATACAACTCACATTTTACAGATACATCTCATACAGCTAAACTGCATGAACTCGCTCAACTTTTGTTGATGTTTTCAAACTTAACATGTATTTCAGGAAATTAGTGGACCTGGCAGACATTTCAGTCAAGGAAAACAAGTATCAATACTCCATGCCAACTACTGAAGGGTTTGCCTGTTATATACCGCCTCTTTGCGGTGATATAGTGGTCAAAGTCTTGACATTTTAAGACTTACATTTTGATGTATAAAACGATGACAACTTATTTTCATTTGATGGTTTGTAACCAATACATTCAACTTATGTTGCATTCTTTTGGGAAACACATATGTAATGGCAATGGCAATGGAGTATGTTTTATTCATATAGTTTGTTCATGTACATCGATATTTATGCAATGAAAACCATACAGATCACACCTTGCGTTTCCGCTACGAGCGGGTGTGACAAATATGTGTTTTGACATAGGAAGCCCTCAACCCGGTAGACGATTTAAGTGCCGATTAGCCTCGACTGGGACACAAAAGCACTCTAAGTGGCCACACAAGGACCGTGAGTGGGGCTCGCCCGTACCCGATAGATCTACCCCTTGTTCCTTGGTCCTTAAAAAGATTAATGGTGCCTAAGTTAGCGCTTATTCGCACGTGATCCAATAATTCATTCCATAGTTTAACCATACCCTTGTTAACATGTATTCTCCCCCCCCAAGAGTTGTAAAACCGAAAACGTTTAAAGAAACGGGGGACATAAACATACAGTATTGCGTCCCACAAATAGTTCTAGCAACTGTGTTCCGAAAGCGTGGGTTAACCTACAAAGGTTCTAACTCATTAGACACGTCGGTCTCTTCTAGACCTTGTACTCGTTGTTCATCTTAAACGTTTTTGTATACGTTTTGTTTTTGGAACACTTGTGTATTTTTAGTAATATGTTGGCATTTGTTTTATGTGTATACTTTGATTCGAGACTGTATATTTGTTACACAAATATAATTGTATATCTTTCATAGATATAAGTGTTAAAAATATTTATTTTTAACATCGTTAATACGATGTCATACGTGTACGACATCCTTGTGAGAGTACACTTCAACAAATGTATGTGAGTACATCACCATGTACTTGAGTCTTTTATTCATGCATGTATACCGTATTTATACGTGTAGGTATACCGTATTACACATGTAGGTATACCGTATCTATACTTGTGATATACCGTATTTATACGTGTAGGTATACCGTATTATACGTGTAGGTATACTGTATTTATACGTGTAATATACCGTATTATACGTGTAGGTATACCGTATTTATAATGTATTATTACAATATATATTTATTTAAATGTACATGTATTTTCTTTTGGGCCTAGCCCACATATTGTGTTATTGGGCTTAACCCATGTATTTATGGTAATTGGGCCTAGCACAAGTCTTTATGTTATTGGGCCTAGTCCATATTTTGTGGTATTTGAGCCTAGCCCAAGTTTTATATTTTAATTGGGCTTGTATAAGTGTTTACTGAAATGGGCCATTGCCCATGTATTTAGGATATTGGGCCTAGCCTAATATTTATGTTATGTAAGCCCAATATAAATTTTAAAAGCCCAATATTAGTTCACAATCTAAAATTTAGTGTTCTTGAATTTTGGTAATCTTTTACTAAGTATTAAATAAACATACTAGTAAACTTTTATAACTACACTTAGTGTTATTTGTTGTCGTTAATATATATAAATTAAGTGTCTAAAAATATTTTATTTTAGACTTGTCGTCATAATTGGTTAACATATATAATTTTTGTGTTGAAGTTGTCCAAACGTCGTAGTAACTTTTCGAGGTGCCGATATGTCCATTTCGTCGATGAAACATACATTGTTATTTTGTCGATACATATATGGTTATGAAAAGTGTCGTCTGATGTTCGTTGTAACCCTTGTGCAAAATTTCGGGCTTTCAAAAACTCCTTCTTTGCAAGCAATGCGATAATCGATGCTTAAAA
Source organism: Helianthus tuberosus (assembly GCA_030545235.1). NCBI lineage: Eukaryota > Viridiplantae > Streptophyta > Magnoliopsida > Asterales > Asteraceae > Helianthus > Helianthus tuberosus. The sequence goes on along the minus strand of CM060385.1, from coordinate 73,736,006 downwards.
GTAATCCGTTTAACGCAACATACACACCAGGACGAGGACACGAGCTACACGTACCCTAAATACCCTCTACATAACTTAGAAATATACAAGTACAGGGACTATTTACGACAAATTACGAAAGTATGCCAATACGTATAGCGACGAACGCTCCGGAACAAGATCATAAGCTATACATACCTTAAATACCCTTAACACAGCTTAGGAATAAGTTTTGAGGGGTTCGGTATGTGAAAATGCGCTTATTTGATCACAGGGACTAAAAGCGTCAAAACTGTGAAAGTATGCATTTTCGTGCATATTTAGCGTTCTGACCATTTCCGGACATCCAAATATTTTTTTTATATCAAAACAGTTTTATAACTTAGTTAAACATGTTTTAACATGTTTAACTCGTCACTTTTAGTTTAGTGCTTGTTTAGGGTCGTAAGTCAAGCGGTCTAAACATCCGCTTAGACTTTCGAACCCGACCCGTTTGGTCGATCATTAGGATCCGACCAAACACATTAGGTGACTATAGTTGTATAGGGAATAACCTTCCAAGGTTATACCTTATGGTCACTTCGTTTAGTTAGTTGTATGATTGGTAGTTTATATGCCTTAGGAAAATGACCAAAATGCCATTTTTGAGCATAATTTTATTTTAAGCATATGTAACCAAAGTTTTGACACCTAAACTGATTATGCAACATGATTAAACATGTTAGGGCGTATAATACTTATCATAGGGCTATTTAGACCATCAGAATGCGCTTTTGCGCAAATGACGCGTTAAAGTAGCGTAAACTACCTTAACTGGTCATAACGGGTCAAAAGCACTTAGGATAGGTTTCAATTTAGAATTTAGGCTTTGTTAAACCATATCATATAATACTCATTTGGTTTACAATACCTCATTCTATCCAATTCCTCGATTTATGTCCCGTTACGCTAACATAGTATCCGATACACTAGGAACCACTTCAACATTTGAACTCTTGATCCTTTGAGCTTTGTTATATCATTTGAACAAGACTATTACGCAATATCAAGTGAGTACATAGTTCCCCTATTTTACTGTTTTCAAATGTTTTGGGGTGATTCATATGTGTAACCAATTTGTTTTCCAATGTATGGCATATATGTGGTTACTAAGTGCTTTTATGTGTATTATTCCGATTATGTAAATACGATATTTATCCAAATCCTTAAAAGATCTATCTATCTTTATAGTTAGATTCTTATAGGATATTTGAAGTACAGTCTTAGATCTTCCTATCTTCATAGTGAGATTTTTAAGAAGTACTTTACAAGACGATGGTTATGGTTTATGTGTAGATTATTGGTGATTTAGATAATGAAACTAGAGTAATACAATAAGCACATGGTGGATACGCCGCTGGTACTTCCTATATTTAAGTGTGCTTATTGTATTACCCTTCGTGGCGTTATCCCGAATCACCATTAAGATTTAGAATGTTGTGATGCAATGATTGAATGTGACCGAAACCAAATCCTTTTAGCATCAATTTATCTTCATAAATTGATTCTTGTAGGATGTTTAAAGTGCTACTATTGGAGTCCTTGTTTGGATTCATTGTGTACTTTAATGCGTATTTGACTAGACAATGTGACAGAAACCAAATCCTTATAGCATCTATCTATCTTCATAGATTGATTCTTATAGGATGTTAAAGTACTAATATTGGAGTCCTTGTATGGATTCATTGTGTACTTTAATGCGTATGTGACAAGATGATGTGACGAGAACCGGAATCCCTGTAGTATCTAGCTATCTTCATAGCTAGACATACATGGGATGTTTAAAGTACTAATATTGGAGTCCTTGTTTGGATTCATTGTATACTTTAATGCGAGTATACAAGTTGGTGACAAGTTGACGATTTATGTGTTTATGTGGTAGTTGTGATTTAGATAACGAAACGAGTGTAATAAAATAAGAACATGGTGGATACGCCGCTGTTACTTCCTATATATAAGTGTTCTTATTTTATTACTCTTGTAGCGTTATCCGAATCATTTTAGGATTTTGTGTACGATTGATTCAATGTTCGATTATCCAAATCCTTGTAGAATCTTCCATATCTTCATATGTTAGATTCTTAGAAGGATATCTAAAGTATTTCTATAAATCATTGATTTGATTTATATAATACTCACACAAGTTTTGACAGAATTCAAGTATAGTTATTATTAATCCTTGATTGGATTTCTAATAACACATTAACGAGTTTTACAATGATTTCAATGAGATTACAATGTATAATTTCAATGGCATAAAAACTACTTAGTTATAATCATATTGCCATATACAAAACTATTTACCACGAGTTTTCACAATCAAGATTATGTATTGTAATACTAAACTTTTGCCATTCTTTGGCTTCAAGATTCATTTTCAATTGACAGCTCTCGTAGTTGTCAAAGTATTGCAATACCAAACTTTTTGCCATTTGTTTGGCTAACAAAACCTATGTACTCGCCGACATTTCTATGCTGACTATTTTTCACATATGTTTTAGGTTTTCAATTATTCAAGCATGCAACGCATAAGAACTGCATCCGGGCCTTAGACTTCTTAAATCAAAAGACAATTACATGTATTCTTTGTTTGTAAAACAATGTTAACAATATTGAAACAATTTAGTACCAGTAGTTGTGAGCAATTGTAACGTGACTCCCCGATATTTCCGCCGCGTGTTGTTGTATTACGCGATTGGGGTGTTACATTCGTCGTCCGATGTTTGCGCCTTGTTTTATGGTATCTTATAAGTGAGCGTTTTAAGTGTGTGCAAAGGTTTGCGACCGTCATCATACTTGTGAATATTTGTGAGGTTTTTGGGTTATGCTGTAATTGTATATTTTTCATGTGTATTGTACATAATATTTTAGTATGTATTACTAGCACTAATACATACACATATTATACAAACATTATACACCAAATAAAGTATACAAACTATATATTTTTTTTATCAAAAATTATATTAACATACACTTATTATCTTTACATATTTATTTAGTAAGAATATACATGTGAGTTTATAAAAACTCTTTGATGATTAGGGCTTAAACCTTTTCATCAAAACTTCCATAATGACGATTGACGTGCGTGGGTGAGTATATATATATTTTTAGTTATTTTTAGCTCTTTTTACTCGCCGATTTCAAGTTTTAAATTTATAAAACACGATATTCTACTATCACTCTACACACACGCTTAGGGCAAGTACACCCATTGCGGACGTAGTATAGTGATGACAAGATACCGAGGTCGTCCAAGGATATAAGAGCTTTTAGTACCGGCTTATTGTCAACGTCTAATCGAACCAACTTTTGAGAAAAGATTTTTAAGCTAATAAAAATAAAATAAAAACAGAAAATAAAAATGATAGACAAGAAAGAATCACTTGGATCCAACTTATCTTTCATGTATCCTTTTGATGATTTCCGCACTTTGGGCATTTTAAGAGATTATCTTAGTTATAGTAGTAGGCCCATCTTCCAAGGCGACGTTACCCTCAACCTAGTGGTTTGAGTCAGCAAGGATACAATCCCACTAGGTTGGATTATTGAAAGATAATTAAGTAAGTCATCAAAAGGGTACATGGAAGATAAGTTAGATCCAAGTGATTCTTTCTTGTCTATCTATTTTTATTTTATTTTATTTTCTGTTTTTATCTTTTTATTAGTTTAAAAATCTTTTCTCAAAGTTTGGTTTGATTAGACGTTGACGATAAGCCGGTATTAAAAGCTCTTATGTCCTTGGACGACCTCGGTATCTTGCCATCACTATACTACGTCCGTGATGGGTGCACTTGCCCTAACGTGTGTAGAGTGATAGTAAAATATCGTGTTTTATAAATTTAAAGCTTGAAATTGGCGAGTTAAAATAGAGCTAAAAATATAACTAAAAATATACTCACACCGACACACGTCAATATACATATCTAACACAGAAACCGGGAGATCCTTGGCTGTTTGACTATGAAGGTCTCTGGAATTCGTTCAACCTACCAGCCGAACCATCAGAGGAGGAACTTGCTATGCTCTATCAGCATCAACAATCTTTATCGCAAGATCAAGTTCCAAGACCAATCGTTGTCACACAGAGATACATCGGTACACACGATGCTGAAGCAGGTCTGAGTACTCAACATTCTGAATCACAGATAGTTGGAACAAATGAACCCGCAGTCGAACCAGTGGTGAATGAATCAGCTTCTAATTTTGATCAGTCTAATAACTCTGAATCTGAAGCTGAACCGAATTACGACGATTATAGATCTACTTCTGATGATGGTGAAATTCAATTTCATAGTCTACCCGACACTCAGAATGATGGAACAAGTGCTCAGAATGAAACTTCTGCTGTTAACCAAGATGTCAAACAGAATGTTACAAACTTACAACAAGAAGTGAGCGCCTCCAATGAAGTAATACCAAGAACGCTTTCCTAACATCCGTCGGAGTTTATAATTGGAGACTTACAAAGTGGTGTTAAAACCAACATCAAGTTAACAAGGGTTTTAGTTGTTTTTATTCTGAAGTGGCTCCTTTACAAAATAGGTTCTCATTTAAATGTTTTATTTCGCAGGTAAAAATGAAGACGTATAAGGAAGCACTGACGGAGGAAAGCTAAGTTAATTCCATGCAAGAAGAACTCTCATATTTTGAAAAGTTGGGTTTGTGGAAGCTAGTCGATCTACCTGAAGACCACAAAAAGATAAACACTAAATGGGTCTTTAAGTGCAAAAAGGACGATCATGGCATGATAGTGTGTAACAAAGCTCAACGTGTTGTTCAAGGATTCTATCAGCAAGAGGGAATTGATTTCACGAAGGTCTACGCTCCAATTGTGAGAGAAGCGATTTGTATCTTCCTGGCATTCGCATCTTGGAAAGAATTTAAAGTGTATGAATTAGATGTAATGCCTGCCTTCTTGTACGGAAAGGTGAAGGAGGAGGTGTACGTCGGCCAACCACCGGGGTTTGTCGATCCGATACACAAAGACCAAGTCTATCTGTTGGACAAGGCGTTGCACGATTTACGTCAGGCCCTGAGAGCCTGGTATGAGACGCTATCGCAGCATCTCCTCAAAATAGCTTCGTCAGAGGCACAGTGGACAGCATCCTCTTCACGTGAGAAGTAGACGGTCGCATTCTAATCGTACAAATATACGTAGAAGATATTATATTTAGGTCGAAGAATGATGCCTTATGCAAAGACTTTGAAGCTGTCATGAAGAAGAAATTCGAGATGAGTGTAATAGGGGAGATGAAGTTCTTTCTAGGACTTCAAGTAGACCAATTACCTGACGAGATCTTTATCCATCAGAAAAAGTATGTGAACGACGTTCTGGAGAAATTCAAGATGTCTGACACATCGCCAATGTCTATTCCTCTTACTCTCAATCATGGCATAGGGCCAGATCCTACCAGAGATAAAATCGATGAAATGCTCTACAGTTCGATGATCGGGTCTTTGATGTATTTGAAAGCTTCTCAACTAGATATAATGTATCCGACATGCCTCTGTGCATGCTACCAGTCAAGTCCTAGAGTATCTCACTTAATGATCGTCAAGAGGATCCTATGATACCTCAAGGGTTGTCTAAGCACCGGCCTCTGCTACATACGTAATGACGATTTCAAGCTACAAGGCTTCTCAGACTTTGGGTGTTGCAAAATCAATGCTAAATCTATAATTGTTGGTTTCCAGTTCTTTGGCACACGTTTGGTAACGTGGCAATGCAAGAAACAAACCACAGTCTTTCATTAGACCTGTGAGGTAGAATACGTCTTTACTTCCAACTGTGTTTCTCAAATCCTCTGGATTAAACAACATATGAGGGACTATGGAGTGCAATTTCTTGACAAGTCAATATACGTAGATAACGAGGCTACTATTTCAATAACAAAAAATTCGGTTTATCACTCTAAAACAAAATATATCGAGATACGTCATCATTTTATTCGCGATTGTTATGAGAAAAAGTAGATACGTATTGAGAAAATCCACACAGATGAACAAAAGGCAGATTTTTATACAAAACTGTTTGATAAAACAAAGTTTCAATATCTTTTGAAATTAAATAGGATGAAGGATTTGTCATAGGGGGAACAAAGAGAGTGAAGCTGAGATGGATGGTGATTTGAAGTAATCCTCATTGGGACGTCAAGTTTTTGTTTCAAGTTCTTTTTTTAATCCCAAAAACCCAAAAATATGTTTTTGATTTTAGGGGGAGAAATGTTGTGAAAAATACAAAAACATATAAAATTTGAAAAGTACAAGAACATAAAAAAAGACAAAAATGAGTTTTCGTGTATAAAAGATGAAATGATAGTACATCAGTGGGTTGTCACAACATGCTAAAGATTTGTATAATCAAAAAGATTTTTAAACAGTCTCACTAATGATGTGCCAGTAGGCTTCGCACATATAGTAAATTGTTTTCGAGATATAAAGATAACGAAACTTCTTAATTAGTGGTTAACATCTCTCGGATGTATGGTCTTGGTACCGTAATTTTGTTTTATAGATTGCCAGATTCTGAGATACTAGGTCTTTATAACTAGTTGATATCTAGGGTATTATATAAGTTCTTCTGATTTTGTGTCAGCAATGGCCTAGAACTTGTAGAATACTTTTGCTTTTAAACCCAAAAACTGCATCAAAATTGAAAGCATCAAAAGATCTGACAATTGCAGTCAAAAGATTCCAAATATGGAACACCACTTTCTAAGTTGAGCCTTCGTCTCTTTGTTTGTATGTGGTACCAACCTGAGCTCTCAAGGCCTCGCATAACCTTGATACAGATATCAATTAGGTATATTCACCTGTAAGATGAAATCTAGGCAATCTTGATATGGGAGTATATTCTGAGGTAGGGAACATTGTTAAGTCAAGTTCTAATACACTTAATTACCGTAATTACCGTATCTTGAAACAACTGAAACATGTGTAGAGGTTTAAGTGGACAAACAATACTGGCAATCTAGGTGAACTCGTTTAAAACTTAAAGTTTATCAAAGTCAACGGTGTTGGTGACTAGTCTCAAAAACTGATATGATTCTCTTACACAAACTCAGAAAAATATGTCTGTAAATATGTTTGTACATAGCGTTTTCATTTCAGAAAACAAAAAGATTTTCAGTGTCTTTTAGCATAAAGTTTGGAAAATTCGAAAAGATATTATTTCATCTTATTTTCGACTACCGATGATGGAATGCTGATTTTCAAAATCCAAAGCTGCTGAACAGAATCTGAAGAACAACGGGTTGGGAGCTAACCTGAAATAGAAAAATGTTTTGAAAAGAATACAAGTTCATTAGTTTGAACTTAACATTAACAGAAAAACATCAGTTTATTCATAAAGTGTTTAACCAAGGTCATTAACTTGGACTTGGTTGACTAATCAGGTAACCATGGTCATTAACTTGGACTTGGTTAACTGGTGGGTTGTTAAAAATGTTAAAATGTTAGAAATTTTGAAATTTGAAAAAAAATGAGATTTCATCTGAATGAGTCTCACTCGCACGAAGGAGTCTCCTTCGCACGGACCAAGAAAAGTGCTGAGTATAAATAGTTCTTTCGTACAAAAGAACTTCAGTCGCATAAAAACTCACATCCTCACAAAAAGTCAGTTGAGAGAAAAAAAATTCTTGATAAGTAACGAAGTGCTGCCAAATTTGATATTGGGGTGTTGATTTACACAACACTTTTAATGGGAAAGGTATAGAAGACTTAAAACATGAACAATTTGGACCGAAATTGGACTTTCAGACTTATAAAGATTAAAAAAAACTTAGATCTGTGATGTTTTAATGGACAAAACATAAAATTGAACTTAGTAATATGTTAATCGACACTTTTAGGTGTTAATGAAACCATCAATTTGTCCAAAACATGTTAAAATCAACAATTTTGAAAATTTGGATTTTAAACTGTTTGGAACGGAGGAACCTCGTCCGCACGGATGTAGTTCATCCGCATGGAAGTAGTTCATCTGCACCAGTTTGGTCTTCTTCGCACGAATGAAAGACATCCATTCCAAAAGTGTTGATCCGTTCCAAAATAATTTCATTCGTACCAAACTCATCCGTATATAATGTCACATCCGTTTGAGTTTTTATGGTACATCCGCTCCAAATTTGAAAATCGTCAAAGTTTTTCTAAGTGTTTAAAGTGTTATTCTTTTCAGGCTAAAGCGACAAATTTTGATCTGAAGCACAATATTTGTTGTGTGCTAGATGATAAACTTTCAAAGATGGCACCATTTAAATCCATATTGCCATTTTTCGAGCATTCACAAATCAAGAAAGTTGTTACTGAGCAACATCTAGCTATCAAACGAGTTACAAAACGACCTATAGAAAGCTTTAACAACCTAGATAAGTTACAAAGCAAACACAAGAAAAGCTCTAACAACTTTCACAAGATAAAAAAAACCCCTCGTAGGGGCGCCGAAGGAAAAGTATGACATGGTAAACAAGGCATCCCAGTTGATGCTCTTAGAGAAACTTCATTTGAATGAGTACCTCGATTGAAATGTCCTCGAAAAGGACATGGAAAAACAATCTAAATAGCATAGACGCTCTTGAGAAAAGTACTCTTGAACGAGTACATTGGTTAAAGTGCCTTCAAGGAGGCATAGATTGAAGTCGAAAAAACTAGATGAATCTAGAATGTAAGACTCGAGGCAAGAGACTAATACCAAGTCGGCGTGTTACCTGACCAAATGGTTATACAAGAAAGACATAATAGCGTCATAAAAGCGAGGTATTGTGCTACCCCATTTGAGGTGTCGCCTTGTTATTTAAAATGTTAAATGCAAGGTTACATCAAGACTAACAAAATAGATAAGTTTGGCCTAATGTGGCTTAGACTATATTTACACGAAAGATAGGGGTGACAGTAAAAGGGCGAAAAGAGACCCGTCTAGATTTTCAAGAACCGTAATAAGTCCTAGGCCCATCCATAAATGAATGGGCCTAGAATAGGGATGACTTGACGATGAGGGTCCCCGTCTGGGCTCAGTCCCTTAGAATGGTAATTGGGCCTGATCCCATTTGGACTTTCCTAACATGTTTAGTTGGTTCAAGTGGGACTAATTCCGAAAAGCCTATTCTTAGGCCAGCCCATTAGGGTTATGGCCCAAGAATCTTGTTATAAAAAGGAAGTTTCTCTTCCTGAGACAACTAGGTTAATCTCTCCTCAACTTGAGGCTCCCTCTTCCTATCTCTTTTCTTATAACATATATGTATGCTCCATATCTCTAAGTTACATGGATAACTATCAATGCCATACATTATATTGACTTGAGCGTCGGGCCCTAACTCGATTTACATGTGGTTGTAGCTTGAGACTCGGGATCTCGCAAGAGGAACCGTCATCACAACGACGAGATGAGGAATCTGAACTGGACCCGTCGAGTGTAAGGCAAGTATGTTTGGTTTGAGGTTTGTTTACTTTTTAGCAAAAAGTAATCCATAAAAGTTGTACTATTTTCATCTTTGTCTACTAAATTTCTTGGAGATTAATCATCTGTAATTGACTCGTAGCATTTACGAAATTGACCATTTCGAATAGATCGTATCATACTCCCTCTTAGCCAGCCAACACCCACCTAACTGGTCCAGGTGATTTTATCTCCGATTATTTTCAGATAAATGTGTTTTTCGTCAATTGTGTTTCTAGCAACTGTGTTTTGCAAAGGTGGTTATCTAAATAGAAACATCAGGCATTCATTACCATAAACCTATCTCGCTTAACGATCACATCCAAACCAACAATGATCTATTATACCAAAAACCTATATCGCTTGTTATTGTGGGTTTTCCATATACATCTCTAAATTAGCTTCATTTCTTTTTTGTTTCTTTTGGTAAGCAATTACATATATTACTTTTGGTAAGCAATTACATATATCCCCTACTTTAAAATCCTAATTACATATTTACCCAACCCAAAAAATTAAATTATATATTTCCCTTTTCTATAGCAAAATGACACAAATACCCTTTCAAACGTAAAAAACCTACTATCTTTCATTCCCTCCCACCCACTACCCCCAAGGACTCCTCCCTGATGAAAATGATAGTTGCCAGATCCTACACTGGCAATACGAACCGGCAACGAGAAGAGAACCGACGACCATAACCGGCAACTCACCATGCCATTCCGAACCGTAATCGAAGAAGAGAACATGTGTGTTTTTATTTCAATTTTTTTAGGAATAGGTTTTTTAAAGATCATCGAATATGTTCACATATCTAATGTAGGGGTGTTCATCGAATCAAATAATGTATTTTCGAATTAATCCAATTGAATTTTTCTATTTTTTATGTTTTTATTGAATTCGTATTCGATTAAGATTTGATTTATTCGCTTCGAATTCGTAGTCCAATTTTATGCCCAATTCAGAATTCCATTCAATTCGTATTTGAAACTCGAATAAATTTGATATAATTCAAATAAGCCTAAATAATAATTTTTTTACTTCTATTTTTTAAACTACTACAAACTAATTATAAAGGCTTTTAGAGTTTGGCCCAAAGTTAAAAGGTTTTTTTTTTTTTTTCCATATCTATCTATACTTTCTATAAAAGGAGAAATCCCAATGACATAAGAAAAGCTGATGTGTCAGCAGGAGAGGCTGTCCAACAATGTTTTTCTTATGTCATTATTACATCATAAAGTCTAATATATAAATCACTTTAAAATACATTTAATGTTCTATCAAACCACTGCCTTGTGTATTTTCAAATGTTAAAGGTCTGGCCCACATTCCAAAGGGCAAACCACTGCCCATCTACGAGAAAGTAGCAGCTGGTTCCTTTAGCAAATGTATACTTAGCAGAAGCAGTTGTTGTTATCTTCCGTAATGCTTTTAGATCAGCAGATGTTTAACGCTAATTACCGGAAAATTCAAATTCAAATATGCATGGGAATAAGTAATTAGCAATTAATGCATGTCACTCAGAAACTCCTGTCAATCATCCTTCTTATATAAGGCTTTTCTTCTCATTTCCCTCTTCATATTTCATCACGCTTTCATCTTCTCTGATTTTGAAATTTGAAATTTAATCACAATCCGAATTCCAAATTAGAAGCATGTCAATATCAGTTGACAGTAATAATCTTAGTTTTGTTAACGATTTGAATCTTGGGAAGGATATGTGGAACATGAAGGCGAGAATTCTTCGAAAATGGAATCAGGGTTACAAGATGGAGATCATCTTCATTGATGAGAAGGATTTGTATCTCTGCTTTTCCATTTTATTATTATTTTATAAAATGTAGTATTGTATGCTAAGAAGATACTTTCTTTAAATGTTCTTTAGGGTGCTAAGATTCAAGCAGGTATTAAGAGTCATCTGATACCTGTTTTTGATGGATAGCTGCAAGAAGATGCTGTTGTGATTCTGTCGAAATTTGGTGTTGGTGAGAATAAAGATTTATATAAAGTAGTAGTGCAGCGTTATAAAATCAACATTTATAGATGCACGACTGTTACTCCTGTGAGAGATTGGCAAGGTATTGAGTATGGTTTCAATTTCAGAGCTTATGAAGATATTCTTCAAGGAGAGGCGTTAAACGCTTTGAGTGTTGGTAGTGTATATTTTTGTAATCATGTCTTGCTTGTAATATTAGAGAGTTTTACTTATATTCTTGTATAATGTGATCATAATGTTGCTGGATCTGTGATTTGTTGTGGAGATCTTGAAATCTTTGATCGACCTCCAAAGGAGACTAAGAAGATGAATTTCGAGATTGAAGATTTGGAGTAAGTTGTTGTTCATATGTTCAGTCATGTACTGATCATTAAATGTATTTAATGATGTTAATAAATAAGATGAAGAATGATTGTATTTAATGTGAGATCATGGTAATGGTAATAAATGAGATTTATAGTGTTTGTATGTAATGCTGAATCATGGTAATAAATGAGGTCTACAGTTTATTCTTAGTGAATATGGTAGTTAATTTATGGCTCATTTGCTACTTTAATAAATGTTATAGCTTTCCTGATTGATTTTCTGTCTTTATTCATTCAATGTTGTTTTGATATGAATATTCTTTTCATGTAGGGGTAATGTTTTGCTGTGTACTGTGTGGAATGATTATGCTCTGCAGATTAAGGACTTCATTTCTAAAATCCCACCTCATGAGCATGTGATGGTTGTTATACAGCATGGAAAGTGTAAGGAATGGAAAGGTATTTTTGTTACTTTCTGCAAATTATAACTATACTGTTTATGACTGGCAATATAAAGACAGGTATACATTAAATATCTATATACTTTTCCATGTAGGTGAATATACTGTTCAAAGTGATAAGTTTGCAACACGAATTTTTCTGAATGAAGAAATTGATGAAGTTGATGAGCTAAGGAGGAGGTAATTTCTCAATGTAATTTCTATTGTATATAGATGTTCAAATTAAATACTTGGTTTCATCTCATTCGTATACTAATTCTAATCATTTGGGGTATTCAAAAGGCATATACTGAAGTTTGGACAAGGGAGTGGTTCTACTTCTCAAACGATACTATCGTCTCAGAGTGTTTTTCCATTACATAAAGAATTTGTAACTGAAGGTGTGAAGAAACATTTTGATGAGATTAGCGAGATAGAAAAGGTTTCACATCTTTGTATATAGTTTGGTTTGTCACCTGCGTGTTTTTACAGGAAGTGTCTTGTGTTTTTACAGGAAATGTCTTGTGTTATGGTTGCGACAATTAAGATTGTGCAAGAAGAGTATGGTTGGTTTTATGCTGGCTGTCGTAAGTGTTTCAAGAAGGTGATAGGTAAAAGTGAATACTTGCAGAATGTTGAAAATGTTTCAGATGATATTCTTCGATTGCCTGCGACTTCTTTGGTTTGTATCAGATGTCATACTGAATGTACATCGATCACCACAAAGTAAGCAATGATGATTATTTAGCGTTATATTTATATAAGTAACATTCTAAGACTGATATTTGAATATAGTTTTGCAATTTACTTAGTTAGTTGTGTATATTTCAGGTTCAAGGTGCAAGTGCGGGTGCAGGATGAGAGTGGTAGTGTTTCTTTTGTTATGTTTGATAGAGATGTTCAGAAGCTTCTTGGATTAGCGGCGAGTGACATAAGAGAGAGGCAGGTTAAGGCCAATGATACGGGATTCCCTCATGAGATATTTCGATTGGTTGATAAGAAGGCTGCTTTTAAGATTGATGTTTCAGAGTTCAATCTTAAAAATGACTATCGTGTTTATACTGTGCAAAAAACATGTGATGATCCAGTAATAATTGCTGAGTTGGTTGGCGGAGATGGTAATGGTGATGAAAATACTGATGAGGTAGCATATAAAATTACTCTTTCAATCTATTTATTTTTCTTTTGAGTTTTAAAAACTGGATTCGGTACTTTTTTATATGATATCATATATTATGATCCTTTAGGTTACTCAAGAGGTAGCTGATGTTAAAGACGTTAACCTTTCAGACTCTTCCCAGGTGTCTGCTGAACGAACTTCAAGGGTGAGCATTTATTTTTAAAGTATGTTTAGTACGTTTAAAAAGAGTTCATTATTTTATTAAATGAGATCAATAGTTGTTTTGTGATCTGTTGCAAGGATGCTGTCTCTGTTACGGCCGACTCTACAGCCGTTGAAGTTGAAAAGGATTCTGGATCAAGTCCCAATGGAAAGCAGATGGCTCGAGATGCTGATGTTGTCAACGTTGGTGAGCTATCCACTAATGTGAGAAGAACCCGGAAGAAGCTGACTAAGGTTAACAATTAGATGCTTATGAAAAAACAATTCTTATGAGAGATAAGTAGAAACCACTTATTTTTGAAGAATCCTTGTGGTTTTTATTTATGTCTGTTAACTGTTGTTTTAACAAACTGTGGTTAAAAGTTTGGTTTGTAAGGGCTACGATGATGAAAATGATATGTAATGTCTATGGTTTGAATATCAAGTATGGTTAACCTTTTGTTTGTTATATTGTTATAATATTGTTATTATACATTATATACATTTTTGGTGATATTGATGGACTGAATAAGTAGTAGGGTTGTATATTATTGTTAGATTGATGAATGAAAATTTAATCAATTGGTTAGTCGGAAAACTGTTGGGGTCTGAGATACATTAACATCTGTAAGAGGCTAAGCACTGTTATAGCGTGCAAACATCTGTTAACCCCTAAGCACTGTTAAAAGATCTGTTAAAGGCTAAGCACTGTTATATCGTGCTTCAATAGACCTTATGAGCTGTTGATCATCATCTGTTAAAGATCTTATATTATAGATCTTCTGTTGAATTGTGTAATATCTGTTGGTGAACAGCAGGACTTAGGTTCATCATACATTTTACTTCATCAGCAGAGGTTCTCTTTAGCAGACCTTTGCTTCAGCAGTCTTTGTCTTAACAGACCTTTTGGTTCATCAGCAGAGTTTGTTTGGCTATTGATGGACTGGATAAGTAGTAAGGTTGTATATTATTGTTAGATTGATGAATGAAAATTTAATCAATTGGTTAGTCGAAAAACTGTTGGGGTCTGAGATACATTAACATCTGTTAGAGGCTAAGCACTGTTATAGCGTGCTAACATCTGTTAATCCCTAAGCACTGTTAAAGATATGTTAAAGGCTAAGCACTGTTATAGCGTGCTTCAACAGACCTTATGAGCTGTTGATCATCATCTGTTAAAGATCTTATATTATAGATCTTTTGTTGAATTATGTAATATCTGTTGGTGAACAGCATGACTTAGGTTAATCATACATTTTACTTCATCAGTAGAGGTTCTCTTTAGCAGAACTTTGCTTCAGCAGTCTTTGCCTTAACAGACCTTTTGGTTCATCAGCAGAGTTTGTTTGGCTATTGATGTATTGGATAAGTAGTAAGGTTGTATATTATTGTTAGATTGATGAATGAAAATTTAATCAATTGGTTAGTCGGAAAACTGTTGGGGTCTGAGATACATTAACATCCGTTAGAGGCTAAGCACTATTATAGCGTGCTAACATCTGTTAACCCCTAAGCACTGTTAAAGATCTGTTAAAGGCTAAGCACTGTTATAGCGTGCTTCAACAGACCTTATGAGTTGTTGATCATCATCTGTTAAAGATCTTATATTATATATCTTCTGTTGAATTGTGTAATATCTGTTGGTGAACAGCATGACTTAGGTTCATCATACATTTTACTTCATCAGCAGAGGTTCTCTTTAGCAGACCTTTGCTTCAGCAGTTTTGTCTTAACAGACCTTTTGGTTCATCAGCAAAGTTTATTTGGCTATTTATGGACTGGATAAGTAGTCGGGTTGTATATTATTGTTAGATTGATGAATGAAAATTTAATCAATTTTGGTTAGTCGGAAAACTGTTGGGGTCTGAGATACATTAATATCTGTTAGAGGCTAAGCACTGTTATAGCGTGCTAACATATGTTAACCCCTAAGCACTGTTAAAGATCTGTTAAAGGCTAAGCACTGTTATAGCGTGTTTAAATAGACTTATGAGCTGTTGATCATCATCTGTTAAAGATCTTATATTATAGATCTTCTGTTGAATTGTGTAATATCTGTTGGTGCACAGCAGAACTTAGGTTCATCATACATTTTGCTTCATCAGCAGAGGTAAAACCACAAAGTTTTGAAAGTATATACTAAGACTACATAACTTCATTCTTAAGTTAGTTTCCAAACAAGAAATTTGTCCATAAAACATGCCAACTAAAACATAAATTATACAAGGCTGAAAAGGTGTTCAAAGATCATGTCAACAAACTTCAAAGTGTATTTTTTCTCCTCTTACACTTTTTTATTCGACTATCTCAAACCTCAGCTTTTTCCCCACAGATATTCCCGTTTCATCCATGATACGCTGCCAGTCTGTATGCATCACTAGATGGTTGTTGTCGTCAGGTCTTCTAGGATCTCTCCTAACAACCAGTTGTACCAAAAACTTCACATGACCAAATGACAGCACAACTCTACGGTAATCATTTAGCTGGTGTTCTCGAACAAAGTTCCTCGGTATTGCCTGTTAAGAAAAATTCTTTCTTTAGTTATTCATTCAAAACAACATATACTTTAAGTAATAACAGATAGATCCATGATTATAAGTAAAATCAACCATATTAAAAGTAGATATGTAAATACCAAGTTGTGTGTCTCTGAAACATGGTATTCAAACTGTTTTTTATAATGTGGACGCCTTTTGCGGTGTTGGTGATTGGTACGGCTGCAGTGATGTTTTGTCTCCCCGTGAAGTGCAATCCCGTCTTTGTTAAAAACCTTCACAGTGAAGTTAAAGTCATCTTCAGGAGTACTTCCCATCCATTGAAACAATAGTTGGCAGCTTTCCTCAATGTCATTTTCGAAGCAAAAAGTTGTCCATCCTGGTCCCATAAAACCAGCAGCTAATCCCTTTTTGTTTTCAGGAGAGAAAACATAATGCACATCAACTTTACTACTCTGCTTTGGTCCATGCACTTTGGCAACCAAGTTATCAATTTTTAATCTCCTTTGCGACAACAGCTTCAGTAAATCGTGTGGTAAATGCTTTAATTTTCATATATTTTAGAAATGTCATATTAGATTTTATATAGGATACAAAATATAAATTAGAAGTTTTTCTAACAGTCCAAAAGATACACTGGTAATATATAAAAATAAGTAGCAGTTTTTAACCTGCTTGCAGTATGTTTCTTCTTCAGCCTGTATCAAGCATCCATGAACATAATCTCTGTTCGAGCCATCTTTTCTAATCTCCAATCCCTCATTGTTCAAAACATTTATCTCAAATTTTGCTTCCTTCAATTTTTTTTAAACACAACTTGTCTATGTTGTTATTTCTATAAGTTTCAACAAACCGGGTCCATTCTGGCCCGTTTATCCTCTTACTTTTATGACCGATGCTCTGTACTGCAATCTTATACTTAAAACCCGTATAATCAACCAACTTTATCACTTCACACTTTCTTGGTAATTGGTTAGCCATTATCTTTGGAAGTACCTATGTATATAAAATACACAACATTTAATACATCTTTAATTTTATAAATACAGTTTTTAGCATACAATTGTGATTTGAGCTAATTTGTTCTAAGAATATAGCTTACCAATCCCTCATTTAGGTCTGCCAATTGAGAGACGTTGATAATTATCATAAACTCCATCTGAAAGTAAAAAATACAATAACAGTTAAATACTAAAATATAAAATCAATTGTATCTGAAAAGCATTCTATTTAAGGTATAAAAAAATATCCAACACTCTGTAGGACCAAACTTATATGTTGTGTACTTCAATATGGTCCCTACAACCAACAATATGAATCTAACACTGTGTAAGATCAAATTTTTATTCTTGTATAATAAAAAAGTATTATATGGCAATAAAGTTTTCAAATATCCATGTTTGTGTCAACTTCAAACTTCAGTTTTTTTCAGCAGACAAGGCTATATTCACTTACAAATCAGACATATGAGTACTATAAACTGATTGCAGAATATTTTATGAAAATTAATATTGATAGAACAAATGTATCAACACTACATGGCAGTTCATACAATAATTCTAAAACCATTCATAAAATTTACAACCAAATATTTATGAAACAATAATATTTCAGATTGTTATTTAAATGGAATGAATCAAAATGTAACTGAATAGGTTGATATAAATCTTACTATAAAATAAAGAAAATAAGTTCATATAAGTTTATCTATTTTAACATCAGTAGATTATGATTTTGATGTTTATATAATTTCAAATGGGGAAACTGAAAGGAACATGTAAAAGCATACCTATAAAATACACAAGAGAACAAAAAAATACCTGATCTAAAACTTTAAACTTCTGATCGTCAAGTATGAGGAAGAAGAAACTGTAGAGTTTTTTCGCCGGAGAAGAAGATGTGAGATTGTATTGGGATTGTTGAAAATAAGATATTTATCTATTAACTTGTAATTGTTTATTTATTTAAATTATAAAAATATTTAACATTTTAAATTTATATTCAAACAGTGGTTATTGCTGTGCAAAAATTGCGATGTTTTAATGTAAAAGGGGGTAAAGTATAAATTTTACAAAATTTAATTTCAACCAACCAGTGTAAATGTAACATCTGTATTAACTCCATTTAATATACTTTTCATCTCCATTATTGAATATAAGCTCCAGAAAAAATATTCGGAAGTTTTCTCAAATAACTTTCTTATTAAAATCGGTAAGGTTCTATTGCATAATATAGATTACACGCTATAAAATCAAGTATTGTTTCCTTGAATTTATTGTTTGTATTATATATGTTAGATTAATCATTATTTGATGTTATGAGTATGTGTTTGTCACTGACGGCGTTTCGTATTCTCTCTTGAAGCAAATAATACTTGTTGTAATCCGGTGTATTTTTATTGATTAAGTACTACATTAACTTAAATGAAGTTACTGATAGCATTCTCTGTCACAATTTGTGCATGCATCTTCGTGATGTTGTCTTCTACATTACGATTGATAAATAAACCATATAATTTTTGGTTGATGCTCATTTGCTTAATTGTTGTGAGAGATGATGATTTTCGTTTTGTGCTTTGTTTTTATAATACCTTAAGTGTGTGAATATACCACTTGATTTTTATAATAACTTGTAAGTTTAAATTGTTTATTGCAGATATGAATCTATCCAATCAAACACCATCCTTTTTACAATTCCTTAATGAAGATGATTTTATATTTTTGGTATGTTTTTTTAACTTTCTTGCTACTATTAGGATTCTACGTTAATTTTTTTATGTAAGATGTTTGTTAACTACTGTTGCAGAATATACCACTTGATTTTCAGACTCTGTTGTGGGGCAAGGAGGTCCCGTATGGGCGAATTGTAGAGTTACTTGATGGTGACAAATCATGGTTAGTACGAGTAAGGAAGATAGATGATCATTGTATATTTACGGATGGATGGACAAAGTTTGTTAGAGATTGTTGTTTGAAAACGAAATATGCTGTATTGGTGAAAGCTATTGGACGTTTGTCGTTCGTTGTCTCATGTTTTAAAGAAAAAGTGTACGAGAACTCTTACATTTCAGCAAATATTAGCCCTGAAGTTGGCATGACTGTAAGTAAAGATATATTATTTCGTTACTTACTCTAAATATTTTATGCTATCTCAACAGCTTGCTAACATCTATTTGCCCTTTTAACGTTTGTTTCCTTATAATCTTAACATCTGTTGACTAACCTTTTTAACTTCTATTGACTAAGTCTTTTAACCTCGGTTGACTAACATCTGATATTTAAGATCTGTCCACGTTGCAACCTCTGCTGGACATAATGGATGACAGTTGTTACGAAACCTCTGTTGGATAACAATAGAGGTATGTAATAGTTGATAGCCAAACAGTGGTTTGGTTTTGTGTAAATAGTGTAACTACTGTTGACTAACCCTGTTGAGTAATTCTCATTTTAATTTTTGTTGACTAATCTGTTGTAACTTCTGTTGCTCATTAGTTCATATCAAATTTGCAAGTCTGCGTTGCGCTAAATATTCCTTTGCTTCTGCTATAGCTAATTGCTGACAAATTTTGGAAACAATTCTATGGTAAAAATTACGAGTATGGGATGGCAACTATCTATGTGTGACAACTGGCCCAAACCGGTAATTTCCGTACACATTAATTATTGCTTAATGACTGCAATTATGAGTTTAAGTGTCAGCAATGTCTGAACACATGATTAAACAAGTGAATTCATGCACGTTGTATACTACAAAATATTGCTTTATGCATAAACGAGAGCGTTGCGTCAGAATAATAGTAAACTCACCGGTAAGACACACTGTGTCGACTGAACTGCAGAAAGCAGTCAGACATTAGAACTGAGGCCTAGGTGTAGGTCCGACAACAAAAATACATTAAAACCCTAGAGTATATGTAAGGGTTTAATTTATAGACATTGCGAAAGCAAAAATAAGCACTAAAAAGCACCCGAAACACACTTTAAGTGCAGAATTTATATAATTCAGCAATAAATCAGCATTTAGACATATAAATATTATGCAGAAATGTCGTTTTATTATCCAGAATATTTCCCTAAGTGTTGGGAATTGAAAGAGTACAAGAAAGGTACTTAAACGACACTAAAAGGTGCAATTTAGCACTTTAACGAATCGGTATGTAACCGAACAACCGGACTATACCCGGAACATGAAAGTATTGTAAATAACATTATTTATCTTTTCTGAGCTAGTTAGGGTCCCTGATTACCCTAACACCTGTCATAACACGCTACACATTAGTAACGGGGTTAAACACTTAACTTAACTTAGTTTAACCTAACTAATACTTGGAACCAAACTAGACCCCCCCCCCTTCTCTAACCGGTCCCAAACTAAGGGGGACACCTCTTGTACCACTTTGAATATTTTATTTCCTTTGTCTCATATCTAGAGAACATGAAATCCTTTGGGTATTAAGGTTGTAATTGTCTATAAAATCTAGAGGTTACACATCATAAACATCCATCACACTTCTCAACTCAAACACACTCTCTCTTTCTCCCTAGAAGCTTACGGCCAAACACCCACACCCATCCATCAATTTTTCGAGTTTGATCATCATCATTCCAAGCACACACAAGTGTTAAGGGTCACGTATTAGGAGTCTTGGAGCAAACGGAAGGCGAAGGACCTCTCTACTTTGCTTTTATCCACCTCTTTTGCGCATAGATTCTTCCCTAGCCTCGAGCTAGAGGTATAACACTTAAAACTCATATTTGAACTTATCTAAAGTGGTTAAAAGGATTTGTGTTAGTTAGATCTCGTTAAAATGCGAAAAGATGCACAAAAGTCTACTAAAAGCATGAAAAATGGTGGTTAATAGCACATAAGTTGTGTAAAAGTTGTAGTATTTGAAATATATGGTTATCTAGACCCGATCTATGATGTGGTAGCTCGGATCATCGTTTAACCCGGTTTGGTAAGATCATGGATCTTAACATAAAGCTATTTTAGAAGTAACAAGGGTTAAAAGGTGAAACCCTACCACACATAAACCATGAACTTGTGTAAAAATGTTTTAACTTGTACAAAAGCATTTAAAACTAGTAGATCTATGTATCTACAAGTGGTATTTTCAAAAGACCAAGCATCAAAAGAAATCACATGTTCTAATCCGGATCTTACACAAACAAAAGTGGTTTTTGTGAACAAACAAGTGTGTGGATACTTGTGTAACAAAAGTTTTAACGAAGAAATAGTTTTCGTAAAAACCGACTAGAAGTTGTAAAACTTCATATTCTTTAAAAATAAAGTTTTTATGAAATTAAACTTATTTTTAAAGATAACAAGACTTACTAAATGTGCTAGTAAGTTACTACACATTTTTGTAAATATTCAAGTTCATGAAATAAAGAAATTAGTGATTAATGTTGATGAATATTGTTGATAATTGTTGTTGATGATTGTTTACAATTCAAAAAGAAAATAAACACATGTTTTGAAAACATGGGAAACCTCCATTTTTAGGGGAAACTCTGTCAAAATTTTTATAAATTTTGACACTTAGAAAAATATAAGTTTTTGAGAAACTTATTCCCTAAAAATGTATTTAAAAGTATTACCAAGGTTTCCCTAATTTTTGGTGATAAGAAATGAGGATTTCTTCAAGAATGAAAATAGATATAAATATGTATATTTTTGAGAGAAAAATATATATTATTTTGTCACCAACTTTTGTGCTAAGTGTGTATAGTATGTGTTATACGTGCTAGTGTATTAAGACTTAAAAATACACTAAATACTCATGAGGAGTATAAACATAAAATACACATACAAAATACAAGAAACATAATTCGGGTGCAAAGTGCAAAACATAAAAGACTTATATTTATTCTTGGAGAAAATAATATAAGTAAGATACGTAGTTAAAAATATGGAATATTTTTAACACAAGAATATATACAAAAGAGAGTGACTGTACTTGTGCGACGCAAGTCTAGTGACTAACGTTAAGAAAACGCGTATAGGTTACGACGTTAATTAAGCAAATCCGGTGGAGTTTACGACGCTAGGAACGCAAAGTTGTGAGTTCATGCTCCCCCTTTTCTCTTTAACTGTTTTCAGTTTTATAACTTCGGGGGTGAAATACATGTACAAATGTACAATATTTACAAATGGTATGATATAAATACAAGAAGTACACTTGGTGAGAACGAGAACCAAGTGTGACGAAATATAAGAATATGAGAAGCGCACTTGGTGAGAACGAGAACCAAGTATGAGGCGCTATGAGAAATGATAACAAGAAACGCGCTTGGTGAGGACGAGAACCAAGTAGGATGCGTTATGAGAAATAGTGTCACGAATAGGGTACAGAATCACCATTAATCGTGTACATACTTAGACCGCAGAACAAAAGGTTAGATCTAACGGGTGCCTGGCAGCCACACTCCCGGTCGGGGCGAGAACCGAGGAGTGCTTTTGTGTCTCAGAATATACCAATTAAATGCCTTAGGTTTGGTGACTTCCTATGACGTGCCACATGTTAATGGCTTTGCAACCCATTAACGACCTGATAATTACAGAAATACTGTATTTACATAAAATTCATACCATACAAAAATTGATACATAACTTGAAGTACGTGGGGTACTCAAGAGGATTGATATATAACTTGAAGTACGTGGGGTACTCAAGAGGATTGATGTATAACTTGAAGTACGTGGGGTACTCAAGAAAAGATTGAATTATACATGGGTACGTGATGTACACATGAAACTGGATTTATATATGAAAACTTGATTTACTCACAAACTATGTTTTCATACAAAGTATACAAACATGAAATACAAAACTGCATGAATTCACACCAACATTATGTTGACGTTTTTCCAAAAACTCACATGTATTTCAGGTAACTAGGATGGATGTGCGCGTGGTCTTGCATATGCTCGTGGATGTCGCTTGTGTTTAACCTTAAATAAAGTTGTAAACTTTTAAGACAATGCCTTTATGCTGTCTAGCGATGTAAACGCTAAACTTATGTTTTCAAATCATGGTATTTGATGTTATTTTATGAGCATGTAGCATGTTTACTCTTCGTATGCAATGAGAACCTTTCATGATCACACCTCGTGCTTCCGCCGTAGAAAGGGGTGTGACAGATTGGTATCAGAGCTGCGATTGTAGTGAACCAGGATTCCTTCTCGAGTCTAGTCTACAATCTCTAGGATCCACTCACGAAAACAATTTTCAAAGAGTTTTCATTGCATAAAACGTCCCGCGACATCCACTACCTGAAACTGTCTACATGAGTCTAGAAAAGACGCTACGAGACTTAGAGTGCACTTGAGTAGCACTTGTCATTGACTAGAAATTACTTGCAATTATGTGTGATAATTAGCATGTACTAGAAGTAGAGTGTCACAAGTATATGTGACCTTACCTGAAAGCGATGGCCTATCTGAAGGAAGAAATACGAGGATGAAACGAACTGTGCGGACTGTGCAAGGAGTTACGTAATTATGGATGCATACATAATTATGGGACTCAGTGCACAGAAACCACAGCAAGTTTTGTCACGTATAGATTCCCTCAGTGCAAGCCTAATAAGTACTCTGCAAGAGTAATAATTGTTTGATGTCACTTATGTGGTATATACCTGTGAATATATGATACTACTGCCTAGTGTGACGATATCAAACAAATGATTAACCCTGTTGTGTTATGTTCTGTCAGAACATGGCACCCAGGAAAGCTGTGAATGCTCGCAATGACGATCAACCTCCTCCTCCCCCACTGCCAAGAACTGCTGAAGAGCTGAACGCTCTGCTGGAGGAAAGGATCTCCGCTGCTATTGCCCAGTACGAGGCGAACCGAACCCAAGACAGTGGAGGACCAAGCAACGCTAGGCGTAATGGGGATGGAGATTCGTCTGGAGGCAATGCAGCTCAAGGTAACCTTGAGACACTGTACTAAGCATGAGGAAATTTATGAACAGTCTTTGTTTCATTATTTCTTCGATTGCTCGCATGTGAATTGGTTGAATCAATTCCAGGCTGCACTTTCAAGCAGTTCCTCGACTGCAAGCCGATGAACTATGACGGCACAGGAGGTGCAGTAGCATTCGTGCGCTGGACGGAGAAGACTGAAGCTACTTTCCGCATGAGCAAGTGTACCGCGGATCAGCAAGTCACTTTTGCTACTGGGTTATTCGTCGATGAAGCTCTGACTTGGTGGAACCTGCAAGCCCAAACTTTGGGTGATGATGCCGCTTATGGCTTAACTTGGGATGAACTAAAGGAAAGAATGAGAGAGAAGTACTGCTCTCGTGCCGAACTCCAAAGGCTGGAAACAGAGTTCTGGCACTTGACCATGGAAGGTGCTGACATTAATGGTTATACTCGAAGGTTCCACGATCTGTCTAGAGTGCTTCCCTACATGGTGACTCCGGAATTTAAGCGTGTGGAACGCTACATTTGGGGACTGGCCTCAGAGTTTCGTGGCATGGTGACGTCAGCCAAACCTCAAACGATCACCGAGGCTGTAACTCTGGCTGTCAGCCTTACTGAAGATTGTGTTCGTATGAAGAAGCTATCATTGAACCCCACTGAGAAGACCGAGACGCATGCTGAGTCGTCCGGTGACAAAAAGAGAAAGCATACAAGTTTGAACCAAGCTACTCGCAACAACAAGGGTTGCAGCAAGAAGCGTGACACTAACCCGTCTCAGGAGGCAAAAACCCATGCAACCAAAGCATACCAAGGCTCCATGCCTAGATGCCAAAAATGTAAGTATCATCATGATGGAGCTTGTCGCATTCCAAGGTGCGACAAATGTGGTAAATTGGGTCATCAAACAGAAGACTGTTGGGGAAAAGGAAAGAATCGAAATGGGAACGGTGCTGGTAACAAGAATGGTAACGGGAAAGGGCAGAACCAAGGATGCTTCAAGTGTGGAAGCAATGATCATTTCATGAAGAACTGCCCAGAGAGAAACAACGCTCCAGCTCGAGCATTTGTGATTGGAGCAAGAGACGCACGCGAGGACCCTAACGTGGTCACCGGTACGTTTCTCGTTAACAATCACTTTGCATCCATACTATTTGACACTGGCGCCGATTATAGCTTCATGTCTGTGGAATTTAAACGCATACTCGGAATAGAATCTAGTAGATTAGAAATTCCTTATTCCATAGAACTAGCCAATGGTAAACTTGTTGAATCGGGCAAAGTTGTGAGAGGCTGCACACTAGAACTTGGTGAACGAAGATTTAGCATCGACCTCCTACCTATTCAATTGGGTAGCTTCGATGTAGTAGTCGGGATGGACTGGTTGTCCAAGAGCAAAGCTGAAGTTATTTGTCATGAGAAAATCATTCGCATCCCTTTAGCGAATGATGAAACTCTCATCGTGCATGGAGAAAAACGAGACGCGCCTCTTCGAATCATCAGCTGTATGAAGGCACAAAAGTGCTTGAGGAAAGGATATGTCGCTTTCCTAGCACACGTTATAGACAAGAAGGCTGAGGAGCCGAAACTCGAAGACATTCCTGTGGTGAAGGAATTCCCTGATGTTTTTCCCGAAGATCTGCCAGGACTACCTCCGCAACGACAAGTCGAATTCCGTATAGACTTGGTTCCAGGAGCTGCTCCTGTAGCCAAGGCACCCTATCGACTTGCACCATCCGAAATGCAAGAATTATCTACACAACTTCAGGAGTTGTTGGATAAAGGATTCATAAGGCCAAGCTTCTCACCCTGGGGAGCTCTAGTATTGTTCGTGAAGAAGAAGGATGGAACACTGCGGATGTGTATCGATTACAGGGAACTGAACAAGCTCACTATCAAGAATCGGTATCCGCTACCGAGGATTGATGACTTATTTGATCAACTGCAAGGATCAAGCTACTATTCCAAGATCGACCTTCGATCTGGATACCATCAGCTGAGAATCCAAGGTGAAAGTGTGCCAAAGACTGCATTCAGAATGCGCTATGGGCACTACGAATTTCTTGTGATGCCATTTGGATTGACAAACGCGCCAGCGGTCTTTATGGACCTGATGAACCGCGTATGCAAACCATATCTCGATAAATTCGTGATTGTATTTATCGATGATATCCTGATTTACTCGCGAACGAAGAAGAACATGAGCAACATCTCAGAACCATCTTGGAACTACTGAAGAAAGAGAAGCTTTATGCAAAATTCTCGAAGTGCGAATTCTGGATTCGCGAAGTACAATTTCTTGGTCACGTGGTGAATGAGAAGGGCATTCATGTAGACCCGTCCAAGATTGAAGCAATAAAGAATTGGGAAGCTCCCAAGACCCCAACTGAAGTTCGACAATTTTTGGGCTTAGCGGGCTACTATCGGCGATTCATTGAGAATTTCTCGAAGATAGCTCAACCGCTAACGACCCTTACTCAGAAAGACAAGAAGTACGACTGGGGTCACAAACAAGAAGAAGCCTTCCAGTTACTTAAGAACAAGCTCTGCGATGCACCGATACTATCATTACCCGAAGGCACTGAAGACTTCGTGGTATACTGCGACGCCTCACGACAAGGCTTGGGTTGCGTGCTCATGCAACGCCAAAAAGTCATCGCTTATGCTTCAAGACAACTGAAGGTTCACGAGAGAAATTATACCACTCACGACCTGGAGCTGGGCGCAGTGGTATTCGCCTTAAAGATTTGGCGACATTATTTATATGGTACTCGATGTACAATCTTCACAGATCATAAAAGCTTACAACACATATTTGATCAGAAGGAATCGAATATGCGCCAGCGACGTTGGGTCGAGCTGCTGAATGATTATGGCTGTGAGATTAAGTACCATCCTGGAAAGGCGAACGTTGTAGCAGACGCGTTGAGCCGAAAAGAAAGGATTAAGACCCTAAGGGTTCGAGCACTGGAAATGACGATTCGAACGAACCTCACTGCACGCATTCGTGATGCACAACAAGAAGCTCTTAAAGGAGAGAATCGTAAAGCTGAATACCTCCGGGGTGCATTGAAATACATGTTGCCAAACGAAGAGGGAGCCTTATACTTCAAGAAGCGTATTTGGGTTCCACTCTATGGTGGCATACGAGAAGTCATTCTTGACGAAGCACACAAATCGAGATATTCGATCCACCCAGGAGCGGACAAAATGTATCAAGACTTGAAAGAGTACTATTGGTGGCCGAGACTCAAAAGCGACGTTGCTGTCTATGTTGGAAAATGCCTAACCTGTGCTAAGATTAAGGCCGAATATCAGAAACCGTCCGGCCTACTACAACAACCAGAGATTCCCGTATGGAAGTGGGAACAAATCTCGATGGACTTCATAACAAAATTACCCAGGACCCCGAGAGGGCACGATATGATATGGGTAATAGTTGATCGATTGACAAAGTCTGCGCATTTCCTACCAATCCGAGAGAAGGATAGCACTGGAAAGCTTGCAGAGATATACTTAAGAGAAATTGTGGCACGTCATGGAGTGCCAATCTCAATCATTTCAGACAGAGATGGACGCTTTGTCTCAAGAATCTGGCAATCATTTCAGGAAGCCTTTGGATCTCAGTTGGATCTGAGCACGGCATTCCATCCGCAAACAGACGGCCAGAGCGAACGGACTATACAAACGTTAGAAGATATGCTTCGCGCATGTGTCATGGATCTAGGCGGCAGCTGGGATACTCATCTACCTTTAGTTGAGTTTTCCTACAATAACAGTTATCATACGAGCATAAAAGCCGCGCCGTTCGAAGCTCTGTATGGCCGCAAATGCCGATCGCCCTTATGTTGGGCAGACGCTGGAGATAAACGTATGGTTGGTCCTGAACTTGTACAAGAGACAACCGACAAGATTGCACAGATCCGAGAGCGCATTAAGGCGGCTCGAGAGCGACAAAAGAGCTACGCTGATCCGAATAGAAAATCGATAGATTTCAAGGTGGGAGACAAGGTGTTGTTAAAAGTCTCACCATGGAAGGGCGTAGTCAGGTTTGGAAAACGTGGAAAGCTGAATCCACGATATATCGGACCATTCAGAATATTGAGGAGAATTGGTACCGTGGCATACAAGTTGGAGTTACCGGAAGAACTTAATGGAGTGCATGATACGTTTCATGTATCCAACCTGAAGAAGAGCCCAACACAAGAAAACGTGACCATCCCGATGGATGAAGTGCATATTGATGAAGCCCTCCGATTTACAGAGCAACCCGTGGAGGTTACCGACTGGAAAGTCAACAAGACCAGGAGGAGCAGTGTGAAACTTGTCAAAGTACGTTGGAGCTCTAAGCACGGACCCGAGTACACATGGGAACGTGAAGACCAGTTCAAGAAAAAGTACCCCCACCTATTCAAGAAGACTCCAGCGAGAGTGAGTCCAGCCTGAATTTCGGGACGAAATTCTTTTAACGGGGGGAGACTGTGACAACTGGCCCGAACCGGTAATTTCCGTACACATTAATTATTGCTTAATGACTGCAATTATGAGTTTAAGTGTCAGCAATGTCTGAACACATGATTAAACAAGTGAATTCATGCACGTTGTATACTACAAAATATTGCTTTATGCATAAACGAGAGCGTTGCGTCAGAATAATAGTAAACTCACCGGTAAGACACACTGTGTCGACTAAACTGCAGAAAGCAGTCAGACATTAGAACTGAGGCCTAGGTGTAGGTCCGACAACAAAAATACATTAAAACCCTAGAGTATATGTAAGGGTTTAATTTATAGACATTGCGAAAGCAAAAATAAGCACTAAAAAGCACCCGAAACACACTTTAAGTGCAGAATTTATATAATTCAGCAATAAATCAGCATTTAGACATATAAATATTATGCAGAAATGTCGTTTTATTATCCAGAATATTTCCCTAAGTGTTGGGAATTGAAAGAGTACAAGAAAGGTACTTAAACGACACTAAAAGGTGCAATTTAGCACTTTAACGAATCGGTATGTAACCGAACAACCGGACTATACCCGGAACATGAAAGTATTGTAAATAACATTATTTATCTTTTCTGAGCTAGTTAGGGTCCCTGATTACCCTAACACCTGTCATAACACGCTACACATTAGTAACGGGGTTAAACACTTAACTTAACTTAGTTTAACCTAACTAATACTTGGAACCAAACTAGACCCCCCCCCCCTTCTCTAACCGGTCCCAAACTAAGGGGGACATCCCTTGTACCACTTTGAATATTTTATTTCCTTTGTCTCATATCTAGAGAACATGAAATCCTTTGGGTATTAAGGTTGTAATTGTCTATAAAATCTAGAGGTTACACATCATAAACATCCATCACACTTCTCAACTCAAACACACTCTCTCTTTCTCCCTAGAAGCTTACGGCCAAACACCCACACCCATCCATCAATTTTTCGAGTTTGATCATCATCATTCCAAGCACACACAAGTGTTAAGGGTCACGTATTAGGAGTCTTGGAGCAAACGGAAGGCGAAGGACCTCTCTACTTTGCTTTTATCCACCTCTTTTGCGCATAGATTCTTCCCTAGCCTCGAGCTAGAGGTATAACACTTAAAACTCATATTTGAACTTATCTAAAGTGGTTAAAAGGATTTGTGTTAGTTAGATCTCGTTAAAATGCGAAAAGATGCACAAAAGTCTACTAAAAGCATGAAAAATGGTGGTTAATAGCACATAAGTTGTGTAAAAGTTGTAGTATTTGAAATATATGGTTATCTAGACCCGATCTATGATGTGGTAGCTCGGATCATCGTTTAACCCGGTTTGGTAAGATCATGGATCTTAACATAAAGCTATTTTAGAAGTAACAAGGGTTAAAAGGTGAAACCCTACCACACATAAACCATGAACTTGTGTAAAAATGTTTTAACTTGTACAAAAGCATTTAAAACTAGTAGATCTATGTATCTACAAGTGGTATTTTCAAAAGACCAAGCATCAAAAGAAATCACATGTTCTAATCCGGATCTTACACAAACAAAAGTGGTTTTTGTGAACAAACAAGTGTGTGGATACTTGTGTAACAAAAGTTTTAACGAAGAAATAGTTTTCGTAAAAACCGACTAGAAGTTGTAAAACTTCATATTCTTTAAAAATAAAGTTTTTATGAAATTAAACTTATTTTTAAAGATAACAAGACTTACTAAATGTGCTAGTAAGTTACTACACATTTTTGTAAATATTCAAGTTCATGAAATAAAGAAATTAGTGATTAATGTTGATGAATATTGTTGATAATTGTTGTTGATGATTGTTTACAATTCAAAAAGAAAATAAACACATGTTTTGAAAACATGGGAAACCTCCATTTTTAGGGGAAACTCTGTCAAAATTTTTATAAATTTTGACACTTAGAAAAATATAAGTTTTTGAGAAACTTATTCCCTAAAAATGTATTTAAAAGTATTACCAAGGTTTCCCTAATTTTTGGTGATAAGAAATGAGGATTTCTTCAAGAATGAAAATAGATATAAATATGTATATTTTTGAGAGAAAAATATATATTATTTTGTCACCAACTTTTGTGCTAAGTGTGTATAGTATGTGTTATACGTGCTAGTGTATTAAGACTTAAAAATACACTAAATACTCATGAGGAGTATAAACATAAAATACACATACAAAATACAAGAAACATAATTCGGGTGCAAAGTGCAAAACATAAAAGACTTATATTTATTCTTGGAGAAAATAATATAAGTAAGATACGTAGTTAAAAATATGGAATATTTTTAACACAAGAATATATACAAAAGAGAGTGACTGTACTTGTGCGACGCAAGTCTAGTGACTAACGTTAAGAAAACGCGTATAGGTTACGACGTTAATTAAGCAAATCCGGTGGAGTTTACGACGCTAGGAACGCAAAGTTGTGAGTTCATGCTCCCCCTTTTCTCTTTAACTGTTTTCAGTTTTATAACTTCGGGGGTGAAATACATGTACAAATGTACAATATTTACAAATGGTATGATATAAATACAAGAAGTACACTTGGTGAGAACGAGAACCAAGTGTGACGAAATATAAGAATATGAGAAGCGCACTTGGTGAGAACGAGAACCAAGTATGAGGCGCTATGAGAAATGATAACAAGAAACGCGCTTGGTGAGGACGAGAACCAAGTAGGATGCGTTATGAGAAATAGTGTCACGAATAGGGTACAGAATCACCATTAATCGTGTACATACTTAGACCGCAGAACAAAAGGTTAGATCTAACGGGTGCCTGGCAGCCACACTCCCGGTCGGGGCGAGAACCGAGGAGTGCTTTTGTGTCTCAGAATATACCAATTAAATGCCTTAGGTTTGGTGACTTCCTATGACGTGCCACATGTTAATGGCTTTGCAACCCATTAACGACCTGATAATTACAGAAATACTGTATTTACATAAAATTCATACCATACAAAAATTGATACATAACTTGAAGTACGTGGGGTACTCAAGAGGATTGATATATAACTTGAAGTACGTGGGGTACTCAAGAGGATTGATGTATAACTTGAAGTACGTGGGGTACTCAAGAAAAGATTGAATTATACATGGGTACGTGATGTACACATGAAACTGGATTTATATATGAAAACTTGATTTACTCACAAACTATGTTTTCATACAAAGTATACAAACATGAAATACAAAACTGCATGAATTCACACCAACATTATGTTGACGTTTTTCCAAAAACTCACATGTATTTCAGGTAACTAGGATGGATGTGCGCGTGGTCTTGCATATGCTCGTGGATGTCGCTTGTGTTTAACCTTAAATAAAGTTGTAAACTTTTAAGACAATGCCTTTATGCTGTCTAGCGATGTAAACGCTAAACTTATGTTTTCAAATCATGGTATTTGATGTTATTTTATGAGCATGTAGCATGTTTACTCTTCGTATGCAATGAGAACCTTTCATGATCACACCTCGTGCTTCCGCCGTAGAAAGGGGTGTGACACTATGTTGGCGAAAGGTTTTGGAATGTGATGATGAAAGGATGGACTGATGGATGGTCAAAGTTGATTGAAGAAGTTCCCATACCAGTTGAATCTTGGTTGGTTTTCACCATGATTGCATCTAAAACGTTTGAGCTTTCCGTTTTCCATTCCGAGACTGGAACTGAGGTTTCTTTCAAGAAAGCTGATGTAGTTGTTTTGGATGATTCAGTTTATGGAGATGATGGGTTTGATTTATTGGCTGCAGTATAAAATTTTGATGATATAATACATTGTTTGATAACATGATGGTGATAAGTAACTTTTATTATATTATGCTAATAACTTTTGAAATCTCATTTTGTAGGCTAAACACAAACAGCTTCTGGATTCCGGGGAAGTTGCTTTGGTTGATGAGGATGCTGGAGCTTCGGTTGGTAATTCTAAGCAGCTTACGAGTTTTGAGGATATTTTTAATGTATATATACACATGTAATATTTATATATTATTATGATTTAAAATATGGTTTCTTATATATGATCCTTCTTATAAATATAGTTTGCTGATGATGGGCTATTTGATTCAAAGATTGCGTGTCTGGTTGATGAGTCAGATGTTAAAAATGCTGTAAATTTATAATTTTCTATGCATATATTTTATTGTATTATAAGTATAAGAAGGTTTTTTTAAATTTTGTTGTAGCCTGAAGATCATTCTGTAAAAATAGCTGATGATGTTAACGATCGTCAACTACAGTCTAAAGATTTTCCTGTTCGTGACATTTCTGCCTCTTCAAGTGTTGTATCTAATGTAAGTGTTTATTAGTTTTATACTGTCTATTTTATTATTGTCTCAATATATTGATATTCTTTTGTATGATTGAGTCTTAAACTTCAAAGCTGAGTTGAGAAGATAGTTTGTGTTGATAAAGAAAGTTATAAAATTTCAAGAATTTAGAGTTGTTATATTCTAAATTAATTTACTTAGGTGGAAAAGATGCGCAAACTTCGTGGCAAGACAATTGTAGAGGATAATAAAGCTGTTGATAGACCATGTAAAGTTCGAAAGGTTCGTTTAGTATTATCCACTTCAGAATCAGTCTTACACTTCATCACACATGCTGAAGACAGACTTGTAAGCTTTTGCAGTCGTTGCTTTGTTTCGTTATTTCAACAATTTCAGTTATATATCAATATTTTATAAAATTTACTATTCAATTTTCTGTTTTTTAGCAACTGCCATGTCACACCCCCAAAATCCACACGCGGAGTATCACCGCCTGGAGGCGTGACTGACCAGGATCAAGCCACCAATCATATTGAACATTATAAGTAATAAATAAAATTCAATCCAACAATACGAAAGGTGTTCAAAACAAACATAGTTAAGTGTTTAGCGGAAGCATAAATGTGAAAACCCAACATAAGTATTAAGTTCGAAATGTTATAATGTTTTTAACATGGCACCCACTGTCCATGTCCCACAACTACCGCGCCTCCCTGTGCAAGCTCCATGAGTACCTATCGACCTGCAAGGCATGTAACAACGAGTCAACAACAAAGTTGAGCGAGTTCACAATTGATTGTTCAGTTATTGAGTTTGTCTCAGAAATCGTAAATTTGTTTCAGAATCATGTGTTACCCAGTATCCTTGTTTCCCAAACCTTTACGATATTTAGTGGGGGCTTCCCATGTTGTATATCACTAGACTAGTTGTATCTATAGGTGTCCTTCCCAATCCGAGGACAGTGATAAGTATGAGATTACGTAGGTTTTACGTAAGTGCCCTTCCCAATCCGAGGACAGTGGTACGTAGCGAGTACGTAGATTTAGCGCTGGCGTCCTTCCCAATCCGAGGACGGTGGTACGTAGCGAGTACGTAGATTTAGCGCTGGCGTCCTTCCCAATCCGAGGACGGTGGTACGTAGTCTAGTAGTGGTATATGTACAAGTTCTGTCGTAGTTAATCAATCCCATTCCCAACCCACCGGGAATCCCATGCCTTAGAAGTGTGAACTCACCTCGGTTTGCTCGGTTGATTAATTACTTGATTCCAATTAATTAGTCAAAGCCTATGGTATGCATGTATTCACAATCAGTTTATATTCACATAGTTCAAGTAACAGTTATGATCATCACATGTATTCGAGCAATAACTAACACATAGCATTTAACAGTTATACAAGCTCATGCAAGTCATGCTTATCATTAACAACAGCTAACTAACCCAGTTAACCCTTAACAGACCTAACCGAGTTACTGTGCATATTTAATAGCTTGACGAAACATACTTGTTTCGTCGTGAATCCCTTCGGCGAAACCCCCATGTTTCGTCGTAATCCCCGTCGACGAAACTCTCATGTTTCGTCGACATGTGTTTCGTCGACAAGCAACTGTTACGTCGCGTAACAGTTTCAAGTACAGAAAACCTAATTTCATCGTAACAATTGATCAACAACATCAAACCTAGCCACGGATTGCTACCAGATTATTGTCATATACAAGACTATAACACATATTCATTTAACTATATCAATTCACGAAATCATTCAATCATCTTGCAGTCATCATTAAGTTGGTGTGATTAACAAGAACCCTAATCATCAAGTAATCATACATGACTTCGATTGAAATCTGAAATGTAGTCAATGATCAGATCTACTCAATCGCAAGCACTCTACCAACCAGTAACATGGTCCAAATCGGCGAACATAAACGAATACAAATCTTAAACATCTGATTTAGTCTCATGGATTAACAACCGAATATCAAACCCTACTGTTTATCATTCTATCCTCTAATCATCTCATAACGGGTAATCAAATTCACCATTACAAATATCATTAGCAATGGAATCTCGATATACATAATCATCGTGACGATCATCATAAATCAGACAGAGAAATCAAGTTATGACAACTAGCATTTACACAAACAATCTAAACAGTATAACAAGCAATCAATTCTGATTATTACACACTAACCGATTACGGAAAGAACTAGCGAGGATCCGGGAGGGTGAGTGATTGCCGTCGCACAAAGGATGAACTCTTTGCAAGAATGACGACTCACGCAACCTACTTCCTCTAAATACGTAAACTGTAACTGTTGGGCCTTAACTGGGCCTCAGCATAACATTGGGCCGGCGAAACCCTCTGTTTCGTCGAGATGAAGATGGCGAAACTCCTTGTTTCGTCGAGCTTATACAAGGTGAATTAGTTTAAGGTTTTAACTTAATCATATATGTTACATATCATATCACCAAACATATCGACACAAAAGTCACATAACGTCTTCACATATATTCATCATGTACGGTTACAAGGCAAGCAAGTCATATAAGCAAACAACTAAACAATTAACGTACAACTAGTGTGAAGATGGAATCTTGGAAACTCGAGTTGTCACATGCCATCAGATGTATCTTCTGCGTTGGATCTGCATACTGATAATCCTAAGCCTATCAAGATCCATAATCTCAAATGTGAAGTCCAGGAACTGTTTACAACATCTCAAAAAACCAATACTGGATTCAACTATGCTGTTGTTGGATGGTCTTCTTATCTGAGATCTTGCAATATTGCTTTTGGTGATGAACTTTCGTTAGAGTTTCACAAGTCTACTCAATTGCTGAAGTTAAAAAAAGTTGTGCATATCGTGACAAAGATAAAGTCCTCTTAGTTTCATGTCATGATTGTTTATGGTTGTATATTTGGTTCGTTGCTGGTACTGATTTTGCTTCTTAGACATGTTCTATATGTAGTTATGTCTATAAACAAGTTTCATTGTCAATGGGTGGGTGCTACTTTTTTTTTGTGGATAGCACAATTGAAATACGTATATGTATCTTATATATTAACTGATGATGCATGTCTATAGTTGTCTTTTAGCTATAATAGATAACACGTTTTGGTACAATATCTATACACATATGTATATGTTCTATCAATATGTGTTATGCATGGTTTTCTAACACATGTTGTTAATAACATTATTCTCTTAATATCTGTTTACTAACCTTTGTAGTTTCTGTTGACTGACCTTTTTAACATGGGTTGACTAACATCTGATAGTTACTATCTATCCATCTGGCAAGCTCTGTTGGAGATAATGGATGACAGTGTTTGCTATCAACATAATGGAATTGCTGTTGAATAAACCTATTGATCATTAATTTATATCAATTTTGTAAGTCTGCACTAATTATTTTTTACTCTCTGTCAATATGTGTTATGCATGGTTTTCTAAGAAACGACCCATGTTTGCACACAGGTCTTACCGCTAGTTCTAATATAACAAAGCTATTTGTGCTTATGTGTCATTACATGGCACTCCATTCTTTAATCATGTATTTGTTTAAAAAAAAAAACCACCAATGTTTAAACAGAGACCAGTATCATTCGTTCAGATCCTACCCATATGAAACCCTAGATCTCTTCTACTGCCGTCTCAATCAACAAGTTAAGTTTTTTCCTATCTCTAATCTCATCTATCTATAAATTTGTTTTCCCATTACTTTCTTCACCGATTAGGGTTTTTACAAAAACCCATATTCAACAAAAAAAATGTCATGTTATTGCGATTATACGTATGCGTTAAAGATTTGGGTAGCCATTTTGATTCCCTACTTTTTCATTCCATGTGGTAATTTTATCCTTATTTCTAATTTCATCTTACAACATTTTTTTTTCTGATTAATTATATAGTTGCTTAAAGTCTTCGATAAAAAGTGATGTTTAGGGCATGTTTGGCTAAGCTTTTTGAAACAACTTAGAGCATTCACATCCTACCCATCAAAATTTGTGAGAAGAGGTTTTCATATTATAAAAGGTATAAAAAGTGGTTGTGAGTGGAGGAGAAAGAAAATGTTACTGTTCATCTGTATATTTGGGGGGACACTGTTCACCCTCTATAATTTTTTAATATATTTTGAAAGTGGTTGTGAGTAGAAGTGAGAGAAAACGTAATGATAAAAGTTTAAGAAAATATTATTTAATTGAAAGGAAAGAGAAAAAATAGTTGTTTTTAGTGTAATTATAAGGTAAAAAATAGTGGATAGGATGTGAATGCTCTTATTGACTTATTGGCTTTTTTTAAAAGTCATAAGCTCTAAAATGATGTT
The DNA here is from genome assembly GCA_030545235.1 of Helianthus tuberosus. NCBI lineage: Eukaryota > Viridiplantae > Streptophyta > Magnoliopsida > Asterales > Asteraceae > Helianthus > Helianthus tuberosus. Next base: position 73,698,962 of record CM060385.1, on the reverse strand, counting down.
TGGCAATGAAGGAGTATGTGTGGGGAAAAAACCAATAAGTCAATAAGTCACTAGATGCTGACTTTTTCAAAAAGCAAACAACTCAATAAATTGTTTTAAAAAGCTTAGCCAAACATGCCCTTAGTTGGATTGTACCATTGATCCCTATTTTTTTTTTTTTGTGGTTTTGTGATTTTATCTATGCAGGATCTGGATGCTAGAGTTACCCTTTAATGCGTATAGAATTCTAAAAGATTATCAAAAGGTTTGATTTTGACTTCGATTTTTATTTTTGAACATGCATGTTTATTGGGGGATATGATGAATTGGGTTTTTGTGGCTTATTTGTGATTTGTATGGAACCCTTTGAAGTTTCCGTTTTTAAGTGTGATTAATGTCATACAAATGGGCGCATACATAATTTTACCAACTTTTGGATGAAAAATGTGTGTTTCAACTTTCAATATACAAATGAGCATTGAGAAAATTGGTTGTGAAGAACTACATGTTTCTTCTATATTCAGGATGGTACGGATCATGTGATTGTTATGTTTTTTATTAGACTATGAATCTTTATAGATCAGTTTAGAAGTAGGGTTTTTTATGTTTGTATAACTGATCACTACAAGGGTTTTGATTTAAGTAATCGTCCTTTTTAAAGTCAATGGTTGTTTTTATTTTGATTTTGTTTTGAACCCTAAGTTGATTTACTCCCCGATTTCACACACACCACACCACACCACAGATGGGTGCCCTTGATATAAATAAATACCCTTATCATTCTGTACATTATCTGTTTTCGAAAAGAAGATTGTGGCAACTGAAAAGGAAGCCAAATTTTTTTTGATCGAGCTATTAAAGTAGAAATGGAAGTTGAGAAGCTTAGGGAAGTAAAAGATGTTCTTGTGGATAACGATTAAAGATTACCCTCATGTGGTGGAAGGAGGTTTTCTAGATAAACAATTAAGTTATTATTCTAAGCAACATGCTATGAGAGTTATTGATTTTGAGATTTGGTATCCCTCCAAACTTATTGATTGAAATCTTATTTGTTCTTTCAGAAAATGCAGAGACATGTGTGAAGATGTCTTCTGTCCTATTGGTTACAAGACTGGATTTCTCCGATCTGCTTGGTTTGGATGATTTCAACTTCTTTCATTTTCAAAACAAAGTTTATAAGAAATTCAACATGTGTAAGGGCATTTATATATGTTGAACCTGCTACAAAGTTTCTTTAGAAAATAAAACATATGTAAATTCAAGTACTGTTTATTTTCAACTAGAAGAAAGATAAGAGGTTAATTTTATTGAATGTTTTATTTGACATGTTTACCTTTGTAAATTGTTTGGAAACCATAACTTGAATTTTTTTCTAATGTCTTGATAAATATGAAAATGGAATTGCTGGCGCATAGTAACGTCTGATGAGCATGATCATGCTGAGTTATGTTATGTAAGTTTTCTTGAATTTATATTTATTTTTATTAATTTTTTTGTTTATTTTTTATTATTCATGTTTAAGTTTTTTAAATAAGATGTTTTTTTAAATGCAAATTTTTAGCCACATACACTATTTTGTGCCACTTGTCGGACTAATTTTGACATTTTCGGTACCTAATTGTAACCGGTACCCACTTTTGGGGATTTTTGATACCGGTACGGTTGGTACCGAGCTCATCCCTAGACTAATATAGATATCTTACGGAGTTTAATTTTGGTGATGACAAAAAAGAAGTAGCTGATCTGTCACTAAAGGCTTATCAAGTAAGTTGTTTATTTATTTATAGAGTAAAATGTCAATTTCGTCCCTGGGGTTTGACCACTTTGTATGATTGTATATACTTTGTAACGTGTATTATTAGAATGCAGGAAAAGGGACTGTTATAAGGATGAGCAAATGGTACCAGGTATCGGTACAGAATTTGCCGAACCGGGTACATAAATATGATATGTAATTATAAATAAAGAATTTGCAATTACGATATGTATTTATTTGTTATACTTTTATTTCAGTTTTTCATGTTATCCAACCCCGTGTACCACACGGGTTTTAATCTAGTGTGTGTATATATGAATGTAAAAAATATATGTGTAGTTTGAATTAGAATTTTGAATCAAATCGAATTGAAAATCATAAATTCGTATTCGATTCGAATCCGATTACTTGACTTGAATCGAAGTCGAATATTTAAAAACCAAATTCGAAGCTTGATAAACGAATTCGAATCGAGTAGAATTTCAAATTTTTCGAATCCGAATCGAATGCTGAACACTCCTAATCTAACGTAGTATTAGTCTCTAACTAAGGTATTAATCTTTTAGTATAAACATCACAAACCTTGCCAGTGCTTAAGATTTGATATAGGTGATTAAGACTTTTAAAAGTATTTAATCATCAACAGACTTAATATACTCAACCTTGTGTTCATTGTTCAAATACATCTGTTACAATAACCATATGTATAGTATTTCAATAAGATATAATTTATTTATTTTTTTGGAAATTAAACATCATAAAAATCTGCTTGCTTGTGCGCTGATTTTGCAGTTCTGATTGCTGAAAGATCTACATGGCCATTTTCTTTCAATAATTCTTGATACCATCTACCTGACAATTTGGGTACCCTGTCAAATGTTTCCCGGTCAACATAGTGTAGCCCGAATCTGTTATTGTAACCCTGAGCCCATTCGTAGTTGTCCATCAACGACCATATAAAGTAGCCACGGACATCCGCTCCATTCCTGTTATTCAAAGAAAAATTTAATCCCTTTTTGACTTTCAAGGTCAGTGTCAAGTATAGTTATGAAACTAACATAGTCGAGGCTTAATGACAAATCTTTTTAGTGGAAGGTTAATTCGCGCTGAGTTTATAGTTTACAAGTCAAAGTATACTACCAAACTCACCTTATAGCTTCAGCTAAAGAAGCAAGATATGTCTGATGGAATTCAATTCGCTTGAAATCGTTCAGTATCTCTTCAACTTTTACATCCTGCACATGTGGTGATGAATACCCTGAAACAAAATCACCGAAATTATTAAATATAGTATTATAGATGACTTAGTCTCCAATAGACAGACACATGTTGACAGTGACAAAACTTACCATTTTCGGTGATAAACATGGGTGTGTTATTGTACCTAGTTTTGAAATAGTTAACAATCTCTTCCATGCCTCTAGGAACCACAAAAAATCTTGGCATTGATGTCTGTCAAATACAAAGTCCTTCATTTTTATACCAACTTTGTAAAAAATAAAATAAAAACATAAGCAACACATGAACCAGAATCAGTATTATATCGTACAGGATCACCGATCGGCACACCGTTACGCTCTCCAGTAATTTCCACAAAACCTTTGATTGCACGATTAGCGGTTTCTGTGCAGCTAGAATTAATACAATCTTTGGTGTATATAGCTGAATAATGGTTGATTCCAATGAAATCAATACTGTTCTTCATAAATTCTTTTTCATCCGCGGAGAATGTTGGTAAATCATTTCCATGATATTCACGCATTACTTGAGGGTAATCACCAAATATAGGCGGATCAAATGACCTATTTGGATTGAAAAAAATTGAAACTGTTACATTCTTTTTGGTAAAAAAAAAAGGTTATAAATGGACATATAGTCCAGAATATTACCAACCAATATTGAAGAGCATGGCCCTTTCTGCAGCCTTTTGATCTAAATAGCTGTCTGTAAGTGGCTCATACATGAAACAATGTGCAACTAGTCCTATCAATCCACCCTGTGTTAGCTGCATTTATAAAGATTATGATGATTCTACCTAATTAAAAATAATCACCTTATGTAAAAAGAATCACAAGTTTATTAATTACCTGAAATTTCTCATGATATAGCTTTGCAGCCTTGCCATGGGCCAATAACATGTTGTGCATAGCAAAAAGAGGCTCAACATCTGAATTGCCAGCAATACAGTTGCCAAAAGGCTGCGAACAGCGATTGGGTGGATAATCGCCTCTTTCATAAGCCATTTCTGAAACCAAATTTGGTTCATTGATGGTGACCCAGTATTTCACGCGGTCGCCAAAACTTTTAAAACAAATTTCTGCGAAATGTACAAAATCGTCCCTGCAAGAAAGGTGTTATCAATAACCTGAGCAAAAGGGTATCAGTTGATTTTAACATACTGCATTTGTGGGTCGAGCCAAGCGCCATATTTTTCTTCGAGTTCTTGAGGGAGATCATTATGGTGAATTGTCACAAAGGGCTCGATTCCTGTATAACTTTGCGTTGTTAATGAAAAAATCAGAACAGTTTCTTTATATTTCATTTAAATGAAACAAGTCTTTTACCTTTATGTATAAGATTATCAACGATATTATTGTAAAACCTGATTCCTAGAGGATTAACTTCACCAAATCTTCCACCTGAATGAAATGTTACAAAAACAATATCATTTTATAGACTAGGAACTTAAGAGATGGAGCATGATTGATTAAGTAAGTTTACTTGGAAGAATTCTACTCCAAGAAATTGAAAACCGATATGCTTTTAATCCAAGAGAATGCATCATTTCAATGTCTTGCTGTGAATAAACCAATATTAATTAAGGATTAAAAAACTAAAAAAAAAGAGAAAATCACCAAAATAGGCGTGTGACCACAAAGTTTGCTCAAATAGGCATTGACTTTTACGTTTGTTTGTTGAAAAACAAGGACGGCCCCCACATTCCAATAATCCGGATGGTCCGCACTCCAATCATCCAGCTCCTTCACATACGGATAATCTGGCTCTTTCACATCCCACACTCCGATAATGCATGCGGCTCATAGCCCAAACTCCGGCAAACTGACTTCTTCACCGCCCACACATCAAAAATCCGGCTCCTTCACAGCACAATATAAAAGTCGATGCTAATTTAAGCTAATTTTGTGGTAACTTACCTATTTTCCCAAATAAAGGTTTTTTTTTTTTTTTAATTAAAAACAATGCAAGAGCAAGTAAAAGACTGTTACCATGAACAGATGGTAGTGATCATCTGCAATATCTCCATTCTCGCCATCTTCCGCACATCCTAATAACAATGGTGGCGGTTTGACCAACATTTGATGAATCAAACAACAGTAAACACTACACTAACCTTTGGAATGACAAAACTTATCCCAATTGTTGAGAGACTTTCCATCTTCAAGATATGCACCTTCAACCTGCAACAAAGATCATCATCTTCTTATGGTGAAAATAACAGATTTTAGTGAACATGTCAAAGTATACTTACTTGATAAGCAGAAGTTGCTGCCCCGAAAAGAAACCCGGGTGGAAAATCGGATCTTTTAATCGGGTCTTCAGCTTCTTGATTGAATCTTGACCCATTGCCAGCATCAAGAAAAGTAAAAATGACTAAAAGGAGATAAATTGCTACTGCCATTTCTAAGAGTTTGAATGAATGAAATGATTAAAAATCCAACTAATATATCCACCCAGTCATTTTCATATGGACCCTCAAATATTTATATGTATTTGTTTTGGTGAATTATTTTTTCTCATATTAGATACGTTCAAAGATTTGATGTCTATTTCATCCAAAATAAGTGTGTACACGATGATACTGTGCATTTAAGGAAATTAGATATTAATGTCAGTGAAAGTGACCACCAAACCCACGCGAATAGTGTGGTTCTGGTGTATATCAGGTTAGGTTTGGTGTTTGGAGGTGGTGATAGATGATCATGATAATTTATGAAGCTTGAAGAACATATAAACGTAAAGCCTCAAAATTTTTGTATATAAAATGTGAAGAAACACCAAACTAATCTAGTGATTATTTTGTGGTTACTGTCTCGACAAATAAGGTTAATCTTCTTTATTTCGTCCAAGCTGCGAGGTGATGATCCTGTAAAACATTAAACACACCGTTAAGCTCGTTACGAGGAGAGGAATAAGGGGATTCTCCTACTAACCATCATCCGGCGTGAGAATAAGTATATGTTTTGAGGACATAAGTGTGTGATTAAGAGTGAGAAAGCAAGGAAGCAGAATGCTTAAACCTGAAGGTGAAGGTCCCTATTTATAGCCAGAGTGGACTAGAAGGAGATGGGCTGATGGGCCTTGTGCCTGTAGTCGACAACGAGGAATATCCGTTTTGTCCCCTCTGCCACGACCGTTAGTGCTTCAGGCGAGAGGGGAGCTGGCGCACGTTGAATGGATCCACGTAGCCTGATCGTTGTCCTTGTTGTCTCGTCTGTCATCAGCGGCCAAGTGGAGATCGTGGAGCAGATGTCGGCGCACACTGATTGGTGCCACGTGTGCGTCCATGTGTACCTTTTCGTCTCTTGTACGATTGTCAATCGTGGAGCATGATCGGATACAGCCTGTTAGACGCTTATTGGTCCACTGCTCTGCCACTTGTACCTTTAGTACTTGTCCTTGGATTACCTGCGCTTCTGTTCTCCGCGCGACCACTAGGGGTATCCCGTGTAGCCAGCGAAGAGCCCAGGAGGTGAGGGTCTTCATCCAAGGAGCCAAGTGTGAAATCTAGTCTTGTTTTTATCTTGACCCCGCGCGCGACCTAGGTTACACCTGATTGGCCGGCGCAAGGTTGGAAAAGATACCAAATTAGTCTGCTAAGGGTATGGTCTGGCGCGCGACCTGATTGTTCGGCGCAGGTTTTTGGGACCATACCCCTTCAAGTCCCCCTAGTCCAGTGCTGCTTCCATGCGCGAGGCAAGTGGTTGGAGCTCTGGACTAGAAAAAATAAGAAGTTAAGCTTGCCCCTGCCTGGGTTTCCTGAAAGCATCTTCTAAGCAAGAAGAGCTGGCGAGCGTGTAATGTGTTGCACTTCACGCGACACAGCTATCTAGCTGGCGTGTGTGTGAAGTGTTGTAATTACCGCGGCGCAGCTGCCGAGTTTGTTATTAAAGTGACATGTTAATTCGCGCAGGGCAAATTCTTGGAGTTTGAAGGTCTATTTTAATAGAAGAGTTGGCACGCGTGTGAATGAATTGTTGTACACACGGCGTAACTTCCTAGCTTGTTGATGAAGTAATCTATGCATTTGCGCGGGAATTTTCTTGAAATTTGAAATCTGACAGGTTGGTGCAAGTTGTTAGTGACAACGATGTTTGAGTTAACCGCTGACACAGTGACGATCATGCTGTCACTGTGTCAGTTGCGCCTTTTCATCTGGTGTCAGGAAAGTGAGACCCACGCGCGCGTGGTAACTGTCGCTCCGAATTTCCCGCCTTACGTGTCAACTCCTGGTTGGACGCTCGCGCGACTGCTTCGGCACGGTTACCCATCGCATTAAACGCGATGGGTATAAATACTTGACGAGGAGATAGGGATCACCGTTTCTTTGAATCTCTTCTCTCTCCTTCTAGTTATCCTTTGAGGATCTTCAAAACTTCCTTCGAATCTAAATTCTTTCTACCAATCTGCAAACTGTTCTTGAGATTTTTGCAGATTTCCTTTAAATCTTCTTTGAGTTCTTAAGAGTCTTTTCAGATCTTCGAACCTCTATATTGCGAAGTCAACTTACGATGATGTGGTAACGGTGGAGGAGGCCGGCGGTCCTCTGCCACCGTTAAAGTGGGATCAAGGTCTGTTCAAATATGTTGTTAGGGGCCAACAATTTGCAGCGGAGTGGGACGCAAGATACCCGGCACAAGGACAAACAGTTGCTGATGCCCCACCGGGCTATATCACTTTATATTCCGACTTCTTCGGGGAAGGGAACTTCCGGCTACCGGCCACCCACTTCTTGGATGCGATACTACATCATTATGCCTTCCATATTTCACAACTGAGCCCCATGGGCATGGTTGGCATCCGGCATTTTGAGTTTGCCTGCCAATCACAAGGTGAGGAACCCACTGTCGAGAAATTCAGGGTGTTCTACCAGCTCCAAAGTAAATTGGGATTCTTCTCCTTCGCCCTTCGTGGCGCGAAGAAAATTTTAGTTAACCCTCCAAAGAGCTTTCATGATTGGAAGATGAAGTTCTTCTATATCTGTGAGGAGGTAATCTCGGTCAATATGGAGTTCCGTGATTTAGCGGCTATTCCCAAAGAAGATATGAAAATCCCACGCGGGGCAGCCTGGTACGAGAAGTTGATGGCGCCGCCGAATCGGGTGTTCGGTGAGCAGGTACTAGTCGCAGCAGGCATGAGCGACAAATGGCCGGAAAAGAGAGAAGATGTGCCCGTTCTGCTGCTTAATGGTGAAGGTAAATCTCCTTGTTATGTTACTCCTTTTGTAAGAGGTTTTTGAAGATAACTTATTTCGTTGTTAACCCCTCGTTTTTAAATGCAGAGGTTGCGCTTTATCAAAGCGCTTTTCTTTCCTTTGCCAGTACTATGGGCGTGAGGCCCCTGCGCGACGGCGAGGAGTATTGGTTCAAGTAAATCAAGCCGAACTTCATGTATGCCAAAGCTGGGCTATTTGCTGCTCCTCCTGCTGCAACTGAAGGTGCGCGCATTCCGAACCCTAGGCCATGTAGGGCCATAACTCCTGCTGGAAAAGAGATTGTCTATTTTTCCAGCGAGGAGTCCGTTGCTTCTTCGGAACATGAGTTAAAACCATCACATGGTGTGTTTGCAGGTGTGTTGCACAACTTAGGAGTCAAGCATGACGAGAAAAAACTGAAGAGGATTGTAAAGAAGAACGTGACCATTGCAGGAGGGGCAGCGAGTAAGAGAACAGAGACTGCCGGCGCAGCTTCCGATGTTGCGTCCCGGAAAGGTACCGCTCGCTTCCGTCAAAGTAATCTTGAAGACTATGTATATGTAGCTGATTCCTTTGAGGAATTGTATTCTATAGGTGGGAAACCTCAAGGCGGTACGACAGCTACTGCGCGGAGTTCAGGAAGCGCAGGCTCTAAAGGCCCTGAATCTGGCACGACCCCCACCTCTGTTCATATAGAAGAAACTGAAGCTGAGCCTGATGCTGAGGAGCTAATCAGGAAAAATGCCTCGAAGAGATCCCTTGTATGTGACAAACAATGGTTATGTTTGTATAACCTTGTATCTGTAAAGTTTTGTGTTTGTAACACTTGTGTGGCTGTCAATGTCTGCGCATTACAATGACAAACATGCCTGCATGAGTCTGTATGTTAGACTCGTCAGTCCTTAAGATGAAGGCCTTAGGTGCATGCGAGTTTTAGGTTGTTGTACGTGGGACACACAGTCTCCGTTGTTCTTGTACAAGACTAACCAGTCCTCTTGTTTGTATGTGGGACCTCCAGTCCCCTTTGTAACTAGGACCAACCCCGTCACTAGTATCTGTAGCTCATGCATGTTTCGTAACTGTATATGTTTTTTGTAAAAACCGGTGTGTTTTGCATAAGTTTCTCGTAAACCATTTGAGTTTATTGAAAATCAAAAACCATTTGCGTTAGTTACAACTTGTTTGTAGAATGGTTTAGAAATATAAAACCTTTGTTCGTCAAAAACCTTATGTCTTAGCAAAACGTGTATGTCTAGAAAATATGTAATTCTTGATCACCGAAAACCTTATTTGTTTTTGCAAAACGTGCATGTCTTTCCACCCCGAAAACGTTTAGAAAAATGTAAAAACCGTAAAAAGGTGGGGTTATGAACTCACCTGGATATCCTTGTGCAAAGCTAGCTATATACGACTAATCGCATCGTTTCCAAGGATGTGAATTGGCTAGCGTGCATCTATATTATCCCTAACACGGAATAACTATAAGTTCCTAATAAAGTGACGTAGTTAAACTACGCGTCACGAGCTCTACCGAATCGTTGATCGAACGATTCGACGATAAGTTGACAACTGTGACACCTCAAAATTTCATGTCCAATATTATATCGACACGTGTCACGGGCTTAAAACGTGTAAAGGATTTCCTTAGAAGGACTAAAGTTGACAAACAAGGAAAGTATGTGAATATAAGGGTTCAAAATGTCAACAATGGATAAATATACTTTACAATAACCCTACATGATGTTTATACCCTTAAACGAATGAATCATGGATCATACGAAGCTAATTGTGAAAGAAAGTGAGAGATTACAAACTACAGGGGTTAAATGTGTCAACATGTTTAAAGTATACCTCTGAGTGGCCCTTTTATCAAACCCGAAGCTTTGTAATGATTAATTATGCTCACTAGAATGCATGATAAAAATTTCACCAAGTTTCGTTATTATATGAGAAAGTTACGATAAAATTCGTATACGAGGGGTTAAAGGCGTCGACATGTTAATACATACCTCTGAGCGACCTATGTATAAATCCCAACCCTTAACCTGTGTTATAAACATCTGATAAACATCCTAATCCGGTTAATACTAGTAATAATTGATTTAAATTGTAAAGTTAGGATCCTATGAGAATGTGATTTGACAAACCTTCGTTTATAGACCTTTCAAAAGAATCCAAGACAACTTTAGAACATATCAAGGTGGTGTAAACTGTTCAGGACCCAATCAAGAGGCCCCATACTGATAATAGAGGCCCAAATTCGAAATATCTAGTTGCCTGTTCGAAGCTTGAAAGGTCACAATTTTTTGCCTTCTGGTAAAGGCTTACGGACCGCAAAGACTTGGTCTTACGGTCCGTAAGAGGTCTTACGGACCGCAAGGCCCTCAGCTTACGGTCCGTAAGACATCCCCAGTAACAGAAAAGTTGACAGCTGCCTATTAAAACGAGTTAACCGACTTACATTGCCATTTTTCACTTCCATGTGCAACACAAACTAGTTCTTAGGCACTAGGGACACTTGTTATTGATCAGGGATCAATCCTAGAGTTGTTTGTCATGATCACAAGCAATCAAGAGCACTATATAAAGCCCCACATTGTTGCAACTTTGATCATTCATTCCAAACTCAACTTCTGATCATTTCTGGAGCTCAAGGCCATTCACTAAGCATCACTAGTCGTGCATAGGACCTTGGTAAGCTTCCTTAACCTTCCTTAATCGTATTTTACTTAGTTAATTAACTTAAAGTCAAACCGTCGTAATTAAGGTTTGACTTATCGATTAGTCACTAATGGTCTGATGTTTAGTCAAATTGAAAGTTGTTATAAGATGGTAATTATGTGGGCATTAAACCCTTAAAAGGGCACCCTCTAATTCCCGCTCTAACTAAGTCAAATGTCGGGTCAAACTTAATCCGAAAAAGTCAACAGAATTATATTTTTCGAATTTACACTTGATTAGCAATGTAGAAGGCGTGTAACCTATTTTATCACTCATATAACTTAGTAATAAATGTAAGAACATGTCTAAGCATGTTCGACCCGACAATTTTCAGTTTAGGACCGGTTCGGAGCCGAAAGTCGCATCCTTTGACCACTGCTTTGACTTTCAGTTCTGACCCGTAATAACATGATTTAGAAATACCTTAGAGCTCCTTTAGGACCAGCTTGTATGATAGTATAACCCTATGCGTTTATACTACTTGACTCGTTGATTGTCCGATGTTTCCGTTAAATGCCTAATGTTGACCAATATGCCTTTTTGACCATAAAACGGGAATTTTGGAAATATGAGAGGACAATAATCTTTGTTACTGATTTATAAACATGTTCCTAAATTTTCACATCAGTTGGAGGTCTAGATTAGGAGTTATGCTTAATAGCGTAATTAGAATGCTTTTTATGAATTAAACGGCGTAATTAACATAAAGCCTATCTAAACCCAACTTTTAACACCAAACCTTTTACCCACTGATGTAATATAATATTTTGGGATTTTTGAAGATTTTTAATTATTTTTACCTGATCGTAACCTATGGTTATTGCCTTGATTCGGTTATTACCGATTATACCCTTTTGCTTATAAAATGAGTTTTACTTAGCCAATTGATACCAAATCTTTGGCCACTGATTTTATATGATAAATGAAGTATTTTAAACTTTATAACCTGATCAGAAAACTCAGATTTCCTGTTTAAACCCGGAAATCGCCTAAAACGGCTTTTTACGCGTATTAAACACCTAGTATGGGTTTAAAACCATTTTGTCATATAAGACTTATCACCAACTGATATAACCTATTAAAATAAGTTTTTCTACTGATTATCTCAGACACGAGTCTCAGAATTATAATTAATCTCTTTTATAATCTTTAAAATGACCAAAATACCCCTACAGGGCTTAAATTGAGATTAAACTCGTTTTGGGCATAATGGAAGGTATCCTACTGATATCACAACATATTTAAGGCATATTAACTTAGGAAACCTGTTAGCGACTCTTTTGGTTACCCGTTACGCTTCTTACGCGTTCGGTTCGGGTAATGTAACTAGTTTGCATAAATTAGCCGAAACGGGTCGAACCTTATCATATTTATCTCAAAATCCAGAATGTGTTTGGTTTACCCATATTATACAAGTCTTCAAACTTGTCGGGTCTAAATCACATTCTATTCCGATCTTCGCTTAATCACGCGTTCGAACCGTATTTTTTCCTTTAAAACTAACCGGTCTAAGTTTAGACTTAATTAAAGACCCGTTAGGATTCTAATAGGTTATTATAAACCTTCGTTCCAGAATAGGAGACCCGGTAAAAGCTACGTGCACTTGCTTGTTGTGATTATTACTTGCAAAGGTAAATACTTTTAACTTATTTTCCCTTATACGGGCTTGGGGTACGGTATATAAAATACCGCTTGGTCGGGCATTCGACCTTAATCGATTGGTGGTTAAGTATTATCGAGATGACCCGTTTAAAAATATGTTTTGTTGCTTAAACGCCTTTGGGGGGGGGGGGGGGGTTAATGACTATGTCCCGGATATCATTGGCATCATTTACGAAATGGCCACGACCTAAGCACAGGGTGTAGGCGTACACCCGTCAGTGCCTAAATAAATAATGTGGTGTGTCTATTGATCTTTAACCCGGCACGAACCGGGCTGCTGAACGCATAAGAAACATGTAATTCTTTTACAAGTATTATATTCAAATAATTATCCCAAGTTATAAAAAGTTTTGTGCCACGTGCATTCAAATCAATTTTATTAAACTTCTCAAAATGAGTCAGTTAATTGTATTTACCAGTGTGAACTGACGTATTTTCCCAAAAAGGTTAAGTGCAGGTACTACGCGAACTAGGCTGGCTTTCTCCTAGCGTCCACAATAAGTCTCGCAAGCTTGGATGTCAAAACTGTTGAACAATGTTTCCTTTTTATTTTTGATCCACCTGTGGATTATTTTCAACTATTTGTGATACTTGATATTACAATATTATTTGGTTGAAATGAATCTATCTTTTGCTTCCGCTGTGCATTTAAATATTGTGTTGTTTGACTATGATGATATCAACTACGTCACGATACTCCCCACCGGGCCCACCGGTAATACGTGGAAATATCGGGGTGTGACAATAACTTAATGAAAACAATTAAGTTATATTTGTTTAGTTCGTTCATCGTCGGTAATAACTTACTAAGTCTTGAAAAGCACTCAGTTTTCGTGAGATTTAAAATATGTAAATATTTATATAAAAATATACAAATATATCGGTAGAATCTCCTTAGACGTCTTGAGAAGTCGTTTGTGTATGTAATAAACATTATATGAAAATAACATGTAACATACTCGGATTACATCTCGCGTCTCGTATGCGTTTGTCAAAATATATGTACGCGCCGTTTAGGCGTTTTGAAATAAATATAAAAGGTTATATTTATTTAATAAAATAATCCGAGTTGTTCGGTGTTTAAAATAATATAGAAGTTATGTTGTGTTTATAAAGTTTTCGAATTGTCGACGTATGAAATAAATATAATATCCATATTTATTTTATAAAAGAATTCGTATTTTTTGATGTTTGAAATAAATATATAAAGTATATTTATTTTATAAAACGAGACCATGTTGTTTGGTATTTGAAACAAATATATGAACTATATTTATTTTTGTAAAAGAATCCGAATTTTTTGATGTTTGAAATAAACTTTTTTTTACCTTTTATAAAAGAATTCGGATTGTTCGATGTTTGAAGTAAATTATATTTACTTTTATAAAGAAAGTCAGATTGTTTGACGTTTGAAGTAAACTATATTTACTTTTAGAAAAGAATTCGTCGAATTATCGAAGTTTAGAACAAATATAATAACTATATTTATAGTTGTGAATAATGTCCGAATCGTCGTTTTGTTTAAAACATCCGTGCTAGACACATTTGTTTCGTAATTTAATTCGAATCCGTAACGTTCACTTTATTATAAAATACATTTTGTTTACGGTTTTTCTCGAAAAACGGGCGGAGTTTCCTCTGTTTTTTGACGCCCCCGACAACACAAGTTGTCGTTATTTTATCAAAATTCAATATTATTTAGTATAACCAATTTATGTAAACAAGATTGTAAATAAATCCAAGTATGTTTTAACTAATAATTCATCACTTCGTTCGGTTCGAGCTCGTTTTCACGTGAGACATAAAACTATATAAAAACGTAAATACTAATCGCGGCGTTAAACTATTTACCAAAACTCGCGTCGAGGCATTGACTAAGTTGACCAAGTCAACTGAGTTGACCGGGTTTGACTCGCTAAGTTGACCGAGTCAACTGGGTTGACTCGGTTTGACCGAGTCTGACCGGGTTTGACTCCTTTGACCAGTGTTGACCGTACCCGCTGACTTGTTGACCGAACTTGACCCGAACCCGAAACCGAACCGTCTTGACCACTGCTAATCTGCTGTTGACCCGAGTTGACTCGGGTGTTGACCGAGTCAACCGGGTTTGACCCGAAACTAAACTCAAAACCGAGCATAATTTAACCCGAGACCTCCCGAAAGACCCGAACCAACTGAAGTACCTCGGACCACCACCCTTGCCGCCGCTGCTGCCATTACTCCGGCGGCCATACTGCCGTCGACCACCACCGACACCGCTGCAACGAAAACCAGATTGAAACGAAACCCGAGCCATGCTAAAACAAACTCGAAACAAAGTGAAACTTGAGCTAACCTTCTTGAACTGACCCGTAACGGAGCCGCCGTGGCTCCGACGCCGTGCCGCCGTCGGCACCTCCACTACCGTCTCTCGATCCCAGTCGCCGAAAAATCCAGCTCCGATCTGCCTTTCTCGTCTCTCTCACTCTCCACGTTTCTCTCTCTCTCTCTTCTGTTTCGTAGCCGCCGCACCACCACCGGACGGTGGTGGTGGTGATCCATTTTGTAAATCGAAAAGAGGGGGGCTGCCTGACGTCGTCGGAGTTCTCGTCAAAGGTTAACCGACGCGGGTGGAGACCTGGTCGTCGGTCAGAGTGTACAGAGGGAGTGCAGAGGTGATTTCAAGGTGTGGTTGTGTGTGTTTTGGTCTGTGATTTAAAGGAGACAAGATGAAGGAGACCAGGCTCTATGTTTTCTTTTGTTTGTGCGTATAAATTTGCAGACAAGAGGGTTTTTGAGAGGGAAAACTAACACTATGTTCCCGAGTCTCATTTAACAGAGGGAGGGGAAGGAAAATTTTCTCTCCTAATCTCTTCAATTTGAGAGGATGAATATATGGTCATATTTGGTCATATTTTCTTCCCTTTTCCCTCCCCTCCCCCTGTTAAATGAAACTCGGGAACATAATTTTTCATATTTTCATCTCTTTTCCCTCCCCTCCCCTGTTAAATGAGACTCGGAACAGAGTGTAAGAGATAAGGGGTGTTACGGCTGATAAAATGAGATAGGGTTTAGCAGTGGCGGATCCAGGAATTTTTTCCAGTGGGTTCAGTATTTTTTGATGCTTCAATTTCATAGACCGGACATAAACATTTCGGGTCGGTTCTGCCGTTTGGGTCGGGTAAGTTTCAAAACATAACAGACAAATCCGTATGATTGTTATGATCTGTTTTTTCTCGCTTCCTTTAAGTTTGTGTCTTTGTTTTGCTCAAACAAGCTGGGATGGTTAATATTCATTCAACTATCCCCTTTATGAGAAGGGATTCCCCCCAAATAACCATTCAGCCCACCATTTATACAACCTTCCTATTGTCCCCGGTATGTACATCTTCTAAGAGCATTCCCAGTTGGTTCCTATCCCAGTACCTAAATTTATCTAAAATCATAATAGAACGAAAAGAAGCAAGAAGTATCTTCCTATTTGCGTTGACAGTGGGTAGCAAGCATATGAGATTCACACCAATACATACACATTTTACAGGATCTAACAACCAGAATTAATATTTGTTAACAAGGAATTATATATTTAAGCTCAAAGCATTATCATTTCCTCTATATATTTCAAAAATGATGTAAAGCATCATCAATTTCAATTTTCACAATTAGGACCATTAAGCAATATGTATAGCAGCATTAATATGAGTAACACAAGCATTCAGTGTAGAACCTTAAATTTCCTTAACTATATTTTAACTCAAAAAATAACATAAGCAAATATATAATGCCAAAATAAAAGACATTATATAGCAATCTGTTCAACTAAAAGAAGTTCCAAAATGGTTTTGAAAGACATAAAAAACGTAACTTAACTACACAACTGAGGGAGGAGTAGAGTATAGTTTGTGTCTGCAACTGGAAATCTGGAAACCCTAAATGGGTGTTATAATTAAGTTCAAACGAATTTGAAACAAAAAATAAACAAATAAAATTTGCAAAAAAGTGACAAACAGGACTCGAACCTGTGCAATTTTGGGGGAAACAAGAAGTTTATTCCACTGAACCATGTTTATTATTTTGACTATGGGTTCATCTTTTATAATTCTTATGGGTTCACTCCAGTTTACTATGTATAATATCTATTAAAATTTCGAAACGCAGTGGGTTCGCGTGAACCCGTCCCGGCCAATGTAGATCCGCCCCTGGGGTTTAGGGTTTCACCCTTAAATACATAGGGTTAGTATTGGTTTTAAGTGGGCTTTGGGCTTGGGCCTAAGGCCCACAAGCCCAATCCCGTGTTTAAGTGGCCCGTCAACTTTTACGAGTCCCGTTTTCAAAACCCGAACTCCCGTAACATCGTAAAATAAAAGTTTAGATTTAAAAAAAATATGAAAAATGGTGTCGGTAGTCGTAATTGGCGCGTCCGTTCGTCGATTACGTAAAATTGCGTAATTTGTATCGTTGGCCGTTTTTAAACCGTTTTTCGATCCGGTTTCGACCACGGATATAAAATTTAATTACGAAACTAGTTTTATCGTAAAAAATTAGTTTTTGGAAGTAATACGCGTGTCCGATGCTTCCGTTTCGTTGCCGGTGCGTTCCTGCTGTTGCGTTTTTCGTTCACGTTTGCGCGTTGTGACGTACGAAAGCACGATAAATTTGCGAAACTACATTTGTAAATATAAAATATTCGTATAAAATTCGTATTTGTCGGTGTTGTCAGTATTTTGTTCGGTTTCAATTGAATTTCATTTACTGTTTGTTTCGTCTACCTGTAATTTGCAACGTGTTTTATCACTAAGCTTTGGCGTTTTGTATTAATGGCGTTTTATTTGTGTTTGAATAACGTGTTCTCAATTTTAGTTGGCGTTTTGAATTTGAGCAGTAAAAGACCTTTTTACCCTCAATGAAGCGCGTCCACTTAATAAAATTGATGTTATTTACGAAAACGTCACCGCGCCAATCTAGTCCATAGATTGTTTTGATTGGATGATCCATAACCGTTCTCACAATTTTCACCGTTTTCCCTAAATTCTGACCCTGTATATATAATAACTATTCTATAAATATTTATGTAACATGTAAAAAAATACATACAAGGCTCGAGAGTCGAGACATCACTTAGAGCATTCACATTCTATCCATCAAAATATGTGAGGGGGAGTTTTTATATTATAAAGGGTATAAAAAGTGGTTGTGAGTGGAGGAGAGAGAAAATGTTACTGTTCATCTGTATATTTGGGGGGACACTGTTCACCCAGTATAATTTTTTTAATATATATTGAAAGTGGTTGTGAGTGAAGGAGAGAGAAAAATGTGATGATAATATTATTTAATTGAAAAGGAGAGAGAAAAAGTATTTGTTTTTAGTGGAAATATATTGATATAGGAGTTGTTTTTTAGTGGAATGTATGTATAATTTGATGGTTTGGATGTGAATGCTCTTATCTATAATCTATAATTCTATAATACTATATTAAGAGAACTGGGTTTTCTACCCTTTTCGTAATTTTGCTATAGGTATAAATCTTGAAGCATCATGTACAAATAAAACAAGCCATTTTAAAGGGGGGAAATTTGAACATTGTTCAAAGTTTTAAGACACTTTGAGAGCAATACAGACATTTCATCCATACCCTATTGAAACGCCAGTTCCTTCCTTCATCAATGTAAAAATTGAATCCTTCATCCCCAACTTGAATGTTTCTTTTGAAACTGATAACCATTCATATTCGTGTAATGAATGTGCTTTCATTCAGATTTAATGTAGCAATCAAATCTAGAAATGCTTTTACTTTCCAATCATCCCTAACGGTATATATTAAATTAGGGTTCCATTAACATTTCAGAAGCATCGCAGGTTCTGTTCTGATCTGTATAAATTGATTTAGGGTTTTAATTTTATTTGCGGATTGATCTCAGGTGACTGCATTTGTAAATTGAAGGTAAGTTCTTCTTTTATCTCAGAATTTTTCCCTCTGCATGTTGAAGGTTAATTTTTGGTTCATGTGGTTGAATTGTGGTTTGTTTCTTTGTTAGGTTTTGAGGTTAAGGCATCGGTTTTTTATAGTGGTGACGCCGGTGACGTGGCGGCGTTGAAGAAGTAAGGTTGTGGTGACGGTGGTGCTTGGATCGCTGTTTGGGCTCTGGTATATGTTTAACATCAATTTCAGCCATATTATGATATAATTCTAGGTTTCTTTTGATTAATTTCAGTTTTGTTTGTTTGTTTAACCTCTAATTTATAACATGGGGATGTTGGGCGAACTCAGAAACTGATGACAATCCACACAATTTCATGATTTTTGCAAAGAAACTGACGATGCTAATTGCTCTACTTTTAATCGTGTGGATGAACTGGAATCATCCTGTTGTTCTTGGAGTTAAAGTGATACTTAGTTTTCTCAGTACAAAACCTGGATTTATATTAATATATAGTAGTTAATTATGTTGACTAAGAAGCATTGAATCCATTTATGTATTCTTAGGTCTAAATCAACAGTATACTTGTGTCATTATTTAGCAATGTTGCTTTAAATTTTTAACTTTTTTTCAATATTTCAGTTGCAGCAACAATACAGAGGCCGGCACCCCATCTTACATAAATTCAAGGTCAGTGTTTCAGCACTTAGTTTCTACTGATTTTATACTGTAATTGAAAACTTTATGTTGTGGTGTTTGAAAGTTGAATCTATAAATCGTGTCAGTTGGCAGGTTAAATTCAACATGAACCGAACCCATATTTTTATTCGTGTCAAAAACATCAACCCTAACCCACACATGCTTAAAATTGTGTAATCTGAACACGACCCGTCTAAACCGTTTATTTAGACGTGTCAAATGGGTTGGCGGCTAATAATCAAGTTATAAACGTGTTAATCGGTTTGGTGGGTCATAATAATGGGTTAAAAAAGTTAGCGGGCCTACCTGTTTAATTAATCGAGTTAAATAGGTTAACCCGAACAAGATCCGTCTAATGTGGCAATCATTATGTGGCAACCTATTGTTTCTCCTTCAGTAACAACAACCAATTGCCGGTAAACAAGCAGTACATTTCATGGAAGGATCACAGTAATGAAAAGTTTGGCGGTGAAGTCTTCCCAAAAAATTCCAAAATGGTAGTCTCATTGGTGGTGGGCATCTCAGTTAGTCTGTCACAGTAAGTCTCTTGAGTCTTAACCCTCATAGAATATACATCCACTTTTTCATTAAAATAAACGAAAGTGCTTGCCTAATCTTAAGTTTTACTGAGCGGGTTCTTTTTGTTTTAATAGTTAAGTGAGCGAGTGTACAGTATCATTTTGATTACCATTATTTGACCGTTGGCTTTAAAAATTTAATAAGCCACTTTATATATCCGTAGCCTGGTGTCTCTATATTGTTTTTTTCTCAGCAAAGCAACATCAGGTTGCTGACTTTCTATGTTGAACGTTTTTAATACAGCTTCACAAAGTAAAATAATGTCAATAAGATCCATACTTTCTTAGAAATAAACTGTCATCATACTGACTTCTTCCATCCAATAGCAGGCCTTCAAAACATCACCCCTATAACAAATTGAAGTTGGTTTATGTTTTGCTCCTAACTTAATGTTGGCTGCTAAAATGAAAACAAAGTGTGAAGTTGGTTTCTGTTTCATGTGGTTTGTCCATTTATTTATGCCTTTTTTTGTAAGTTGGCAGTTCGAAATTTGAACTTGTTGGTACAAGAACATTGGAAGACATGAATAGTGGTGGATCAAAATGAAAAGATAGGAGTCAAAGCAAGGATGAGGATATACTGCAAAGTAAAGGTGAATAATCTATTTGATATTATTTACATTGGATTAAGATAGGTTACTAATTTTGAATTTTAACATGTAATCCAACATGAGATATATTGTATATATCCCTTAGGCTATGCGGTATGGTAGAGGCCCATCCTTGTAGGATGATCCGCCACGTAAGCGAAACGTAGATCGGGTGCGAGGATGGAGGTAAGGAAATGGGGGATGGGCCTAAAATATATATCTATATGTTGTATGTATATGTGTCTGAGAGAGGGGAGGCCAGTCGAATTCATCACACCCCGACGATCTCGACGAAGGAGGCACGACGACGAAGTGGGGGAAATGGAGAGGGGGCATGGCGTCGGGGCAAGACGGGGCGGGACGGTCCCTATACCGTCCAGCCTTAGAGATGCAGTCATATTTCAAGTTGTACTATGAATTCAACAACTTCCAAATTAGTTTGTATAAGTTTTAATGTACCACCAAACTTCGAGCGACCAATTCATTTATCCAAATGTTTGTGGTGAACCCATTGAATTCTAAGACTTTTCTTAAGTTGTTTGCTGGAGATATCAGTTTCTTGATAAGACAAATTTTGTTTTCTTATCTAAATTGCCATTACTGGTGCTCTAATTGTTGTTAAAATTTGATTTATAGTTAATGAGTATGAATCATGAGTGCGAATCATTAGTTATTTAACATACAAATGAGAACAAGCATGTTAATGTTAAATGACTTTGCTGAAAATTAGTATTCCTATTCAACCAAAAGAGATTAAATATATGTTGTATGTTAATGTTAATAGTCTGTGTTCTTCGTAACAGGTTACATGCATGAGCTATGTTTATAATCACGTAAAGCTAAAAAAAATAGACTTTTGTATAGTACGTTTTGGTTAATTGTCTTAGCAAATTCGTATTAAAAACAAATAATGTGAAACCCGTCAAGCAACGTACGCCAAAAAAACTTAAGCACCCGCGGCATCGCGCGGGCCAACCCACTAGTGCTACATAAATGAAACTTGGGAACGGGTTATTTTCTTCATCAAGCTTAATCTTAGGCACATAAATGAAACTTGGGAACGGGTTATTTTATTCATCAAGCTTAATCTTAGGCTAGAGATCGAGTTTTAGCTCGACTCCTACACACCCATATTTCCCCAATAATTTTGGAATCAAATAAATTTAACCGGTTAAAATTTAGTAGTTTATTCGTGAGCTGTTAAATTTCTGATTGTTACAGTTCTTATATCATTTACGTTTTTCGTTATTTTAAATGGTTTTTTTTTTTAGTAGGCAAAGGCTTATTCAATTCAATAACCCATTAAAACTTAAGAGGACCCGGGGTGGACACGTTATGTCCCCCCATAACGCGTTGAAATGATTAGCACACCGCCGCCGGTTGAAAAGTTCACGCGTTCAATGGTTCACGCGTTCAATGGAACACGCGTTGAAAAGTTTGAGTTTTTGAACGTTGGGCATTTCGACCGTTTTCAAACGGTAAACTTTGATTAAAAAAAAAAAACCCTTTAAAACCTTTATATATACTTCAAATCTTTTACAACCATTTCACCCAAACCAAAAACCAAACATATATCACACATTCTACGAATTTCACAAATGGATTTTCCTACGGATTCGACGTTTCCGATGGACAGCGATAGCGAATCGTCTTCCGACAATGAGACGCTTAAATATTTTGTGTCGGTGTATAACGAACTTGAATCAAGTTCGTCCCGCCCAAAGAAGAAGATGGTGAATCGTGATCGTATACATGCCAACGAAGTGTTAATGAACGACTATTTTGTGGAGAATCCGGTCTACAATGCCGAAACGTTTAGAGATCGGTTTCGTTTACCAAAAGAATTATTCTTAAAGATTGTTGGAGACATCGAAGCAACTGAAGAATGGTTTCAAGAAAGTTACGACGCGAGGGGCAAACCAAGTTTCACGCCGATACAAAAATGCACGTCCGCCATTCGCCAACTAGCGACAGGTAACCCTCCCGATCAATTTGATGAATACCTAGCTATGTCGGACAGAACTTCACGTGAATGTCTGCAATTTTTTTGTAACGCGGTCATAAAATTGTACGGTAAAGAGTTTTTACGTAAACCGACGAGACACGACATCTCACGTATTTACGCCGCACATGAGGCTAGATGGCATTTTCCTGGGATGCTCGGTAGCATCGATTGTACACATATCGAGTGGAGAAATTGTCCAAGAGAGTTGCGAGGGGCGTATGTTAGGGGTGACATCAAAAGACCAACCATCATACTTGAAGCGGTGGCGTCGAATGATTTATGGTTTTGGCATTCATATTTTGGTGTCCCAGGTTCAAACAACGACATCAATGTTTTGTACACGTCGACGTTGTTCCAAACAGTAACGGATGGTACCGCACCCGTCTGTCCATTCTATGTTAATGGACGATATTACAGACGGGGCTTTTTTTCTTGTGGATGGTATCTACCCACCATGGTCTGTTTTTGTGAAAGCTCCTTCGTTTCCTGTCGAGGCTAAAGAAAAGGCGTTCAAGAAGTTGCAAGAAGTTGCAAGAATCGGCAAGAAAAGATGTTGAGAGGGCTTTTGGTTTTTTAAAGGGTAGATGGGGCATTCTAAGCCGACCGGTTCGTGCGATGAATAAGAACTCGATACATAGCATAGTGTATGCATGTATCATTTTGCACAATATGTTAATCAAACAAGACGGACGTGCAATATCTCCAGATTGGGTGCCGGATCCTCCTACACAAGTTCACGTTCCCGAAAATATCCAACTACAGTTGCGTGATGAAGAAACTCACTTTCGGTTGAGATTCGATTTAATCGAACTAGTAGGTTCTTTAGGTTTGGAATTTCCTAATTTGGACGAGGAGTAGAGCATCTTTATGTATTTTTTTTTTAATTGTAGTCTAAAATATTGAACTAGTATGTTTTAATTTAATTTATAACTAGAAATACGACCCGCCGCAATGCGGCGGGGATTCTTTAGCTATAACTAAGTCGATTTAGGACGCGCACGTTATGTTGAACCTGTCAAACGGGAAAAAATAGACGATGTAAAAACGTTCACCCACACACGCACGTTGCGTCGTGTTAATTCGCAAAGTTTAGAACGAAACGTGAAAAATGCTAAACCATAGACGCACGTTGCGATGTTTTAAGTCACAAAATTCAGAACGAAGCATAAAGCGAAAAATTTGCGGAAAATGAAAACTATAAAGGACAAAAGTTGAAAGTAAAAAAGTTGTGAGGATAGATTGCAAAAGATAAAAAGTTTTGTGTTAAAAGTAAAAAAAAAAAAATAGTTTTGGGTTAAAAGTAATCTATGAAATACTTTTTGGTGAAAAGTAAAAAAATCAATTTTTCTAAAGCTCCAAAGCCAAGGTTACAACAACTATATGCATAACCATTTTTTCTTTGAAAAACCCCCAAAGCCAAGATTACAACACATAAGTAAAAAAAAATCAAAGTGGTTAAATCGTAAAAGATGGAAACGTTTGAATTAGAAGTAAAAAAATCAAATTAATCAAAGGGGTTAAATTAACAAAGATTAAAACTTTAAACTTAAATTGTTAAAGATTAAAACGTTAGGGTTAAAAAGGAAAGAAAGATTAAAAATTTTAAACTTAAATTGTCAAAGATTAAAATTTTAGGGTAAATTGTGAAAGATTAAAACTTTAGGGTTAAAAAGGAAACTAAGATTAGAAGTTTAAACTTAAATTGTCAAACATTAAAACCTTTAGGGTTAAAAAGGAAAATTTTCATTTTTTTTTAAATACTCCCAAAGCCCAAGTTACAACACATATATGCACTAATATGTTGCTTCTTTATAAGGTTTTAATTTATAATTTTAGTGTTTTATTGTTAATTTATAATTTAAAAAAATAAAAAATAAAAAAATTAGTGAGTGATGGAATTTGTACAAATGATGACCATTTCCACCAAAAAAGGGTGTGAGTGATGGAAATAATGGTTGATGACATGGCAGAACCTGATTGGATGTTGTGAGTGATGGAATTGTTTGTGGGTGATACCACCCCTACCCCCTAACACTAACAGAAGTAACGGCATACAAGATTTTCAAAACAGATTTACGCGCCAACATAACAAACCATCTTTCTGTCACTATACAAACACATCCTCTGTTCGACACAAAACTCATACAGAAATTCTGCAAAATTCACTGCTCATTTTCTTCAAGAAACAATGGAATTACAAGTCCCACAGGTACGTCATCTCTATTTGATGTCAAATTTGGTTGCAATTTCATTCAATTTGACTTCATCTCTCTTTTTCATTCGATTTGATTGTTGAATTTCATGATTTACTGTTCAAAACTAAAGAACCATATCTATTTGAGTCTTTGATTTCTCGAAACAACGGAATCTTTTGAAATCGCTAATGAGAAACCATGTTTTTGAATAAGTATTCAGTAGAAACACTTGAACAGAGGTTCATTTTGTGTGTAATCTGATTCTAATGACACAAATTCAAGACAAGAGTTGCAATGCATTTGTGCATAAGTTTCAATGCTTTTGTTCTCCAACAGGTAGAAAACGAACTACATGATGTACCCGAAGATGAACCTCAAGTTGTTCCAGAACATGAACCTCAAATTTTACCACAAGTTGTCCCACAAATTGAACCTCAATTTGTTCCAGCAAATGAACCTCCAGAAGATGAACCTCAAGTTGTACCACAATATGAACCACACCTTGTCCCAGAAATTGAGCCTCATGAAAATGAACCCCCAGTTGATGAACCTCAGGTTGTCCCACAAATGGAACCCCAAGTTGTTCCACAAAATGAACCTCAAGTTGTTCCAGAAGATGAACCACAAGTTGTACCAGTAAATGAACCTCAAGGTTTTCCAAAATATGAGCCACACTGGGAAGATATATCTGAGGACGATTGGAACGAAATGGAATTCAAGAAAGAAGGCATGAATATGATAGTTATGGATTTTCTCATAGGCCATGAACTTCCCATCGTTGCTGAAACAAAGAATCCGGCTACCCATGTATTATTCTTCATCCACTTAATATTCCTTTTAGTTAAACTAATCTTTACATTCAAATCAGTGGGCCTTGACCCTAAATAAAGCCTTCTCACATGTTGGAAGTTGGAACACAATAAATTGTTAAGAGACCTCATCATCAACCGCGAATTCAAACCCTCAATGAAACAATTACCCCTGTGAAAAATCATTGTCATATTCTGTTCACATACTGCATTCCATGATTATCTATAGTTTACTTATTAATCACCCTGTTGTTCCTGATACGGTCATATGGGTGCAGGTTTTTTCATACAGATTCGGCTGTGACTGCACTTCTATATAGAGCAGTAAAAGATGATCGAATTATGTTGCAGGCATGATTTTAATGCTGCACTGGATTTTTCGTGCAAATTTGTGATGTGGGAAAGTTTTGATCTGAAATTAATAGTTTTAGTAAAGAATGCTGTTTGACTTTGCTGCCAAACAGGTTCGAAATAAATCTTGGTTTTGTGGTCAAAGTTGAACAAGTTTTTAACTTTGAAGAAGTAAACCCTTCTGATATTTTCATGATTTTGATTACCTAACTAAACAATATGACAGTTTATGATCAGACAAAAAAATAGTTGATGAAAAATAACATGGCATTTTGTATCAATTTTGAGTTGGAAACTTAATTTGTTTGACCTGAAGTCAAAGTGTATGAAGTTATGCAGGTAACTACATAGAAAAAGCTGCAGAGATGGTTAGATTGGAAGAGTTAAGCTGTACAAAGTAGTCAGATTTTCAGTTTTCAGTTTTTTAGGCGGCTACCCTGAATTGTATCAAAGAAATTCATCAACGGACCTCCTCGATAAATAGATAGATATTTTTAGAAATGGTGTTTTTGATACGAATATATACATACGATAATGACCAAATTCACATTCTTTTATGATTTCATTCGTAACAAATTTTAGCTATCAACATATCTTGTCATACATTATGTGTCTCCGTTATTGTCTCGCCTGCATTCTAGACTTTTACGGCATAACATAGTACTTCACACTAAATTCTACCATACAAGCTGTCTATGTAAGTGTGACAAAGGAATAGTACAACAAATCCTAAATTAATGATTAAGATATATATGCAGGAATACTTGAACCAACTCAATGTGTTGAGAAGATCGTGAGTCTCAATTCTAAATATCCCTAATTTTTTAACGTCTGAAAATAGTAGGTCATAATCCTTTGTCACAATGAAATATTGAACAATCAAATAAGAAAATATTGAAAATGAAGCTATCAAAGCATATTTCTCAAGCACTTATTTTTTTTTTAAATGAAGATCTTTTACAACTATTGAAAAGAGTTGGTCGCTTCCCCTGGTTTCTCCACCATCCGCAACCACTATTTGAAGACGCAGTGAGCGTCGATACTACATGTTCAATTATCCGACTACTTGGATCTCTTCGATCTTTAGTTTAGTATTCTAAGAGGCAACTTCTTGTTGATGCACATAAACACAAATGATTGAATTTGATTCTCCGGCTTCTATCACCAAATGTTTATATGTTGGATTCCTAAATATGACAGAATCAAAGGTGTCATCAAATGTCAAATGTGACTATAATAAGGAATTAAGGACCAACTGTGCAGTCCACAAAGTTTTATGAACCTAACTACACTTCTCAAAGTTTAACCCAAAATAAAATTTTATTTTATTTTATTTTCTTTTTGCATTATAAAATTATTTCTTAATAACATTAGTTATGTTTATAGAGTTTGCATCATTAGTAAGATACAAGCCATATCACACAAACTTTTCTCGATTAAATACTTACTCAACGTAAACTTACTTAATGCAACAACATTAACCATCACCATCTTGATGTTAATCATAATATACTTTATATTGTTTTGGTGCTAGAGCTCCAATCATGTCGCTTCTTTCTTCTAGATATGATAATACAAATTAGGTTGTTTATATTAAAAAAAAGTCACTTGATAAAATGGTTAGATGATGGTTAGGGGTGTTGATTGTTAGACAGCCTCTATGATTTATGATGCAATAATGACATAAGAAAGACATTGTTAGACAGACTCTATGATTGTCACCTCAGCTTTTCTTATGTCATGCTCATTTGCCCTTTTTATAGAAATTATAGATAGATTGTTTACGAATTACGATTTTGATTTAATGGTTAGGGGTGTTGATGTGAAAACCAAATGCTTCTGATACCCGTTAAAAGTTAACAGAAGAGTAGCCGCATACAAAAATTTAAAAAAGATTAACGCGGCAACAAATAACCCAAAAAAATTCACAAAATCACTACTCATTTTCATCAAGTTTCTTCAAGAAACGATGGAATTACAAGTCCCGTCTTCATTCGGTTTGAGTTCCTCTGCATCTTCATCTCTGTTTTCCTTTTCATGATTTACTGTTCAAAACTAATGATTCGAGTCGTTGGTTTGCAATTTCTGCTTACAAATCATTATCATTCAGACCCTCAATGACCCCGGTAACACATCACTTTCATATTTTCTTCAAATTTTCATTAACAGTTATCTGTAGTTTAATTTATTAATTTATCAATAGCCCTGTTGTTGTTCTTAATTTGGGTGCAGGTTTCCTTACAAATTTCGCCACGGGTACATTTCTTGTTAGAGCAGCAAAAGATGATTGAACTATGTCGGAGGAAAGATTTTAATGCATCATTTTTTTTTCGCATGAATTTTGAATCTGAACTAGACAGTTTTAGTTTTAAGAATCAATGTCATTCGACTTTGCTTCTAATGCTGTTTGGAGATGATAAAGACTCCCCTGCATCTAAACTCTTGGATTACACTTGCATATACTGGATAACATCTTTAGTTGTTGAGAAGATGATCAAATACGAAGGGCGCAAAAAAGGTTTGAATTAAACATTGACTTTTGTGGGTCAAATCTGAACAAGTTTCTATCTTAATTGATTGGAACCCTTTCGATACTTTTATGAATTTAATTGCATGACATGACACTTGATGCTTGAACAGCAAAAAAGTAGTGAAACATAAGAATTTCGTATCGATTTTGAGTTGGAAACTGGATTTGTTTGACCTGAAAGTGTATGAACTTATGCAGATAACTACATAGAAAAAGCTTGGAAGATGGTGGAATGGGAAGAAGATGAGCTGCATCAAGCAGTCCAGTTTCCACTTTTCGATTGTAATAGCAGTTACCGCACAGATCATATTGAAGGAATTCATTGATATGCATTTTAAACTTGTACTGTATAAAGTATATTGATTGGAAATAACAAAAATAACCCCTAGAGTGATTCTTGAAACAGAGCATACATCTCATACTTCAGTCAAGTTGAATTGCTTACAAGAGTTGGAAAGTTTTAAAGATGAGAGGAATCCCAGCTTGCATAAACAGCCCCTATGATTTTCTCATGTAAATTCACTCCAGAACACGCAACAATTCCCCGGTCGAGACCTTCAAGATACACGCCTTTTGAGAAATCTAATGGCCGGCCGCCAGCATCCGTCACAACCCCGCCAGCTTCCTCCACGATTACCACCCCAGCAGCATGATCCCATATCTTTTCTTTGTATCCAGCTTTTGCAAACTTCATGTATATCTCTGCATCTCCACGTGCGATTGCAGCATATTTTACCATGCTATACACACGCAACGGTTGCTTTCTGCAATTACAAAACCAAAAAGAAACATTGAAGTGTTTTTGTATGGGTCAAGTTGAGTTGATCAGAAACACATTTTGTCCAAGTTTTTTTTTTATTTTAAAACCAGAAACATATTTTGTCCTAGTTTATTTTTTTAATTTATAATACTTACTTTGTATGTTTGATGATAAACAAAATACTTTAGTAAAACAATTCTAGGATGTTTTAAGAATTTAAGCTTTAAAACACACATGGTGCGACTTTCTAACTGTTTGACCCGTTGGAGATAAAACATAACCGGATCGAGTCATTCTTAAATAAACAGGTCAATACATGAAACAAGAAAACTCAATGGAGAAAGTGGGAATTTAAGCGCACCTAAGCCCTACTCTGTAAGCAATTCCAGCACTATAAGAATGGTTAGAGTTAGTTTTCTCGACCGGTTCACAAAATGTAGCCATAACAGGATTATCAATGGAAGAAACACGTATAACGCTAGCCGAATTGGGCCATTCAAGTGACCCGTGACCCTGAACCAGTGGTTGCATCCAAGCTTGACCGCTACCTTTACTTGTGTACATAACACACCCTTCTTGCCATAAATCCGACCGTACACTTGAATTATTAGCCAATTTCCTTTTACTCGAATAATTAGGGCACCCAAGAACCCCAACCACAACCTGCCCGTTTTCAATCAACGCAAGTGCGACAGCGTACTGATCTCCACGCACAAACCCTAGGGTTCCGTCAACAGGGTCAAGAACCCAATGTCTTCCAACCGGACCACCAGTTGAATTGCAGCGGTTAATGGCTTCAAGAATTTCTGAACCCCCAAGAGGTTTGGTTGGACCCTTGAGACCGAAACGCGGTGCCATGGCTAAAGTTTCATTCACGGTTGCAACCACGGATGCCAATAAACTTGTGGCAGAATCATCAGAAAGTGTTTGTGCATCTTCTTCTGCAACAATTGAGACGTTTTCTCTACCGAAAGATTCTGATAGCATCCAGCTAATCATTGCTTGTACACTCCAATCTGTTTATGCATATGGGTCAATATCATGCATACATTGTGAAGTATATCGACTAATGTGGACCTACTAATGACAATCCACTGCATTTTTGGTTGATTTTGAACCCTTAAATCTTCGAAATTTGAGAAGACACCACTGACACATCCTACAGGCGCATGGTCATACGGACTGTATGAGGGGTTATACAGGGTCGTATGATTGTTATACTGACTCATCATACGGGCCATAATGTTTATACAAGTCGTATGAGTTGGTGTTCTTACAAATCAAACGGGTCATATGATGTGTTAGACCGACACATAAGCGATTAATGTGACAGAGCACACTTCTGACAAAGTTCACAAACATCATTCAGAGACACATTCTTAATCTATAAAACCAACAATGGAGCAACTAACGAATCCTAAAACGAAACAACAAACCCCAACTTTTCAATAAACAAACAAACAAACCAAAAAATAAACGCACCGGCAACAGTAACAGGTGAATCATCATCTTTCGAAACAACGTGATCAGGGCTGGGACCAACCGAGCCCTTTTGCAGCTTCTGACAAAGAGAACAAGCCATTTGTACAACTCTTACACCCACTTGTAATTCTTTAGCATACTTGTGACTAGCATCAACGCCCTCCATTTTGAAATGCTTATTGGGTTTTTCTACACCCAAATGATGATCGGCATTTCCTCACCGCTCCGATCGACCATTTTCAGAACGGCGGTACTGCCGGAGAGCGAGGCGGCGTCAAGGATTTTGTGATTTGATGGTATGGTATGGTATGGTATGGCAGGATGGATCGTCGATGTTAACAGATCATTTCTTTTAGGGCCGGTCTATTGGCACATCGATCCTTATAGAGCTCATTTTTAGACATGGCTGACTGATAGGGTCTGTCTTTGTGTGACGGTTCATCCTAGACTGTGGGGTATGGTGGGGCGTGAGTTGGGGACATGGTGCGACACGTGGAGTATGGGGCATCCAAGACCAAAAGCCAATTTCAAATGGGTATGGTGAGGCGTGGAAAAAAAAACCAATTTCAAAGGGCTGGTGCTCTTGGCCAATGAGGTTCAGCCATGTCATGTGGGTAGCCCCACCCAACGTCCGGGCTGAAACCCCCGCCCAAGGGGCCACGCCGAAACCCAAGCCCACCCGGGGTGGTGACTTGGGCGTTTGTACCCAACCCACGCCCCAACTCCCGCCCCATATCCCATAGTCTTATACCGAAACGTATTTTGGGCGTGGTTGTTAGTGTTTATTGTTGATTATTTTTGTTTTTTATTTGTTTTATAAATTGTATTATATTTTATTGTGGCGTATCGTATTATATCGTATCGTGACGTATCGTATCGTATTATATCGTATTGTGTCGTGTCGTGACGTATCGTATGGTATTAACGTATTTGTATTGTATCGTGACGTATCGTATCATATCGTGTCATGACGGATCGTATCATGTTGTGTCGTAAATATATGTGACGTATCATACTGTATCATGACGTTTCATATGGTAGTATACAATATACGTAGCCAACCAACCAATCTAAAGATTGTAAATAAACAATAACAAATATAAATAAACTGAAACTCCAAATTTAACTATATAATAAGTTTGTATATACATGACTTAATCCAAAATACATTAAAAGTCAAAATACATAAAAATACAACAAACTATCCTAAACCATCGGATCATGAGGATCCTGAGTGGTGTTTGACGGCCCCGGATCCTGAATGGTGCCTGACGGCCCCGGATCCTGTGCGGTGCCAGACGGCTGAGTATGCTGACCCAGGCGTGGCGGCAACAACGACATCAGTAAGGGGTCCGACCACGATCGATAGGTGCCTGAATATCGCCCTGGATCGCCCGCATCTAAAGGGCCTCAGTACGGGCGTGGTAGGCGACAATCCGCGCCTGAAGCTTGCTCTCCAACTGTTGTAATGCAAGCGCGACAGTCGGTGGCAGCTGGTCGTACAGGATGTGTTGTGGGTGCTAAGGCACCCCATGCGGCAGTGGCTGCGGTGGTGTGAGCTCTCAGTCGTGCTGAGCGGCAGGCTCCTCCTCCTTGGGATCAGCATCCCCACCTGCTGCGGGAGGCTCTTCCTTGGCTAACTCATCCGGCAGCGTGTTAGGGGCAAAAATGTGGTCGTCGTGGTTGCGAAAGTGAAAGCCAACAATACCAGGAAAGTCGTGCGTGATATACATGCCGATCAGCGTCTGGCGCGACAATCTGGTCGGCTCGAACGTGCCCCCGGCGGTGAACTGTGGGTCTTCATGAGGAAAGAGGCTCAAGGAGAAGGCAATCTGGGTGATGTACGCCCCCTCCCCCATATAATAATGACCATTCTAGTCGGCGGTGCGCCACCGCAAACCACTCGGCGAGGTAGTAATTGAGGACGCACGTCTCCCCCATATCAAACAATAAATGTAAACAGATCCCCCTGATTGCACCACTCGCGACTCTGCTCGCGTGATGTAGCTATAATCCTGTGTTAGTAGCGAACCAAGGGGTCTGTAATAGCGGACACACTAGCCTTTGAGACGCCAAAGGGACCCCGGTGGATCACTATCCAGAATCTCACGAGTGTCGATCTGGGTACCTCATGCATTGCCTGATGTAGAGTGGTGTGTCCGTCTCCAACAACTTGTAGAAGCTTAGTGTGCACAACAAACTCCCTCAAAGACATCTGATGTGTCTCTGTGCCCAATTGATAATTAACCTCGACCCATTGGTGCTCGGGATCATCCACCTCCACTAGGTGATCGCCTGGGCTCGGTGAGAACTCGAACGATGATAAGAACTCGATGATGATCATCGCCCGTGATCTCCATCCGTCGAAACTTTTTACATCTGTGAAAAGTCTCGCTCCCCAGCTCGAACACCAGAAACGGGTTCTTGGGCAATGTATCAATATCTAGGGCACCGCAGACACGACCATGGCCCCCTCCGTCCGCCTGCGCCCCGACCTGCACCTCTACCACCGCCCCGGTACCGACCACCATCAACATAAGCCATATCCATATAACAAAATAACATTTTTATATTATTTTATTTTTCAAATATAACATTTCTTATATTATTTTAAAAAAATAACATTTTTATTATTATTTTTTATTAAATATAACATTTTATTATTATATTTTAAAAAATATAACATATTTATATAAAAGTTTTCAAATTTCAAAAATTTCACAAGATTTCAAAAGTATAAAAACGCTGAAATGATAAACATATTCAAAAGTTTATAAAAGTATAACATTTATTTACGAATTTTAAGATTTTTATAAAATTTCAAAAAATATGAACATGGGTCTATACGGATCGTATTGACCCTTTATACCTTGTATCGTCTCGTAAAACGAAGAAAATTATGAAATTTTGAGTCAATATGGCGTATAGGCCCATACGCATCATTTTGACTCCATATTCTTTGGAAAAAAACGTCTTGAAACGAACCCCTAAACCCCACAATCAACTCAATACCACTAAATCTACGGTTCAAACACTAAATAATAGACGTACAAAGGAACGGGGAATGAAATAACATACCGTATGTATGAAAGATCTTGAAATCGGAGCATATAAAGAGTGTATAAATCGCACCGCATGTGTGTATTTGTGTGTTTTGAAGTTAGGTCGTATTGTATTATATTTTTAAAAAATATAACATGTTTTATATAAAAGTTTTCAAATTTCACAAAATTTCTGAATTAAAAAAATTAAAAAATTTCAAAAGTATAAAAACACTATAATTATGAACATATTCAATATAAAAATACAACATTTTTTACAAATTTTAAGATTTTTAAAAGATTTTTGAAAATTTCAAAATAGATGAATATGGGTCTACACAGATCGTATAGACCCATTACGCCTCATATCGCCTTGTAAAACGAAGAAAATTATGAAATTTTTTAGTCAATACGATGCGTATGGGCCTATACGCATCGTATTGATTCAATATTCTTTGAAAAACTTCTTGAAACAAACCCCTAAACCGCAAAATCAACTCAATACCACTAAATCTACGGTTCAAAAACTTAATAAAAGACGTATAAATGATCAGGGAACGGAATAACATAACGTATGTGTGAAAGATCTTGAAACCGAAGTGTATAAAGAGTGTATAAATCGCATCGTATGTTTGTATTTTGTGTGTTTTGAAGTTAGGTCGTATTGTGATGTTTACCCCCTGTAATCAGGGGGTTATTATATATAAGACGGATCGTATAGGTCAATACGATCCATTTAGGCCCCCTGATTTATCAAACAACCCCGTGGTTTTTTTTGTGAAAACGACCACCTATACGGATTGTATAGGCTTATACGATCCGTATTATACTGCTAAACAACAAAGTTTTGGCCTATACGATCCGTATGGGGGTAAAATAAAAAAATAGATTTTGGGTTTCGTGTTTTGACGTATTTTTTCATTACGTGTCATTTTATAAAGTATAAGCTCTATACGTGTCGTTCTAGTGACGTTCGGTTACGTGTAGTATCGTATTCTATGATTACGTGTAATTTTGTTTTTAATCTAATTGTACTATAACGTGTCGTGTTGTATGTATACGCGTAGTACTTTATCATTACTTGACGTATTTGTCATTAAATATCGTATTATGACGTATATTGTCAGTATATGCCGTATTATGGCGTATATTGTCCGTACGGGTCGTGTCGGCGATGTTCGGTATTGTGAGTTTTATTGTTTATAAGTGTCGTTTCAGAGTGTAGATTATCTATACGCGCCGTGTTATTATGTATTATGGCGTATTATGTCTCTACTTGTCGTATTGTTAAATATAATGTCATATATATTGTCGGTTTCTTGACGTATTGTATCAATTAACCAAACAAAAAACACTTGAAATACATTATACAAACCATATACTTTTAAAATTACAAACTAAACTAGATAATGCACTGTCTTGTTTATATTTGGCTTCATTATCGACTCGTACCACTCTAAGTGATCCCTGTAGTTTTGCATCCATAGTGCTGCTTCTTCGCCTCGGTTATTTACCCAGAGATAGTTTGGTGATGGCATTGGATAATCCCCTTCCAGTTTTACATGGATGAAATGACACTTGTTAACAAATACCAGTGTAACCACATGATGAGGGACACGTCCGTGATTGAGATGATAGAAGGAGAATTAAGTCGAACAGCCTCGCAAGTTTAATATGTGAATAATTGTCACGACCCCCGACCACACCCTGGACGGGAGCCGCGAGCAGTCAAGTGGTACCAGTGGTTATTTTAAAAACATTGCAGTGGAAATATTCATCAGGACCGTGAGTTAGGAAAAATATCAGAGTTCAGAAAACACCAGATTTTATTTATTAAATGGATGGGATAAAACCCATGTGTAACACCCCAAAAACGGGTTTGGTAATCAAATCACGTTAATAGTAAAGACGGGTAAAATACCGTTAGTGGTAAAAATTAACCCGGTAAATATTAGGATTTAAATAAATAAACTTGATGTTAATTGAAAAGGAGGATAAATACTTTGAGAAAACAAAGTATATAGAAGGCTCGAGTTAACGGGACTTAAAATAAAACGGGTTATGACTTCCCGAACCCACTAAGTGACTAGGAATATAAACATTGTTAGTTATGTGTTGTTAGAACAATAAAGGAAACTAGAAATAGTTAAACCTTTTATAAAAACAAAACATGAGGGGCTAATAGTGCCAAGTGGAGGAAACTTATTTATTAAAACTAAAAATAAAACACAACACACACTTGGTAAGTGTGTGTGTGTGTGTGCGCAGGAACGATCAGGAGCACAAGGGGGTTCTTTCAAAACCCTAATGCTCATGAAATCCAGCAAAATCAAGGAGAAATCGAGCAAAGAAATTAGGGCTTTAACTATAATCGTGATCACCAAGCTTAAGGGATCACAAGGTATGTCGAATTTTTGACATTCATGAAGTTGTGAAAATTAGTTAACTTTGCATGATGCGATCTAAGTATGAATCGTAGAGGCTATGGCTGAATTAATGAAGTGTGATTGCTTAGGAACAAACCCTAAGTAGAAATATGAAGTAAATTCAGAATTTTGATGCTAAATTCATGTATGTGATGTTTTTAGGGTTTTGATTGCTAAAACTAGTGTTATGATGTCATGAACATGCTTTAATTGAAAGCTAAATTCAAACAGCTTTTGATCAGAATTTACAGCACTTGTATTGGCTGTAACCTAAACAAAACGTGACAAAAACATGTGTTTCTTAAGTCTAAAATGTAATTCCAGGAAATATCTTTAAAACCCCACTGGAATCGCATTTTTTCGACGAAAATTGAGTGTTTTATGAATTTTTCCGTATCGAAGGTTCAAGCTGCGTTTTCTGGCAAAATTTGCAGCCCATTACGAATGTCATAACTCAATTTAGGAATTTAGTTATGATTTCAAATTTTTACTGTAGATCGTTTTAAGCGATTAAAAGAATCTCCAATTGAAATTTCTTTAATCGGATAAACGAGGAATTTTTAATGAATTTTTCTATAAGCTGCAGTCAGAAGTGACGAATCTGAGTGCAGCTTAGTAAATGAATTTTTACGAATTTTTGGTAAAGAGTTAGATCATGAAATTTTAACACAATGCCTAACCCTCCGAGAGGTAAGCCACATAAAAAATCATAATTTTTGAAGACTTGTAAACAGGTTAAACAAGTCACCAAAAACAGCCCATTTTTCAGTGATATGAAATGCCTGAATGAAATCGCGGTCAACTTGGTTGTGTGTAAAATTTGATTTCATTAAGAGTTCGGATGAAATATGCCTAAGTGAGTTCAATGAACTAAATATGGATTTGAATATGTTGATAAGTCAATTGACTTTTAAAAAGTCAAACCGACCAATGATTAGATCGAATGATAATTTTGATATGGTCGAATGATAAATTCGACATAAAACCCGTAGGATGGAATAGTCGTAAACAATTATGACTAATCTAACCTTCTTACGAATTGTGATGATGATAGTTTGACTCTAGACAAGCTAGATGAAGACTTGGGAAAGAAGCGGGTCAAACGCATCAAGTACGCGGAAAAAGGACATAACCGGATGCAAGGTAAGTGAAACTTACACCTTTTAGTAAAATAAATGTTCATCCTATAAGTTTCAAATACAATAAGGATAATATTCAAGATATGGTTCCCGACGCGAAATAATACGGGTCGGAACTAATATAAATGATAAAAACCATGTTTAATGGTAAAAGAGATAGAACGGTAAGTTAGCCATGAAAAGCTAATTATAAAAATGGGTTTTTGAACGGTTACTATAAGTAAGCCTAATGAATAAAAAGAGTAAAATGGGTCAAATGGTAATGTGGATACCATTTGACAAATATTGACTAATAAGCATTTGTCGAGTGTTATGCTTACAGGATAAAGCGGCTTATGAATTAGCGTTGCTATGAATTAGCGTTGCTATGAATTAGCAAATTTTCGAGACAAGGTATTAAAACGGGTCAATGTATTGATCCGAGCCAGGTACGTATAATTATGTTGTAGTTAAAAGTGCTAATTTGGTCAATAATTTGTGAGAGTCTTTCGTCGTAAAATAAGAGACTAGAATTGACCAAAAAGCCCTTAACGGGCGAACCGGGTAAACGACCGTTAGAATTTGTTTAGAAACTTGTTTATTGATTTTGAAACCCTTAGATACATATAAAAAGGTATAGGCAAAAACGTTGTGGGACGAATGTCTAGAAATAGTCAATTGCGAAAAAGGACTAGCCGAAGGGTAAAATTTGGGATTTTGGATTCCTTATGTTAAATCCACCACAAAAGTAGTTGTGGTGGAAGATAAGTAGTTATTTAGCAAGAAAAGACGCGGTGTGAAAAGAAAATAGCGAGTTCGATGCTTAGATGCTTAAAAGTCTGCTACACGGGTCAAAATAGACTAAGATGTAAATTGTGGTTAAATGCTTAGATAGATACAAATGAATCGGTGAATGTAAACGCCTACGTAAACTCTAGGATGGGAGCGAAAACGTTAAGGTTTGACAAGCCCGAGATGGGTAAAATGAAAGGAATTAACTAATTTCTTTTTAGAGCATGTAGTGAAATAATAATGCCAAACGGGTCGAATAATCAACTAAAGGATTTATGAGCCAACATTGGATAAATCATATTTTTATGCAAACCAAGGTGATAAACGGGTCCGTAATTTAATTACGGACGCGTAGGAAAAAGAATCGTGTAAAACGGATGTGTAGATTGAAAGTTATGCACGTTTTCATAAAAAGAATCGGAACTGGGAAAATGCAGCAACGAGCTGCAAACCTTCTGCCCATTTAAGGGCGTCGCGCCACGCGACGACATGGCCCAAAGACCGTCGCGGGATGCGACGGGGTGCAGGTTTTGCGAAAAATTGTTTGTTGGTTCCGTTTTGATTCGCGAACTTGTTTAGACATGTTATAAACGCTATATGACTAACTCATTTCATGTTTTATGAAATGTAGGTGCTGACCGAGTTACCGGACGACGATCAAGCTAAGCGATGAACCGAACACACAAAGAACAAAGCTTCCGCAAATAGTTTCGTTGTCATATTTTAAATGGCGACTCAAGTTTACAATATGTTGTAACGTTTTATTTAGTATAATGTTTTAATAAACTCATATTTTAAGGGCAAATTGGAAATAAATAATCTCAACTCACTGTTATTGGCCAATAATAATCCCAACTCATTTAATCACCAATAATAATCCGAACTATTCACTTTTGTTTGTAAAATACTCCCACGTTAAAAAAACACTAACTAGGTTAAAATATTGCTGATGTGGCTTAACATGTGTGGAATGACGTGGCTGGTTAACATCTTACCTGTGTATAAAATGATTATCAGCTTCATTTGCACACACAATCGACTGAATTTGCCTAATTTGTAGAATTAGGGTTTTGAAGGAGAGTGCGATTGTGTGTGCAAATGAGGCTGATAATCATTTTATACATGGGTAAGATGTTAACCAGCCACGTCAGTCCACACATGTTAAGCCACATCAGCAATATTTTAACCTAGTTAGTGTTTTTTTAACGTGGGAGTATTTTACAAACAAAAGTGAACAGTTCGGATTATTATTAGAGATTAAATGAGTTGGGATTATTATTGGCCAATAACAGTGAGTTGGGATTATTTATTTCCAATTTGCCTATTTTAAGTGTATGCTAAATTTTAAATACACTAATATAATATAAATTTATTTGATAATAGTATAAAATGGACCAAGGGTCTTACAAGTTGGTAATCAGAGCTCATGGTTAAAGAATAAAGTGTGTTCGGTTCGAGGCTCGATCGCAAATCCAGTAAGTACATGTATATTAATGGTTTAGCATGTTAAAGTGTTGTAACAACACATAGGGTTATCGCGTAATACACGCTACCCCAATTAAAATGATTGATACAGTTAACGATATTACGTGAATTGACATGTATAGTAAAAAGCCTTGTATTACAATACGGGCGTTTATTAATGTAGAAATTACTAACTTTTGTAAATGTTTAGTTGAAGGACGCTCGCATCTGAAGATGACGAGAGTTGAACGAATTGTGGATATGACGGTGGAACGGTCCGAGGCATGAAAAGCTGAGTATACTCACCAAGGACCTAAATCGCGTAACGATCGCGAACAAGGTGAATGGCAAGGAAAGCCCGTCGGGGCAAGCGTTATCAGGTGCATGTTTTAAATTTAATCGCACAAATAGCAATATGCAGCAAACATGTAGAGAATGATTGTTGCATATGTAAATTAGAAACTTGGAAAACCTGAATAGAATACCTACCCAGGATATTATTTCCAAGAAAACTAATTAGAGGCGTTACTTACATAGGGCGTGATGTGAAAACTATAAAAAGGTCATGCGTGTCATGTGTTAATCGCTTACTCTGGCCAAGTAAGTAGTGGCATATGATACCATGAACTTCTTATAGCGGACACATTTACATCCAATGTAGTAAGGACGGGGTTAAAGGGACAAATTAAAAAGGTACCCAAATGAGTCAAATAAGTAAAATGTTGATAGTAAACGTAAACGCAAGTCGGACGACGGAAGCGTATTACGTTAGAATAATGAGCCCGAGAGAAGGGACAAAGATTAAAGTAAATGAAAATACGAACCAACTAATGTGAATGCTAAGACATAGGGGATAAAGTTTGACTGTCATAAGTGATGAAATTCACACAGACAAGTCAAAGGGGGTAGACTAAAGAATAAAGGACTCGACTGAATAAAAACGATGAATTTCGCTAAGACGACCAAATAAATTAAAGTGACGTCTAAAACCATATAAGAATGGTTACTTGATGATAACTTCGGTAAAGATACCCGATAGATGGGTAGGATTTTGAAAGTATGCGTAAACCAAGAGACGGGAACGCAAAATAGAAAGTCAAAGGACTCGGATTAAGAGTCATGACTAAAAGACGATGAGAAATTGCAAACAGAAATTTTGATAACTACGTTCAACTATTTTAAAGTTGAACGGGTCGAATGAAGGATGAAGTTTGACGTTCATGAGTAATGAAATCTCACATGAATAAGTCAAACGAGATAAATAAAGTGTAAAAGCTTGGTAGTGCAAGTAAGCGCAAACCGAATAATGGAAGCGTGAAATATTAATGAACCTATGTGACGGGTTGTAAATGAATGTAGATAGGAAAAACACAAACTAGCGAAACAAGAAAGTTAAAAACACTAAGATAAAGAAACTGGGTAACGGGTCGTAAAGAAGTATATGTAAGAACCGGGTAACGGTAAGTGTAGGACAAACCGTCGTGTAAATGACGATAAGAGTCATAAGGTCGGAAAGATAATTCGAAAGAAAACAAATGTAGCCTTAGACTACGGTCAAGGTTAAATGAAATCCAAAAAAAAAAATTTAAAAAGTAAATAATTCCAAACATAAAAAGAGACGTAAGACAGAGAAAACGTAAACTAAAAAATTTTAGTCAAAGGCAACGTTTTAACAAACATAAGTAGTATGAGATGAATTAAGAAATCATAAACACGCATAAGGCCGGAAATGGCAATATGGTATACCCGAGTGTTGGGGTATGAAGTGACGGGGACTAATTAGTCTAGCCGGTGAAATTATTCAAAGTTAAGAAAATGTCATGACAAATACAAAGCACTTATTAATATAAGACAAGCGCGGTATAAATATGTTAACAAACTGGTGAGACTAAGTGGTCAAGTGACAACTCAGTTAAAAAGGTGAAAAGGATAAGAAATAAGAGGTGAAAGCCTCGGTCAGTGAGAATTACACATAAAAGACACCGAAGGAATGAATATCATAAAAACAAATCTAAGTTTGTTTAGTCTAAAATTAAAAGAACTATGTAAATAAGGTTTCGGGGATGAAACCTCTTTAAGGGGGGGTAGACTTGTAACACCCTAAAAACGGGTTTGGTAATCAAACCACGTTAATAGTAAAGACGGGTAAAATACCGTTAGTTGTAAAAATTAACCCGGTAAATATTAGGATTTAAATAAATAAACTTGATGTTAATTAAAAAGGAGGATAAATAATTTGAGAAAACAAAGTATATAGAAGGCTCGAGTTAACGGGACTTAAAATAAAACGGGTTATGACTTCCCGAACCCACTAAGTGACTAGGAATATAAACATAGTTAGTTATGTGTTGTTAGAACAATAAAGGAAACTAGAAATAGTTAAACCTTTTATAAAAACAAAACATGAGGGGCTAATAGTGCCAAGTGGAGGAAACTTATTTATTAAAACTAAAAATAAAACACAACACACACTTGGTAAGTGTGTGTGTGCGCGCGCGCAGGAACGATCAGGAGCACCAGGGGCTTCTTTCAAAACCCTAATGCTCATGAAATCCAGCAAAATCAAGGAGAAATCGAGCAAAGAAATTAGGGCTTTAACTAAAATCGTGATCACCAAGCTTAGGGGATCACAAGGTATGTCGAATTTTTGACATTCATGAAGTTGATGTGCTGAATGCGGTCTATAAAAACTAAACCTAATCTAGACACCCTAGTTTTAAATTTATAAACTAAGACTCTCTAAATGCTAGTCCACTGACAGGCAAGCGTACCTATCGTACGTAGTAAAGCCTAATGAAGTCCGAGTATCGAACCCACGAGACACTAGCGACGCTAAACTAGACTCTGACTCAACTAATACTTAATTGGTTTTAATTTGTGTTTTGGATTTGAGGTTTTAACTAATTAAACTAAATGATTAAGAATATGACAGACACGACAAACAACGTGAAACAAACACGAACACGAGAGCAAAGTTTGATCAAATATATATGAGACAAGGACTACCTAGGTGTCGAATCCCTAGATTCATGCAATGCTACTCTGACAGTGACAATGGTTAAATATCCTACTCCCTCGATTACCCCCTGCTAGAGATGTATCAAACGAAAGATAAAGACGAAATGTGAAGCGCTAGAACAAACCGGCTCGACCTATCGATACCAAATCCTACGAGAATCAAGCAATGAAAGTAACCCTACCCCCAAAACTCTCAAAACGTAAAGCAAACCAAACCTTGAAGATTGAAATCCTAGGAAACCTTAACCACGATGTAATAAACGAGTCCGAGCTATCGGTCACCCAATCTACCCACCAATGATTAGCTAATAACCTAACTCACCTTAATCGTCTTTCGAGTCACAAGATGAGGATGCAAGTTTTAGTATATTGATTTTAATTATTAATCGAATTGGCCAATTTCTCAACTCAATATTCAAACCGAAAACCCTAAGATCAACGATTCAAATTAAACTCTAAGTCTAGGGGATATTTCTATGTGCCTAAACCGTTGAATTCATCAACCAATAATCAATCAAAACACACCAACATGCAATATCAAGATCAATCACAAGGCAAAGTTATGTAAATCACATCAAATAACCATAATCATGTCAAAATCGCATTACAATCATCAAGTTCATCTAAACCCAGGTAGCATAAAAAGTTTAGCCAATAATCATAACCACTAAAAAGAAACAAGTCTCAAATAATAAATAATCCATAGCAATCCAGTTCAAAAAACACAAATTTATTAAAACTGAATATAAACTATTTGCAAACCCGGACTGGAATCTTGATCGTGGCTTGAACCCTCAAACCAATTGGCTTTCTTTTCTAATTCTTTGTCTCTTCTCGAACACATCCGTCTTTCTCTTGGATCGTGCGTCCCCCACTTATGCTTGCTGCCCTAGAACCCTCCTATTTGTATGATGTATATCTCCTTTTATTAGGTTGGATTAGGGTTCTGATAATAATAAATCATAAAAATGTTCAAAACCCAATTGTCCACGACCTCTAATTCGCTGCATGATCATGGCCCAAAAAAAACAATTCTTTCTTTTCTTTTTGTCGAACTCCACTGCCACAATTTCCTAACTAATACAATATGCTGGCTTTTTTTCTTTTTTCCCTAGGTGTGTCATGTGTGTCGCCCAAAAATAAATATAATAATAGTATTAATAATATGGCAGCTTCTTTTGGGTATCCTAGCAGCCCAAACTTCATGCGGTCCAACACCAATGAATTAAACAGACTCAAATTATAAAACTATATATTGATGTTGGCGTAGCCCTTTCTCTCGATCCAAATATATGTATTTTGTGGCAGCCCTCTAACTTAGAAAATAGCGATAGTGGCCTCGGCCCACTCACAGAAAATAAGTGCAATTTTAATTCAGTCACTTGTGCCCCACTCTGCCCAACTGGCTGATTATTTTCTTTTTACTCATTTTCGCTCCATTTGCACCAGGACCTGTACCAACACAAAATAATATAATATAATACTAAAACTAAATAAAAACTATACAAAAATTATACATTTTACAAGGGACAAATATGTGCATTTTACCACACATCAAATATCCCCACACTTAACTTTTTGCTTGTCCCTAAGCAAAATCCCAAGCAACATGTCCAACTTAAACAGTTAACAATAACGCAAGTCTCGAACAAGTTATAACGCGAACTACGAAATCATCAAACACAGCGGTTTCGCAAGACTTACAACGTTCAAAAGGTGACGAATCATAATATTTAAATGAAAAACGGGCCTACCTAATCAAGTTTTTCTTACCTTCAAGCAACTAATTATGCACTGTCAACACCCCTCACAATGTCACTCATCTCTCGGCTAATATTATGTAATTTTGAGTGAACTCTCAAAACCGAACTTTGAAGCATACTATCATAAGCTTGTACGTCAATCAGATTTCCACCAATTTGTTAAAACTCGACATGGATCAAGAGGGTTTTATTGGGTAGGTAAGGGCTAAAGGTAGTTTTTTTTAATTTGGGAAGAAGTGGCTAAACACAAAATCACACAATAAACCGGATAAGCACGAAACAAATACTAACATATTGGTCATTTCGACCCACAACTTTATTCTCTCTTTTTTTTTCTTTTTCTCATCTTTTGCTCTTTTTTTTTCTTTTTTTTTTCATTTTCTTTTTTTTTCAATTTTTTTTATTTCATCATTTTTTTTTTCTTTTTCTTTCTTCACAAATATAATAATCACGTAACACGATCCGGTTATCAAATCACAAACGGGTAACAAACGAATGGCTAGGCTCAAAGTGGTATCTAAGGGTAGTGGTGAAACGGGTCAAACACAAAGGCTACATAAACAAGGTGATCTTAATGCCTCTATCATATCCATGCCAAATCCTAACCGAAGGTCTCAAACTGTATCAAAATGCA
This sequence comes from Helianthus tuberosus, assembly GCA_030545235.1. Classification (NCBI taxonomy): domain Eukaryota; kingdom Viridiplantae; phylum Streptophyta; class Magnoliopsida; order Asterales; family Asteraceae; genus Helianthus; species Helianthus tuberosus. The sequence continues at coordinate 73,654,258 of CM060385.1, read as the reverse complement.
CAAGTTCTAAAGTAATGCAACTAGTCGGTAAACACATATGAAACGAAAGTAGTGAACAAATAAATATGACACATGTAAAGGCTCAAATCTCACTATCATGTGGTGAATAAAGGCTATCGATATCGACAACACACAATCAATTTACTTTCGGCTCCATCCACTATCCTAGGCATCCCAAAACCTTTTACTCCCAAAAACCGATTCAGTCAACCTACTATCCCGCAACTTAAAGAAACATGCGCTCTCGACTCATAAATTCGACAATTAAACCGTTTTTGACTGACGTTTTGAAAAGGTTTATTGTTTTCTACGCGCTAAAGGACCGGGACTCGCAAAACCAACTTTTTTTTTGTATTTTCAAATTTTCAAATTTTTCAATTTTTTTTTTATTTTTTTTATTTATTTTTTTAACTCAAGACTCTAGTAACTAAATACAAACGATAGTTTCCCATCCCCACACTTAAACTCTACATTGCCCTCAATGTAGGATGGAAACCGACTCAAAAAACTAAAAATAAATAAGAAATAAAAAGACTAAGGGCATAATTGGAAAGGACTTAGCTGGTTTAATAACGCGTAAGCTCCAAAACTCTCGTACAATCCAGCTCGATCGTATAGCATTCCATTCGCGATCGGCTTTGACACTGACTGGTATACTTGGTAAATGTCTGATATTCGAAAAGCAGCTCCAAAATCACCCGAATGGAGATTGAGTACGGGTGGTACATATTCAAACCTGCATAAACAAAAACAAGCAAAAACCCAAGCAGTACGGACTCTAAAAAAATGACTCAAACGAAACTAACTTAGACTCATGGTACAAAATAGATGACTAAATATACAAACTCTACAAACTACCGAATATATAAAATTACAAAACTTTACAAAACCTCCCCACACTTGAATTTAATCAGGAGGTTTCTCCTTTATCCAACCTCTATCCAACCCGTTTAATTCCACCGGTTCCTTATTATTAATTAAAATTTTAAGGGTGGAATTTATAAACCTTTTGAGATTTCCAAACGGCTCGGGCCACCAATACTTTAACTTACCTGGACCAAACCTGATTCGTGGCATGTAATGAGAAGGATGGTGTTGTGCAAACTTCAATGGTTTCTCCTTCTTCTTCCTTTGGTACCATCCTTGAATCCTCGGCAGGTGTTGATCCAAGTTCTTTCTCGCCCTCTCCCGTGTTCTTGATCGTGGTGGGCATCCATATCCTGGATTCTCCACGGGCCGGCTATCAAACTCCTCATCCGCTCGCCCCGCTGCTAAGTTTGGTGACTCTTTGAACTCCATAGTCGGCTTCTCCATCAATAATGCTTCTAGTTCAATCAAATCGCCGACTGGGTCAAATCGCCCTTCATCTACGAGAGTTGGTAAACCATCCAACTCGTCACCAAACTCCTCCTCCCATGATAGAGTATGATCATCCCCCACTTCTGATGCGTCAGACATGTCCCATATCGGGTTAGTGGGGTAACAACCATCCTCATAATCGTCCATACTATCGGGAGGTTGCGCACCTTCTTCCATCGGGGCGGTGTAGTCAGCCATCTCTAACTCGGCCTCTTCTACTACCCCCTCATCATCACTCCAGAAGCTATCGTCGATATTCCATGGCGTGGGACACCAATGGCTGGAATTAGCGACCTGTTGAACCGGAGGTGGGACTTCAATGTCCATTATCGTCTCCGGCTCTATATCCGATAGCTCTGGGTCGCCTTGAAGCTTTTCAACTGCTTCATCATCCTCTTCTTCTCTTCCACCGCTTTCTTCGCCCTCCAACGTCGTCTCCTTATCAGTAGGCTCGATGTTATATATCATCTCGTCATTTGTGAACCACACCAAATCTTCTGGCCAATATGTAGTATCAGGCATTACCCATCGAAAGGCGACCGGACAATCTTCATACTGATGCGGTCCACCGCAGCCCTGACACTCCGGCTCCACTTGCTGAATCCTGCAATTTTCCGCCAATAGCTGCAGTAACACTAGCGCTTGCTCAGAAAAGGTAACACATGTCGGGAAATCTCTGATCCCCTTGCTCTTTTGTCGTTTCATTTTTCTGAATGAAGCATGTAATTGCATTAGCAAACTTCGTAACACAGGGAGGGTACCCCGTTCGAATTGGGCAATATTTAGTGTAATGGTCCCCTCCACAGATTAAACACATGATATTATAATATATATAAAAAAATAACTAATAAAAATATATTTACAAAAACGACTAGACACACTAACCTACGACTCAATATACAAAAAGACCAATTAAACAAATAAGATCAGTCAAAGCTAATAACGCAATCGCCTAAGTGTCCTCGGCAACGGCGCCAAAAACTTGATGTGCTGAATGCGGTCTATAAAAACTAAACCTAATCTAGACACCCTAGTTTTAAATTTATAAACTGAGACTCTCTAAATTCTAGACCACTGACAGGCAAGCGTACCTATCGTACGTAGTAAAGCCTAATGAAGTCCGAGTATCGAACCCACGAGACACTAGCGACGCTAAACTAGACTCTGACTTAACTAATACTTAATTGGTTTTAATTTGTGTTTTGGATTTGAGGTTTTAACTAATTAAACTAAATGATTAAGAATATGGCAGACACGGCAAACAACGTGAAACAAACACGAACACGAGAGCAAAGTTTGATCAAATATATATGAGACAATGACTACCTAGGTGTCGAATCCCTAGATTCATGCAATGCTACTCTGACAGTGACAATGGTTAAATATCATACTCCCTCGATTAACCCCCCGCTAGAGATGTATCAAACGAAAGATAAAGACGAAATGTGAAGTGCTAGAACAAACCGGCTCGACCTATCGATACCAAATCCTACGAGAATCAAGCAATGAAAGTAACTCTACCCCCAAAACTCTCAAAACGCAAAGCAAACCAAACCTTGAAGATTGAAATCCTAGGAAACCTTAACCATGATGTAATAAACGAGTCCGAGCTATCGGTCACCCAATCTACCCACCAATGATTAGCTAATAACCTAGCTCACCTTAATCGTCTTTCGAGTCACAAGATGAGGATGCAAGTTTTAGTATATTGATTTTAATTATTAATCGAATTGGCCAATTTCTCAACTTAATATTCAAACCGAAAACCCTAAGATCAACGATTCAAATTAAACTCTAAGTCTAGGGGATATTTCTATGTGCCTAAACCGTTGAATTCATCAACCAATAATCAATCAAAACACACCAACATGCAATATCAAGATCAATCACAAGGCAAAGTTATGTAAATCACATCAAATAACCATAATCATGTCAAAATCGCATTACAATCATCAAGTTCATCTAAACCCAGGTAGCATAAAAAGTTTAGCCAATAATCATAACCACTAAAAAGAAACAAGTCTCAAATAATAAATAATCCATAGCAATCCAGTTCAAAAAACACAAATTTATTAAAACTGAATATAAACTATTTGCAAACCCGGCCTGGAATCTTGATCGTGGCTTGAACCCTCAAACCAATTGGCTTTCTTTTCTAATTCTTTGTCTCTTCTCGAACACATCCGTCTTTCTCTTGGATCGTGTGTCCCCCACTTATGCTTGCTTGTTACGTTATTTGTGTTTATTTCCATATGCGCATATTTATTTTTAGTTTAAGGTTTGTTATGTTCTTTTCCATTTAGTAAGGGGTGTTAATGTAACTTGCATGGGATTTCTTCTATATTTAAGTTTGAACGTATCAATGAAAAAAACAGGAGATTTGGTGAAATTCTTTCTCTCTTACAATTTCTTTCTTTCATTCTGGTTTAACCCTAACAAGGGTATCAGAGACGTTCCGATCTCTCATCGGAATACCATCACACATCATGACGAACACTCGTAATCAGGAGGTTGACAAGACCATCAAGGAGCATGACAAAGCGATTTCGGATCTTCAAGAAACCCTAGCCGCCATGATGAAGCAACAAGAGCAATCCATGAAGCAACAAGAGCAATCCATGAAGCAACAAGATGAAATACTGAAGGCCGTCAAGGAGCAAGCGATCATCAGTAGTTTAGGAGGTATCTCTTTCGGTTCGCTCAGCGACGCTGAGTCACGGAATACCCGACCTCTGCGGATCGGGAAGGTGGGGTTCCCTTAGTTTTCGGGGGTGGATGTTGAAGCATGGATCTACCGGTGTGAACATTTTTTCACCATCGATGAAACACCCGACAAATTGAAGGTAAGGCATGCGGCTATTCACCTTGAAGGGGAGGCTATACAATGGCATCAAGCTTTTATGAGGACTCGAGGTGTTACGGTTGATGAACTACCATGGGAGGATTATGTTCGGTCTATCTCGAATCGGTTTTCCACTTCTATGTATGAAAACCCATTGGAAGAGATTGCATCACTCTCACAAACCGGCACGTTACAGGAATTCAATGCGACGTTTGATTGCCTACTTAATAAGGTAAATCTTAGTGAATCTCAAGCTGTTACTCTATATCTTAATGGTCTCAAGGAGGAGATTAAGGGCCCGGTTAAAATGTTTCAACCCCAAACTTTACATGAAGTGTACGGACTAGCAAGAATTCAAGACATTAACAACACTAATCTTGACAACAAACTCAAGTCTGTGAAAGGGGGGTTAGGCTATTCAAAGGGAAGCAATGAGCATGCTAGGGTCTTGCCACCGATTAATGCAACAAAATTACCACTCCTACCCACCCCCAACCGAACTACGACCACAACCACCAAACCGATGGGCGCCACCCGACGTCTCACGAGTAATGAATTGGAACAAAAACGTGCAAAAGGTGAGTGCTTTTGGTGCACGGAAAAATTCATGCCCGGTCATAAATGCAGTCGTAATCAATTGTTTCTCATTGAAGTGGAGGACGAAGACAAAATAGTGGAAGACGAACCCGTAGTCGAAGACGAAAAGGAACCCTTGATCTCAATACATGCTATGATAGGGCTACCGTCGTTTTCTACGATGCGTGTTCAAGGGGCGATGGGAACCCGCCAGCTACACATTCTTACCGACTCCGGCTCCACACATTACTTTATTGATGTAAAACTAGCAAAGAAGCTTCAATGCCCGGTAAGTGATATTCCACCTATTCATGTTAGCGTGGCCAATGGTAAACATCTCACGTGCAATCAAATTTGTACCGAATTCCAGTGGACTATGCAAGGTTATTGGTTCACCACGGGGGTTTTACTCGTTCCGTTGGATAACTATGAAATGATTCTTGGGATTCAATGGCTTCGACCTCTTAATGATATACTTTGGAACTTCCAAAAAATGACAATGCAATTTACTGTTGATGGTGAGATTTGTGTGCTGAGGGGTATACAAAATAATAAGGTTTCAATGTGTTCTTTAGAGAAAATGGATTCCATGTTACAGAAACAATCGGCTAATGGAGGGGTCCACTTATTTAGCATGCAATTATCTAATAACCCTCTTAAAAAATGCATGGGGATCGCGAGTTTTAGCTGGGAAAGAAAACTCGGGTTGGCAAGGATTGATTAAAGAATTCGAAGATGTTTTTCAGGTTCCTAAATCGCTACCTCCCGTGAGACCATTCGATCACAAAATCACACTTACGGAAGGTACGAAAGCCATTAGCCAACGTCCCTATCGGTATCCCACTGTGCAAAAAGATGTTATTGAGCAAACCACCCAGGAGTTATTAGCCACGGGTATCATTCGTAATAGTAGTAGTGATTTTGCCGCACCAGTAGTCTTGGTAAAAAAAAAGGACGGGCAATGGCGGATGTGTATGGATTACCGTCGGTTAAACGAAGCCACCATAAAGAACAAGTTTCCTATTCCTCTCATTGAAGAACTATTGGAGGAATTAGGAGGGGCCACAATTTTTTCTAAGCTCAATCTACGATCGGGTTATCATCAAGTTCGAATGAATCCTGAAGATATTCACAAAACGGCGTTCCGAACACACGAGGGGCATTACGAATTCGTAGTTATGCCGTTCGGCCTCACGAACGCTCCGGCCACCTTTCAAGCATTAATGAACCATGTCTTCCGCCCACTATTAAGAAAGGGAGTACTTGTTTTTTTTGATGATATACTCGTTTACAGCCGGGACAAGAATCAACATGAGCAACATCTTAGAAGAGTTTTAATGTTAATGAGGGAACATCAACTATACGCAAAAGAATCTAAGTGTGTGTTCGGAGGTGAAGCTGTGGAATACTTAGGCCACATTATATCGAAGGAGGGGGTGAAAATGGATCCATCAAAGATTGAGGCGATCCAACATTGGCCGCTCCCGAAAACGCTAAAGCAACTACGCGGGTTTTTGGGTTTAACCGGGTACTACAGGCGGTTAATACGCTCGTTTGGTTTGATCGCGAGGCCTCTCACAGATTTATTAAAAAAGGATGCCTTTGGATGGGGTAGGGAGGCTCAATCCGCCTTTGAACAATTAAAAAACGCCCTCTCGACGGCTCCAGTTTTAGCTCTCCCAGATTTCTCGAAACAGTTTATAGTCGAGACGGATGCGTCAGCCTACGGGTTGGGAGCGGTACTCATGCAGGAAAAACACCCGATCGCGTTTATAAGTAAGGCTCTCTCTCCGAAACAACAAACCATGTCGGTGTACGAGAAGGAGCTTCTCGCTATCTTATTGGCCGTCAAGCAATGGCATTACTATCTTATTGTGGGACACTTTATAATTCGTACAGACCAGAGAAGCCTCAAGTATCTTTTAACCCAAAAAGTTACCACCCCATTGCAACACAAATGGTTGGCGAAGCTTATGGGTTACGATTATTCCATCGAGTACAAGAAGGGTCGAGAAAATGTTGCGGCAGATGCATTGTCACGGGTACAAGGAACCACTTTATTAACCATGTCAGTTTCTACCTTAGAACCATTATTGCTACAGAAGGTGATTTTGAGCCAAGAATCTGATGTAGATGTGCAACAGTTGGTGGATAAGATAAAAAAGGGGTGGATCTCTAATGGATATGCATGGAATCAGAAGTGGCTAACAAAAAAAAAAAAAATAAGATGGTGGTGGGTCGTGACTTGCAATTGAGAGAAGAAATTGTGAAGCTTTGCCATGAATCGCCGATGGGTGGTCACTCGGGGGTACACGCCACGGTTCAACGGGTAAAAGGAATGTTTTATTGGAAAGGAATCTCGAAAACGGTGCGTCAGTTGCTCCGAAATTGTGACGTGTGCATGAGAGCCAAGCACGAAAATATAGCTTCACCGGGGTTGCTACAGCCCCTACCTATTCCCGACACCATCTTTACCGACATTTCTATGGATTTTATAGGTGGCTTACCGAAGGCGAGGGGAAAAGACACGATTTTTGTGGTGGTCGACCGACTTACGAAGTACGAGCATTTTATGGTGCTTAGCCATCCGTTCACAGCTAAGGATGTCGCACAAGTGTTCTTAGACAACGTTTATAAGTTGCATGGGTGCCCGAATTCCATTGTTTCTGATAGAGACTCGGTTTTTCTTAGTGAATTTTGGAAGGAGTTCATGTCTTTACAAGGCGTGGCCTTGAATCTTTCAACTGCATACCACCCCCAAACCGATGGCCAAACGGAGGTGGTTAACCGGTGTTTGGAAGGGTACCTTCGATGCATGGTAATGGAGAGGCCGCACACATGGGTTAAGTGGGTCTCATTGGCGGAATGGTGGTATAACACCACTTTTCACTCGTCGCTGGGAAAAACGCCATTTGAAGCGTTGTATGGTTATTCACCACCTTTGCATATTCCCTACATTCCTCGAGACGCCACTGTGGGTGAGGTATGTCACACCCCGACCACGTATAACATACAAAACGTGGCGGAAAACGTCGGGGAGTGTTGTAACAGAATTAATTGTTTCATAACCATGGCATACAAAGTTGTATTTTATTTATCAACATAAGAGTTATATTGTTTTAAACAGGAAATAAAAAGTTCATAACATAATTAAACTAAGTCTATCTTCATTTTATGTCTCTAAGGCACAGGTCCGCCCTAGTGTCACGATCATCATCCTACGCAAAAGCTCCTGAAAACACATGTGAAAATAGGTACGTCAGCATAAAAATGCCTGTGAGATACATAGGTTTTGTGAAAATAGGATTCATGACTTTAGTTTAAGAAAAAGTTGTTTATCAAAAGTCATTCATGAACCTTGTAAATTGTTTTGTTTTGTAAGTCATTTAAAAAGCGATAAGATCAAAGGATATGTATAAATAATAGTATAATGTATGGTTAAATGTATAACCAAGTAAAATGAGTTGTATAAAGTAAATTGTTTGTAAACCAAAGTCTTGTGAAAATTATGTTACTTGTGTAAAATGTATAAGTCCAAATTGAATGATTTAAATAATGCTATGATATGTAATATAATACAAACACTTATATATAGGAAGTACCAGCGGCGTATCCACCGTGCTTGTATCATATTACTCACATCTCGTTACTTAAGTCATTTAAACAAACCAACAATGTATAAAGTCTATGTTTAAACCAATAGTCAAAAGTCCTTGTATAAACCATGTCAAATGTTTATAAGTCCAAAAGTAGTCAAGTAATGTGTATCAAATGTTATGTATTGTAAGTAAAGTATTGTCACATAATCCAAATGTAGAAATGTACAAAACAAAGTATTTTGAATATATCAAAAAGTTATGTTTTGCAAAGTAATGCATGTTACATTGATACAAACATTTATGTGGTAAGTTAACGCATACATTCAAGCCTTGAGACAGTCGGATAACCCTTTCAGTCAAGGTTATCAAAAGAAATGTTTTCGGATTTAGTCATTCCTTACATCCAAACAAACCCGGGATGTCAGGAATGGGATTTGTCAAGTCCTATGGTACCAGTACTTACTACCGAGAGGCATAGCTAATGTTAATGAACGTATAATAGTCTCATTTGTGCAAACCAAATGTCATAGCAAAAGTGAACATGTTATATGAAAACAATGTACTAAGTATGCTAAGTTAACATACAAAGCAGAAAGTCATGTAAATCAATGTGCTAGCATGCTATCAGTCAACATACATAGCAGAAATGTAAAGTAAAACAATGTACTAAGTATGCACACAATGGGCATACATAGCATGAAATGTAATGTAAAACGATGTACTAAATACGCACACAATGGGCATACATAGCATGAAATGTAATGAAATCATGTACTAACAAACATAGCAGGTATATTATGTGAAAACAGGAAAGCATGTTGATGCATTAATGTCTATCGCCTCCGTCAATTCATTCCGTAGCTGATACTGAAGTAATCTAGGATTTTATTGTAATATTTAGATAGTTTTAGCAAGGTGGCATTTTGGTAATTAATGAGAAATCTCATTAATTCCAAGGCCTATAAATAGAGAGTTATGACATAAGTTGTAAGACTTTTGCTCATTTTGGTGCTTTAGGAGATTCAAGTCTAGAGAGAGAAAGTCTAGAGAGAGAAAGTACTCTCTACGTGATTCTTGTATCGTACACGTTATATCTTTCAATAGATTCACGGTTCTAGTACGTTATTGTGTGTTCGGTCATGCACGTTCACGGATTCCGCACGTCGAACGTTCGTTACGCAATCGAACGGTGTCAAAACCGGTCCTACAAGTGGTATCAGAGCTAGGAGCTCGATTGCACTGATCAAACGCATTGATTCGTACCAGATTTCAGCAATTTCAGATCTGAATTTCATCTATTTCTTCATTTTTTCATTTTTATCACGTTTTTACTGAAATTCATCAAATTGAACGGGATTTTACGGTCCGAATCGGCTGAATTTTTGATATATTGTGCGAAAACACCTGATCTATAACCCTACCAAGTTTCAGATCCAAACTCCTAGCCGTTTAGGAGAAATCAAAGTTTTTCGGTCTGTTTTTGCGTCAAAAATCAGATAGATTCGCTTTTAGGGTATCAGGCAGGTCCGCTCATGTGTCATTAAACAGGTTCGCTTGTGTGGTTCGCTTTTGTGGTTCGCTTTTGTGGTTCGCTTTTGTGGTTCGCTTATTATGACTTTGAGATCTGCTCAAGAGATCCGCTTTTGTGGTTCGCTTATAGTGACATTAAGAGGTCCTCTCATTGTGCAGGTCCGCTCATAGGTGTAACATTAGGTTCCGCTCATTTGAACAATACTGGTTTCGCTTTTGTGTCAGTCCTGATTTCGCTTTTGTGACATCATATCGAGGAGTTTCGCTCTTGTGGTTGTGTGATGAAATAATGATTATTGGTCATTAAAACCCATGATAATTTGTCGGACTTTACATGAAAAAGCAATTGACGGTCCAATTAGTTTGAGTTTGTACTGACATTTGCATGTGTGATCATAGATTGTCGGCAAAGTGATAAAATTGGTTTGATCTAAAAATGAAGGCCCAATCAGATGTTGTTGATAATGTTGTCGGATTAGTGGAAGTGAAGGCCTAATCAGATTTAGTCACTTAGTTCCGGCCCTATCATCAAATGTATCTTAAACAGTGCACCGACCCACTAAAAATTTTAAGGCCCAATCATTGAAAGTTGTTGAATATGAATTAAAGGCGGCCCAATCAGCTGACATTTATGGCACATGTGATTTGCATAATTGTGTTTTAGATTTTGTATATCCCAAGGCCATTTTCAAAAGGATAAAACTTTGAGCAGTCAACATATATCGAGTCATACCCAAATCTGTTAAGGTAAATTGTCAAACATCGGATACTTGTCCAAGCAAATCCTACAACCGATCCGTGGTTACTTAGTTTTTGTCAATAAATCGAATATTCATCTGATTCAGTAATTTGATAAAGTGATTGAACTGAGTTTAGATTGTTTTGATAAAAAAAACATGGATATGTTTGATAATTTTACATCTCTTAAGGGAGAATCAACTAAAGAATTGATCGAGAGGTTTGTCAAGTTATATCTAGAGATGAAGCATTGGAACATTAGAAAAGAAAATGAAGAATGGTTTGACAAGTTGGCAAATGCTTTACCAAAAGATGTGGGGGGAACGTATTTGTTAACTTGGAAGAAGAACTTTGAACATATTGATTTCAATTTGAGCTTGTTCATTGAGAAGATTGAAGCTCAAGAACTTGAATTCCAAAAGATTAGAAAAATGAAGTCTGATTCAGGAAAGGAGTTTGATTCTGAGTCTGGATAGACTGATAAAACTGGAAGTAAAAGTGACAAACAAGAAAAGGTTTCAGAAAAAGCTCAAATTTTTGATCAATCATCAGAGGAAGAAAGCGATGATGATAGTGAAGAAATTCAAAAACTTGAATCTTATAAAAGAGAACTTACACCTGAAAGTTATAATTTTTATTTTGAAGGAAAAATGGAAAAGATCAAAGAAAGACAAGCTGCAAGAGAGAAGAAAGCTGAACCTGAAAAGATGTCCGAGAAGTGCTTAAACTGTGAAAAATCTGAATCAGACAATGCCAAACTCTTGAAGAATATAGAGAGTTTGTCATTGGAAATCAAGAATTTGAATGATGAGATGAAATCTGATGATAAACAGATTCTTGAAATGCAAGAAAATTTTGAGAATTTGAAATCTGAAAATGTCAAACTGTTGAGTGGTTTGAATAGTTTGACATTAGAAAACAAAATTTTGAAAGAAAAGGAAAAAGATTTTGAAAATGAAAAATTGAAAATTGAAAAAGATTTTCAAAGTCAAATGAAGATTTTAGAAGATGAAAAATTTGTTATTTTTGAAAATAATCTTGAAAAACAGATTGAAATAAACTCTCATATTCAGAAAATCATTCGGCTTGAAAATGAAGCTGAAAAAGCTCGGATGAAAATTAAAGAGCTTGAAGAAAAATTGAAAGGTTTTGAGACTTCGTCATCAACACCAGATTATTCTTGTCCAAAACCAATCAATTATGTTCCAATAAGTGACAATGTCACAAATTTTAACAAAGTCAAAATTGAAGATTGCGATGACAAAGCTGATGATGAAAAAGAAAAAGAAAAGAAAAATATTTTTAGAATTACAAGAAAAATTTCAAAATACTGTTTTGCAATCTACTGAAATAGGTGAATGCTCAAAGGAAAAACCTGTTAAAAAGAAAGTAGAACAGAAACAAAAAGTTAAAAATTCAGAAAATTTTCAAAACAACAATAAAAGATCATCAGTTCAATCATCCAATCAAGATAAAAAACCACAAAAATTGAAAAACCAAAACTCACAAAAAGTTGGTGATATGTGGTGCAGGTTTGACCACAGTGCTCAAGCGTTAAATCAAGATTATAGGAGAAATCATGAGTACTACAAATCAAATCAGTGTTATGATTTGAGTGTTTGGATTGATGGTGAAGATTGGTACGATAACAGGGTGTGTTACAACTGTGGTTTTAGAGGACACATTGCTGTTAACTGCCAAAGTTGGAGGTTTGAGACGAGAAGATGCTTTGAATGCCAAATCAAAGGACATTTTGCAAGAGATTGCCCAATGAGATCAATGGAAAGATCGAGGGCTGAATCTCAGAAAAAGATGAAGAAATCAGTCAAGGTCGAAGAAAAGCCCAAAGAACAGAAGGTGAAGGAACAGAAAGTGAAGCTTTCACAAGGGCAGAAAGACCGACTGAGAAAGAAAAGAAAGAAAGCTCGAGAGTATCTTGAAAGGATTTTGTCCTCGGGTACAACAAATAAGAGTGCTGATGAATCGCTTCACTCGACAATAAAGTCAAGTAAACCGAATTCGTTAGATGCAAATCTGAGGACAAAAGAGGAGATAAAGAAGGTTGAAGTGGTTAGCGATGAATTTGTTTCTTCGGAAACAAAGGAGCTACGTGTTGGCGATGATTCTAATTCGTCAAAATCAGAAGAGCCATCTGTTGATCAAAAGGGAGAAAATTCAGTTCCGCCAATGGATGATATCAACTTTCCACCATTGCGAGTTGAAAATTATAAACAAAAAGTTGACAAGTTGAAATTTCAAATCAATCTTTATCTGAAAAAAAACATTTTGATGTTGAAAAAGCCTTTAACCCCAATGTTTTAAACATTTTTGAAAAAATGGTTGACGGAAAAGTCAAAGGGGTAAAGGAATTTTATGAATCAAAGAGGAAAACTGATACACCGAGTGAAAATAACTCGGATGCACCCAAGACTGGTCAGGCTGGGGTGTTACCTGTCTGTACTTGAAAATCCTGACTTGCCGGAACTCTCAGGTTGGTAATTGGGGAGTAGGAATCGGCATCTTTCTTGAGAAATTCACTTCGGTGATATTTCGACTTTCAATAGAATAATCAGGGACATTAAGTTGTACTTGATTTATCTTTTCTTCAAGTGATTGTGTTGTGATAACCTACAAGTGGATTGTGAAAGGACAATGTGATGAAAACCCCATGTTTGTGAAACGACACACAAAACTAATTTTCCGGAAAAACCATTTTGATTAAAACAAACTTAAGTGTTTTGAAATCTTAATGGGAAAATAGTTTGTTGTCAGGGGGAGTTCTGATTGTTTAAGCCAAGTGGATGGCGAATTGAGGCAATTCTCATCAGTTTGTCACTTTGTTTGTATAGTTTACTGCTTTATTTTCCAAATTTTCTCAGAAAATCAAAATTGAAACATATTTTGATTTTAGGGGGAGAAAAATTTTTAAAAAATTAGAAAATTTGAAAAATTCAAAAACATTGAAAAATTGAAAATGAGTTTTGTTGTGAAAAAGAGGAAATGATAGTAAATCAGTCGGACTATCACAACATGCTAAAGAAATGAAAAGTCTAAATGTGATAAACGGTCTCACTAAAGATGTGACGATAGGCTCAGCTAGACTAGTAGATTTGCGATAACGATACAAACTTAAATGAAAAAGCCTAGTTCTAGTGGGAAACACGGTTGAAAGCATAGTACTTAGTTTTGTCCTTCTTGATTGTGTGCCTACTCAGTAATCGCTGATTGTCGAAAGACATAAAACTGGTTAAGTTTGTGAACTTTCACAACTTTGCTGAAAAGTCGCTGTGATTGTGCATTTCATTTTGCAAAGATTTAAACTTGTTTTATTTCTTTATTTTGTTTAAGCATCGGACATCCTCTGCGTATACGTGAGTATCGACCTGGATGTTGTTGCCTAAACATTCTGCTTTATTTTCTTTGGTGTTTCGTTTAAGCTTTGGACCTCCTCTGCGTATACGGGAGTATCGACCTGGTGGTTAAAGCCTAAACAATTTCAACTTGTTTTATTTTTCTTATTTTGTTTAAACATTGGACTTTCTCTGCGTATACGGAAGTATCGACCTGATTGTTAATGTTTAAACATTCTGCTTTATTTTCGCATAAATCACAGTTGATCAAAGTTTAAAGGCATTACTTGAGTTAGTGTATTGCATGATGAGGGGATATGCTGAGATCGTGGGGTCCATAAGAATTTAGTGCAAAATTAATATACCTTAACGTATCGGTAAGCATTTCGAAAGTTTTTAGATTGAGCTTAAGAGGACAATTATATCGTCAATCAACGTGTCTTAAAAAAACTGATATGATTCTCTTTCGCAAACTCACAAAAATATGTTTGTACATATTTCATTTCTTCTTTACATTTCTCTTATTACAAAATCCAAAAGGTTTTTAGTGTGTTTTAGCCTAATTTTTGAAAAATCCAAAAAGATTTTCGACAAATGATGTTGAAAAGCTGATATTCAAAATCTCAAAGGCTAAACAAGATGAACAATTGGTTTGGTTAAGATGATGAGAAGTTGGAAGATAATCCTCAAATGTTTAGATGATTCATTAATTTGAATCACAATATTATATGTTTGAGAATTTTGAGTGAACTCTTTTAGAGTCAAAATTATTTTGTCTTACGAGAGGTTGAGATGTGTAGGTTTCTGACTCTGTTGCTACGAAAAGCCAGGCGTCGATCCTAAAAGCACGGAAGCTTGACGAAAGGGGGAGCCTGAAGAGACTACCGAAAGGGGGAGCTGAAGCTGAAGACAGATCCACCGGGATTCTGTTCGAGCAAGAGGGAGTCTGTGTTTGCTGAAGACGTCAAATCTTAAAGAAGACTCAAGAGAGAGAGAAAGACAAGTCGCTACGAGTTTAACTACTGATTGACTACGGCAATATCCAAGGGGGAGTTTGTTGATGCATTAATGTCTATCGCCTCCGTCAATTCATTCCGTAGCTGATACTGAAGAAATCAAGCTTTTATTGTAATATTTAGATAGTTTTTGCAAGGTGGCATTTTGGTAATTAATGAGAAATCTCATTAATTCCAAGGCCTATATATAGAGAGTTATGACATAAGTTGTAAGACTTTTGCCCATTTGGTGATCTAGGAGATTCAAGTCTAGAGAGAGAAAGTCTAGAGAGAGAAAGTACTCTCTACGTGATTCTTGTATCGTACACGTTATATCTTTCAATAGATTCACGGTTCTAGTATGTTATTGTGTGTTCGGTCACGCACGTTCACGGATTCTGCACGTCGAACGTTCGTTACGCAATCGAACGGTGTCAAAACCGGTCCTACAAAGCACGAAAGTAACAAGTAGGCACATGTGTTCCACTCCAAAACAGTTTGAAAACAGTAAAAGAGGGGTTCTATGTACTCACTTGAGATTGCTCAGAAGTCCTAAGATAACCACCAAGCAATGCTAGAGATCACGGAATCAAACGGCACCTAATATAGGTAACTATGTTAATAAACCGGACCTATATCGGAGGATCGGATAGAATGAGGGTTGGTAAACCAAACGAGTATGGAGACTCGTGTAATATGGTTTAACAAAGCCCACATACTAAAACGAAACCTAACCTAAGTGCTTGTGACCCATTACGACCCGTTTAGGTAGCTTATGCTACTTTAACGCGTCGTTCGCGTGAAACGCGTTCGGACTGCCTAACTAGCCCTATGACAAGTAACATATGCCTTAACATGTCTAATATTGTTGTCAAATCAGTTTAGATGTCAAAAGTTATGTTACATATGTTTAAAATGAATTTTGGCATCAAAGGGGTATTTTGGTAATTTACCAAAGGCATATAAACTACCTATCATACAACTACTTAAACGAAGCGACCTTAAGGTATAACCTCGGAAGGTTATTCCCTATATACTATGGTCACCTAATGTGTTTGGTCGGATCCTAATGATCGGCCAAATGGGTCGGGTTCGAAGGTATAAGCGATTTATTAGATCGCTTACCCATACGACCCTAGACAACGTGGTAATCAGTAGGCAAAGTCACAAGGGACTATAACCATCGTGATTACAATCACGTTGCGAAGTTCAAATGAACTTCGCATTGACCATAAACTGGTCAATGCAGAAAGTCAAACAAAGTTTGACTTTCGGACTCGAAAAGCAATAAAAGAACGAAGGAACACTTACAAAGGGTCCCCGAATGCTAATCTAGATCAAAATAGCTCAGGTATGAAACAAAGGTTTCAACTTAGAGCACATTAGATCAGATTCTTGTGAGGAAAAGTGAAGGGTGGAGGTGGGTATTTATAGTTTTCGGTTCACCGTTAGGATCATTTCTTGGAGAAGAGGGAATGATCACATCCCTACACTTGTTGGAAAGTTATGGTAGCTGATTTTGGCCACCATAAGAGATTAACATGTGGCACTTGACCTTTGGAGGGTGTTAGGGGATGTTAACTTGTGTTTAAAATGGCTTTTTCTGATCAGAAGAGGCCTAGCGTGACGCCAGGGGGGCTAGGTGTCACGCTAGGGTCCCCCTGATCAGCAAACACTTTCTAATGTTCACCTTTCAGTCCCCGTTGCGTATTAAGGCCATTTCCGACATGTTTAAGGCTCGTTAAATCATTTTCAAGGCTCCACGAGGATGCCTAAACATTTTGGGCATGAAACATGCTCAAAAATATGCCGGATGTCAGTTCGTTTGGTCGTTCGATCGCGATGTTCGGTTAATTACGACGGAATGTGCATAAGCGCGAAAAACGATCTAAATTGCGCGACGAATGGATTTTTCTCAAGCCGAACACTAATAATAAAATATTTTAGTGCTTACATAAATTTTTGGATGTCCGGATGTATTCAGAACGTAAGTTATGCGCGAAAATGCAAACTTGTGCACTTTTTGACGCTTTTAGTCCCTGAATGACCCAAAAGTTTATTTTAGCACACCGAACCCCTCAAAGCTTATTTCTAAGCTATATAAAGGATATTTAAGGTGTGTTTAACTTATGGTCATGTTCCGGAGTGTTCGTTACAGTTCAAATTGGCATACTTTCGCAGTTTGTCAAGTTTAGTCCCTGTAAGCGAATTAACTTGTTTTTGCCATACCAAAGCCTTCAAAACTTATTTCTAAGTTATGTAAAGGTTATTTAAGGTATGTTAAGTATATGTTGATGTTCCGGAGTATTTTTTGTATTAAACTGGTTACGTTTACGCACCAGTTTGCGTATAACTCTCCAGAAAGCGATATAGAGTTTGAAATCGAACAAAAGTCAAAACATGAAAAATGTAAAACATAACCAAACAAACATAGGGATTAAATAACATTGTTTTATTGATAATTGTGCTATTCACAATGATTACAAGCACAGATGTTACAGTCTCCCCTA
Organism: Helianthus tuberosus; assembly: GCA_030545235.1. Taxonomy (NCBI): domain Eukaryota; kingdom Viridiplantae; phylum Streptophyta; class Magnoliopsida; order Asterales; family Asteraceae; genus Helianthus; species Helianthus tuberosus. The sequence continues at coordinate 73,636,759 of CM060385.1, read as the reverse complement.
CTTGTGGAAATTTCGTCCCGAAATTTATTTAGAGGAAACTCGTGGGAAAAGATGCGGATATTTCGCCTTCATTTGATCTTCGCGTTCCCAAGTAAACTCGGGTCCACGTTTAGCTTCCCACCGAACTTTGACCAAAGGAATGCGCTTGCGTTTAAGCCACTTGACTTCACGTTCCATGATTTCCACTGGCTTCTCAACAAATTTCAGTGTTTTGTCAACACGAATTTCGTCAAGCGGTATGTGGAGGTTCTCATCAGCTAAACACCTTTTGAGATTGGACACGTGAAAAGTTGGATAAACATTTCCAAGTTCAGGAGGTAACTCAAGTCTGTAGGCTACCTTTCCGATTCTTTCGACGATCTTGAATGGTCCAACGTATCTAGGTGCAAGTTTTCCTTTCTTTCCAAATCTGATCACACCTTTCCAAGGTGAGACCTTAAGTAATACTCGATCACCGACTTGAAATTCCAAGGGCTTACGTTTTGGGTCCGCGTAACTCTTTTGACGGCTTCTAGCTGTCTGAAGGTTATCACAAACTTTCTTGACTTTATCAGTTGTCTCTAAAATGAGGGCAGGTCCAGTAAGTTGAGCCTCGCCGATCTCACTCCAGCAGACTGGTGAACGACATTTTTAACCATAGAGAGCCTCGAAAGGAGCCATTTTGATGCTGGTGTGATAACTGTTGTTGTAGGAGAATTCAATTAATGGAAGATGTGAATCCCAACTACCACCAAAGTCGATCACACAAGCTCTAAGCATATCCTCCAGGGTCTGGATTGTTCTTTCAGATTGACCATCCGTTTGCGGATGATAAGCTGTGCTCAGATTAAGTTGGGTTCCCATAGCAGATTTCATGGTTCTCCAAAAATGAGAAGTGAAACGAGCATCTCTGTCAGAAATGATGTTCAAAGGAACACCATGTCGAGCTACAATTTCATCCACATAGATTTTAGCAAGTTTGTCAGCAGGAAAATCCTCACGGATTGGCAAGAAATGTGCTGACTTAGTAAGACGATCAACGACTACCCAGATGGCATCATGACCTTTCTTTGTGCGTGGAAGTTTGGTAACAAGATCCATAGTAATGTTTTCCCATTTCCAAACCGGGATCTCTGGTTGCACCAATAAACCAGAAGGACGCTGATGTTCAGCCTTAACCTTAAGACAAGTAAGGCATTTTGACACGTATAAGGCAATGTCTTTCTTCATACCAGGCCACCAATAGTGAATACGAAGATCCTTATACATCTTATCTGAGCCAGGATGAACAGAATAACGAGACTTATGGGCTTCATCCATAAGCAAGGTGCGAAGGTTATCTTGGCTTGGGACCCACAAACGGTCCATGAAGTAATACGATCCATTGTCCTTCAGTTCCAGATCAGGTGTTATGTGATAGGGAAATTCCTTATCCATCAAACCTTGTGAAACACAAGATTGTTGAGCCTGAGAAATGCGTGCTTGGATATCAGATTGAGCTTGAATAACATATTGAACACGTACACAATGAAGCTTAGTACGTTCCTTACGACTCAATGCATCGGCTACGACATTCGCCTTACCAGGATGGTAGCGAATTTCGCAGTCATAGTCGTTTAGAAGCTCTACCCAACGTCGTTGTCTCATGTTGAGTTCTTTCTGATTGAAGATATGTTGAAGACTTCTGTGGTCAGTGAAAACCACACATTTTGTACCGTACAAATAGTGTCTCCAAATCTTGAGAGCGAAAACAACTGCACCTAACTCAAGATCATGAGTGGTGTAGTTTTTCTCATGTATCTTCAACTGCCTCGATGCATAGGCTATGACTTTGTTCCTTTGCATCAGAACGCAACCAAGGCCCAATTTCGATGCATCACAATACACGACAAAATCATCATCACCCTCAGGCAATGATAGAACAGGCGCATCGCAAAGCTTCTGCTTCAAGTTTTGAAAAGCTTCTTCTTGTTTGTATCCCCAATCAAAGGGTTTGTTCTTCTGAGTTAGAGCAGTTAGAGGAACTGCAGTCTTTGAGAAGTTTTCTATGAAGCGGCGGTAATAACCCGCCAGACCAAGAAAAGAACGAACCTCAGTAGGAGTAGTAGGCGTATCCCAATCCTTGATCGCACTGATCTTGGAGGGATCTACATGAATACCTTGTTCGTTGACAATATGTCCTAAAAATTGAACTTCTTTAAGCCAAAATTCACACTTGGAGAATTTGGCGAAAAGTTGCTCTTTCTTTAGGAGTTCCAAAGTAAGACGAAGATGTTGCTCGTGATCAGCTCGCGTCTTAGAGTAAATCAAGATGTCATCAATAAAAACAATGACGAACTGATCCAAATAAGGCTTGCAGACCCTATTCATTATGTCCATGAAAACAGCAGGAGCATTAGTCAAACCGAATGGCATGACTGTGAACTCATAGTGCCCATAACGAGTGCGGAACGCTGTCTTGGGAATATCTTCTTCATGCACCCGAAGTTGATGATATCCGGAACGCAGATCAATCTTCGAAAAGTAAGAAGCACCTTGTAACTGATCAAAGAGATCATCTATGCGTGGTAGGGGATATCGATTCTTGATGGTAAGCTTGTTAAGCTCACGATAATCGATACACATCCTAAAGGATCCATCCTTCTTCTTGACAAAAAGAACGGGAGCACCCCAAGGTGAAAAGCTAGGACGTATAAAACCTTTGTCAGAGAGCTCCTGAAGCTGCTTAGACAACTCTTGCATCTCAGATGGTGCAAGACGATATGGAGCTCTGGGAATGGGATTTGCACCAGGTACGAGATCAATACGGAACTCGACTTGGCGTGCTGGGGGTAGACCAGGTAACTCTTCAGGGAAAACTTCAGAATAATCCCGAACGACAGGGATATCTGAAATAGACTTACCCTTGCCTTTATCTGCTGTAACATGTGCTAAGAAGGCCACATAATTCTTTCGGATATACTTCCGAGCTTTAAAACAAGACATGAGTTTGAGACCACCGGCAGGCTTCTCACCACAAACCTGTAGGATCTCACCTGTCGAAAGCGGCACACGAACAATCTTCTCAGAACAAACTATCTCTGCACGATGTTTGGATAACCAATCCATACCCACAATAACGTCGAGGCTTCCAAGTTGCATAGGCGTGAGGTCAATAGGAAAAAGATGGTCGTTAAGGTTCAACTGGCAGTTGCGAAGAACAGAATCAAGAACAATGGGTTCACCACTAGCAACTTCTACTGTCAAAGGTTTACCTAGTTTCGTTCTAGACACGCGAAGCATTGGCTCAAAAGACAATGACACAAAACTCTTATCGGCACCCGAATCAAAGAGAACAGATGCAGGCTGATTATTAATAAAGAACGTACCGTTCACCACTTCATTGTCTGCTTGTGCCTCTTGAGCATTCATGTTGAAGACTCGACCTCGAGCCTGAGCTTGATTCTGATTTGGATTCTGATTCTGGTTGGCTAGCCTTGGGCACCGGTTCCTGTAGTGGGTCAGATCCCCACAATTGTAGCACGAACCAGGAGGAAAATGAGGTCGTGCAGCTTGACCTTGTTGCTGAGCAAGAGGCTGAGCAACTTGTTGGGCTTGGTTCTGAACTGCCTGGTTCTGGTTAACAGGAATGCGACAAGTAGCGGCAAGATGACCAGATCTTCCGCAGTTGGTGCACTGACGACACTGGAGGTGTGGTGGATGATGGCCGTTACACCTGTTGCACAAAGGTGCAATGCCAAGATAAGGCTTCTTGGCTAGTGGCTGCGCAGGCTGATTCGGTGCAGCTTGGGCCTGTGCAGTAACGGCATAGTTTTGGGAAGCCTTCCGCTTCCTCGACCCTCCAGAATTCTTTCCTTTCTTGTTTTGACCTTTCTTGCTATCCCCCTTGTCAGACGCCTGCTTCTTACCCTTGTCACCCTTTTTATGCAGCTTTCCCTTTCGAACCTGCGACTCAGTCAATGTCGCTGCTAACTCAATAGCCTGATGGAGTGTGGCAGGGTTACTACCAGTAATGATGTCTTGCACTGAGTCAGGTAGGCCGTCAATGTATCTTTCGATAGCCTTGTCGAGTGGGGTAATCATAGTCGGGCAAAGCAGACTCAACTCCTCAAACCTATCAGTATATGCCCTGTGCTCGCCACTGTCTTGTTTCAAGTCATCAAACTCTTTATCCAAAGCTCGTTGCTCATGACGAGGACAGAATTCCCTCATCATAAGGGCCCTAAGTTCAGCCCAAGTTTGTGCTAGAGCAACTTCTGCACCACGGTCTCTCATAACCCCATTCCACCATGTGAGAGCCCTCTTCTGAAACACACTCGAAGAAAACTCGACCTTGCGATTGTCAGGACACTGCACGTGGCGAAAAGTATTCTCAATGCTCTCGAACCATTGAAGAAGCCCAGTCGCTCCTTCAGAACCACTAAACTTGAGTGGTTTAGCCGAGTTAAAGTCCTTGTATTTGCATGGAGCATTGTTGTTGTTGTTGGCTTGGTGCCATTGAGCAAAGAGATTTGGGAATTGAGCAGCCATCTGCTGCGCAATAATTTCTGCCAGTTTGGCAGTCGCTATCTGGTTTTCGCGTCGAGGAGGCATTCTAAAAGAGGAAAACATGAAAGGAAATGAGTGAGATGATTGGATGAAGAGAATGAGACGAAACAAAATTAACAAAAGAAAAGATGGTGGTCATTTGTCCGCATTACCAAGCAAACAAATGACACACAGTGACTAATCAAAGTAAATGGGTGAAAAATAATGTATCGCGAAGACATGCTCGCCTATAAGTGAACACTCATCCCAAGAATTCCCAGGTAAGCACAACTGGTCTCGCGTCTGATGAGATATATACGAAGTGCTTGCCTAGACAGAAAACCCAGAATACAGGCATTCACTCTTCCAGTTTGCACGTGTTCACACTATTTAGAACCCAAAACTTTGACGAGATTTTGAAAATTTGAAGGCACAAGGCCAAAAACCAAACTGGAAGGGTTCAAAACCATATAACAGAGGGTTCAAAACCTTACAATAGAGGGTTCAAAACCTTGTAATAAATTATTCAAAAACAGAACATTGTTTTTCAAAAAAATCGTTTCGGAAAATTTGGTTTTTGTTTCGATAATCACCTAAGGATAGGTGATGTGCATGTTTTAAAATCTAAACACAAGATAACTTGTGTTAGGGTCCTAGAAAGGTTATAGTCTAGGTCAAAGCATTACTAATAACCTAATTCCCTATAACCATTGGCTCTGATACCAACTCTTCTGTCACACCCCGACCACGTGTCACACCTGAGCAAAATCCGCAACAATCTTGATCTCCTCATTTCACTCTTTCGTGCTTACTTGTCAAATTTCGGGACGAAATTTCTTTTAAGTTGGGGATGATGTGACAACCCGAATATTCAGGTTAGTATTACATAAATTCCACAACCCTTCAACGTGTAACCCTACGTTTGATTCATTAAATGTTTGTGTACGCGTAATCATTCTTGAATCTGTTAGTCTTTTGGACTGGGCCGCACACCTATTTGTAACACGCTTCATAGTCGTTTGGGTGGCCCACAAAGTATATCAGGCCCGAACATTATTAGAATAGGGGGCGGGTATTGGATTACTTGTGGCCCACTCCTAATCATAAACCATGTTCTTATGCAAATGGGCTCAAGCCCATTTCAGTTTAATGAAACCGCCTAAATCTGTGTATATTACATTACGTATTGTAGTAGGTTAGTAGTTATCATAGACTAAAAGCAAACCCTATTACTCCTTCGTAATTACGTACGACAACAGTAGAGCACCCCCTTCGAGATAACACTTTGTTCGGCAGATTCTTGGTTAGTAATTAACATATCGGTTCCTCTTTATGTGCTTGTTTGTATTGATTATTGGTGGTATTGTTAATCATAATAATTTGTTGTTTAAGTTCTTGTTGGTCCATTAACATCTTGAAAGAATTAAAAGTGGTCGGCTATGGTGTCCTATGTGCATGTGAATCTAGTCAAATAAACTTACCATATGCCATTAATGATGAGATGAGGTTGGCTATTAATTGATGTGTGTGCATAAAGTCAGTGTGTGATTTCAATCAATTTTGATGCAATTAGTTTTATGGTCCAATAGATTTGCATATAATGGTTAATAAGGAGGATAACTTAGGAATAAGGAAATTGGCGGTTGTAAATTGTATTGAATATTGTGCATTACATCTTGTTTATACGTGCGAATGATTAACATAATCATGATAGTCTTGATGTTTGTGGTTAAATAATAAATGAAAGATGATAATCACATGATATCCTAGGAACTTGATATGTCAGTTGTGTATCGGTCCTATATAATCAAAGGAGTATGACCCATGAGATCCAAAAGATGTTGGTAACCATATAAGGTTAATAACTTTGAAATAGAAAAGGGCGGCCCAAGTGCAGATCTAATCAAGCCATGTAGTACTGTATGTGTAATAAATGTTGAAGTGATGTTCTGTATGTGAAATCGAAGCATGTGAAGGTGGCAGCCCAACTTTTGTTTAGAATGCATGATGTAGTCTTAAATGCACAAAGACTAAGAATGATAGTGATGAGATGGACAGTGGGAACCGTGAACTATTGATGGATGACTATTGTTATGAATGGTTAGGAATATGTTAATAAAATATGCTAAGTGTGAACTAAGTTGACTTTCGTGTTGGATGACTAGGATCATATTAATTAAACAATGATATCTAATGTTAATAATATCTACTGTTGATGATGCCTACTAATATGATATTACTGCTAATGGCGCTCACTATTAATGACGTTTAGTTATCAACAAGTGACATAAGTAGACTTCTACATCTGGCACCCTTAACTATTAAGCAATATTCTGGAATATACATATGATCTGTGGACTTGTTAGAGTCATGTAACTGCTGGGTGTTATGCGGAAACTGTTACTTGAATGCATGCTACGAATACAAATGTAAACTTGTACGTTGTGAACGCAAACTGATTATGTGTACGTGAACACTATAGGCTTCGATTAACTGAGTGTGAATGAGTAAATTAATCTTACCGAGCAAAACTAAGGTGAGTTCACTGCTCTTTTCCAAGCATGCATCCCGGGAAGGGATATCGGGTAACGTTCCAGGGAGGAATGCAGGTTAATGGGATGTTTGTTATTACTTAGTTTCTATTATGTAAGACCCCCTACATCTACCGATTGTTGCCGGTAAGGCAACGAGGTATTTAGTTGATAGCGCTATTAGGTTTGGCACCCTCACACCGGGCCGAAAGGACGGGCGTGAACTAATTACCTTGACCACTTGACCAATGCCTAGATAGAGGCATTGGGGTTGGGCATTCACATCGTGTATATATAAGACCCCTTACATCTACTCGAGGTTATTAGTTGAGCTAATTACCTCGACCACTTGACCAATGCCTTGATAGAGGCATTGGGGTTGGGCATTCATATCTTGTAGCCATTTCGGTAATCGAGTAACAACAACATCAAATCATCAAAACTACGAAACAACATATCATCTTGTTAACTGTTTTACACATGTGACTGGTAACTAAACTCGGTAACAAAACTTTGAACTCACCAGCGTAGTCTGACACACTTGTTTGCATGCTTGTAGGTCGTTAGCTGAGATACTTTGGGACTTGCTATCTGGAGCAGCTGGAGTGGGCATGGTCTTGCTGGACGTATTTATTTTATTGGTTTAATGATACATTACTTTGGTTTTAAAACTGGTTAACTTTGCTTCCGCTAATACTTTGGTTTTCATTTAAACTCACATACAGTATTTCATTTACAATTAAGTACTTTATCATTTAATTGAATGCGTTTGATATAATTAGTGGCTCGTTGTTGGATCGTCGCACTCCTAGTAGGGACATACCCTAGGTGGGAATTTGGGGGTGTGACAGTTTGGTATCAGAGCCACTGGTTATAGTGAACTTGGTTTTAAAAATGTTTTTATAAAACCAGACTATAACCGAACAGTTCTGACAACAAAGAATACGACCATGACACTCAGCTCCAGATTGCAAGGTTTGTCTCTCGTGTACTCATTGTACTGCGTAACTAGTGAACACTTACATATGATATTACATGTGATTCCACGTTTAACACAACAGTATGAATTTACGTATTACTTGCACATGTTATGCGACTGATAGGGTGGTATTTCCCTAAACATTCGTGACTCACGTTTTGTGATACTCTTTGTATGCTACTAGAGTTTGAGGAACCATTCGACATGAGTTAGGATGAGCTGAGATGAGCATGCAAATCACAATATTATTGTGGGTGCACACATAATAATAATGTGGGGTGCATGTGAGTCCCAGTGAGGCTTAACAAGTGAAGAAGGGGTTCCGCTCTGTTATTTGATCAGTGTGAAACATAACAAATTTATAGGAGTCATAACAGTGATCGTCTCCTACTCGAATGTGACCTTTTCACCTCTCTCTGATTCCTTTCGAATCTCGATGCCATCGAGTATTACCTGAACACCCATCTGAACGCCTAGCGAACCGTGTAGAATGTTAGGTTCTTGTACGAACATCCCTGAGTTGGATGTTGCAGCGTCGAATGATTGGTCGATACCTTCTCACTCCTTTTCATTGGTTGGAACTCTGTGTATTGACGCCTTAGATTCTGTAAGTGCGATCGTTTCTGCAACACCCTAGCAACGTACTGTGTATTACTCGACCAACTTGCAAGAACGATGGACAAGAGGATGAGCATAGTACTTTACCAACTTCGGTAATTGGACGACCCTGACTATCAGTAACGAACATCAGCAATTTGATGCCAAACGAATCCTAAACCCTAGTCAACAACTTATGGGAGCCGACTTTTACGAATCAATCGGGACATAAACGATGACAATTGGCCATGATGTGGAATGTGTAATTGCCAGCACAATGAGTAGCGCCTTGGAACATGGCACGGAATGTGGAGAGATGGACATTGCTGGTGAAAGATTGCAGGACTCCATTTTGAGCAACAACATTAGAAGCAACAGTCACGATGACAGCAAGGTACTCGCAAATCATGACTTTCGGTATGGAAATGATGGTGGCTTCAACAGGGAATGGCCGATGTTAAGGCAAGACGCCAACAACCCAAGGAGCAATGACAGTTTCGGGAATTCTAGTAGTAGTAGCAACAACACTGGATATGGTACTCGCGAAGGACACTTAGGATTGGCGTGGGCAACGCCAGGATTATAGCAACATGGTGGCCTACACGTTCTTAGTAACTAATCGCTTCGTCACTGCTTTGCTTAACCCTGATGCTTCTTGAAACCGAACCTGCTGTGGAATCGACTGATGGCAAGTCAGATGAAACCGCATATGTTAGTTGGAATGCAAACTCGACCTTGTGGGACATGTATTCGACACCGATTTTCTTTCTACTATCCTTGATGGCTACAATGCAGTAGTTAGTGTGGACTGGATATCCAGAACTCGCGCGAATGTACCCAGTGGGGAGAAAATTTTGTGTGGTGAATTGTTATTTGTTCTAAAGCGTTAGACTAGTTGCAAGGGACGAACTTTCATTCAAGGATTGATATACGAGCAAACTATTAGCAGATGCAAGTCCAAGGGGAAAATGTTCTTAAAGTGGCTTATCAGACGCAATTCGGCCATACTACTTTGTATTCCATGACCATTGGGGTAATTATCACACCAGCAGCTTTATAGACCATGTGAACCAACCATGCTATTGGGGGACGTTTTGAATCCTTTCCAGGAGAAAAAAGCATCATGGACAGCTTTGTATCTTATTTGAGAGCTCCTGGGGGAGGAGCCACCCCGCGCGAAGTCTTAATAAATGTAACTTCTGAATTCGAGAGGTAACCTTTTTGGGTCATATAATAAACGAAGTGGGAATGCACGTGGATCTCGCTAAGACCCGTTCGAGGATACAACAATTTCTTAGTCTCGCTTGATGCTATCGCAGATAATCGTAGGATTTTCGAAAGTCGTGCAGCTTAAATCTCTTTACCACAGCCGGGTGCTGTGTTCGTGAAAGACAGGACAGGAGGACGTCTTTTCAGCTTTCGAATCCCAACTCTGCAATGCGCTGAAGCATCGTCCCTACCCGAGGGTGTGGGTGATTTGGTGGTATATCATTATGGTTCGAATCAGAGTCCCAGTTACACGTCGACGCAACGCAAGAGAGTGATGACTTACGTAATGGAGTTCCAAAGAGGAATTGCACGACACACAACCAGTGGTGGAAACCATGGTTTTTGGATTTACTTGGAGGCATTACTTGGACAGTACCAAATGCACCATCTATACCGATCACAGGAGTCTCCAGCATATCTTCGACCAGAAGGAATTGAATATGCGGCAGCGTCGTTGGATCAAGCGTTTTAATGATTATGAATGTGCTATTAAGTATCATCCGGGTAAAGCCAACATTGTAGCAGATGCTTTCAGTCGCAAGGAACCGAGACAAAAGCGGGGTTGTGCTATACAGCTTACTATTCACTCTGATCTACCTGCTTAGATTCATTCAGCTCAGATCGAGGCCTTAAAGGAAGAAAACATCGAAGCTGAGGGTTTGCGCGGTATGCAGAAGAAGTTTGAGCAGCGGGCTGATGGTATCCACTACATTATGGAACGGGTATGGGTTCCTTTAATTGGTAACCTTCGAGAGCTAGTGATGGACGAAGCGCACAAGTCACGATATTCTATTCATCCGGGGTCGGATAAGATGTACCAGGACCTCAAGGTTTTGTACTGGTGGCCGAACATGAAAGCTATCATTGCTACATACGTGAGTAAGTGTTTGACTTGTGCTAGAGTCAAAGCGGAGTACCAGAAACCTTCGGGTCTACTCCAACAGCCAGAGATACCGATGTGGAAATGGGAGCAGATCTCCATGGATTTTGTCACAGGGCTACCGAGAACCCTGGCTGGGAACGATACTATATGGGTGATTGTTGATCATCTCACGAAGTCAGCGCATTTCCTAGCAATCAAAGAGACAGATAAGCATTCTCAGCTCGCCGCAGTATACCTTAAGGAAGTGGTTTCTAGGCATGGGGTGCCAACTTCTATCATTTCTGATCGAGATCCTCGTTTTACTTCAGAGTTATGGCAGGCTATGCATAAGTCGTTTGGCTCACGTCTTGATATGAGCACGGCTTACCACCCACAGACTGATGGTCAGAGTGAGCGCACTATTCAGACATGTTGCGAGCGTGTGTCATTGATTTTGGGAAAGGATGGGAGAAACATTTGCCGTTAGTTGAGTTCTCCTACAACAACAGTTATCACACTAGCATCAAGGCAACTCTGTTTGAAGCATTGTACGGGAGGAAATGTCGCTCACCTCTCTGTTGGGCTGAAGTGGGTGACAGTCAGATTTCAGGTCCTGAGCTGGTATTAGAAACTTCAGAGATGATTGTTCAAATCAGGAAACGTATGGCCGCAGCTCGTGATCGTCAGAAAGCCTATGCCGACAAACGTAGCAAGCTAGTAGAGTTTGAAGTGGGTAAACGTGTTATGCTGAAGGTGTCGCCATGGAAGGGGGTTGTACGTTTCGGGAAGCGTGGCAAACTTAATCCACGCTACGTTGGACCGTTTAGAGTTCTTGAGCGCATCGGTACAGTGGCTTACAAACTAGAATTACCTGCTGAGCTGGGTAATGTTCATGAAGTCTTCCACGTTTCGCAGTTGAAGAAGTGTTTTGCAGACGACCCGCTAGTGGTACCATATCAAGAGTTGAGGATCGACGACAAGTTGCAGTTTGTCGAAGAACCTATTGAGATCATGGATAGGGAGGTCAAAGTACGCAAGCATAGTCGTATTCCGATTGTTCGAGTCCGTTGGAACTCGCGGCGTGGACCGGAGTTCACATGGGAGCGAGAAGATCAAATGAAGCTCAAGTATCCACACCATTTTCCTAAAGACAAGCCTGAATCTAGTAAAGCTGGTGAATCTCGGGACGAGATTCCTCTTCAAGTTGGGGATGATGTCACACCTGAGCAAAATCCGCAACAATCTTGATCTCCTCATTTCACTCTTTCGTGCTTACTTGTCAAATTTCGGGACGAAATTTCTTTTAAGTTGGGGATGATGTGACAACCCGAATATTCAGGTTAGTATTACATAAATTCCACAACCCTTCAACGTGTAACCCTACGTTTGATTCATTAAATGTTTGTGTACGCGTAATCATTCTTGAATCTGTTAGTCTTTTGGACTGGGCCGCACACCTATTTGTAACACGCTTCATAGTCGTTTGGGTGGCCCACAAAGTATATCAGGCCCGGACATTATTAGAATAGGGGGCGGGTATTGGATTACTTGTGGCCCACTCCTAATCATAAACCATGTTCTTATGCAAATGGGCTCAAGCCCATTTCAGTTTAATGAAACCGCCTAAATCTGTGTATATTACATTACGTATTGTAGTAGGTTAGTAGTTATCATAGACTAAAAGCAAACCCTATTACTCCTTCGTAATTACGTACGGCAACAATAGAGCACCCCCTTCGAGATAACACTTTGTTCGGCAGATTCTTGGTTAGTAATTAACATATCGGTTCCTCTTTATGTGCTTGTTTGTATTGATTATTGGTGGTATTGTTAATCATAATAATTTGTTGTTTAAGTTCATGTTGGTCCATTAACATCTTGAAAGAATTAAAAGTGGTCGGCTATGGTGTCCTATGTGCATGTGAATCTAGTCAAATAAACTTACCATATGCCATTAATGATGAGATGAGGTTGGCTATTAATTGATGTGTGTGCATAAAGTCAGTGTGTGATTTCAATCAATTTTGATGCAATTAGTTTTATGGTCCAATAGATTTGCATATAATGGTTAATAAGGAGGATAACTTAGGAATAAGGAAATTGGCGGTTGTAAATTGTATTGAATATTGTGCATTACATCTTGTTTATACGTGCGAATGATTAACATAATCATGATAGTCTTGATGTTTGTGGTTAAATAATAAATGAAAGATGATAATCACATGATATCCTAGGAACTTGATATGTCAGTTGTGTATCGGTCCTATATAATCAAAGGAGTATGACCCATGAGATCCAAAAGATGTTGGTAACCATATAAGGTTAATAACTTTGAAATAGAAAAGGGCGGCCCAAGTGCAGATCTAATCAAGCCATGTAGTACTGTATGTGTAATAAATGTTGAAGTGATGTTCTGTATGTGAAATCGAAGCATGTGAAGGTGGCAGCCTAACTTTTGTTTAGAATGCATGATGTAGTCTTAAATGCACAAAGACTAAGAATGATAGTGATGAGATGGACAGTGGGAACCGTGAACTATTGATGGATGACTATTGTTATGAATGGTTAGGAATATGTTAATAAAATATGCTAAGTGTGAACTAAGTTAACTTTTGTGTTGGATGACTAGGATCATATTAATTAAACAATGATATCTAATGTTAATAATATCTACTGTTGATGATGCCTACTGATATGATATTACTGCTAATGGCGTTCACTATTAATGACGTTTAGTTATCAACAAGTGACATAAGTAGACTTCTACATCTGGCACCCTTAACTATTAAGCAATATTGTGGAACATACATATGATCTGTGGACTTGTTAGAGTCATGTAACTGCTGGGTGTTATGCGGAAACTGTTACTTGAATGCATGCTACGAATACAAATGTAAACTTGTACGTTGTGAACGCAAACTGATTATGTGTACGTGAACACTATAGGCTTCGATTAACTGAGTGTGAACGAGTAAATTAATCTTACCGAGCAAAACTAAGGTGAGTTCACTGCTCTTTTCCAAGCATGCATCCCGGGAAGGGATATCGGGTAACGTTCCAGGGAGGAATGCAGGTTAATGGGATGTTTGTTATTACTTAGTTTCTATTATGTAAGACCCCCTACATCTACCGATTGTTGCCGGTAAGGCAACGAGGTATTTAGTTGATAGCGCTATTAGGTTTGGCACCCTCACACCGGGCCGAAAGGACGGGCGTGAACTAATTACCTTGACCACTTGACCAATGCCTAGATAGAGGCATTGGGGTTGGGCATTCACATCGTGTATATATAAGACCCCTTACATCTACTCGAGGTTATTAGTTGAGCTAATTACCTCGACCACTTGACCAATGCCTTGATAGAGGCATTGGGGTTGGGCATTCATATCTTGTAGCCATTTCGGTAATCGAGTAACAACAACATCAAATCATCAAAACTACGAAACAGCATATCATCTTGTTAACTGTTTTACACATGTGACTGGTAACTAAACTCGGTAACAAAACTTTGAACTCACCAGCGTAGTCTGACACACTTGTTTGCATGCTTGTAGGTCGTTAGCTGAGATACTTTGGGACTTGCTATCTGGAGCAGCTGGAGTGGGCATGGTCTTGCTGGACGTATTTATTTTATTGGTTTAATGATACATTACTTTGGTTTTAAAACTGGTTAACTTTGCTTCCGCTAATACTTTGGTTTTCATTTAAACTCACATACAGTATTTCATTTACAATTAAGTACTTTATCATTTAATTGAATGCGTTTGATATAATTAGTGGCTCGTTGTTGGATCGTCGCACTCCTAGTAGGGACATACCCTAGGTGGGAATTTGGGGGTGTGACACCACGTATAACATACAAAACGTGGCGGAAAACGTCGGGGAGTGTTGTAACAAAATTAATTGTTTAATAACCATGGCATACAAAGTTGTATTTTATTTATCAACATAAGAGTTACATTGTTTTAAACAGGAAATAAAGAGTTCAGAACATAATTAAACTAAGTCTATCTTCATTTTATGTCTCTAAGGCACATGTCCGCCCTAGTGTCACGATCATCATCCTATGCAAAAGCTCCTGAAAACACATGTGAAAATAGGTACGTCAGCATAAAAATGCATGTGAGATACATAGGTTTTGTGAAAATAGGATTCATGACTTTAGTTTAAGAAAAAGTTGTTTATCAAAAGTCAGTCATGAACCTTGTAAATTGTTTTGTTTTGTAAGTCTTTTAAAAAGCGATAAGATCAAAGGATATGTATAAATAATAGTATAATGTATGGTTAAATGTATAACCAAGTAAAATGAGTTGTATAAAGTAAATTGTTTGTAAACCAAAGTCTTGTGAAAATTATGTTACTTGTGTAAAATGTATAAGTCCAAATTGAATGATTTAAATGACGCTATGATATGTAATATAATACAAACACTTATATATAGGAAGTACCAGCGGCTTATCCACCATGCTTGTATCATATTACTCACATCTCGTTACTTAAGTCATTTAAACAAACCAACAATGTATAAAGTCTATGTTTAAACCAATAGTCAAAAGTCCTTGTATAAACCCTGTCAAATGTTTATTAGTCCAAAAGTAGTCAAGTAATGTGTATCAAATGTTATGTATTGTAAGTAAAGTATTGTCACATAATCCAAATGTAGAAATGTACAAAACAAAGTATTTTGAATATATAAAAAAGTTATGTTTTGCAAAGTAATGCATGTTACATTGATACAAACATTTATGTGGTAAGTTAATGCATACATTCAAGCCTTGAGACAGTCGGATAACCCTTTCAGTCAAGGTTATCAAAAGAAATGTTTTCGGATTCAGCCATTCCTTACATCCAAACAAACCCGGGATGTCAGGAATGGGATTTGTCAAGTCCTATGGTACCAGTACTTACTACCGAGCGGCGTAGCTAATGTTAATGAACGTATAATAGTCTCGTTTGTGCAAACCAAATGTCATAGCAAAAGTGAACATGTTATATGAAAACAATGTACTAAGTATGCTAAGTTAACATACAAAGCAGAAAGTCATGTAAATCAATGTGCTAGCATGCTATCAGTCAACATACATAGCAGAAATGTAAAGTAAAACAATGTACTAAGTATGCACACAATGGGCATACATAGCATGAAATGTTATGTAAAACGATGTACTAAATATGCACATAATGGGCATACATAGCATGAAATGTAATGAAATCATGTACTACAATGTACTAACAAACATAGCAGGTATATTATGTGAAAACAGGAAAGCACGAAAGTAACAAGTAGGCACATGTGTTCCACCCCAAAACAGTTTGAAAACAGTAAAAAAGGGGTTCTATGTACTCACTTGAGATTGCTCAGAAGTCCTAAGATAACCACCAAGCAATGCTAGAGATCACGGAATCAAACGGCACCTAATATAGGTAACTATGTTAATAAACCGGACCTATATCGGAGGATCGGATAGAATGAGGGTTCTTAAACCAAACGAGCATGGAGACTCATGTAATATGGTTTAACAAAGCCCACATACTAAAACGAAACCTAACCTAAGTGCTTGTGACCCATTACGACCCGTTTAGGTAGCTTATGCTACTTTAACGTGTCGTTCGCGTGAAACGCGTTCGGACCGCCTAACTAGTCCTATGACAAGTAACATATGCCTTAACATGTCTAATATTGTTGTCAAATCAGTTTAGATGTCAAAAGTTATGTTACATATGTTTAAAATGAATTTTGGCATCAAAGGGGTATTTTGGTAATTTACCTAAGGCATACAAACTACCTATCATACAACTACTTAAACGAAGCGACCATAAGGTATAACCTCGGAAGGTTATTCCCTATATACTATAGTCACCTAATGTTTTTGATCGGATCCTAATGATCGACCAAATGGGTCGGGTTCGAAGGTATAAGCGATTTATTAGATCGCTTACCCTTACGACCCTAGACAACGTGGTAATCAGTAGGCATAGTCACAAGGGACTATAACCATCGTGATTACAATCACGTTGCGAAGTTCAAATGAACTTCGCATTGACCATAAACTGGTCAATGCAGAAAGTCAAACAAAGTTTGACTTTCGGACTCGAAAAGCAATAAAAGAACGAAGGAACACTTACAAAGGGTCCTCGAATGCTAATCTAGATCAAAATAGCTCAGGTATGAAACAAAGGTTTCAACTTAGAGCACATTAGATCAGATTCTTGTGAGGAAAAGTGAAGGGTGGAGGTGGGTATTTATAGTTTTCGGTTCACCGTTAGGATCATTTCTTGGAGAAGAGGGAATGATCACATCCCTACACTTGTTGGAAAGTTATGGTAGCTGATTTTGGCCACCATAAGAGATTAACATGTGGCACTTGACCTTTGGAGGGTGTTAGGGGATGTTAACTTGTGTTTAAAATGGCTTTTGCTGATCAGAAGAGGCCTAGCGTGACGCCAGGGGGGCTAGGTGTCACGCTAGGGTCCCCCTGATCAGCAAACACTTTCTAATGTTCACCTTTCAGTCCCCGTTGCGTATTAAGGCCATTTCCGACATGTTTAAGGCTCGTTAAATCATTTTCAAGGCTCCACAAGGATGCCTAAACATTGTGGGCATGAAACATGCTCAAAAATATGCCGGATGTCAGTTCATTTGGTCGTACGATCGCGATATTCGGTTAATTACGACGGAATGTGCATAAGCGCGAAAAACGATCTAAATTGCGCGACGAATGGATTTTTCTCAAGCCGAAAACTAATAATAAAATATTTTAGTGCTTACATAAATTTTTGGATGTCCGTATGTATTCAGAACGTAAGTTATGCGCGAAAATGCAAACTTGTGCACTTTTTGACGCTTTTAGTCCCTGAATGACCCAAAAGTTTATTTTAGCACACCGAACCCCTCAAAGCTTATTTATAAGATATATAAAGGATATTTAAGGTGTGTTTAACTTATGGTCATGTTCCGGAGTGTTCGTTACAGTTCAAATTGGCATACTTTCGCAGTTTGTCAAGTTTAGTCCCTGTAAGCGAATTAACTTGTTTTTGCCATACCAAAGCCTTCAAAACTTATTTCTAAGTTATGTAAAGGTTATTTAAGGTATGTTAAGTATATGTTGATGTTCCGGAGTATTTGTCGTATTAAACTGGTTACGTTTACGCACCAGTTTGCGTATAACTCTCCAGAAAGCGATATAGAGTTTGAAATCGAACAAAAGTCAAAACATGAAAAATGTAAAACATAACCAAACAAACATAGGGATCAAATAACATTGTTTTATTGATAATTGTACTGTTCACAATGATTACAAGCACAAATGTTACAAGGTAGATGAGTTTTTGCAAGACAGGGAAACCACCCTCACACTCTTGAAGCAATCATTACAAAAGGCTCAGAACCGCATGAGACAACAAGCTAACAAGCATCGTTCCAAGAGGTCGTTTGAACCGGGTATGTGGGTCTATCTCAAGCTTCGACCTTACATGCAAAACACAATGAGAGTACACAAGCATTCAAAACTAACACAAAAGTATTTCGGTCCGTTTTTGGTGGTGGAAAAGATTGGGCAAGTCGCCTATCGATTAGACTTGCCAGACGAGTCCCAAATCCATCCGGTTTTTCATGTGTCCTTGTTAAAACAAGCTGGGGGTCCTCCCGAGAGGATTATTCCGGTACCGGTCGACTCCAGGTTCATTCTCCAACCAATGAAGGTGTTAGAAAAGAAAATGGTTAAATGGGGAAGTCGGGCCGCGGTTAAGGTGTTGGTACAGTGGAAGGGCCAATCAGTTCAAGATGCTACGTGGGAGTATTATAATGAGCTGAAGCTGCGTTTTCCAGAGTCGGGGGAGCTTACTTCTTGAGGACAAGAAATTGGTTAAGGGGGGAGTATTGTTACGTTATTTGTGTTTATTTCCATATGCGCATATTTATTTTTAGTTTAAGGTTTGTTATGTTCTTTTCCATTTAGTAAGGGGTGTTAATGTAACTTGCATGAGATTTCTTCTATATTTAAGTTTGAACGTATCAATGAAAAAAACAGGAGATTTGGTGAAATTCTTTCTCTCTTACAATTTCTTTCTTTCGTTCTGGTTTAACCCTAACATTGCTGCCCTAGAACCCTCCTATTCGTATGATGTATATCTCCTTTTATTAGGTTGGATTAGGGTTCTGATAATAATAAATCATAAAAATGTTCAAAACCCAATTGTCCACGACCTCTAATTCGCTGACATGGCCCAAAAAAAAAACAATTCTTTCTTTTCTTTTTGTCGAACTCCACTGCCACAATTTCCTAACTAATACAATATGCTGGCTTTTTTTCTTTTTTCCCTAGGTGTGTCATGTGTGTCGCCCAAAAATAAATATAATAATTAATAATATGGCAGCTTCTTTTGGGTATCCTAGCAGCCCAAACTTCATGCGGTCTAACACCAATGAATTAAACAGACTCAAATTATAAAATTATATATTGATGTTGGCGTAGCCCTTTCTCTCGATCCAAATATATGTATTTTGTGGCAGCCCTCTAACTTAGAAAATAGCGATAGTGGCCTCGGCCCACTCACAGAAAATAAGTGCAATTTTAATTCAGTCACTTGTGCCCCACTCTGCCCAACTGGCTGATTATTTTCTTTTTACTCATTTTCGCTCCATTTGCACCAGGACCTGTACCAACACAAAATAATATAATATAATACTAAAAACTAAATAAAAACAAATAAAAACTATACAAAAATTATACATTTTACACGGGACAAATATGTGTATTTTACCACACATCAAAGTTGTGAAAATTAGTTAACTTTGCATGATGCGATCTAAGTATGAATCGTAGAGGCTATGGCTGAATTAATGATGTGTGATTGCTTAGGAACAAGCCCTAAGTAGAAATATGAAGTAAATTCAGAATTTTGATGCTAAATTCGTGTATGTGATGTTTTTAGGGTTTTGATTGCTAAAACTAGTGTTATGACGTAATGAACATGCTATAATTGAAAGCTGAATTCAAACAGCTTTTGATCAGAATTTACAGCCGACTTGTATTGGCTGTAACCTAAACAAAACATGACAAAAACATGTGTTTCTTGAGTCTAAAATGTAATTCCAGGAAATATCTTTAAAACCCCACTGGAATCGCATTTTTTCGACGAAAATTGAGTGTTTTATGAATTTTTCTGTATCGAAGGTTTAAGCTGCGTTTTCTGGCAGAATTTGCAGCCCATTACGAATGTCATAACTCAATTTAGGGATTTAGTTATGATCTCAACTTTTTACTGTAGATCGTTTAAAGCGATTAAAAGAATCGCCAATTGGAATTTCTTTAATCGGATAAACGAGGAATTTTTAATGAATTTTTCTATAAGCTACAGTCAGAAGTGACGAATCTGATTGCAGCTTAGTAAATGAATTTTTACGAATTTTTGGTAAAGAGTTAGATCATGAAATTTTAACACAATGCCTAACCCTCCAAGTGGTACGCCACATAAAAAAATCATAATTTTTGAAGACTTGTAAACAGGTTAAACAAGTCACCAAAAACAGCCCATTTTTCACTGATATGAAATGCCTGAATGAAATTGCGGTCAACTTGGTTGTGTGTAAAATTTGATTTCATTAAGAGTTCGGATGAAATATGCCTAAGTGAGTTCAATGAACTAAATATGGATTTGAATATGTTGATAAGTCAATTGACTTTTAAAAAGTCAAACCGACCAATGATTAGATCGAATGATAATTTTGATATGGTCGAATGATAAATTCGACATAAAACCCGTAGGATGGAATAGTCGTAAACAATTATGACTAATCTAACCGTCTTACGAATTGTGATGATGATAGTTTGACTCTAGACAAGCTAGATGAAGACTTGGGAAAGAAGCGGGTCAAACGGATCGAGTACGCGGAAAAAGGACGTAACCGGATGCAAGGTAAGTGAAACTTACACCTTTTAGTAAAATAAATGTTCATCCTATAAGTTTCAAATACAATAAGGATAATATTCAAGATATGGTTCACGACGCGAAATAATACGGGTCGGAACTAATATAAATGATAAAAACCATGTTTAATGGTAAAAGAGATAGAACGGTAAGTTAGCCATGAAAAGCTAATTATAAAAATGGGTTTTTGAACGGTTACTATAAGTAAGCCTAATGAATAAAAAGGGTAAAACGGGTCAAATGGTAATGTGGATACCATTTGACAAATACTGACTAATAAGCATTTGTCGAGTGTTATGCTTACAGGATAAAGCGGCTTATGAATTAGCGTTGCTATGAATTAGCAAATTTTCGAGACAAGGTATTAAAACGGGTCAATGTATTGATCCGAGCCAGGTACGTATAATTATGTTGTAGTTAAAAGTGCTAATTTGGTCAATAATTGGTGAGAGTCTTTCGTCGTAAAATAAGAGACTAGAATTGACCAAAAAGCCCTTAACGGGCGAACCAGGTAAACGACCGTTAGAATTTGTTTAGAAACTTGTTTATTGATTTTGAAACCCTTAGACACATATAAAAAGGTATAGGTAAAAACGTTGTGGGACGAATGTCTAGAAATAGTCAATTGCGAAAAAGGACTAGCCGAAGGGTAAAATTTGGGATTTTGGGTTCCTTATGTTAAATCCACCACAAAAGTAGTTATGGTGGAAGATAAGTAGTTATTTAGCAAGAAAAGACGAGGTGCGAAAAGAAAATAGTGAGTTCGATGCTTAGATGCTTAAAAGTCCGCTAAACGGGTCAAAATAGACTAAGAAGTAAATTGTGGTTAAATGCTTAGATAGATATAAATGAATCGGTGAATGTAAACGTCTACGTAAACTCTAGGATGGGAGCGAAAACGTTAAGGTGTGACATGTAGTGAAATAATAATGCCAAACGGGTCGAATAATCAACTAAAGGATTTATGAGCCAACATTGGATAAATCATATTTTTATGCAAACCAAGGTGATAAACGGGTCCGTAATTTAATTACGGACGCGTAGGAAAAAGAATCGTGTAAAACGGATGTGTAGATTGAAAGTTATGCACGTTTTCATAAAAAGAATCGGAACTGGGAAAATGCAGCAACGAGCTGCAAACCTTCTGCCCCTTTAAGGGCGTTGCGCCACGCGATGACATGGCCCAAAGACCGTCGCGCGATGCGACGGGGTGCAGGTTTTGCGAAAAATTGTTTGTTGGTTCCGTTTTGATTCGCGAACTTGTTTATACATGTTATAAACGCTATATGACTAACTCATTTCATGTTTTATGAAATGTAGGTGCTGACCGAGTTACCGGACGACGATCAAGCTAAGCGATGAACCGAAAACATAAAGAGCAAAGCTTCCGCGAATAGTTTCGTTGTCATATTTTAAATGGCGACTCAAGTTTACAATATGTTGTAACGTTTTATTTAGTATAATGTTTTAATAAACTCATATTTTAACTGTATGATAAATTTTAAATACACTAATATAATAGAAATTTATTTGATAATAGTATAAAATGGACCAAGGGTCTTACACCATGTTTTACAGAGGTAGCTTTAATAAGGGATAAACCCGAATATATGAAACCATGTTTTCTTAATTTAATTCAATTGATAAAATAAGCCACTTCTTTAAGCCTTTCGGTGCCGTATCATCACTCTTATTCCAATCTACTGTCATTACCTGAAACGCGTTTTAAAAAAGGTTTGGTCAGCAAGAAATACTGGTGAGTTCATTCATTTTGTTCAAAATGACACATTGTTATAATATACAGTATTAAGGGTGATTACAATGTTTCTATCAACCAATTACCCCAAATCGGTATTTGTCACTCGACCGGATCTGTGACTATGGTCAGATTACCCATTGGCTAACCCGTTGTCCAATGGTGACGGGTATCAAGTAATGTATACAAAACCCCACATACCGGCAGTAATTGAAGATTACAATGACTTAATCCCTGTAATTATAACTTTGAAAACAAGTAGAGTTTTGGGAAAGCAATTTGATAAAAAGAGAATGACTCACTTTATAAGCATGCAGTATTGATTTAACAAGCTTCTTGATTCTACTCCTTCTGATAACTAAGCATATACTTTATTGTTTTGAACCTTCTGATGATTAAGCATCCATTTTGATTGTAAGAGTATGGTGTAGAGTTTCGGGTAGTTAGACATTTAGTTTAACAGAGTGGAATACGTATTAGTGTAAAACCACATCAAACCTAACGATGGTCACGAGATCCGAACCTTAACGAAATTCACAAAGTATAGTCTTGTTTAGACAGCACTTTGGCATTCGTTTAACGAAATTTACCAAGTACAACACTTTGGCATCCGTTTAACGAAATTCACAAAGTACAACACTTTGGCATCCGTTAGTTGGTTCCTGAATCGATCGGACAGAACATCGCATCGGTGATTATTGGTTAGAACACCAACGTATAGAGAGAAGAAGAAAAGAAATGAGCAAGGAAGAATGAAATCCTAGGCTCCTATTTATAGGTAAGGCAGATTCCTTTCTTAGCTAGGAAGTTTTCTTCATTATTAAGTTTCCTTTATTTATTAAGTTTTTCTTACTGATTAAGTTTTCTTACCTATTAAGTTTACTTATCTATTAAGTTTACTTAATTGTTTTAGCTATCAAGTTTACTTGGCTTTTTAACGGATTATCTCACTTAGTTGTTTAACCGATTAATTTTTCCTAATTAAGTAATTTACTTAGCCGATTATTAACTTAATTAGCTGATTAACTTACTTAGCTTACTTAACTGTTAAGTTGTCTTAACTACTAAGTTTACTTAATCATTAAGTTTCCTTAACCATTAAGTTTCCTTAACCATTATGTTTACTTAGCTATTTAACTAATTAACTTACTTAGCTGATTAATTAATCTTACTTAGCTTAATTAATCCTGCTTAGCTTAATTAATCCTGCTTAGCTTAATTAATCACCCTACTCACATATATATCCTCTTACATCTTTCCTAGCACCTTCCTTTGATAATATCTATCTCATATATATTTATTTTCATGTATATCTATCTAAGTGTTTAATTTACTTAATTGCTAAGTATTCTAGTTTAGCAGCCTCCTGGTTATGAGTTCTAATTCTAGATACAATGGAACTCGTATTAGCGTATTAACCCAATTAAACTTTAACGATAATCACGAGATCAAAACTCACAACGAATGACAAAGTATAGCCGTATACAGGCAGCACTTAAACATCCGTTGGATCAGTTTCAATCGATCGGATAGGGTATCGTATCAGTGATTCGAGTTAGTACTCTGATTACGAGCAGAGTTTTAGGGTTTAGGGGTGTTGTGAAAAGAAACGGAGATACGAGAGAGTAAGTTCGTCAAAATTCGATCGAACTGGTGCAGGAATTCAAGTCCCACTGCTGCCCTTATATACCTGATTTTTGGGTCCCCTCGCGTGTCGCGCCAGACCCATATGGTCCCGGCGCGTGGCGAGACGATGGTCGACCTGGCTTTGGTCGCCACGTGTCCCACGTAGGCCTGACACGTGTCAAAGTGTCGTGACGCGTGTCCTTTGCCGCCCTTCTCGTCCAATCGTTCGTTTTCCTCGATTTTCGTGCCGATACTTATCGCGTATGTTTAGGTCTTGATCTTACATGATTCGTTTTTAATTGTGAATCTAATAAGACTATTTTTTATGCGATTTGGTTCGTCGAATGCCAAGATTCCTTAATCGCTAAATTTTCCAGCTTGAATATACAAGTTTTATTGCGTGCACTTATGGTTTTGATTACGGTTTGTTGTCGAGAATATTTTTATGAGGGTTGTTACATCCTCCCCACCTTGTTTTAAATCTCGTCCTCGAGATTTGCTGGAACAAGTGTGGTTACTTATGTCTTATCTTCGATTCCCAAGTATATTCTGGTCCTTGCTTTGAATTCCATCTTACTTTGACCAGAACTATTCTCTATGCTTTGAGATTCTTATCTTTGACTTGTAAGGTCCTTCAATTCATTTTCCTCTATATCTTGAAGAGGTATAAGTGAATATTTATCAGCTAAGCATTTCTTTAAATATATACATGAAATATATCATGTATACTTGTCATTTCTTCTAGTAATTTTAGCTAATAGGCTACTGGTCCACTTTGCTTAGTAACCTTAAATGGTTTAATATTCCTTGGACTTAACTTTCCTTTCTTACCGAATCAGACTATTCTTTTCCACGTAGAACTTATTGTATCATTCTTTTTCTGATTTTGAAATTCTAACGGTTTGCCGATCTAATGGCCTGATAGTTGCTTTTCTCATATTTCTGCTTGACATAATGGATGGTACCTTCATCCATAAAGTGCTTCAAACGGGCAATACTAATACTTGAAAATCTTATGGGTGATAGTCCCATTTTCACCAATATTATTGCACATGTACTTAGCACTTCTTTCTATGTTTTGTAGTGTTCCTTTACACTACTCAAAATAGGTCGGGTTAAAATTTTCCCAGAAATGAGAAGTGAAATGACTAATTTGGTTTAATACAATAAATAACAGGATTCTATGTAATGAGACTATTTTGTTTCCACACAATCTTAATTAAGTGTCTTATACTAAAAGGTTCCTTTCATTGGTAGGGATTTGAGCAGACTTGGTTAGTTTATCCACAATCACCCAGATTGTGTCGTCTCTTGTTTTGGGTAATTTGGTAATAATATCCATTGTTATCAATCTCATTTTCATACTGATATCTTTATCGTTGAGGTAAACCTAAAGGGTTCTAATGCTCAGCTTTAACTTGATAATCGATTAAATACTTAGAGACATAACTTGCTACATCCTTTTTCATTTCTATTTATCAGTAATTCAAACCTCGATACCTCATATTACTTACACGATGTATCAAATACTTAGTTCTATGGGCTTCTTCGAGAATCCTTTCTTGCAGGTTTCCTTGAATAGGTACCCGAATTCTATATAGAATCACTAATTTCCATTAGTTCCTTTTTCTGATTCCTTCATTATTTCTTTATAATCCTTCAGCATCATCCTTGTTGCTGTTTCTTGGGTACTCTTTAATTATTTCATCAAATCTATCCGCAATTTAATCTAAGAGCACGTACTTGATTCGGCTTCCTATGAAACTTATGACGTAAAGCATTAACTACTATATTAGTCTTAACTTTGGGATATAACAATCGGTGTTGTTCCTAGTCTCGGATGAATTCTAAGTTCCCTCTTACGATCGGGTGATAGTCTAAGTAGATCCTCTGGGAAACGTCGTTCGGAATTTCTTTCAGTTCCATGCCTCTAGTGTTGATGAACTCCGAGACCATATATGCTATGTCTTAGTTCCATGCATAACTCGCAGCTTTCCTCATAGAGATGAACTTTGTCGGCTGGTCTGTCTTGCCTCCTTGTGGTCACTTCTCCGGTTGGCTTGCAAACCCCCAGGAGTCATCGTTTCCATTTGTTCCTTCTTATGAAGCAGACAAAATTTCCTTTCTGTCAGTTCTTTCCATTTCATGGCGTACGTCGTGATCATGTGCTTTGAAGATCGGGTCTTACTATCTTAATGTCTGAATTTTGAAGCATACATTTTTTTAACATATATGCTAATGGTTTGGACAACTTCAGTCCTTTGCAGCCCATGTATTGTTGTAACAGCTTCTTTATTACTGGTAATCTTAGTAGGATTATATGTGAAGAATCCTTGTAAGTGTATCTTTTTGTGGTTACTTTTATCTTCGCAAGAGTTCATAAAGAAAGTAGAATTATTCTCATTAGCGTAGGTTTTGAGACGTTTAGTGTCTAGCACAACTTTAGCTACAGGTTTCCTAATGCGTTAATAATCTAAGGTAACGCAAAGGGAATTCTTATATTTTCGATGGCATCCCAACATAAAGGGTTCATATACTCCTTGTCGCACGAGTTAAGAGACAGATGATCAAACGAAATAATGTTCGATATCGGAATTATAGATGTATACAAGAGATTCCTAACATTGACATACATGCTTGTTGTAACAACTCTCATCAAAAGTCCTAATTATTATTAATTGTGGTTCAATAGGAAACCCTAATTGAGATCCCCAAGTGATCCTGCATAAACCCTAAAATTTTCAAAACAATCGGAATCAGGATCAGGGCCCCTAAAACTCAGGGGGGGGGGGGGTAAACCCTAGTTGATATTATCTTGACAGTTTAACGTGTAAATCGAAATTTCATGAACGACCAACTCACCCAAGCTACCCGGACACGGGGCTACCCTATGGTAGACTGGTGTCCCTCGCGCCACGTGAAGGCCCCTCGCGCCACGCGAGGGTGCCGTTTTTCATGTATAAATAGGGGAGTCTGGTACTTGCAATTGTGCGTTAGTTCGACGTTCAAACTCAATACGTACGTTGAGATATTGTCCAATTACTACAAAAAAACACACACACAGACACGAAACGCTGCCGCTATAACAGGGTAATAACTCGATCGCTGCTACGATTCAATGTCCGATCGATTAAAACTATCCAATGGATGTTTAAGTGCTGCCCACATTAGGGTTATGCTTTGTCATTCGTCGTGAATTCGATGGATGTTTAAGTATCGCACTTTGTCATTCGTTGTGAGGGTTAAATCTCGTGAGTTATCGTAAATGCTGTATTAGTTACTAACCTAGTTTTGTGTGCATTGTTATTTAAACTAGGTTAACAAGGCTAATTCGTAAACTAGACTCTGCTCGTGTTAAATCTGCAATGTGAGTCATTCTCTTTTTATCAAAATACTTTACAAAACTCTACTTGTTTCAAGGTTATAATTACAGGGATTAAGTCTTTGTAATCACCAAATTACAGCCGGTATGTGGGGTTTTGTATACAATACTTGATAACCGTCACCATTGGACAACGGGTTAGCCAAGGGGTGATATGACCATAGTCACAGACACCATTGGACAATGAGGTTACCAATGGATGGTCGAGTGACAAATACTGTGGGTAGTTGGTTGATATATGGAAACATTGTAATCGCTCTTAATACTGTAAATTATAACAACGTGTCGTTTTAGTAAAAAGAATGATTCACCAGTATTTCCCTTCTGACAAAACCTTTTTCAAACATGTTTCAGGTG
The DNA here is from genome assembly GCA_030545235.1 of Helianthus tuberosus. Lineage (NCBI taxonomy): Eukaryota > Viridiplantae > Streptophyta > Magnoliopsida > Asterales > Asteraceae > Helianthus > Helianthus tuberosus. Next base: position 73,608,964 of record CM060385.1, on the reverse strand, counting down.
ATCTGTTGTGATCCAGGAAAAGTGCCGTGAAGCACTACAAGCTTAAGGAAGTGGCTCAATGTAAATAAAGAAACATGTTTTATGAAATAAAGATTTCCCAGTGAAATCACCTGATTGTAAATTACCGGGGTTTCATCCCGAATTATGAAATAAAATAATCAGGCATTTTCAGTTTTAAAAGATCCTGTTAAAATCTTCCGCTGTCAACTCAATTAAATAATACCACGGGATTTTCTGTCCCGTGGTTCCTGAACTGGGTCAAACCGGGCCGGGGGCCGTGACAGAAAAAGGTGGTATCAGAGCCAGGTTGTTAAGCTAATTAACTATTTGATAAATACTTAATTTTCCTGATTGCCATTTTGTGATTATGTGTTTTATTAACTGACTATTTGTTAGTTACAGTATGGGTAAGCAAAAGCTTTCGAACATCTATCTTAAATTAGATAGTTCGTCAAAAGAGAAGGGAAGTTCATCCCAATCAAAATCCTCAAGATACTCAGTAGATACTGAGGAGGGAATATTTGTTCGTAAAGCCCATTATGAGGAACCACTTTCTCCTAATAAAAGAAGTTTGATTATTAGGAAAAGTCAGGAGAAAATAAAGAAATCACAATCAAAAGAAATGAGAAATAATCAAGAAACCCAGAAACTAGGCAGTAACCCACCGTGGGAAGACTAGTTAGATGAAAAATGGGCAGATCTCTATATGCTAGCCACTGTAGCAGTAAATGCAAATCTTTAAAAATACCATGACCCATTATAAGTACCCTTATCACCTGCAAGCCAGAAACTTTACCCAGTAAATAAATAAAGTTACAATAAACCCTAGTATGTTTAATTTTCAGTTGTTCTTTGTAATAAATTAGTCACACGGTATGCAATAATACTTGAAAATTATCTGTGAAAATTTTGTTATAAAATTTTAACTTAGCATTTTGTGTGTATTTTGCATATATGCTAAACAGCATGAATGAGTTATCTGAAGCCCTTCAGAATCTCAATCTTTATCCGGTGAAAATAGAAGTTTCCAGAGACTTTACTGGTTACATACCCGATATAGAAGAACCTATGGAATTCAACGCTCCACCTCCAGAGAAACCAAAGCCCAAGAAAAGGAGAAGATTTGTAGGTTGGAGGCGTGTACGCAGGAGGAAACCAACAACTAGGAGAATTCCCAAGATAGAAAATCCTATGGATAAAGGAAAGGGGAAAGAAATTGAGGAAGATCCTAGGCAAGCAGGAATGGGAAATTGGGAAAGTTCTAAACCACCAGGAATAGAAATTGGGGAAAGTTCGAGGCAAGTCGAGGAATTGCCAATACAGGAAGAACTAGATCACATATTAGCAAGCTGTGATATCCTTAGGCCTATCAATACAAACCTTTACCCTTATCCTGCTACAACTCAACTTCCAATAAATTTGGAACCAGCCATTCCAGAAGCTTTAATCCACACCCAACCTTTAGGAATGGACGAGTGGTGGACTAATAATTGGCAGTTTCAAAACCTACTTAATAACCCTTATACGTTTTTCCCTCAGTTTGACCCAGAACCTATACCAAACCCACCAATGAGCAATGAAAACTTAGCTGAACTTCGCCATTTTGGTGAGGAGTTGATAGGTGCGGGGAATAGGGTTCGGGAAGTAGGAGAACAGATCTCCTGGAAGTACGACGAGAGGGAACATCGCTTCTAAAATACCCAGGGATAGGATGGTGGTGAATCTATGATTGTATAATAGTAATAGTAATAATAAAATAAGTCTGTAAAATAACCTACCAATAAAACCTTTGTAAGATAACGGTGTGTAATGATGCATAATATATATAAAATGGTAATCGAGAAATTGATAATTTTGGCTATATGTGTGTTGTGAAAATTGTATGATTGTCTTGTGTATAATTGCTATTTATTTTATACTAATAAATTATGTATATTAATTATCAGATGGAAAACGCTAATAATGAACCAGTTAACGAGGTTAACCAATCTGAGCAACATCAGGAGGATCAATTTATGACTAAGCAAGATATAGAGAATATCGTTGCTCAAGGGATAGCCAATGCTATTCCAGCAATACTTGCTGCTGCTAGAAATCAAGTTGAACCTCAACAAATCATTCCTAGCAAACGTACTTCTGAAGATAACTTCAGTAATAGCATAAACGGAGGCGGTAATCATACTAATAACAATAACGATCCACGGCAGGCCCCGCTCCCTAAGAAAATGAAAGCTGCAACACCTGGTTGCACTTACAAAGAATTTCTTGCCTGTAAACCGGTTGAGTTTGCAGGAAACGAGGGAGCAACTGCGGCACTGCGTTGGTTAGAGAAAACCGAGGCAGTGATCATAATAAGTAAATGTGCTGAAGACGACAAGGTCATGTACGCGTCAAATCTTTTCAAAGAAGGGGTGCTAGAATGGTGGAATACAGTACTTCAAGCCAAAGGAAGAAATATGACCTATGCCATGAGTTGGGAGGAATTTAAGCAGTTAATAGAAAGAAAATTCTGTCCTGAGTATGAAAAGGAACAAATGGCGAATAAATTCTTGAACCATCGGATGATGGGTGTAGACTGTCGAGGATATACTTCGACATTCTTCGAATATGCTAGAGTGGTACCAACGCTGGCTTTGCCAGAACCGGTACTTATTTCTCGCTATATTTGGGGATTAATTAGCGAAATTCGTAATATCGTTAAAGCTGCAAGACCTCGCACTATTGACGATGCGGTAGAATTAGCTAACACCCTAACTGACGAGCTGGTACGCACAAGAGATGAAAATAGGAAAAAGGAACTGGCTTAGAAAATTACCCAAGGATTTTGTGGGGGTAATAACCTCAAGAAAAGAGGAACGGGGCAATCCTCAATTCCGCCTTTCTGCAGGAATTGCAGAAAGAAACATTATGGAAGATGTAATATAACCTGCAACTTTTGCAAAGTTGTAGGACATCGTGAAGAAGACTGCAGAAAGAAAACCAGAATCTGCTTTAACTGTGGAGAAGCCTGGCATTTCAAAACAGAATGTCCTAAATTAATCAAACCAGCAGATAACAAAGCCAAGACAGCTGACGGAGCTACTAAGAAAAATGCCAGAGCATTCCAACTGACCACTCAAGAAGCAGAACTCATTCCAGATGTGATAGCTGGTACGTTCCTAGTTCACAACATGTATGCAAAAGTATTATTTGACTCTGGTGCAAACCGAAGTTTTATCAATACTTCATTCTGCCAAGCTCTTAATTTACCTTTGACCAACCTTAGGCAAATTTTTACAGTCGAAACGGCAGATGGGAATTCAGTTAGCATAGATAAGGTTTTGCAAAAAGAAAATATAGAACTTTCAGGTCATAAATTTCATGCAAACCTATTATCAATGAATTTAGCTGGGTTCGATGTTGTGTTAGGAATGGATTGGTTAGTAGCCAACCATGCTCGAATCCTTTGTGATAAGAACTCCATAGAAATTCATACACCCACAGGAGAATTAGTAGTAATTACCGGAGATAAGCCACGAAAGCCAATAAAGTTCATTTCAGTAATGAAAATTGCTAGTTATGAACGAAAGCAAGGAGTAGTGTATATGATTTCAGTAATCATTAACACAAAAAGTAAGGAACTTAAAGAAATTCCAGTAGTATCTGAATACTCAGATGTGTTCCCAGAAGAACTACCTGGATTACCACCTGATAGGGAAGTAGAGTTTAGAATTCATCTAATTCCTGGAACTACACCGATAGCCAAGGCACCTTATCGGTTAGCACCCACCGAAATGTTAGAACTGAAAAAGCAATTAGATGAATTACTAAGCAAAGGTTTTATACAACCTAGTTCATCCCCTTGGGGAGCACCAGTATTGTTTGTAAAGAAAAAGGACGGTTCGATGCGAATGTGTATCGATTATAGGGAATTAAATATGGTTACAATTAAGAATCGATACCCATTACCTAGGATTGATGATCTGTTTGATCAAATTCAAGGAGCTAGATATTTCTCTAAGATCGACTTGCGCTCCGGATATCATCAATTAAAAGTACAAGAAGAAGACATACCTAAAACTTCTTTCAGAACTAGGTATGGTCATTACGAGTTTACAGTCATGCCCTTTGGATTAACGAATGCACCTGCAGCATTCATGGATATGATGAATAGAATCTGTAAACCATACTTGGATAAATTTGTAATTGTCTTCATCGATGATATACTTATTTATTCCAAAAGTCAGGAAGAACACTGTCAGCACTTGCATGCACTCTTAACTTTGTTAAGAAAAGAAAAGCTTTATGCCAAATTCTCGAAGTGTGAATTTTGGCTACAGGAAGTGCAATTTTTAGGACACATGGTGAACCATGAGGGTATTCATGTAGACCCTGCTAAGATAGAAGCAATTACCAAATGGGAGGTTCCACAAACAGCTATGGAAATTAGAAGTTTTCTAGGATTAGCCGGATACTATAGACGGTTTATTAAGGATTTTTCCAAGATAGCTGTACCATTAACTAAGTTAACATGTAAATTAGTTAAGTTTTAATGGGGACCTAAACAAGAAGAAGCTTTTAGGATTCTAAAGCAAAAGCTAACAAATGCTCCAATTCTAGCCTTGCCAGAAGGAACAAAAGATTTTGAAGTATATTGTGATGCTTCAAAACTGGGATTAGGATGTGTGCTAATGCAACGCAAGAAGGTAATTGCTTATGCATCAAGGCAATTGAAAAAGCACGAAGAAAACTATACGACTCATGATTTAGAATTAGGAGCCATAATTTTTTCCCTTAAGATTTGGAGACATTATCTGTACGGAAGTAAGTTTACTGTCTATACAGATCATAAGAGTTTAAGATATATTTTTGGGCAAAAAGAATTAAACATGAGGCAAAGGAGATGGATGGAAATACTAAGCGACTACGACTGTGATATTCAGTATCACGAAGGAAAGGCAAATGTAGTTGCAGATGCCTTAAGTCGTAAGTATCATGAGAAACAACGACGGGTTCGTGCTCTTAGATTAAATCTACAGTTAGATTTAATGGAACAACTAAAGAAGATTCAAGAAACAGCAATCAAGGACGATGCTGAAAGAATGAAAGGACGAATAAAAGAATTAAAGCAAGGAAATGATGGAATTTGGAGATTCCATAAGAAAAGAATTTGGGTACCTAAGCAAGGAGATTTAAGAGATAAGATTTTAGAAGAAGCTCATAAATCTAGGTATACCATGCATCCTGGTAATAATAAAATGTACCAAGATTTAAGGAATAATTTCTGGTGGATAGGAATGAAAAAGGACATAGCTAGATATGTTTCTAAATGTCTTACTTGTTCACAAGTTAAGGCAGAACACCAGAAACCTTCAGGTCTACTACAACAATTAGAAATGCCTGTATGGAAATGGGAACTCATAACAATGGACTTCGTTACTAAGTTACCCAAAACCAGAAAAGGTAATGATACGATTTGGGTAATTGTGGATCGATTAACCAAGTCAGCTCATTTTCTACCTATGAAGGAGACCTTTAGCATGGAAAGGTTAGCCAAATTGTACATAGACGAAGTAGTATCCTTACATGGAGTCCCACTCTCCATTGTATCGGATAGAGATAGTCGTTTCACTTCTCATTTCTGGACTAGTTTCCAGGAAGCAATGGGAACTCGACTAAAATTGAGTATTGCGTATCATCCACAAACAGACGGGCAAAGTGAAAGGACGATACAAACCCTAGAAGACATGCTCCGAGCATGTGTGATGGATTTTGGTGGAAATTGGGATGACCACTTACCTTTAATTGAATTCTCCTATAACAATAGTTATCACTCAAGCATAGAAGCTGCCCCATTCGAAGCACTGTACGGACGTAAATGCAGAACTCCGGTTTGTTGGGCAGAAATAGGAGAAAATCAATTATCAGGTCCTGAAATAGTACAAGAAACCACTGATAAGATCACTCAAATCAAGGAAAGGTTAAAGACGGCTCGAGATCGTCAGAAAAGTTATGCTGATAATTGACGTAAGCCGTTAGAATTCCAAGTTGGAGACATGGTACTATTAAAAGTTTCTCCTTGGAAAGGAGTAGTGCGGTTCGGTAAGAAAGGAAAGTTGAGTCCAAGATATGTAGGACCATTTTCAGTCATCCAACGAATAGGACCAGTTGCCTATCGCTTACAACTACCAGAAGAATTAGCTGGAGTACATGATGTATTTCATGTGTCCAATCTCAAGAAATGTCTATCTGACGAATCCCTGGTAGTACCTCTTCAAGATATAGAGGTGAATGAAAAGTTAAAGTTTGTTGAGAAACCATTACAAATAGAAGATAGAAAGATCAAGTTTCTCAAACACAAGCGACTAGCGCTAGTCAAAGTCAAGTGGGATTCAAAACGAGGACCCGAATACACTTGGGAGCTGGAATCGGAAATGAAGCGAAAGTATCCTCACTTGTTCCAGTAAATCTCGAGGACGAGATTTTTATTAAGGTGGGGAGGATGTAACAACTCTCATCAAAAGTCCTAATTATTATTAATTGTGGTTCAATAGGAAACCCTAATTGAGATCCCCAAGTGATCCTGCATAAACCCTAAAATTTTCAGAACAATCGGAATCAGGATCAGGACCCCTAAAACTCAGGGGGGTAAACCCTAGTTGATATTATCTTGACAGTTTAACGTGTAAATCGAAATTTCATGCACAACCAACTCACCCAAGCTACCTGGACACGGGGCTACCCTATGGTAGACTGGTGTCCCTCGCGCCACGCGAAGGCCCCTCGCGCCACGCGAAGGCCCCTCGCGCCACGCGAGGGTGCCGTTTTTCATGTATAAATAGGGGAGTCCGGTACTTGCAATTGTGCGTTAGTTCGACGTTCAAACTCAATACGTACGTTGAGATATTGTCCAATTACTACAAAAAAAACACACACAGACACGAAACGCTGCCGCTATAACAGGGTAATAACTCGATCGCTGCTACGATTCAATGTTCGATCGATTAAAACTATCCAATGGATGTTTAAGTGCTGCCCACATTAGGGTTATGCTTTGTCATTCGTCGTGAATTCTATAGATGTTTAAGTATCGCACTTTGTCATTCGTTGTGAGGGTTAAATCTCGTGAGTTATCGTAAATGTTGTATTAGTTACTAACCTAGTTTTGTGTGCATTGTTATTTAAACTAGGTTAACAAGGCTAATTCGTAAACTAGACTCTGCTCGTGTTAAATCTGCAATGTGAGTCATTCTCTTTTTATCAAAATACTTTACAAAACTCTACTTGTTTCAAGGTTATAATTACAGGGATTAAGTCTTTGTAATCACCAAATTACAGCTGGTATGTGGGGTTTTGTATACAATACTTGATAACCGTCACCATTGGACAACGGGTTAGCCAAGGGGTGATATGACCATAGTCATAGACACCATTGGACAATGAGGTTACCAATGGATGGTCGAGTGACAAATACTGTGGGTAGTTGGTTGATATATGGAAACATTGTAATCGCTCTTAATACTGTAAATTATAACAACGTGTCGTTTTAGTAAAAAGAATGATTCACCAGTATTTCCCTGCTGACAAAACCTTTTTCAAACATGTTTCAGATGATCTGTTGTGATCCAGGAAAAGTGCCGTGAAGCACTACAAGCTTAAGGAAGTGGCTCAATGTAAATAAAGAAACATGTTTTATGAAATAAAGATTTCCCAGTGAAATCACCTGATTGTAAATTACCGGGGTTTCATCCCGAATTATGAAATAAAATAATCAGGCATTTTCAGTTTTAAAAGATCCTGTTAAAATCTTCCGCTATCAACTCAATTAAATAATACCACAGGATTTTCTGTCCCGCGGCTCCTGAACTGGGTCAAACCGGGCCGGTGGGCGTGACACTTGTGTTTTATTCTAAATTGTTAATCCTTATGGTTTTTGGATTTCCTTATAGATATACATATCTATATAATCATATATTTCACATACTGTAATATACATACCATTCATAAGGTCAATGTATTTAACAGATTCATATTTCCAAAGACAAGTCAGACATCATGTCATGATACTATTTAGGGAATTCTGTCACTTGTTTAACATATCCTATACCCCATCTTACCCGGTTCTCGCCGGAGAGGTAATTTATATTTCCCATAAATAGAATTTTCTCAATTCATGATTTAAAATGAGTCTTTTATTAGGCTTTCATCAAAGAACAAGGAAATTAGTATTCACATGACGGATCATATTCCAGAACCAAGTAGTACCAATAAATAAGAAATAACAGTGGCCAAGTGTTATCGCTTATTTACCATACTTGCAACGTTCTAGTTATCATCCTCATGGCATACCAACACCCATCACACTTTATTTATGCAAGTAATTAGCTTATCTTGAAGCTTATACTAAGGCATATTTCTTAAGTTCAAGTCTAAATATTATCCTTGTATCTACCAGTTAATAACAATTTCCTAACTCTTTCGTTTAAGTTTAGGTATTATTACAACACCCAATTGTTTAAACTAGTGGCTCTGATACAACCTTCTGTCACGACCCCCGACCACACCCTGGACGGGAGCCGCGAGCAGTCAAGTGGTACCGGTGGTTATTTTAAAAACATTGCAGCGGAAATATTCATCAGGACCGTGAGTTAGGAAAAATATCAGAGTTTAGAAAACACCGGATTTTATTTATTAAATAGATGGGATAAAACCCATGTTTTACAGAGGTAGCTTTAATAAGGGACAAACCCGAATATATGAAACCATGTTTTCTTAATTTAATTCAATTGATAAAATAAGCCACTTCTTTAAGCCTTTCGGTGTCGTATCATCACTCTTATTCCAATCTACTGTCATTACCTAAAACGCGTTTTAAAAATGTTTGGTCAGCAGGAAATACTGGTGAGTTCATTCATTTTGTTCAAAATGACACATTGTTATAATATACAGTATTAAGGGTGATCACAATGTTTCTATAAACCAATTACCCCAAATCGGTATTTATCACTCGACCGGATCTGTGACTATGGTCAGATTACCCATTGGCTAACCCGTTGTCCAATGGTGACGGGTATCAAGTAATGTATACAAAACCCCACATACCGGCAATAATTGAAGATTACAAAGACTTAATCCTTGTAATTATAACTTTGAAAACAAGTAGAGTTTTGGGAAAGCAATTTGATAAAAAGAGAATGACTCACTTTATACGCATGCAGTATTGATTTAACAAGCTTCTTGATTCTACTCCTTCTGATAACTAAGCATATACTTTATTGTTTTGAATCTTCTGATGATTAAGCATCCATTTTGATTCTAAGAGTATGGTGTAGAGTTTCGGGTAGTTAGACATTTAGTTTAACAGAGTGGAATACGTATTAGTGTAAAACCACATCAAACCTAACGATGGTCACGAGATCCGAACCTTAACGAAATTCACAAAGTATAGTCTTGTTTAGACAACACTTTGGCATTCGTTTAACGAAATTCACAAAGTACAGCACTTTGGCATCCATTTAACGAAATTCACAAAGTACAACACTTTGGCATCCGTTAGTTGGTTCCTGAATTGATCGGACAGAATATCGCATCGGTGATTATTGGTTAGAACACCAACGTATAGAGAGAAGAAGAAAAGAAATGAGCAAGGAGAATGAAATCCTAGGCTCCTATTTATAGGTAAGGCAGATTCCTTTCTTAGCTAGGAAGTTTTCTTCATTATTAAGTTTCCTTTATTTATTAAGTTTTTCTTACTGATTAAGTTTTCTTACCTATTAAGTTTACTTATCTATTAAGTTTACTTAATTGTTTTAGCTATCAAATTTACTTGGCTTTTTAACGGATTATCTCACTTAGTTGTTTAACCGATTAATTTTTCCTAATTAAGTAATTTACTTAGCCGATTATTAACTTAATTAGCTGATTAACTTACTTAGCTTACTTAACTGTTAAGTTATCTTAACTACTAAGTTTACTTAATCATTAAGTTTCCTTAACCATTAAGTTTACTTAGCCATTTAACTAATTAACTTACTTAGCTGATTAATTAATCTTACTTAGCTGATTAATTAATCCTGCTTAGCTTAATTAATCCTGCTTAGCTTAATTAGCAGATTAATCACCCTACTCACATATATATCCTCTTACACCTTCCTAGCACCTTCCTTTGATATTATCTATCTCATATATATTTATTTTCATGTATATCTATCTAAGTGTTTAATTTACTTAATTGCTAAGTATTCTAGTTTAGCAGCCTCCTGGTTATGAGTTCTAATTCTAGATACAATGGAACTCGTATTAGCGTATTAACCCAATTCAACTTTATCGATAATCACGAGATCAAAACTCACAACGAATGACAAAGTATAGCCGTATACAGGCAGCACTTAAACATCCGTTGGATCAGTTTCAATCGATCGGATAGGGTATCGTATCAGTGATTCAAGTTAGTACTCTGATTACGAGCAGAGTTTTAGGGTTTAGGGGTGTTGTGAAAAGAAACGGAGATACGAGAGAGTAAGTTCGTCAAAATTCGATCGAACTGGTGCAGGAATTCAAGTCCCACTGCTGCCCTTATATACCTGATTTTTGGGTCCCCTCGCGTGTCGCGCCAGACCCATATGGTCCCGGCGCGTGGCGAGACGATGGTCGACCTGGCTTTGGTCGCCACGTGTCCCACGTAGGCCTGACACGTGTCGAAGTGTCGTGACGCGTGTCCTTTGCCGCCCTTCTCGTCCAATCGTGCGTTTTCCTCGATTTTCGTGCCGATACTTATCGCGTATGTTTGGGTCTTGATCTTACATGATTCGTTTTTAATTGTGAATCTAATAAGACTATTTTTTTTATGCGATTTGGTTCGTCGAATGCCAAGATTCCTTAATCGCTAAATTTTCCAGCTTGAATATACAAGTTTTATTGCGTGCACTTATGGTTTTGGTTACGGTTTGTTGTTGAGAATATTTTTATGAGGGTTGTTACAATAATCACACAAAACCTATTGGCAAATAGGAGTCTCGCCTAGGCATCACCATCCAATGCTCCATAGATGCTCACCCAACTCCGATAAAATTGTGGGGACCGTTTCGCTCCTGAAAATACTCCGACCGATTAAAAAAGTCACTCCGTAATGTGCGGAAGCCATCAGGAATGATGACACACACAAGAATTCACATATAAACACTCGTTTCTATTGATTGAATGAGATTACAGAGCCGTGAAACGATTTTGGCAGAGCTTTGCTTCAGAGATGCCAAAAGTTACAAATGAACAAGCCAACACACCTATTTATACTAGTATCCTCTTGTGCGAAAGACCCTTGGTGCGACTGGCCGTTTCATGCGAAAGGGGTTTTGGCTCCCTTCGCACGAAGGACTCCTTCGTGCGAAGGGGCTTTACAAGACAAACCCGACTCTTTCGAAACACTATTCTATACAATTAAACAGGACACGACACGTTGACGTAGGCTGCAGACATAATGCACTCACAAATTCCCCATAGGATGTAGCCGCAGTCACGTTCGGTCTTCAAAAACTCTACCTCTTCATTTCTTTCTCTTCTCATATCTGCCTTTGGTTAACCATCACTCTCTTGCATTCAAACTTGTATCAAAATACTTCGAGATTCTTTTCTTTTTCTTCTCTTGCTCAGGTATCGGAGTCTAATCAGTTTCAAATGACTTTTTTCTGCAGCTTCAATCTTCCCAAAAGTGTTTCTTTGTGAGTTCATAATGTCTATCACTTCCGTCAATCACGTTTCGTAGCAAGAAACTGAGCAAAACATCGATCATCGATCAGAATATCAGATCAGGGAATTTCTCAATTTCGCAGTGATTCAGACTTTCAGTGATTCAGTTTCAGTCGTTGATCGTTCCTAATTCCTATCATTCACAGCATGGCAGCAGTGGGAGTATCAGACGCACGCAGGGCCGGCTATCAAACTTTCGGAGGTATAAAACTTTAACAGTTTAACTGATGTCAGATAGTGATTTCATATGTTTTTGTCTTTTTGATTTCATATGTTTTTTATTTCATACGTTTTTTAATATGTGTGATTCTGATTTCATATACTATAAAACTTCATATGGCTTAGCGTTTCGTGGGACAAATGAGAAGTTGTATAAAAAAGGCAATGGAAACTTTTTGGGTTTGGTTGAGGTGTTGGAAGAGTTTGACCCAATTATGAAAGTACATGTGCGCCATGTTTTGAATGAAGAGTGCCATTTACACTTTCTTGGCCACAATATTTAAAACGAGTCGATACAATTATTAGGGGATAAAGTTAGAACCGAAATCATCAAGAAGGTTAAGCAAGCAAAGTATTACTCCATCATCCTCGATTGCACGCCTGATACAAGTCACAAAGAGAAAATGTCCATAGTTGTGACATATGTGAATTTTAACTCTAGTTCTGTGACCACTGAGGAATCATTTTTAGGTTTTTTGGTTGTTGATGATACCACGGGTTTAGGACTTTTTGAAGTTACATGTAAGGAATTAGAGTCGCTTGGTCTTGATATTGGTGATATGTGTGGTCAAGGATACGATAATGGGGCAAACATGAGAGGTTAAAACAAAGGAGTTTAAACTATATTTTTAGAAAAAAATCCTAGAGCTTTCTATAGTGCTTGTGGTTGTCATAGTCTAAATCTAGCATTGTGTGACATGGCTAACACAATTACTAAGTCTAAAGAATTTTTTGGAACAATACAACATTTATATACTATCTCTGCCCATTCTATTAATAGGTGGCAAATTTTAAGGAGTGTTGTTATCACTTTCAAGATGCATTGGAGTATGAAGGAGAGCCCGATATTGATGCTAAAGAATTGTATACGGAGTTGAAGTTGATTAATACATTTTTACCGAGACACGTTGACAACCCTTTTGATGTTTTAGACTATATCTTCCAACGCAGTACTACTTATCCTAATGCTATAAATGCATATAAAGTGTTGTTGACAATTCTGGTAAACGTGGCATCGGCAGAAAGAAGTTTTTGAAAGTTGAAGTTGTTGAAGACCTATTTACGTTCTACAATGTCATAAGAAAGTCTAAAAGGTTGGCGACAATTTCTATTGAAAGTGAAATATTAGATACTATGGATTACAAGGAGTTGATCGAGAGTTTTGCTTCAAAAAACGTTAGACGAACTACACTGTTCGCTTAGCAAATATGTTCGATAATTTGATCATTTTTGCTATAATATTTTTGTTAATTTGTTTTATCTATTTCATAATAATTATCGTAGTATTATAGATTTTTAGTATTTATATATTTGATTGAATGATTGATGAATTTATGTTATATGAAGATTTGTGAGACCATGCGTAGTGCGGCAATATTCACCCTTGGGCGTTTTGCGCCATGTGACAGCCCAGTCAGCAATGGGGCATTATTGGTCGTTTTCTAAAATGGGTGTAGTGGGGATGGGGCATTATTGGGCAATATGTTTTGTAGTAAAATAAAATAAGAAAAACACCTAAAAATCTTATTGGCCAAGTAAATGGAATCTCTAATGTGATTGGCCAACCTTTTCCCCATTCGTTGTTTTTCAAACCACGCCAAGGAGCATTTTTTGCAAGATAACGGCCAATCACGCCCAGGTGTAGTGGTGAAGGGGCGTTATTGGGCGTGATTGGGCAATTTTTTTTTTAAAAAAAAAAACGCCCCACTACGCATGGTCTGAATAGAGCCCAAATTTTTTATCTCGAACAAAGCCAAAAAAAAAACTTTTTTTGTTTTTCAGAGACGGCCTGACTGGTCTACTACGTTCTACAATCTCGGAAAACTGATCCAACCCACACCTTCATTCAAAATCAAGTGTCAAGTTCGACACAGTATTTCAATTCACGCTGCTTCTAGATTTTTGATACCGAGCCTCGGGAACATCCTACTACAAACAAATGCTTTTTTTTATTTATTTATTTTTGTAAGACTAAAGGTTATGGAGAGGATGGGCTTGGAGGGGATGAGCCGCCACGTCAGCGCCACGTCACCGGCTCGTGTGGGATGGTCCTCCTTCATATTTGAGGGGGATGGAGGATGAGGCCCCACAATAATAAAAAAATATAAAACTTTAGAGAGAGATAGAGAGAGAGGAGAGACCAAGATGAGAGAGAGGGAAGAAAGGAGCTTCGTCTCATTCAGCGTGGGTGAGTCGTTTGGGCCGAGCCGGGGCTAAGGGGGGCGGTGTGGGGGACCGGCGCCGGTCCTAGCCGGCCCCCATACCCTTTAGTCTAATCATGAGTGTAAACTTGATGTTCTTGTAGATTATTTTATTATAGCATATTATGCACCAGTGCTTTTTATTTTTTATTATTTCCAATCATGAAATTGACCAAATAAACACCATAATATAAGGTAATGTGTAGTGGGGCTCCATATGGCGCCATTTTCTCTCAAAACCCCCATAACCCCCGCACACCAAAACGAGGGGCGCCATGTTTCAGAAATTTGGGGGAGGCGCCATTATTATCGCGGCGTTATGGGTGTTTGGTTACAACCTTTGGCCAATCAAAAAAGAGTATAGAGTTTTTAATTAATTAATAAAATTGAAAATTAATAATTAGGTAATGATGGGTAGGGGCTTTATGACTACGGGCTTAAATGCATAACGCCCCATAACGCTCACCCGCACACGTGGCGCGCCACGTGTCGCATAACACCCACAAAGGGGGTTATGACTACACATGGCCTAAAAACTAACTTATAATAATCTACACAATTTTTACCACAAACTTGAGGTTACAACAACAATGCAAAGGCTAATAAGTCTAAGAGCCAGGCACAAACTTTGTGGCGTAGACCCATGCATTGTTAGCCACAGGGTTGTCCAAATGGTCCAAAAGGTTCTCCAATGGGCCTTTGCCTGTCACTATTGCTTGCACAAAGAACCCAAACATGGAAAACATAGCCAATCTTCCATTCTTGATCTCTTTCACCTTCAACTCTGCAAAGGTCACCGGGTCATCCGCTAGTCCCAACGGGTCAAAGTATTGCCCACCCGGATACAGATTGTTACCATCTCCAACCCCCTCAAGCCCGTTGATTCGGAATCCCTCAACAAGGCCCATCAGGACTACCTGGAACCCGAGAACTGCCAATATGCTCTGAGCATGGACAAGGTTCGGGTTCCCAAGGTAGTCCAGACCGCCTTCAGAGAAAATCTGGGCGCCGGCCTTGAACCAAACTGGCTCCTTGAAATCAACTTTCACCCACTTTTCAAGCACCTCGGGTGTGATGCACCCGAGGGCACCAAGCATGGCCCATCGTCCATGGATGACCTCAAGAGCCCGATTCTTGGCAAAAGCCTCGGGATCAGCTGACAAACCGGCTGTGTCCCAACCATAGTCACCCGGGAATTCACCCGTCAAGTAAGATGGGGTCTGAGCCGAAAAGGGTCCCAAGTACTTCACACGGTCAGGTCCATACCACAAGTCATTTCCCTGATTAAACAATTAAACCAACAGATTAGTGGATTGAAAGTTTTATCTGCAAGAGTGTCCTGCTGATCCCGTGACCAGAATTTAGTTAGATTTTTTTACAAAAAACTGAGTTTAGAAAAATAAATATATGAGTTTAATATTGTTTCAATGTTTTTTTTTAAGAACCAGGGGTTAAGAGTGTCTGCTAACCCCGGTCATTGTTAGATTTTTATTTATAACTTTAAGTTTTTTTTTTTTAAAGAAAAACACGAGTTAAACCTACTTGTAAACGGTAGAAAAAAAGACCTTATGATAGTTCCAGTTCGGCTACTGTGTGTATACATAACCATTGAAAAATACTTTTTTCAATATAAGAATCTTACCATGGTGTATTTGGCACTAGGCATAGAGACCATATCTCTTAAGGGGTTGAGGCTAGATGGTCTCGTTTGACCCAAGAAGGGTGTGGCTTGGACCACGGTGGTGGAGCTAGCAGCGGCAGCCATTGATGGAGGATCTCTTTGGTGGTTGAAACTTGAAAAGAGGAAGATGCAAGTGTTGTTGTCTGTTGGTGATGATGGAGAAGGTTATAGAAGAGGTGAGAAATGACACGTGTATGGCTGAAGTTGGGAAATATGGGAAGAACCAATAAGAGAGCTTCCAAAGATTTCTAATATCTTCAACTCTTGTTATCCTATCCAATATATTTTTTGGAATCTTTTTCCATGCAATCCCTCAACCCACAAAAGTTCGTACAAACATTAAATTTTATTGAAGTATATGCTAACAAATTTGGAATATTGGATTTTAATAATCCTAAGTATTTCATGTTGTTCGCCAACAGTTTCAACTTCAAAAATAACCACCGGCAGTCCCCAGTGGCGGACCCAGGAATTTTTCCATAGGGGTGCGAAACATTTTTAAAAATTTTAGGCCCCTAGGTATATAAGTAAAAAATCGGTTCGTATCGGGTCATGTAAAACAAAAGAAATTGCGCCATAACGTCCCTGCTCATGGTTCCTATCACAAACAAATTGATGCATAAGTTCATTCGCTCCATGACATAATGTTTCAATTTTAATTTTCAACCCTAGAAATCGTGTGTAATCACTCTAAAAATCATCTAAACAACATAATCACCCTAAAAATCATATAAACATCCATAAACAACGTCAAAACACATGAAATTTCAAACCTATTTAAGAATTTTGTTACCCTTTGGTGTCGGACGACGGTGGTTCGCGGCTGCTGATGACGTGTTGTTGTGGTTGCTGTTGTGTTCGATGATCGCTGGTAGGAGACGACTCAAGAGAGGGAGGGCGGGAGGAATTCTAAGGGACTATTGAGCTTATTTTAATTATTATAGTTTGAACTTAGGTTGAGTTTGGTTAATGGGCTAGTAATTAGTGGGCTAATTATGTTCAATGAAATAGTGGGTTAAGGTATTGGGTATTTGGGTTAAGTTGGGTAGTATAAGTTTAAATAATTTAGGTAGTTTTTTTAATTAGAGTTTACTAAAAAAATTTAAAATATAAATCGAAAACATTTTTTACCTAAGGTGTGTGGACGAAAAATTCCAAGGGTGCGGATGAAAAAATTCAAGGGGTGCAGACGAAAAAATCCAAGGGGTGAAGACGAGATTTTCAACGGAAAATAGCACTAATTTTTTTTTCCCGTGGGTGCACCCGCCCACCTTGGGCAACATGTAAGTCCGCCCCTGGCAGTCCCAACTATTGACATATTGGTCACCAATGGACCCTGACTAACAGAACCCTAACGCCGTTAGTCTCGGGTCGCCGGAATACCGTTTTTAGCCGAAAAAAGTTTTCTAAAGATCTGATCTAAGGTTACAAAGAGGTTTTGGACGAAGATGTTAAGTTTTCCAGCCAAAAAGTTGAATTTTCCGGACAAAAATAAGTTTTCCGGCGAAAAAATGAGTTTTCCGGCGACTTCAATAATTGGGGCTTTTACTAGAAAAAAGTTCCTAAATGTCCGTAGTAAGGTTACAAGAGGTCTGGGATGAAAATGTTGAGTTTTCCGCTAAAAAAAAGAGTTTTCCGGCCAAAAACGTTTTTTCGACGATCGGAGACTAACGCTGTTAAGGTTTTGTTAGTCAGGGTCCATTGGAGGCCAATATGTTAATAGTTGAGTCTGTCAATGGTTATTTTTGAAGTTGTGACCGTTGACGGCAAACGATAAACAGTTGGGATTATTAAAATCCAATATTCCAAATAATTATTTACTAAGTATTTATTTATATGGAAAATGTATGGAAAAGGTGACTGATTATTTGTAGTTTTATTATGTGGACTGATTTTGTTTAACAAAACTAGTAATTGGGTTGGGCTTGAATGGATATTAAGTTATTGAGCTTGATGGATTGAATTTAAGTTTTATTAAAGTGGTTAGTGGGCTAACTTGTTTACATAATTTGATTGGGTTTCAATCTCTGTTCACAATTTTTTTATATAAATTCCTAACATTTTTTTCTAAGTGATGCGGGGAAAATTTCCAAGGGTGCGGTCGGAATTTTCCAAGGGGTGCGGTCAGAATTTTTCAAGGGGTGCGGACGAAAATTTCCAAGGGGTGCGGTCGGGACTTTTTGCAAAAAATACCACTGAATTTTTTTTTTCAAGGGGTGCGGCCGCCCACCCACCCCATAAGGTGGGTCGCCCCTGCTGATGAATCTCTGATATTATTCTCCTAACTCAGGAGCTGATGCATAACTATCATTTGAATAGAGGCCCTGCAAGATGTGCGTTTAAAATCGATATTCAGAAAGCCTATGATACTTAACTTACGTATGCTGATTATTTCAGTCAATTAGACTACAAATTGACTGAGATTCCCACATCAATCTCAAATGATAGTTATGTATCAGCTCATGAGTTAGGAGAATATTATCAGAGATTCATCAGCAGGGGCGACCCACCTTATGGGGTGGGTGGGCGGCCGCACCCCTTGAAAAAAAAAAATTCAGTGGTATTTTTCGCGAAAAGTCCCGACCGCACCCCTTGGAAATTTTCGACCGCACCCTTTGGAAATTTTCGTCCGCACCCTTTGGAAAATTCCGACCGCACCCTTGGAAATTTTCTCCGCATCACTTAGAAAAAAATGTTAGGAATTTATATAAAAAAATTGTGAACACAGATTGAAACCCAATCAAATTATATAAACAAGTTAGCCCACTAACCCCTTTAATAAAACTTAAATTCAATCCATCAAGCCCAATAACTTAATACCCATTCAAGCCCAACCCAACTACTAGTTTTGTTAAACAAAATCAGTCCACATAATAAAAAAACCCAAATCGCTGCCACTTGCCAGCGACTCCCGCCCTCCCTCTGCCTCACTTCAGCGCCCAGCAACAACATAATTCCGCCCGGCGACTGCAAAATTCCAGCTGCAAACTGGTTAATTCAGGCCGCCCCTGACAGATACATGTTTTTTTGTTATTTTGATGTTTATGCGATATTGTTCAAGAGTCATGAGATAATAGGATTTTAGGATCGGTTAACAAAGTTTAAACTTTTATGTGTTTTGAGGTAATTTGGGGTTGTTCTAGTCTTTAGGATGGGTTTGTTGTTTCTTAATCTCTTATTGATTATATGATTCTAGTATAGGGTTTGAAAAGATGAAATTCAAAAATTGAACTTAAATATGTAATTCGATTTGTTTTGATGTTTTATTGGGTTTTCTCAATAGAAACAAATATATATATATATATAGGACAATGCTAGACAGAAAACCCACATTTAGGTAGAAAACTCTGGAAACCCAAATCTCCCGGCCTTTTTACCCCACCTCCCGACATTTTTTTTTTTTGAAAAAAATAACACATGTAATATACATGTTTTAGAGTGTCTTTGGCCAAAAAAAACAAAAAAACGCCGAAGGGATTTTTTAAAAAAAAATAAACAAATTTCAGCCATGTCCGGTCGCCTAACATGTGTTAGCCAAAAATAACAGAAATTGCTGAAATTTTTTTTTTCTTTAAAAAGATCCCTTCGGCGCTTTTTTGATTTTTTTTGGCCCAAAACTCTTAAAAACATGTATATTACATGTGTTAATTTTTTCAAAAAAAAAAAAAATGTCGGGAGGTTGGGTTTTCTAAGGTTTTTCATATAGATAGGGTTTTCTACCTTGCCTTGCCCTATATATATATATATATATATATATATATGTTAAAAAGGTTTAAAATTTTATATGTTTTTATGTATTTTTGCGTTGTTCTAGTCTGGGGGTGCGGAAATTTTTTAAAGATTTTAGACCCCTAGCTATATAAAAAATCGGTTCGTAGCGGGTCGGATCGGGTCGGGTCATGTAAAACAAGTAAACACAAACAAAGAAAGTTTCATAGCGGGTCGAATCAGATCGGGTCTGGTCCATTTCAATTTTCAAACAATCAAACCCTAGTTCCTAACTTCCTATCACATTAACAAACAAAAAAAATCAAATAAAAGAATAAAAAAACTTATCTAAAACATACATTGGTCTTTAATTAGAAGAATCCGACGAAAAAAGTGGTTCAACCCCTTTCCTCTTCAGAAATCGCGGTATAACTTCCCTACTCATCGTTTCTTCGTAATCCTATCACATACAAAATAAACAAGGATCTTCAAGTGTTCAACCATAGCCCATGTTCCTTAAGTTTCAATTTAAAATTTTGAATTTCAAGTCCTAGTAATTGTTATTTACCAACCAACAATGATATAATCAACAAAACCACCCAACTAAAGACTAGAACAACGCAAAAAATACATAAAAACATATAAAATTTTAGACCTTTTTAACAAATTTGTATATCTGTTTCTATTGAAAAAAACCCAATAAAACATCAAAACAAATCGAATTACCTATTTAAGTTCAATTTTTGAATTTCATCTTTTCAAACCCTATACTAGAATCATATAATCAATAAGAGATTAAGAAACAACAAACCCATCTTAAAGACTAGAACAACTCAAATTACCTCAAAACACATAAAAGTTTAAACTTTTTTAACCCATCCTAAAATCCTATTATCTCATGACTCTTGAACAAAATCGCATAAACATCAAAATAACAAAAAAAACATGTACCTATCAGGGGCGGCCTGAATTGACCAGTTTGCAGCCAGAATTTTGCAGTCGTCGGCCGGAATTATGCTGTCGCTGGGCGCTGAAGTGAGGCAGAGGGAAGGCGGGAGTCGCTGACAAGTGGCAGCGATTTGGTTTTTATTTTATTATGTGGACTGATTTTGTTTAACAAAACTAGTAGTTGGGTTGGGCTTGAATGGGTATTAAGTTATTGGGCTTGATGGATTGAATTTAAGTTTTATTAAAGGGGTTAATGGGCTAACTTGTTTACATAATTTGATCGGGTTTCAATCCGTGTTCACAATTTATTTATATAAATTCCTAACATTTTTTCCTAAGTGGTGCAGACGAAAATTTCCAAGGGTGCGGTCTGAATTTTTCAAGGGGTGCGGAAAAAAATTTCCAAGGGGTGCGGTCGGGATTTTTCGCGAAAAATACCACTGAATTTTTTTTTCAAGGGGTGTGACCGCCCACCCACCCCATAAAGTGGGTCCGCCCCTGCTCTTCACTAACAACCAGCATGTCGTTATATTGTGCCAACTGAGCTTCTCATACCTATGCACCAATAACATATATTATATGCATCTACTACCAATTCCAAGTGACTTAAAAATTGTAGAAACTATAAGCAAGATATTCAAAAAAAAATAACACACAAATAATACATTAAGAATGAACGAAAAATAACAGACTAAAACATAATCATGCCACATCAATGTCATCAACATCAAGCCAACCATCAGAATCTTTCATTTCAGAGTTATGGGCACTTACCTGTCTAGCATGATCAGCAGTCAAAGAGTTATTGCCTAACTGAACCCAGTTTCGCAAGTCTTTTATTGACAAATCAGAGTGAGATGCCATTATTGTATAACTTGCTGGAGCATCTCCATCGTTGTCGTCCTTAAGATCACTGAACATGGCCTCGTTTGCTCCCATTCCAGCCACTGAAAAAATGCCCAACATTAACACAATATGCTTAAACTTGGAAGAAAGACTAATGATCTTGTTTACCCACATAAAATAATCGGCAAAAGATCCAAGTTGTTCACTTTTTGATAAGCATCAATAGACTGCAAGATTTTGTACACCTAAGGATTGTGCACACCTAAGGATCAAGTCTTTCCAAAGACAGACTTGAATCATGTTGGAATAACAAATGGATGTTAACTATAAGCATTTCACGACACATATTCTTGGATAGGCATTGTGCAAAGGGCGCAATTACTTCGACGTGCAAAAGCTATGCAACCCGATCTCCAATATCATTTAAGAAGAATTCTTTATGGTCGATAACTCGAAAGTAGTCATTATGGACATCAGTTAACAACACTGCCATGTTCTAAAACACTCAAAAGTATATAATGATATGATGTCAAATAAAAGACTTCATGAAGAAATGCTATTTCAGTAAAAGCGTACCATCCCCACAATTATTCATCCGTGGAAGTTTGAAACTGACAAAACCTGCATCCCCAAGCTTTATGTCATACATATCAACAAGTTCTTCATTGTCAACCCAAAATTCCTAACAGACACCGGTAACAGTTTTCAAATCAATGCTTAGATGCATTTCTGACATTTATGGTTGCACTAATAAACTTTTTTAAGCGAAGTTTTTATAATTAAACTCCTAACTAAAATACAGAAAGACTATATAAAAGCCCCTATTCGCTAATCAACCCAAAGGACTATACGCCCGTACATGAAGGGTATACACCCATATAAAAGAGGTATATAAAAGGGGGCTATATGCATGAATGCAAGATGAATTGACTTATGTAATAACATGAAGGGTGTGCATTTCAAAAAAACCCCTTTCGGGTGTTCGTTTAGAAAACTTGAATAGTTGTATGGTGACTAGCGAAGCGCACATATTTATTTACAGTGAACTTCGCACTCACATGGTTTTAATATTTATAAAAATGGTTTATACCTTAACATTAAAACACACACAACAAAGGACAAGTGTATCCCGTCATATATGTAGCAAAGTATTGGTAAGAGCCAGATATCGATCCATGGAACACGGGCGTTATTAAGTACTAAATCTTTGTCATTAGATTACCAGATAAAAGGATAAGTGAATGGTTGTTTAACTAAAATTACATCTAAAACATAATAGACTCCAAATATGAAAAATAAATATTATCTTGTTTCACAAACAACCTAAACATGTTATCTTGATATGTCACAAAATCACTTAATCAATTTTCCAATTGCAAGACAGTTAGTCATCCGCTAGGAGTTTTCTAACATGATGATTCTTCGGAAAGTTAACACGATAAACACACGTTAACCACCTAAACTCATTCTTTAGTGAGTTATTGATATGTATTCATGTCACACCCCAAAATTATCAGAGCTGGCGTGACTGGACTGGTATCTTCGTTGCACAGCGGAAGCAATTAAGCTAAGACTTCTAGAAATTAAACGCCCGCTAAGTACTCGAATCCCCAATGGTTCTCCTATTCCAACCGTGCCATAATTTGAAAAGTAACATGAGAAAGAAACATGCGAAAAATCAACATAAAGTTGAGCGAATTCATAG
Organism: Helianthus tuberosus; assembly: GCA_030545235.1. Classification (NCBI taxonomy): domain Eukaryota; kingdom Viridiplantae; phylum Streptophyta; class Magnoliopsida; order Asterales; family Asteraceae; genus Helianthus; species Helianthus tuberosus. The sequence continues at coordinate 73,585,932 of CM060385.1, read as the reverse complement.
TTTGTATGTAAAAGATTTGAAATATATCTTTTTGAATAACCGGCTTGTGAAATATTATTGAGAAAACGAATTTAGAAATCATTTTCTTGTCAAGTTATATGGAAACTTTGTATTTGTAACGCATTATGTTCGTAGAACCATGTATTTGTAAACTCTTGTATTCGTAAAGTTCGTATAACCATCATTGCCCACCCTGACTTTGACTTCATGCCCGCATAATCGTATGCTTTGAATTTGTATAAAACATGGTATGTAATTTGTAAAACCCCGGTATGAAAGCAACAAGGAAAAAGATATCACCAATGGTTTGCAAGGCCAATGGTACTGTGACATTTGTGCTTGTAATCATTGTAAACAGTTCAGTTATCAATGAAATAAAGTTATTTGATCCCAATATTTGTTTGTTTATGTTTGATATTTTTCATGTTTTGACTTTTATTCAATTTCAAACTCTATATCGCTTTCTGGAGAGTTATACGCAAACTGGTGCGTAAACGTAATCAGTTTAACGCAACAAATACTCCGGAACATCAACATATTCTTAACATACCTTAAATAACCTTTACATAACTTAGAAATAAGTTTTGAAGGCTTTGGTATGGCAAAATCAAGTCTATTCGCTTACAGGGACTAAATTCGACAAACTGCGAAAGTATGCCGATTTGAACTGTAACGGACATTCCGGAACTTGATCATAAGTTAAACACACCCAAAATATCCTTTACATAGCTTAGAAATAGGCTTTGAGGGGTTCGGTGTGCTAAAATAAACTTTTTGGTCATTCAGAGACTAAAAGCGTCAAAAAGTGCATAAGTTTGCATTTTCACGCATAACTTATGTTCAGAATATATCCGGACATCCAAAAATTTATGTAATCATTAAAATATTATGTTTTAGTGATTGGCTTGTCAAAATCCATTCGTCGAGCAATTTGGATCGTTTTTCGCGCTTGTGCGCATTTCATCGTAATTAAGCGAATATCGCGATCGTACGACCAAAAGAACTGACATCCGGCACATTTTTGAGCATGCTTCATGTTCCCTATGCTTTAAAATCCTTAGGGAGCTTAAAAATGGGTTTGACAGATGTTAGAAGTGCCAAAACACGACCATACGCGCACAGGGACTAAAACTGCCAACTTTGAAAGTTGCTGGTCTGCAGACCAGCATACGGTCCGTAAGGGGAGGACCATACGGTCCGTAAAGCATCCCTAGATCAGCAGAATGTTGTTTCCAGCTATTTCTAGCTTGATCCCACCTTTGCACATGGTTTTGAGCATTTCTATGGGCTCCATTGGTTTTGTAAATCTGTGGGCACGAGGTGTATGGCTAAGATTGAAGCTCGGTTTTCAAGAAACGATCCTAACGGTTCTACGAAAACTATAAATACCCCTCCATAGTTCACTTTCAACCCACAATTTGAATATGATTTATGCTCTCTAAGTGGAAGTATATGCTTCCTACCTGAGAGAAAATCGGATCAAATCTTGCGGGGACCCTTTGTAAGTGTTCCTTCGTTCTTTTTATGCGTTTTTAGCTTGAAAGTCAAACTACGTTTGACTTTCTGCATTGACCAGTTTATGGTCAATGCGAAGTTCGTTTGAACTTCATAACGTGAGCGTAATCACGATGGTTATAGTCCCTAGTGACTATACCTACTGATTACCACGTTATCTAGGCTCAGTGACGAGTCGTAGTTTCGGCCAAAATGCGTATCTGTGCGTCTTTTGTAACCAAACTACTACTGGGTATCAAAAACGTTTGTTTTGATACCAAAACCTGTTTTCTAACTTAACTAAACATGTTTTAGAATGTTTAGCTATTTGTGCTTGTCTAGGGTCGTAAAGGTAAGTGATCTAATCAATCGCTTATACTTTCGAACCCGACCCATTTGGTCGATCATTAGGATCCGACCAAACACATTAGGTGACCATAGTTGTATAGGGAATAACCTTCCAAGGTTATACCTTATGGTCACGTCGTTTAAGTAGTTGTATGATAGGTAGTATATATGCCTTAGGTAAATTACCAAAATGCCCTTTTTACGCCAAATTTCATTTTAAGCCTATGTAACATAACTTTTGACATTTAAACTGATTTAGCAACAATATTAGACATATTAAGGCATATATTACTTGTCATAGGACTAGTTAAGCGGTCCAAACGTATTTTACGCGAACGACACGTTAAAGTAGCATAAGCTACCTAAACGGGTCGTAACGGGTCAAAAGCACTTAGGATAAGTTTCGTTTTAGTATGTAGGCTTTGTTAAACCATATTTCATGAGTTCCTACACTCATTTGGTTTACGAACCCTAATACTACCCGATCCTCCGAATAGGTCCGTGTATTAATGTAGTTACCTATATTAGGTGCCGTTTGATTCCGTGATCTTCTAGCTTTGCTTGGTGGATATCTAAAGTCTATTGAGCAATCTCAAGTGAGTACATAGACCCCTCTTTTACTGTTTTCCAAACATTTTGGGGTGAAACACATGTGCCTGCTTGTTACTTTCCTGCTTTCCATGTTTTCATATCATATACTTGTTATGTTCATTAATACACTATTAGTACATGATTTCATTTTATTTTGCTATGTATGTTTACTTAGCATATTTAGCACATTGTTTTACATTACATCTTCTTTTGCTATGTATGTTTACTTGACATGATAGCACATTGATTTACATGACTTTTTCTGCTTTATATGTTAACTTAGCATATTTAGCACATTGATTTACATGACTTTTCTGCTTTGTATGTTAACTTAGCATACTTAGTACATTACTTTCATTACATGTTTGTTTTTGGTATGACATTTGGTTTGTACAACGGGACTAAATTACATTCATTAACATTAGCTACGCCGCTCGGTACTAAGTAATGGTACCATAGGACTTGACAAATCCCGTTCCTGACATCCTAGGTTTGTTTGGGTGTAAGGAATGACTGAATCCGAAAACATTTTACTTTGATAATCTTTACTCTAAGGTTATCCTGTTGTCTCAAGGCTTGAATGTATGCGTTAACTTACCGCATAAGTGTTTGTATCAGTAAAACATGCATTTATTTTACAAAACATAACTCTTGATATATTCAAAATACTTTGTTTTGTACATTTTTACTTGTGGTTTAAGTAGTCTTATTTTACTTACCATACATAACTTTTGTTTACACATTACATGATTATTATTTAACTTGGGTTATACTATGACATTTGACTATTGGATTAAACATGGATATTTTACATTGTTGGTTGGTTTGAGTGACTTAAATAACGAGGCGTGTGTAATATGATACAAGCATGGTGGATACGCCGCTGGTACTTCCTATATATAAGTGCTTGTATGATATTATATATCGTAGCGTTATTTAAACCATTTCAGTTTAGACATATTACATTTACAACACATTTTCACTTAAACATTGTTTTACAAATAAATTGGTTTATACAAACTCTTTTTACTTGGTTATTCTTTTAACCATACAATATTCTTTTATATATACATATCATCTAATTTTGCTAACGTTTTTCAAATGATTTACAAAAGAAAACATTTAACTAGATTCATGACTTATTTTTATTAAACATTTCTTTAAACTCAAGTCATGAATCCTATTTTCAAAAAACCTATGTATCTCACAGGCATTTTTATGCTGACGTACCTATTTTCACATGTGTTTTCAGGAGCTGTTGCTTAGGATGATGATCGTGACACTAGGGCGGACCTGTGCCTTAGAGACTTAAAATAAAGATAGACTTAGTTTAATCATGTTGTGTACTCTTTGGTTCTTGTTTTGAAACAATGTATTCCACCTTTGGTTGTCGAATAAAATGAAATTTTAATTACCATGGTTGTGGAACAATAATTATGTTACAACACTCCCCGACGTTTCTGCCACGATTTGATGTTTTACGTGGTCGGGGTGTGACAGAAGAGTTGGTATCAGAGCCAATGGTTATAGGGAATTAGGTTATTAGTAATGCTTTGACCTAGACTATAACCTTTCTAGGACCCCAACACAAGTTGTCTTGTGTTTAGATTTTAAAACATGCACTTCACCTATCCTTAGGTGATCACCAAAACAAGAACCCAATTTTGAAAATTTATCATTTGTTTTTGAATGATTTCTTTTGGCCTTGTGCCTTCCAAGTTTTCAAAATCTCGTCAAAGTTTTGGGTTCTAAATAGTGTGAACACGTGCAAACTGGAAGAGTGAATACCTGTACCCTGGGTTTTCTGTCTAAGCCTAGAGTGTTCGTACAAATCCACATAATCGGACCAGTCATTCTTACCTGGGAACTCTTGGGGTGAGTGTTCACTTATAGGCGAGCATGTCTCCGCGAAGCATTATTTTTGACCCATTTACTTTGATTAGTCACTGTGAGTCATTTGTTTGCTTTGTGATACGGACAAATGACCACCATCTTTGCTTTCGTCGATTTTTGTTTCACCTCATTCTTTTCACCTAATCATCTCACTCGTTCCTTTCATGTTTCCTTTTTTAGAATGCCTCCTCGACGTGAAAATCCGCTACCAAATGCCGAACTGGCAGAAATCATCGCGCAACAAATGGCTGCTGCGTTCCCAAATCTTATTGCTCAATGGAACCAAGCCAACAACAACAATAATGCTCCATGCAATTTCAAGATTTTTAACTCGGCTAAACCACTCAAGTTCAGTGGTTCTGAAGGGGCAACTGGGCTCCTTCAATGGTTCGAGAGCATTGAGAATACTTTTCGTCACGTTCAGTGTCCTGATAATCGCAAAGTCGAGTTTGCTTCCAGTGTGTTTCAGAAGAGGGCTCTCACATGGTGGAACGGGGTTATGAGAGACCGTGGTGCTGAGGTTGCTTTAGCACAAACATGGGCTGAACTTAGGACTCTTATGATGAGGGAGTTTTGTCCTCGTCATGAGCTACGAGCTCTAGAAAGGGAGTTTGATGATCTGAAACAGGATAGTGGCGAGCACCGGGTGTATACTGATAGGTATGAGGAGCTGAGTTTGTTATGCCCAACAATGGTTACCCTACTCGAGAAGGCTATCGAGAGGTATATCGATGGCCTACCTGACTCTATACAAGACATCGTTACTGGTAGCAACCCTACCACAGTTCGACAGGCAATCGAGCTATCTGCGACATTGACTGAGTCGTAGGTTCGGAAGGGTAAGCTGCATAGAAAAGGTGACAAGGGTAAGAAACAGTCGTCTGACAAAGAGGATAGCAAGAAAGGTAAAAACAAGAAGGGTAAGGATTCTGGTTCCTCGAAGAGTTCAAGGAAGCGTAAGGCTTCCCAAAATTTCGCCGTTACTGCACAAGCTGCACCAAATCAGCTTGCGCAACCACTTGCCAAGAAACCTTATCTTGGTAATGCACCTTTGTGCAACAGATGTAACGGTCATCATCAACCACACCTCCAGTGCCGTCATTGCACCAACTGTGGAAGATATGGTCATCTTGCTGACACATGCCGCATTCCAGCCAATCAGAATCGGGCAGTTCAGAACCCAGCTCAACAAGTTGCTCAGCCTCTTGCTCAGCAACAAGGTCAAGCTGCACGACCTCACTACCCACCAGGTTCTTGTTATAACTGTGGGGATCTGACCCACTACCGTAATCAATGTCCAAGATTGGTGAATGCGAATCCAGCTCAGGCTCAGGCTTGAGGTCGAGTCTTCAACATGAATGCACAAGAGGCACAAGCAGACAATGAAGTGGTTAACGGTACGTTCTTTGTTAATAATTAACCCGCATCTGTTCTTTTTGATTCTGGTGCCGATAAGAGTTTTGTGTCATTATATTTTGAGTCATTGCTTCGCATGTCTAGAAGAAACTAGGTAAGCCTTTGACAGTAGAAGTTGCTAGTGGTGAACCCGTTGTTCTTGATTCTGTTCTTCGCAACTGGCAATTGAACCTTAATAACCATCTTTTTCCCATTGACCTCACGCCAATGCAACTTGGGAGTTTCGACATTATTGTGGGTATGGATTGGTTAGCCAAGCATCACGCAGAGGTAGTTTGTTTCGAGAAGATTGTTCGTGTTCCACTCTCAACAGGTGAAATCCTACAGGTTCGTGGTGTGAAGCCTGCTAGTAGTCTCAAGCTCATGTCTTGTTTTCAAGCTCGGAAGTATCTGCGAAAGAACTATCTGGACTTCTTGGCACATGTTGTAGCAGATAAAGGCAAATGTAAGTCTATTCAAGATATCCCTGTCGTTCGGGATTATCCGGAGCTATTTCCTGAGGAGTTACCTGGATTACCCCCAGCACGCCAAGTCGAGTTCCGTATTGATCTCGTACCTGGTGTAAATCCTATTGCCAGATCTCCATATCGTCTTGCACCGTCTGAGATGCAAGAGTTGTCTAAGCAGCTTCAGGAGCTTTCAGATAAAGGTTTTATTCGTCCTAGTTTTTCACCTTGGGGTGCTCCCGTTCTTTTTGTCAAGAAAAAGGATTGAACTTTCAGAATGTGCATCGATTACCGTGAGCTTAACAAGCTTACCATCAAGAATTGATATCCCCTACCTCGCATTGATGATCTCTCTGACCAGTTATAGGGCGCTTCTTACTTTTCAAAGATTGATCTACGTTCTGGGTATCATCAACTTCGTGTGCATGGAGAAGATATTCCCAAGTCAGCGTTCCGCACTCGTTATGGGCATTATGAGTTCACAGTTATGCCATTCGATTTGACTAATGCTCCTGCTGTTTTCCTGGACTTGATGAATAGGGTTTGCAAGCCTTATTTAGATAAGTTCATCATCGTTTTTATTGATGACATTTTGATATACTCTAAGACGCAAGCTGATCATGAGCAACATCTTCGTTTTACTCTGGAACTCCTAAAGAAAGAGCAACTTTTCGCCAAATTCTCCAAGTGCGAATTTTGGCTCAAAGAAGTTCAATTTTTGGGTCATATCGTTAACGAACAAGGTATTCATGTAGATACCTCCAAGATCAGTGCGATTAAGGATTGGGATACGCCTACTACTCCTACCGAAGTTCGTTCTTTTCTTGGTCTCGCGGGTTATTACCACCGCTTCATCGAAAACTTCTCAAAGATTGCAGTTCCTCTAACTGCTCTAACTCAGAAGAACAAACCCTTTGAATGGGGTTCTAAACAAGAAGAAGCGTTTCAGACCTTGAAACAGAAGCTTAGTGATGCGTCTATCCTATCTTTGCCCGAAGGCAATGATGATTTTGTCGTGTACTGCGATGCATCCAATCTGGGACTTGGCTGTGTTCTGATGCAAAGGAACAAAGTCATAGCATATGCATCGAGGCAGTTGCAGGTACATGAGAAAAACTACACCACTCATGATCTTGAGTTGGGTGCAGTTGTGTTCGCTCTTAAGATCTGGAGACACTATTTGTATGGTACAAAATGTGTGGTTTTCACTGACCACAAAAGTCTTCAGCATATCTTTAATCAGAAAGAACTCAACATGAGGCAACGACGTTGGGTTGAACTTCTAAACGACTATGACTGTGAAATTCGCTACCATCCTGGTAAGGCGAATGTCGTGGCTGACGCTTTGAGTCATAAAGAACGTATCAAGCTTCATTGTATTCGTGTTCAATCTGATATTCAAGCTCGATCCGATATTCAAGCCCGCATCTCTCAGGCTCAACATGCTTGTGTTTCACAAGACTTGATGGGTAAGGAATTACCCTATCACATTAAGCCTGATCTTGAACTGAAGGACGATGGATCATATTACTTCATGGACCGTTTGTGGGTCCCAAGCCTAGATGACCTCCGCACTTTGCTTATGGATGAAGCTCATAAGTCTCGTTATTCTATTCATCCTGGCTCAGATAAGATGTATAAGGATCTTCGTACTCAGTATTGGTGGCCTGGTATGAAGAAATATATTGCCTTGTATGTTTCAAAATGCCTTACTTGTCTTAAAGTCAAGGCTGAACACCAACATCCTTCTGGTCTTTTGGAGCAACCAGAGATTCCAGTTTGGAAATGGGAAAACATTGCTATGGATCTCATTACTAAACTTCCGCGCACTAAGAAAGGTCATGATGCCATCTGGGTAGTTGCTGATCATCTCACTAAATCAGCGCATTTCTTGCCGATCCGTGAGGATCTATCTGCTGACAAGCTTGCTAAAATCTATGTGGATGAAATCGTATCTCGACATGGTGTTCCTTTGAACATTATTTCTGATAGAGATGCTCGCTTCTCTTCTCGTTTTTGGAGAACCATGCAATCTGCTATGGGGACCCAACTTAATCTGAGCACTGCTTATCATCCGCAATCTGATGGCCAAACTGAAAGAACAATCCAGACTTTGGAGGATATGCTTAGAGCTTGTGTGATCGATTTTGGTGGTAGTTGGGATTCACATCTTCCATTGATTGAATTCTCCTACAACAACAGTTATCACTCCAACATCAACATGGCTCCTTTTGAGGCTCTCTATGGTCGAAAATGTCATTCACCAGTCTGCTGGAATGAGATAGGTGAGGCTCAACTTACTGGACCTGACCTCGTTCTAGAGACAACTGATAAGGTTAAGAAAGTTTGTGATAACCTCCAGACAGCTCGAAGCCGTCAAAAGAGTTACGCGGACCTACGATGCAAGCCCTTGGAATTTCAAGTCGGTGATCATGTATTACTTAAGGTCTCACCTTGGAAAGGTGTGATCAGATTTGGAAAGACAAGAAAACTTGCACCTAGATATGTTGGACCATTCAAGATCATCGAAAGAATCGGTAAGGTAGCCTACAGACTTGAGTTACCTCCTGAACTTGGTAATGTTCATCCAACCTTCCACGTATCCAATCTCAAGAAGTGTCTAGCTGATGAGAACCTCCACATACCACTTGACGAAATTCGTGTTGATAAAACACTACATTTTGTTGAGAGACCTATGGAAATTATGGATCGTATAGTCAAATGGCTTAAACACAAGCGCATTCCTTTGGTCAAAGTTCGCTGGGAATCTAAACGTGGACCTGAGTTTACTTGGGAACGTGAAGATCAAATGAAAGCGAAGTATCCGCATCTATTCTCATGAGTTTCCTCTAAATAAATTTCGGGGCGAAATTTCCACAAGTAGGGGAGACTGTGACATATGTGCTTGTAATCATTGTAAACAATTCAGTTATCAATGAAATAAAGTTATTTGATCCCAATATTTGTTTGTTTATTTTTGATATTTTTCATGTTTTGACTTTTATTCAATTTCAAACTCTATATCGCTTTCTAGAGAGTTATACGCAAACTGGTGCGTAAACGTAATCAGTTTAATGCAAAAAATACTCTAGAACATCAACATATGCTTAACATACCTTAAATAACCTTTACATAACTTAGAAATAAGTTTTGAAGGCTTTGGTATGGCAAAATCAAGTCTATTCGCTTACAGGGACTAAATTCGACAAACTGTGAAAGTATGCCGATTTGAACTGTAACGGACATTCCGGAACTTGATCATAAGTTAAACACACCCTAAATATCCTTTACATAGCTTAGAAATAGGCTTTGAGGGGTTCGGTGTGCTAAAATAAACTTTTTGGTCATTCAGGGACTAAAAGCGTCAAAAAGTGCATAAGTTTGCATTTTCACGCATAACTTACGTTCTGAATATATCCGGACATCCAAAAATTTATGTAATCATTAAAATATTATGTTTTAGTGATTGTCTTGTCAAAAATCCATTCGTCGCGCAATTTGGATCGTTTTTCGCGCTTGTGCGCATTTCGTCGTAATTAAGCGAATACCGCGATCGTACGACCAAACAAACTGACATCCAGCACATTTTTGAGCATGCTTCATGTTCCCTATTCTTTAACATCCTTATGGAGCTTAAAAATGGGTTTGACAGATGTTAGAAGTGCCAAAACACGACCATATGCGCACAGGGACTAAAACTGCCGACTTTGAAAGTTGCTGGTCTGCAGACCATCATACGGTCCGTAAGGGGAGGACCATATGGTCCGTAAAGCATCCCCAAATCAGCAGAATGTTGTGTCCAGCTATTTCCAGCGTGATCCCACCTTTGCACATGGTTTTGAGCATTTCTATGGACTCCCTTGGTTTTGTAAATCTGTGGGCACGAGGTGTATGGCTGAGATTGAAGCTCGGTTTTCAAGAAACGACCCTAACGGTTCTACGAAAACTATAAATACCCCTCCATAGTTCACTTGCAACCCACAATTTGAATCTGATTTATGCTCTGTAAGTGGAAGTATATGCTTCCTACCTGAGAGAAAATCAGATCAAATCTTGCGGGGACCCTTTGTAAGTGTTCCTTCGTTCTTTTTATGCGTTTTTAGCTTGAAAGTCAAACTGCGTTTGAATTTCTGCATTGAGCAGTTTATGGTCAATGCGAAGTTCATTTGAACTAACGTGAGCGTAATCACGATGGTTATAGTCCCTAGTGACTATACCTACTGATTACCACGTTATCTAAGCTCAGTGACGAGTCGTAGTTTCGGCCAAAATGCGTATTTGTGCGTATTTTGTAACCAAACTACTACTAGGTATCAAAACCGTTTGTTTTGATACCAAAACCTGTTTTCTAACTTAACTAAACATGTTTTAGCATGTTTAGCTCGTCACTTTTAGATTTGTGCTTGTCTAGGGTCGTAAAGGTAAGCGATCTAATCAATCGCTTATAGTTTCGAACCCGACCCATTTGGTCGATCATTAGGATCCAACCAAACACATTAGGTGACCATAGTTATATAGGGAATAACCTTCCGAGGTTATACCTTATGGTCACGTCGTTTAAGTAGTTGTATGATAGGTAGTATATATGCCTTAGGTAAATTACCAAAATGCCCTTTTTACGCCAAATTTCATTTTAAGCCTATGTAACATAACTTTTGACATCTAAACTGATTTAGCAACAATATTAGACATATTAAGACATATATTACTTGTCATAGGACGAGTTAGGCGGTCCAAACGCATTTTACGCGAACGACGCGTTAAAGTAGCACAAGCTACCTAAACGGGTCGTAACGGGTCAAAAGCACTTAGGATAAGTTTCGTTTTAGTATGTAGGCTTTGTTAAACCATATTGCATGAGTTCCTACACTCATTTGGTTTACGAACCCTAATACTACCCGATCCTCCGAATAGGTCCGTGTATTAATATAGTTAGCTATATTAGGTGCCGTTTGATTCCGTGATCTTCTAGCTTTGCTTGGTGGATATCTAAAGTCTATTGAGCAATCTCGAGTGAGTACATAGACCCCTCTTTTACTGTTTTCCAAACATTTTGGGGTGAAACACATGTGCCTACTTGTTACTTTCGTGCTTTCCATGTTTTCATATCATATACTTGTTATGTTCATTAGTACACTATTAGTACATGATTTCATTTTGTTTTGCTATGTATGTTTACTTAGCATATTTAGCACATTGTTTTACATTACATCCTTGTCACACCCCCAAAATCCACCTACGGAGTATCACCGCTTGGAGGCGTGACTGACCAGGATCAAGCCACCAATCATATTGAATAAGCATGTAAGTAATAATAAAATCCAACACAATACAATTGGTGTCCAAACAAAACATAGTTTAAGTTGCAAGCGGAAGCATAATGTTTAAACCATAGCAAAAGTCAATAATGTTTAAGTTCATCATGAACACTCAATGTCCATGCTCCACAACGACTCTTCCCCATGCAAGCTCCTGCTAAACCTATTGACCTGCAAAGCATGTAGTAACGAGTCAACAATAATGTTGAGCGAGTTCACAGTTGGGTGTTGGTTTAAGTTATTCCAAAAACAGTTTCCTTTAGCTGGCATCCTGCCGTGGGGGTTACCCCATAGTTGAAAACGTGTTCTGTTTATATCCCGTTTACTCTGGCTATTCAGCCGTGGGGGCTACCCCATGTTTAATTATCTGGCTCTTCGGCCGTGGGGGCTACCCCGTGTATATACTACTAGACTCGTTACCATATCGACTACTAACGTTAGTCTTGTTTATGTGCCTTTAGCGTCGGTATCTATCATCACCGAAGTGCCATAGTCCATTAGTTCATGCCCGTCCTCTGCAGCACGGTGTGAGGTTTGTCAAACCTAAATAGCACTATCTAACTAATGACCCGCTCGCCATTGGCCCGGCGATTAAGTCGATATAAAAAGGAGGGACTTCGTGATAGAGTTTTGGTCTAGTGAAAGTTAACTGTCCATGAGGACGAGGAATTATATTCCTGAACCCGTACTGTCCTACCCAAGAAAGGACGAGGAATCCATCTTCCTTAACCCATTCCCAACCCCTGGGAATCCCATGCTTTGTAGAAAGTGTGAACTCACCTTAGGTTAGCTGGGCAGATAAACGAAAGGTCAATCGAGCTGCTAGAGGTGAACCACGTCCTAACATGGTTACCATACAAGTCAGGTCTAGGTTCAAGTAGTGCACGTATGTTTACACATAAGCTAACAGGTTGCAAACACGTATTGATCATGGCAAATACATTAACAGTCAAGTACGTAGCATATCCGAACTTGTGCGATTCACCCATTAAAGCCCAATTGTACCCGGCCCAATAACTAGAAAGCCCAAACACATCTATATACATATACACGACCCAATTTAATAAACAAATAATCTATCTTGTGTGACTCAGGACATCTTGTGCGACTGATCAAGACTTGTGCGACTGAGATTGGGCTTTGAGGCCCAACAGCCTAAGTGTTCGTGTGTGTGGCCCAAGGCCTTGTGCGATCAGCACTGTCTTGTGCGATCCACAAGGTCTTGTGCGATCCACAAGGTCTTGTGCGATCATGCAATAAATATGTTGTACACTGTGCTAAACCCTGTTGTACCTAGCTTGTGTGACTGCCTTGTGTGATCAGATCAGATCTTGTATGATCTGATCTTGTGCGACCAAGGAGTCTTATGCGATTGGTTATTACTTCCGAATTTCATGCATATTAGTTATAATAATCATGGACAGTTTCTTGTTTTACAATTATTTAATCAATCAGCATCACTAACAGTTTCCATTCATACATTTGATCGATCAAACAAGGGTTTTAACATCTATTCTTATGAACCCTAACATAATCAAAACATGAACAATAATCATAACACTTAAACATGATTCATATTCTTGATCACTAACATGCATACTAACATAACAATCCCCCCCCCCACAATTCATTCGAACAGGGACATATCACATCCGGTTAACATTCAATCGGTTCTAGATCATAATCATGCAAATCGAATTTGTTTAAACATCACACACAAAATCCCTAATTCCAAGCCAATACTAATCTCATAGTATTTAAACAGATTTAGATTAATCATACGGAAACATCAAACAATCATTCATCATCTCATCATGCATAACATTAACAACAATAAAACACTAACCGGATTAAAGGATAACAAAGGTTGATCCGAACAAGAAAGCTTCGATGGAGAGGGTGTGTTTGCCGTCGAGTTTGAGAGAGAGGATGAGAGGGATTTAGGGTTTGCTAAAATTGTGTGAGTTGGTGGAGTATAGAATTTATACTAACACCCTAGATAACATAAAGGAGTGGGCCGAACCCTTCATGGGTTGCCCTTGTGTTCTCGAGTGCAAACAGTGTGGCACGAATGGGCTTGTGCGATCACGTACACACATACATAACATATAAACATAACACATACATTAAATCAATGCATCACATAATCACGTAGCGTTCAAAACATGTTCCACTAAGTACAAAGATAGGTTAGAGATACAAGTTGTCACATTATCCCCAAGTTGAAAGAAATTTCGTCCCGAAATTTGGTACGTACTCACTGAGGAAGCTAGTTAAGTTGCATGGTTTTCCTGGTTTTCCTAGGGTGTCACATCCTCCCCCCGTTGATCTGGAATTTCGTCCCGAAATTCCGTGGTAGCTTCAGCCTCAGTAGTGGTTGTACTGTTTGCGAACAGTTGGGGATACTTTTGTTTCATTTGATCTTCGCGCTCCCAGGTGAACTCTGGGCCACGACGGGAGTTCCAACGATCTCGAACGAGAGGTATTCTAGTGCGCTTGAGGACCTTAACGTCCCGGACCGTGATTTCAACTGGTTCCTCGACGAATCGTAACTGCTCGTCGATAGTGAGCTCCTTCAAAGGAACTATGAGGGTCTCATCTGACAGACACTTCTTCAGATTCGACATGTGGAAAACGTCGTGAGCTCCACTGAGTTCTGTTGGTAGGTTCAGTTTGTAGGCCACCCTGCCTATTTTCTCAATGATTTCGAATGGTCCAACGTATCGCGGGTTAAGTTTACTTCGTTTTCCAAAACGAACAACACCCTTAGTAGCACTCGATCCCCAACCTGGAACTCGAGTGGTTTCCTGCCCTTATCGGCGTAGCTTTTCTGACGGTCACGAGCTGCCGCCATGCGTTGTCGTATCTAAGCAATTCTTTCAGTCGTATCAACTACGAGTTCTGGGCCAGTGATCTGACTGTCACCCACCTCTGCCCAACAAAAAGGTGACCGGCACTTATGCCCGTACAGTGCCTCAAATGGAGCGGCCCGAATGCTGGTGTGGTAACTGTTATTATACGAGAATTCCACTAGTGGCAGATGTTTTTCCCAACCGTTGCCAAAGTCAATCACACATGCCCTAAGCATGTCTTCAAGGGTCTGGATGGTGCGTTCAGACTGCCCATCCGTTTGCGGGTGATAAGCTGTGCTCATATCTAAACGTGAGCCAAAAGACTTGTGCATTGCTTGCCACAGTTCAGAGGTAAAAAGTGCATCACGATCAGAGATGATAGAGGTGGGCACCCCGTGCCTCGAGACAACTTCCTTAAGATATATGTCTGCTAAAGTGGAGAACTTATCCGTTTCCTTAATAGCCAAGAAGTGTGCAGACTTTGTGAGTCGATCCACGATCACCCAAATAGTATCATTTCCGTGTTGAGATCTAGGCAGGCCAGTAACGAAATCCATGGAAATTTGCTCCCATTTCCATTGTGGTATCTCTGGTTGTTGGAGTAGGCCTGATGGTTTCTGATATTCAGTCTTGACTCTCGCACAAGTCAAGCACTTGCTAACATAAGTTGCTATGTGGGCTTTCATGCTAGGCCACCAATACGTAGTTTTCAAGTCGTGGTACATCTTATTTAAACCCGGATGTACTGAGTAGCGAGACTTGTGTGCCTCATCCCTCACAAGCTCTCGTAGGTTGCCATAGAGTGGGACCCAAATGCATCCTGTTACGTAGTAAGCACCGTCTTCCTTTTGTTCTAACCGTTGCCTTGAGCCACGTAGGGCTTCAGCCCTGACGTTTTCTGGTTTCAATGCTTCCATCTGAGCATCTCGTATCTGGGAAGGAAGACTAGACTGGATGGTAAGTTGTAACGCTCGCACGCGTTTAGGTGTAGTATCCTTTCGACTGAGGGCATCGGCCACAACATTAGCTTTGCCCGGATGGTATCTGATCGAGCATTCGTAATCATTCAGTAACTCGACCCATCGACGTTGTCGCATGTTCAACTCCTTATGTTTGAAGATATGCTCGAGACTCCTGTGGTCGGTGTAAATGGTGCACTCGGTACCGTACAGGTAATGTCTCCATATCTTGAGAGCAAAAACCACTGCCCCCAATTCCAAGTCATGTGTTGTGTAGTTCCTTTCGTGAATCTTCAGTTGGCGTGAGGCGTAAGCGATGACTTTATCCCGTTGCATCAACATACATCCAAGGCCCTGAATGGATGCGTCGCAATAGACCACAAAATCGTCTGTGCCCTCTGGCAATGAAAGGATAGGTGCGCTACAAAGTCTATCCTTTAAGTGTTGAAATGCTGATTCCTGTGTAGTACCCCAACGATAAATAACGCCCTTCTGCATTAGTGAGGTGAGAGGTTATGCAATCTTGGCAAAATCCTTAATGAACCACCTGTAGTAACCTGCCAAACCCAAGAATTGGCGAATTTCCGTTGGTGTGCGAGGTGCAGGCCAGTTCTTAATCGAGTCTACCTTAGATGGATCAACATGAATCCCATCCTTGTTTACCACGTGGCCTAGGAAATGGACTTCACGAAGCCAGAAGTCGCATTTCGAGAACTTTGCATAAAGCTGTTCTGTTCGAAGGAGTTCTAAAATAAGTCGTAGATGCTGCTCGTGTTCCCCCTGACTCTTAGAATAGATCAGGATGTCGTCAATGAAAACTATAACGAACTTATCTAGGTAAGGCTTGCACACTCGATTCATAAGGTCCACGAAAACCGCAGGTGCGTTTGTCAGCCCAAAAGGCATGACCAAAAACTCGTAGTGTCCATAACGAGTTCTAAAGGCTGTTTTGGAGACGTCCTCTTCTCGGACTCTCAGCTGGTGATATCCCGATCTCAGATCAATCTTCGAGTAAAAGCTCGACCCTTGTAGCTGGTCGAATAAGTCGTCAATGCGTGGAAGAGGATAACGATTCTTCACTGTCACCTTGTTGAGCTCACGATAGTCGATACACATTCTGAAAGTACCGTCTTTCTTCTTCACGAATAGCACTGGAGCTCCCCAGGGCGAAGAGCTAGGACGAATAAATCCCTTGTCCAAGAGTTCTTGTAGTTGCGTATAGAGTTCTTCCAACTCTGATGGAGCTAAGCGATAAGGTGCACGAGCTATAGGTGCTGCTCCAGAAGCTTGTCACCATGAATTACCAAAGGTTTTTAACCAGCACGAGGAATGCGGATGATCTTTTCTTTGCAAAGAATCTCTGCTCGATGTTGAGGTAACAATGTCGAAACCATCACAACGTTGGGGTCATTTCTAGCATCATCCTGACCAATCCCGAACACTCAACCCCTGGCACCATTGCCATCGTTATTACCCCCGTTGTTGTCTCCACTATTGTTCCCGTTTCCTTGGTTGTGGTTCTGATTCTGGTTCTGGTTCAACTGTGGGCAGTGTCTCTTGAAGTGATCTTCAGCACCCCATGTCACACCCCGACCAAGTAAAACAACAAAACGTGACGGAAAACATCGGGGAGTGTTGTAACAGAATCATTGTTTCATAACACACGGAAATTGAAATATTGTTTTATTAAATAAAAGAGTTACAATGTCTTGACAATCAAAGAAACATAACATAAATAACTAGTCTTGCATCTTTTATTGTCACTAAGGCCCAAGTCCGCCTAAGTGTAACTTGATAAGTCCTATGCATCATCTCCTGAAAACACATGTGAAAATAGGTACGTCAGCATAAAAATGCCTGTGAGATACATAGGTTTTGTGAAAACAGAATTCATGACTTATGTTTGAGAAAAGGTTTAGTCATGAACCTTGTAATTTGCTTTGTCTTGTAAATCATTTGAAAAACGATAAGATCGGATGATATGTATAAATAAGAGAATAATGTATGGTTAAATGAATAACCATGTAAAATGAGTTTGTATAAGATAAGTTGTTCGTAAATTAATGTCTTGTGAAAAGTATCTTATTTGTATAAAATGTTACATGTCTCAAATTGAAATGATTCAAATAACGCTACAATATGTGATACCATACAAACACATATATATAGGAAGTACCAACGGCGTATCCATCGTGCTTGTATCATATTACATACGCCTCGTTACTTAAATCACTTACTCAAACCAAACCATCGAAGTAAAATGTTTATGTATAATCAAATGTCTAATGTCTATGTCTAATGTTTATGTCAAATGTAAGTCAACCAACCAGCAATGTATAATGTCTATGTTTAAACCAATTGTCAAAAGTCCTTGTATAAACCATGTCAAATGTTGATAGTCCAAAAGTAGTCAAGTAATGTGTAACAAATGTTTATGTATGGTAAGTGAAATATATCAACTAAACCATATATAAAATGCACAAAAAAACAAGGTATTGAAGTAAAACATGGTTTAAATCAAAGTTATGTTTTGTGTAATAAATGCATGCTATACTGATATAGACATTTATGTGGTATTGTGAAAATTCATACATCCAAGCCTTGAGACAGTCGGATAACCCTTTCAGTCAAGGTTATAAAAAAAATGTATTCGGATTCGGTCATTCCTTCCATCCAAACAAACCCGAGATTTCAGGAATGGGATTTGTCAAGTCCTATGGTACCACTACCTACTACCGAGCGGCATGATCGGTGTTAATGAATGTACATTGTCTCATTTAAACAAACCAAATGTCACACCAAAATGTAAGCATGTGATGAATAATAAATGTACTAAGTATGCACACAATGGGCATACATAGCATAAAATGTAATGTAAAATAATGTACTAAGTACGCACACAATGGGCATACATAGCATAGAATGTATGTAAAATAATGTACTAAGTACGCACACAATGGGCATACATAGCATAGAATGTAATGTAAAATAATGTACTAAGTACGCACACAATGGGCATACATAGCATAGAATGTAATGTAAAATAATGTACTAAGTACGCACACAATGGGCATACATAGCATAAAATGTATTGTAAAGTGATGTACTAAGTATGCTAAGTTAACATACAAAGCAGAAAAGTCATGTAAATCAATGTGCTAGCATGCTATCAGTCAACATACATAGCAGAAATGTAATGTAAATCATGTACTAATAGTGTACTAATGAACATAACAAGTATATGATGTGAAAACAGGAAAGCACGAAAGTAGCAAGTAGGCACATGTGTTCCACCCCAAAACAGTTTGAAAACAGTAAAAGAGGGGTCTATGTACTCACTTGAGATTGCTCAGAAGTCCTAAGATAACCACCAAGCAATGCTAGAGATCACGGAATCAAACGGCACCTAATATAGGTAACTATGTTAATAAACCGGACCTATATCGGAAGATCGGATAGAATGAGGGTTGGTAAACCAAACGAGTATGGAGACTCGTGTAATATGGTTTAACAAAGCCTACATACTAAATGAAACCTAACATAAGTGCTTACGACCCATTACGACCCGTTTAGGTAGCTTATGCTACTTTAACGCGTCGTTCGCGTAAAACGCGTTCGGAACGCTTAACTAGTCCTATGATAAGTAACATATGCCTTAACATGTCTAATATTGTTGTCAAATCAGTTTAGATGTCAAAAGTTATGTTACATATGTTTAAAATGAATTTTGGCATCAAAGGGGTATTTTGGTAATTTACCTAAGGCATATAAACTACCTATCATACAACTATTTAAACGAAGCGACCATAAGGTATAACCTCGGAAGGTTATTCCCTATATGCTATGGTCACCTAATGTGTTTGATCGGATCCTAATGATCGACCAAATGGGTCGGGTTCGAAGGTATAAGCGATTTATTTGATCCCTTACCCTTACGACCCTAGACAACGTGGTAATCAGTAGGCATAGTCACAAGGGACTATAACCATCGTGATTACAATCACGTTGCGAAGTTCAAACGAACTTCGCATTGACCATAAACTGGTCAATGCAGAAAGTCAAACAAAGTTTGACTTTCGGACTCGAAAAGCAATAAAAGAACGAAGGAACACTTACGAAGGGTCCCCGAATGCTAATCTAGATCAAAATAGCTCAGGTATGAAACAAAGGTTTCAACTTAGAGCACATTAGATCAGATTCTTGTGAGGAATGAGTGAAAATGTGATGGGTATTTATAGATTTCGGTTCACCGTTAGGATCGTTTCTTGGAGAAGAGGAAATGATCTAGCCCGTATACTTGTCGGAATGTTGTGGTAACTGATTTTGGCCACCACAAGAGATTAACATGTGGCACTTGGCCTTTGGAGAGTGTTTAAGGGCTGAAACAGGCTGTTAAAAACGATTTGCTGCATCTGGCCCCTGCTTGCGCACCGCAACACTCCCATTGTTGAGGTGCGCAAGGACCAGTTTGGCAGATTCACAGTTTTGGTCCCTGCTGTGTTATAAGGTCATTTCCGACGCGTTTAAGGCCCGTTAACCCCATTTCAAAGCTCTAAAATGAAGTTAAAGTATAGGGAACTTAAAATGTGCTTAAAAATATCTCGGATGTCGGTTCGTTTGGTCGTACGATTGTGTTGTTCGGTTAATTACGACGGAATGCGCATAAGCGCGAAAAACGATGCAAATGGCGTGACGAATGGATTTTTCTTATGCCAAACAATAAAATAGAATATTTTAGTGCTTACATAAATTTTTGGATGTCCGGATGTATTCAGAACGTAAGTTATGCGCGAAAGTGCAAACTTGTGCACTTTTTTGACGCTTTTAGTCCCTGAATGACCCAAAAGTTTATTTTAGCACACCGAACCCCTTAAAGCCTATTTCTAAGCTATGTAAAGGATATTTATGGTATGTTTAACTTATGGTCATGTTCCGGAATGTTCGTTACAGTTCAAATTGGCATACTTTCGTAGTTTGTCAAGTTTAGTCCCTGTAAGCGAATTAACTTGTTTTTGCCATACCAAAGCCTTCAAAACTTATTTCTAAGTTATGTAAAGGTTATTTAAGGTATGTTAAGTATATGTTGATGTTCCGGAGTATTTTTCGCATTAAACTGATTACGTTTACGCATCAGTTTGCGTATAACTCTCCAGAAAGTGATGTAGAGTTTGAAATTGAGCAAAAGTCAAAACATGAAAAATGTAAAACACAACCAAACAAACATTGGGATCAAATAACATTGTTTTATTGATAATATAACTGTTCACAATGATTATAAGCACAGATGTTACAGTCTCCCCTACTTGTGGAAATTTCGTCCCGAAATTTTATTTAGAGGAAACTTGTGAGAGTTTAAAACATGAAGTTGAAAAGATCGAACAACACTGGTCAGAGTTCTTGAACTTCTAGTAACTTTAATAACATCATGCTTGCAATGTAAGAGGGATACTTATATACAAGTATATGAAGCGTCATTGGTGCGTCCACCATACCTCCTGTACATTGTTCACATTTCTTTATTGTTGCCACTATCGGTTCTTACACATAATAAATCTTACTGTGGTTTCCGTGCACTGAATTTCATAATTATGTACGCGTCCATAATTAGACAATTCCTTGCATAGTTCACACAGTCTATTTTATAATGTGTAGGGTAAGACCAAATGAACAAATCTCGTGATGAATGTGACTAGACCACCATAGGGTCCCTTTTATTAAATCAATAAATGATTTTAATAGACAACCAAGGAGTCTTTTCAGCTTATATCATCACATGTCATTCTTAACCAGATTTTTGAATCAATCTTTTTTTACTAGACCCCTAAAAGGGTCTCTTATGAATCATGGAGTGGTACTATATAATCCAAGGGTCTTATCTATTACATAGAAGCCCATTAAGGATTTAAGGTAGTACATTTTTGAATATCCTACTACGAATCCCTCATATGAAGATATGAAAGATTCTACGAGGATTTGGATAACGAATATCCAGAGTATACAAAAACACAAAATGCATAAAAGAAAACACAAGATGCATAAACACATAGTTATATAACCACAAAGATTGTTTATTTGTTAATTTGTTTTGTTGATTGTGTACATGTATTTAAAGCACACTAGGAATCCATCTCGTGGATTTCATTTGGTACTTTAAACATTATCAAGAATCTAACTATAAAGATAGAAAGATTTTTAAAAGAAAAATTCGATTTTGATTATAAGGAACCGAAATGTTAGAATTTAGGTACATAAGGAATCCAATTAAGGACTCTGATTTGAATGATAATTATCCACAAGGGTCTAAATGTGAAGATAAAAAGATCCTATATGGATTTTAGAAGTTGAAGGTGTTTTGAAACCTTGCACTGGACGTGCTTAAGTCAAAACATTAAGTAAAAATGCTTATGAAGTTGAGATGCTAGATATGCCAAGGCGACATATGAAGCGGAGTTTGAAGGTTAAGTCAATGTATGAGGAAAATATTTTTGAAAACTATGCATGGGGTTCAAAAAAAATGTGTTCAATGTTTTTGAAACCTTATATATAATACTTTTGAAATCATAAAGTAGGTGTACTAGGTAGATATATTTACAAAAATGTTTTAAAATCCTGCGAGATGAATTTTGAAATTATGTATAAGGTTTTTGAAAACATGAATGATGCTTTTGAAGTCATGCATTTGATATATACTGCATTAATAACATCTTGAAGTGATGAAGGTTATTTTTGAAACGTAGATAATGTTTTTAGAAATCATGGAGGTTGTTTTGGAAAACTTATGTTATGCATGTTGAAAAAAAATCGGAACATAATGGGTATGAGATTGAAAATATCCTTAGTTATCTAACCAAGGGTTTAATGGCATAGATGCGCAAAAACCACGATTACTCATAATTTCGCTTTATTTTTCTATACTACGTATCTTAGAATGAAACGAGTACTTAGAATTTTCGAGGGAATCATGAGCGATCATTTGAAAGAGAGAATCACAAGAGTAGTTTGTAAGGAACATAGTTCCTTAATACAGGTATTATAGGGAAAAGCCATACACACATGTAACTATACTTGTATATCAGAATTGCGAACAACAACTTTATTTATGAATAAAACAGATTGTTTCACATTACTAGAAAACGAAAGAAATAAAAGCATAAGATAGCAACATCTTCTACTCAGCCAACTGCTCATCCGTGGGTCAAATTTGCATTAGCAAGCTTTGGGCAATCCCTTTGGAAATGGCCCATCTCGCCACAGTTGTAGCAAGACCCTCGTGAGAAACGAGCTTGAGCAGGATTGTCGCCAGCTTGATTTGGTACAGCTGCAGTTGGGCAAACCCTTGCTGTATGACCTATAAGTCCACAAATCTGGCATTTGCGGCACCTCACCCTAGCGTGATGATGAAGGCTACATTGGTTGCACAAGGGTGCAGTTCCATTGTATGGCTTCCTAGCAGGGGGTTGAGCTGGTTGGTTGGGGATGGCTTGACCATTGTGAGCGACCACGGCGAAGTTCTGAGAAGCCTTTCGCTTCTTTGACTTCTTAGGGGATTGTTCATCCATGGTCTTTGATTCCTCGATTGGTTTCTTGGCTGGTGGTGCTGTCACCTGACTAGGTCCTGCCTGTCTTGGTGACTCTTGAGTGGCTTCATCCTGGAGACGATACATGGCAGTAGCTAATTCAACAGTCTTCAGGACTACTTCGCCTATTCGCTGAGCCAATTTGGCAGTCTGCTCAGATATCTGGGCGTCATCGTGATGAAGAGACATTCTAGAAAAAAAATGAAAGACATAGGAAGAAACAAGTGAAACGTCATCGGCTAAACAAAACAGAATGGTAATGCATAAGAGTTTGCGATCATTTGTTTGTTACCTAAGGCAAACAATGAGACGGTGACAAATCAAAGTAAGCGGATCATATTAACGTATCACTGAAGACATGCTCGCCTATAAGTGAACACTCACCCCAAGAGTTCCCAGGTAAGAGTGACTGGTCTGATACTGCGGATTTGTACGAACACTCTAGCCTTCGACAGAAAACTCAGGGTACAGGCATTCACTTTTCCAGTTTGCACGTGTTCACATTATACGACCCAAACTTTGACGAGATTTGAAAACTTAGAGGGTTCAAAACCTTCTAACAGAGGGTTCAAAACCTTATAACAGAGGGTTCAAAACCTTACAATAGAGGGTTCAAAACCTAGTAATCAATCATCCTAGAACAGATGCTTAGTTTTCAAAGCGGTTTTGAAATTTGTGTTCTTGTCGTGGTTGTCGCCTAAGGATAGGTGACAGTATTGTTTTATGACTAAACGCAAGTAAACTCGCGTTAGGGTCCTAGGAAGGTTATAAACTAGGTCAAAGCATTACTAATAACCTAATTCCCTATAACCATGAGCTCTGATACCAACTTTTCTGTCACACCCCGACCACGTAAAACAACAAAACGTGGCGAAAAACGTCGGGGAGTGTTGTAACAGAATCATTGTTTCATAACACACGGAAATTGAAATATTGTTTTATTAAATAAAAGAGTTACAATGTCTTGACAATCAAAGAAACATAACATAAATAACTAGTCTTGCATCTTTTATTGTCACTAAGGCCCAAGTCCGCCTTAGTGTAACTTGATAAGTCCTATGCATCATCTCCTGAAAACACATGTGAAAATAGGTACGTCAGCATAAAAATGCCTGTGAGATACATAGGTTTTGTGAAAACAGAATTCATGACTTATGTTTGAGAAAAGGTTTAGTCATGAACCTTGTAATTTGCTTTGTCTTGTAAATCATTTGAAAAACGATATGATCGGATGATATGTATAAATAAGAGAATAATGTATGGTTAAATGAATAACCATGTAAAATGAGTTTGTATAAGATAAGTTGTTCGTAAATTAATGTCTTGTGAAAAGTATGTTATTTGTATAACATGTTACATGTCTCAAATTGAAATGATTCAAATAACGCTACAATATGTGATACCATACAAACACATATATATAGGAAGTACCAGCGGCGTATCCACCGTGCTTGTATCATATTACATACGCCTCGTTACTTAAATCACTTACTCAAACCAAACCATCGAAGTAAAATGTTTATGTATAATCAAATGTCTAATGTCTATGTCTAATGTTTATGTCAAATGTAAGTCAACCAACCAGCAATGTATAATGTCTATGTTTAAACCAATTGTCAAAAGTCCTTGTATAAACCATGTCAAATGTTGATAGTCCAAAAGTAGTCAAGTAATGTGTAACAAATGTTTATGTATGGTAAGTGAAATATATCAACTAAACCATATATAAAATGCACAAAAAAACAAGGTATTGAAGTAAAACATCGTTTAAATCAAAGTTATGTTTTGTGTAATAAATGCATGCTATACTGATATAGACATTTATGTGGTATTGTGAAAATTCATACATCCAAGCCTTGAGACAGTCGGATAATCCTTTCAGTCAAGGTTATCAAAAAAAATGTATTCGGATTCGGTCATTCCTTCCATCCAAACAAACCCGAGATTTCAGGAATGGGATTTGTCAAGTCCTATGGTACCACTACCTACTACCGAGCGGCATGATCAGTGTTAATGAATGTACATTGTCTCATTTAAACAAACCAAATGTCACACCAAAATGTAAGCATGTGATGAATAATAAATGTACTAAGTATGCACACAATGGGCATACATAGCATAAAATGTAATGTAAAATAATGTACTAAGTACGCACACAATGGGCATACATAGCATAGAATGTATGTAAAATAATGTACTAAGTACGCACACAATGGGCATACATAGCATAGAATGTAATGTAAAATAATGTACTAAGTACGCACACAATGGGCATACATAGCATAGAATGTAATGTAAAATAATGTACTAAGTACGCACACAATGGGCATACATAGCATAAAATGTATTGTAAAGTGATGTACTAAGTATGCTAAGTTAACATACAAAGCAGAAAAGTCATGTAAATCAATGTGCTAGCATGCTATCAGTCAACATACATAGCAGAAATGTAATGTAAATCATGTACTAATAGTGTACTAATGAACATAACAAGTATATGATGTGAAAACAGGAAAGCACGAAAGTAGCAAGTAGGCACATGTGTTCCACCCCAAAACAGTTTGAAAACAGTAAAAGAGGGGTCTATGTACTCACTTGAGATTGCTCAGAAGTCCTAAGATAACCACCAAGCAATGCTAGAGATCACGGAATCAAACGGCACCTAATATAGGTAACTATGTTAATAAACCGGACCTATATCGGAAGATCAGATAGAATGAGAGTTCGTAAACCAAACGAGTATGGAGACTCGTGTAATATGGTTTAACAAAGCCTACATACTAAATGAAACCTAACATAAGGGCTTACGACCCATTACGACCCGTTTAGGTAGCTTATGCTACTTTAACGCGTCGTTCGCGTAAAACGCGTTCGGAACACTTAACTAGTCCTATGATAAGTAACATATGCCTTAACATGTCTAATATTGTTGTCAAATCAGTTTAGATGTCAAAAGTTATGTTACATATGTTTAAAATGAATTTTGGCATCAAAGGGGTATTTTGGTAATTTACCTAAGGCATATAAACTACCTATCATACAACTATTTAAACGAAGCGACCATAAGGTATAACCTCGGAAGGTTATTCCCTATATGCTATGGTCACCTAATGTGTTTGGTCGGATCCTAATGATCGACCAAATGGGTCGGGTTCGAAGGTATAAGCGATTTATTAGATCGCTTACCCTTATGACCCTAGACAACGTGGTAATCAGTAGGCATAGTCACAAGGGACTATAACCATCGTGATTACAATCACGTTGCGAAGTTCAAACGAACTTCGCATTGACCATAAACTGGTCAATGCAGAAAGTCAAACAAAGTTTGACTTTCGGACTCGAAAAGCAATAAAAGAACGAAGGAACACTTACGAAGGGTCCCCGAATGCTAATCTAGATCAAAATAGCTCAGGTATAAAAAAAAGGTTTCAAGTTAGAGCACATTAGATCAGATTCTTATGAGGAATGAGTGAAAATGTGATGGGTATTTATAGATTTCGGTTCACCGTTAGGATCGTTTCTTGGAGAAGAGGGAATGATCTAGCCCGTACACTTGTCGGAATGTTGTGGTAACTGATTTTGGCCACCGCAAGAGATTAACATGTGTCACTTGGCCTTTGGAGAGTGTTTAAGGGCTGAAACAGGCTGTTAAAAATGATTTGCTGCATCTGGCCCCTGCTTGCGCACCGCAACACTCCCATTGTTGAGGTGCGCAAGGACCAGTTTGGCAGATTTACAGTTTTGGTCCCTGCTGTGTTATAAGGTCATTTCCGACGCGTTTAAGGCCCGTTAACCCCATTTCAAAGCTCTAAAATGAAGTTAAAGTATAGGGAACTTAAAATGTGCTTAAAAATATCTCGGATGTCGGTTCGTTTGGCCGTACGATTGCGTTGTTCGGTTAATTACGACGGAATGCGCATAAGCGCGAAAAACGATCCAAATGGTGTGACGAATGGATTTTTCTTATGCCAAACACTAAAATAAAATATTTTAGTGCTTACATAAATTTTTGGATGTCCGGATGTATTCAGAACGTAAGTTATGAGCGAAAGTGCAAACTTGTGCACTTTTTTTACGCTTTTAGTCCCTGAATGACCCAAAAGTTTATTTTAGCACACCGAACCCCTTAAAGCCTATTTCTAAGCTATGTAAAGGATATTTATGGTATGTTTAACTTATGGTCATGTTCCGGAATGTTCGTTACAGTTCAAATTGGCATACTTTCGCAGTTTGTCAAGTTTAGTCCCTGTAAGCGAATTAACTTGTTTTTGCCATACCAAAGCCTTCAAAACTTATTTCTAAATTATGTAAAGGTTATTTAAGGTATGTTAAGTATATGTTGATGTTCCGGAGTATTTTTCGCATTAAACTGATTACGTTTACGCATCAGTTTGCGTATAACTCTCCAGAAAGTGATGTAGAGTTTGAAATTGAGCAAAAGTCAAAACA
Organism: Helianthus tuberosus; assembly: GCA_030545235.1. Lineage (NCBI taxonomy): Eukaryota > Viridiplantae > Streptophyta > Magnoliopsida > Asterales > Asteraceae > Helianthus > Helianthus tuberosus. The sequence goes on along the minus strand of CM060385.1, from coordinate 73,558,589 downwards.
TGAAAAATGTAAAACACAACCAAACAAACATTGGGATCAAATAACATTGTTTAATTGATAATAGAACTGTTCACAATGATTATAAGCACCTATGTTACACCCCACTGGTAGCATCCCTTGCTACCCTGCTGTTGCTACTAATTATGTGGAGCTCGTGGCTGCTGTTGTCGGTTCTGGTTTGCAGGACGTGAGCTTCTACAATCTTTGGTTTCATGCCCCATCTTGAGACACCTCTAACAACGACCCTTGTTGCACTGACCACTGTGGTGTCTGTTGCATCTATTGTACTCTGGGTGATTTCCTCGGTATCCACCCTGCCCTTGACTACCAGAAGATTACTGACCAGGACTTTGGTAGTCATCGATCTTTTGCTGCTGTGCCTGGGACTGAACCATAGTCGAACCCTTACTAGAGGTTCCATCCCACTTCCGTTTGTTGTCACTGGGAGTAGCAAAAGTAGTAGTACCGATATGCCTAGGCAGCTTGTTCTGTTCCACTGCTTGGTCTGTGAGACGATGAGCCAACTGAACAATCTGCTGGATGGTGGCGAGGTTAGTTAGCTGAAGTCACATGACTTTGAATTTCGGGCACTAAACCCTTGAGGTACAGTTCAATACGTTTGATGGGAGGATCCACCATGGTAGGGCACAAAATAGCCAGCTCGTTCGATCTTTTTGTGTACGCTTCTATCTCTGATCCCGTCATCTTCAGGTTAAAGAACTCCACTTCCAGCTTGTGGATGTCATCACGACTACAGTATTCACGTTTGATCAGTTCCTTAAAATCATTCCATGGGGTGGCCTTAGCAGCCGCCAGCCCCAGCATCTGAACTTGTGCGTTCCACCAAGTTAGCGCAGTGCCTTCGAGAGTACCAGTGGCGTACCTCACCCTACGTGCCTCAGGGCATTCACACATCTCGAGGACATACTCGAGCTTTTCAAACCAATGGAGGAGTCCAACGGCTCCTTCAGTGCCACTGAATGTATTAGGACGATAGTCCATGAATGTCTTGAACATGCATACAGGTGGCTGAGTGTTCTGACCTTGTTGCGCGAGGAAGAAAAGACAGGGTTAAGCGCGAGAGTTGGGTCATGAGAGTAGGATCTAACATCCTAGGTTAGGTTCGGATTAGCAGGTTATACCTCTAGCCTGAGCGGCTGCGAGTGCTGCCGTAACCTGTTCGTTGATAAGAGCCGTCAGCTGGCTTGAGTTAGGTTCACACGTTCCCTCATGATCTTCACATTGAAGGAAACACCAATAGGAAAAGTGTCGCGAATGTGTGTAAGTGTGGAGTGACAGGAGGAAGCAAGCACACATGTGTTTTCAAACTATAGTTGCTACGTTTATCTAAGCATACCATGAGCATAGTTCTATGTAATTAGCAAGTAGGCAATATAAGCATAAATCATATCACCTATAATGTCGAGCCTTGCACGTGGAGTGAAGCGTCGTCGTGGATCGTTGAGCACTGTACAGGTTATAGTCTGGTTTTAACAAAAAACTTTTTCCCTTATTAAAACCAAGTTCACTATAACCAATGGCTCTGATACCAATCTGTCACACCCCCAAAATCCACCTGCGGAGTATCACCGCTTGGAGGCGTGACTGACCAGGATCAAGCCACCAATCATGTTGAACAAGCATGTAAGTAATAATAAAATCCAACACAATACAATTGGTGTCCAAACAAAATATAGTTTAAGTTGCAAGCGGAAGCATAATGTCTAAACCATAGCAAAAGTCAATAATGTTTAAGTTCATCATGAACACTCAATGTCCATGCTCCACAACGACTCTTCCCCATGCAAGCTCCTGCTAAACCTATTGACCTGCAAAGCATGTAGTAACGAGTCAACAATAATGTTGAGCGAGTTCACAGTTGGGTGTTGGTTTAAGTTATTCCAAAAACAGTTTCCTTTAGCTGGCATCCTGCCGTGGGGGTTACCCCATAGTTGAAAACGTGTTCTGTTTATATCCCGTTTACTTTGGCTATTCAGCCGTGGGGGCTACCCCATGTTTAATTATCTGGCTCTTCGGCCGTGGGGGCTACCCCGTGTATATACTACTAGACTCGTTACCATATCGACTACTAACGTTAGTCATGTTTATGCGCCCTTAGCGTTGGTGTCTATAATCACCGACGTGCCATAGTCCATTAGTTCACGCCCGTCCTCTGCGGCACGGTGTGAGGTTTGTCAAACCTAAATAGTGCTATCTAATTAATGACCCGCTCGCCATTGGCCCGGCGATTAAGTCGATATAAAAAGGAGGGACTTCGTGATAGAGTTTTGGTCTAGTGAAAGTTAACTGTCCATGAGGACGAGGAATTATATTCCTGAACCCGTACTGTCCTACCCAAGAAAGGACGAGGAATCCATCTTCCGTAACCCATTCCCAACCCCTGGGAATCCCATGCTTTGTAGAAAGTGTGAACTCACCTTAGGTTAGCTCAGCAGATAAACGAAAGGTCAATCGAGCTGCTAGAGGTCAACCACGTCCTAACATGGTTACCATACAAGTCAGGTCTAGTAGTGCACGTATGTTTACACATAAGCTAACAGGTTGCAAACACATATTGATCATGGCAAATACATTAACAGTCAAGTACGTAGCATATCCAAACTTGTGCGATTCAACCATTAAAGCCCAATAGTACCCGGCCTAATAACTAGAAAGCCCAAACACATCTATATACATATACACGGCCCAATTTAATAAACAGATAATCTATCTTGTGCGACTCAGGACATCTTGTGCAACTGATCAAGACTTGTGCGACTGAGATTGGGCTTTGAGGCCCAACAGCCTAAGTGTTCGTGTGTGTGGCCCAAGGCCTTGTGCGATCAGCACTGTCTTGTGCGATCCACAAGGTCTTGTGCGATCATGCAATAAATATGTTGTACACTGTGCTAAACCCTGTTGTACCTAGCTTGTGTGACTGCCTTGTGCGATCAGATCAGATCTTGTATGATCTGATCTTGTGCGACCAAGGAGTCTTGTGCGATTGGTTATTACTTCCGAATTTCATGCATATTAGTTATAATAATCATGGACAGTTTCTTGTTTTACAATTATTTAATTATTCAATCAATCAGCATCACTAACAGTTTCCATTCATACATTTGATCGATCAAACAAGGGTTTTAACATCTATTCTTATGAACCCTAACATAATCAAAACATGAACAATAATCATAACACTTAAACATGATTCATATTCTTGATCACTAACATGCATACTAACATAACAATCCCCCCCCCCACAATTCAGTCGAACAAGGACATATCACATCCGGTTAACATTCAATCGGTTCTAGATCATAATCATGCAAATCGAATTTGTTTAAACATCACACACAAAATCCCTAATTCCAAGCCAATACTAATCTCATAGTATTTAAATGGATTTAGATTAATCATACGGAAACATCAAACAATCATTCATCATCTCATCATGCATAACATTAAAAACAATAAAACACTAACCGGATTAGAGGATAACAAAGGTTGATCCGAACAAGAAAGCTTTGATGGAGAGGGTGTGTTTGCCGTCGAGTTTGAGAGAGAGGATGAGAGGGATTTAGGGTTTGCTAAACTTGTGTGAGTTGGTGGAGTATAGAATTTATACTAACACCCTAGATAACATAAAGGAGTGGGCCGAACCCTTCATAGGTTGCCCTTGTGTTCTCGAGTGCAAACAGTGTGGCCCGAATGGGCTTGTGCGATCACGTACACACATACATAACATATAAACATAACACATACATTAAATCAATGCATCACATAATCACGTAGCGTTCAAAACATGTTACACTAAGAACAAAGATAGGTTAGAGATACGAGTTGTCACAATCTTCTTTTGCTATGTATGTTTACTTGACATGATAGCACATTGATTCACATGACTTTTTCTGCTTTATATGTTAACTTAGCATATTTAGCACATTGATTTACATGACTTTTCTGCTTTGTATGTTAACTTAGCATACTTAGTACATTACTTTCATTACATGTTTGTTTTTGGTATGACATTTGGTTTGTACAACGGGACTAAATTACATTCATTAACATTAGCTACGCCGCTCGGTAGTAAGTAATGGTACCATAGGACTTGACAAATCCTGTTCCTGGCATCCTAGGTTTGTTTGGGTGTAAGGAATGACTGAATCCGAAAAAATTTTACTTTGATAATCTTTACTCTAAGGTTATCCTGCTGTCTCAAGGCTTGAATGTATGCGTTAACTTACCGCATAAGTGTTTGTATCAGTAAAACATGCATTTATTTTACAAAACATAACTCTTGATATATTCAAAATACTTTGTTTTGTACATTTTTACTTGTGGTTTAAGTAGTCTTATTTTACTTACCATACATAACTTTTGTTTACACATTACATGATTATTATTTAACTTGGGTCATACTATGACATTTGACTATTGGATTAAACATGGATATTTTACATTGTTGGTTGGTTTGAGTGACTTAAATAACGAGGCGTGTGTAATATGATACAAGCATGGTGGATACGCTGCTGGTACTTCCTATATATAAGTGCTTGTATGATATTATATATCGTAGCGTTATTTAAACCATTTCAGTTTAGACATATTACATTTACAACACATTTTCACTTAAACATTGTTTTACAAATAAATTGGTTTATACAAACTCTTTTTACTTGGTTATTCTTTTAACCATACAATATTCTTTTATATATACATATCATCTAATTTTGCTAACGTTTTTCAAATGATTTACAAAAGAAAACATTTAACTAGATTCATGACTTATTTTTATTAAACATTTCTTTAAACTCAAGTCATGAATCCTATTTTCACAAAACCTATGTATCTCACAGGCATTTTTATGCTAACGTACCTATTTTCACATGTGTTTTCAGGAGCTGTTGCTTAGGATGATGATCGTGACACTAGGGCGGACCTGTGCCTTAGAGACAATAAAGATAGACTTAGTTTAATTATGTTGTGTACTCTTTGGTTCTTGTTTTGAAACAATGTATTTCACCTTTGGTTGTCGAATAAAATGAAATTTTAATTACCATGGTTGTGGAACAATAATTATGTTACAACACTCCCCGACGTTTCCGCCACGATTTGATGTTTTACGTGGTCGGGGTGTGTGATGTGGTAATTATGGTCTGTAAAAACTACTAACCTAATCTAGACACCCTAGTTTTAAATTTATAAACTAAGACTCTCTAAATGCTAGACCACTGACAGGCAAGTGTACCTATCGTACGTAGTAAAGCCTAATGAAGTCCGAGTATCGAACCCACGAGACACTAGCGACGCTAACTAGACTCTGACTCAACTAATTACTTAATTGGTTTATTTGATTTGATTGGATTTTAAGTGTTTTAATTAACTAATTAAATAATTTTAACTTAGACAAGACTACCTAGACGCAGGCTGAAGGCTACTAAGGTGAAATCAAGGATGATAGGAAAGTAGGTTACCTTGGCGAGAATCCCTAGTCTCATGAATAAAATCTTAACCTTGGTTTCGAATGAAGACTCTGTCTAACCCGATAAACCCCCGGAAGGTAAACCGAACCCAACAGTACGACAAGTGATGAAATGCTAAAATGGACTGACTCGAGTTATCGACCACCAAATCCCACAACTATCAGGTATAAAGCAATTTATTTACTAAAACCCTCAAATTATGAAGCAGAAATAACTAAGAACACCGAGACCCTAGGAAACTCTAGACGCGGATAAACAGATGAACCCGAGTTATCGGCCACCCAAACTGCCAAACAACGCCCAGCTAATAACCTAGCAATTCTAAATTAGATTTCTCACCTCTAGAAAAGATTGCACGTTTTAATTAATTGGTTTTAATAATTATTAAACTTGAATTAGATTTCTCACCTTCAAGGTCTAGACTGAAAAGTTACAACCTAGACTGACTCCCGGCTCTAAAGTATATTTCTAAGTATCTAGAGCAATGGAACCAACAAATATATTATTAAGCCAATCAACACCAACACACAAATAATTAGAATCGGGTTAAAAAATTATAACATGTAATTCATCACATTCATTCAAAACCAAAAATTATTCATTCGAACAAATCGTCTAGTTCATCAACCCTAGGCAACCATAAAAGGTTTAGCCAATAATCATAACCACTAAAAAGAAGCAAGTCTCAGATAATAAATAAAACATAGTATCAAATCTAAAAACACAAAGTCTTAACAAAATTGAATACTAATAAATATCAAACCCGGACTTGAATCTTGATCGCGGCTTAAACCCTCGAACCAAACACTTTTCTTCTTTCTCTTGATCTCTTCGTTCGATGTCAAACCCAATAAATTGCCGTCTGATGTATGTCTTTCGTTTCTCTAATTACCGCCTTTTATATATTTGCCCACAATGTATCTTTAGCCCAACAAGCACTCCTCTGATATCAAAATCAGCCGCCCAAATCTTGCGTGAATTGCCTTTGTCCAATCTAATAGTAACAATATGGCCAACTAACTCCAATATGGAACAACTTCAACAAATAAATCTTTCTTTTTCGTTTTGTCGTCCACCCCAAAAATATAATATGTAGGCTTTTCAATGAATGATATAATATAAAGATTAGTGGGCTCGGTCCAATCACGGAAAATAGCGGTGAATTTTAATTCAGTCACTGGCGTTCCACTCTGGCCAACTGGCTGGTTATTTTCATATTAATCATTTTTGCCCCATTTGCACCAGAACCTGCCAAAACACAAAATAATAAAATACAACTGTATAAAGACTAAAAATGACTCAAAAACTATAAAAATAATATACAAAATACATGGATAAATGACTGTGTTTTTTAACACATCAAATATCCCCACACTTTACCTTTTGCTTATCCCCAAGCAAAATCCCAAGCAACATGTCCAACTTAAACACTTAACAACAACGCAAGTCTCGAACAAATTATAACGCGAACTACGAAATCATCAAACACAGCGGTTTCGCAAGTCTTACAACGTTCAAAAGGTGACGAATCATAATATTTAAATGAAAACGGGCCTACCTAATCAAGTTTTTCTTACCTTTAAGCAATCAATTATGCATTGTCAACACCCCTCACAATTTCACTCAACCCTCGGCTAATATATATAATATTTCGAGTGAACTCTCAAAACCAAACTATGAAGCATACTATCATAAGCTTGTACGTCAATCAGATCTCCACCTAAATGTTAAAATTCAACACGGATCAAGAGGACTTTATTGGGTAGGTAAGGGCTAAAGGTAGGTTATTTTTTTATTATTATTTTTATTTGGGAAGAATTGGCTAAACACATAATCACACGATAAACCGGATAAGTACGAAACAAAAACTAACATACTTGTCATTTTGACCCACAACTTTATTTTATTTTATTTTTTCTTTCTATTTTTTTCATATTTTCTTTTTGGCTTTTTCTCTCTCTCTTTTTTTTTTTTTTTTTGGGAAAAACACAAATGACATAACACGATCCGGTTATCAAATCAACAATGGGTAACAAACGAATGGTTTTAGGCTCAAAGTGGTGTGTCTAAGGGTAGTGGTGAAACGGGTCAAACACAAAGGCTTCACAAATAGGGTGATCCTAATGCCTCTATCATATCCATGTCAAATCCTAACCGAAGGTCTCAAACTGTATCAAAACGCACAAGTTCTAAAGTAATGCAACAAAGTCGGTAAACACACATGAAACGAAAGTAGTGATCATAAATACATGAAACATATAAAGGCTCAAATCTCACTATCATGTGGAAAATAGGGCTACCGATATCGACAATACACAACCAATTAACTCTCTGGCTCCATCCACTATCCTAGGCATCCCAAAACCTTTTACTTCCCAAAAACCAATTCAGTCAACCTACTATCCCGCAACTTAAAGAAACATGCGCTCTCGACTCGTAAATTCGACAATTAAACCGCTTTTGACCGACGTTTTGAAAAGGTTTTTGTTTTCTACGCGCTAAAGGACCGGGACTCGCAAAACCATTTTTTTTCTTTTTTCAATTTTTTGACTTTTTTTTAATTTTTTTAATTTTTTTGTATTTTATGACACAAGACTCACTAACTAAACACTAAACGATAGCTTCCCATCCCCACACTTAAACTCTACGTTGCCCTCAATGTAGGATGGAAACCGACTCAAAAGACAAAAAATAAATAAGAAATAAAAAAAAACTAAGGGCATATTGGAAAGGACTTAGCTGGTTAATAGCGCGTAAGCTCCAGAAACTCTCGTCCTATCCAGCTCGATCGTTTAGCCTTTCGGTCGCGATCGGCTTTGACTCTGACTGGTATACTTGAAAAATTCCTTGAAATTTGCAAAGCAGCTCCAAAATCACCCGAATGGAGATTGAGTACGGGTGGTACATATCCAAACCTGCATAAACAAAAACAAGAAAAACCAAAGCAGTACCGACTCTAAAAAAACGACTCAAACGACTAAGTTAGACTCATAGTACAAAATAAATGACTCAATATACAAACTCTAAAAACTACCGAAAATCCACCGAATAAATAAACTTACAAAACTCTACAAAACCTCCCCACACTTGAATTTAATCAGGAGGTTTTTCTTTGATTTAGACCTCATCTAACCCGTTTAATTCCACCTGTTCCTCAAAAATAAATAAGAATTTATTGGTGGAATAATAAAATATTTTAAAAATTTTAAACGGGTCAGACCACCAATATTTAAATTTACCTGGATCAAACCTGATACGAGATATGTAGTGAGGAGGATGGTCGTCTTTGCACTTTAATGTTGCCTTAAACTTCCTTTTGCACCATCTTTGTGTCCTCAAACCTTGTCAATCCAAGTTCCTTCGTGCCTTCTCCCGTGATTTTAAATATGATGGCGATCCAACATCTAAATCTTTCACGGGCCAGCTGCCAAACCTTTCAGCCACTTTCTCTTCTACGTTTGGTGTATATTTGATCACCATGGTTGGCGCCCCTACAAGTAATATCTCTAAATACGCGAGATCACCAACCGGGTCAAATTCTTCATCTTCAAGAGTTGGCAAACCTACCAACTCATCACCAAACTCCTCCTCCCAAGATGGTACATGCTCCCCTTTCTCATTCTCCATCTTGTTAAGTGGCTCTTCTTTAGCTTTTTCTCTCTCATCATCGTCTCTCCAGAAGTCATCATCAATGGGTTCAGGACCGTAATACCATGGCGTGGAATGCCAATTAAGCGTCACGTCCTGTTTAACCGGAGGTGGGACTGAATCATCCGTTGTCGTCACCAATCCTATATCAGACAACTCGAGATTACTGGGAAGCTCCTCTTCAACCTCTTTTATCTCTACTACTTCTTCTTCTCCCCCATAGCTCTCAAAGTTAATATTATCAGCATAGTAAACAGGACAATCTTCATACCAGTGCGGTCCACCACAGTCCTGACACCTTGGATGTACGTGCTGATTTATGCTTTCCTTAATCATTTGACTCAGTGTCTCGATCATTCGCTCAAGAATGGTGAACATTTCGGGAAACCTCGGATCTCCTTGGTCCTGTGCTGTTGCCGTTATCTGAGCGAATATTTGACATGATTCCACGAACTCCCAAACATAGGGAGGATACTCGCTATGATAACCTGCCATGAAGAGAGTAGCAAAAACAGCACAAAGTAGAGAAAGGAAAGAAAAAAAAAAACAAACTAACTAATAAACAATATTTACAAAAATAATGACTCGACACACTACTACTAGACTCAAACCCTAAGACTCAAACTACAAATAAGACCAAGTACACAAATAAGATCAGTCAAAACTAATAACGCAATCGCCTAAGTGTCCCCGGCAACGGCGCCAAAAACTTGATGTGGTAATTATGGTCTGTAAAAACTACTAACCTAATCTAGACACCCTAGTTTTAAATTTATAAACTAAGACTCTCTAAATGCTAGACCACTGACAGGCAAGTGTACCTATCGTACGTAGTAAAGCCTAATGAAGTCCGAGTATCGAACCCACGAGACACTAGCGACGCTAACTAGACTCTGACTCAACTAATTACTTAATTGGTTTATTTGATTTGATTGGATTTTAAGTGTTTTAATTAACTAATTAAATAATTTTAACTTAGACAAGACTACCTAGACGCAGGCTGAAGGCTACTAAGGTGAAATCAAGGATGATAGGAAAGTAGGTTACCTTGGCGAGAATCCCTAGTCTCATGAATAAAATCTTAACCTTGGTTTCGAATGAAGACTCTGTCTAACCCGATAAACCCCCGGAAGGTAAACCGAACCCAACAGTACGACAAGTGATGAAATGCTAAAATGGACTGACTCGAGTTATCGACCACCAAATCCCACAACTATCAGGTATAAAGCAATTTATTTACTAAAACCCTCAAATTATGAAGCAGAAATAACTAAGAACACCGAGACCCTAGGAAACTCTAGACGCGGATAAACAGATGAACCCGAGTTATCGGCCACCCAAACTGCCAAACAACGCCCAGCTAATAACCTAGCAATTCTAAATTAGATTTCTCACCTCTAGAAAAGATTGCACGTTTTAATTAATTGGTTTTAATAATTATTAAACTTGAATTAGATTTCTCACCTTCAAGGTCTAGACTGAAAAGTTACAACCTAGACTGACTCCCGGCTCTAAAGTATATTTCTAAGTATCTAGAGCAATGGAACCAACAAATATATTATTAAGCCAATCAACACCAACACACAAATAATTAGAATCGGGTTCAAAAATTATAACATGTAATTCATCACATTCATTCAAAACCAAAAATTATTCATTTGAACAAATCGTCTAGTTCATCAACCCTAGGCAACCATAAAAGGTTTAGCCAATAATCATAACCACTAAAAAGAAGCAAGTCTCAGATAATAAATAAAACATAGTATCAAATCTAAAAACACAAAGTCTTAACAAAATTGAATACTAATAAATATCAAACCCGGACTTGAATCTTGATCGCGGCTTGAACCCTCGAACCTAACACTTTTCTTCTTTCTCTTGATCTCTTCGTTCGATGTCAAACCCAATAAATTGCCGTCTGATGTATGTCTTTCGTTTCTCTAATTACCGCCTTTTATATATTTGCCCACAAATTTGCGTGAATATGTATCTTTATCAAAACACAAAGATTAGTGGGCTCGGTCCAATCACGGAAAATAGCGGTGAATTTTAATTCAGTCACTGGCGTTCCACTCTGGCCAACTGGCTGGTTATTTTCATATTAATCATTTTTGCCCCATTTACACCAGGACCTGCCAAAACACAAAATAATAAAATACAACTGTATAAAGACTAAAAATGACTCAAAAACTATAAAAATAATATACAAAATACACGGATAAATGACTGTGTTTTTTAACACATCAGTGTGACAGAAGAGTTGGTATCAGAGCCAATGGTTATAGGGAATTAGGTTATTAGTAATGCTTTGACCTAGACTATAACCTTTCTAGGACCCCAACACAAGTTGTCTTGTGTTTAGATTTTAAAACATGCACTTCACATATCCTTAGGTGATCACCAAATCAAGAACCCAATTTTTCCGAATCGCTTTTTGAAAAATCAATCATCTGTTTTTAAATAATTTTTTGTAAGGTTTTGAACCCTTCAGTTTTTCTGAATTATTTAGAAAATTTATCATTTGTTTTTGAATGATTTCTTTTGGCCTTGTGCCTTCCAAGTTTTCAAAATCTCGTCAAAGTTTTGGGTTCTAAATAGTGTGAACACGTGCAAACTAGAAGAGTGAATACCTGTACCCTGGGTTTTCTGTCTAAGGCTAGAGTGTTCGTACAAATCCACATAATCGGACCAGTCATTCTTACCTGGGAACTATTGGGGTGAGTGTTCACTTATAGGCGAACATGTCTCCGCGAAGCATTATTTTTGACCCATTTACTTTGATTAGTCACTGTGAGTCATTTGTTTGCTTTGTGATACGGACAAATGACCACCATCTTTGCTTTCGTCGATTTTTGTTTCACCTCATTCTTTTCACCTAATCATCTCACTCGTTCCTTTCATGTTTCCTCTTTTAGAATGCCTCCTCGACGCGAAAATCCGCTACCAAATGCCGAACTGGCAGAAATCATCGCGCAGCAAATGGCTGCTGCGTTCCCAAATCTTATTGCTCAATGGAACCAAGACAACAACAACAATAATGCTCCATGCAATTTCAAGAGTTTTAACTCGGCTAAACCACTCAAGTTCAGTGGTTCTGAAGTGGCAACTGGGCTCCTTTAATGGTTCGAGAGCATTGAGAATACTTTCCGTCACGTTCAGTGTCCTGATAATCGCAAAGTCGAGTTTGCTTCCAGTGTGTTTCAGAAGAGGGCTCTCACATGGTGGAACGGGGTTATGAGAGACCGTGGTGCTGAGGTTGCTTTAGCACAAACATGGGCTGAACTTAGGACTCTTATGATGAGGGAGTTTTGTCCTCGTCATGACCGGAACTTCACCGGAGTTGCGTGTGAGCCCAAACGGCTCAGAATCTTTGAAAATGGGCACCACCATTGCGACGGGAAGGCTCGGTTTAGTGGGGGTAGGGTATAGGCTCGAAAAAGTTCGTCGAAAAAGCCACCGCCGCCGCCGTTCCGCCGGTCGCCGGCATCGTCGCCGGTCGCTGGTTTCCTCCGCCGGGTCTGATCTGCAGAGAGAGAGAGAGTAGAGAGCATGTGTGTTTGTGTTGTTTGTTCCAAATGAGAGAAAATAAGGGGTAAACCCCCTTATGTACTAAGGGTTGGTATGATGGGCTTTGGGCTTGGGCCCAAGGCCCACAAGCCCAGTCCCCGCGTTTCGAGTGGCCCGATCCTCTCTACGAGACCCGTTTTCGCTCCCGCCATCGTAAAACATAGTAATTCGTTATTTTAGGGTCGAAATATGTAAAAATAGTGTCGATAATCGTTAATAGTCGCGTACGTTCGTCGGTTTCGTCCAAATCGCATAAATGCCTCGTTTGCCGTTTCTGATCCGTTTTTCGATCCGGTTTCAACTAAGATTGTTAAAATTTAATTACGAAACAAAATATATCGAAAAATCTTAAGTTTTGAAGGTAACACGCGTGTCCGATGCTTCCGTTTCGCTACTGGTGTGTGTCATGCAGTCGATTTTCTCGTTCATGTTTGCGTTTTGCGCTGTACGGAAGCGAAATAAATTCGCAACATTAATTTCATAAATATAAAATATTCGTAGAAAATACGTATTTGTCGACATTGTCAGTATTTTGTACGGTTTTGTTTCGTTGTCGTTTGACGTTCCGCAGATTCCATGCGAATCTTCATACACGTACTGTAAGTTGGATAAACGTTCCCGGGTACTCCAAAGGCCTAATTAAGTTAATTTGCGCTGTAAACACTACTTATTATCACGTTAATGACCTGTTAATCACGTAATTAAGAGCCGTAAATCACCGGTTGTCACATTCTCCCCCTGTTACAGAAATTTCGTCCTCGAAATTTAGACTACGTTAACTCCTTAGAGTTACGTTATGTGTAGGTAATTACGAATAGTATCAAAGTGTATGACCATAAAATCGGATCAAGACTTATTCAAATCATGTGAATTCAAGGACATTCCTCCACAATAGGAATCCCAACGGTTTAAAGGAATTGTGCTCCAGAAATTAACGTCAAAGGGAACAAGACGTATAGGTATAGTCACTACTGTGGCTGAGTTAACAGGGATCCAACAATGAACAGGAACTTCGACCAATCGAATTCCATATGAACATTTACAACATGTAAATGAGTTCTAGAAGCAACAACATCCACTGGATGAACTTAGAATCAACAATCTCAAATGTACTAGTTTGCATGAAACGCTCGATCGTGATCAGCACAAGATGCAAGTTATACTGACGCCACAAGGTGTCGCAATGAATGAAACAATTCAATAATAGGGGTGATTGAACAAGTATCACCTGTGTTTTGCATGAAATGTTCAATCATGATTAGCCCAAGCTACAAGTTTGTACTAACACCACAAGGTGTCGTGGTGATTTAAATAATTCAATAATAGCGGTGATCAAACAAATTCACCGTGTTGGAAGTCAATTGAAAGCGCAATGAAGTAAATATGAAAATTTGTTTCTAACAACATCATAGGATTTTCAATTGAAATTTGAACATTAAAGAAATAATGTTTTCGATCGAAGACGAAGAAGCAATGAATATCGCAAAACATTCGATCGATGTTGAAAGGACCGTTAGGAGGTACACCGGAATATGAAATGAATTTTGTGTACCCTTGTCTTATCACACGATTGTGTTAAGACTGTTGTAATGTGATAAATCAAAGCGGATTTAATCTAAATCAATAGATAAATAATTAAATCCGTGCATAAGATATGTAAACGAGTTTAGCGCAAGCTTCAAATAAGTGAAAATACCACCACAAGTTGTCGAAATCAATAAACAATTTAATGGGGTCGAATGCCAAACAAGTTTACTTCGACTCGGAACAAATGAAACACTTGTTAAAACGAATTTTGAATATGATGCTCCCAATACATCATATGATGCTCTGAAGTGAATATGTGTAATGGACAAGTTCAAACAATTGAACTTGGTTTTAGCGCAATCCGACAATAAATATATGTATCGACAAGAAAACTTTCGGCATGGTCACAACGAAAAACCATGTATGTAACTTGAAAAGAAAAGAAATTTCAAGAAAATGTGTTGACTTAATAACAAAGGAGCCAACAATTACAATAACGCGGGTCATTCGAATCACAAATCAATGATCAAGTTTAGCGAAATAATATTTGAACATTGATGAAACGCTTATTCGAAACGAAACCACATGTATAACAAACGATGCATGCGTAACATATGAATTTTCGAGAAATGAAGCAAACGAGTATTCGCTATAATGAAAAAAATGATCGTGATACGATGACCATTAAGAGGAGTAGAGATACGAAAATCTACTCAGTAAATGCGAAAGTCGAAATTTCAGTAAAAGAAATTTGAGGACTTTACCTGGGGTTTCGTGTGACGACCAATTGTTAGGTGACATTACCATGGAATGTCGAACATAGCGTATTTGTCATTATGAGTTAGGGGGAATGCGGAGACATACGTCTTCTCCTTGGCGTGTTTCGTGTCGTTTGCAGGACCACGTGCCAAACTGCCGCTTCCTGATCGATAGTTTTCGCGCTGACAGGATTAGTATCGTCGCTAAAATGCTCCATCTTGTCTTCCCAAAGACCGTGCCCCGTAAATCGTATGTGACGTACTTCAACCTCCGTTGATGTATAGCTTAAGTTTCACGTATACCTGTGCACTAGCTTTTCGTTCCGCGTAGAATGCGATCTACTCCGACATCCGTTGACGTAAAATTTGAGTTCCATGTATTCTCGTGCACTAGCGTTTCGTTCCGCGTAGAATGCGATGTACTCCGACATCCATTGATGTAAAATTTGAGTTCCAAGTATTCTCTTGCACTAGCGTTTCGTTATGCGTAGGCTGCCTGCTTGGGAAGTTAGAATAGCATAGACAATATGAACAATAGTGTCACACCCCTTTCTAAGGCGGAAGCACGAGGTGTGATCATGAAAGGTTTTCATTGCATACGATTGGTAAACATACTACATGCTCATAAAAACAACTCCAAATGCCAAACATTACATAACTGAAATCATAGCTTAAGTGTTTACATCACAAGACATCATTTTGTTTGATAGATTACAAATTTATTCAAAGATCAACATAAACAACATCCAAGAGCAAGAGTATGACCGCGCACACATCCACTTTAGTTACCTGAAATACATGTGAGTTTTTGGAAAAACGTCAACATAATGTTGGTGTGAATTCATGCAATTTTTGTATTGAACGTTTGTACACTTTGTATGAAAATATGGTATGTAATTTGTATAACTCAAGTATTCCTGTATGTATCAAGATTGTTAATGGGTTGCAAGGCCATTAACATGTGACACGACATAGGAAGCATCCAAACCATAGGCATTTTTCTAGTTGTCGATTCACGACTGAGACACAAAAGCACTACTCGGTACTCGTTCTCACCAAGAGTGTGGCTGCCCAAAAACCCGTTAGATCTAACCTTTTGTTCTGCGGTCTAGGTATATTGTTGATTAATGGTGCTTATGGTACCCTATTCGTGACACGATTTCTCGTATCATTTCTTGTATCATTTCTCGTATCATTTCTCAATTCTTGTATCCATCATAGCATTTGTAAATATTGTAACATTTGTAACATGTATTTCACCCCCGAAGTTATAAAACTGAAAACAGTTGAAAGGAAAGGGGGAGCATGAACTCACCACTTTGCGTTCTTTGCGCCGTAAACGTCACCGGTTTTTGCTTATCTAGCGTCGTGACCTAAACGTGTTTTATTAATGTTAGTCACTAGACTTGTACCGCACAAGTACAAGTCACCATCTTTTATGTATGTATTCTTTTTGTTAAAAATAATTTATATTTTTAACTATGTATCTTACTTATATTATTTTCTCACAAATAAATATAAGTTTCTTGTATTTTTCACCCGAGTTATGTACTTTGTTCAAAACTTCACTTCATGTTCATAACTTGTCCAAGTTATCTAATCTATCAAGTAATATATTTTCATAAATATATCTTCTTGTATTTTTCTAAGCGTGTTGTATGTGTATTTTGTACTTTCACTCCTTAGGAGTATTTAGTGTGTTTTCAAGTCTTAACACACTATTACATATAATACATACTATATACACTTAGCACAAAATTTGGTAATCAATAAATATATATATATATTTTCCTCAAAAATATATATACTTAATATCAATTTTTATCTTGAAGAAATCATCATTTCTTAACTTAAAGTTTACCTAAAGGTTAGGGAAACCTTGGTAAATATTTTTAGGGGATAAGTTTCACCAAAACTTATATTTTTCTAAGTGTCAAAATTTATAGAAATTTTGACATGGTTTCCCCTAAAAATGGAGGTTTCCCATGTTTTTAAAACATGTGTTTATTTTCTTTTAAAATCATCACAACAATCAATAATCAATACTACACTTCCCAAGTGTAAAAATTATACAATGTATACAACAACATGGACATGAACTTTCACAAAAACTCGTAGTAACTTGGTAACATGTTTAATAGACTTAGTTACCCCTTAAAGTGTGTTTATTTCTTAATAAACTTCCTTCTTGAAAATTTTAGATGTTTACAACTTGTAAACATATTCTACAAAAATTGTTCTTTTGAACTCTTCTTGTAAATAAGGTGTTCTTACACTTATTTTATCATCAAAACAATGTACATTTATGTAAGAATCAAGTTCTTACTAAAAATCATATTTTGAACTTGGTTTTCTTGGAAAATTATTCATAAATCTTAGATTCACAAAATTACTAGCTCACTTTATTTATTATTTTTCAAGAAATCATTTTATTTTCAAGTTCATGTTCATAAGTGAGGATGATCTTCTTAGGTTAACACATAATCATCCTCTAACTTGCTAAATCATGTGTTTAATCACAATCTAGCAAGCTCTTTATGATGATCAACATCATAATTTCAAGTGAATAACAATCAAGTGCCATGCATGCTTTAATCAACATTATTTCAACAAGATTTCATCACTTTTAAGCTTCATGTTCATGATTCTTGTTTAAGTCTTTTAGTGTTCTTGTGATTCATAACAATGTACATCTTTTTAACCAACAAAATAAGAAATAAAAACTAGTAACAAGAAGCTTACAACTAGCTCAAAGCTAGGGAAGATCACTAGAGAAAAAGATGATGAAAAATGGTGGATGAAAGCTATGGATAAAGGTTCTTCAAGTTCTTCAAGCACCAAGCTCCATGAATCACCTTCTTGCACTTGAAATAAGCTTGAAAATGGATGGATGGTGGTGGCAAGGTGGTGGTGGTGGCGGCACTAAGGTGAGCCGAGAGGGAGAGAGAGAGTAAGTGAGATGGGGTGTTGAGTGTTGTGAAGTGGTGATATTTATAAGCATGCCATATCTTCCAAGATCTTTATAAATCTTATAGAATCCAAGGAAAAATCATGGAATATCTTGGCAAGATATTAGAGGATTTAGCTAGATCTTACAATATCAAGAGTGGGGCCACTAAGGTGACCGTCCACCATATGTGTGGGGGGGGGGGGCAAAGTGTAACTTCCCATTTCTAATTTATAAACAAGTTAACTTTCATGTGTAATTTTTAGGGACTTGTTGTGTTATTATGTTATAAGAAGTGTTATGGTGTTCAGGGACCATAACTAGCTCAGAAACATTAAAACAATGCTTCTAGTAATATTTTGATGTTCCGGGTAATGTCTGGTTTTTCGGCTAGATACCGGTTCGTTAAAGTGCTAAATTGCACCCAGTGCCGTTCCTACGTTTTTGGAGGCCCTAATCGAACTACGAAGTTGAGGCCCTTTTGCAAAATTATCATTTTCAGTCAAATAGATTCTAAGACAATCGGCTAAATCTAATTTGACTATAAACATGCAGTCACATATAACAAATACGTTGAGTAAACAAAATCGACAATCACAAATACAAGCTATCCAGCATAACATAAATTTGGCTAGGAAGAGTACATTATATTATAGTAAGTAATGAGTAACCAATGGAATGTAGCCGGAGCTCCGGTGTTTGTTATATCCTTTGATGTAATCACAAATTCCAGTGACGAATCCACTCCTTCCGGATACTCATTATCTTCCGCGTTCTGTAAAAAATCATTTAACCAAATAGCACTTTTTAACATATCTAACCACCAACTGGTCATTCTTAAATTTACTGGGCTAAAAGTTTCACATTCTAACTAGATATTTTCAAATACTACAAATCACAAGCATTTTATGTTCAAAATTTCTTTCAAGATTGCAATTCTACAGCATGAACATTAACAGACAACTAATTCGTTTTAAAGAATAATCACCCTCAAATTTACTGACATATTAGTTTCATAATGTAACTAGTATTTATGTCAAATACTACAAATCACAAGAATTATAAGTTCAAATCAACTTCAAGTATTGCAAAGCAGTTAGAAAACCAGAAAGCACCATAAATATTAACAACTAACAATATCAAACAAAACTATGTCACAAACAAAATTCCCAGTAGGAACAGCGTGCATAAACAAAATTCGTATTAGGACAATAGAAACTTGTTTCCCAAAATACAATCAGATTCGAAAAAAAGGTAACAATCATATCAAATAGCCGTTAACCTACCTTAATTTCGGAATTAACATGATGACTCCCCTAATTTTTCCCCAAATCATGACTTGGGAGGCCATCATTAAGCAAGCTCAGCCGTCCATGGTGTCGTTTGGATTAGTGAAGGAAGAAGCAGAGCAACCCTAAATCCCTAATAAATATCGGCGCTTGGAGTTAAAAACGTAGGAAGCATTAGCAGGCCCATATTCAATAGTTGAGTTTGAGCATTTGGGTTTGGAAGCTAATATAAGGAGGCCCAAAATCCAAAATCTTGAGGCCCTTAAAAATTGGAGGCCCTAGGCCCTTGCCTAGATTCACAAGCCCATTGGGCCGGCTCTGATTGCACCGTTTAGTGTCCTTTAAGTATCCTTTTGTAACCCTTTTAATTCCCAACACTTAGGAGGGTATTCTGGATAATAAAACATGAATTCTGCATAATATTTATGTGTTAAAAAGCTGATTATAGCTGATTTGTGTAGAATTCTGCATTTAAAGTGCGTTTCGGGTGCTTTTTAGTGCATATTCTAGCTTCCGAAAAGTCTATATGTTAACCCTTGTATATGCTCTTGGGTTTTAATGTATTATTGACATTGGACCTACACCTAGGCCCCAATTCTGTTGTCTGACTGCTTTCTACAGAATTGTTGACACAGTGTGTCTTACCGGTGAGTTTACTAGTATTTCTGACGCAACGCTATCATTAATGCATAGAGCAATATTTGTATTATAAAACGTGCATGAATTCACAAGTATAGCATGTAATCAACCAATGTTGACATTGAAGCACATAATTGTAGTCATTAAATATTAATTAAATTGTACGGAAATTACCGGTTTTGTGCCAGTTGTCACAGTCTTCCCCCCGTTAAAAGAATTTCGTCCCGAAATTCAGGCTGATCTATCTCTCATAGGAGTTTTCTTGAACAGGTGGGGGTACTTTTCTTTAAACTGGTCTTCACGTTCCCACGTGTACTCGGGTCCGTGCTTAGAGTTCCAACGTACTTTGACAAGCTTGACACTGCTCCTCCTGGTCTTGTTGACTTTCCAGTCTGTAACCTCAACAGGTTGTTCTGTAAATCGGAGGGTGTCATCAATATACACTTCATCCGCAGGGATGACCACTGTTTCTTGGGTTGGACTCTTCTTGAGGTTGGATACATGAAACGTATCATGTACTCCATTAAGTTCTTCCGGTAATTCCAACTTGTACGCCACGGTACCAATTCTTTCCAAAATCTTGAATGGTCCGATGTATCGGGGATTCAGCTTCCCACATTTTCCAAATCTTACTACGCCCTTCCAAGGTGAGACCTTCAACAAAACTTTGTCTCCCACCTCGAACTCTAATGGTTTCCGTCTTCTATCAGCGTAGCTCTTTTGTCGATCTCGAGCCACCTTAATGCGCTCTCGGATCTGCATGATCTTGTCGGTTGTCTCTTGCACAAGTTCAGGACCAACCATACGTTTATCTCCAGTGTCTGCCCAACATAAGGGCGAGCGGCACTTGCGGCCATACAGAGCTTCGAACGGAGCGGCTTTTATGCTCGTATGATAACTGTTATTGTAGGAAAACTCAACTAAAGGTAGGTGAGCATCCCAGCTGCCGCCTAAGTCCATAACACATGCGCAAAGCATATCTTCTAGCGTTTGTATGGTCCGTTCACTCTGACCGTCTGTTTGCGGATGGAAGGCCGTGCTTAGATCTAGTTGAGATCCAAAGGCTTCCTGAATGGATTGCCAGATCCTTGAGACAAAATGAACATCT
Organism: Helianthus tuberosus; assembly: GCA_030545235.1. Taxonomy (NCBI): domain Eukaryota; kingdom Viridiplantae; phylum Streptophyta; class Magnoliopsida; order Asterales; family Asteraceae; genus Helianthus; species Helianthus tuberosus. Next base: position 73,537,620 of record CM060385.1, on the reverse strand, counting down.
CTGTCTGAAATAATTGAGATAGGCACTCCATGACGTGCCACGATTTCTTTCAAGTACAACTCAGCAAGCTTTCCAGTGCTATCCTTCTCTCGGATCGGTAGGAAATGCACAGATTTCGTTAACCGATCGACTATCACCCATATCATATCATGCCCTCTAGGGGTCCTGGGTAATTTCGTTATGAAGTCCATCGAGATTTGCTCCCACTTCCACATAGGTATCTCTGGTTGTTGCACTAGACCAGACGGTTTCTGATATTCTGCCTTAACCTTAGCACAGGTTAGACATTTTCCAACATAAACAGCAACATCACTTTTGAGTCTCGGCCACCAATAATATTCCTTTAAGTCTTGATACATTTTGTCCGATCCTGGATGGATCGAGTATCTTGACTAGTGCGCTTCATCAAGGATGACTTCTCGAATGTTGCCATAGAGCGGAACCCAAATACACTTCTTAAAGTATAAGGTTCCCTCTTCATTTGGCACCATATATTTCAACATACCCCGGAGGTATTCAACTTTACGGTTTTCTCCCTTAAGAGCTTCTCGTTGTGTGTCACGAATGCGTGTAGTGAGGTTTGTTCGAATAGTCATTTCCAAAGCTCGAACCCTTAGGGTCATAACCATTTCTTTTCGGCTTAATGCGTCTGCTACAACGTTTGCCTTTCCAGGATGGTACTTAATCTCACAGTCATAATCATTTAGCAGCTCGACCCATCGTCGCTGACGCATGTTTAATTCCTTCTGATCAAATATGTGTTGTAGGATTTTGTGATCTGTGAAGATTGTATATCGAGTACCATATAAATAGTGTCGCCAGATCTTCAAGGCGAATACCACCGCGCCTAGTTCCAAGTCGTGCGTGGTATAATTCCTTTCATGTACCTTCAACTGTCTTGAAGTGTAAGCGATGACTTTTTGGCGTTGCATGAGCACACAGCCCAAACCTTGACGCGAAGCGTCGCAGTATACCACGATGTCTTCAGTGCCTTCGGGTAAGGATAGTATCGGTGCATCGCATAGCTTATTTTTGAGCAGTTAAAAGGCTTCTTCCTGCTTATCACCCCAGTCGTACTTCTTGTCTTTCTGCGTAAGGGTAGTCAGCGGTTGAGCTATTTTGGAGAAATTCTCAATAAATCGCCAGTAATAGCCCGCTAAGCCCAAAAATTGTCGAACTTCAGTCGGGGTTTTGGGAGCTTCCCAATTCTTTATTGCTTCAATCTTGGATGGGTCTACATGAATGCCCTTCTCGTTCACAACGTGACCAAGGAACTGTACTTCGCGAATCCAGAATTCGCATTTTGAAAACTTTGCATAAAGTTTCTCTTTCTTCAGTAGTTCCAGAATGGTTCTGAGATGTTGCTCGTGCTCTTCTCTCGTTTGCGAGTAAATCAGGATATCATCGATAAATACAATCACGAATTTATCGAGATATGGTTTGCATACGCGGTTCATCAGATCCAAAAATACCGCTGGCGCGTTCGTCAGTATGAATGGCATCACAAGAAACTCGTAATGCCCATAACGCGTTCGGAATGCAGTCTTTGGTACACTTTCTTCTTGAATCCTTAACTGATGGTATCCAGATCGAAGGTCGATCTTGGAATAGTAGCTCGATCCTTGCAACTGATCGAATAAGTCACCAATCCTCGGTAGAGGGTACCGATTCTTGATTGTGAGCTTGTTCAGTTCTCTGTAATCGATACACATCCGCAGTGTTCCATCCTTCTTCTTCACGAACAATACTGGAGCTCCCCAGGGCGAGAAGCTTGGCCTTATGAATCCTTTATCCAACAACTCCTGGAGTTGTGTAGATAATTCTTGCATTTCGGATGGTGCAAGCCGATAGGGTGCCTTGGCTACAGGAGCGGCTCCTGGAACCAAGTCTATATGGAATTCGACTTGTCGTTGCCGAGGTAGCCCTGGCAGATCCTCGGGAAAAACATCAGGGAATTCCTTCAGCACAGGAATGTCTTCGAGTTTCGGCTCCTCAGCCTTCTTATCTACAACGTGCTTTAGGAAAGCAACACATCCTTTCCTTAAGCACTTCTATGCCTTCATAAAAATGATGATTCGCAGAGGCGCGTCTCGCTTTTCTCCATGCACGATGAGAGTTTCATCATTCGCCAAAGGGATGCGAATGATTTTCTCGTGACAAACAACTTCAACTTTGTTCTTGGATAACCAGTCCATTCCGACCACTACATCGAAGCTACCTAATTGAATAGGTAAGAGGTCGATGCTAAATTTTCGCTCACCAAGTTCTAATGTACAACCTCTAACTACTTCGCCCGATTCAACAAGTTTACCATTGGCTAGTTCTATGGAATAAGGAATATCTAATCTACTAGATTCTATTCTAAGCATACGTTTAAATTCCACAGACATGAAGCTATAGTCGGCACCAGTGTCAAATAATATGGATGCAAAGTGATCGTTAATGAGAAACGTACCGGTGGCCACATTAGGGTCCTCGCGTGCGTTCTTTGCTCCAATCACGAATGCTCGAGCCTGAGCATTGTTTCCCCTTGGGCAATCTTTTATGAAATGATATTTGCTTCCACAACTGAAGCATCCTTGGTTTTGCCCAGCTCCATTCCCATTCCGATTACCATTGCCATTTCCATTTCCACCATTCCTATTACCAGCACCATTGCGATTTCCATTTCCGATCCTTCCTTTTCCCCAACAGTCTTCTGTTTGATGACCCAACCTACCACATTTGTCACATCTTGGAATGCGACAAGCTCCTTCATGATGATACTTACATTTTTGCCATTTAGGCAGGGTGCCTTGGTATCCTTTGGCTGCAGTATCATTTGCCGCTGCAAAGGTTCTCACCTCCTTAGGTGGGTTAGGGTCACGCTTCTTGTTGTTTGAACCCTTGTTTCTGCGGGTTGCTTGATTCAGATTCGCATGCTTCCTTTTCTTATCACCCGACGACTCAGCATGCGTCTCGGTAATCTCAGTAGGGTTCAGTGATAGCTTCTTCATACAGACAACATCTTTAGTAAGGCTGACTGCCAGAGTTACAGCCTTAGTGATCATTTGAGGTTTGGCCGAAGTTACCATGCTGCGAAATTCTGAGGCCAATCCCCAAATGTAGCGTTCAACGCGTTTAAATTCGGGAGTCACCATGTAGGGGATCACTCTTGACAGATCGTGGAACCTTCGAGTGTAACCAGTAATGTCAGCACCTTCCATGGTCAAGTGCCAAAACTCAGTCTCCAACCTTTGGAGTTCAGCACGAGAGCAATACTTCTCTCTAATTCGTTCCTTTAGCGCATCCCATGTCATGCCGTACGCAGCATCATCACCCAGAGTCTGGACTTGCAAATTACACCAAGTCAAAGCTTCATCAACAAACAACCCTGTAGCAAAAGTGACTTGCTGATCCGTGGTACACTTGCTCATACGGATAGTGGCATCAGTCTTTTCCGCCCATCGTACAAACGCCACTGCACCTCCAGTGCCGTCGTAGTTCAGCGGTTTGCAGTCGAGAAACTGCTTGAAATTGCAGCCCTGAGCTGCATTGCCTCCAGATGAATCTCCATTCCCATTGCGTCTAGCATTGCTTGGTCCTCCACTTTGTTCAGTACGGTTCGCCTCGTACTAGGAGATAGCTGCGGAGATCCTTTCTTCCAGTACGGCGTTCAGCTCTTCAGCAGTTCTTGGTAGTGGGGGAGGAGGAGGTTGATCATGAGCATTCACAGCTCTTATGGGTGCCATGTTCTGACAGAACACAACACAATAGGGTTAGATATTTGTTTGATATCGTCATACGAGTTAGTAGCAGTACATACATACAGGCATATAACTTAAGTGACATCAAACAATCCTCCAATTGTATACATCAATTCATACAGCAACAAGCATGCATAAATAGATAAATACTGTTGTGTCATAAGATATTCACATTGGCGGTTCTTGTCTTTATACCCTAAATTATTACTCCAAAAGAGTATTTAATAGGCTGGGGGAGGGTGTTCACGTTTGACCTTCTCTTGTATTTGAAGGAATCTCTTATGATACGTGACAAGACTTGCTGTGGTTTCTGTGCACTGAATTCCATAATTATGTATGCATCCATAATTACGTAAGTCCTTGCATAGTCCGCACAGTTCGTTTCATCCTCGTATCACTTCCTTCAGATAGGCCACTGCTTTCAGGTAAAGTCACGAGTACCTGAGATATTCCATTTCTAGCATATGTATATATCAATTATCACACATAATTGCAAGTAATTTCTAGTCAAAGTCAAGTGCTACTCCAGTGCACCCTAGTCTCGTAGTGTCTTTACTTGACTCTTTGAAAATAGTTTCAGGTAGTGGATGTCGCGGAAAGTTTTATGCAATGAAAAATTTTTGAAAAATTGTTTTCGTGAAAGGATCCTAAAGATTATAGACTAGACTCGAGAAGGAATCCTGGTTCACTACAATCGCAGCTCTGATACCAATCTGTCACACTCATTTCTAAGGCGGAAGCACGAGGTGTGATCATGAAAAGTTTTCATTGCATACGATTGGTAAACATACTACATGCTCATAAAAACAACTCCAAATGCCAAACATTACATAACTGAAATCATAGATTAAGTGTTTACATCACAAGACAACATTTTGTTTGATAGATTACAACTTTATTCAAAGATCAACATAAACAACATCCAAGAGCAGGAGTATGACTGCGCGCACATCCACTTTAGTTACATGAAATACATGTGAGTTTTTGGAAAAACGTCAACATAATGTGGTGTGAATTCATGCAATTTTTGTATTGAACGTTTGTACACTTTGTATGAAAACATGGTATGTAATTTGTATAACTGAAGTATTCCTGTATGTATCAAGATTGTTAATGGGTTGCAAGGCCATTAACGTGTGACACGACATAGGAAGCATCCAAACCATAGGCATTTTTCTAGTTGTCGATTCACGACTGAGACACAAAAGCACTACTCGGTACTCGTTCTCACCAAGAGTGTGGCTGCCCGAAAACCCGTTAGATCTAACCTTTTGTTCTGCGGTCTAGGTATATTGTTGATTAATGGTGCTTATGGTACCCTATTCGTGACACGATTTCTCGTATCATTTCTTGTATCATTTCTCGTATCATTTCTCAATTCTTGTATCCATCATACCATTTGTAAATATTGTAACATTTGTAACATGTATTTCACCCCCGAAGTTATAAAACTGAAAACAGTTAAAAGGAAAGAGGGAGCATGAACTCACCACTTTGCGTTCCTTGCGTCGTAAACTTGACCGGTTTTTGCTTATCTAGCGTCGTGACCTAAACGTGTTTTATTAACGTTAGTCACTAGACTTGTACCGCAGAAGTACAAGTCACCATCTTTTATGTATGTATTCTTGTTGTTAAAAATAATTTATATTTTTAACTATGTATCTTACTTATATTATTTTCTCACAAATAAATATAAGTTTCTTGTATTTTTCACCCGAGTTATGTACTTTGTTCAAAACTTCACTTCATGTTCATAACTTGTCCAAGTTATCTAATCTATCAAGTAATATATTTTCATAAATATATCTTCTTGTATTTGTCTAAGCATGTTGTATGTGTATTTTGTACTTTCACTCCTTAGGAGTATTTAGTGTGTTTTCAAGTCTTAAGACACTATTACATATAATACATACTATATACACTTAGCACAAAATTTGGTGATCAATAAATATATATATTTTCCTCAAAAATATACATACTTAATATCAATTTTTATCTTGAAGAAATCATCATTTCTTAACTTAAAGTTTACATAAAGGTTAGGGAAACCTTGGTAAATATTTTTAGGGGATAAGTTTCACCAAAACTTATATTTTTCTAAGTGTCAAAATTTATAGAAATTTTGACATGGTTTCCCCTAAAAATGGAGGTTTCCCATGTTTTTAAAACATGTGTTTATTTTCTTTTAAAATCATCACAACAATCAATAATCAATACTACACTTCCCAAGTGTAAAAATTATACAATGTATACAACAACATGGACATGAACTTTCACAAAAACTCGTAGTAACTTGGTAACATGTTTAATAGACTTAGTTACCCCTTAAAGTGTGTTTATTTCTTAATAAACTTCCTTCTTGAAAATTTTAGATGTTTACAACTTGTAAACATATTCTACAAAAATTGTTCTTTTGAACTCTTCTTGTAAATAAGGTGTTCTTACACTTATTTTATCATCAAAACAATGTACATTTATGTAAGAATCAAGTTCTTACTAAAAATCATATTTTGAACTTGGTTTTCTTGGAAAATTATTCATAAATCTTAGATTCACAAAATTACTAGCTCACTTTATTTATTATTTTTCAAGAAATCATTTTATTTTCAAGTTCATGTTCATAAGTGAGGATGATCTTCTTGGGTTAACACATAATCATCCTCTAACTTGCTAAATCATGTGTTTAATCACAATCTAGCAAGCTCTTTATGACGATTAACATCATAATTTCAAGTAAATAACAATCAAGTGCCATGCATGCTTTAATCAACATTATTTCAACAAGATTTCATCACTTTTAAGCTTCATGTTCATGATTCTTGTTTAAGTCTTTTAGTGTTCTTGTGATTCATAACAATGTACTTCTTTTTAACCAACAAAATAAGAAATAAAAACTAGTAACAAGAAGCTTACAACTAGCTCAAAGCTAGGGAAGATCACTAGAGAAAAAGATGATGAAAAATGGTGGATGAAAGCTATGGATAAAGGTTCTTCAAGTTCTTCAAGCACCAAGCTCCATGAATCACCTTCTTGCACTTGAAATAAGCTTGAAAATGGATGGATGGTGGTGGCAAGGTGGTGGTGGTGGCGGCACTAAGGTGAGCCGGGAGGGAGAGAGAGAGTAAGTGAGATGGGGTGTTGAGTGTTGTGAAGTGGTGATATTTATAAGCATGCCATATCTTCCAAGATCTTTATAAATCTTATAGAATCCAAGAAAAAATCATGGAATATCTTGGCAAGATATTAGAGGATTTAGCTAGATCTTACAATATCAAGAGTGGGGCCACTAAGGTGAACGTCCACCATATGGGGGGGGGGGGCTAAGTGTAACTTCCCATTTCTAATTTATAAACAAGTTAACTTTCATGTGTAATTTTTAGGGACTTGTTGTGTTATTATGTTATAAGAGGTGTTATGGTGTTCGGGGACCATAACTAGCTCAAAAACATTAAAACAATGCTTCTAGTAATATTTTGATGTTCCGGGTAATGTCCGGTTGTTCGGTTAGATACCGGTTCGTTAAAGTGCTAAATTGCACCGTTTAGTATCCTTTAAGTATCCTTTTGTAACCCTTTTAATTCCCAACACTTAGGAGGGTATTCTGGATAATAAAACATGAATTCTGCATAATATTTATGTGTTAAAAAGCTGATTATAGCTGATTTGTGCAGAATTCTGCATTTAAAGTGCATTTCGGGTGCTTTTTAGTGCATATTCTAGCTTACGGAAAGTCTATATGTTAACCCTTGTATATACTCTTGGGTTTTAATGTATTCTTAATGTTGGACCTACACCTAGGCCCCAATTCTATTGTCTGACTGCTTTCTGCAGAATTGTTGACACAGTGTGTCTTACCGGTGAGTTTACTAGTATTTCTGACGCAACGCTATCATTAATGCATAGAGCAATATTTGTATTATAAAACGTGCATGAATTCACAAGTATAGCATATAATCAACCAATGTTGACATTGAAGCACATAATTGCAGTCATTAAATATTAATTAAATTGTACGGAAATTACCGGTTTTGTGCCAGTTGTCACAAATAGTATGTGCCCGAGTTAATAATCGCGGTTCCTACGTGATGACCTTTAATGAACTTCAACATAAGTTTCCGAAGGTCTTAAATGCATGTTTCCTAAACTCTAAGAGTTTTGTGTACTGTATGTAATTGTTTTATGCACCGTGTATGAAACACCACAATAGCGTATGTTTGAAAGCAAAATTTTGACTGTTTGTTTTTCGGCAACGGTTGGAGACCATATTCGAGTACTATGTGTTCTGTATGCATTCAGGTTTTAATATTCTAAGTTCCCAGAGAAAAGTGAGGTTAGAGCCTAGGTATCACAACAGAAACCTAATTCGTTGTAACCTATAACTCTGATACCAATCTGTCACACCCCGAAATTATCAGAGCTGGCATGACTGGACTGGTATCTTCATTGCACAGCGGAAGCAATTAAGCTAAGACTTCTAGAAATTGAACGCCCGCTAAGTACTCGAATCCCCAATGGTTCTCCTATTCCAACCGTGCCATAATTTGAAAAGTAACCTGAGAAAGAAACATGCGAAAAATCAACATAAAGTTGAGCGAGTTCATAGTTTGCATGTAAAAGATTTGAAATAAATCTTTTTGAATAACCGGCTTGTGAAATATTATTGAGAAAACGAATTTAGAAATCATTTTCTTGTCAAGTTATATGGAAACTTTGTATTTGTAACGCATTATGTTCGTAGAACCATGTATTTGTAAACTCTTGTATTCGTAAAGTTCGTATAACCGTCATTGCCCACCCTGACTTTGACTTCATGCCCACATAATCCTATGCTTTGAATTTGTATAAAACATGGTATGTAATTTGTAAAACCCCGGTATGAAAGCAACAAGGAAAAAGAGATCACCAATGGTTTGCAAGGCCAATGGTATGTGTGAAGTGATGCAGGAAAACTCAAACCTAGCAAATTTGTACCGGGCTTCCGGCTGGAAGACATAGTCACCCTATGGGCCTCCCTGGTCCTCATGGGTGTGGGCTCGCTACACCCAAATAGATCTATCACTCATGTCTCTCGGTCCTACAACGAGGATTAATGGCCTTAAGTGTTGTACCCACCACTCACATGATCTAAGTGTACCCTTCCTTAGCTAACTATACCAATTGTATTGTAGGTAATCCTTTTGTAACATGTATTTTACCCCAGTCTCTCAGACTGAATTACCCAGCTAGTCTCTCAGACTAACTCCTCAGTCTCTCAGACCAACTCCCCAGTCTCTCAGACTGAATTACCCAGCTAGTCTCTGAGACTAACTCCCCAGTCTCTTAGACCAAGTCCCCAGTCTCTCAGACTGACTCCCCAGTCTCTATATTATCACCAGACGATCCCATCCCTAGTCATGAAAATCATTCACATTTCGATAATACGCATTTGGTTTGTAAAAAAAACCAGTATATTTAATATGATTCATTCGTAAACCATTTGAGTTCCTTGAAAACCGTTCGTAACATGTCTTAAAAAAATATGAGTTTTCGTTCATTCAAAAACCTCGTGTGTTCCTGCAAAACGTGTTTTGTCTAAAATATGCAGTCTTTGTTCATCGGGAACTTTGTGTGTTTTCTGCAAAACGTGCATGTCTTTCCACCCTGAAAACATTTATAAAAAAATGTAAAACCGTAAAAAGGTGGGGTTATGAACTCACCTGGATTTCCATGGGCAAAGCTAGCTAAATACGACTTCGTGATGTCGTTTCCAAGACGAGACTCGCTAGCGTGCATTCTACAATATTCCTAACACGGAATGTCTTATAAGTTTCTAAATAAACGTAGTAACTAAACTACGTGTCATCGAGCTCTACCGAATCGTTAACCGAACGATTTTAACGGTAAGTTGTGAAGTAAATGGAAACGATTAGGTCATATTTGATAAGTGTCGTTTATCGTCGATAATAACTAACAAGTCTTGAAAAGACTTGATTCTCGAGATATTTAAAAGTAAATAAATATTTATATCAAATATATAAATATATCGTTAAGGTCGCTTGTCGACCCGAGAAGTCGTTTGTGCATTTAGAAATATTCGTTATGAAAGTAATATATAATAAACTTTTATTATATATATTACGTCTTGTATATATTTGCCAAAATATACGTATATGCCGTTTCGGCGCTTGAAATAAATATAAAAAGTTATATTTATTTTATAAGAGAATCGTCGAGTTGTCGTGTTTGAAAATAAATATGGCTATATTTATTTTATAAAAGAATTCGACTTGCTTGTGTCGGAAATAAATATATAGCTATATTTATTTATAAAGGATTCATTTTGCACGATATTTAAAACAAATATATGAGCTATATTTATTTTTATAAAACGAATTCGTGTCGTATAATATTTCAAATAAATATATAAACTATATTTATTTTAGTAAAACAATCGTCGCGTCGTTTGATTGTTGAAATAAATATACAAAATATTTATTCTTATGAAAAGAAGTCGTATCATCATTCGACATTTGAAACAATATAAATCATTACGTTGATTTAATAAAAGTTTTGTCGAATTTTCAAAGTTTACAATAAATATAATAACTATATTTATTAGTTGTAAATAATGTCCGAATCGTAGTTTTTGTATCTTGTAAAAGTGTTGTCGAAGGAATTGTTACACTTGTATTTGCTCTAAAAAAATTACTTGAATAGGGATAGTTCATTTTATAATGAAACTATTTTACGGATTTTCTAGAAAAACGGGCAGAGTTTCCTCTGTTTTTGGACGCCCCGACAACACAAGTTGTCGCTATTTTCAAAATTCAGCAATTTATCAAACAATATAAACAATATTTATAAGATTCCGTCGAATAAGTCGAAATATAAACTATGCTTTAATCGATTGGTTCAAGCTCGTTTGTCACGGTAAAAACTATAAAGATAATGAATTAAATGCGCCGTTAAAATCTTTACCAAAGCTCTCGCGTCGAGACGTTGACTGAATTGACTGAATGTCGACCGAGTCGAAACTGAAGCTGACCGTCAGACCGAACCGGCTGACCCAAACCAAACCGAGTGGACTCGTCTGACCCGAGTCGACTCGCTGACTGAGCTGACTCGCTGACTGAGTCAACCGAACCGCCTGACCGAACCGGCTGACCGAGCCGCCTGACCGAACCGAACCCGAGCTCCTCACCCAAGTCTGACCCGAGTCGAACTAGAACCAAACATAAAACATCTCGAATCAAGCACCTTTGTTTCGACGGACACCTGGTCAGAACTCGACCACCGCCGCCACTTGCCGAAGTCCGAACCCCGACCACCGCCATCACCGCCGTCATCATCCCGTTACCCAGCAGCTCTCCGCCGTCATCGGAAAACACGAAAAAGCAAGGTCGTCACTCGTTTCTGTTCAGAAATCAGAGAAAATAGCAAAACGAGTCGGGTTCAACTTACCGGAAAGTCGCCGGAGCTCCGATTTCAATGAAACTTTACCAGTAGGTCCCCAAGGCTCCGATCTAGACATGCACGGAGTTAGAATTTCAAAAATAGTTTGCCGGAATTTTGACCGGAACTTCACCGGAGTTGCGCGTGAGCCCAAACGGCTCAGAATCTTCGAAAATGGGCACCACCATTGCGACGGGAAGGCTCGGTTTAGTGGGGGTAGGGTATAGGCTCGAAAAAGTTCGTCGGAAAAGCCACCGCCGCCGCCGTTCCGTCGGTCTCCGGCATCGTCGCCGGTCGCCGGTTTCCTCCGCCGGGTCTGATCTGCCGAGAGAGAGAGTAGAGAGCATGTGTGTTTGTGTTGTTTGTTCCAAATGAGAGAAAATAAGGGGTAAACCCCCTTATATACTAAGGGTTCGTATGATGGGCTTTGGGCTTGGGCCCAAGGCCCACAAGCCCAGTCCCCGCGTTTCGAGTGGCCCGATCCTCTCTACGAGACCCGTTTTCGCTCCCGCGCGTCGTAAAACGTAGTAATTCGTTATTATAGGGTCGAAATATGTAGAAATAGTGTCGATAATCGTTAATAGTCGCGTACGTTCGTCGGTTTCGTCCAAATTGCATAAATGCCTCGTTTGCCGTTTCTGATCCGTTTTTTGATCCGGTTTCAACTACGATTGTTAAAATTTAATTACGAAACAAAATATATCAAAAAATCTTAAGTTTTGAAGGTAACACGCGGGTCCGATGCGTCCATTTCGTTACTGGTGTGTTTCCTGCAGTTGCGTTTCTCGTTCCTGTTTGCGTTTTGCGCTGTACGGAAGCGAAATAAATTCGCAACATTAATTTCATAAATATAAAATATTCGTAGAAAATACGTATTTGTCGGCGTTTTCAGTATTTCGTACGGTTTTGTTTCGTTGTCATTTGACGTTCCGCATATTCCATGCGAATCTTCATACGCGTACTGTAAAGTCGGATAAACGTTCCCAGGCACTCCAAAGGCCTAATTAAGTTAATTTGCGCTGTAAAAACTATTTATTATCGCGTTAATCACCTGTTAATCACTTAATTAAGAGCCGTAAATCACCGGTTGTCACAATTCATGTGAACCTTTAAAGATAGATTAGTCATCTGCTAGGAGTTTTCTAACCTCACTTATCAAAGAAAGCAATACCGATGGTCACAATACAACCACGAGGATAAGCATTTAAGTAGATTATATAACAAATTATTTCACCTTACAAGTCTTGATCACAAATCTACCATGTTAGCAATTTCAGACCAAAACTACTAAACAAAGATCATAAACCGCGTCAAGAACATGTAACAACACCATATAATTCGTTAGAACCGTTACGTGCAAGAAAGCATTCTCAATCAAAATCCGATATATCTTAGATAAAACCAATACCCCTCTCGAGTCTCATGGTGTAAACAAGTTTACAAACAAGTGATTAATCAAGAAATAGTTACCATCCCACTAACCACAGATTCATTATCCAAGACAATCAAACATAATCAAGAACTCAACATTAATGAAACATTCATTATATAATCATGAAAAAGTACTAAAGATTCATACAAACAAGATTACAACATAAAGATTATTTAAGATACAAGTTCATTACTACTATTACACAATATTACATAAAACATAAACTAACATCAGCTCAATACTTGAATAATGATTAGAATACATGTATAAGAACAAGGAATCGAACAAGCAAGGAATTGATGGGTTGGATCGGTTATGCTTCCATTCGGTCTTGAAGTTTCAAAGTGGTCTAATCAGGACTGCTTCGGAACCCAGAAATCGCCCAGAAACATGAAGAAAAACGAAACATTGAAACCAGTTGTGAATGGCTCTATTTATAGGCAATTTTCAGTTTGGCACGGCCATGCAGTTGGATCGCACGGTCGTGCACTGGCACTTGTCGGGTGACGTCATTTCTCCAATTCGGGGTCAGATAAGTGGAGTAGTGGACAAGTTGTCTCGGTCACCAAATTGGCACGATCATGCCACCAGTCGCACGATAGTGTGAGGTCGTTAGAATCATGATCATAAAGTATGGTCCAAGTGGTGCACGGTCATGCGGCACCTGGCAGTCATCAGATTTTTGTCACTTTTATCAGAAATGCATCAGAATTTGCCTGTTTTCATCAGATTTGTCGTTCGTACTCTGTTTAAGACCTGAAAATATAAAAGTACCAGATTTGGTACCTAAACGTCGCGGTTTCGGTCAAAAACGCTTAAAACGGAAGTGTTTTATGGGATAAAAACATGTATAATTTAACGTATATCAAACATCCCCATACTTGAACTTTGCTTGTCCTCAAGCAAACTTAAAATAAAGCAAGGAAACAAATCTAATTATTTACGTAGTTACTTAATTTGTTTGGTGGTCAAATTGGTTTTAAAAAATGTCATAATCAAAGATTTAAAACAAACAAGCTTATTTTAATAAATGAAAAGATAGACAAATAAGCAATGACTTAACATTTGATTGACTTAGCATTCAAATCCTTCCATTTCTCACAATGTTCACACACTCTCGGTTATTTTTCTGAATCATACATGTAATGTGTATGCAAAACACTCGATGCCTAGTCAATGAATCATGAAATATAATAAGCTTGTCAAAAGACCTAATCTCCACCAATAATATGTGAAAAACATAAATCAAGAGGTCTTTGATGGGTTGTAATGATAGACTATTGTTAAGGGTATGGAATGGATATTTGAAAGTGGCTAAAAAGGTTAAAACTTGGCTTATTTTCTAGGATTCTGAACACGTTGCTAAGCTATTTGTGTATGTGTTCAGAGTTTATTCTTTTTACACTTTTACTCTCTATTTTCTTAATGATTTTCCATAATTCTTATAGAGAGTTACAACAGACCATTTTTTTTTCAAGCATGAAAAAGTACTAAAATTTACACTAATCTAGATACCTGTGGCCAAATTTTAATAAAAAGGGTAAATATGAAAAGGTTTTATTTGGTTAAGTAGGCTTAATCTTTGGGTAAAATTTTAAAAAATATGGAAAATAGACTCAACATGGCGAACTAATGGATAATGTTGGGTGCGTGATATAAACAAAGAAAAAGGCTAACAAAAGGATATCCTAAGTGCCTCTATCATTTCTATGCAATTTCACATATTCATGATCTTGAAAAGTATACAAATTACAAGTTCTAAATTGCATAAAACATCTGGCTCACTCATATTCCGCAAAAACAAATAAGCATTGTCAAGAAAGCAGTAAAGGCTCAAAAATATGCTCACGAAAACGGAAGGAATGGGTATAAATGTAAAGATAATATGCAAGTCTTTCTTCTTGTTTTATCACGCTTTTAGTTATCTTTTTCAAAAATTAATTTGGCTTGTCGGTTTTGATCAAATTTGATGTTTTTTTAAAGAACACAAGTGACCATTTTTGTTTTATTTTCTAAAAATATGTATAGAAATGAGAACAATTAAGGACAAACAAAGTTAAAACCTTTAAATCCCTCCCCACACTTGAACTTCACATTGTCCCCAATGTGAAATACATATTAGTTAAGCAATTATGAAGACTAAACTAATAATGTGAAAAGGGAAAGAGGTACTCCCTCAGAGTTGAAGTTGACTCATTTGAGTAGACTTTAATTGAAGTCTTCTCAACTCTGTGTGCATTCTTTGCAAATCTGCCAAGTATGTCACTTGCTAAAACAATGCCATTAATTAAAATGTTAGATAACCAAACCAAATCCATTATTCAAACAAAACAAACATACTACTTAAACATTTTGAAAATAGACATAAAGTTTTAAAAACCCAAATAAAATAAAGTACTAAATAAAGATAAGACAAACTACGATAAAACACCAGTTTTTCTGAACGGTCCGCTCCACCTCCTCCTACTCCTCATCATCATCATCATCGTGGTGGCGTGTTCCAGATGAACCCGCCCTGTAGTTACCTGGGTTTCCAAATAGAAACTGTGGAGGCTCCCCGAAGTAGCTAGGATAGGCGTTCTGTAGCCCTCCGAAGATACAAGAAAAGCCTGCATACATCTCCTCCCTCATAGTGCCCTGAGTCGCTCGTATAGTATCCTGAGTGGCTCTCATAGTGTCCTGAGTCACCAGCATGTGTTGAAACTACTGGTATAACTCTGGATAGGAAGGGATACCTGGAGGCTAGTTCTGTTGTGGCGGATATTCATACTGGTGTTGGGGTTGCTCATGCTGTGGCTGCTCGTGCTGGTGGCCTGGTGGTGGTCGTAGTGCATGCTGTTCTTCTTCATGCATCTTGTTGTCTTCGTCCTGTGGTGGTAATGGATCCCATATCTCTCCATTAAGACCTCTCAGTCTCAGGCCATTGTCTGTATCATATCTCTCCATTAAGACCCCTCAGTCTCGGGCTATTGTCTGATCATAACCGGTTTCCTTCTTCTTCATGTTGAGCTCGTAAGCTCTCAGTTTCCCAACAACCACTTCTAAGTCTTTATCCTCATAATCAGCTTCGCCCTTTATCATGAGAGTATAAATATCCCACTTAGCAGGTAAAACATCCAGCAACTTGTCATTTATCTCAATGTCAGTGTATCCTTCTATGTTATAGTTGTCTATCTCTGACATTAGATGATAGAACCTCGTAATGATATCTTCTAGGGACTCATTTCTTCAGTAGATCTGCCTTGTTCTTCTTCACATCAGCATTGCCCTCATACCCCTTTTCTAATGCATCCTACGTCTCTTTTGAGGTAGTGTATCTCTTGAAAGTATGTTTAATGCCATCAGGTAAAGACATTTTTATTGCAGCTAGAGCTCTCTTCTCAGCTTCATACATCTTCTTCTCTGCATCTTGCATGTTAACATAGGTAGTGACACGTTGTCTGCCTTCAGCATCTGTGTCTCCTGATATTCAATAAACGACTGAAACCTATCTGTGTGTCTTGATATTCAATAAATGACTGAAATCTATCTTTCCATGTAAGGTAATTCTCTACCTTCATCATCTTTAGCGGTTTGTTCGTTGTGCCAACTTCATGCTCCATCCTCAACAACTCGTTCAAATTTGACATTTGTAACGCAACCGGCTGGTTAGAAACGATTAAATACTGACCGAAAACTGTTTTTACCAAATCGTACCGTTAGACTCATCTCGACAATACGAAAACTCTTTTTACCAAACAATTTTTTTTCCTAAAAATCACACGAGTCTAACCGTGCAGTCGGTTTGCAAAGATTTTTTGCAGATCAAATTCTGCACTCAAATACGTTTAAAACCGAATACGTCAGCTGGTTAAAGTTCCACCTTTTCGAATTCAACTCGTAATAGTGTCCAATTCGAAAAAGCACTTCGAAATAACAATCCGGAATAGGAATTCGAAACAGTGATCCGAAACACTATTCGATAAGTCCTTATCCGAAATAGTCTGAAACAGTCCTTATCCGAAATGGTCCGAAATAGCCCTTATCCGAAATGGTCCGAAATAGCACTAATCCGAAATCCACACTGATGATCCAAAATTTGTGACATCTGTGCTTGTGTAATCTTTGTACAAACTCTGAACAATTCAAATATCAATAAAACAATGTGTTTTGATCCCAATATTTGTTTATTTATTTTTGACATTTTGCACGTTTTGATTTTTATTCAATTTTAAACTCTATATCGCTTTCTGGAAAGTTATACGAAAACTGATGCGTAAACGTAATCAGTTTAACGCGAAAAACACTCCGGAACAGTGACACAAGCTTAACATACCTTAAATGACCCTTACATAACTTAGAAATAAGTTTTAAAGGGTTTGGTATGGCAAAAACAAGTTTATTCGCTTACAGGGACTATTAGCGTCAAACTACAAAAGTCTGCCGTTTCGTACAGCAACGTGCATTCCGGGACATGATAATAAGCTAAACATACCATAAATAACCGTAACATAGCTTATAAATAAGCTTTGAGTGGTTCGGTATGCGAAAATGCGCTTATTTGATCACAGGGACTAAAAGCGTCAAAAACTGCGTAAGTTTGCATTTACGCGCATATCTTATGTACTGACCACATCCGGACATCCAAAAAATTTTGTAGTTACTAAAAATTTTTATTTTAGTGATAGGAATGCAAAAATACCATTCGTCGCTTAATTTGGATCGTTTTCGCGTCCGTTCGAGTTTCATCGTAATTAACCGAATAACATGACCGTACGACCAAACGAGCCGACATCCGTGATATTTTCAAGCATATTTCAAGTCCCCTATACTTTTACGTCCTTGTAGAGCCTTGAAAATGGCTTAACGGGGGTTAAATACGTCAAATATGCCTAAATATGTGTGCAGGGACTGAAAGTGTAATTTCTGAAACACAAGTCGCGCTCGCGGGCCGCGACCGCCCAAGCACTATCTGTCATGGGGTGCGACAGCCCCCTGTTGACAGAAAGTTGTTTTTCAGCTGCTGTTTGATATTTCAGGGACTTTTATGCAATTTTTCATGTTTTGGGCTCCAAGTTAACACATCTCCAAGTAATATTAGCTGTCGTTAACACATGTATGGCCAAGATTTATTGCTTGGGGACTAGATAAACACATGTAATGATCTTGAATCACCTCCATAACTAGAGTTATTTGCCCGGATAGTCCCTGTGGTTTCACGTTTTTTCACGTTTAGTCCCCACCTTTTGGAAATAGCAGGTATGCTCCCTATTGTTTGTTATTTTGTTACTCGGATAGTCCCTTGAGTAAAATGTCAGTTAGTTTGGTCAGTTAAGTTGGTGTGAAATTACTAAATTGTCCTCCTCCTTCTCCACACCACCATCATCCACTTAGCCTCATCCTCCACCTACCCACATCTGCAAACGCTTCAGATTCCAACTTAACAAACATTATCAAGCTAAAATCACCAAACATTTACAATCTAACAAACATCAATAACAACAAAAGGGGGGAAATAAAGGTTTACCATTGAAGCATGTGAAGAATCTCTGGTTCAATTCACTGCTTTGAAATTGAATAAAAAAAACTTGAAATTGAATCGTCTGCAAGCATTAATTAGTATAAAAACGAAAAAGTAAACATTGAAATTCAACTACTAAAATCCAAAATAGAGAAAAATAAAGAATCTGGTTCATCGATGAAAAGAAGTGGGAAGAAAATTCTATTAAAGTAACAAATTTGATAATTGAAATATGCCCTAGCCTAGTTTGATGCAATAATAAACTAACCAGGTTCGATTATGTAATGCGATAACTACTGATTATGTAATGTGACTATTATACAACTGCAATCATGTAATGCAACTAACCACGATGATCTGATTAAAAAAAATATAGATGTGATGATAAATGTGGCTTCAAAGGGTTTGGAGATAATGAAAGGGGTAGGATGGTCATTTATTAAGGCTAAGTGGGTGGTGGTGGTCAGGTGGTGTGGAGAAGGAGGACAATTTAGTAATTTTACACCAATTTAACTGACCAAACTAACTGACATTTACTCAGGGGACTATCCGAGCAACAAAATAACAAACCATAGGGAGCACACATGCTATTTTCAAAAGATGGGGACTAAACGTGAAAAAACATAAAACCACAGGGACTATCCGGGCAATTAACTCCCACAACTATAAATACCCCTCCATTTCACTTTGTTCATTGCTCATTTCCATCTTTTGGACTCTAAGTGGAGGCAACCATCATTAGAAACCACCTACCTGAGTTCTCATAGTTCAATCTTTCAGCCATAGAGCCTTGTAAGTGTTTTTTCATGGCTTAGTCTTTATTTTCAGCTATTTAAAGCTGAAAGTCAAACAGTTTGACTAACAGTTTGACTTTCGGTTTTGACCATCTATTGGTCAAATCAAAGTTCAATTGAACTTTGCAATGTGATTGTAATCATGATGGTTATAATCCTTGGCAATTATACCTACTGATTACCACGTTGACTAGGTGTAGTGACGAGTCAAAGTTTCGGTCAAAATGCGTATTTATGCGCATTTTGCGACGGAACTATTTTCAGGTATCAAAACCCTTTGTTTTGATACCAAATCAATTTTTTAACTTAGTTAAACATGTTTAACTCGTCACTACTAGTTTAGTGCTTGTTTAGGGTCGTAAGTTAAGCGGTCTCGACAACCGCTTAGACTTTCGAACCCGACCCGTTTGGTCGATCATTAGGATCCGACTAAACTTATTTAGTGATCATAGTTACATAGGGAATAACCTACTGAGGTTATACCTTATGATCACATAGGTTGGTTAGTTATCCATTAAGTCGTTTATATGCCCATTGAAAATGACCAAAATGCCTTTTTTAAGCATAAATTCATATTTTGCATATGTGATCAAGTGTTTGACATCTAAACTGATTTAGTAACATATTTAAACATAATTGGGCATGTAAGACTTAACATAGGACATAGATAACCATCGGAACTTAGTTTTACGCAAACGACGCGTTAAAGTAGCTTAAACTACCTTAACGGGTCGAAACGGGTCAAAAGCACTTAGGATAACTTTCTAATCAGAATGTTAGGTCTAATAAATCATGCCATATGAGTTCCAATACTCATTTGATTTATAGAACTTCATTCTATCCTATCTCCTGATTTAGGATCCGATTATTAACGTAGTTACCTATATTAGGTGCCGTTTGATTTCGTGATCCTTGAAGCTTTATTTGGTCTTAATTTCAAGACTAATAAGCAATCCCAAGTGAGTACATAGTTTCCCTCTTTTACCGCTTTCAAATATTTTGGGGTGATACACATGTGCATACATTGTTACTTTCGTGCTTTCATGCTTTTATGACATATACTTGCTATGTTTAGCTAGTACACATATAGTACATGATTTCAATTATGTTGACTGAGCATGCTAGCACATTGATTTCATAGACACTTTGTTGCATATGTTTACTCAGCATATGGACACATTGATTTACATTCCATTTCTGCTATGTATGTTTACTGAGCATGCTAGCACATTGATTTCATGAACATTTCTACTTCGTATGTTTACTTAGCATACTTAGTACATGGTTTTCACATAGCATGCTGTAACACCTCACAAAATCATGTCCAATACAGTGATGACACGTGTCATAAACCCTGGTCATGTTAAAAGTTAACTTGAGGGACTAAAGTTGTCAAACAGTGTAAAGATGTATGTGGAAGGACCAAAAGTGTCAACATGCCAAACTTGTGCCTCTGATTGACCTTATATGATGTTCGTATTCTTTATTGAATAAATTGTCGGACACCAGAAGCCGTTTGTGCTTAAAATCAAAATTTTACAAAACATAGGGGTTAAAAGTGTCAATATGTTAATTCTTACATCTGAGTGACCTTTTAACGATCCTGAGGCTTTTTAATATTTTATTATACTCTCACGGTTGTCGGATAATGATTTCGTGGAGTTTCGATGCAAATAAATGATTAAAGTTATAAATTCTAAAAAGAAGGGTTAAGAGCATCAAATAGGAGAAATAATAATCTTTCGGGTGATCTGATAACTGATTGGACCTAACGGTGTTTGCTTATATCCTAAAGATCATCCATATACTAACTTTTAGGGTCAAAAGTGCTTAAAATAAAAGTTTCTAGGCTTTAAAAGGTTCAGGGGTGATTTCTGCTAAGTTTGAAACTCGCTGAGCTGGTCCCTTATAGGGTCGCGCTGCGCGACCTTGAAGTATGCTTGCCGTCGCGCGACGCGACGGCCTAATGTTGACAGAATCCCTGCACAGGTGCAGGTTTGCATGCATTTCTTCTCCAATCCAACTCCATACTCACATAACTCGAATTTTATGGACTTTAATGGTTTTGGGAAACCACTAGGACACTTGTATGCATCAAATTTCACCTGGGGACACATGGATTGATCCTAGTTCATCCTAATTCCCTATATAAAGGCCCTCATTCTCAAGTTAGAACTTGCTCATTCAAAGAAATTCTCAAACATCTCTCTAGCTGAATTCTCTGGAGCATCTTGGTCTATAAGGAAGCTCTTTAAGTTCAAATTTTCGTGCTAAGGACCCTTGTAAGTGTTCTTGGCTCATGTAGTTTAGTTTTTATTAGTATAAGGACCGAAAGTCAAAGATAGCGTAATTCTGCTTTGACTTATAGTAATCTTAAACGGTCCAGCCATAACTCTAAACGAATGTGGCTATGTGTTGGTAATTAAGAAGGTTTTAATCCCTCAAAAGGGCATCTCCTAATTATCACGTTTACTTAGTCAATTGTCGGGTCAAAGTAATGAACAGAAAAGTCAAACGAGTCAGTTTTTATAAAAGAATGCATAACTGATAATGTAGAAGCAATAAAATACATTTTATCACTTTAATAACTTGGTAACTATTATAAGAACATGTTTAGACATGTTCAACCCGAAAATTCTGAGTTTAGGCTCGGTTCGCAACCGAAAGTCGCAAAAGTTGACTTTTGCTTTGACTTTCAGTTCTGACCCAAATTAGCTTAGTATCTTTATGCCTTAGGGTTCTTTTGTGACCATATTATATGTTAGTATAACCCTCTGAGGTTATACTACATGGTCCTTTAGAAATCAGAGTTCATTTGCATGTTTCCGTTATTTGCTTAAATTTGACTAATATGCCCTTATAATGTAAAAACGAGATTTTTGGATATATGAGTATAAAAATATCTTTGTTACTGATATATAAGCATGTCAAATAAATTTGACATCAGTTTCTGGCCTCAAACTAAAGTTATGCAAGATATCGTAAAATGAAACTTTTTATTAATTAAATTACGCTATTAAGCATAAATCATGTTTAAACCCAAATTTTGGTACCAAACTCATTACCTACTATTTTGATATTATTTTTAGGGATTTTTGGAATATTGGGTCAGATTATAAACTGATCGTATAATTGAGTTCTTGTATAATTCGATAAATGACGATAATGCCCTTTTTGTTAATAAATTGAGATTGACATATGTTTGACATACCAAACCTTTTCCTACTAATGTTATATATTAAATAAAATATTTTAAGCATTCAAGACTGATAAAAATCTCAGAATTTCATAAACATCGCATGTATCGTCAATTATCGACTTTTACGCTAATTAGGTGCATAGTATGGTTTAAAACCATATTTAACACCTAAGACTTGTTACCTATTAATTTTATAAATAAATTTTAATATTTTTACAGTAAGTACAAGTTGTGAACTCAAACTTCCAAATTTGTCCTTAAAACATATGTGAAATTACCAAAATGCCCCTACGGTGCATAGTTTGGCCATAAATGGTAAACCAGACATATGTATGATATCTTACTGATTTAACATCATAAAATAAATGCTTTTACAGAATGTTTTAGACCAGAACCTCAGTTCATTATTAAACCTCTTTTATAAATTCTAAAATTACTGAAATACCCTTACGGGACATAAATTGGTTATAAATTCTTTTGGGGCATAATTGTTGATATCCTACTGATATCATAACAAAATTAAAGCATAATAACATATGGAACTTGTACATGACTCATCCGGCTACCCGTTATGCATATACGCGTTCGGTACGGTTTATGTAACTAGTTTGCATAAATTATCCGAAACGGGTCAAACCTTATCATTTTTATTTCAAAATCCAGAATGTATTTAGTTTATCCATTTTATACAAGTCTCCATACTTGTCGGGTCTAAATCACATTCCAATCCGGTTACCGCTTAATCTAGCGTTTCGTGCCGTAAACCTTTCTATAAACTAACCGGTTTTAGTTTATAACTTAAATAAGACTCGTTAGGAATCTAATAGGTTAATAAAACCTTCGTTCCAGATCAAAGCCCCGGTAGAAGTTATTTGCACTTGTTTGAGTAGACTATACGGCTGAGTATACAAAAATTTACATTTAAGCTCAGGTAAATACTTTTAACTTATTTTCCCTTATACGGGCTTGGGATACAGTAAATTATTACCGCTTGGTCGGGTGTAGAAACCTTTTAATCGAATATGGTTAAATTTTATAATCCCATTTTAATCAGTATTGCTTGATAACAAATAACATTGGGGGTCCGTGTCCTGGATATCCTTGGCTCATTTAAAAAGCGTAAATGGCCACAACTTAAGCACGGGGTGTAGGAATACACCTGTCCGTTGC